>CM062807.1:230141821-231454321 GCA_031772625.1 Pinus tabuliformis | reverse complement strand
TTCGGGGTTATACGGCATGGGTTATAATGGGCTGTCCATCGCCCCTGCCGATCCAATGGCCCGGATCATTTCGGCGATCGCCCATTTCGGCGATCTCATATATGTCAACCCTCTGCCCCGCCGACTGCCGAAACGCCGATATAATCGCAGCCATCCATCAGGGCACTAGATCAACGGCTAGTATTTTATCGCTTCATTCCCATATATGGCTCCAATATGGTGGAGCCGAAAAGATATAAGGTGTGGCTTATAAAGTTTTCGGGTCTGTAAGGGCCCCTAGTGCAGCGAAAAGAAGGCTCCCGACGGGCTGGAGCCGAAATGGTATATAAATGCAGTTTGAATGGGTTTCGGGTCCGCTTATCATTTTTATTAAAATCCGCCGAGTTGGGCTCGCCGATGGGCTGGACCCGATCTCCATAAAGAAAGAGCCTATAAGTATTTCGGGTCTGAAAAGATTGGTACTGTGCGCCCCATATCCGGATCCGATAAATTATAAAGAGCAGTTGATAGGGATTTCGGGTCCGAAAGGCCCTTTGTGCAGCTGAGCGGGACTGCTTCGATATGGCAGAGCCGAAATAACATTAAAGCATGGTATATTAGCATTTCGGGTCCGCAAAACAAATTTTTGTAAATACGCCGATATGACATCGCCGATGGGCCGGACCCGAAATTCATCAAGAAGGAGCCTATAACATTTCGGGTCCGCGGCATTTCAGAGGAATTGTGTTTTGGGACCGCCGGTTCACCGATATGCGATTTAGCGCCATCCGTTGGATCGGCCCGTGACGGATCCAACTGCCAGAATTTAAGGTTTTGAACAGTGTTCGCTAAAAGCACCATTTTTGTTAAAAATCATGTTTTTGATGCGTTCTGCGTATTAAGAGAAGAAGGCAGTATTCAGTGTTATTCATGTGGTGCCCGCGCCTGCCCATGGTTTAAAGGAAAGGATGGTTTCCTTGTCATTTTTGGAATCACTCGTTGCCCAGAGCGCGCCCAATACAGGGTTTTCTCTTTGGCGTACCTACAGAGCCCCCTTTTCATCATTTTTGTAGCGATTTATCAAATTAAAGGCAGTTTTTGGATCGGCAAGCACCGATAGCATCCCAAAAGCCATGGAAGCATTTGCAGCAGTTATTCTTGCATTAAATTGGCAGATAAAGGGGCGATTAGACAGTTAAAGAGTATCAGAGGGAGAAAGTGGCCTGATTCAGTGTCAAAGTGTATCAGAGGAAGCGACAAAGAGTATCATATCAAAATATCAGTAGCCCGAAGCAGCAGAACATTAAAGAGGCCCCCATCAAAGTCAATAAAGCAACTTAGAGCCATCAAAGCCCACCAGATCACAGTTATGAGCATTAAAGCCACTCTACAGTAGCAGAACCACCTAGAGGGGCAATTCAAGTGTTTAAAGCCCATTTTGTAGAGACAGTGTACAAAGACACATATGAGTAGCGCAGCAAGTCCCAAGGCACAGTTATTGTAGAAGTGCCAGCGCATTGCTCAAAAGACCAATAATTTATTCATTCTTATGGCTGCAGTCCCTGTGCAGCTGGTAGATAGGAATTCTTTCATTTATTTGCAATAAATGTTAGGTTAGAAGCATTCATTTCTCCAAATCTGCTGTTGTAGATATTTTGTAGATATTTTCTCTATTTATACCACCCTCTAGATAGTGTAAAGGGTTGGTTGGTTGTATTTCTCATTCCAGACTTGCGCTATAAGCTTAACAACTTCTGTAATCAAAGATTGCTGGAATATTTGCATCTAAACTAGCTGGTTGTGCTTTCAATGGCTGAAGAGCTTGATATGGAATTCTCGTGCTTGCTCATGGTCCAATAAGTCTTTCCTCCCTCTGTTGTTAGCTTATATGTATTTGTATCATCTATATATCATAATCTAAGTTGCAGGAAGAAGGAATAGTTCAGAAATGGTTTTCATGCCCTCTGTGCTCAATTCTTGTAACTTTTCTATGTTTTCCTCTGAATTAGTGATGAATATGCATACTTAATTGATCATGTTTAAGCTATTTCCTTCACATATGAATGCTATCTAGGAAACTCTTCATTGCTCCTATTTAGCCTTCATCCACTTTCCCTCTTTGGCTAGATGAGAGATCCTTAATTGCCTCTCATCCCCTGACCTCCATTTTATCCTTGTTCCAACATTAATCATTGTGCCATGCGTAGCTATCCTGCTCCATATTCCCCTCTTCTGCCAAGGAAAAGACACCCTTCAGTTCACATTCATTGACTCCATGCCCAATGGTTTGAACTTCTTACACTTTGCATGCCAAATCTGCTTGAATAGATCAACCATCCCACCAAAACTCAAACAAAACCCATGTGCATCATATCTAGCCTAAAATCATCCCTTAAACAAAGCTAAATCCTAAAGAGAGAGCCCTCTCTGACTGCAGGTAGGCTAAGACCTACAGTCCAAAGATTGGTTTGTGGTTACCTCGGCCGTATCCCTTTGGGAGTCAAAAGGGACAACCTGAGTGATAACAGAGAGGACACTAATAAAATCTCAAAAGCTGACTCACCCCCTTGCAAACATCTATATATGGATCCCTCATCCTAGAGATCTAGGAGGCTGGAATTTTGTATCTTGTAAGGAAGTGCTGTTGGTTTCTTGGTGCAATAACATAGTTTTGGGTGATCTAAGCTTTTCATGAGGTGAAGAAGGGCTTTCTTGCTGAGAGGATGATGCTGGGTCAGAACAATTGGTTGTAATCCTCTTTGCTCTTTCTTGATTATCAATAAAGCTATTCAAGTTTTCCTCCACATTCTTGTATGATTGATGTTATATGCATTTGTGTGGTCAATATATATCTGGTCCTATATTGTTTATGATAATAGATCTATGTTCTTGGATAGTGTTATGCTGCTTTGATTCTACGGGTGCTATTTAAAGCTGGGTATATGAGGAAGCAAGTGGCGAAGACCTATCGGAAGGGAGAGTAATCGATCAAGGAACCAAGTGCAAGACAATGGTTGGTCTCCTTATTCCCCTCTTATCTATTTCTCATAAGGGAAAACGAAAGTAGTTTTAGTTTGTTTGTTTCTAAGGTAGCTACCAACCTTAGTGGGACTAGCAGCTCTGCATAGACACTAGTTTTCCCAATAACACCGCCTAATAGATAATACCTGAATTTTTACAGCGCATACACCATGGACAACCCTTCACGTTGAGTCGTTGAATAATTTTTCTCAGCCTTCGATAACTTCCTACTTGTGAAGGCTATAGGATGGTCCATTTCTCCTTCACCATCTTGTGTTAGTACTGCACCCAACGCAATGAAAGAGACAGCCACATGTACATAAAAATCCTTTTTCCAATCAGGGAATACCAAGATCACTGCAGTGACCATTTTCTCTTTCAACACATCTAAGTTTCACTTAAATTCTTCATCCCAATAGAATGTTGCATCCTTCTTTAGTAGTTTCTCCATGGGCATAGTAATTTGAGCATAAACTTTGATAAATTTCTATAGTATCCGGTATGTCCCAACATTGTGTGCAACTGCCTGATGTTCCTAGAGGCCTCCATGTCCATGATTACTACAATCTTTGTAGGGTCCACCATCAATGCTTGCTTGCACACAACATGACCCAACAAGATCCCAAAAGGAACACAAAATATGCATTTTCTCAAATTCAGCGCAATATGGTATCTCCGACATGTATCCAACATCAGGTGAAAAATTTCTACATGGCACTTCACTAATACAAACAGTCATCAAAGTATACTTCTAGAAACTTATGAATGAACTCCTTGAACCCTCCTATGACTATGTGGGAAAATATTGCAGGTGCATTATTTAGTCTAGATGGTATCACAGTGTACCGAAAACAACCCCACTCTATCGCAAAGGTTGTTTTTATTCTATCCTATGGAATGATCTTTATCTGATGACACCCTGAGAATCTATTAGTAAAGGAATAGGCCTACTTCCCTCCAGCATTGTCTAACACTTTGCATGTAAATGGCTTTGGGAATGGATCATGAACACATGCATCGTTAAGCTTCCATAGATCTATGCAGATTCTAATTTAACCCTTTTGTTTCTTGTCCTGAACCACCAATGGGCTCACCCAATCAAATTCTTCAATAGGCTTTACGATGTCTTCTTCCAACATCTTATCCATCTCCTGGTGAACCTTTTCCTTATACTTAGGATTAAGGTAGTAGTGCCTTTGTTTAACAGGCTTTGCGACTGACTTTAGTGTGATCATCATAATGTCCAAATCGCAAGTTATGCCCTTTAAATCCGAAAACTTAGTGGGAAAGAGATCCTGGTACTTGCAGAGTAATTCAACAACTTTATCTACTATAGCGTCGTCCCAGTAATCTCCAATTTTCATGAACTTCAGTTTTTTATCATTGCTAATGTTTACTTGCTTTGTCTTCAAAGGTGTAGAGATGTACCCATGCTAAATTTTTGATCCCTCGACTTCGCGATGTCCTTCTGCCTCCAGAATATTGATGTTCCTTGCATATTCTTCTTCCTCTTTAGTGGTCACATTATAACATTCAAATGCATGGCGCACTTGGGTGCTCTAGCCTAGTTGGGTCCATTCCATAGGCTTCGTTGCTGTTCTGAAGATAACCTCTTTAATTTCCTGTAGTGATTCATCGATGCTTGCAAACCTATCCTTAAAACTGAAAGTTAATAAGAACCCTTCCTTCAATACATCCCATTTTGCAGTGCCATAATAGAGCTCTATTTCAAGGTACCAGTTCATGGGGATTTTGTCCAAGGAATCACAAAATATGTGTACCCATTTTGGCTGTGGTCTGTTCCCCACGCTTTAGTCCACTTCGCTAGGTGATTATGCATATCATCCTTTCCATTACACTTCTCAATAATTCTGGTATTAGCGCACCCAATTCGTAGCTTCATCATTCTCTTGTAGTCTCACCAACCAACAAAAGTATCCTTATGTGTGCCCCACCATCATGCAGGTGGAGCACGTAGTGCCAACTCTAATGCCTAAAAGCAGTGGTCCTCAGGGACTTTGCACTCCAAGTCATCAAAAAATAGAACTACATAAGTTAAACCATCATAATAAGGTAGTTTTCTTACCTCCGATGAAACATAACAAAACACCTTCATCATCATATTGAATCACAATGTAGAATATTCATGTAAGAGATTATGCCAATGCTGTAACTCCTCCTTTGAATTAGAGGTGCAAGAACTCTCTTGGTCCCATGCAATATGTCCATCTTCCATAAAATTGATCCAATCCTGATCTCTCACTGTTATCTTGTAAATATGATCTAGTTCATCATCACTTTCTTCATAATCACAGAATGGTTCAGTATAGTACACCCCTTCTTTCAAACGACATTGTTCTTTTCTTCAAATTAATGACCCCATTCATATCAATGGCTCTGTTAATTTCTAGGAGCGTGGGGTAGGGATTACTGTCATCAAAAATTTCTATAACTTCAAAGTCTGCCACCACGCCGCAACTTCAATATCAACTATTACTCCATATAACCATCCCATGGGGATGATTTTCTATTGGTTCGACATCCTGAGCTGAATCGGAGACCACTGCAGCGCAGGTCTCCCCATCCTTTCCCATGTTTGTTTTGGCAAAACATTCACATCGGAACCCAGATCGAAGATGACCTAATCCATTTCATAATCACCTATCTGTGCAGTTAGCCTCGTCTCTCACCCTATTCATGCCTCATGATTTCCAATCTTTCTGACCACGCGGTGTCCATCGGGGGCCTTTTATTTACCAGCGCATTTATTTATTAGTTCCTGTGGGCCCTCCACAACCTTTCCATCACGCAACAACTTCATGCATGTTTCTAAAAATGTAGTGAGTATAGAAGGATCAACCCCTACAGGCGCGCTAATTTCATGCAGCTTGTCCTAGCTTCCTAAGGTGGAGGCCTCAGTGAAGCTCTTCTTGGCTTCCATAAACATTTCCTTAGTGCAATCCAAATCAAAGCCAACTTATTTCTCTGGCACTTTTAGGACACATCCCTCTTCTTCAGGTTGTTTTCCTTTATCAACGCCAATCATCATTCCACTTCTTAGCACAATATTAATGGTTTGATCTTCCTCGCGGGGCTCAACCCTCATCATCTGTAAATTATGTGTAGGCTACTAAGGCTGTGTTTTCTTCTCTTTCATTTTAGCTATTAGCACGAGGCATTCCTTTATAGTATGGTCAAGCTATCTGCAGTATTGACATGATGGGTGTGTAGGATTTTGGCACTCTCACGCATAGTGCCCTGGCTATCCGCAGTTGTAGCAGATAATTTGACTGCGACCTCTATTAGGCCCTCCTCCTCCTTGGCCCCATCCTTGAACTAGATATCCTCTGTGCACTCCTCTGGTGCCTTGATCTAGAGGCCATGTTTCTTCTTGCATATGATACATAGGGGATCTTTCCATTATCAGCTCATAGTTTCAACAGTGGTGCTCATCGTGACCCACAGATTTGTAGAAATTACAAAACAACTGCTTGGGTGACTAAATGAACTTCTAAAGTAAATGGAAATTATCCATCACATGTTTCCTAGTAATTTGACAAGTGTCACACCACAACACATACCCCATTCTCGGCCCTACTGGGGCTTCTGGCTTCGGGGGAATTTGCCCCCCTCATGTAATATAATTCACGTACATGGGACAACGATCTTTATTGTGCCCATGGCCCTTGCACCTCAAACACCAGAATTATACATGAGCTTCTAGTTTAATATCCTTGTCTTTCTTCAAACTCTATATTTCTAAGTGTAAATTCTCTCACTCTGAGTGGATCTGTTGTACTCCCAGGTTCATATTCTGAATAGGTGACCCATGTAGCCTCATCGAGATCTCCGAGGATTTTTCCTGTGTTTCTATCTTCTATTGTGATAAGGAAATTCTCGAGTGGGGCAAAAGAGATGCTATAAACCATTCACAATGTTGGCTATCTGTGATGTACATGTTAGCCTCTCCGATCTGACACTTCAACCTCTGATAAAATTCCCAAGGCATCCCCTCGACCCTCATCATGATCTCTTTAAATCTAATTATTAACTGTGAGTCAGATTTAGGTTTACTAAATTATTTGTTGAAAGTTGTCTTAGTCTCTACTAGCATTGCAAGAGGATTATCAGAAGAATACTTTATGTACAAAGTTAGCACATGATCTTGCAAAGCAGTAACCAATTGTGACTTCTCTATATTTTCATCAGTAATCTGTTGCGCTGTCCATACAACATTTGAAAAAAACTAGAACTTCTCTGGATCTTCACCTCCTATGCCCTTGAATACTGACATCTTCATTGCATCACCATATTGAAGAGTGGAGGTGGAGGTGGAGGGGCGGGCGAAGGTGTATGAGGTGGAGGTGTAGTTGGAGGTGGAATGGAAGGATGATTTGTTCTAGGAATCCCATGAGTGATTAACTGAAAAATTCTTTGTGGCATCATCTGCCCCACCTCTTCGTTGTCACTTGAACGAGGACCAATAAATGGACTATCCTGTGGTTTGGATCCTTCATGATTTCTAAATAATCGTCCACTTCGCGTAGCTCCGAACATCAAGGTAATGGCATCATCCATTTTTCACATAAAAACATTTTAATCCAATTACTTAATGATCTTAAGTACTTACCTCGCGGTCCTTTGAAAAATATTTGCTCTGCTTCGTTGTAGCTGACTAAGGTAACAACTGAAAATTTTGTAACAAATCCTTCGAGATAATAATTGAGCTAGGACTAATTCTGGAGTCCACACTATAGGAGTATCGAGCTTCCACCTTCCTTGATTTTCTGTCAATTTACCTAACCACTCATAAAGTTCAATGGGGAAGGTGCAGAAGAATATGTCGTGTATCTCTTTATACAGGTACCTGTTGAACCAATCTTCCTTTGACAGGTACGATTCTAGTTTTCTTGCACCTCAAACTCGTGAATCTTTCGATCCAACCACTTTTCAATTTCGTTCTTGGTCTGAATCCAATGATGCAACATCACACATCTCTTTAAGCAGATCTTAGTCCCAACAATAGCACCATTCGTTGGCTTAGGGGGTCCTGACTGTTGACGGGAAAAGTGTCTACTCAGAACGCCCCTATCCCACTAAGGTGTGACAGTACCTTAGCAACAAACAAGGAAAACTATTTTCGTATTCTTCTTTATGAACTGTAAACGAAGAGGAATAGGATGAACCAACCTGTGTCTTGCGCTAGTCCTTTGATCCAATCTCTCTCCTCTTAGACAGCTTCCAGCTACCTGCTCCCTTACTTGCCCAGCTTCACCAAGTTCCTGCAAGATCATAGAAGAGGAAAACTACACAAAGACATAGATTTACATTCATAAATAGCTTAGGATCAGATTTAAGCTAAACATGCAAATATAACAAAACATCATTGATACACAAGCATGTAGGAGAAACTCAAATAGTTTTATTGATATAACAAGAAGGTCCAGGAGGAGTTACAACCAATGATTCCTGATCCAGCATCAACCCCCCAGCAAAGGAATCCCCTCTTCACCTCCAACAAAGCATAAATCACCCAATGCACTGATCTCTATCTCAAAACCAACAATAATTCTTTGCAAAGTACAAAATTCCAGCCTATGGATCTTTGGGATGAGGGATCCATATATAGATGTATGCAAAGAGGATGAGTCAGCTTATGATTTTACTTGTGGCTTCTCTCTGTCAGTTCTTGCTTCCACTTGGAGACTGAGAGCCTCTTACTCATCCTTGGCCGAACTCAGTGAGGCAAGTGTCATTGGGGAAGATGCTGGAAGCTTCCATTTTCTGTCCACCTCGCGGAATGACACTGCCATTTGTCATTTCCCGCTCAGCGCACCTTGGTAGTGCATTTAGGTGCGTTGCAACGCACCTAGCTAGTGTACTGGGGTGCTATGCAACGCAGCTAGCTAGTGGAGCAGCTGAAATGATCCTGATTTGACTGATTCTGAGCAGTTTCTGGTGGAGAACTTCTGGGAGAAGATGTAATTGGTTGACCTTGTTCCTCTTGGGGTAGGAAAAACACTTTTAGGGACTTAGGATCCCTTGGTTTATGGACATTTCATGCTTAGAGCTGTAAGGCACAAAAATGTCTATAACAGTTGCCCCCTAAAGTATGAGGCCATTTATCGGGTGAAATGCTTTATTAGGAGGATCCGAAGTTCCTTCAATGCTAGGAGGAGACCTGTAATAAGATACAATACAATACATTATCTTCATACTGTTTTCATGATCTAGCTGAGGCGGGCATTCCCATGCTCAGCTTTATAAATTCATTTTTATGTACACAGGACAGACAATCGTCTGATGGTAGACTGATGATTTTGATGAAGTCATCATCCTTTTGGTAGGATGATTATCTGTGCTGCAATGCTGTACATGTCAATGTCTTTATTTTTCCTGAATATATATCGCAGCCTGGATGGATGAAACTAGATCCGGGGTCTTCAATCTCATCCGATCTTCACTCGAAGTACAAGTCGATCCATGTGAGAAATGTTTTGAAGTCGAACATGGAAAGACATCGCTTGATTACCAGTCGATGATGTAAACTGTTAACAAGCGCGAGAGGAATCACCGATAATGATGATGACCCTCAAGGTACTGCAGTACAATTCACGTGGTGTGAATAAAGTACTTGGCGTCGAACACCACGCAAAATCTTTCGGTCGAAGCTCATTGATGTATACCTGTCGCCGGAAGTGAGAAACTTGCCATTGAGGCATGCAAGCTTCAAAGTACTGAATGGGTTGTTCCTAGATCAACTTCTTGGATAATGAGCTGGTGTCGACAAGAAGCGACCCGTCAAAGGTGGGCCTTAATGAATCCCACATCAATGACACGGAACGGAGCAAATGATTTTGATGGAGGTGAAAACGATCTGATGATATATGGTTCAGGATGGCGGTCATGAAGGAATGAAGTATAATGTATGGTAGTGGATGGAACACGGGTGACTTCTCTGGATGACTTCTCTTGAACATGTCGGCGACACTTATGTGATGGATTGGTAGCATTTACCCCAAATGTGGATGGTATGGCGTGACCATGGTGATGTGACCGGTGAATGAAACAACCCAACCCGACTCAGGCACGGAGTGGAAGTGTCATGTTCAAGAGCAACTTGCTACTAATAAATATTCTTTGAGTTTCTTCCCAATTTTTCCCCGGTCATTGCTGACCAGTACCTCTTTATTTTTGTCAAGCTTGAGGAGGATAACATATGCTTGTTCTATAATTTTCCCTTCGGGCAAACCCATCGCTATGTTTTAACGAGCCTAGCGATAGTGAAACTCGTTCTCATCTAAAGACAAGTTTGTTGCTATTAATCTTTTTAACGAGTTTAACGACAAAGATAACTCGGTCCTTTTCTTTTTTAGAGAGTCTGAAAAGGTATGTAAAGGTAACTCCAAAATTCCTTTTTCGTCATCTAATCCCTTAAGTCCGAAAAAGTATAAAATAATACAGAAGGGATGAATTTTAGATAGTTTTAACGAGCCGAACAAAACAAGCGCTCGATCTTTTTGTGCAATAATCCCTTAGGTCCAAAAAGATTAAAATCTAGAGGAGGGATAGCACTTCCGGTCGCTTTAACAAGCTGGAAGGCCAAAACTCGGCAATCTTTTCATATTTTATGAGTCAGTTGAAAAGAGCTTAAAGAAGACTCGTCTTTTGAGGAACGAGTGATAAAATGGGTAGCAGCTAATTCCAGGTAAGGGTTGGAATTTTCCAATCACGGCAGTGTCACAAGGATGGCTAGTGAAATCACTCTTCGCAGTTGTTCCTCAAAATGGGTAAACAATCAAATGGAGGTGAATGATTGGCCAATGGAAAAGTGGAGGTGACGGTGCAAACATGACCAAGGCTTTAATGGCTGAAATGCTTCATTCACAGTGGTTATTTACCGGGGAATAGTTCATTTTTTAACGAGCTTAAACGCGGGTGGAAACACTTGCTCGTGTCTTAAGTTTATTTTTTAACGAGCTTGAACTATGTGCTAAAACTGCTCGATTAATCCAGTCATATGATAAGAATGTCTCATATAAAACGGAAACTTTTAGATTTTGCCCCACATCCTTTCTTAATGCAAGTTAGGAAACGACTAATCCAAAAAACGGATAAATAATCGTTCTTTGCTTGCACGCCAAAAGGTTTGCATGCCCCCAGGTATAAAACAGAGTTTCAAAGTTACCCCTCAATTTGCAGACAAAACATTTGTTCCATCGGGAGAGGCCTACCTCTTACAGGTTACCCAAAGATTGTTCTATTCGCAGAGCAAATAAAACACTTCTTCAGCGATGTCTACCGAGGTAAACAAAGGTGAGCGACGATGCCCGCCAACTCACATAACTTTGACAAGAGAATCTTATTCTAGAATAACCACTCTTCCAATCACGGACGGGGTACAGACTAGTCATATTCTCCCGCGGAAACCTACTCTATACCCGAAATTTTCCTGCCGAGGCAGACCAGGATGCATGCCCCCTGGGTTTCAGTCATATCCCTCCGAATTACTCGCGCTCATCGGGAGGACGGACTGGAGATTGAGACATTTCTTGCATGAAGAGACCATTCAGGGATGGTATATGACTATTTTTTATGCGTGATCTGGGAAATGAAAGCTGGTCCACGAGCTTGACCACTCTTCCTTCGTGCGGAAAACACATTACTCTAAAGAGTGAGGAGACGATGGCTCCCATGAAATAAATATAGTCTCGTCCAAGGAGTAGGTTATAATCCAAGGGTCCTCGAATTACCATTACATTCATTTGAACTGTCTTTCCTCTCAATGTTATGGGCACATTGGGAAGGATCCCTAAAGGTCGACTGGTTCCTTTTTCAAAGCCTGTCAGATTTCTCATCTCAGGCAACAGCGATGGCGAACCCAGCGCTTTCCAAGCAATAGAGGAAAGGATACTCACAGAAGCCCCCTGATCTATGATGGTACCAGCCATGACCATTATATATATTTGAACGATAATTCGGAATGGTATGCTTGCTGGTAAACGGGGTCTGCCTAGTTGATTCCAGTCGAAGGAGACAACTAGGTTGCTTGGAGGTGGGACCGAGTAGATGGCCGGGTATGGCTCTGACGAACTTCCCTCCTGCGGTAAGGGAATGGGTAGATTGCCCGCATGTTCGTCGGAGTCTGTGTTGATGAAGAGAATTTGGACGGTGTCATCCTTGTTCTCTTCAGTGACTGTACCATCCGAAGATAAAACCTCTGAAGGCAAGACCGGGTCAACTGCCGCCTCGACCCTTTGACTTTCGTCTGGTATGGATTTAGATGGTTTATCTTTGATGATATGCGCTTCAGCCGACCACTTGAGTGGGCCAGCTAGATTCTCAACTAGCGACGAACTCGGAAAGAGTTTTTTATATCCAGGAGGAAGTTGTAACGGTGAAATCGGACGATGATCCAAAACTCTCTTCGCTTCATCTAAGAAGGGACAACAGTGGACGGCATGATTGCCTTCGCACAGTTTACAGGGAAATTTAGCTTTCCCTTTTTGTCCTGGGGCTTCACTTTCGCTAGTTGACGGTGTGCTTTCAACATGATCATCAGAGGTTGATGACACCGGATTGTGCAAACGAGGAGACCAGTCCCTTAGTATCCGAGGGATGCAAGGACAATCTCTGTGAAAGTGGTCTCCTCTGCAAATGACACATGGTGATTTAGGCCTGGTCGGTGCAGTGTGTGGATTTTCGTTAGATGACACTCGTTTTCCCCCATTCGCCTTTGGCTCCTTCTTCTTCTTATCTTTCTTCTTCTTCTCCTTCTTCTCCTTAGGAACTTGACTTTTGGCTTTGCCAGCCCTATCAAGTGAAGAGGAAGGGGAAGAGGAAGAATTAGAGGAAGTAGAAGGTTGGTGGGCAACTCTGGACTCGTCTGGTTGCTGATTCGATTGTTCAGGAATAGTGGTGTTCTGAACGACATTGGTTGAGAAGAGCCAGACCGACAATCCAATTGTCAGTCCTGGAAGCGACAATGTGGCCATATGGGGTGCACCAACATCTCCCCAAGAGGAGAAGGGACTAGGATTTCCACCAAGGGGAATTCCTTGGTTGGTAGACTCCATTTTCTCAACCTAAGATCAACGTAGGAAAAGGGTATGAATATTTCGTTTAAAATAAATTTTAAGACGCTTGGACACAACTTGTTTTTTCGATTTTAAAGAGTCGAGAAAAAACAAAAGATGACTCTAGTCTCCTTCAATTTTTAATGAGCCTGAAGTGACAAGTGCTCAGATGGACCTTTTCCGTTAAGGAGTCTAAAAAGGAACGAAAGGGACTGTTCTGGAGATCTAGGTAGAGGGAGTACCAAACCAATCACAAAACTGCAAAATACTTTTTATGGTACGGCAGTCAATCTTCCTGAATGCTGTGTTCGGTGCATTGTGATCAGTAGGGCGGCCGACACGGCTTCCTATGGATAAAAGGTTTTAAGCCTATAGGGGTCTCCCAATATATACTCGATGGTATGTGGGAGCACAAGTCCGTACTGGCACTTATCGTCTCAAAGTGGAGGAATCACCCAACCATCAGTGAGGACAACAGTTACCAGGCTTTACGACGCCGGAATACATCTCTAGCCTAGACCTCTAAATGTTGTGCGTTAAGTTCCAAAGCATTGTTAGATTCATTCAATTTATTTTAAGTTGATCTTTCTTAGAATTTTTCCTTTTGGGATCAACACGAGATGTAGATGTAATTCCTAAAATGCAATCTAAAGATGATAAGCAAGCTTTTATCTCTTTTCAGCAATGAAAATCCTAGCTACAAGGGGAAAAGAAAGACACAATCTTTTCTCAAAGAGCAAAGAGCACACTGTAAATGCACTTTTCCTAAATCAAGCCAAACAGACTATCAATATGCAAATGCACATATGCATGTATTTGTTTTCACTTTCTTAATAGTGATGCCTAAAAAGAAAGTTGATGTACAAATCTGAATTTGCTTTCAAGTGAAAAACACAAACAAGCTTCTTTTCAAAATCAAAAGGTAGAGAAGATTACGACACTTTATGATTTTGAAATAAGCACTCGTTTCGACACTAGAAAGTGACAAATTCAAACCAAAGGCAAAAGTAAAAGTATAATCAACTGTCAACAGCAAACAAACTTTCTCCTAAGATCAAAATCGACACTTACGACAGATCTAAATCCAAGGACGACAGTATAACTATTCTACTCTTTCAATGGAAAAATGTAAATGATGTAACAAACACACAAAGAACATCTACAGTCTTTTTGTACAAAGGAGGTAGAATTAAGGCAAAGGAAAGGGGTTTTAAAATAGACACACACTGATCACAGGCTACAAAATCAGAGATAAAACTGAAAAAATGAAGCAAAGAACCTCAGCTGCACAGGGCTAGGCTGATCAGCGCACCTGTTACACAGAGAAACTGAATTGCAGCGCAGGTAGCCCTCTCGGGAACTATGTTGAAATGCAGAGTCTCTTCACAGTGCCTGCGCTGGGGCAGAAACGAGACTTCTATCCGGGTTCTGGGTTGCGGTTTGCAGTTTATTCTATGGATTTTGGCCAAGTAAAAGCAATAAGTAATGCACAATCAGAGGGTGGATTTAAATGAGGTCTAAGAGCTATCACAAAGGGTAATCAGATCATTTGTGAATCAGCTGTTCAAATCATAAACAAATCCAGTGAGTGGATTGAAGTAGCAGGTGTCTACTTTGCATTTGTAGCAGGTGTCTACTTTGCATTTGATAATGGCAAATGCAGTTCGATTGCTACTTCTGTGTTTATGAAACAAACAACAAGAGAAACACAAACAAACTAACTAGACACGATCCCCAGTGGAGTCGCCATTTTGTTGACGAGAAAAGTGTCTACTCAGAACGCCCCTATCCCGCTAAGGTGTGACAGTACCTTAGCAACAAACAAGGAAAACTATTTTCGTATTCTTCTTTATGAACTATAAACGAAGAGGAATAGGATGAACCAACCTGTGTCTTGCGCTAGTCCTTTGATCCAATCTCTCTCCTCTTTGACAGCTTCCAGCTACCTGCTCCCTTACTTGCCCAGCTTCACCAAGTTCCTGCAAGATCACAGAAGAGGAAAACTACACAAAGACATAGATTTACATTCATAAATAGCTTAGGATCAGATTTAAGCTAAACATGCAAATATAACAAAACATCATTGATACACAAGCATGTAGGAGAAACTCAAATAGTTTTATTGATATAACAACATGGTCCAGGAGGAGTTACAACCGATGATTCCTGATCCAGCATCAACCCCCCAGCAAAGGAATCCCCTCTTCACCTCCAACAAAGCATAAATCACCCAATGCACTGATCTCTATCTCAAAACCAACAGCAATTCTCTGCAAAGTACAAAATTCCAGCCTCTGGATCTCTGGGATGAGCGATCCATATATAGATGTATGAAAAGAGGATGATTCAGCTTATGATTTGACTTGTGGCTTCTCTCTGTCAGTTCTTACTTCCACTTGGAGACTGAGAGCCTCTTACTCATCCTTGGTCGAACTCAGTGAGGCAAGTGTCATTGGGGAAGATTCTGGAAGCTTCCATTGTCTGCCCACCTCGCGGAATGACACTGCCATTTGTCATTTCCCGCTCAGTGCACCCTGGTAGTGCATTTAGGTGCGTTGCAATGCACCTAGCTAGTGTATTGGGGTGCTATGAAACGCAGCTAGCTAGTGGAGCAGCTGAAATGATCCTGATTTGACTGATTCTGAGCAGTTTCTGGTGGAGAACTTCTGGGAGAAGCTGTAATTGGTTGACCTTGTTACTCTAGGGGTAGGAACAACACTTTTAGGGACTTAGGATCCCTTGGTTTATGGACATTTCGCTTAGTGCTGTAAGGCACAAAAATGTCTATAACACTGACCTAAGTTTGGAGTTAGTTGCACCAATGAAGGAAACCTTACACTACTGGCCCTTTCGGAAAAAACCCACGTAGCATAGGCTACAGTCTCATTCGAAGCAATATGGGGGGATGGAAGAACCAAGATTCTACATCTAGAGACTATTGTGATGTCTTCCAACGCCTTTGATTTGCCTTCATGTAGATCGGTAAAATCCTAGATCTTATTACTGTAACTCGGTTAAAACAGCCTTCAGACCTTTGTGAAGGTCTACGATTAATCCTTGTGGACCTTTAACAATCAATTTACCTGTTTACGTGGATGAGAAATCAATCCCAAATCGGTGTTCATGCAGATCTACTTAAGTCATCAATAAACATAAGAGAAATCACTAGGGCCTTAGTGGAAGTGTTTAAACATGCAATGCATGAATTATTAAGAATTAATCAAGATAATTGTGTAGCATTCACCCAATATCTCATAAAACAAGTTATTTATCAACATCATATAACATCAATAGACATAAACAAAAATACTCAATAATTCTTTAGAAGCTTTTCTTTATTGATCTCAATCCATATATTACGGACTCAAACTACCCTGTGCACACAGTTTTAGCGTCCATGCACTCAGTTGCGACTCTACCTAGGCCTCCACACACTCAGCTGCAGAGCCTCCCTTTCTCTACCTAAGCATAGGAGGTGGATCCTTCCTGCCTTAGCTTCTGCCAAGACTTTTCAATTAACCAAATTCTCTATCTTACTTCTATCTAGTTACCTATTCCTCTAGCTAAGACTCACTATTTATATACTTTTTTCATATAATGCCATGGTCCGCGGACTATAGGTGAATCTCATAAAATGACTCAGAACTATCCAAAACAAGGTGTTAAACCCCTCTGACTTATATTCATCTATGCGCTCCGCATCCACAAATCATAGAGACTTTACATCTCTTACAAAATTTTATACAAAATTTAGGTTTATTAACCCGAAAGTAACCTAGGGGACTCCATCCCAACAATTAGAGAATTCCATTTATTTTGATGAACATTATAATAGGGAAGATTTTGCTAACTAGGATCTTGATACATACCTACTCCATGTGGTTGCGAAGGTCTCTAGGGTGCAATGTTGTAATGTGATTCTACATTTCCATAATCTCTTTGGTAAGTATTTTTTAGCTTAGGAAATGTGTGAAATTCCTCAGTTTTATTTTTTTTTGGCATTGAACAAACAAAATTGAATGTTAGCCAGATGGAACTCTCCTAATGGATGTTAATTTTAACATTTAGTTGAAAAAATAGACAAAACAAATTCTTGATATTTCTTTCGTTTTCCTGATTATTAAATATTCTATTTGATAAGTAAGATTATTTAAAAGATCAATTTCGAAACCCTCTAACAATTTTTCTAAATTTTCTCGATTGACACCACCAATAGCTGATTTAGTAAATTTGGTAATATAATTTCTTCTCCCTGCACCATTTTTAACATTACCTCTTGAATACTTCTTCCACAAATCACTAATTCTATCAAATGTTAGATAATAAATGTCACCATCACCCATTAAATTGAGTATATATATCTATTCATTATGGATTCATTTTAATAATTTGTGCAGATTTCCTCAGGACTCAAATCATGTTGCTTTGATTTCTGCAAACTGTACAAGAATATTTCTAGATAATATTCTAGGCTTTCATCTTCTTATTACATCATTCAAAATATATACTCCTGATAATGTCTACGTCTTCAATAGGTTGGTATTTCTTAAGAAATGATTTCTTCATATCATCTCAATATGCAATATTACCTTCACCTAACCCCATGAACCAACATAATGCAACTTCATTCAATGTTACAAGAAATAAACACATTTTTTGCGCATTGGTATTATAAACATAGTTGTGATATAAAATTTGAAATGTAAATAGAAAGGAGTTGAGGTATTTGTTTACCCTACCATATAATGTTGGCACTACAGATGGTGGAATTTTATTCATTCGGAATTTAGCCCTTAGTATCTCCATAATAGGAAAGCCAAAATTGTATTCCCTATCATTGTCTACAATAGAGGAGGAATCAGAAGATGAAGAGCCATAAACTTCGGGTGTGAGAAGATTAGTTCAAGAAAGAAGGCAGCCAAAAAGGTATAGTCTATCTGCTTTCTGTTCAAAATTTTCTTTATCTATTATTGACGATGATCCCAGAACTATGAAGGAAGTAGTAGATTCAAAGGATGGCAAACTATGGAAAGAGGCCATGGTTGATGAAATGGAATCTTTGCACAAAAGTGAGGCTTGGGATCTGGTGGAGTTGCCAGTTGGAAGGAAACCCATTGGAAGCAAATCGGTGTTCAAGAAGACAAATGCAGAAGGAAAGGTGGAGAAATACAAAGCTCAGTTGGTAGCAAAAGATTATTCCCAGGTGTCGGGAATTGATTTTGGTGATATTTTTTCTCCTGTTTCCAAGGTAACTTCTATTAGATTACTTTATCTGTTGCTGCTGCTTTTGATTTTGAGGTAGAACAGATGGGTGTGAAGACAACATTTCTTCAAGGGGATCTAGAAGAGGAAATATACATGAAGCAACCTGAAGGTTTTGCGGTCAAGGGTAAGAAAGAACTAGTATGCAAGTTAAGGAAGTCTATGTATTGGTTAAAACAATCACCAAGGATGTGGTATCAGAAATTTGATACATTTATATGGGGACTTGCCTTCACCAGAAGCAAAGCAGATCATTGTGTGTATTTTAACTTAATTGGTGACTGTGTTATTTATCTGGTCTTGTATGTGGATCATATGTTGCTCGCTGGAAATGACAAAGAAATTATCTAGGATTTGAAGACCCAATTGTCCTCCAAATTCGACATGAAAGATATTGGTGCTGCAAATTATATTTTGGGCATAGAAATTAAAAGAGATTGGGCAAAGAGGAAGCTCTGGGTAAACCAGAGGAATTATGTTGAGACAATACTACAGAGGTTTAATATGCAGAATAGTAAACTAGTGAAGGTTCCTATTCCTGTAGGTGTGAGGTTATATACTGAATACTGTACCAAGACATAAGAAGAGGAAGAGGACATGTCCCATTTTCCATATGCAAGTGCAGTCAGTAGCTTGATGTATGCAATGGTTTGTACTAGACCAAACATTGCACATGCAGTGGAAGTATTGAGTACGTTTATGTCAAAACTAGGGAAGGAGCATTGGAAAGCAGTGAAGCGGGTTTTCAGGTATTTTTGTGGCACTAGTGATTATGTTTTGTGCCACCAAGGAAGATCAGGATTGGACAAAATATTGGATATTTGTGGTTTTGTTGATGCAAACTGGGATAGGGATTTGGATCAGAGAAGATCTACAAGTGGGTATGTGTTTAACCTATTTGGAGGTGCAGTCAGTTGGATGAGTAAGAAACAATCTATAGTGGCACTATCAACTACAGAGATAGAATACATGGCAGCCACTCATGCAAGAAAGCAAGTAGTTTGGTTCCAGAGATTGTGTTCAAGTATGGGGTTAGTACGAGTTATAAGGATACACTGTGACAGCCAAAGTGCAATTTTCTTGGAAAAGAACCCCACATATCATTCAAACACAAAGCACATTGATGTTCTATATCACTTTGTGAGGGATATAATAGAAGACAAAAAGGTGTTGTTGGTAAAGGTGGACACTTTGAAGAATACTGCAGATGCATTGAAAAAATCTATGAGCTCTGAGAAGTTCTCTTAGTGTAGAGAGACAATGGGCATTTCAGGGCTGGAAAAATGACTAAGCTCTCCTGTGGCCCCCTGTGGAAAGAAAACAACAAGTCAAAGAATTTTGGGTTGTATTATATTCTTTCCACGACTAGCCCACGTAGTTAACTGGGGGATTAGAGGGGGGCGAAGCCCCTGTTTGTTATGCTGATTATGTAGTGGGTGGGGGGGGGTGGTCATAGGGGGTTTGAGGTGTATCTGTAACCCCACTTTAGGGGTCTGGTGCAGTGCCCTAGAAAATTTTGGTTTTGGACCCTATGTTAGGTTGGGCGGACCCACCTATGGTTTTGTGCATGATTTTCGTACATGTTTTTTTGGATGCGACAGTTTTCGGTCCATGGTTTTGGACTCTATGGTTTTCAGTCCATGGTATTGGATGCTTCGGCATGTATAAATATGTATTGTAACATTGAAAGGAACATAATGAAAAATCAAGATGGTAGTCCTGGTTTTGGAATCTAGGGGAAAATCTCTGTGTATATGTGTCTTATGTGTTATGCTCTCGCATTGTTTGTTTTCTGTGTTTTAGAATTCGTATGCAGGTAATTTCTGTAGAGGGTTAAAACCTACACTAATGAACTATCAGACTATGTTCCTTCTCCTGCAATCAAGTTAGTATATGGGGGTATTGTATCTAGATTTCTCTGAATTCTACCTCTACCTAAATATGCTCTAATGAATCTTCCCCTACTATGCGTTAATATGCACATACAATATTAATCACAATTGGCTTTGTAAGACACACTATTTTGGTGTCATAGGTTCTTACCTCCTGTCTTATATTCCTACTCCTCCATATTAAAAAAATTACACTATAAGGAAGAATGAAGAGAATTGCTAAATGTTTTTGTGTGTTATATTTTCTTTTTAATGAAACAAAATAAATTCCTCAACACCAGTTCACTTACACCTCCCTTGCAATGGTGCCAAAATTTCAAGTCATAAAGTGGAGTAAATGATTTAGCAATTATTTTTTCAAACCCAGGTAGATAAACGATGCGGTCAAACACAATATGTGTAAGCTAGTCTCTCAACTACTTTCCTCTACTAAAATCAAACAAATACAGGTAGATATCAGAGTTTATTTAAGCTTTCGATGGTTTCACACTTCTAAAATCAATTTTTGACCTTGTTGAAACAAGATTGAAGATTCAAATAGATGCATCACACTTTCTCACTAGATTCTCTTTCTAAAAGAGTATTTGTCTCATCAAAACATATTTAAGAGTGTAATGGAAATATATTCTAGGTAGAATCAATGTTCTAGGTTTATAAGAAAATTAACTCAAATAAAAGAACAATTCCTTTTAATCTAACATGAAATCTATGCTAATTTATTTTCCTAATCCATGTTTCAAATATACTCAATATAATTAATTCTCATTATTTAAGTTCTAAAACAACATAAATACTTAATTAGAGAAAGGAATCTAACTAAACTATGTTCACTAGCTAAGTTATGTTACTAAACTGGACTACTATAGGAAAACAGACCACATGTTTACAAGAAATTTGTGTGATTACAGGATCACGAAAGGAAAACATAGAAAGCATTGCACGCATTATGTGTGACTACAATATCACTACAAGAAAATTATGGGAAATTCATATATTTAGAGGAAAACATAGTATGCACATTTTGGAATTATATAACTGAACTGATAAATATAAATCATTCAATGTATACCATAATTAGTAAAATACATAAAAAGAGATATGCAACACATACCAGGGGGTCCTCCTATTGTATGCTAGCAATGAAACACTCAAAACTTAGAGAATACTATATAGCATATAATATAAATCATTCTTATATTAACAGAAATTGGAAGCTTCATACAAAAGAGTTACCTTTTTCATGGAGAATAATTATAATATAAGTCTTTTTAACCTATATCTTATTTGTATATCGACTTTTATACATATATGTTAAACTTGAACTAACTTTCCCAAGACCAAGGTCATTTAAGCGTTTTAAGCTAACAATAAAACAATACAAAGGAAAAATATTGATCTTTGCATTATTTCCTCGATCCTTCATGGCTCTTATGCTATCCTTCAGTTATATTTGACTGATTTCCAATTAATGAAGAGGATTCAAGAAATTTTCCAAAGCGGATTGCAGAATTTCTTGAGTAGATGTGCGTTGTTGACCAAGCTTTGACTAATGGGTTGCAAGAAACTATGAAAAGGCTGAATAGGTATTCTTCCATTAGATGGACATGTTGATCATGGTCCATGTGTCAGAATTGTATTATCAAGGAAAATTTTAGGGGTGAAATTTTGATAATTGGCTATTTTTGGGACATTTTCTAAAAACAATATAAGCAAATTTGGTGAAAAATTCACCCATTTTTTACATATATATGTGTTGAAGCCCTGAAAATCGGGTCTACAACAAGTGGGATATCCACCCGGTCCGTACCTTGAAAGCAGCTCCTTTTCCATTTGGGATGGTGGGTCCAACTGGGGATAATAGGACCAGTTTCCCAATTTGTGTGTGTGATGATAAGAATTGATATTTCCTTTTTCTAAAGATTTCTAAGTAAAAATGGTTTTAATCTAAGTCTAACTTAAAACATGAAATTCTATCCTAATAAACATAAATATCTAATTCTAAATCTAACCTGAGATTTAACTTTTTACTTATGTGATCTAAAATATTTTCTAGCAGCAATTGGTAATAAAGATCATTCAATCGTTACAAGAAAATAATTTGATAAAAATGAATAGTTTTGTATAAGAAATTAGCCAAAACAATTGTGAGAAGCATATTGCATAGTAAGTCATTCATACATTGAGCATAAATAGAATAGTCATCACCGTACAAAAGTGCCAAATGATAACTCAAACATTCAAGCCTTCATATATAAATAACTGAACATAAAATATTACTTTGACACATAAGAAGAAATTATTAAGAGATAAAAGTACCATTGATAACCAGTTCTACTCATGAGCTTCAACAATATAGATTTATCTCTTCCTAATTCAATATTTACTAAGAGTACAGAAATGAATTTTAGTAGCAGACATTAAACATAAATTTCAATAAATCCCGTTCCATTCATTCATCAAAAGCTCCTCTGAGGGTGCAAAAGTGCAGGTTCTGAGGAAAAGTTTTTGACAAATTTCAGGACCCCTCTCTAAATGCATGAGATGGGTTAAAATACTACTACCTAAATACTAAAAATAGTTTATTACAAAAATATAGGAGGAGGTTTAAATGACCATCCTCATCTAAGGAAAAAATAAATCAAAAATAAAACTAAAACTGAATCTGGAATTAACTATCTATGTATCTGTTCTCTGAGATCACAAGCATTTAGAATCGGCTTAAGGAGCGTCAGTTGGCTGACATCCGATTTTAGTTTCCCTACGAAAACAGAATCGGCAAGTGTTGGTGCTATCTTCTCAGCAGAGTTTGTAAGGTATTTGAGAGTCATGCATTGACTGTGCAGTTTAACCAAGTACTGCCAGTAAGTATCCAAATTCAACTTGGTTAACTTCTTGATGGACTCTTCCCTTTCCTCAGCTTTTTGTCTCCAGCTTGTCTACAGTTGTTGTGCCTTTGGGAGAAATCCTAGAGTGGTCTCTGATATGAGGTTTGCTCTGTGCAGGTTTTCATTTACATAGTCAATGATGTTGTCTGCCGCTATAGCTGCTTCTTCTGCTGCTTGTTCTGCCTTTTTAATCTGTGTGTCCCACTTATGAAACAACATTTCTTTGTGGGCTTCATTGATTCTAAGCGAGCCCGCTTTCTTTCCTTCCTCTGTTTCCTACCATTTCAAATAATCAGAAATTATTTTATCAATTAAATCATAGCCCAGTCACAAGTCCACGACTTGATTTGTAATTTTATCGCTCATCTCGCAATGGGAACTCCATTACAATATTCTTTGGCATAATGCCTCTTGTTGTTGCAAGAGTTGGTCGTTTAAGGCAAGAGTTTCTGTGACAAACTCTATGAGCTTGGGATCATCTCTATGCATTTCTAGCATAGCCTATAACTCATTTTCCTTTTCAGCCAAATTTCTCTGATATCCCAGCTGCATCTGTTGAAAATCTTGCTGTCATTTTTCTAACTTCTCCTCTGCTTCGTGGTTGGTGCTGGCTTGCTATACCTTTTGCTACAATACTTGGATTTGTTCCTCTCTATCCTTAATTAATTGTTGTACCTCGAACGCTTTATCAATAGTAGCAGAAGCATAGGCTCCTGCGATCTGGGATAACTTAGTTAGATTTTCAGTAGGGTCAGTGGTAGGGTCTCGCCAAAGGATGTTTATCTACTCTGCCTCAAGTGAGAGCGTGCTGTCCAATTTCCTTTTCTTTCTTTGCCTTCTTACCACTGCCTTGTGCTGCAGACTATAAAATACATCTAGAGGAGGAATCTCCTCTATCTTGAGCATGATTTCAGACGATGGGGTAATGGGAATATGCTCCATTTCTAGAGCATTGCTGACTGTTCCAATGACCATATCTGTCATTGTATGCACTGTAATCTCAAGTGTCTTCATGTTCTACTCCATGGTATTAATCAATTCATTGAATGTTTCCCGCTCTTTATCCAGCTCAATTCTCACTGGCTTTGGTGGTTGGATGAGGTGAGGGGGAACCTTTACCTGTGGTGTAGTCAAGACCTATTGCTCTGGGCACTCTTTAGATTGGGCAGTATCTCTTACTCACCGTTCAATTTTATTATGGGTGCTATCAAACCGTTTAGAGTGTTTTGGTGATTCTAGATTTAGACCTGGACTTATCTGTACCCGAACTTCCACTTAAACTGACATTGAGAGTTGGCTTCCTTATTGGTTCTAAGCACAACTTATCCAAGGGGATGTTTGCTAGTCTCCTTTCTCTGTACAGTTTGAATTCTTGGAATTTTGCTGGGGGAAATTGAATTTGAGCCATATGAAAAACTTCTTTTAATGTGTTTTTCTGTTGGAAGATATCGTCAAAAAGATCATCCTCTTTAGGAAATACTTTTCTCTTGACAGCAGTAGTAAAATTCTTAATGACATCAAAGGGGTCGAATTGTCTCCCTAGAAACTTGAACAATCGTAGACTCAGCATATTGTCTACTTCTTTAGATGCATGACCTAAATCAAATAATGAAGAAAATCCCAACAGGTCACAGGAAATTGTGGCCAGATGCCCTTCTTCATGTATTTCAACTCTTTGTTCATTCCTCCCACCCCACAGGTCTGGTAGGCAATTTCTCGAGCCAATAAGTTATCAGGAACATATAAAGGTAGCACATGAGGGGAAGCAATGCTTCTGAATACTCTGACATAGGTGAAAAATTATTTCCCAAACCATCTTGCGACAGGGAGAATTTCAAATTCCACTTCGGGGGAAAGTCTTGGGTGTCCCTATTATACAACATTCTATGAAGAGGCAACATAATTCCATGGAAAATTCTGTAAAAATATGGGATAAAATTGGAATCCCACAATTCCTTATGATAAATGTGAATGGGCAAGGGGTTCTGTATAGTCCAGTTCCAACCCATTAAATGAAACCTGGAAACATAACATATTGCATCCATAACATAAGCAACTAGAAAGATAGGAGGATAAATCCTCTGAGAGGGAGTTCTTTTAGACTAGTAGTTCCAAATAGCTGAGGCTAAATTATCAGACAATATCTGAGCCCAATCCATAATAGTGGCATTAGTGGCTGCATCTAATAGGGGTAGCCACTCAGATGAAAACTTTTTGATGTTGAGCCTTCCAAATAGTCTACATAGCATAGCAACAACAAACAAATATGGGGAGGAGAGGGAACCAGTACTGTACATACCGTGTTTGTCATTTTTCAATGGTTCTTCCCTCGTTGACTAGTTCTTGGTGCACTCTGCCAAATATTCATTTTCTTTGGCAAACTTCTCCATGAAATGCTTGTTGTAGCTTGCTTGCGGCTCTGGTAGATGATACATAAGCCTTAAATCTTATGGAGTGAATGACCCAATGAGGTCTTGGCCTCGAGACCTGAATTGTCTGTCTGTTATATCAACATTGTCCAGTACCCACTTGACCATGTCTGTGTATGGAATTATCTTCGGTCTTGCCGCTATTCCGTGCAAGAATTAACATGCAGGTTCAGTGATTGATGCCTTAAATGACCCACGTGAGTCTGTTGTTGCTTTAATTTCCATAACTCTGGGACTTTCTTCTTCGAACAGAATATACATGCCTTCCCAAGTGGTTACGCTGGCATCCTTGGTATAGGTGGTGTCTGTGAATAAGGGCGCCATCTCTTTGTCCTCAACAACCAGAGCTTTTCCCTTCTTTCCCATTACACTCTGAACACTGTTGCATATATTATTCTGCTTGCCGCTCCTGCAAATTTACAAGTAAGGAAAGAATAATGGTAAGAGATAAGGTGACGAGAAAGTTCTTTAATTCCGAAATCATATCAAATATATCACCCTACGTGAAACAACCTTTCGATCAGATCTAAATATTATCTCATAAATGACCATCAACTAACCACTAAATTGAAATTAATTCCCATAACTTGGTATCGGATTACGAGAAATACTTTATTGAACAATGAGCCCTGCCAATCTACGATAAAGATATTTTGCGATTTGCTTCGGAATATCACAGATCGCAATATCATTAATCCTTTTAGTTAACAATCATTTATCACCTTATGCGTCTACGAGATGCCATTTGCGAGATGCCTTATCGCATATCGCAGAATCGGGATATTTCTTTGTAAGTGATACTTGCGACATATGAAATCCGCGATGTGCGATGAGTCTTTAAAGTGCGTGATCTCACATCCTGTTTTCGCGATTTTGAAAGCTCGTTTACATGATGTCCTCCATTACCCTTTCCGATGCGATGTTTTATTGTTAAGAGAACGATTTTATTCAGAACTTATCATAAAACTTAAGCTTCTTGGGTTTTGCGGGTGTTTTCCTAAGTTTATGATAGTATTTTTTTCAAAGGGAAGTGTAAGTGCTAGTTTTTATTTTTTTAGAAGGGTCCCCATTTATTTAGTTTTATTACTAATACTAAATAAAAAGGGTGGGTTGTTGCTGGCCACAATAATATGATAAAGGGATGATATTCATCAAAACATTACCAATTTTAATAGTAAATGACATGGTTTTTTATTAAATATTCGCCTACATTCTATATGTATGACATTTCAAACTAGAATAATTGCCTATAATATTATACATATACACAATATTTGAATCTTTAAAAAAATCTTTGTGTATTAGCTAACATGGACCTCCACAAAACCTAGAAAAATTACAAGAATTTGTATTTGTTAATTTCCTGTGATTACATGAATTCTTATAATTTATTATTTTACTTATTATTAAATGAAATAAATGCATTTAATAAATATTTATGAACTAAAAAGAAACAATAATTTCCAAAAAAGAATTTTACCTTCAATTTTATTATTTTACGTCATTTCCTTCATCAAATTGGTAAAAAGATAAAGCTTTAAGGCTCAGATAATGGATAAAAAGTTTAAAAACAAGGTGGCCAAGGATATCAGAACATAGACCCAACAAAAGCTTTAAGCTATTCCTACTGTAGTCATAAAGACTTCATCTAATAAATCATTTGCATAAATCAAAGTGAAATGCAAGAGTATGCTCTATTCTTAAATATCATTTACAACTGTTTTTCTCAGATAATAAATAATCTAACAACCCTCTGCATTGTTAGCTTACTTGATAGTTTAATTAATTTTTGTATCTTTACCAAACTATGGCATTAAGCTCAATCAAATGGACACTACAATGCCAAACCACACCCATAAAATATTATAGTTGTACGCTAAAGTCTTGGAACTTTATAGTTTTCTCAATATTGTTGGATTAACAATGTTACGATATTTGGTAACAAATAAAAAACAAATGCTAGTGGAATTCATTTACACACTCGCTCTTCACATTGGAAATCGAAAGCATAAGTAAATTAAAGTAAAGGTAGAATGTAAATAACAAATTCAAGAAAGAAATCAAATATATGATTGAAATAATAACATATTTTAATTACGTAGTCATATCTATGATATTTACACATCTATATATTATTAGTCCCTGCCCTCCAGGCATGGACTATAGTAATCGTTCGCGACCAACATAGCATTAGTTGACCTGCTTTTAGTCCCCGGTCATCAGCAATTAACCAAAGTTTTATTCCCGATCCTGATTTTTCATCTTATTTGGCCTCTTTCCAAAAAACCGAAGCTAGACGGCAAAAACCAAAGCTGATCTGAGGCGAAAAGAATAGGTTATATTTTTGTTTGTCCGATATTTTCAAATTGTCAGTCCCTGCAACCTAAACTAATGTTAGCATTACTGGACAGCATTAAATGTTATCTCATACATTGTTTAAACCATATAACTTCGCTAGTTAACTATGATAAAATAACATTATAATAAAATATACCAAGCAGCTCTAAGCATAAACGCTGGTATTTGCATGTTGACGACTCGTCGCTAGCTTCCTTTACCACATCATATCTGCATGTTGACCACTTGGTGGAACACCGATCAGAGGCATGTGAATCAAACACAATCGAATCAAACAGAACTTTGATCCAGGACCAGGTATGCATACCTGAACTTTGAAGCAACAGCGAGCCTGGGAGTTTTAGTTGAACAGGAGCAGAGCCTCGTCCATTCTCCATTCTCCTACCTGTGATACTAGTAAGTCCATTGAGGTTCAGATGGAACTACCCATTCAACGAATTTTCTTTTCTAGGTATAGGAAAATTATATACAAATCATTACCCATTCAGCTAATTTTTAAACAATTTTTCCTTTTGATGGTGCAGTAGGGTTTTCGGCAGAATTCTACCGTAAGTAAAACAGATGTTCCCTCCTGGCAATGCAAGAAGCAAGACTGAACATTCTTAAAATCAACATTCTTGGGCTCTCTCTGATTTGTGCCTCTGCAAAATCTGTGCCTCTGCAAAATCTGGAACATGAGCAAGAACATCCGCTTCTGCACAGTGGAGCATGAGCAGCAACAACAACAACAATCTGTCCGACCTCCTCTGCCTCTGCAAATTTTGTCCGACCTCTGCCTCTGCAAATTTTGTCCGACCTCTGCCTCTGCAAATTAACCTGTCCGACCTGCTCTGCCTCTGCAAATTTTGTCCGACCTCTGCCTCTGCAAATTTTGATGCATAGAGAGCTAATTAGAATGAGTTATCTGCAATGGATAGGGAGAAACAACGCAAAAGGGAAGGAATGGGTGATTCAAGTGATTTTGTTTATGCAACAGTTGTTTCTTATGATTCAATCGCAAATTTTCAGCTATTTTCATTCAATTTTCAGCAAATTCCAACAATTTCCATAAATTTACAAATTGTTTTTGCAAATTTTCATTCATTTTTTACTCTATAGGTTAGCTAGATTTGATTGCTTCCAATGAAAACAAAAACTAAAAAATAGACATGAAGGTAACTGCTGGTTTTTGTTTTAAGAAAACAGCGTCAGCCAGAAATAAATGGGTATAGTACTATGATAGGAAATTTACCTCTGTTAATGAAGCTTTCACATCACTCTCGTTTGTACTAACAGGACCAAGACAACTCCTTCTGTGCTTAAGCTTGCTCTAGCTTCCCTTTCTTGGCATTTACAGTAATTGAATATTCAATTGGCTTAGATTAATCCAAGGGTGTTTTCGCTGAAATAGCCTGAATCTCAAGCCCAAATTTCAGAAAATCAAGAGCCAAGCTTTGGCTTCTTTAATTAAATTTGTCCATATCAGAAATGTTTAATCAAAACTATCATAACTTACCTAAAATACATTAATAACACTCAGATCTCTAGTCAATTGCATCTATAGTTGTAGCAGACATAAAAGTAAGGTCCGAGGCAATTCTTCGACTTAATCTGAATCGGTTTTTTCATGTTCCTGAATTAATACGATGAATTCACAGCTGCAGAGCAGTCTCAATTTGTTAAATTTGTAAAGCTCAATTATGTTCTGAACAATAAATACCTCTGTTTACAAATAAAAAGACGCAGTTGACGTCCGCCTGTTCAAATCCCCATCGTTCTCCAAACCGTCCAACCTCCGTCTACCAACACTATGAAGATGGAATGAATGGTTAAAGCGTCTTTAGGGGAGGCGGAAATCAAAAGTCGTACAGCAAATGAAGCCTGCCTTTATGCATTGATCTGATGAAGCACTCTCGTGAAGAATAGAACCAGGTTTACACCCACTCCAAAGCCTGAAGCAGGAAGCTCGGACGCGGGCCTCCAAGGAAACTGCATGCAAATTGACATGCGACATGTTCTCAGGGAAGGGTGGAACGCGTGGCTTGCATGCAATGTAATCGTGTTGGCATTGAGCTGGTAATGCATTGCGTGTAATCATGTTGGCATTGAGCTGGTAATGCATTGCGTGCTCAGTTCTTGGTCCACGTGGGCAAAATACTTTTTCTTTTTAAACAATGGACATAAAAGACCTTATACCATGCTCATGCGATATTTCGAGATTAAACCGTAAGATGCACCCCATATTTTCTTGTGCCGTCTGGAATGAATTTTAATTTAGATGGAAGCTTTATAATGTGATCTGTCCATCCAGCCAGGACAAGATCTTCATTTAACATCGTAGAACTATATGGTAGACTGTGCACAACAAAAAAGATCCCACGACATAGTCAAATGTAGACATTTTGTACGTAAGAAGAAGTATTTTGGGTTGGTTTTTTTTTTAATTATCCATTTATTGTAAAGATTTGAAAGACTAGCATAAAGTAAATAATGAGGATGTTTAGTACATTCAAAACATATTTGATAGGGTTGTTAACGTTAAAAAAATTGTATATTTCGCCTAAGGTACATATGTCTTGAAGAAACTCTTCATTTAACTTGGATGTTAAAAAAATTTAGTAGGCTGAGGCACTGTACATAACACCGAAAACATGTATCATTGCAAACATTATTAAATTCGATGTATCTTCTTATCACGTGTTACGCAATAAGAATTATATAGCCGCTATCATCGGCACTTTTTAAACTCTTCCCATAATGCTAAAGTAACTGGTAGGACCAGCAGATGCCTTACGTGGATAAATCAACGCCATTTGTGTTTACACATTTTCGGAATTGGCACTACAGCATGGAGACTTACTGTTTCATTCTTCATGCCTTTTTATGGTTTGTTATGAAAGAATTTACTTGGAAGTGTTGTATTTCTGTTATAACTTTACAATGGGATTTTGAGGTCGTATTTAGTCTTTTGCTAACTCAAGTGGGGGACAAAACCTACAACTCCACTATTTCTACAAAAAAACCACTGAGTGTCCAACTTCATACTACCTCGGTGATTCCTTTGAGAGGACGATTCCTGGTACGCAATTTGCTGCTATATTGCCACTTCTAAACATAAATCATCATGCATGTATAACAGTTTTCTTGAGTTGATTATATTTATGTCAAGTTTTCTTTCGTCGAAATAGAAATAATATAAGAAATATTTATAGCGCTTATTTCTGGTTCGTAGTGTTTTTCTAGAGTCACCGCTGGCATAAATAAAGTTGCAGACGTGCAATTGCACTTCTAGAGAGAAAAACTTGCGAGAATTCAAGTACCCCGAGACTTTCACAGCAAGCTTGTCTACGCTCACAGAGGACGAGGCCAACAGACGGAAATCTGCAATTCCATGCCACCCAATTCTGTAAATCCGCGAATTTACTGTTTCGCCCACCTGTAGATTTGGATGCTGGTATCCTTAGTTGGACCAGATCTAGACCAGTGAATTTTTGTATGAGACGAGTGATAAGCTTTCCTCACTGAAGAAACTAAAGGAAAGGCGACAAATAACATTGCCAGAGCTTTACAGTCCATGGGCGGTCAATGTGTCAATCAATAAGCTCTACGGCTATGACTGTTTCTGTATTACTGTAAGGCTATGACTGTTGCTTATGTAAGGCCGCTATGTCACTTGCTTTCTGTATGTCAGCTATCACTGGCTATGACTGGCTATGTCTGGCAGCTATGTCTGGTGCTTATGTATGGCTGCACTGGCTCTGTAAGGCTATGACTGGTTGTGTCTGGCTGTATGGCTATGTCAGTTACTTATGTGCATCTTGTCAAAAGGTGAATTGCATATAACAAGCATTTTCCACTACGAAATAGGCTATATTCTCGGAAGCTAAATGGGCTAGACAGAACTATGTGCAGGGACTAGCTGATTCACAGCCTTCCTTGTTTTCTGTAGTTTCTCATCGCTTTTTTTCTTTTTTTTTTTGGGGAAAGGAAAGAATGAACAAGACTTAGGGATATTCATTCTGACAGGGTCATAAATAAGGGAATTTCTTGTTCCTAATAATGTATTTTTCATACAAGTCCAGGAAGATTGGAATGATGTTTTTTCTTATGAAATATTGCATGTAGTTGTATGACACAAGAATTAAATGGAAGAGGTCTATTTTACCATTAATGTTTAACAATGCCATGCGGAAAAGGATAATGATGATTGACAGAATGGACAATGGAATTTAGATGAAATACAAAATGAATAAGGATGAAAGATATGAAGGAATGAAGGAAAGGAGCTTACCATAGATTTCAATGTGTAGGAATTCACAATTTAGATGAATATATATAAATATAGATTACTTTTCCAATTACCTATATTGATGCATGATGATATAAGATAGAAAAACATTGGAGTTCTAGCTGCATGGTCCCAAAAGAATTCCATTAAAGATAAGCTCAAGGAACTTGAGCTAAAAAGATGTAATATAAATATGGAATGCCCTTTGTGGATAGTTGAAACAAGGTTTCTAATGCTCAAATATGAGGTGTAAAGATTGAACTTATGAAAAATGTAAATGTAGTGGGAGAAATTACTATTTTATAGGTGAAAATGTAAGGGTGGTTATCTCAAACTTTGTATTGAGATATTCCTTTGCAAGGGTGAAATAATATTTGTTGCAACTTTGCATGGAATTTCTATTGTTATAACAAACTTCCCTACTTCAACAATTCAAATTCCCTTTTTATTTGCAAAAAAATCAAAAGTTTTCACCTATTGTACATAATATGAAACAATAGAGTCTTCAAGTGTTTCGAATCATTGAGGGAAATGAGTGCCAAGTTACCATAGTACATTTTTGGACATGTATGAATGAATGAGTTTAAGTGGATTCACCTACAAAATATTAGAATTAAGAGACATTTATGAATTCCCACTATTTTTAGTGAGGAAACCTACCATTAATGGATACAAGCTCCAAGGTTCTATAAAAATATCTAGTCTTGAACCTAGATAATGTGTTGAAGTTGATGGGACAATACTTGTGGGAAAGGGGGTCTTAGTGAATCATATAACATGACTACAAAACTGATTTTGAAGAAATTGATTTGAAAAGCTAAACAACATCATCATGTAGAAAGTATGAATTCTACTTGCCAAGAATTTTGTTTTTGAACAAAAATCATGCATAATTGCATCAAGGAATTGGTTTTTAGAACTACTCTCTCTCTCTCTCTCTCTCTCTCTCTCTCTCTCTCAATGGATACAAGCTCCAAGGTGTAGAAGTGGCTCATTTATCACCTCCATATCATATTTATGGAGAGTTGCATCTATAATAAACTAATGTTTGGACATTGACTCATGATACAACCCCTCTCTCTCTCTCTCTCTATATATATATATATATATATATATATATATGTGTGTGTGTGTGTGTATATATATATATATATATATATATATATACAACCTTTTTATTTATTTATTCTTAAATAGAAAAGGCATCAAGAACAAAGCGTGGAAGTGGGAAGGTCTCACTCCTCATTTATCACCTCCATATCATATTTATGGAGAGTTGCATCTATAATAAACTAATGTTTGGACATTGACTCATGATACAACCTCGATCTATGATGATTGACTAAGAAGGATACATGTTCTTCATCAATTTTGTTTACACGTACTGATCCATTTTCAAAATTTATTTTTATTTTTTATGGCCACAACTAATGAGTGGTAAGATTCCCTTTGAAATTTTTGAACTTAGAGTTGAAAAAGAGAGCCTAGTCACTTGGTTTTAAACTCTTTTCCTAATAAATCTATCATGCAACTTCATTCTTTGCTATTAGACAAGAGCAACCTACTAAATATAATATTATCTAATCTCATCTAGTTCATTGAGTTGTATTACTTTTTGTTGCTATGCATCTGAAAGGTTCATTCCAAAATGAGGGAGAATGCTAAAAGTTTTGACTTAAAACTATTTGGGGAGAGGAATAACTATAAAGAAACTATAGGGTGTGAATCTCGTAATGTTCCTCCAAGTAGTTTTATAAGCCCACAATTCTTCAAGTAGTTGATTTTCCCAATTTCTATGATGAATCTGATTTTTTTTCTCAAAATGTATTTTCGTACTTTGCTGGTGGAACCTACCTGTCCATTAGTTTGCACATGGTATGAAGAAGAAGTCACATGCTTGATTTGGTATTATTGGGTAATAGTTTGGATGAACTTCAATGTGAATTGTGTCCCTTGATATGTGAAAATTTTTGTAGGCACACCAAATCAAGTGAAAATATCCTCATAAATAAAATATACAATTGATTGTTCATTAGCTTTAAATAGATCCTTAGCTTATACCCATTTAGTAACATGATTAATGAATACAAGAATATATCTCTTATTTCTTGACGTTAAGGTGATAGGACCAACAAATTCCAAAGCCGACTTTTCAAATGGTTGAATAAGTACCAAAGGGTGAAAATGAATCTCCTAAACTTATATTGGTTGACCCATTCTTTGATAATTTTCATAGCTCTTTATGTCCATGGCATCCTTGAAAACGTTAGGTCAATAATGCTCCAAATGCAATATATTTTAAGATGTACATTTGTCTATACAATGTCCCCCGCATGGATCATCATGGCATGGCTTTGAAATATAAAACATGTTATCCTCTCATGCATACGTTTTGATGATGAGATCTACTATGGTATGGAAGAGATCAACATCAAATCAATGGATAGGTAGCACTTACCCTGACAACCATTTGTTTCCCCCTACATTCAACAAATGTTGTGATATCTCTCCCATAGAAAAATAGTTAGTGATCTCTGTAAACCATAGAGAGTGAGTGAATACATCAAATAAATGTTAATTCAAAATATATCATCTACAAGAGTAATTTTTCCTTCATTGTGAATTCAACTAAATTTTCCTTACTAGGTCGATCTACAATCGTGATATTGAATTGTTGTAGCAACACAATCCATCTAGTAATCCTTCCATTAGTGATGATTTTATTCATTAAATAATGAAAGGAAGAATGATAAATGTGAATGAACAACTACAAGAATCGTTTTCTTAGTGACAGTGTAATGAAGTTTAGATGGTATGTGTTTCTTTCTAACAAAATAAATGGAATAATAAAATTGTTTTTATTTCGATCCTAATAAAACTCCAAGTGGTGGCATAGGCATTTGTGGATATTTGAAAGGTAAGAGACCATTTTTTTCCCCTCAGAATGGGTGCAACGAAAAGCTTTTCTTTTAATGTCTCAAATTCATATTGACAATGATCATCCCAATAAAATTTGATGTGTTTAAAAATTAACTTAAACAATGGTGTACTAACTCTTGTGAAGTTTTCAATAAATCTTATATAATAACCAACATGACTAAGAAACTTCCTACCTCTTTCAAATTTTTGAAAATGGGAAGCTTTGAAAGCACTTTTGTTTTTGTCTAGATCTACCTCAGTCCCTACAAAAGAGATAATATGTCCAAGAAAAACACTCTTATTTACCAACATGAAACATGTTTCATGACTTAAGGAAATGTTCATTGCTTAGCATCTGATTAATAATTTTTTAAGGTTCTCTAATGCTTTTTTAAATGAGTCACTGTAAATAATAAAATCATCCATATAAACCTCAACACAATCATGGATTAAGCTTGAAAATATTCCTAAAATTACTATCTAGACCATTTTAAAGCATTAAATAATCCAAGTGGCAATGTTTGATAAGAAAATGTCTCCCATGGGCATGTGAATGTGGTTTTGTCTTGGTTATCTAGTGAAATTTGTATTTGTATTGATCCTTTAGTGCAATGTGGTTTTCTCTTTGTCCTCTAGGGAAATATTCATTTATGGTGGATTTATTTAACTCTCAATAATCCATACAAATTCACCATTTATGATTCTTTTTGGGAACCACTACAAGAGGTGAGATCCATCTAATTTAGAAAATTGGATAAATAAAATTTTCATCATTGTTATAGGCATATTTGGGCACTTCAACCCCAATCTTATATGTTGATAAACTAGGGCTCTTCAACCCCTAAAAGTGTTGTTTCATACCCTAAAAGATCATGATGAACTGATTACATCATTCCCCAAAAGTTCCACCTGAAAAACCATCCAGAATTGGCCTAAACTAGACCATACTGACTGCTCCATTGTCAGGGTGTGATGCATACTAACTTCTACACTAGCCAGGTGCGATGCATACTGATGAGGCCTTCTGTAGGGTGTGATGAGCAAGGATGGACAAATGTCTGAGACATTTTGCTAAGTGGATGCTCATGGAATCTTCTAGAAACTTCTCCTATGACACTTGCCTCTCTGAATTCGCCCAGGGATGAGTAAGAGATCCAAGAAATCTCCAAGTGGAACCAAATGCAACAAGTGGAATGACACTAATCAAAAACCCAGAGATGATTCACACCCTTGCACACATCTATAAATGGATCCCTCATCTGAAAGATCTAGAGGTTGGAATTTTGTTAATTGTAAGGAAGTGCTAATAGTTTTTATTTGAGAAAGAGCATTGTATTGTTGGGTGATCTTGCTATTTTAAGAGGTGAAGAGGGCTTTGGTAGCTGGGAGGATGATGCTAGATCAGACAACTGGGTTGTAATTCTCCTTTCTATTTAATAAAGTTCTTTGAGTTTTCTTCCATATAACTATGCAATTGTGAATGTTATCATTTGTGAATGCCATTGTATATTCATTGTATTTCTGATTCTGTAATGATTATGATATAATAGATCAAGATGCTTTGATGGTGTTTTGTTATTGTGTTTCTACAGGTACTCTCCAAGTGGGATAAGTATGGAGAGGAGTTGCAAGCTCCCTCAAGGGGGAGAGAGATCAAGTAAGGAGTTAAGCGGAAGGTCCAGGTTGGTTCCTTTGTCTTTCTCTTATCTATTATACATAGAGAAAATTGCAAATTGCTTTAAACTATTGTTTCTAGGGTAGCTGCCAAACCTAGAGGGCTAGTCGATCGAAAAGACACTAGTTTTCCCAGAAACAAAATGGTGACTCCACTGGGGAACGAATAGATGTTTTTTTTTTGTTATTGTTTGTTTTATAAACTATAGATGGAGCCTGAAGTCAGCGAGGTAGCCTTCGAACTGCTCTTGCTCTGCAATTGCATAGTAGATGAATGTTGCTTCAGTGAATCTCCAGTTTAGTTTATTAATTAAAAATTCGACTTACAAGAATTATAGATGCCCTTTTGGTAGCTCAGTAACCTCTCAAGATCTTTCCTTTGTACTTTGCTCTTTACTGTCCATTATAGCTCAACTTAACTCACTGAAATCAATTGCAAATTTGAGCCAAAACCCACTTCAGTTGCGCTCCCTGGCCCATCGCACTATTTGTCATTGTAAACTAGTATGCATCGCACTTCCCAAGTGTAGCAGGTGCGACGCATCCTTTTTTCTGTGAAGCCCAGGTGCGATGACTGACTCAACCTATTTCCATTCTTGAAATTGGGGGTTTTTGTCCTTGTTTTTAGTTTTGTTTAGTTGATTTGCTGCTTATGAACAATACCTCATTACTGAAGCCTGCTTGCATCACATAGATTAGCCTCCATTGATTAGGATTAGTAAAAATTTTTATGTATTTGTCCATCATTTACAATCCTTTGTCAAAAAATTTCTTGAATCGATCTGTCATTTTGGTACAAAAAGTGCGGTAACTGTTGTTTTGTGTCAAAAAGAGAAGTGTCGTGAAGTCTTCCTTCCCTGGATAGTCGATTCAAATTTTTCTCATGTACTTGATTTGATTTGTTGATATTTGAAGTGTCGAAATCATTTTCTATTTGAAATTGAAAAGTGTCGTTTAGTCTTCCTTTCTATTTTGAAAAGGAAATTGTTGAAATATTGCTTTGATTAAAATATTTCAGATCTTTGCTATACTTAGTTTTCCTTTTTGGAATTTTTCACATTGAGGGGAACGAAAAACAAATACATGCATTTGCATTTGCATTTAGTTTGTGTGCGAAAAATGATTTAGGAAAAGTTCATTAGTGTGTGCTCTTTACTCTTTGTTTGAAAGAATTGAATCTTCTTTCCCAAGTAGCTAGGATTTTCATTGCTCAAAATAAACAACGACTGTTTATCATTGTAGATTGCTTTTTTAGGAATTTCAAATCAACATCATGCAGTGAACCATTGAAAGGAAAAATTTTAAACAATATCAACTCTAAAATAAATTTCAATGAGCTTAACAATGCTTTGGAACTTAACGCAACGCATCTAGAGGTATAGGCTAGAGACGTGTTTCGGCGTTGTAAAAACTAGTAACTATCATTTTCATCGAAGGTTGGGTGATTCCTCCTCTTTGATACGACAAGTGTTAACATGGACTTGTGCTCCTCGTACCATCACGTATATATTGGGAGACCACAATAGGCTTATATCCTTTATCCATAGGAAGCTGTGTGTGCTGCCCTATCGATCGCAATGCACTGAACACAACATTCAAGAAGATTGACTGTTGTACATAAGTCCTCATTAATTTCTCTTTAATTTATCACCAAGGTGTGTATTGCAGTTTTGCAATTGGTTTGGTAATCCCTCTGTCAGGATTTCCCGAGTAGTCACTTTTGTTCCTTTTCAACTCTTTAAAAGAAAAGGTCCATATGAGCACTGGTCACTTCAGGCTCATTAAAAATTGAAGGGGACTAGAGTCATCTTTAGAATTTTCTCAACTCTTAAAAACTAAAAAAGCAAAGTTGTGTCAAAGTTTCATTAAAATTTATTTAATTTGGAATAACATCATTTTCCCCTTAATTTTGAGTTGATCAAGTAATCCGCAATCGTGGAAGAAAGTCAATAAAAACTCCGTCATTTGCGGAGACTAGTGAGTCAACTGTCTTTGACTCCAGAAACAAAGCCATTCCAGGAAAAACTGTCTCATTTAACTGAGTCCAATTCACCTGGTTTATTTGAAAATTTTGTTTCGACATCGTTAGACACTACAATGACTTCAATCATTTCTAGTACATCTGCCTCTAGAGAAGAAGTTACGCAGTTACAAGGGGAAATTAGAACTAATCGTAGTGTAATAGTGGACACTTCTATACCTAAAATAGCTCCATCTAGAGTTGATCCAGAGACTAAATTTCACTTACCTGAACATCTGGAAGTTGAGTTCTAGAATTCAGAAGGTGTCACCCCTCCGGTATCTGTCACTGTAGAAGCTATACCTTTTTCAGCTCTAGAAATATTTTATGGACCTGACGGTCTACCTCTTACACCTGGAATGATTGCTATAGAGGAGATAGTAGAGGATCCTCCATCCAGTACCCCATTACATTTTGGAATTGGGATTCATTTGTATCCTTCTACTCCTAAAGTTGGTCCTTTTAATCATCCTTCATCACAAGTCCCTGTCAAATCACTAGGAAATCTTTTGGATAGACTAAACATGTCTAAGCAACCATCAACATCTAGGAATGTGTCATCTGATACAGCTACATCAAAACTTCTTGCTGCCATTCCTACAATGTTTGTTGGTATACCCTCTGTCCCAGCTAGTTATTAATCACTAGCTGGAGTCCTCTCAAGGGTTGTTTCGACGACATGGTCTGTTCCTATTTGTTAATCCGGAATCCCATTTGGTATTTCTTATGTTGAAACTCAGCAAATTGATCCTACATTCCAATATCATTTTGGGCAGATCAGTCTTCAAAGACCAATATATCCTTTGAACACTGGACTGCCGCCATATGGAGGTCAGTATGCTTTTTCATTGTTCCCTCCTGGAGAACAACCATATGAGAGTTTACAACAACATTCAAGTCAAACTAGAATTACATCCAGTGGTTTGGTACCAATACTACCTCAGAAACCAAGGGTTGTATATTCAATGCAACCGATCCAACCTATGTCGAATATTCCCACTACACTTGCTATTGTGACTATGTCACAAGTACAAGCACTGCCTGTTGTGTGTCAACCTCAAGTCTCTTAGGTTGCAATACAACAACCTATTGTCTCTATGGCTCAATCACAACCTCAGGTTAGTGTTTCCTTACCTAGAATGACTCAGGCTCAAACGAGTATTATCACTCCACATTTTGGTCAATCTTCCAGTATTGGGAAACAAAAAATGGTCCAACAACCATGGCTAGTACAATACAAAAAACCGCAAACCCAGCAAAACTATCGAGGCCCTGAGTAACAAGGCTTTGTAGGTAATGGACAATCACATTTTCAAAACGGCTATCTACAACCACACTATACTAGTTATGTCCAACAACCTTATCAAAGTTACTAGCATCAGATAAATTATGCTGGTATGCAAAGACCTACTGCTCAGGCGATTCCATCTTATCCTGGGTATGCTTCACCTAACCTGAATCAACAGTTTCCTTTTGCAGCAACTCTAGAATTACCAGATTTGAACCAGCTAACGAATGATCCAATTGCATATGCCTCTTGGTGGCGAGCGATTCCACATAAACTTCCCTCTGATATTCCTAAATTCAATGGAAATCCAAGCGAAGATCCATCGAATCACGTGATGACTTTTCATTTGTGGTGCTCATCTAACACCCTAAATGATGATTCGATTAGGCTTCGCCTTTTTCAGAGAACACTCACTACTCTGGTAGTGAAATGGTATATTGAATTGCCTAGAGCTTCGTTTGATAACTTCAGTGCCCTTGCCACTAGTTTTCTAACCCACTTTCAGCTACTCATAAGGTACAAAAGGGGAACATAACTCCTTACCAACTTTAAACAGACCACAGCCAGTCACATATCTAATCATATTCATGAGTGGTGACGTCGTTGTCGAATGGTAAAGACGTATGTTGCTGATCAGCTTTTAGCTGAGTGGTTTATTAAGTCCTTATTTCCTTCTATAATTGGGGACGTGGAAAAAGGAGGAGTTGTCACTAAAGAGCAAGTCATTGCTCGTGCCCAACATTTAGACTTGATCTATACTCAGTCTGGCACACTCTATGACAAAATTCATGACTATCCCAAACTAGAATTTTCTATTCCTCCGCTCCTAAATCGAATAGGGACTCTCACGCGAGTGATGGCGTGATCAGTGCCTCAAGCATGCAAACCGCAAAGGCTCCATCTAGTAAAGCCCTTGCATTTTCTAGTCAAAAAACAAATCACAAACCTCTTGCCTCGGAAATTAATGCCATGTCATCTGACAAGGGCAAGAATCCAAAGCAACCAGGGGGCAAGAAAAAAGAGAAAAATAATAAGAAGAGACAGGAGAATCCAACTCCTGAAAAATATTCTAAGAACCCTATTGGGCAAAAGAAACCTCGTTATCCATGTTACATATGTAACGACGAGCATTGGACGAAATATTGTCCACATCGAGCTGAGATTGCGAAATTTTTAAAGACTTCAAATACCTCAGCAGTGTTGACTGATCCATTTCTGAACCCAGAAACTAATCTGGTTGCTATCGATCATGCTTCCACATCCCAAGTGCTTATGCTATCCATCTCAAAGTAGCAAAATGATGCTTTGATATCAACAAGGAACAAGGATTACGGGAATCCAATGTCGTCAAACAATCAGGCTACAGATCAACCTAGTAGTTCGACAACGACTTTGCCAGAAGTTGTTCCACCCATTATTCCTTAATTAACTATAAAGCCACCAAAGGGAGTCATACATAAGTCAACATTTAATCCTCGTTCTCCAGCTGCACAAAATTATAATATAGTGGAGGATGTGGCTCAATCAGCATCCACTATTTCGACACTTGAAGTACTGCAGAATTGCCCATCCCAAAAACAGGCTTTGTTATCAGCAATAGGTGGGATTAATCCAACGGATTCCAACCTTGTGGCCTTTAATCATAAAGGATATGCACCTCAGTTACCAGCCCAACTCGCTTTCCTTATATAGGTAAAATCCCTTAATAAAACTATTCATCAAACAATCATTGATGAGGGGGCATCTACTTGTATTATGTCAATGAGTTGCTGGAAAAGTTTAGGTTCACCACCCTTGTCACAATCATCAATGACACTCAAAGAATTTGATGGAAGAAAATACTCGCCGTATGGGATTTTAAGTAACTTGCAAGTTGAACTGGGAGGCAAGACAATAGAAATTGAATTCGAGGTCATTGACGGAAACCTTTACTACAATATCTTACTGGGAAGGCCCTGGATTTACGCTATGGCTGCCATTGTGTCTACATATTTTAGAAAGATTGCATTTCCCTTCCAAGGTGGAATTATAATCGTTGACCAACTAGCCTTTTTTCCTACCAGTTCACAAGCTACTGGAAGAATTCCATTGATCCATGGTAGTTCTCAATCGCTTCAAAATGTCAGAGTAGGTCTCCTGAAAGACCCATCCTTAATGGGTACTTTTTCCCTCCTGCCTCCAACTGGACTTGTGGAGGTGGCCTCAGTGGAAACTTGTCAACGCGATCTCTTCTAAATCGTCTAAGATTATGAAGAACTCCGACCATTTTGATAGTGTGGATCACTGGGAGGTGTTGCCCCCAAGCCCCATAGAATCTTTGTAGCAATCAATTTTCTGGGCCTGGGCAGCAAACCCAAAATCAACACTCAATGAGTGTTTGGATAAATAGGTCTTTAAAGTATGGTACCTCTTCCGATCCTTGGTCTCGTATAAATTCTATAGACAAAGGAATCATCCAGTCGATGATGATAGGAGAGATCTGAGGGAATATTACCACCACCGTTCAAGATAACAATGAAGATTATTCAAGCGACCTTAATCATCCTTCAGTTTTTGATTTTTTGTCAAATACTATAAATACAATGGATTCCTAGTGAAATCTATCCAATATTGAAGAAAATATCGCTATTAATATCTCGACCAAACCTAATGTTGTAGATAATATTCATGTTGGCAAATCTTGTTCTCCATCAGAACTTGAAATTTACTGCGCTCTCTTTTGCGAATGTAGAGATGTCTTTGCATGGTCATATGAAGAAATGCTAGGCATTGACTCGAGGATTGTTGAACACACAATCAAGATGTATCTGGATGTCAAACCATTACGACAACGGCTTCAACCTGTTCAGCCGAAGAAAACCATTGCCATTAAGGCAGAAGTTGAAAAACTTTTGCATACTGGTTTCATTTACCTTGTTCCTCTAACTGATTGGGTCTCGAATATTGTTCCTCTGATGAAAAAGAAAGGAATAATTAGAGTGTGCGTCAATTATAGGGATGTAAATCAAGCGTGTCCAAAGGACAACTATCCTACACCCTTCATCGACCAGATAATTGATGAATGTGCTGCATGCGAAATATTTTCTTTCATGGATGTATTTTCCAGATACAATCAAATCAATATCCACTCACAAGACCAGTCGAAGACTGCATTTATATGTCCATGGGGCACATTCGCGTACCGTAAACTACCTTTCGGTTTGAAGAATGTAGGGGAAAATTTTTAGAGGGCAATTAACTATGCCTTCCATGACATCAAACACATCGTTCAACCATATCTCGACGGTCTACCAGCTCATTCGCGAAAGTGGACTGATCACCCGCAACATTTGAGAGCCATATTTCTGTGTTTCTGACGCTACAAGATACGACTTAATCTGCACAAGTGTGTGTTTTGTGTTGGTTCTGGTCGATTACTTGGTTTTGTAGTTTCTAAGGATGGAATTCGACTCAACCCATTTAAGGTTCGGGCAATCCTTGACATGCCTCCACCTTCAAATTTGCTTTAGATTCAGAGACTCCAAGGGAAAGCTAACATTCTGAGGAGGTTCATTCCACATTATGATGAACTTGCTAAAGGTTAAACGCGTCTTTTGAAGAAAGGAGTACCCTTCCAATGGGATCAAGTTGCGCAAGCTTCCTTTGATGCTTTAAAATATTCCTTGATAAAAGCATCATTAATGTACGCTCCTGACTATTAAAAAGGCATTAACCTGTATCTCGTCGCTGCAGATACAACCATCGCCATGATTTTAGTGCAAGAAGATAAAGGAATAGAACATCCTATATATTATTTAAGTAGAAACCTTAATGATATAGAAAGCAAGTACTCCTATGTTGAAAATCTGGCTTTAGCAGCTGTTCAAGCAGTACAGAGATTTCGACACTATATTCTCTTTCGCAAAACTACCATTGTGTCAGATTGCAACCCTATGACCTACATTCTGTCGCGTCAATTACTGGGAGGAAAATATTCCAAATGGATAGCCATTTTGCAGGAGTTTGATCTGGAATTTGCCAAATCCAAATCAAAGAAATCTCTGGTCTTTGCAGAGTTACTTTGTGACCTTCCCTCATCGTCCAACGATTTGACATCCAAAGAATCAATCATGGACGAGTGTCTGTTTTTGATATGGTCAAGTGATCCGTGGTATGGGGATATAATGGTCTATCTCCAAACCCAAACTTTTAGGCCTAACACCTCTTGAGCCGGATAGTGGAGTACTCTATACCAAGCCAAAGACTACCTAATCATTGGCAATACGCTTTACTGTCGTGGTGTCAATACAGTTCTACGAAGGTGCCTCACGCATGAGGAGGCCAAAAAAGTTCTGAATGATTGTCATTCAGGTGCTTGTGGGGGGCATATATCTGGTTACGCTACTGTACAAAAGATCTTACAAGCAGGTTAATTTTGGCCCACTATATTCAAAGATTGTGTAATTGCAGTTAGAAGTTGCCATGATTATTAGAATTTTGATCACAAAACCAGATTACCACCTGCACCACTGCATCCAGTAGTTGCTGTTGGACCATTAACTAAATGGGGCATTGATTTCATGACATGTAACCCCAGCTCAGTCGGGAGGCATAGGTATATTATAGTCGTTGCTGACTATTTTACAAAATGGGCCGAGGCGATGCCTACATTAAACAACAACGATGAAAGATATCCTCTTTTCTTTTTTAATCATGTAGTTTCTAGATTTGCTGTTCAACGGCTATAGTCACAGATCATGGATCACATTTTTGCAATCACATGATGGTTGAATTGACTGCCAAATTAGGACTGTCCCACGACAGTTCTACTCCATATTATCCATAGGCTAATGGATAGGTTGAGGCAATCAACAAAGTCCTTAAGCGCATGCTACAGAGAATGATTGGAGTCCACAAACGAAATTGGAATTTAAACCTGTACTAATCTCTGTGGGCATATAGAACTTCAGTGAGAAATGCAACCGGATTTATGCCCTTTCCATTGGTGTATGGTCTGGAAGCCGTCTTACCAATTCAGTGCGAAATTTCGTCCCTCAAGCTCGTAATTGATCTGCTTTCTGAAACTTCAGAAGAAGAGGCACGTTTCTTGGAACTAATCCACTTGGATGAAACCTGTCGTTACGTCGCACTGGCTAACGAAGCACATAAGAAATGTGTCAAGGCACAATATGACAGAAATGTCAAGCCTCGTGTCTTCTTAGAAGGTGACCTGGTCTCGCTTTACGATCAAGACTCTGACAAATTGGGAATAGGTAAGTTTGAACCATTCTGGATGGGCACCTACATTGTTAAACGAGTATTGACAAAAGGAGCCTACGAGCTGGTCGATTATGATGGGATTCCACTGTTGCAGCCCCAAAATGGGTTGTATCTTAAACGTTACTATGCTTGATTAAGTATAGTAAACTGTTTGTATATATGTTTTGTTACATTTTTGTTTTCTTTTAGAGTTGTCATTTTGGTTAGGTAATCCACTTTCCATTTGTTGCAGATGTCAGACTTTTTGGAACCATTTGTTGGATATGCCGATGGAGCTAGTCGTAGTACGCAGAACCTATCCTCTATGGGCTGGGCCATTTTCACTCCAAGTGGTGAGCTAGTGAATTTCAGGGGAATATGTATTGGTCGATAAACGAACAACATCACTGAGTATAGCGCATTGATTGAACTTCCCTCTGATGCAATTTTGCATGGCATATGCCGACGCGTTGTTAGGGTAGATTCGCAACTCGTCATTCTACAGCTTACTAGCGTTTATTCCGTTTGGAACCCAGCTATTTATCGCATGTTCCTAAGAGTCAGGATTTTGGAAAGATAGTTTGATTCCATTCAATATCATCACATTTCCATGAACTTAAACAAATTGACTGATTCATTAGAAAACTATGTGTTAGATAGACATTTGCGGCATTTGTAAAGAAAGCATTTCACATTAACATTTGCATCAGGATTGCATAACTTAACTAAAATAAAACTCCGAAAATAAAAAATATATAACTATTTATAGTTTTTACAAAATGTTTTGTGTCCAAGACAAAATCGGTCATATGACCAAGAAACTCAAAAATGAATGCAAGGAAGCACCCTAGACTAATGATGCTGGTGATAACATGTCACTACCTATGCGATCATGCGCAGGAGCCTAGTCCAATGACTCGGTACGCTAGTAGTATGGCGCTGTAACCTCAAAGGTAGCTCATCGGTCCTAAAATCTTGAATACCAAGAGTGAGGCCCTCGATTTGATCCTGCAACACTGCCAGGGTCTCCGATATGTCCAGATCCCGAATGACATCCCTCCCTACAGCCCCTTCTGCTGGAGCGTCAACTGCCGCCTTTGGGCATGCCACTGGTCGCACTGCCCAATATCTACACGCACATATGAGTTTGATTAGTCTTGATAACATTAAAAGACACAAAAACATTATAAAACTGATAAACAAAGATGTGGTCGAATCAATTTACCTATAGCACTCCATTGCCGTCAACTGGTAACGCCAAATCCGAGTCACCTCGGAAATCCATCCCGATGTATGGATACTCCACAAATACCATCTCTTGAAAGTAAAACCACTCGAAAAAGGCATTAGAGAAGGAAATGTGTGACTGACCGGCATGTCTGGCCATAAGATCAACCCATCTCTGCATCCATGGTTCCCTCGGTGCTGGCAATCCCAGTGAAATGTTCTGAGGCTGCATCAGTGGAATCCTCTCCAAAGCAAAAGCAGTCAATATGGAACCATAGCCAAAATTCTTGGTTCTTCCATTCTTTAATTTGAAGAGTTGTTCTTTTATGACAGGAAGTACCGCCCCACACCAGTTGAACACCTTCAGTTCTAGGAATTCCAGGGCATACTACATGTAAGATCCATTTGACAAGTGTAAAGCCACACTGCCAGCCAATCTTGTAAAGGTAAATAAAATGGTCCTCAAGGGCTGATCAGTGACATCCCAGATATTGATCTTGCCATCTTTGTTGGGCTGAGATCCATCTCTGCAGAACTGACGAATATAATCTTTCACGGATTCACCTCCACGGGCGAATCCTAATAGTGAAAGAGGGGAACCACGCCTTGACAACCCTGTCAGAAAGTAAATGTCCTCGACTGCCAATGGAATAGATTTGCCTCTAATCTAGAATACCTAGTCAATCAGATCCCAAGCATCGAGAAAATACTGCAACAAACTAATTTGTTGTATCATGCTGGATATGCGAAAGAACTTTAGCAAGCCACAGTTTCATAATGCAGCAACTGTGCCCTGGTCATGTAAGGCAATCGTGTCCTCTTCTTCATGTTCATGTTGACGCCATGTGACGACCATATTCATCCAAAAAATATCTGAAATATAGACAAAAGATGAGTTAGGATCCAAATTTGAGAAAAAACAGGGAAATTTTGATGAAAAATCACTGTATAAAGATGCCCTTCTATGCCTATCACACCTTTGAGCAAGGTGAGATGCATACTAACTAGCCAGTGTACATCTTAGTATGCATCACACCTTTTGACATAGGCTAGGTGCAATGGTTAGAGAACGAATTCTTCAAACCCCAGGGGCCTAGAAAAATGGAAAACTTGCTCAGAATCAAGAAAACATGGAATGAAAATGAAGAGCTCAGGGTTAGCTCCTACCTGGTCCTGATGGCGAGGAGAATAGTCCGCCGGATCTCCTGAAATCAACTGATAAAATTTGAGGGGGAAAACCACTCCAGAGCTCCAAAATCCCAAATTTGAAATGAAATGATGAAAGTGAAAGGTAAAACTACTTTTTATATTTACTATTTACGTACATCAAGTAAAATGTTAGTTTTAATTAATTTTTCGTGCATATATATGTATTTGTAATCAATTTGATGGAGTGATTGAGCAGGTTGAACGACCGACGAAAGAATCTAATGTGCTAAATGGTGAATTGAACATCTTTGACCACTGTACTGAGCATATGTTTGTTCGTTTCAAGCTTTTAAAACCAATGAAACCCACACCGAGAATAGTTCCCCCACCATTCAAGCTCATTAAAAAATGAACCCACCTTCGGTAAATAACCTTTGTGATTGCCATGCTATCAGCCTTTTGAGCCTTGGTTGTGTTCCTGCCATCACCTCCATTCTTTTGGTCGATCATACACTTCCACTTGATTGTTTACCTTTTTTGAGGAATAGCTATGACGAGTGGTCTTATTAGCCACCCTCTTCACATCACCATGTTTTGGGAAGTTCCAAGCTTACCTGAAACCAGTTGCTACCCTGGGCACCACTCATTCCTCAAAAGACGAGTCTCCTTTAAACTCTTTTTAGACTCATTAAATATGAAAATATTGTCGAGCAATTGGCCTTTCCAGCACATTAAAGTGATTGGAAGTGCCATCCCTCTTGTACATTTTAAATCTTTTTCAGACTTGAGGGATTATCTCACAAAAAATTTCAAGCACTTGTCTTTTTTGGCTCGTTAAAGTGATCGAAAAGTCATCCCTTTCATATTATTTTATCCCTTTTTGGACTTAAGGGAATATCCTATGAAAAAGAACTTCTAGAGTTTCCTTTTCGTCCCTTTTCAAACTCTCTAGACATGAAAAGGACCGAGTTATCCTTGTCGTTAAACTCATTAAAACAATAGCAACAAACTCGTCCTAGATGAGACAAAGTTTCCTTTTTCATCCTTTTTCAAACTCTCTAAACATGAAAAAGACCGAGTTTCCTTTATCGTTAAACTCGTTAAAACAATAGTGACAAACTTGTCCACCTAGACAAGAACGAGTTTCACTATCTCTAGACTCGTTAAAACATAGCGATAGGTTTGCCCGAAGAGAAAATTATAGAACAAGCATATGTTATCCTCCTCAAGCTTGACAAAAATAAAGAGGTACTGGTCAGCAATGACTGGAGAAAAAGGGAAGAAAACTTGAAGAAATTGATGGTAGCAGGTCACTCTTGAACATGACACTTTCACTCCATCACCATGATTGAGTCGGGTTGGGTTATTCCATTCACCGATCATTTCACCATTGGTCTTCCACACCATCCATCTGTTGGGGTTAATGCTACCAATCCATATCAGTGTCGCCAATATGTTCAAGAGAAGTCATTCAGTTGAGAAACCACAATCTAGTTAGTGATTCATCCACTATAATATCTTCACTCTCCATTTTTCATGACCGCCATTCCTGAACCTTGTGTTGTCAGATCGTTTTCACCTCTAGAAAATCATTTTCTTCATTTCGTGTCGCAGATGTGGGATACATTAAGGCCCTCCTATGATGGGTCACTTCTTGTCAACATCAGTTCATTATCCAAGAAGTTGACTTAGAAACACCCCTTTCAGTACTTTGAAGCTTGCATGCCTCAATGGCAAGTTTCTCACTTCCGGCAATAGGTTGACATCAATGGCCATCGACCAAAAGATTTTGTGTGTTGTTTGATATCAAATCCTATATTCACACCACGTGAATTGTACTGTAGTACCTTGAGGGTCATTATCATTATCAATGATTCCTCTCGCGTTTGTTAACAACTCACATTAATGGCTGGTAATCAAGTGATGTCTTTCCACGTTCGACTTCAGAACATCTCTTCACATGGATTCACTTGTACATCGAGCGAAAATTGAATGAGTTTGAAGACCTCAGAACTAGTTTCATCCATTCGTGCTACGATATATTCATGGATATAAAGACATCAAATGTACAAAGAAGTTCCACAGATGGTCATCCGAGCCAGGGATGATGACTATACATACGAAGAATCACCAGTCTGCAACTGCAGACAACTATCTGTTCTATGTACATGAAATGAATTTATAAAGTTGAGCATGGGAATGCTCACCTTAGCTAGATCATGAAAATTATATGATGATGATGTATTTTATTGTATCTTATACAGGTCACGTTCCAGTTCAAAAACCTTAGGTCCTCATGATAAATCATTTCACCCGACATCAAAGATTTACAACTTCATACTTTAGGGAGAAACTGTTATAGACATATTTGGGCACTTCAACCCCAATCTTATATGTCGATAAACTAGGTCTCTTCAACCCCTAAAAGTGTTGTTTCATACCCTAAAATATCATGATCAACTGATTACATCATTCCCCAAAAGTTCCACCTGAAAAACCATCCAGAATTAGCCTAAACTAGACCATACTGACTGCTCCACTGTCAGGGTGTGATGCATACTGACTTCTACACTAGCCAGGTGTGATGCATACTGATGAGGCCTTCTGTAGGGTGTGATGAGCGAGGATGGACAAATGTCTGAGATTGTTTACTAAGTGGATGCTCATGGAATATTATAGAAACTTCTCCTATGACACTTGCCTCTCTGAATTCGCCCAGGGATGAGTAAGAGATCCAAGAAATCTCCAAGTGGAACCAAATGCAACAAGTGGAATGACACTAATAAAAAACCTAGAGATGACTCACACCCTTGCACACATCTATAAATGGATCCCCTCATCTGAGAGATCTAGGGGCTAGAATTTTGTGAATTGTAACGAATTGTTCATAGTTTTTTTTTGAGAAAGAGCATTGTATTTTTGGGTGATCTTGCTATTTCATGAGGTGAAGAGGGCTTTGATGCTGGGAGGATGATGGTGGATCAGATAGGATGGTTGGATCTATGTGGTGGCTTCCATGACACCACAAAATGAAGATAGGATGGTTGGATCACTGATTTCCTACACATTAGCCACTAGATTGTGATTTAATGGAAGTGAAAACAAATTAGAATTTTGTATAAAATATGAGTTGCAAAGAAATGTGTTGATATTTATTTCCTCCATGTTTTATTTGAAGTTGAATACCTGATATATTGCAAACATGGTCTATACAAACTCTCCATCCCTATTTGCATTATAACACCATAAAATATTTTCTAAAATACTAAGATTTTGTAGGTGGGTATAAGGTCACTTATTTCATTGAATTCCCATGTGAAATAAACATGTTTTCAGATATATAACTTATAAAATCATATTTAGTATCAATATATGTCCTACAAAGGATTATGTGATGTCCTTTAAAAATAATACTTGGGATGTGAAACTAGGAATTCTACGAGGTACTCCAAAGAATCAAAAGAGAAAAACATCAAACAATACTCCCTCTAGTCTTACCTTAGATTGTATAGCTAATTCAAGGATGATAGGAGTTGGATGAAGGTTAGGAAAGTTTTATTTCCTTATGGTTTTTATGGTCATGATTTTTATGTTTTCTACAAGGTAAATTAACTTTTTTGGGACAAAAATTATATTATTGTGCATAGAAAAAATGGGGTTACTAGGCTATACATTTTTATCCACAAAAATATGTCTAAACCTTAAATTTGCAAATTTTCCAATGGTGGGTGGTTTGTTCTTATATCTTATTAGCTTATTTAAAAATAATTCCTTGAATACTTTTCATAGATATGTATGTCTTAAAGGGCTTGCAACAAAAGAATATTTATTAAAACATTTTTCAGTTTACTGATAAGATAATATTTAGAGGGAACTATTGGTTTATTCATTTTTAACGTTTCCAAATAGGGAGGTTCTTTGGATGAGTGGGGGGATGCTCTGAACACACATTTTTTTTCTTTATTATGGAAGGAATATCATCATTGTTTGTATGATTAGGATTTTTGTCCTTTTGTTCTTCTTTAATTATGACAATGGGTCTTCTTTATAACACCTTTCCCAATCCCAAGTGGATTGCAATCTTATTGGTGTGACTATACATGTTGGCGAAGGTTGTAACTCAATGCCAAAAGAAAGATGAGTAAGTTTAATTTTTAGGTTAGGTATAGGCTAGGTAGGGAGCCATATAGGTCTAGGAGGTTGGTTGGATGGAATTTGTAATTTTTGGTGTTGCATAATCTATTTTGGGGCTTGCGTCAGATAAGGAAGTGAAGGGTATTGTTGTGGAATTTGTGAGTATTGTTGAGTTTGCATGGGATAAAAATAGGAAGGAATGTTCCCATGGCTAGGCCCTCACTATCCCTATTGTGAAGGATGATTCTTTTGTTGGGGCCATGCTTTCCAAGACATTATGAGATTCCAAGGTGTATATTACTAACTAGTATATTATTAAGAATTTGAAAATATAGGATATGAAAACATACTAGGTGGACGAAGTTTACATGGCCTCCTTGCTGCCAAAGTATAAATTCATTATGTTGTACCACTCTCTCCTTGGTATATCGCCTACAATATAAGTAAAGAAGGAAAATGCTTCATCAAATGTTCACCTCCACCAAAAGTAAAAATATCAATGTTATTCAAGGGGTATATTTTTAATGGATGTTTTTTCTACATCTAAGGAAAAGTATAAATAAGGATACATTTTTTTCCTCTTACTTCTTAATTTGTAAAGTATCAAGCTAGAAACTGAGGGTGCCGAGAATGCTAGTCTAAAATTTTCCAATAAATTCCCTAATTTTGCAATAGTTACACTACTACTTAATACAAATTTAGAAGATTTAGAAAAAGAGTTGCAAGGTCTATTACCAGATCTTTCTTGACTTCATGAGAACCTCCTACTCATATTTTTTATTTCTTAGAAATATAATTGAAAAATGTTGGTAGACAGAATCAAATTAAGTACATTCATGGATTCATCTGAACTACCTTTTAAAAAGGTGGTCCTAATAGTATCCATATTTAGTAATTTTTGTTTGGATCTTTGGCGGCTATAAAAAAATAGTTATAGGTAATCCTCTAATATATCATATTATTTTTATATCATCCTCAAAATTTCTTCACTTAGATCCCTAGCCTTAAAATATTCTTGGTATTTTTTAAGGAAAATAGTTCTCATTTCATCCCAAGTTCTAGTAATAGTCCCCCTATCCCCATAAACGAGTGTAAATATTAGTCCTTGAGTATTGTAGGGAATAATTTTAATTTCTTAGCATCATTACAAAAATCATAACTTTGGCATAAGATAACAAGTTAAAAAATAGATGCATCAAGGTCCTTAGTCACCATACCATGGAAAGAAAGTAGCACATATGGGGGAATGTTCTTCATTTGCACATTCATGGTAGGGTTTGATATAATGAACCCAAAATGTAGCTCTCCATCTAAATTTTCATTAGATTAACCATTTGAATTCATGTATACTTATCATTCTCCTTCTGCCATGTCCTTACCCCAACCCTAAAACATGTAGTACTCAACTATCAAGGGAGGCTCAAGTTCAATTATTGCATTAATATCTTCTTTTACTTATGGCTACTAGATAGTCTCACCAATTAAATTTTTTAGAGTTGTAAGATCTGTAAAAATATGAATATGCCCCGGAGTTTCACTAAGTGCATATCCTTTCCCTTAAGGGTTATCTATGACTAGTTTTACTTTTGTCTCTAGTGGAGCCACTGAACTTCTTTCTTCTTTCCTACTTACCATCAAGTTAGTATGTGGGGGATTTCTTTCAATAGTACAAGATGAATTTATTGGTGTAATAAAAAATACTCCACATTCACCTTTAAGAAATATAACTTGAATATACCTTGGTATATTCATATAGCATTGACATAGTTCATATCTATTCGCTACACTTCTATAATATTAGTACCCAAAAAAAATATTATGCAAAAGTGAAAAATAGAAAGGCAATATAGAATGAAAAATTTGAAAAATAAAAAATATAATTCTTTAACATATCCTTAATTTATGTTCTGTAAATATTGGGAGATTTAATTGATCCAAATGATTGAACATTAAATTGTCAATCGAGACACTTGTAATCTTATGAGGCATTGGTAAATTATATGTAGTACCAAGTAATAAAATTGTAATTTATTCCTATTACTTTCAAAATCACTTCATCTAATAAATCATTTCCAAAAATTGAAGTCAAGTGCAAAACCATGCTTTATCCTTAATAGTCAATTACTATCCTTCTTCTTACATAAGGAATAATTCATTAACCCTCTACGTTATTAACTTACTCCATGGCTCAACCATTTTCTATAGCTTATCAAACAATGATACTAAGCTTAATCAAAGAAAGACTATGACGCCAAACCATACCCAAAAAATCTTATTGTTGTAGTTGAATTATTGGAAATCTGAATTTTTCTAAATATTCCTAGATTACCAATATTAATATCTATGGAAACAAATAAAACACACACTCTATCATAATTTTGTTTACATAGTCACTCTTCACACTAGAAATCAAAAGCATAATTGAGTGAAAGTAAAGGTATAATTTAAATAACAACTTCAAGCAAGCAACTAGAGATATGAAAGAAATGATAATGCACTTTAAATACAAAACTAAATATATTAAATGTAACAAAAAACATACCTATAGAAAATAAAGAACAAATATGAGGGGTATACTAGAGACAAGGGGACATTCCTCTTCCATCAGGTTCTGTAAGAAAACTACAGTGCATTGTTGGAAGTCTACAACAAAAGATCACTTTATTTCAACATCCAAATATGGAATTAAAAAGGAATAGTGCAATCCTTATATAAAAATAGCCATGACTAATCAAATAATTGATTGAAAATAATAATAATCATAACAACCACCCCCCCCCCCCCCCCCCAAAAAAAAAAAATAAAAAATAAAATTGGTGTCTCTATATTTATGCATACAATATATAGATCATAAAGGGAGATACATTGCAACCATGTGAAATCATCCCCTGAACAACTTAATTATACAACCATCATGATTTTGGAATTTACTTGGTCAAGAGACAATTTGTTGTGCATTGTTGGCTTGACGATAAAGGAAGGGTGTTGGTTTGGCTACAAGATTAACATGGGTGATGTGTAGCATCCAACTGGAGGAAGAAACCAAGAAAACTTGATTAAGTAAAATATTTTAACTGCGGATTCAACTAGATATCTATTCCACAGTTGATGGTTATTTGGTCCATTTAAACAACATAGAAACATTACACCATCCCCAAAAAAACTAGAGGCCTAAATTCATCGACAAGGGGTGAAACTATACAAATCATCAAGACACCACCATTTTTTTGAAGATGGCAGTCCACTGCACATAATGACTATCAAATTTCTAAAAAAAATTCATAAAAATAGTTGAACCTTTGAAAGTAGTTAGGAAACCACAAAAAATATTCTAGGTAACTATCAAAACATGGGAAATCAATGAAATTAATGATCACATGTCTCATTAAGCTCATATGAAGTGAAAGTGGATACTATTTGGTAATGTGAGTAATAAATGAGTGAATATGAAAGGTTAATTAGGTGATAATAGGGTAAATGGTCATTGTAATCATGTTGAAACGAAGGCTCAACATTGCACATGCACAAAGGGTCAAAATTTTTGTCTTATCATAAAATATCAACTACCACCATAAAATAATTGTAAGGCTTAGTGAAGTTGACCATGATTTTTGTTACTTTTTCATGCTTTGGAAAAAAGATTGACCCATGCTGAGCATCAATAGATAATAGAAATCTATAGCTTTACTTTTTTATCAAATTATTATGTCCATCTATGTTGATGTTCCCATGTTATTTTCTCGATATTGCATGCTCCTCTAGTATACACAATATTGCATGCATGTGTTTAGTTGAGAGTGACATGGCCATGAGTTGGGTTGTAATAAATATGGAGTCAAAATCCACCACCTTTTCTTACACGATGACTAGATCCAAAGTTGTATCTCATAATATCGACTATGTAAGGAGTCTGTTGGGGCTTTCCAAATATTTTTGAGAATGGAATTAATGAATTCCTTAATAGAATTTGTTTGTATTTGTAGTTCCTCAACCTATTAATATGAAAAAGTGATGTAGGGACCTTTGATGTGATTTAGCATTAGCACAACCATTAATTAGGACATCTATTAGTTGATTAGGTAGACCAAATTGACCATGACATTACATCTTTCTAAGGAAATTTGGCTCTAGCTTCCTCATTATTTTGATCATTTTCGTTGAGAGAAAAAATACTTAATTGAATTTTAATATTCATCAACACTATTAAATTTTTACTAAAATAGAACCTACGCAACCACAGAAAAATAGGCCATGGACAAAAAATCCAACAATTCTACAATACCTTTCCAGCGGACAAAAGTAATGTCTTTGGGATTTTAAAAAAATAAATGTCAACCATTAAGACCATACTTCTTAACTAGTCCATATAATTTCCCACTTATTCAGTAGGCATGACATGGATACATATATTTTGTGGTCTGGTTGAATAACAATTTATAAATTTATTAAATCATGATCATTTTCTAGGTTACCTCATTTTATTTGAAGGCTTCTAAATTTCATTCCCTCCTTATTTTCATTGGAATTGGATGCCAGATAATGTCCTAATATTTTTATTTTTTGGCTCTTTGTAATAATGAGAAACATCCATGAATGTACATGATCAATATTTTACACATATTTTTTTTTTCTCGAGCATCTTGTTGTAGCAGCTACAACCACCCTTCAAAATTTTTCCTTCACTTTGTTTTGGAGCCTCCCTCCTCAAATATTAGCAGCACATCTTACACTCCTCAGGTACTTGTGTTTTCATTTGAAGTTATCTTTCACTTTGTAGCTTGTGTTCGCTAACTTATTTTGTTGACCAACCATGAGCTGACCTGTGACTTGGTTCACATCTGCTCCTTCCGTTGTCTTGGAAAACTACACAATCCTAGAGGGCAAAGAACCTTGCTCTCAGGAATTGTGTAAAGCAACCGTCAACCAGACTTGCTCTGTAGAAATGCATAGAGAAGTGTGATATACAACCTTGCTCAAATAAATTGTGTAGAACATCCAGACACTAGGCTTCATCTTAGGAATTGTGTAGGCCTAGCTGACAGCTTGTCTTCAGCTGGGAAATTGCATAGAGCATGAGAGTAAACCAGAGCCACTTAGCCCAAGAATTGTTGAAAAGTATTCCTCATGTTGTTGTCCGATGAAAGTGCTAGAAAGTTGTCCGATTCCCTCTAGAACTGTGCAATATTCCCATCCATGCATGGCAGCCCTTTCCTGAAAAAAATAAGAAAAAGAAAAAATATCCCTAAAAAATAGGATCTACTTTTAGCACTGGTAATTACATGCAAGTTGATTTTAGACACTTCTTGCTAAGTGTTGGTTTTTCCTATATTTGTGGCATATAAGTCATAAACCCTAAATCTACCAAATCTATTTAATGGAAGCTCTAGAGCTCAGTCTACACATTTGATCTTGGAGCTCTGGAATTCCCAAGGCATCTAGGAACCTTTGGCACAGTGGAAACAACTTTTCCAGGTAAGTTTTACTTTTTTTTTTAACTTGTAGAAATGTTGTTCCAAGTTTTGCATTGTCTTTCTTAAGCGTCGCATGCATAACATTGTTTTTGCACTAACGTTGGTCATTGCAGCGACTTTCCACACCAAATTTGTTCCTTGTCTATCTGACTGATTCCTCCATTGATGTTGATTGCATGCATGATCATTCACTCCTGTCTATACCATCCTTCACTTGCGCTTTTAGATCTACTCATTTTCAAGTTTCCCTTGGGAAAATCTGGGATGCCTTAGCTCAGATCTTGCTTTCCTCGAAATGCTCTGTGCATTCCTAAAATCGAAGCTCTATGTTGGGTCTAGGAATTGCACAGAGGCTACCTATCACTAGGCTCCAACTATGCTTTGCGTAGGTATGGGAGACAGTGGCCAGTCTTGCCCATTAGGATTAGACAATGCCTAGTCCTAGCTAGTAGTCAAGCCGGACTACACTCTATGCAGTTCCATTCAGCATCAAGTCTCATTGGTAGCTGAGATTGTGCAATGTGTAGTTCCAGCTGAAAGTCTCCCAGCCTTGAGAGTCACTACAGTGCAATACTACCTAGAAATCAGCCGATTTGTTGCATGATGGATCCTTGAAGTGCATTTTCTTTTTAAACTAACATTTTCTTGCTGTGGGTTTCCCATCTTTCTCCAGGTACATCAGTTTTTGAGAAGTCTCTTATCATTATAGGTATCATAGTTTCCAAGAGAGCTAGATCAAAGGACACTGTAGAGATCAACATTACAGAAGTGGTTGGACAATTTCCAATGAACTTCCTCATCTATGTAGACACATAATTGTTCATGGAGAAGGACATGAAGATCACATGGCAAGAAATAAAGGACATATTTGAAGTCAATTTCAAGGAATATCTAGAAGATCAACAAGTCTATGTCAATAGTCACAATTCAGGCTTGTACAAGGTTGTATGAAGGTACCCCTCATTCCCGTGTGTGAATATCATTCACTGTGTTATCTCACATACCGATCTCGAGATGATGATGTTGAGCATCACTAGTGGGATAGAGTTTTCCACCTTCAGGATGGAAAAATATTATCTGATGTATCATGTGTCATAGTCGATGAACTACATGGATGCATTTTTCTTCATTCCCAACAATAATGTAAACTATAGTGATAACATTAAGCATTGGGTAAAAGATCCATTGAAGTTCAGAATGACACCCAACTAGGTCTACTAGAGGAAGACACTTAGGAAGTCTTATCAACTCCCGATCATCTTTTCATGTTTCTTGTATGGCCAAGAGAGCATGGGTCCCTTCCCATATATTTGGGTTGTTATGTTAGATCAATTGGCAAATGAAGGAAGGTCTTTCAACTGGTTGGACATGTTGGCTCTTTAGCTGAAAGTTCATGCGTCAAATTCTTGAAATCTTCCCAAGGATGGACAAACAAGATTCTATATGTCTACATACCTGCTTGATGCAATCTGTGCCCAAGAAGAGTTCTCTAGCATGGGTTGGACATGGACACCATCAGAGGAAGTTGTGAATGTTTGTTGCAAGCTTCTCTTTGAGTGCACCTACCAAGGGGTCATGACAAGGTTGTCTGACCACTTCATTGCCCCATTATATAGGATGATATTTGAACAAGACCCACCTTGCATGTTCTAGGAAGTGATGCAGGCATTGCTCAACATTGAATATTGATGTGCCTCACCTAGTGGCACCTTCATCAGGATGTTTGGCACAGAGAAGCCTCTGCATGAGCTACCGAAGTTTTCCACGGACAAGCTCGTCATGGAAGAGGTTGCATGCCAGATCTCCAAAAGGTTATCAACAACATTGCACAAGAGTAGTGGCCTACTCTTCCTTTGCGGATTAGGTTGTACGAGATCCATACTTTCAAATATGCAGATGTCAAGACCGAGGACTTGAAGAATTTCAGGTTTGATACCAAGAGTTTCAATCCATATGATCCTTATTGCATATGCAACAACCACTATGTGAAGGTGTACTTCCCATGGGTCCATGTGGTGTTATGAAACCAGCTCACAAAAAGATAGAAAAGATAGATGAACGCCTTAGAATTCAGCCTCTTTGAGGGGAAAGCCTCCTTTACATTACACAAATGAACAATTCTTGGATGATTCAAATGAAAAAACCTCCTTTCTATATATAGGAGTCTACAAGGTCACAATATAACCAAGCGGACCTAACAATAATAATATAAAGGTACAAAAAATAAAAATTGAGGGATTCTATGGGGCACAATAATAACAATATGGGGACAATAGGGGCACAATAATAACAATAAGGGATACCACGACAATAATAATGGGGATCACTAATATTATAGGGACATAACATGCCCCTCTCCTCCAAAAAAGTGTTGTCATAAACGCTTGATTAACTATGGATGCTTCTATATAAAATTCTCATCCTCCCATGTAGAATCTTCAATGGGTAAGTTCTTCCACTTGATGAGATATTCTGAAATTGATCTATTTCGTAGCTATCAAGTTCTTGTTTCTTTGACTTCTTCAAGTTCCAATATGATATTTCCTTCCTCATCAAGTTCTGGAAATATTGTCTAAACTGTAAGCTTGTCACCTATAGCCTTATTTAAGCATGAAATATGGAAAACTGGGGGCACTCGAGAAGTTGCAGGAAGCTCCAATTTGTATGCCATAGTACCTATCTTTTGCAACACCTTGTCCGGACCATAATACTTTGGTGATTATTTGTTATCCTTCTTAGCTTGTTTGAGGGAAATTTGTTTATATGGCTGTAGCCATAGGAATACCCAATCACCTACATCAAAACTCCTTTCATTGCGATGTTGATCTGCATGCTATTTCATTCTATTATGTGCCAAGGTGAGGTTATCCTTTAAGAGTTGGAGAACTTGTTGCTAATGCTTGATGTGATCTTCCACTTCTTGAACCTTAGAATTTTCTCTTAAATATGATGTGATGGATGGTGGATGATATCCATAAAGTGCCATAAATGGGGTCATTTTTGTTGCAATATGGAAGGAAGTGTTATACCACTATTTAGCCAGAGGCAACCATTTGACTCATTGTGTCAGTTTATCAAATACAAAGCAACAAAGATATCCTTCCAAACATTTTTTTACTATCTTAGTTTGCCCATCAGATTGAGGATGATAAGATGAGCTATGAGCTAACTGAGTACCAAGAGAAGAAAATAATTCTATCCAAAAATTTCTAGTGAAAATGGGATCTCTATCACTAACAATAATCTTTGGGTTTCCATGTATCTTTTGAATTGTTTCAATAAATGAAGTAGAAACTGTACTCACTTTAAATGGATGAGATAATGCACAAAAGTGTGCATACTTGGTAAGTCTATCCACTTCCACCATGATAACACACTTTCCTTTGGACTTGGGTAAACCTATGATAAAATCCATTGAAACCTCCTCTCAACGTTGGCTTGGAATGGATAAAGGTTGTAATAGTCCCGGAGTCTTAATTGTTTCAACTTTATTTTGTTGGAAAACTGAACATTCCACCACAAACTTTTGAATATCCGATTTAAGGCCATCCCAAAGAAAATCCTTCTTAACCCTATGGTAGGTTTTTAGAAATCTTGAGTGCCCTCCTAAGGGAGAGGTGTGCAATTCCCTAAGAATCTTTTGTTTGAGTTAGGAATTATTACATATGTATACCCAATCCTTGTACCATAACGAATCATTTTTCCAGATAAATGTATCAGATGTACCAGGATCTTTTTGTATCTTTTGAATGAGTTACCACACTTCCTCGTCATTCTTCCATTCATCCCTTGCTTCGTTTATCCAATATGTTTGGATAATAGAAATGGCACAAAGAAATGCTTCCACATCCTCATCCTTTCTTGAGAGTGCATCTACCACAACATTTTGCTTCCCTTTTTTGTCGATGATTTCAAAGTCATAACCCAACATATTTGTGACCCATTTTTATTGCTCTTCGGAAGATAATCTTCGTTCTAAAAAGTACTTAAGACTATCATGATCTGTTTTTACCTTGAAGTGTCTTCCCATTAGGTAGGGTAGCCATTTCTTAAGTGCATGTAGTATTGCCAACATTTCCTTCTCATAAACAACTTTGTGTAAATACTTCCTTTTGATTGGACGACTTTCGAAAGAAATGGGTCTCTCTTATTGCATTAAAACAACATTGATTCCATTTCCTGAGGCATCACATTCCACAATAAAGGTTTTTGTGAAGTCCGGTGTACCTAAGACTAGTGCTTGGCGCATTACCTCTTTAAGATGTTCAAAGGCCTTCGTTGCTTTTGGAGACCATGAAAATGCATCTTTCTTCAATAATGTTATTAGAGGTGCTGCTATTCTCCCATAATTCTTAACAAACATGTGATAATACCTTGTTAACCCGAGAAATCCTCGTAGATGGTTTATGGATGTGGGGATTTTCCATTCCTTAATGGTTTTAATTTTGCTAGGGTCTACCTTAACACTTTCATGAGATACGATATGACCCAGATATTCCACCTCTTGTACTCCAAAGAAACATTTGAAGATTTTTGCATATAATTGTTTCTCCTCCAATAGATTGAGCACCATGTCAACATGTTGGACATGATCCTTCCAAGACTTGTTGTAGATTAGTATATCATCAAAAAATACTAACACAAATTTTCTAAGGAATGGTTTGAAAATGGAATTCATCAAACCTTGAAATGTAGAAGGTGCACTAGTAAGGCCAAAAGGCATGACCAAAAATTCATAATGACCCTCATGAGTTCTAAATGTTGTTTTTGGAATGTTTTCAATCTTCATTCTGATTTGATGATATCCTGAATGAAGATCTAACTTGGTGAAGTAAATTGATCCACGCAATTCATCCAATAATTCATCAATGACAGGAATGGGAAATTTATCTTTAATAGTGATCTTGTTGAGCTCCCTATAATCTGGACACATGCACCATGATCCATATTTCTTGTGAACTAATACTACTAGAGCAGAGAAAGAACTTTGACTAGGTTGAATTATACCAGCCTATATCATTTCTGCAACCATACGTTCAATTTCACTCTTTTGGGCATAGGGATATCTATACAGCCTGATGTTTGGATTAACACTTCCTGGAATCAAATGAATAGCATGAGCATGATCACGAATAGGTGGGAGACCTTTGGGAGTCTCAAATACCTTGGTATGGTTGTCCAAGACATTTTGGAGATCTGGAGAAATAGATGATTTCGATGTGGGAACCTCTAGTGAACATAATTGTGCAATTACACCTCGTTGTTCCTTCTTTATAAGCTTTGTCATACCGTTAGAGCTTATTATCTTTCTCAGTTTCCCTGCAATACCCCTTAATTCAACTTCCTTTCCTTTTGCATAAAATTTCACGAAAAGTTCTTGAAAATTAAAAGCTATTGTAGCCAAGGATTATAGCCATTGGACTCCTAGTACAACATCAGCACCACCCATTGGAATGGAAAGCATTGGGCTATTCAATACATATTCTCCCATGGATAACTTGATATTATGGCACTTTCCAAAGCAATTTATGGTTCATCCACTTGCAACCATCACTTGACACTCTATGCTGGATATAGGAAGCAATTAAATTCATTTGCTATCTTACAATGAATAAAATTATGGGTACTTCCCGAGTCAATCAAAACTATTACCTTTTTCTTCTTCATATGTCCTTCTATCTTGATAGTTTGAGAAGTGGTAATTCTAGCCAATGCATTACAAGATATGGTCAGATTCATTTCTTCTTTATCTAGGGTATGTTCTTGTAGTATATACCTCTTCTTTTGACATTTCTTATTCCTTTTATTCATCCTCTTCACAATATATGTAGAATAATTTCTTCTCAGTACCCTTATGACCTTTAGTGTATTTTCTATCACAACTGTAACAAAGCCCTTTTACTCTTTTTTCTTCCAATTGCTGTGGTGTCAACCTTGTAGGTTGTGAAAGGCCAGGGGCAGCAACACTTCCATCTTTATAGTTGTGAGTGGTAGGCTTCCTTGGTGCCATAATTTTTCTTTCCATTATTCTTGCCAACCTGAATGCCTTCCCTAATGAATCAGGTTCCCAAAGACGAACTTCATGTTGGATATTATCCTTTAAAGTCCCTATGAACACATCAATCCTATGCTCCTCTCGAATATCTTTTACCCTTATGTTCAATTTTTGGAAGTTCTAAATGTGCTCCATCATTGAACCTTTTTGTTTGAGATTTATCAATTGGCTAAAAAGGTGTTGGTTTTTGTATCCTCATAATGTGCTATCATTTCTTTCCTAAAAATTGCCCAAGTGACAATTTGTTTACGAGAGCAAAGCCATTGATACCATACAAAGTATTTGGTTCCAAATATAAAGTTGCAATATGTACCTTTTGTGTGCTTTGCACATTATGGAGATCGAAAAATTTCTCCATCTGTAGTATCCATGTTCCAGGATCCTTGCCATCAAACTTCCTCATATCGATTTTTGGAACATTGTGGGTCTTCAATCCAACATTAGAGTCTATGAAATCATGATTAACATTTATTTTGTTCTCATCATGAGTTTCCTTCACTACCCTTTCACCATTAGTGACCATTTCTTGTAGCAACTTATTCAAATTTATCTTCAATTCTTCCATCTTATCGTCCATGCCATTCATCTTAGCATCCACGCCGTCCATATTAATTTCCACGCCATCCATCTTAGCTTCCATGCCGTCCATATTAGTTTCCACACCATCCATCTTAGCTTCTAAGTCATTCATCTTTCTTTAAACCATCCATCTTATTTTATGCTACCTTTTGTGTGAGTGAAATTTTTTGCACTTGGTTTCATAATATTGATATATCATGTTGCATTTCTTCCTATTCTTCATGAGTCATGCTAGAGCTTTCAGGTTGCTTACTAGGTGTTTCCATTTTCTTTCTTCGGGGCATCAATTACTGATAATAATGCTTCACTATGCCCTTTGAATTCCTTCAAACTAATTTTTCAAACCAAGCTTATGCAAAAATTTAAAAAATGCACACCTTTTTTCACTTGTAAGAGCTCGATATTGAATCTGATGTACCTTTATAATTTTGGATCTCCCAGTTCTGAAATCATGACCTATAGTAGCCTTCTACTTCCTCTTTCCAATGCCACCATTCTGATCAAAATTGGATTCTCCAAGGAAGCGTTATGCCAAATCTCCCACGGTGACTTAATTATAGACTAGTTCAATAGAGAAAACTTCTACGACATGCCACGTGTCATTGTTTCGATCTTAGTACTTGAAACTGATATACATAAAACTAGAGGCCGTCCTCTTTCTGAAACTTCTTATGAGATTCCAATCTAATGCTTAAAACAAAAGTTATGATTACTTTCCCCAGGTCACATGTTTGGAATGTAATTTGGGAGTCTGCAAAAATGCCAACTTCCTCAGATCATATCTCTGCAAATATAGCGAGAAAAGCTCTGAATTTTGGACCCGAAGTTTAGAACTATTTCGGTCCAAATGGGTTTTTTTTTTAGCTTATGAAATGCCACAGAACAAACGTTATAGCAAAAATGGCATAATGACCTGTTTGGAGCAGTGAAACCCTAGAATCCAAAGCTCTGATACCAAATGTTATGAAATCAGCTCACAAAAAGATAGAAAATATAGATGAACGCCTTAGAATGCAGCCTCTTTGATGGGGAAACCTCCTTTACATTACACAAATGAATAATTCTTGGATTATTCAAATGACAAAACCTCCTTTCTATATATAGGAGTCTACAGGGTCACAATATAACCAAGCTGACCTAACAATAATAATATAAAGTACAAAAAAAAACAATAGAGGGATTCTATGGGGCATAATAATGAAAATATGGGGACAATAGGGGCACAATAATAATAATAAGGGATATCACAACAATAGTAATCAGAGGATCACTAATATTATAGGCACCTAACATGGGGAATGTCCTTCACCAGAGGAATATCCTTGGAGGTATTGCTATAAATCCTCTAGGCTCAATGAACCAGTCTATATGGTTGTAGAATAGAAATCAGCATTGCAGATAGCAACACCATAGGAGGAAACAAGAACAACATTAGTGAGTAGCAAATCAATGTAAGATAAAGGAAAGAGGAATCTTGTCAAGAGAGCATATGCCAAGCAAAGAGACAAGTTCAAAGAAGATCCACTTGTTCAGAGAGTAGCTTTGGAGATAGATGTAATGAGGTAACAGTGCAATAGGAGAGTTGCACAGAGAAAGAGGGAGAAGAAAATATTGGAAGAAATAGAGAGGAAGTTGCAGGAGACATAGAAGAAGCTAAAAGAAGAACAAGAGCTCAAGAGGAGAGAAAGAGAATAAAGGAAGAAACAGGAACCGAAAGAAGGAAAAGATGCACTGATAGAGAAAAATGTGCAAATACAGGTTGAGATATTAGAGCAACTAGTAGATGATGAGCAGGGTGAGCAAGTGCAGGTTTGGGAACTTTCTCAGTAGGTTTAACAGTTGGTTGAGGCAACATACATGGATATTGAATAGAAGTTATAGGAACAAGACATTGATCTCATGTTGAGGGCATCCGAGGTCATACCATAGTCTCCACCACCTCTAGAACCACAACTAGTCCCAAGAGAGAAAGGAGAAATTGTTCTCCTTGATGATGATCCAAAGATAGATGTGTAAAATTTTCTATATGAGGAGACACAACAGAGGATTGTACATGCACACAGAAAGCAACTCCTAGATGATCATACATCACCTATGCACACAAAAGAAAGGGTGATTGTACCAGATGTTAGAAGACATCTAGTTGTCATGGTCAAGACTTCTAACGCTTATGTAGAAGCCATGAGTTGAATGGTCAATTTCTTGATAGAAGAGAATGATAAAATGGTGAAGGACTTGCAAGAGGTAAGTTAGAGAACAAGGCAGTTGGCAGGATCCACCATGACAGAGATGCAGACATAAATAGTGGTGGAGATATCAATTTTGGAGGCCACCATGTGGAGAGTGAATAAAATATTTGTCACCATGCATAAAGCGGTTTTCCATCTACAATAAATTTTAGAAACAGTGCGCACAGACAACCCAAAATCTCAAACACATTCACACTGCTATTGCACACATGCAATAATGGACAATTAGATACAAGGGAGCCTCTCTTTACTTTCATAATGGGATGAAGCCAGAGGCTGAGCTAGAAAAAGCACAAATTCAGATGTTGATCCAGAACTATGGGAAACTCCCTCTGCTCATCTCTAGCATTGAGGCTTCCTATACACGGATTTTCAAGAGTCTAGATGCAATAGTGTGAATGTGAAAGATCCCTTCCATCAGAGCCCTCACCCATTCCATGAGGAAGAACCAAGTCATGCTAAATGTCGACAAGTACACAGAGTAGTTGATGCACGTAGCCACTAGCGATGAATTGCAGTTCAATGGAGAGAACATGAAAAGGTACATCAGTGGTCTAGCCACACCTAGGACAATGTTGCACATGCTTCAGGATGAGCTAGAAAAAGGTTTCAACACCATATGCCTGGAAGCTTTGGAGGAAAGAGTCCGCTTCAAAAAAGATGTCATCAAATAGTATGGGGACACAATAAGACAATATCAAGCTTGGTATTAGTTCATCACTGAAGATCACTGCGAGGAGGTTACCAAGTTAGTATTTCCCTAAGACACCAAGTGATGTTTTTGTCTTGTTAGGATGACTCAAACCTAATTTTGACCCACATGGGTATATGTAGAAATTGAATTATTGTAAAAATGTTGTAAGTGAAATTTGAAGTGTCATTAGTGGAATGTGAACAATCACTATTGTAATGTGTATATTCATGAGGGTAGTCCAAGAGTCAAAGGGGAGTGTCAAGGGTCACCCCATTCTTTGCTATATATAGAACCTCATAACTCATAGTACCAGATTTTGTGAGACAAGATTTTGGCTAGGCATTGCTTAGAGAAGGATTGGAGAGTATTGTGATGAGCCTTGGCTTCTCCACTGTGCAGAGCGAGTACATCTCTTTGAAGGAGAAAGTGGTATTGACTGTAATGTTCCACTATTGGTGGTAGTGGTTGTCGATGGTGTATGTATGGGTGGAACTTTCAATATATATATATATATATATATATATATATATATAACAAAGCCAACACATTTTCATGCATATATTGTTATGGTAGTTGGACTATTTTGGTTGCTTTAAAAATGTATGTTATTTAACATACACATTAGTGTATGAACTATTTTGTATATGATTGTATGAATCTTGTTGAAGTCATGTTGTTGGTTTAACCCGTAACTTTTGATTGCGGACTATTCTGCTTTCTAGCTTGTGATGTCATTCTGATGGTGTGTTTCTTTCAGGCTACGTACTATTATATGCTCCTAAAGGACACACTTCCTTTCCCCTACATGTGTTATAACACCCATGCATCTCACTTGAATCACTGCAAGGTCACACACTTACTTTCAACAAAGATATCACGCTTACCTCTATGCGTTATCGCAATCAAGGAATTTCTTTACTACACACTACTAGGACTCCTACTCCAAATGGTGTGAGGTGTAGTTGGTACTTCTTGCTGGGGAGATCCCCTAACGTGTTGGTGGGTCCAACACCGTCAATAGTTATGGTGCTAGAAGGATGGTCAGATGACAAGCTAAGTCCTCAAAGTCTGTTTTGAATCTCTACACATATTCATAAATTACATTACAATTAATCCTTCGACATGTTTGTCTTATGGATGTGATTTTGAAGTGTCGAAGTATCTTCTTAATGACTTATCATGTAACACATATGATGGAGAAGGCAGAGAAACTTTTCTTAGTCATGAAGTTTCCTTCCTGGGCTTCTGTGAAAGGAATGAAATCCATGACGATGACATTGCATGCTTGTTGTTTGCACTCATGCTTTGAGGGAATGCACTACAATGGTGTGTCGAATTGCCTACAACCTCCATCCAATCTTATGATTAGATTATTAAAGAGTTAGCCCATGATTTCTATCATTATGACTGAAAAACACTCAATAATTTTTTTTTGGAATTATTGAAAGAACCTGATGAATCCCTTTTTGCAATTTTGGAAGCGTTTCCAAAATCTAGCCTTTCAAATCCCACAAGATGAAATTGATTGGAAATTTCTTCATGAAATATTTTAGTATCTTCTTCACATATATGCAAATATAAAAGTGTTAGAATAATTTGAACCCCTCCCAGCTGTTATGAAACCAGCTCAAGAAAAGATAGAAAAGATAGATCAACGCCTTAGAATTCATCCTCTTCGAGGGGGCAACCTCCTTTACATTACATAAATGAAAAATTATTTGATGATTCAAATGACAAAACCTCCTTTCTATATAGGAGTCTAAGGAGTCACAATATAATCCAGCCGATCTAACAATAATAATATAAAGCCACAAAAATAACAATAGAGGGATTCTATGGGGCACAGAAATAACAATATGGGGGTAATAGGGGCACAACAATATAAATAAGGGGTATAACTATAATAGTAATGGGGTAATCACTAGTATTATAGGGACCCAACATGCCCCTCTCCTTCAAAAAAGTGTTGTCCTCAACGCTTGAGTAATTCTGGATACTTCTGCATAAAATTCTCATCCTCCCATGTGGAATCTTCAGTGGATAAGTTCTTCCACTTGATAAGATACTCTGAAATTGATCGATTTCATAGCTGTCGAGTTCTTGTTTCTGTGACTGCTTCTGGTTCCAATATAATTTTTCCTTCCTCGTCAAGTTCTGGCAATATTTTTTGAATTGGGAGCTTGTCGCCTATAACCTTCTTTAAACATGAAACATGGAAAACTAGGTGCAATCGAGAAGTTGCAGGAAGCTCCAATTTGTATGCCATAGTACCAATATTTTGCAACACCTTGTACGGACCATAATACTTTGGTGATAGTTTATTATCCTTCTTAGCTTGCTTTAGGGACATTTGCTTATACGGTTGTAGCCGTAGGAATACCCAATCACCTACATCAAAACTTCTTTCACTGCGATGTTGATCTGCCTGTTGTTTCATTCTATTTTGTGCCAACACGAGGTTATCCTTTAAGAGTTGGAGGACTTGTTGTTGATGTTCGATGTGATGTTCCACTGCCTGAACCTTAGAATTTTCTCTTAAATATGATGTGATGGATGGTGGTTGATACCCATAAAGTGCCATAAATGGGGTCATTTTTGTTGCTGTATGGAAGGAAGTGTTATAACACCATTTAGCCAGAGGCAACCATTTGACCCATTGTGTCCATTTATCAGATACAAAGCAACGAAGATATCCTTCCAAACATTTGTTTACTATCTCCATTTGGCCATCAGATTGAGGATGATAAGACGAGCTATGAGTTAACTGAGTACCAAGACAAGAAAATAATTCTGTCCAAAAATTTCCAGTGAAAATGGGATCTCTGTCACTTACAATAATCTTTGGGTTTCCACGTAGCTTTTGAACTATTTCCATAAATGCAGTAGAAACTGTACTGGCTTTAAATGGGTGTGATAATTCACAAAAGTGTGCATACTTGGTAAGTCTGTCAACTACCACCATGATGACACTCTTTCCCTCAGACTTGGGTAAACCTGTGATAAAATCCATTGAAACCTCCTCCCAACGTTGGCTTGGAATGGATAAAGGTTGTAATAGACCTGGTGTCTTAATTGTTTCAACTTTATTTTGTTGGCAAACCAAACATTCCGCCACAAACTTTTGAATATCTGATTTAAGGCCATCCCAAAAAAATTCCTTCTTAACCCTGTGGTAAGTTTTTAAAAATCCTGAGTGCCCTCCTAAGGGAGAAGTGTGCAATTCCATAAGAATCTTTTGTTTTAGCTGGGAATTCTTACAGAGGTATAAACGATCTTTGTACCATAACGAATCATTTTGCCAGCTAAATGTATCAGAAGTACTGGAATCTTTTTGTAGCTTTCGAATAAGTGCCCACACTTCTTCGTCATTCTTCCATTCCTCCCTTGCTTCGTTTATCCAATCTGGTTGGATAATAGAAATGGCACACAACAATGCTTCCACATTCTCATCCTTTCTTGAGAGTGCATCTGCCACCACATTTTGCTTCCCTTTCTTGTAGATGATTTCAAAGTCATAACCCAACATCTTTGTGACCCACTTTTGTTGCTCTTCAGAGGATAATCTTTTTTTCTAAAAAGTATTCAAGGCTATCATGATCCATTTTTACGTTGAAGTGTCTTCCCATTAGGTAGGGTCGCCATTTCTTAAGTGCATGGAGTATTGCCAACATTTCCTTCTCATAAATAGCTTTGCTTAAAAACTTTCCCTTGATTGGACGACTTTCAAAAGCAATGGGTCTTTCATCTTGCATTAGAACATCACCAATTCCATTTCCTGAAGCATCACATTCCACAATAAAGGTTTTTGTGAAGTCCGGTGTAGCTAAGACCGGTGCTTGGCACATTGCCTCTTTAAGATGTTCAAAGGCCTTTGTTGCTTCCGAAGTCCATGAAAATGAATCTTTCTTCAATAATGTTGTTAGAGGTGCTGCTATTCTCCCATAATTCTTAACAAACTTGCGATAATACCTTGTCAACCCAAGAAATCCTCACAGATGCTTTATGGATGTGGGGATTTTCCATTCCTTAATGGCTTTAATTTTGCTAGGGTCTACCTTAACTCCTTCATGAGATACAATATGACCCAAATATTCCACCTCCTGGACTCCAAAGAAACATTTGGATCTTTTTGCATATAATTGTTTCTCCTCCAATAGTTGTAGCACCCTGTCAACATGTTCAACATGATCCTGCCAAGACTTGATGTAGATTAGTATATCATCAAAAAATACTAACACAAATTTTCTAAGGAATGGTTTGAAAATTGAATTCATCAAACCTTGAAATGTTGAAGGTGCATTGGTAAGGCCAAAGGCATGACCAAAAATTCATAATGACCCTCATGAGTTCTAAATTTCGTTTTCGGAATGTCTTCATTGTTCAATCTAATTTGATGATATCCCAAACGAAGATCCAACTTAGTGAAGTAAATTGATCCATGTAATTGATCCAGTAATTCATAAATGATAGGAATGGGGAACTTATCTTTAATAGTGAGCTTGTTGAGTTCCCTATAATCCGGACACATGCGCCATGATCCATCCTTCTTGTGTACCAATACTACTGGAGCTGAGAAAGAACTTTGACTCGGTTGAATTATACCCGCCTCTAGCATTTCTGCAACCATACGTTCAATTTCACTTTTTTGGACATAGGGATATCTGTACGACCTGATGTTTGGAGGAACACTTCCTAGAATCAGATGAATAGCATGATCATGATCACGCATAGGTGGGAGACCTTTGGGAGTCTCAAATACCTTGGAATGCTTGTCCAAGACTTTTTGGAGATCTGGAGAAATAGATGATTCCAATGTGGAAACATCTAGCGAACATAATTGTGAATTACACCTCTTTGCTCCTTTTTTAGAAGCTTAGTCATGCCATTAGAGCTGATTATCTTTCCTGGTTTCCCTGCAATACCCCTTAATTCAACTTCCTTTCCTTCCGTAGAAAATTTGATGAAACGTTCTTGAAAATTAAAAGCTATTGTACCCAAGGATTGTAGCCATTGGACTCCTAGTACAACATCGGCACCTCCCATTGGAATGGAAAGCATTGGGCTAGTCAATACATATTCTCCCATGGATAGCTTGATATTATGGCACTTTCCAGAGAAATTTATTGTTCCTCTATTTGCAATCATCACTTGACACTCTGGTGCTGGATATAGGAAGCAATTCAATTCTTTTGTTACCCTACAATGAATAAAATTGTGGGTGCTTCCTGAATCAATCAACACTATTACCTTTTTCTTCTTGATTTGTCCTTCTATCTTGATGGTTTGAGGAGTGGTAATTCCCGCCAATGCATTACAAGATATGGTCGGATTTATTTTTTCTTCATCTAGGCTTTGTTCCTGGAATATATCCTCTTCTTTTGACCTTTCTTGCTCCTTTTCTTCTTCCTCTTCACAATCTATGTAGAATAATTTCTTCTCAGCACACTTATGACCTTTTGTGTATTTGCTATCACAATTGTAACAAATCCCTTTTTCTCTTTTTTCTTCCAATTGTTGTGGTGTCAACCTTGTAGGTTGTGGAAGACTAGGGGCAACAACACTTCCGTCTTTATAGTTGTGAGTGGTATGCTTCCTAGTTGCCATAATTTTGCTTTCCATTTTTCTTGCTAACCTGAATGCCTTCTCTAATGGATCAGGTTCCCAAAGGCGAACATCATGTTGGATATTATCCTTTAAAGATCCTATGAACACATCAATCCTATGCTCCTTTGGAATATCTTTTACCCTTATGTTCAATTTTTGGAACTCCTCAATGTGCTCCATTATTGAACCCTTTTGTTTGAGACTTATCAATTGGATAAAAAAAGTGTTGCTTTTTGTATCCTCATAATGTGCTATTAATTCTTCTGTAAAAATTGCCCAAGTGATAAATTGGTTATGAGAACAAAGCCATTGTTACCATACAAACTGATTTGGTTCCAAATATACAGTTGCCATACGTACCTTTTGTGCGTTTTGAACATTATTGAGATCGAAGAATTGCTCCATCTGTAATATGCATGTGGCGGGATCCTTGCCATCAAACTTCCTCATATCGATTTTTGGAATATGGTGATTCTTCGATCCAACATTAGCGTCTATGGAATCATGATTAACATTTCTTTTGTTCTCATCATGAGTTTCCTTTACTACCTTTTCACCATTAGTAAGTATTTCTTGTAGAAAAGTTGTCAAATCTGTCTTCAAATCTGCCACGTCTGTCTTCAAATTTGTCTTCAAATCTATCTTCAAATTGTCCATCTTCGCTTCCATGCCATTCATCTTAGCTTCCACACCATTTATCTTAGCTTTCGCGCCATTTATCTTAGCATCTGTTAACTTTTGTGAGCGTGACATTTGTTGCACTTGTTCTTGTAGTTTTGATATATCATGTAGCATTTCTTCCTCTTCTTCATGAGTCATGCTAGAGCTTTCAGGTTCCTTACTAGGTGTTTGCATTTTCTTTCCTCAGGGCATCAGTTACCAATAATAATGCTCTACTATGCCCTTTGAATTCCTTCAAAATAAATTTTCAAACCAAGCTTAAGCAAAAATTTTAAAAAATCTACACACCTTTTTTCACTTTGTAGGAACTCGATATTTCCTCTGATGTATCTTTGTACTTTCCAATCATCTAGTTCTGAATTTGTGACCTATAGTAGCTCTTTGTGTCCTCTTTCCAATGCCACCAGTCTGATCCAAATTGGATTCTCCAAGAAAGAGTTATGCACAATCTCCCAATATGACTTGATTATAGACCTTTCCAGAAGAGCGAAGTTCTATGAAGTGCCACGTGTACAATTTTCGATATTTGGTTCTAAAAAAGATATACAAGAAACTACAGTCCATTCTCTTTCTGTAACTTCTTACTAAATTTCATTCTAATTCCCAGAGAGAAAGTTATGACAATTTTCCCCAGGTCACCGGTTGTGAATGTAATTCAGGAGTCTGAACAAATACCAACTTCCTCAGATCATATCTCCGACAATATCGCGTGAAAATCTCTGCAATTCGGACCCAAGGTTCAGCGTGATCTCTTCTCAAATGGGTTTTTCTTGCGACTTCTGAAACCTCACAGAAAAAAAGTTATAGCGAAAATTCCACGATGACCTGTTTGGAGCAGCGAAACCCTAGAATCCAAAGCTCTGATACCAAATGTTAAGAAAAGATCAAGAAAAATAGAAAAGATAGATCAACGCCTTAGAATTCAGCCTCTTCGAGGGGGAAACCTCCTTTACATTACATAAATGAACAATTCTTTGATGATTCAAATGACAAAACCTCCTTTCTATATATAGGAGTCTAAGGAGTCACAATATAATCCAGCCGACCTAACAATAATAATATAAAGCCACAAAAATAACAATAGAGGGATTCTATGGGGCACAGAAATAACAATATGGGGGAAATAGGGGCAAAACAATATAAATAAGGGGTATAACTATAATAGTAATGGGGTAATCACTAGTATTATAGGGACCCAACACCAGCATTCCTCGGTGTTAGAGCTACTAAAACCAAGATGGACAAGGTTGCTGTCACAAGTGACCCTCCATTTGCTTCTCATCAAACAACTATAGCTCCGCAATGCAAGGTGGTAGAAGTTGTGAACTCATTTGTTGAACTGCCACATCCTCCCACTCCACCTACTGTAGATATCTACGCATATTTGGCTTGCAAACCTGTTGTTTGTCATGTGAACTTGTTCTTTCAACCTCCATCCTATCATTCTATTGAACCTTTGGATTGTACGGTGATGTGTTCTCCCGTTTTGGACTCCAAATTTTTGTTGACGAGGATCAAGTTGTCAACGGAGTTTGTGTTGACCAGACAACCTGCACTGTCATTTATGATGAGTATTTGTGGGAATATGAAGAAGAATACACGGTGAAGGATTACCTCCTTCTATCCACATCTCATCTGTTATTTCCTCACATCTTTTGTGATTCTGCCATTTCTAATTTGTCTTGTGAAAATCCATCCCCATATGTTTTTACTTTTGATCATTCACAGAACAAACGGGATGTCAGTACATCATTGCATTGTGGAGAGGACACATCTTTCTTTCAAAATCCTCCCAATCTATCATATTTTCTTTATAAAAACTCAGAGTGAACATTCTTGTTTCTCATCAACCCCTCTGTACAATTCATCAGCTCATGAGGATTCCAATGAACATATCGAATTTTATGATCATGGATGTCATGATCTCTTTACTGCTTAGTTCAATCAGGATGTTGATTCACTCGTTATTGATATTTATAAGCCACCAGTCTTTGATAATCTACCCATTGATGAACTAGAAACCCATCAAGCTATATAGGAACTTCAACATGATTTGATGGTTATGTTGGGTCCTCGTTGTCTTGAGTTCATTTCCACTTCAGATCAGAAATCTGTCGAAACATGTTAGACCCCTCATGACTCTCCTATTTTCTTTGAAGATCAATCTAGTTTGAAAATTTCACTTCCTCCACTTGAATCACACAATCCTATTGCTCATGCATTGGAGGAATCATACAAAACGAACACTCTTGCTAAGCCAAAGTTTTCTTCCTTTTTGATGTTTTCTCATTCATCATAGTCAAAAGAGTTTTCGTTCTCATTGTATGTGCACAGTGTATCACAACACCATGGTACGTCCGCATATTGTTTGTCTTGCACTTTTACTCTTTTCTTTTCTATGGATGCTTTCAAACTTTGAGCGTGTGCATCTTCATTGTCTTATATTTTTTGTGTGCTAGTTTACTTGAAAATCTTTCTGTCGAATATGCCTTCACCAACATGGGTCAACAAATGCATCGGTGACTGCATTGGAGATATCACTTTACGTGAGTAGGCCCATGCAATGTTTATTGTAGGAGTAGTGTTTTCTTTCTTGTTTGATTTACTTTCTTATTTTCTTTTCTTGCATGTTTTTCTTTTCTTACTCATTTTTCTTTCGTTTACTTATGTTCCTTGCTTGTTTGTTTGTTTGATTGTTATGCGCCAATAGATTTAGCTTCACATGAAACCATGTTTGGCTCTTGAGACAAGTAGGGTGAAGTACAAGAGGACGTCTACAACTATCAACAATTGGTTATCTATTGTCCTCTCTCTTTATGAAGAGCTTGTTTTCTTTAGTCAATGAGACCCTGATGGACAATACGTTATATTCAAAGTGAGTCTTGGTGAGAACACAACGCTTTTACTTTTAACTAGTAATGCTTACGCATATCAGTGTTTTTATATTCGATTAACCCTTGTTAGCTCAATCAAGTAGAGTAAGGTGAGGTGGGAAACCTTAACAAGTATGTCAGAGGTATATATAACATACTTCTCTAAGGGAAAAACCTATTTTTCTCTCAATAGATTGGGATCCCTCTTCTGCGTCACGAAATAAATAAGTGCCAATGCACAGTTCTATGAAAGTGAAAAAATGAAAAAAAATAAAAGTGAATGAATAGAAAGGCTTCCTGCGCAAAGAGGTGACGAGAGTAACTCCACTAGGGTTCTGACTAGGCTCACTGGCAGTGGAGCGATTCGTGTGTTCTTGCGTGACTCCACTAGGGTACAGTCCAGGCCTACTAGTAGCGGAGCAACACCAGAGATGAAACTAAAATTCTAACAGTCATATTACTTGTGCATCAATATACCCCTCTTCCCTAATCAGAACAACTCATTTTATTTGGTTGGTCTATGTGCTGACCGATCAAGAGAATGGAAGGGACTATATATTTAACTCAAGCTAGTGAGGAAGTCATGATAATCAAAGAATCAAATAATATTTCTGGAGAAGTTAGTCTTTCCTTACACAAAACAAGGTCCATACAGAGAGTTGGAGTTCTATGAGTGTGTCGCAGATGTTGTAGCAGCTACAACCACCCTCCAAAATTTTTTGTTCTCTTTGTTTGGGAGCCTCCTGCCTCAAATCTTAGCAGCATGTCTTGCAGTGATAAGGTACTTGTGTTTTCAGTTGAATCTATCTTTCACTTTGCAGCTTGTGTTCGCTAAATTTTTTTGTTGACCAATCAGAAGCTGACCCCATGAATTAGTTCACATACGGTTTTTTCGTTGTCTTGGAAAAATGCACAATCCCAAAGGGAAACTACCGTTGCTCTCAAGAATTGCGCGGAGCATCCCAATAGTTAGCCCTACTCTCTAGAAATGTGTAAAGCAGTCTGGTAGATAGCCTTTCTCAGAGAAATTGCGTAGAATATCTAGACACTGGGCTTCGGCTCAAAAATTATACAGAACCAACATATAACTTGTCTTTAGATAGGAAATTGTGTAGAGAATGAGAGGCCACTAGAACCGCTCAGCCCAGGAACTTCACAAAATCATTCCCCATGTTGTTGTTCGATGTATGTGCCAACAAGTTGCCCAGTTCCCTCCATAATTGCACAATATTCCCATGCATGCATGGAAACTCTTTCCTGAAAAAGAAAAAAGAAAAAATAATCCTTAAAAAATAGGGATCTATTTTTAGCACTGAGAGTTACATGCAAGTTGATTTTGAAACTTCCCGCCAAGTGTCACTTTTTCCTATATTTGTGGCATGCACGTCATAAATCCTAAATCTACCAAATATGTCTAATGAATGCCCCTGATCTCATTCTACACATTTGATATCAGAGCTCTGGCATTCCGAAGGAATCTATGAATCTTCAGCATAATCGGCAAAAATTTTCTGGGCAACTTGTGCTTCTTTTTTTGTTGCTTTTATTTCCTTGGCTTGTGTGAGTGTGATTTTGCATATTTTATTAAATGACCACTCACATTTTAGTTTGTTTTAACTTGTAGAAATGTTGTTTCAAGTTTTTCATTTTCTTTCTTTAGCATTGCATGCATAACACTGTTTTTCACTAACGATCGTCATTGCAGCAACTATCACCACCAACTTTATTGTTCTCCCGTATGATTGATTCCTACATTGGTTTTGATTGCATGCATGATCATTCACTCCTATCTACACCATCCTTCACTTATGATTTCAAATCTACTCATTTTCAAGTTTCCCTTGGAAAGATCTAGCTTGTGTTAGCTCAGATCTTCCTTTCGCCGGAATGCTCTACGCATTCATGAACTTGAGGCTCTGCCTTGGCTCCAGGAATTACGCAACGGTTTCCTATGAATGGCCTCCAGCTGTGTTGTGCACATTTTTGGGAGATAGTTACCAGTATTTCCCACTGGGATTGTGTAATTCACCATCCCAGCCAGCAATCAGGTCGGACTAAATTGTGCATTGTGTAGATCCAGTCTACATTCAACCTAGCTAGACTATGGTCTGCGTAGTTCTAGTCAATAGCAGTTATCACTAGTAGCTAAGACTGCACAATGCATAGTTCCAACTGACAGTATCCCAACCTTGAGAGTAATGTGAAGGGTCATGAGGGTAGTCTAAGAGTTAAAGAGGAATGTCAAGGGTCACCCCACCCTTTGCTATATATAGAAACTCATAACTCATAGTACAAGATTTTTGGAGCCAAGGTTTTGGCTAGACATTGCTTAGAGAGCGCTTGAACAGTAGTGTAATGAGCCTTGGCTTCTCCAGAGTGTAAAGCGAGTACATCTCTTTGGAGGAGAAGGTGGTGTTGGCTATAATGTTCCACTATTTGGGCTAGTTCTAGTATTCTAGCTTCTTTAGCAATGTATGCTATTTAACTTACACATTGGTGTATAAACTATTTTTTATGTGATTATATGAATCTTTTTGAAGTTGTGTTGTTGATTTAACCCATCACTTTGGATTGTGGACTATTCTTCTTTCTAGCTTGAGATGTTATTCCACTCATGTGTTCCTTTGAGGATGTGCATTATTACAAGCTTATAAGAGACACACTTCCCTTTCCCCTCCGTATGTTAGGACCCCCGTGCATCTCACTTGACTCGCTACAAGGTCACATACTTGCTTCTGACAAATATATCACACTTACCTCTATGCACTATTGTAGTCAAGGAATAGCTTTACTACACACTACTGGGACTCCTACTCCAAATGGTCAGAGGTCTAGTTAGATCTTATTACTGGGGGTTGGCGGGATGAAAACCATTAACACATCTTCAACAGAAACAATGTTTTACATTCTCACACCACCATATTTGATTCTGGAAGTCTTATCATCATATCTTCCAAGTTCGAACAACCTGTTGTAGCTAACAACGCCTGAATTTATTTTTCTTCATTGAAATTTTGTAGCCCCTGAATGATCATGTGAGCTTTTATTTTAAGTCATCAATGTCATGTGTGGTCATACTTTCGTATGTGTACAAGTCTTCTTCTAAAATCCTAAGTGTCAAAACTACTTGCTCTCACATACCTAACTCATGAGGCTTTCATAGCGCACTTCTTCAAAGTAGTCCTATTGCACTTCTTAGAGAGAGTGGAACACACTCATTTCCCATAGGTAGAGCACACTTCCTATTGATAGCTTGTGTGCACTTCCTGGAGTAATCTTAGTGCTCTTCTTATTGATATATATAGCACAGTTCCAAGATACAGTTATATTGCATCTTCCGAAGACAGTGCAAGCGCACTTCATATGGATAGTTAGTGTTCACTTTTTTTTAATGGAGTGAGCACAATTTCCCAATTCAACATTGTTGTAATTCTTAGTGGTAGTTAACACACTCTTATCTCCTAGTTTTCTAACATGTGCTGAGAACACTTACAAACCCCAACCCTAATTGCATGTGTTCTCTCCCTATGGAAAGAGTCTAACCCAAATCTCATTTCTGATTCATTATTCTTTTTGTAACCCTATGATTTATTTAAGCATAAGTAGCATTCCCTCACCCTTGGTTGCATGTGCATTATCATCTGGGTAAGTTTCTGAACTGCCATTTTTGCTTACTTTTACTTTCGCATGTGTCATTTTTGCTAGATTTTACATTCCCATGTGTTTGTTTGCTTGTTTTAGATCTTGCATGGGTTTGCTTCAATACTTGCATTATATTTTTGGTTTCTCAAGATAGTCAGATTTATTTTAAAAAGATCTCTAAGTAATAGTGCACTTTCTATGCATCTCCAAAGAATAATCACCCAACTGATTACTCCTTACACCTACACGTTTTGCCAACCCTTGATCACCCTTTCCTCGTGGAGTGAATTGTGCACTCCAAGTGGATAGTAAGGTCATTTATAGCCTCTTGTAGTTGCAACCTGTGCTCAACCAAGACACTCCTAGAGTACACTGAGCATCATGAGTCCTCAAGCCTCTAGCCACTATCTCCAAGACCTTCTCTCTATGCCCAAGCATGTTCCTCTCACTTTCCATAGTGCATTGTGTACTTCCAATGCCCAAACCTCAACCTCTTGTCTCTTGAACCTATGCCGTATGCCTAAGAAAGCTCATTCCTTTCAAGATAGCACATTTTCCCATCATAATTGGAATCTCGCATGACAAAATGAGCTATAAAAGCCTATTTTGGGACTAATATGATCTTTCCATGACTGAGTGCTAGATTTAGGTATTATTGAGCTAGAGTTCATTTGTCCTTTTCTTAACATGGAAGTTGATATCCAAGGATCTTGTCAAGAGGTGGCTTCAAGAATATGCTTGTGGAGATGAGAGACAAAGATACCATCATGGAGGTGGTAAAGGAATTTTGAACTATTATAGATAGATGGCGATTTCGGAAGATGTAGAAGGCTCTAACACTACATCCAAACCCCTTGGAGAGTGAAGTCAAAGTACATTCTAGAGCTATTTGAAAGAGTTGAAGACATAGAAACAAAGAATATATCTTGGAATTGACACATTACAATGAAGTATCATGTTACAATCACCAAATTGTATATTTTCAAAGTGTGGATACAAGAGCATTATTTTATGCCGTGTATTTTTCCACAATTCATGGAATGTAATTTTGTAACTACAAAAAATAAGGAAATGTAAAAATGTGTGGAAACCTAAGGGTCACACATGGAATATGAAGAGTCACTTGGAAGTCCAAAGGTCCTATAGGAGCTTAAGAGTCATATGGGAGCTCAATATTCATGAGGGAGCCCAAGAGTTACATGGGAGGTCAAAGGTCACCTCATTAATTATAGATAAACCATCATAACACAAGCAAACAAATTTTAGCCTTGGCTTCTGAAGCTTAGAATATGAGAGAATATCATTCTTTTGAGAAGAAATTGGTGGCTTTGTGTTCCACTGTTGGGACTGGAGATGAATCCATTATAATTGTGTATCTTGATACTTTCACTTAATTTTTTAAGCTTTCAGACTTGGGCATACTTTCATGCATGTGTCATGAATGTCGTAAGATTATTCTTTCATGTTTGTGATGTATGTTTTTGTTCATATGTACTAAAGAAAATGAACTATTTCATGGGCTTTGATATACATCTTAATTGATTTGTGTGTCCTTACTTTTTTCATGATTGCTGTTACTTTTTGAACTATTTTCAAAATTAATCAATGAATCTTTCTCTGTATGTGTGTGTCTTTATTAGGATAGTACTATTACTTTTCTTCTAAATTCTTACTCTTTCTCTTCCCTCTCATTAAAGTACATTATACACATTGTAATCATGTGTTTCAAAAAGCTAACTTATGTAGTTGTTTCAAAATTTACATGTATTCCCCCTTATATTACTAATTACAACCAATGAAAATCATTAAGATCATTATAATGGTATCCAGGGTGATTTCCCAAATGAGGATCCTATTCCAAACAGTGTGAGTTCTAGTTGCAACTTCCAACTAGGAAGAACCCCTTGTGTTGGTATACTTCGAGTACTGTCAACAAATGGCGCTAGAAGGAGGGCAGATGACAAGTTGAGCTGATGGAGCCTAGTTTGAATCTTTCATCTTGTAATGGCCTCCCCCAAAATATTTGTTTAAGGATGTTTTCCAAAAATATTAAATCTTACAATCCCCATAGAAATAATTCATAACTTGTCATAGTTTAAGTTTAATGGTGAGGGTCAAACAAATGTACTTGGACATGTGTTTCGATCTCTTCAATTTTATAATTCCAATGGCATACATTGTAAATATGTTATTTATAGTTTGTTTACTGTCATGCTTGAAGGTTGCACTTTACCAGCTACTTCTACCCATTCATTGGAACAACTCATCAAGGATCTTTGGGAATATTTTGAGAGGTACAATTGTCAAGATGTGTAAAAATGAATTAATTAGCTTAGAATGAAACCCAATCAATCTTTAAAGGATTTTTTTGATAGATCTCTTCACATTTTCTATGAATTTGTTGAAGATGATGCAGATTAGGGTCTCATGGTAAAAAATTTTGGCATTTGGTTTGAATATATTTGAAACAACTTGAACTTTAAATTCCTATTGATAATGTTTCATCTTAAAATGATAATAACAAAAAAATCACAAATCAAACAAGTCTCATTCTGAAATATATTTTTCCAATGTTTCTTAGTCATGAGACACCTCAAATCCTAGAGAAGGAAATTACTATCCCTTTTGTTCCTTCTCCTCCTCATTTTTTTACCAAATAAGAGTTGCAAAATCTGAAAATAAAATTTCTAACCCACATATTCCACCTTCATTTTCATTCCATGATCAAGATCTCATCCATGAAATCTTTGAATGTTATTATAAATTCATGGAGCATGAGGTGAAGTTTCATCCCTTGATTCCTCAAGATGACATTAATGTGCGTAATCTAAATATTGAATCTGATATGAACACAAGTATTGTTTATTCAATCGATACCTATCATCCTATATCATTTACATCTCATGGCTCTCTATGTCGACTCACTTAATCATCCTGCTCTATCAACAATTTCTTTAGATACTCTTCATGATACTCTTGATATTCAATTTATTGGTTCATATGGTTATCACGTATAAGGTGTCTATATCTCACCGCTGGGGCTTCATTCAATGAACCTCTTACATAAAACGTGATTTTGTGGCATACTAAACAATACCCTTAATTTGACTACATATTTGGAAATATGTCTAAAAATCACTTTATTTAACCCTCTAAAAAACCATTAATTTCACTAGATATTATAGGTATTGGAATTTCTTCACTAACATTTTTTATACCCTTTTATATTTTTTCATTAAATTTGAGCTGCATTTTTTATAAGCAACATATAAAACCCTTTTCCCCCTATTATATGCTCTATATATTATGCCATTTTTTCCTCAATATATATCCGAGAATATGAAAAAATATGGTATGCATTTCTCCCCTAGTGAAACCCTCATGTATCTCATAGGTAGATGAGAAACAAGATGGATAAAAAATCCATCTCTCTTCCCTCTTTAAAATTCCTATATGTCAAGATATTCCTTCTACGTTCTTGTTTGATCAAGAATCTCACGATCCTAGTAACCGGTTAAATGAAATCAAATCTCTTAATCAAAATAAATCCTTAAAAACCCATCACCCTAGTGACAATGTATCCATTACTATACATGGTGATGGGTGCCCATATACATCAGTTAACATTTTGGTTGCTGAAGAAGATTTGGATTTGCAAGACCTATATCTAGAGTCTGATTCAATCATAGAAAATCCTCTCATCAAGAATTCATCCTTAACTCACTACACCATGTTTCTTGAAATGAGCAATCAATTAATTGAATTGATGTTGAAATAAGGCATTAAGGCCACCCATGGTGGAGATGAAAATAATCGAATCATTGAACATATTTCTTGTATTTTGAAATTTCTAATTTTGCATGAGGTTAAGACTTCAATTCAGGTTGCGCTTGAAATATTTCCGGTCCATACATTTTTAGATACCCAACCAATAGAAACTTATTACTTGAGTAACTTGTTTTTTTGGTTTTGAAACATATGATCAAACTAGAAATGCAAGAAACTACCATCTTATTGAAAACAATCTTGTTTAAATAACTAATAGTAGTTGTCCACATACAATTTCTTATCTGACCAAGCTCTCAAAACTTAACCATTCAATATATGAAGGTTCAAGGACTTGTCAGGGAGTCCAAGAAATTCAACTCCCACTGTTGTTTATGTTAGGTTGTCCTGATGAAACCATTGAACTAGTGAAGGTTGGTATTTTCTCATAGGATTCCTTTTTCAATATTGTTCCAATGGATATGAGTTCACTCTTGAAGGATTTTCATTGTTTTCAAGTTAGTTTTCTTGATTCTCAAGATATAGTTTATCATTATATGGAAGATTCTTTTTTGTTAATTCATCTTCATGTAAAACTCTTGTATTGAATCTAGGTTTTGAAATAATATCTTGCACAAATACACATAAATTTAAAGCATGTCTTCCTGATTATCAAAAAAGGGATGAACACCAGATAAATAATTTGTATTTGTTAAATTCTTCTATGAGCAATCAACTGCCTATCTCTCTTGTGTATATTTTAAAGATAATCATTTTTTGTTCTGACACAATATATTATTTTGAGTGTCAGTAAATGCTTGAGACATTTAGCAAATTAAAACCCTCATCCTGATAAACTAATCCCCCAAGCTGATATGAATATTAAATTTGACATGATATTTGTTTCTCTCACAAAATATTTTAATCTCTTGTCAGATAGTTCTCATCTTCTCTTGAATCGTAACTAGTTTTCCAGGCCCAATATTTCAACAACTATTCCAAATTCCTTAAATTTGCATGTTTTCGGTCTAATTATTATTGAGGTTCAAGGCAAGGATCAATTTATTTTGATGAAGAAATCAATGGATACGTAGCTCATTTCTCCACTGATTTCCTATTTTTTTCTTGTGCTTTGTTTTTAATAAGATCATGTATGAAAGTTTCCCCATCTCACTTTGAGATAATGTGGAAGCACTTTGAAATGGGAATTGTGAGAGATGGTAATGCTTGGCTAATTATGGATATCCTTATTTTCTTGGGTCTAAACATATTCTTAAGTCAATGATCCACATACGCAAAATATTACCCACTCCAAACTGAAAGCATTTAGTAGAAATAAGATGACCATATCTATTTTATGATCTTCATTCATTTACTTGGAAATGTAACAAAATGGTGTCCGACATGCCAACCTAATCTAGTAGAGAAGGTAAAGCAGAAAACACTAAAGTGAGAAAAAAAACATATGATATCATTCAAATCCCTTCAAAACAAGGAATGAACTCTCTTCCTCAAAATATAAGTGATTCCAAGTAAAATTCCTAATAAATGCCAAAAGAATATTGAATATAAAATAAATGGTGAAAGAAGAGAAGGGCTTCTTCTCCAGAGAGGTGACACAAACAACTTCATTGAGGTACTAAACATGGTTGCCGGGAGCGAAGAAATGTTTTTAATTCCTTGAAGTTACTTTGCCAGGGTACTAAACATGATTGCTCGTAATAGAGCAACACTAGGGAGAATGCTAAAACTCTGAACATCATAAACTCACACATGCTCATTATCCTCCCCCCCAATAAAAATAATTGGGATATAGAAAGTATTATAAATGTGTTTGAAGCCAAGAAAGGGAATAGGGGAGACTACAACTATAACTTCGTTAAGTGGGGAAGCAAGGGTAATCTACATGGTGAATCAATACGTCATCAAAGGAAATAATTTGGACGAAAAGTTAGAGTTAAATATAGAAGCTAGGGTTCTTCCCTTGAATCACCAAGAATTGTAGCTATTACAACCCCCTCCAAAAAGTTTCCTTTATTCAAATTTTGGAGCCCCGCAATGATAATGTAAACTATCATTTTAAGGCATCAAAGTCGTGTGGTCATGCTTTTCTAAGTGTTCGAGTCTTCTTCTAAAAATCCCAAGTATTGAAACTAATTCCTCTCACATGACTACCTCATGATGCTTTCATTGTGCACTTCTTCTCAGCAGGCCTAACATACTTCTTGGAGAGAGTGGAGTGCACTCCCTGCCAATAAGTATAGCATACTTCGTGTCAACAACTTTAACACACTTCTTTGAGAAAGCTTAGCACTCTTCCTATTGATAGATAGAGCACATTTCCCAGAGAAAATTATAGCGCATATTTTCGAGACAATGCCAACACACTCCTTTTGAATAGTGAGTGTGCACTTCTTGTTGATAGAGAGAGTGCACTTTCCCAATTCAACACTATCGAAGTTCTTATTAGTAGTTAACACACCCTTGTCTCCTATTTTTTGGACATGCATTGAGCTCACTTACAAAAAATAACCTTAATTACATGTGTATTATTTATATATAAAGTGCCTAACCTAGAGTTGATTTCATATTCATCATTCTTTTTGTATCCCTTTGATTTATTTGAGCACAAGCAACATTCTCTCACTTTGGTTGCATGTGTGCCATCTTCTCGGTAAGTTTCTAAACTATCGCTTTTGCTTACTTTTTCTTTTGCATATACCACTTTTGCTTACTTTGAAGCTAGATGCAAAGCTTGTAAAAGCAACGCCCCTATCGACTAAATCCAAAATATAACGAAAATATGCACAAGGAGTTGGATAAGATGCTGGAAGCAGGGATCATTGAACCTATGGAGGAATCAGACTAGGTAAGTCCCATGGTAGTCCAAGAAAAGAAGCAACGAGATGAAATTCAAATATGCGTAGACCTGAGAAAGTTGAATGATCCATGCATCCATGACCCATTCCCTATGCCATTTACAAATGAGGTGCTGGAGAATGTTGGAGGGAAAGAAGCCTACTCATTCACTGATGGTTTCTCAAAGTACCATCAAATCAAGATCGCATTGGAGGATCAAAGTAAGACCACCTTCACGACAGAATGGGGTTGCTTTCAATATATTGTAATTCCTTTTGGACTGAAGAATTTGCCTGCAATACTTTTCAAGAGTGGTTATTGCGACATATACTTAAATGGATGCAACAAACTCAAAGTACCATGGGCCTCGTGGTGGAAGGCCCAACTACCAAAAACTGGTGGAGGAAGTGCATGAGGCTGGTATGCAGGGAACAACTGATCTATAGATTTTGAAGTTGGAGTTTCATGAACTCTAAGAGAATATTGAAGTGCTAGCTGAGTGACTTAAGGATGAGTCATGAAATTGTGTTGGGGGCCTATTGGGATAGGGTCCCTTGGGGTCAAATATTTTCATTTACTTTTTGTACAATTGTAAAGTCTCCGAGTTTTGAGGATGCAGAGCGCAAAGTTAATAAGAGTTAAATGGGGGTTTATTCCCTTAGGTTGCTAGAATATTGGAATTTTTGAGACCCACCCATGGTCTGTGGACCATTGTAGTGTAAAAGAAAATGCTATATATAGAAGAGTCATAGTGAGTCTAGGTAGTAACTCATTGATAGAAGATCATTGTATGGGAAAGTAAGCTAAGGTAGGAAAGTCTATTTCCTGTACTTAGGAGAAGGGGAAGTCTCCTGTAGCTCAGTGCACGGAGACCTTTGTAAGTTTACTAGCTGAGTGCATGGTCCCCCGTAGCTAAGGGCACGGGAAAGAAGAGTTTGTACTTGAAAGAATACATCTAATAAAGATAGATTTTTATCCATAAATTGTGCATCTGTGTATCTGTATTTACTTCTCCAGTTTTTGTATTTTTGCTCTGTATTTAAAGTTATATGTATGAATGCTTATCTAATGCATGAAAGTAGTAAATCAATATAGTTTATAGATGTTATGAATGTGTGATGACCTTTGTGAAGGTATAGATTCTGTTTATGTGAATTACTGGAATTATCTGTTTTGGAAGGGCTAGGGTTCGGAAAGATAGAACTAAGCCCTAGAAGCCGAAGGAACCCATCACAGAAACCTCTGGATGAAGAAACCCAGCTCTTTCATCCCCTAATACTACTTCGAGTGAGACTATAACCTATGCTACATGGGCTTTTGCCGAAAGGGCTAGCAATTTAGGGCTTTTTTGGTTGGTGCAACTAACTTTGAACCTGGGTCAGGACCCATCGAACCAACAAGATCCTTCTATGTCATCTTGGGTCACAATATATTTGTAGTAGTTTAGAATTCCTTCATCTCTTGCATGTTGGTATCTTTGTGTCTCATCTCCACAAGTGGCTTCTTGAAGGAACCTCTTGACAAGCTCCTTAGATATTGGCTGCAATTTTAAGAATATGGAATTACGAACTCTAGGTCAATAAAACTTGAAAATGACATTAACTCATGGAAATACAATATCAGTCCCAGAATCACCTATTTTAACTTGTTTTTTCATGCAAGATGGAAATTGTGATGGGACAATGTGCTAAATCAGAAGGAATGAGATTTCTATAGCATAGGGTGTAGGTTCAGGAGACAAGAGGTGTAGGTATAGACAATATAAGTGCACACTATGCAAGGGAAAGAGAGAGGAACAACCTATTGCATTAATCACAGGTCCTCGAGACAGTGGCTAGAGGCTTGAGCACTAAGGATGTGTAACGTGCTATAATCGAGGAGCAATGAAAGAGGCTACATATGACATTACTTTCCACTAGGAGTGTAAAATGTGCTCCAAAAGGCAAGGTTTATCAAGGCTTAGTGTAGAGTGTAGATGTAAGAAATAAAAGGTTGGGTGATTGTGCTTTGGAGATGCATTATGTGCTTGTGAAGGGAGTTGACCTCAATATGGTCACAAAGTGCAAGTTTAGGAGACAATTGTCTCAAAATTGAGGCTTGGGAGTACATAATTCACTCCTCACTTAGCTTAAAGTTGAATGTGTTCAAAGCTTTAGAAATATGTGAGGACAACGAAGAACCCCAAAAATTGACTAAGTGTAATATCAATGAGATGTGAGAGATAGATAGAGAGAGAGTAAGAGCATTTAAACATATCCTAAACATGATCAAACATAAATAGATAATCAATATTATGGAAGGTAAATGCACATTACCCAAAACCAATATGTATACATTGAAATGACAACAAAATGACATTAATCTCCAAGTATGATAGTTAAGGTCCAATTCTTTGTGATAGAAGTGTGAAATGTAAATATAAAGTGCATTATTTCTTAGATACCTTTTGAAAATGAACCTAATTTCCTTGAGACACAAAAAACATCACACAAGAAATGAAGTGACCCATGCAAGAGCTAAAATAAGCAAAAGAAACATGTGAAAAAGAAAAAGTAAGCAAAAGAGACAATTTAGAAACTTACGTAGAAGATGGCTCACATGCAACCAAGAGTGAGAGAAAGCTACTTGTGCTCAAATAAATAATAGGGCTACAAAAAGAATAATGAATGTGAAATAAAATCTAGGTTATACACTTAATATAGAAATAAAACACTTGTAATTATGGTTATTGTTTGTAAGTCCACTCAATGCATGTACATAAACTAGGAGATAAGAGTGCGGTAACTACTACTAAGAATTGCGATAGTGTTGACTTGGGAAAGTGCACTCTCTCTATAAATAAGAAGTGCACACTGACTATTCAAAAGGAGTGCATTGGCATTGTCTAAAAAACATGCGCTATAATTTTATCTGGGAAATGTGGTTTATCTATCAATAAGAAGAGTGCCAAGCTTGCTCCAAGAAGTGCGTTAATGTTGTTGACATGAAGTATGCTATACTTATTGGAAAGGAGTGTGCTCCACTATATCCAAGATGTGTGTTAGGATTTCTCAGAAGAAGTGCACATGAGAGCATCATCAATTTGGCATGTGAGAGCAAGTAGTTTCGAAACTTTGGATTTTAGAAGAAGATTTGAAGACTTAGAAAAGTATGACCAAACCTGACTTTGATGACTTAAAATGATAGTTTACATGATCATTGGGGGACTCCAAAATTTGAATTAAGGAAAATTTTTGGAGGGCGTTATAGTAGATACAACAATTGGCGATTCACTAGAAGAACCCTAGCTTCTATATTTAGCTCTAACTTTTCGCCCAAATTATTGCCTTTCAGGTTGTATTGATTTATTGTGTAGATTACCCTAGATTCCCCACTTAACCCGGTTATAGTTGTAGTCTCTGCTATTCCATTTCTTGGCTTCAAGCACCTTTATAATACCTTCCACATCCAAATTATTTTTCTTGGGGGGGAGGATAATGAGCATGTGTGAGTTTATGATGTTTAGAGTTTTAGCACTATCCCTAGTGTTGCTTCGTTACGAGCAGGCTTATTCAATACCCTGGCAGAGTAACTTCAAGGAATTAAAAACATTGCTTTGCTACCAGCAATCTTGTTCAGTACCTCGGTGAAGTTATTTGTGTCACCTCTCTGTGCAGGAAGCCTTTCTCTTATTGCACCCTTTATTTTATTTTCAATATGCTTTTTCCATTTATTAGGAATTTTAGTTTTCCATTGTGGAAGAGGAATCTTGACTTATATTTTGAGAAAGAGATGTCATTCCTTGTTTTGAAGGGATTTTAATGATATAAGAAGTTTTTTTTCTCACTTTAATGTTTTCTCCTTTACCTTCTTTACTCGATTGCATTGGGAGATCAGACACCATTTGTTAGATTACCAAGTCAATGAATGAAGATCCTAAAATAGATATGGTCATCTTAGTTCTACTAAAAGCTTTCAGTTTGGAGTGGGTCATATTTTGTGTATGTGGATCATTGACTTAAGAAGATGTTTAGACCCAAGAAAATAAGGAGCTAAGCATTTCCATTTATCACAATGCGCATTTCAAATTTATTCCACATTATCTCAAAGCCAGATGGGGAAACTTTCAGACATGGTCTTATTAAAAATAAAGCACAAGAAAAAATGAAAGAAAAAATGACATAGCATCAAAGACAAAAAATAAGAAAGAAAAGTAGTATGTAAAGACTATTAAAGGGCATGTAGAGAATAAAACTTAAATGCGAGGGGAATGTAGGAAAAGCGTTATAATGCAATGCAATGCAAAAGTATCTAGAACACAAATAAGCAAAAGAATAGAACTAAACCTAAGTCCTAATCTATCTAAACTATAATATCAGGATGATGTAAAGTCAATTTTCCAATGCATTCGTTTAGGTTGTTCCCAATGTGCAAGTACAAAAATATAAGAAGTTAATATCAATACAAAACAATGTGGAAAAAAGGAAATGTTTACCTGAATAAACTATGGAAGAATCTGAAGGTCTTTCTTACAGGAAGATTGGTGTACCATAGAAACTTTACCTATCCAAGATGCAATCCTACCTCGTTAGAGAGAATGATTGATGTGAATAACTTGGAGGAATTTCAAAAATACACATTCATACTTGTTTTCACTAGTAGTAGGCACTAGGTAATATTGAAACTTATTACTAACAACATATCCCACTAGATAATATTCCTCTAACAAATTAGTGATTCAGTCATGATATTTGAAACAACCAATTTGAAAACCCTAAAATTCTTGGAAAGGTGAACCTTCAATTAACACGATCGAGATATGGAGAGAATATTGCAAGGGAAGCACAACCTAATCTTGTTCGGAAACCTTGTCAAGATTGTGAGGAACTGATATAACCATCAGTAAAATTTGAAGTGCCTCCACTTCTTAACAAATATCTAAACATTTAGATGATGAATCGTAAAAATGCATTGCCTTGATGAGATTAATAGATGTACACAAACAATTGTAATCAAATATACTGGTGTGAAAATGATTAACTGAAGTGATTGTTGTTAAAGCCAATATTATAATAAAATTAGTCCATTAATACATAATATCATTCATTTTTTAAAGATAGAGATGAGCCAATTTGGGAGATCTCATAGATGATCCGGATGGTAAGATCTTCATCTTCATAGAACAAAATAGGAAATCAACAGAGAAAGGATCTACACATCCATTGGTTTCCCCCACAAAATAAATTGACCATCGCCTTCAACCTCATTAAAAATTTTACCAACAACATGCAAATTTAAGGAATTTGAAACAGTTGTTGAAATATTAGGCCTGGAAAACCAGTTAGGATTCAAGAGAAAATGAGAACGAGCTGACAAGAGATTAAAATATTTTGTGAGAGAATCAAATATCATGTCAAATTTAATATTCATATTAGCTTGGGGCATTAGTCTGTCAGGATGAGGGTTTTAATCTTCTAAACGACTCAAACATTTACTAACACTCAAAATAATAGATTGCGTCAGAATGATTACTTTGAATCTTACTTTGAATCTAGATTTGAAGCCTATAAAGAAGCACCCTTACCGATTAAATCCAAAATATAAGGAAAAGGTGTGTAATGAGTTGGATATGATGCTGGAAGCATGGATCATTGAACTTGTGGAGGAATTGGATTAGGTAAGTCCCATGGTAGTCAAATAAAAGAAGCATTAAGATGAAATTTGGATATAGGTACACCTGAGGAAGTTGAATGATTCGTGTTTCCATGACCCATTCCTTATGCCATATATAAATGAGGTGTTGGAGAATGTTGGAGGGAAGGAAGCCTACTCATTTAATGATGGGTTCTTAGGGTACCATCACACAAGATCGTGCCAGAGGATTGATGTAAGACCGCCTTCGCGATGGAATAGGGTTGCTTTCAATATATGTTAATGCATTTTGGGGCGAAGAATGTGCCTGCAATATTTTCAAGGCTAATAATTGTGGACGAGTTCAGTATATTGCGCACCTTTATTTGGATCCAATATAACAATAAATCAGAGCTCCTTTCTTTTTAATTTCATTTCGTGCTTTTTGAGATTAATAATCTCATCCATATCAAAGGCCCAATCAATGCCTATTAGCGCAGGGTAAGGGTTACTATCGTCGACTATTTCGATCACTTCAAAATCAGATAGGGTGCTGACTCCTTCAATATATATTGTGACCCCATACAGGCAACCCATGGTAATGATGTTTTGGTGGTTCACCATGCATGGCTAGATAGGAGACCATTCCAGCATAGGTCTTACCATTATTTCTGTTGTTTTCTTTGGTAGAACATTCACATCAGACCCTAGATTGAGAATTACCTGATCCACTTCATACTCTCCAATTTGCAGGTTTAGTCTCATCTCATGACCTGTTCACTTCTTTGTTTTGCCCACTTTACGTATTGCGTGCTGTTCTGGAGGAGTTTTAATCTTACCCGTACAATTATCAATCAGCTCTTGTAGCCCTTCTACCACCTTTCTATCCCGTAAAATATTCATGCAAGTTTTTAGAAAGGTTGCTAATAGTGAAGGGTCTACATCTTGCACACTGTTGTTTCTACCAGAATTCTCCTCATTTCCTAAAGTAGAGGCTTCTCGGAAGCTCTTTATAGCTTCCATAAAGTTTTCCTTTGCACATCTTAGATCAAACCCATCTTCCTTCTCAGTAGCCTTGCATACCAATCCTTCAGCTTCCAGCTACTTTCATTTATCTTTTCCAGTAGCTATACCACTTCACATCATGATATTGATGTTAGGCTCCTCCTCGCGAGGCTTCGATATCATCATTTGGATATTTTGCATAGGTGTTTGTGATTTATTTTCCTACATCTTTGTTATAAGTACTAGGCAATCTTCTATAACATGGTCAAACTCCTAGAAATACTGACAGGAGGTGTGCATTGGATTCTGACAGTCACATGCAAAATTCCCTACCTCTCCACAATTGTAACAAACAAACTATTCACGACTCCTTCCAGCTCCTTCTCCTCATCCTCTTCTTTGGCCTTGGAATCCTCCGCGCACTGCACCCGCACCCTAATACTGAGGCCGATATTTTTCCTACATCCTACATGTAGGGGTCTGCTCCATCTTCAGTTTATAGCTTTGGTAGTTATGCTCACCATGCCCAACCATTTGGAGAAAGTGCAAAACAACTATTGCAGAGTTTGCACAAACGTTTGTAGGAGGAAACAGTTATTAGTCGCATGCTTCACAAAGATTTGACAGATAGTGCACCATAAGGATACTCCTGCGCTCGTCCCAACGATGTTTTCTAGCTTCAGGGGGATAGGTCCTCCCCAATAAGGTAATTATGATAGACTGGGTAGTGGTCCTTATCATGACCATGGTGTTTAAATTTCAGGCACCGAACTTATGCATGCACCTCGAGCTGGAATTCCTTTCCCTTCTTAATGCTTTGTAGCTCCATATGCCGGCTAGCTAGTTGTGATTGAATCTATTGTACCCCCATATTCATGTCCTACACAGGTGAAGCCTCCAATATCATGGAAATATCCAAGGCTTTAGCTTGCATTCGTATTTTCTGTTGCGGTAGTGGTAATCTTAGATGAGGTAGGAGCGAAGTAATGTACCAGTCTCTATGTTAATTATTGGGAATTCTCATTTTAGCTTGCTGAATCAAACACTTCAATATTTGATCAAAGTCCCATGTGGACTCATTTACCCTCTTCTGGATCTCTTTAAACTTTGTCACTAACTAGGTTTGTGATTTGGGTTTCTTAAATTCATTGTTCAACGCTTGTAGGGTTTCTACCATAGTCCTGTTGGGTCTACCTGAACAAAACTTGATACACCAACTTAGCGCTCTATCTTGTAGCACTGTGACCAACTTCTCTTTCTTCATATCATCATCTGTGATATGTTGTGCCTTCCATACAACATCCACAATAAATAAAAATTGTTCAAGTTCTTCAGTCTCCAAGCCCTTAAATACATGCATCTTCATCGTGTTAGCCATGTTAAATGATGGATAGATAAAAAGTGTATCGAGTATCAAAATCTCTATGATCATCTGTAGCATTACAATAAACAAAAGTAAAAAATACATAGAGGTATCTCTATGATACCCTAGCTTACAATCTACAACACACTTCATGGTGTCCTCAAAATACTACTTTCTTCGTCACTATCAGATGATCCCAACAACATACTATATTTAGAGCCTAAATCTAGGTTCCCTCTGAATTTTCTCCTACTTTGCATAGTCCCAAACATAAATTTAAAGGCATAACCCACTTTTCACACAATAACATCTTAATCGAGGTCTTAAGGAATTTCAGGTACTTACCTCTTGGTCCCTTGAAAAACCTGCATTCTACTTCACTATAATTGGTGGGCGTATCAATCATGAACTCACTAATGAATCCCCTGAGAATACTATTGATCCAGTGATCAACAACCCACGCGGTTTTATTTTTTGAAGCCTCCAACTGCTTCACTAGTTAAGGGGTACACATAATAGGGCCATCAAGATTCCACGTCCCTGATTTTCCACCAATATGGAAAACCACTCATGAAATTCACACAGAAAAGAGCAGAAGAATATCTCATGTTCGTCTGTGAATATGTATTTGTTCAGTCACTCTTCTTTTGACAGGTACAAATTCCTATTTGTCTGAGCTGCAAATGCGTGTAATTTCTGATATATCCATGTTTTCCTCAACTTATTTTTTAATGGGGAACCACTTATCACACATTCCCTAGATAGATCCCAGTCCTGACAAGGGAACCATTTGTTGGCTTGATGGGTCCTGACCCAAGTTCAAAGTTAGCTATGCCAACCAACAAACCCTAAACTGCTAGCCCTTTTGACAACAATCCACGTAACCCAGGCTGCAGTCTCACCCAAAGCATTATTGGCAGATGAAGAACCAGGTTTCTACATCCAAAGGTGTGTGTGATAGTTTCCTATGGCTTCTAGGGCTTATTTCTATGTTCGCAAACCCTAACCCTTACGAAATAGATAATTGCAGTAATTCACATAAACAAAATCTTTACCTTCGCGAAGGTCGTCAAACATTCATAACATCTATAAATTATAATGATCTACTACTTTCATGCATTACATAAGCATTCATTCATATAATTTCAGATACGAAGTGAAAATACAAAAATTGCAGAAGTAAATACAGATACACAGATGCACAATTTATGGATCAAAACTATCTTTATTAGATATATTCTTTCAAGTACAGACTCTTCTTCCATGTGTCCTCACCTACAAGGGTCCACGCACTCAGCCTGTGTACTTACCAAGGTCTCTACGCACTTAGCTAAAGGAGCCTTCCCCTTTGCCTAAGTACAGGAAACAGACTTTCTTGCTTTAGCTTACTTGCCCATACAATGATCTTATATCAATGAGTTACTTCCTAGACTCGCTATGACACTTCTATATGTAGTCTTTTCTTTTACAATACCATGGTCCATGGACCATGGGTCGGTATCAAAACTTCCTATCTTCTAGCAACCTAAGGGACTAAATCCCCTTTGAATATTATTACCCTCATGCTCTGCTTCCTCAAAACGCAGAGACTCTACAATTGTACAAAACGTAAATGCCAAAATTTGACCCCAGAGGAACCTATCCCAACAACTCTAACACTACATCTACAATATTTGGATGGTGAACATGGAGTAAATTCCATATCTATATTAAAGTGTTGAATACATATCAACAAAGAATATAACTTGGCATTGACACATTACAATGAAGTCTCATCTCAGAGTCGCAAAATTGTAGTTTTTCAAAGTGTAGATACAAGAGTGTTATTTTTTCCCATGTATTTTGCCACAATTTATAGAATGTAATTTTGTAATTACAAAAAATAAGAAAATGTAAAAATGTGTGGAAGCCCAAGGGTAACACATGTAATGTGAAGTGTCACTAGGAACTCCAAAGGTCCTAAACAAACTCAAGAGTCATAGGGAGCCCAAGATGTTGGAAATAATACTGAGGGGGGGGAATCAGTATTATCTAGCAATTTACCAAATCTTCCTTATTTGATCTTTTGAAATATTCTTGCATATCAGTACCATAAAACAATGAGCATGAATAAAGAAAATAGACAGTCACACCAAAGAACACAAGATGTAAGGTGGAAACCCAATGCGGGAGAAAAACCACCTGCTGCAATAATGTCTCTATCTTCTTTCAAGAAATTCTTTTTACAATGATTTTGTACTGGTGCAGTCCTTTACCAGCACGCAGGCTGCAACCTGCAAAGAGCTACAACTCCTTCTTGTTTTCCAGACTTCTCCTGGAAGAGAGCTACAACCCCCTACTTCTTTTCAAAATGATCAACAAGTATACAACAGATACAGTCTACTACAGATATCAGATCAGTAATTACAGAAACAACCCAGAACACCTTATGAACAGAAATATACAGTTAACAGATCATCTTGAGACAGGGACGCATATTTTCTTTCTGTGGCCTGCGACTGGACGCAGTATACCTTATGCTGTTCTGCGTGCAGACGCACTGTTTCTTTTGCTTGTCTGCGACCGACGCACACATCAACACTATCGCGCCGCGTCTTTTGCTTCAGAGACGCACCCAATACCACAGTCGCGTCGCGTCCTTCGCTTCAGAGACGCACCTTATCCTTTACTGTACTGCGTCCCGGCGCACTTTCCCTTCACTGAATCTGCGTCCCTTTAGATATAGAAGATAAGAGGACTTCAGAACCAACCCAAACACTCAGATCCACAGATCTGATCATGCGCCATATAGATCGTAGTCCATTAGAAGATTGACCCTTAAAGATATGGACTAGATCACACCAAGAGATGATCAACCAAGATGATGCCTAATCCAAATGAACTCCTTTGCTTTATATAGGCAAGCTTCTCCCCAAAGCGTGGAACAATACCACGAGCCGACACCAGAGAAACACGCAACCGTCGGCTAGATACCACACAAGAAGCCCCCTCTACCTTGAAATGTGTGCACTGGGCGGACGCACCTTCTGAACGGCTGGCCGGCGTCCCTAGACGCGGGTTCTGTATGGAATACCTGCGGGGACGCGCTTGCTGAACAAAATTTCCTGCGTCCTTCTTGATTTACCACCTGAAGGCGTTTGCCATCAAGTACAACACCTGAATCATAATGCCAACAAACTCCCCCTTTGGACTTGATGGCAACCACATAAACTTTCAGCTTCATCATTCTCCCCCTTTGACATCAAGAGCAAAGGGTATGCTCCCCCTATGCTCATGCTTCTCCAAAATTGTAACCAGAAATCCATCATGAAGAAGACAGAGACATATTGCAGCTATTTCCAAGATCTCCTTCTCCATAATGCCAACAATGCATTATGTGCTCCCCCTGAGCCTATACCATCAATAGGAAGATGGTCAACAGTGAGATGATGCATCAACAACCCCCAGCTTTTGCCTGAGGTATTCAAAAGTGTCCCTGGGCAACGGTTTGGTGAAAATATCAGCAACTTGTTCCTTAGAAGGAACATACTCCAACTTGACCTTCTGTTCAAGTACTTGTTCCCGGAGAAAATGGTACTTGATTGGTATGTGCTTGGTTTTTGAATGCATAACCGGATTCTTTGAGATGCTGATTGCACTTGTGTTTTCACATAAGATAGGAATAGGAGGTGTACAAGTGATTTGATAATCCTGCAAAGTCTGCATCATCCAAAGAAGTTGGGTGCAACAAGATGCAGCCGCAACATATTCCGCTTCAGCTGTAGACAAGGCAATTGAACTCTGTTTCTTGCTGAACCAAGATACCAGTCTAGAACCCATAAAGAATGCACCACCACTTGTGCTTTTCCTGTCATCCACGCTTCCGGCCCAATCTGCATCTGTATAAGCATGAAGAGTGAGATCTGGATCTCTAGGATACCATAGGCCATAATTTTGAGTCCCTTGAAGATATTTGAAGATTCTCTTTACTGCTTGAAGATGAGTCTCCTTTGGATTTGCCTGAAACCTTCCAACTATTCCAACTGCATGCATGATGTCTGGTCGGGTACCTGTCAAATATAGTAGACTTCCAATCATAGATCTGTAGGTTGGTTGATGAACTGCTGCAGATTCGTCATTTGCACTGAGACTACATCCTGTGACCATGGGTGTACATACTGGTTTTGCATCTTCCATGCCATATTTCTTCAAAATTTGCTTGAGATACTTGGTTTGAGATAAAAGGATTCCTCCTTTCTTTTGTTGGATTTGCAAACCAAGAAAGTATGTCAGTTCTCCTAGCAAGGACATCTCAAATTCTTTCTGCATGACTGAGGCAAAGCTTTGACTCATAGCTTCTTCATTACTGCCAAAAATAATGTCATCTACATACACAACAAGTATTAGTAATTTGTCATTTTCAACTTTTATATAAAGATTGCTATCTGCTGAACCTTTTGAGAAACCTTGTTGATGAAGATATTTGTCCAACCGGTAGTACCAAGCCCTTGGAGCTTGTTTGAGACCATAGAGAGCCTTTTTTAATCGGCATACAAGATTTGGATCGTTTCCAAGAATGAAACCATCTGGCTGTTCAATGTACACTTCTTCATCCAAGTCTCCATTCAGAAAAGCTGATTTCACATCCATTTGAAATACTTTGAAGTTCTGACAACTTGAGAGAGCAAGAAACATTCGGATGGCCTCAAGTCTTGCAACAGGAGCAAAAGTTTCTTCAAAGTCTATTCCTTCTTGCTGTGCATACCCTTTACAAACAAGTCTGGCTTTGTTTCTAATTACTTCTCCATTTTCATTCAATTTATTTTTGAACACCCATTTTGTTCCGATAACATTCTTATCCTTTGGTCTAGGAACCAGCTCCCAAGTATTGTTCTTTTCGATTTGCTCAAGTTCTTCATCCATTGCTTTCACCCAACATTCATCTTTGCATGCTTCTTTCACATTTTGTGGTTCAGTAGAGGAGAGTAATGCCAAATAACTTGAAGCTTCTGCAACTGTTCTTCTAGTTTGTATACCTGCTTCCTTTTGTCCCATGATCTGAGATTCTGGATGGTTCTTTTGAACATATCTGGATGGAGTCTTTTCTTCTATTCTTGTTCTTTCTTCTGCTTCTTCGTGAGGTCCGTCTTGAAATTGTTCTTGCGGTTCTTCTTCTTCATCATTCTGTCTTTGAGGGTAGCTTTCATCTTCTTCAATGTCTTCACGATGTATTTTCCTAGGAATGTATCCTTTCTCATCAACCACTACATCAATGCTTTCAACAATTCTGCCAAGTCTTTTATTGTAGCATTTGTATGCTTTGCTATGTGGAGAGTAGCCAAGAAGAATTCCTTCATCTGCTCTAGGATCAAGTTTGCCAAGCTGCTCCTCAGTATTTTTGATATAGCATTTGCTCCCAAAGATTTTGAAGTGCTTTACTGAAGGAGTTTTACCACTCCAGAGCTCATGAGGAGTTTGAGTGCTGTTCACTCGAACATTTGTCTTGTTGAGAATAATAACTGCCGCATGTGCAGCTTCACCCCAGAAGGTTGCAGGAGTTCCTGATTCATCAAGCATAGCACGAGCCATTTGCTGGACTGTTCTGTTCATTCTTTCCACTACTCCATTTTGCTGAGGAGTTCTAGCTGTAGAAAATTCTCTCCTTATTCCATGTTCATCACAGAAATCGAAAAATTCATTTGAAGTAAATTCTCCACCTCTGTCGGATCTGAGGCACTTAATCTTGTGACCTGATTCATTTTCAGCCAAGGCTTTGAAGGATTTGAATTTTTCGAAAGCTTCATCTTTGTGCTTCATAAGTCCCAACCAAACAAACCTGGAGAAATCGTCAATAAATAATATCAAGTATTCCTCTCCTCTAGGTGTTCTTTTTCTGAATGGTCCACATACATCTGTATGTACTAGCTCCAGAGGCATACTGGCTGATCCTTCTTTCTCTGGAAAGTTAGTTCTAGTCTGTTTTCCAAACTGACATGATCTGCACATGGTGTTGTCAGGAATTTTGATATCTGGAAGATCGCGAACTGCCTGATATTTGCAAGCTTTCCTTATTTGTGAGAAACTTAGATGTCCCAATCTTCGATGCCATAACCAGTGCTCTTCATCCTTGCTTAAATAGCATTGTTGTTGTTCTTCATCAAAAATGTATAGATTATTTGAAGTTCTTTTTCCTTTGAGAACTGTTTTACCTGTATCAAGATCACGAACAAGACATCCATTTGATCTGAATATAACCTCGGTTCTTTGATCACACATCTGGCTTACACTTAGAAGATTATGCTTTAGTCCATCAACAAACAAAACATTTCCAGCCTTAACATCTTCTTTTAAAGGAGCAATACCTTTTCCTTTTATAGTTGCAGGAGTATCATTTCCAAAAGAGACTTTCTTTCCCTTTTCTAAATTAGAATAAGATTCAAGTTTTTCTTTATCACCTGTCATGTGCTTTGAACATCCACTGTCAATGTACCATAGATTTTTCTTGTCCTTCTGCATAGAATGCTATCCCACATCTTTCTGTTTGAGGTTCCTTTATTTTCCATGTTTTGGTGCCTGAGGTTTGTTCCCTTTTTGTTCTTGTACCTTTCTTTCCGGAAACCTGCTTCTGCATTCAACATCTTCATGTCCAAAATTATTGCAAATAGAGCATTCAACTTCATTTTCAAGAGCTGAAAAATTGTTATAGGTCCTTTTTGTATTCCCTGTCATGCTTCTTTGTTTTTGAGCTTCCCTAGTCATGATTGTTTTATACGCAACACATTGGGCTGCTTTGTGACCAAAGTTATGGCAAGAAAAGCATTGTCCATTGAAGAAGTTTCTGCGATTATTGAATCTACCAGCTGACTGATTGTAATTTCTATTTTCATCTATTCTTGAACCAAATTGAGAAGGTTTTACCTGTGGCTGGTTGTGGCTTTTGTTCACCCTTAAGCTGGATTGCCCCTGATAGTTTGAAGTTTGTCCCTGCTTTACCTGATGATCTTCCTTGTGTTCTTGCTCATTTCTTCTTGCGGCATCAAGATAACTTTTTGAAGTGGAAGCTTGAGAAGTTTCTCCATTGTAGCCCAGACCTGTCTTATTTAGAGGAGATCGCTGCACACTGATAATCTCATTCAACGTTTCAGATCCTTTGACAAACTTGAGATTAATAGTTTTTGTTTTCTCAATTTCTTTTCTAAGACCAACAATTTCACCTTCTAATTTTTCAAGATGTTTTTCCTTTCATCAATCTGAAATTGTAGAGTATCAATAATCATGTTCTTTTCTTCTATACATCTCTTGAGTCTAGTAATTTCATCATAAAGGTTATCCACATCTATAGCATCCTCATAATTGTCATCTTCAAATGCCATTAACAATCTATATTTGTTACCTTGTTCATCTTCATCACTGTTTGATAAGCCATCGCTATCTTCATGGGTGTAGTAGCTTTCTTATTTGTACCCTGTTTCTTGTTCCATCTAACTGGTTCCTTTCCTTTATCCTTATAAGAGCATTTTGCAGCATAATGACCTACTCTTCCACAAGCAAAACATTTGAAAGGTAGCTTACCTCTGAACCTTCGGAACCCCTTTGAAGATTTCTGACAAAGTTTGATTCTTCTTCCTCTTCTTCTGGAACATGACATGCTTCATAGTTATCTTCTTTGCCTGATGCTTTAAAAGCAGCTTCCCTTCTATCTGATGGACCTCCCTTTCTCATTTCATAAGCAGTTAGAATTCCATGCAGCTGAGACATAGTGAGAACACGGAGATTTTCCTTTTCTTCTACTGCAGATACTTTAGATTCAAACTTGGGAGATAAAGATCTTAGAATCTTTTGAACTACTATAGTCTCTTTTATCTCTTCACCCAAATTTTTCATACAATTAACAATCTCATCTACTCGAAGAAAATAATTAGCCACACTTTCATCATTATACATCTTGAGAGTCTCATATTGAATCCTGAGAGTTTGAAGTTTAGCTTCTTTTACCTGTTCATCTCCTTCATAGCTAGTGATCATTTTGTCCCATATCTCTTTTGCTGATTTGAAGTGCATGACCTTCATGAACTCTGTTTGAGATATACTTCCTAATAGAGTGCTGACTGCTTTTGCATTTGTTTCATACTGCTTTTTCTCAGCTGGATCTGTAGGAGTAACTGAAGGAAAGGCATAGCCTGATTCTACAATGTTCCAAACTTCTGTACCAAGAGATTGAAGATATGCAGTAACTCTTACCTTCCAATAATTGAAGTTTGTTCCATCGAAGACGGGTGGCCTGATTGATGCTTCTCTCTCGTAGTTGCTCATGATGAACGATCTACCTTCAAGCGATCAAGCTGTTCTGAAGGACCTGCTCTGATACCAATTGTTGGAAATAATACTGAGGGGGGGGGGGAATCAGTATTATCTAGCAATTTACCAAATCTTCCTTATTTGATCTTTTGAAATATTCTTGCATATCAGTACCATAAAACAATGAGCATGAATAAAGAAAATAGACAGTCACACCAAAGAACACAAGATGTAAGGTGGAAACCCAATGCGGGAGAAAAACCACCTGCTGCAATAATGTCTCTATCTTCTTTCAAGAAATTCTTTTACAATGATTTTGTACTGTGCAGTCCTTTACCAGCACGCAGGCTGCAACCTGCAAAGAGCTACAACTCCTTCTTGTTTTCCAGACTTCTCCTGGAAGAGAGCTACAACCCCCTACTTCTTTTCAAAATGATCAACAAGTATACAACAGATACAGTCTACTACAGATATCAGATCAGTAATTACAGAAACAACCCAGAACACCTTATGAACAGAAATATACAGTTAACAGATCATCTTGACACAGGGACGCATATTTTCTTTCTGTGGCCTGCGACTGGACGCAGTATACCTTATGCTGTTCTGCGTGCAGACGCACTGTTTCTTTGCTTGTCTGCGACCGACGCACACATCAACACTATCGCGCCGCGTCTTTTGCTTCAGAGACGCACCCAATACCACAGTCGCGTCGCGTCCTTCGCTTCAGAGACGCACCTTATCCTTTACTGTACTGCGTCCCGGCGCACTTTCCCTTCACTGAATCTGCGTCCCTTTAGATATAGAAGATAAGAGGACTTCAGAACCAACCCAAACACTCAGATCCACAGATCTGATCATGCGCCATATAGATCGTAGTCCATTAGAAGATTGACCCTTAAAGATATGGACTAGATCACACCAAGAGATGATCAACCAAGATGATGCTAATCCAAATGAACTCCTTTGCTTATATAGGCAAGCTTCTCCTCAAAGCGTGGAACAATACCACGAGCCGACACCAGAGAAACACGCAACCGTCGGCTAGATACCACACAAGAAGCCCCCACGAGTTTTTCTCTACCTTGAAATGTGTGCACTGGGCGGACGCACCTTCTGAACGGCTGGCCGGCGTCCCTAGACGCGGGTTCTGTATGGAATACCTGCGGGGACGCGCTTGCTAAACAAAATTTCCTGCGTCCTTCTTGATTTACCACCTGAAGGCGTTTGCCATCAAGTACAACACCTGAATCATAATGCCAACACAAGATTCACATGGGACGTGAAAGGTCACCTCATTTATTACAAATAAACCCACATAACTCAAGCAAAGAACTTTTAACCTTGGATTATTAAGCTTGGCATAAGAGAGAAGATGATTCTTTTGAGAATCAAGTGGTGGCTTCATGTTCCAATATTTATGGTAGAGATGCATCCATTGTAATGGTGTATCTTGATAATTTCACTTAATGTTTTTAAGATCTGACAAAGGGCATTGCATGCAAGCATTGTGAATGTTGTAAGACTATTATTTCATGTTTTTAATTTATGTTTGTGTTCATTTATACTAAAGAAAATGAACTATTTCATTGGCTTTGGTATACATCTTAATTGAATTGTGCATCCTTGCTTTCCTAATCATTGTTACTTTGTGAACTATTTTGCAAATTAATTAACGATTATTCATTTGTGTGTGTGTGTCTTTATTAGGATTGTACTATTATTTTTCTTGTAAAGACTTGCCCTTTATTTTCCCTCCCATGAAAGTACTTTATACACATTGCAATTGTGTGTTTCACAAAGCTAACTTACTTGCTTCTCTCAAACGTTATGTGCATCCCCTCTTATTTTGTTAATTGCATCAAAGGAAAATAATTCATACCATTATAATGGATGTCAAGTCATTTTCCCAATTATCGCTCCCATTCCAAACAATGTCAGGTCTAATAGGAGCTTTATACTAGGGAGAATCCCTTGTGTGGCACACTTCCAGCACTATCAGCAAATGGTACTAGAAGGAGGGAAGATGACATGCTGATCCTGTGGAGCTTGGTTTGAATATTTCATTTTGAAATGTCCTCCCACCAAATGTTAATCCTGGGACGTTTTTCAAAAATATTAAAACTTATAATCCCAATGGAAATAATTCATAACTTGTCACAGTTTAATTTTGATGGAAAGGGTTGAACAACTGTACTTGGACATATGTTTTAATTTCTTAAATTTTTTAATTCCAATGGCATACATTGTAAAAAGGTTATTTCCAAGTTGTTTACCCTTGCACTTGAAGGTCACATTAAGAAATGGTGCCACACCTTACCACCTGATTCTATCCAATCATTCAAACAACTCACTAATGAGCTTTGTGAAGCTCTTGATAGGTATAATTGTCAACATCTGTACAAAAGAATTAATCATCTCATAATGAAACCTAGCTAATCATTAGAGGATTTTTTTGATATATTTCTTCACCTTTTCTATGAATTCTCTGAAGAATATGTGGATTGGGATTTCATGGGTGAAACATTTCAACATTTGGTTCAAATCTCTTTGAAACAAATTGAATCTAGATTCCCTCATTATAATGAGTCATCTTATAATGATAGTAATCTTCAAAAAAAATCAAACAAGTCTCATCTCAAATTCTATTTTCCAATATTTCTCAGCCATGAGACACCTCAAATCATAGCGGAGGAATATGGTACCGCTTTTGTCCCTTCTCCTCCCTTTTCATTACCAAATAAAGTGGTCTCTTGTGTTGATGTTGGAGTTTGGAAATCTAAAAATAAAATTGTTAATCCACTTATTCCACCTTTATCTTATTTCCATGATCAATATTTCATTCAGGAAACTTTGAATGTTCTAATCACTTCATGGAGCCTACGATGAAGATTGATCCCTTGATTCCTTGAGATGACATTAATGTGCATAATCTATATCTTGAATCTGATATGATAAAAATATTGTTTCTTCAAGGGATACTTGTCATCCTATATCATTTAAAACTTGTGGCTCTTTATACATGTACTTGCTTGATCATTCAGCTCCACCGACAATTTATTTAGATACTCTTAATCCTCAATTTTATGTTTCACATGGTGACCAGGTACAAGGTGGCTATATCTCATAGGTATAGGAGAAAAAGGATGGAGACACATTCCATATGTCTTCCCTATTTCAAATTCCTCTATGTCAAGATAATTCTTCTACATTATTGGTTGATCAAGAATCTCATGATCTTGGTAATAAGTAAAATGAAATCGAAGCTCTTAATCAAAATAAATCCTTGAAAAACCATCACCGTGATGACAATGTCTCCATTACTATACATGGTGATGAGTGCCTTGGTACATCGACTGATCTCTTGGTTGATCAAGGAGATTTAGATTGGCAAACCCTAGATTTGGAGTCTGATTCAATTATATAAAAATATCTCATAGAGAATTCTTCCTCAACTCACAACCCATTGTGTCCTTAAATGTGCAGTGATTCAACTAATTCAAAGTTGATATAGGGCAGTAAGACCACCAATGGTGGAGATAAAAATAATGGAATCATTGAACATCTTCCTTGTGATTTACATTTTTTTATTTACATGAGGTTAAGCCTTTAGTTCAAGTTGCAATTGAAATATTTATGATACATATTTGTTTAGATACCCAACCAAAAGAATCTTATGACTTGAGTAACTTGTTTTATGGTGTTGAAACATATGATCGAACTAGTGATGTAAATGACTATTGCCTTATTGATAATAATCTTTTTTAAATAACTAACATTAGTTTTCCATATACAATTCATGATATCTCCAAACTCTCAAAACTTAATCATCTATATTTCAAGTTTCAGGGACTTGTCAGGGAGTCGAGTCACTTAAACTACCTCTAATGGCTATGTCAGGTTCTCACAATCCTAATAAAACCTCTGAACCAGGTCTGGTTATGATTTTCACAAATGATTATTTTCTCAATATTGTCTCACTAGATTTGAGTTCACTCTTAAAGGATTTTAAGTTTTTTCAAGATAGATTTTTTGATCATATGGAAGATTATTATTTGGTTAATTCATCTTCAAATGAACCTCTTATGTAAATTGCATGGTTGGAAATCATATTTTGCATGGATACACACAGTTTTAAAGCTTGTCTTCCTAATTTTCAAAACATGGATGACCATCAACTGAAGAATTTGTATACGTTAAACACTCTTGTGAACAATAATCTCCTTATCTCTCTTGTGCATGTTTTGAATCTAATAAATTTTTTCCTAACATAATCTATTTTTTCCGTGCCAGTAAATTCTTGAGTCATATAGTGAATCAAAACTGTCATCCTGAAAGAGTAATACCCTAGGCCGATATGAATATTGAATTTAACATGATGCCTATTTATGTCATCAAATCTTTTAATATCCTATCATCTCATTCCCATTATTCCTTGAATATTGACTAGTTTTCTAGGCCTAATATCTTAGTAACTATTTCAAACTCCTTAAATTTGTATGTTGCAGGTCCAATTTGTAACTAGGTTCAAGGTGATGATTTGTTTTATTATGTGGAATAAATTGATGGATTCTTATATCCTTTCTCCACTTTTGTTTATTTTTGTCATGTGAATGGGAATTTATTACCATCTAGTTCATATTTTATATCTCTCAAATTGAATCATCTATATCTTTGTATTATGGAGGATATTATGTATTAACTAACCAATCTAATTATAATAATGGATTTAACAAATTTTTTTATTTAATAATTTTCCCACCAGTATATTTGATCACAGTTGTTTTCTTACATCTGTTAATCTCAACAAGAGAATACTTTTTTAAGAATCATAATCTAAATGTTCAGACACTTATCAAGAAGTTGAGGCACTTCAACTTTTGCTGGTGGTTATGTCATGTCCTCACAACCTTGACACGGTTTATGAATAAGATCAAGTTATGTTTCCCTCATAAGATTCTCTCAATATCTCGATTGTGTTGATTGAACACTCATCTTTGCATTAATTTTAGGGTTTTCAATACCATGAACAAATCTCTACTTGGTTAGAGGAATCTTATCAAGAAAACTCTATTGTTAGTGATAAGTTTCAACCTTACCTTGTTCCTATTCAATATGAGAACATAGAGGAATGTATATCTGTGAAATTCCTCCAAGGTATTCATATACATCATTTTCTCTATCGAGGTAGGATTGTAGCTTGTATAGAGAAAGTTTCTATGGTACAATTTTTTGCTTGTAGGCAAGACCTTCATCTTTTTGTGCATATTTTTTAGGTAAACATTTTCATTTTCGCACATTATTTTGTATTGATATTAACTGTTATATTTTTGTACTTGCAAGTCAAGAACAACTTAAATGGCCACATTGAAAATTTGACTTCACATCACCTTTACCATCTAGTTTAGATAGACTAGCACTAAGTTTTAGTTCTATTATGTTGCTTATTTGTGTTCTGGTTACTTTTGCATTGTATTACAACACTTTTCATCCATTCCCCTCTCATTTGAGTTTTGTTCTTTGCATTCCCTTTAACAATATTTACATACTAATTTTCTTTCTTTTATGTCATGTCATTTTTTCTTTCATTTTTTTGCTCTTGCTTTGTTTATAGAAAGATTATGTATGAAAGTTTCCCCATCTGACTATGATATAATGACGTAGAACTTTGTAATGGGAATTATGACAACTGGTAATGCTTGGCTAACTTTTGATATCGTTATTTTCTTGGGTATAAACATTCTTAAGTCAATGATGCACAAACACAAAATATGACCCACTCCAAATGAAAATGTTTTAGTAGAACCAAGATTCCCATATATAGTTTAGGATCCTCATTCCTTGACTTGGAAATTAACTAAATGGTGTCTAATCAACCAACCCAATCATGTAAATAATGTTAAGGAGAAAATATTAAAATTAGAAAATAAACTTCAAATATCGTTCAAATCCCTGCAAAACTATAGGTTTTAACCCCATACGGAAATTACCTGCATACAAATTCTAAAACACAGAAAATAAATAATGTGAGAGCATAACACATAAAACACATATACACAGAGATTTCCCTTGGATCGCAAAACTGGGACTACCAACTTCATTTTTTATTATGTTCCTTTCAATGTTATAATACATATTTATACATGCCGAAGCATCCAATACAATGGACCGAAAACCATCGCATCCAATACCATGGACTGAAAACCATCGTGTCCAAAAAACATGTGCGAAAATAATGCACAAAACCATAGGTGGGTCCACCCAACCTAACATAGGGTTCAAAAACAAAATTTTCCAAGGTGCTGCCCCAGACCCCATAAAGTGGGGTTACTAGTACACCTCAAACCCCCTATGAACCCCCCGCTACACAATCGGCGCAATGAAGGGGGGCTCCGTCCCCCCTCTAACCCCCTGGTTAAGCTATTCGTGGAAAGAATATAACACAACCCAACATTCTCCTAGTTGTTGTTTTCTTTCCATAGGGAGCCACAAGAGAGCTTACTATTTTTTCTAGCCCTGAAATGCCCATTGTCTCTGTACACCAAGAGAACTTCTCAGAGCTCACAGATTTTGTCAATGCATCTGCATTATTCTTCAAAATGTCCACCTTTACCAGCAACACCTTTTTGTCTTCTATCATATCCCTCAAAAAGTGATACTGAACATCAATGTGCTTTGTCTTTGAATGATATGTGGGGTTATTTCCAAAGAAAATTGCACTTTGGCTGTCACAGTCTACCCTTATAGTTCCCTGTACTAACCCCATACTTGAACACAATCTCTGCAACCAAAATTCTTCCTTGCTTGCATGAGTGGCTGCCATGTATTCTGCCTCTATAGTTGATAGTGCCACTATAGATTGTTTCTTACTCATCCAACTAACTACACCTCCAAATAGGTTAAACACATACCCACTTATATATCTTCTTTGATCCAGATCTCCAGCCCAGTCTGCATCAACAAAGCCATGAATATCCAACATTCTGTCCAATCCTGATCTTCCTTGGTAGCACAAACCATAATCACTAGTGCCGCGCAAATACCTGAAAACCCGCTTCACTGTTGTCTAGTGCTCCTTCCCTGGTTTTGACATAAACCTGCTCAATATGCCCATTGCATGTGCAATGTTCGGTCTTGTACAGACCATTGCATACATCAAGCTACCGACTGCACTTGCATATGGAACACGAGACATGTCCTCTTCCTCTTCTTGTGTCTTCGGACACTATTTAGCAGATAACCTCACACCTATAGGAATAGGAACCTTCACGAGTTTACTATCATGCATATTAAACCTTTGTAGTATTGTCTTGACATACTTCCTTTGGTTTAACTAGAGCTTCCTCTTTGCCTGATCTCTTTTAATTTCCATGCCCAAAATATAGTTTGCAGCACCAAGATATTTCATGTCGAATTTGGAGGACAATTGGGTCTTAAAATCCTGGATAATTTCTTTTTCATTTCCAACCAGCAACATATCATCCACATACAAGACCAGATAAATAACACGGTCACCAATTAATTTAAAATACACACAGCGATCTACTTTTCTTTTGGTGAAGCCAAGTCCCCTTATAAATGTATAAAATTTTTGATACCACATCCTTGGTGACTGTTTTAACCCATACAGAGACTTCTTTAACTTGCATACCAGTTCTTTCTTACCCTTCACCGCAAAGCCTTCAGGTTGCTTCTGTATATTTCCTCTTCCAGATCCCTGTGAAGAAATGTTGTCTTTACATCCATATGTTCTACATCAAAATCAAAAGCAACAGTAATAGATAAAAGTAATCTAACAGAAATTACCTTGGCAACAGGAGAAAAAATGTTACCAAAATCAATTCCCGGCACCTAGGAATAACCTTTTTCTACCAACCAAGCTTTGTATTTCTCCACCTTTCCTTCTGCATGTGTCTTCTTCTTGAACACCCATTTTCTTCCAATGGGTTTCCTTCCAACCGACAACTCCACCAGATCCCTAGCCTCATTTTTCTGCAAAGATGTCATTTCATCAAACATCGCCTCTTTCTAGAGTTTTCCATCCTCTGAATCTACTGCTTCCTTCATAGTTCTGGGATCATCGTCAGTAATAGATAAAGCAAAATTTGAACATAAAGTAGATGGACTATACCTTTCTGTCTTCCTTCTTTCTCGAACTGATATTCTCACACCCGAAGTTTGTGGCTCTTCATCTTCTAATTCCTCCTCTGTTGTAGAGTATGATTCTTCCTCCTTAAGCTCAAACTCTATCTTCTCAGGTTCCTTTGGTTGGACTTCATGTTTAATAACATCTTTTACCTCTCTAAACACCACATCTCGGTTGTACACAACCTTCCGTGTGACTGGGTTCCAAAGCTTATAACTCTTTAAACCATCCTTCTACCCATTAAAGGTGCACTTTTCAGATTTACTATCCAACTTGGTTCGTTTCTCATTTGGAACATTTACATATGCATCACATCCAAATAACCTCAGAAGTGAAAGAGAGGGTTTCTTACCAGTCCATACCTCTTGTCGATTCTTATCCTCCAACATTGATGAAGGTGACCTGTTGACCAGGTAACATGCAGTATCCACTGCCTCTGCCCAGAATTCTTGTCCTAACCCGACACCAATGAGCATGCTTCTTCCCCTTTCCATCAACGTCCTATTCATTCTTTTTTCAACTCCATTTTGCTGAGGTGTATATGGAGTAGTCTTCTGTCGTGCTATACCACACTTCTTACATAATTCTTCAAATTCCTTGTTGCAAAAATCTCCACCATTATCTGTCCTCAGCACCTATATCTTCTTCTTTGTCTGATTTTCCACAAGAGCCTTAAATTCTTTAAACCTGTCAAAGGCTTCAGATTTCTTCTTAAGGAAATATATCCATGTATTCCTTGAGAAGTCATCTATAAATGATATATAGTACACACACTTACCCAGAGATGGAACCTTCACAGGTCCAAACACATCACTGTGCACAAGTTCTAATATTTGTTTCTCCCTCTTACTACCAGAGGGGAAACTCACCCGATTCAGCTTCCCATATATATAATTTTCACATAAATCAAAATCCAGAGAGATATTACTCATACCTTCTACCATACCTTTACCATGGAGTATTCAGAGGCCCTTCTCTGCAATATGTCCAAGCCTTTGATGCCACAACATGGTCTTCTCTCCAGAGACCACTAGATTTTCTACTGCACTTTCAGGAACCACAGAACTGTTGCACCCATCAATAACAGTGCTACCTTGCAGCTTGTACAGAGTTCCAATTCGAACTCCCCACATCAATACCAGTTCTACCCAAACCATTTTGTAGGTACCCTTCTCGAACACTGTTTTTACACTTGCATCATCCAACTTGCTTACAAAAATCAGATTTCTAGCCAATGCAGGAATATGTAGAACACTCGAAAGTGTTCTAACCCTTCCACCTTGCAACTTCAACTTTACTTTTCTGCGACCAATTATTCTAGCCTTCCTATCATCCCCTAAGAATACATCACCACCATTGTATTTCTCATACTCGCAGAACCATTCTCTATGGGGAGTGAAGTGAAAGGATGCAACTGAGTCAATCAACCATGCCTCATGATCTACATGTGTACTTGAATAAGCCAAGTACACATCCCCCCCTTCATCTGAGGTGGTTTTCGCCTCTGCAGAAGGATCATCATTAGATCCCTTTCCTTTATCAGGAGCTTTAGATTCACAATCCGTTTTTTTGTGCCCTTCCTTTCCGCATTTCTAGCACACCACCTTTATATGTTTTCCTGGAGATTTAGATCTCCCACTCGATGACTTATTTTTGTTTCTGTTATGGGGCCATCCTCGTACAGACAAGGCATCACCATTCTGGCTCTCCATATTTTTCTGTCTCATCTCCTTCGTCAGCAAGGATGAGACTATTTCATCAAACTACAAGGTAGTTGCATTGCTACCTATTGCAATAACCAGACTATCCCACGAATCTAGTAGAGAACACAAAAAGCTAGTGCACTTATCTTCATCTGAAATTTTAATATCAACAGATTCTAACTGACTTACCACAATATTAAATTCATTCAGATGCTCTATCACCGAGTCTCCATCTTTCATCCTCAGGTTATACAGCTTTTTCCGTAGGAACAGTTTATTCACCAGAGACTTAGATTGGTACAAAGTCCCTAACTTGTCCTACAAAGCCTTCACAGTAGCTTCCCCTGATACATTCAGAAATATTGAATCTAAGACACACAATCATATTGTGCTCTTTGCCTTCCAATCCAACTTCTTACACTCTTCATCAGATACTCTCGTTGGTATAGTACCTGGATCTACCATGATCCACTGATCTTTATCCACCAACAGATCCTCCATCTTGAGTTTCCACAACTCAAAACTTTGACCATTAAATTTCTTGATCTCTATCTTTCCACTACTCACCATCTTCTTTCACCACTAGAATCGATCTCGTAGATCTCCCACTGAACAGGGTCTACCACAGGTTGAGCGAAGCCCCTCAACAACAAAGGCATCGCCTTGAAGCCAAAACAACTCTGATATGAAACGTAGGTTTTAACCCCATACAGAAATTACCTGCATACGAATTCCAAAACACAGAAAATAAATAATGTGAGAGCATATTACATAAAACACATATACAAAGAGATTTCCCCTAGATCCCAAAACCGAGACTACTAGCTTGATTTTTCATTATGTTCCTTTCAATGTTATAATACATATTTATACATGTCGAAACATCCAATACCATGGACTGAAAACCATTGTGTCCACCATCGCGTCCAAAAAACATGTGTGAAAATCATGCACAGAACCATACGTGGGTCTGCCCAACCTAACATAGGGTTCAAAACCAAAATTTTCCGGGGAACTGCCGCCGACCCCATAAAGTGGGGTTACAGGTACACCTCAAACCCACTGTGACCCCCTCCGCTCCTGCTACACAATCAATGTAATGAAGGGGGGCTCCCCCCTGTTATCGGGAAATCTAGTGTCTATGCAGAGCTACTAGTCCCACTAAGGCTGGTAGCTACCTTAGAAACAAACAAACTAAAAACACTTTGATTTTCCTTTATGAGAAGTAGATAAGAGGGGAATAAAGGAGACCAACCTCTGTCTTGCGCTTGGTTCCTTGCTTGATTCCTCTCCCTTCTGATAGATCTTTACCACTCGCTTCCTCGTCTACCCAGCTTCAAAGAGTACCTGTAGAATCAAAGCAGCATAACACTATCCAAGAACATAGATCTATTATCATAAAAAAAATAGGACCAGATATATATTGACCACACAAATGCATATATCATCAATCATACAAGAATGTGGAGGAAAAATTGAATAGCTTTATTAATAATGAAGAATAGCAAAGAGGATTACAACCAATTGTTCTGACCCAGCATCATCCTCTCAGCTAGAAAGCCCTTCTTCACCTCATGAAAAGCTTAGATCACCCAACATTATGATGTTACACCAAGAAACCAGCAGCACTTCCTTACAAGATACAAAATTCCAGCCTCTGGATCTCTGGGCTGAGGGATCCATATATAGATGTTTGCAAGGGGGGTGAGTCAGCTTTTGAGATTTGATTAGTGTCCTCTCTCCGATAGTTCTTGATTCCACTTGGAGATTGATAATCTCTTACTCATCCCTGGCCAAATGCAGAGAGGCAAGTGTCACAGGAGAAGTTTCTGGAAGATTCCATGATCCTCCACCTTGCAGATTGACCCTGCCATTTGGCCACTCTCTCCCATTGCACCCCATAGAAGGGCTTTTCAGTATGCATCGCACCTCCAGTGTGTATTTAGGTGTGATGCAACGTACTTTGACCATGGAGCAGGTGAGATGGTCCAGTTTTGACTAGTTCTGAGTAGTTTTTCATGGAGAACTTCTGGGAGAAGATGTAATCAGTTGACCTTGTCCTTTTAGAGGTTGGAAAAAAACTTTTAGGGACTTAAGTGCCCTTGGTCTATGGACATTTATGATTGGGGTTGCAGTGCCCAAAAATTTCTATAACAGTTGCCCCCTAAAGCATGAGGTTGTTAATATGTTTCGATGTCGGGTGAAATGCTTTATCATGAGGATCTGATGTTTTTTCGAGCTGGAAGGCGACCTATAAATAAGATACAATACAATACATTATCTTCATAATATTTTCATGATCTAGCTGAGGTGGGCATTCCCATGCTCAGCTTTATAAATTCATTTTCATGTACACAAGACAGACAATCATCTAAGTGCAGACTGATGATTCTGGTAGAGCCATCATCCTTTGGATTGTATGATTATCTGTGCAGTAATGATGTACATTTGATTTCTTTATTTTCCTGAATATATATCGCAGCCCGGATGGATGAAACTAGATTCGGGGTCTTCAATCTCATTCGATCTTCACTCAAAGTACAAGTTGATCCATGTGAGAGATGTTCTGGAGTCGAACATGGAAAGACATCGCCTGATTATTAGCCAATGATGTAAGTTGTTAACAGGCACAAGAGGAATCACCGATAATGATGATGACCCTCAAGGTACTACAGTACAATTCACGTGGTGTGAATAAGGGACTTGGCGTCAAACACCACGCAAAATCTTTTGGTCGAAGGCCATTGATGTAAACCTGTCGCCAGAAGTGAGAAACTTGCCATTGAGGCATGCAAGCTTCAAAGTACTGAAAGGGTTGTTCCTAGATCGACTTCTTGGATAATGAGCTGATGTCAACAAGAAGTAATCCATCATAGGAGGGCCTTAGGGAATCCCACATCAATGACATGGAATGGAGCAAATGATTTTAATGGAGGTGAAAACGATCTAATGACATAAGGTTCAGGGTGGCGGTCAGGAAAGAATGGAGTGTAAATGTATTGCAGTGGATGAGACATAGGTGAATTCTCTGAGAAACTTCTCTTGAACATATCAGCGACACTGACATGATGGATTGGTAGCGTTAACCCCAAATATGGATGGTGTGATGGACCCATGGTGATATGACTAGTGAACAGAACAACCCAACCCGACTCGGATGCAGAGTGAAAGTGTCATGTTCAAGAGCGACTTGCTACCAATAAAGTTTCTTCAAGTTTTCTTCCCAATTTTTCCCCAGTCATTGCTAACCAGTACCTCTTTATTTTTGTCAAGCTTGAGGAGGATAACATATGCTTATTCTATAATTTTCCCTTCGGGCAAACCCATCACTATGTTTTAATGAGCCTAGCGATAGTGAAACTCATTCTTGTCTTTATGGACAAGTTTGTTGCTATTCGGTTTTAACGAGTTGAATGACAGAGATAACTCGGTCCTTTTAAATTTTAGAGAGTCTGAAAAAGGGATGTAAAGAAAACTCCAATAGTCCTTTTTCGTCATATAATCCCTTGAGTCTGAAAAAGTATAAAACAATACAAAAGGGATAAATTTTTGGTACTTTTAACGAGCTGAACAAAACAAGCGCTCGATATTTTTGTGTAATAATCCCTCAGGTCCAAAAAGATTAAAATATAAAGGAGGGATAGCACTTCAAGTCACTTTAACGAGCTGGAGAGGCCAATTGCTCGGCAATATTTTCATATTTTACGAGTCAGTTGAAAAGAGCTTAAAGGAGACTCGTTTTTTGAGGAACGAGTGATAAATTCAAGTAGCAACTAATTCCAGGTAAGGTTTGGAATTTTCCAATCTTAGCAGTGTCACAAGGATGGCTAACAGGATCAATCTTTGCAGTTGTTCCTCAAACAGGGTAAACAATCAAATGGAGGTGAATGATCGGCTAATACAGAGTGGAGGTGATGATGAAAACATGACCAAGGCTTCAAAGGCTGATGATAATACATTCACGATGGTTATTTACCGGAAATTGGTTCATTTTTAATGAGCTTAAACTTTGGGGGAACATTTGCTCATTGCTTATGTTTATTTTTTAACAAGCTTGAATTCCACATTAAAACTGCTCGATCCAGTAATATAATAAGGATGTCTCATATAATTGGCATTTTTTCAAAGCTTTTCCCTGCATCATTTCTTTATGCAAGTTAGGAAACGACCAATCCTATGAGTTTAAAGGGTTAGAGGATGTACAAATTTAAAAAATAAATGGTCCCTCTTCGCTTGCATGACAAAAGGTTTGCATGCCCCCAAGTATAGTGAAGTAGAGTTTCAAGGTTACCCCTCAATTTGCAGACAAAAAATTTGTTTTATCGGGAAAGGCCTACCTTTAACAGAGGTATCTTATTCTGGTCTAACCCCATTTTCCTTAATGGATGGGTGTGTCAACCAGTCATATATCCTTTGCGGAAACCTACCCTATACCCAAGGTTTTCTTGTTGAAATAGGCTAGGGTGCATGCCCCTGGGTTTCAGTCATATCCTCTGAATCACTCGCGCTCATCAGGAGGACGGACTGGGGATTGATGAGACATTCCTTGCGTGAAAAGACCATTCAGGGATGGTATATGACTATTTGCTGTGTGTGAACCGGGGAATGAAAGCTGGTCTACGAGCTTGACTACTCTTCCTTCATGCGGAAAACACATTACTCTAAAGAGTGAGGAAACAATGGCTCCCATGCAATAAATATTGTTGCGTCCAAGGAGTAGATTATAATCCAGGGGTCCTTGGACTACCATTACGTTCATATGAACGATTTTCCTTCTCAATGTTATCGGCACATTGGGAAGGATCCCTAACGGTCGACTGGTTCCTTTGTCAAAGCCTGTTAGATTTCTCATTTCAGGCAAAAGCGATGGCGAACCAAGCGCTTTCCAAGCAGTTGAGGAAAGGATACTCACAGAAGCCCCTTCATCTCTGATGGTACCGGCCATGACCATTCTATATATTTGAGCAATGATTCGAAATGGCACTCTAGCCGGTAAGCGGGGTCTACCTAGTAGATTCCAATCGAAGGAAACAACTAGGTAGCTTGGAGGTGGGACCGAATAGACGGTCGGATACGACTCTGACAAAATTCCTTCCTGCGGTAAAGGAACGGGTAGACTGCCCCCATGTTCATCAGAGTCTATGCTTACGAAGAGAATTTGGACGGTGTCGTTTTTGTTCTCTCCGGTGGCTGTATCATCTGAAGATGGATCCTCTAAAGGCAAGACCGGGTCAATTGTCGCCTCGACCTTTTGACTTTCGTCTGGTGTGGATTTAGATGGTTTATCTTCAATGATAGATGCTTCGGCCGACCACAATGGCATGTCAGCCAGATTTTCAACTAGTGACAGACTCGGCAAGAGCTTCTCATATCCAGGAGGAAGCCGTAACGGTGAAACCGGAAGGTCGTCCAAAACTCTTTTAGCCTCGTCTAAGAAGGGACAATGGTGGAAGGCGTGATCTCCTTCACACAGTTTACAAGGAAATTTACATTTTCCTTTTTGTCCAGGGGCTTCACTTTCACTAGTCGACGATGTATTTTCAACATGATCATTAGAGGTTGATGACACCGGATTGTGCAAACGAGGAAACCAGTCCCTTAAGATCTGAGGGATTCAAGGACAATCTCGATGATAGTGGTCTCCTTTGCAAATGACACATGGCGATTTAGGCCTGGACAGTGCAATGTGTGGATTTTCCCTAGACAATGCTTGGTTGCCCCTATTCTCCTTCGGCTCCTTCTTCTTCTTCTTCTCTTTCTTCTTCTTCTTCTCCTTCTTCTTCTCGGTTACTTGATTTTTAGCTTTACCAGCTTCATCAAGTGAAGAGGAAGGAGTAGAGGAAGAACTGGACGAAGTAGAAGGTTGGGGGGTAACTCTGGTATCGTTTAGTTGCTGACTTGATTGTTCAGGAATCATGGTGTTTTAAACGACAGAGGTTGAGAAGAGCCATACAGGCAAGCCGATTGTCAATCCTTGAAACGAAAATGTGGCCATATGGGGTGCACCAACATCTCCCCAAGAGGGGAAAGGACTAGGATTTCTTCCAAGGGGGAATCCTTGGTTGATGGACTCCATTTTTCTCAACCTAAGAACAACGCAGGAAAGGTGATGCTTATTCCGATTAAAATAAATTTTAGACACTTTGACACAACTTGTTTTTTCAATTTTTAAGAGTCGAGTAAAAACAAAAGATGACTCTAGTCTCCTTCGATTTTTAATGAGCCTGAAGTGACAAGTGCTCAGATGGACCTTTTCCTTTAAGGAGTCTGAAAAGGAACGAAAGAGACTTCTCTAGGAATCTAGACAGAGGGATTACCAAACCAATCGCAAAACTGTAGAATACTTTTTACGATACGACTGTCAATCTTCCCAAATGCTGTGTTCAGTGCATTGCGATTGATAGGGCGGTAGACACGACTTCCTATGGATAAAGGATAAAGCCTATTGTGGTCTCCCAATATATACTTGATGGTACATGGGAGCACAAGTCCGTACTGGAACTTATCGTCTCAAAGTGGAGGAATCACCCAACCAGCAATGAAAACAACAGTTACCAGGCTTTACGACACTGGAATACGTCTCTAGCCTAGACTTCTAAATGTTGTGCTTTAGGTTCCAAAGCATTTTTAGATTCATTAAATTTATTTTACGGTTGATCTTTCTTAAGAAATTTGTCTTTCAGGTTCACCGCATGATGTAGATATACAATTCCTAAAATGCAATTTAAGATGATAAACAATCGTTTAATGTTCTTTTTGCAATGAAAATCCTAGCTACTAAGGAAAGAGAGATGAAATTCTTTCAACATAGAGCAGAGAGCACACACTCTATGCACTGTCCTAAATCAAATCAACAAACAATATAAATGAAAATTCACATGCATGTATTTGTTTTTAGCCTTCTTAATGTGTGAATGATAAAAAGAAAGCTAAGCGCAAATCTGAATTATTTTTCAAAGCGACATTACTAACAAGTTTCTTTTCAAGACAAAATGAAGACAATGACGACACTTTGCGATTTGGAATTGAAAACTTTCTTTCGACACTTGAAAAACTACTAATTCAAATCAAATACAAGAGTAACAGCGTAATCGACTATCAAGAACAATCAGATTCTATTCTATGACTAAAAATGACACTTGCGACACTTTCAAATCAAGAAACGACAGTTCAATTACGCTACTTCTTTGTAAAAGAGAACTGAAAATGGATCACAATACATAAAAAAAAATTACAGTTCTTTGCACAATGGAGGCGGAATAATGGTAAGGAATGGGGTTTCAACAGAGGTATACTAACTACAGACAGCAAAACTCCTAAATAGAGATGAAAATAGTGAACACAAAAACCAAAATCTAAGAGCAGAAGAGGTCTTGTCTAATTAACGCACCTGTAACACAGGGAAAGTGAGATGAAGCGCACCTACTACACTTGGGAAGTGCGATGCATCCAGATGCCAAAGAAGAGACAATGCAATGGTCCAGGGATGAGACTTCAACTGGGTTCTGGGTCACTGTTTGCAGTTCAGTTCAGGGATTTAGGCTGAGCAAGTGGTAATCAGTAAATAAATCACAGGGGTAGATCTAAGGAGGTTACTAGAGCCGCCACAAGGGCAATTAAAGAGCTTGTAAATCGATTGTTTAGTTTATAAACAAAACCCGAAGATAGACTGAAGTAGCATTGATCTAATTTTCACTTGCATAGCAAATGCAGTTTGAAGGCTAGCTGGCTTGACTTCAGGTTCCGTCTGTAAGTTTATAAAGAAAACAAATATAGACAAACAAACAATCTATTCGCTCCCCAACGGAGTCGCCATTTTGTTATTGGGAAATCTAGTGTCTATGCAGAGCTGCTAGTCCCACCAAGGCTGGTAGCTACCTTAGAAACAAACAAACTAAAACCACTTTCGTTTTCCTTTATGAGAAGTAGATAAGAGGTGAATAAAGGAGACCAACCTCTTTCTTGCACTTGGTTCCTTGCCTGATTCCTCTCCCTTCTAATAGATCTTTGTCACTCGCTTCCTCGTCTACCCAGCTTCAAAGAGTACCTGTAGAATCAAAGCAGCATAACACTATCCAAGAACATAGATCTATTATCATAAACAATATAGGACCAGATATATATTGACAACACAAATGCATATATCATCAATCATACAAGAATGTGGAGGAAAACTTGAATATCTTTATTAATAATCAAGAATAGCAAAGAGGATTATAACTAGTTGTTCTAACCCAGCATCATCCTCTCAGCAAGAAAGCCCTTCTTCACCTCATGAAAATCTTAGATCACCCAACACTATGATGTTACACCAAGGAACTAGCGGCACTTCCTTACAAGATACAAAATTCCAGCCTCTGGATCTCTGGGATGAGGGATCCATATATAGATGTTTGCAAGCGGGGTGAGTCAGCTTTTGAGATTTGATTAGTGTCCTCTCTCTGATAGTTCTTGATTCCACTTGGAGATTGATAATCTCTTACTCATCCCTGGGCGAATGCAGAGAGGCAAGTGTCACAGGAGAAGTTTCTGGAAGATTCCATGATCCTCCACCTTGTAGATTGACCCTGTCATTTGTCCACTCTCGCCCATTGCACCCCATAGAAGGTATTTTCAATATGCATCGCACCTCCTGTGTGTATTTAGGTGGGATGCAGTGCACTTTGACCATGGAACAGGTGAGATGGTCCAGTTTTGACCAGTTCTGAGTAGTTTTTCATGGAGAACTTCTGGGAGAAGATGTAATCAGTTGACCTTGTTCTTTTAGAGGTTGGAACAACACTTTTAGGGACTTAAGAGCCCTTGGTTTATGGACATTTATGATTGGGGTTGCAGTGCCGAAAAATGTCTATAACACCCCCCCCCCCCCCCCCTTCCCCCCCCCAGTTAAGCTAGTCATGGAAAGAATATAACACAACCCAACATTAAAATTAGAAAATAAACTTCAAATATCATTCAAATCCCTAAAAAACAAGTAACAAAATATATTTCTCAAAAGATAATTTCAGAACCCTCTCCTGCCTTGGCAAAGTAAAATTCCTAATAAACGAAATAAACATATTAAAAATAAAATAAAATGTGAAAGAAGAGAAATTATTCTTGTGTAGGGAGGTGAAGAAATCAAATTTGTTGAGGTATTTAATAAGCTTATTGGTAGAAAATCAGTGTTTGTAATTCCTTCAAGATAATCTGACAGGGTACTAAATAAGCCTGCACCAGTGGAGCAACACTAGGGACAATGCTAAAACTATGAAAACCACAAAATCACACAAACCCATTATCCTTCCCCCCTATTGAAACGATTGGGATATTGCAAGTCTTATAGATTCTTTTGAATCTGATAAATGGAATAGGAGAGACTACAAATATAACTAGGTTATGTGCAGAAGCATGGGTAATTTACAAGGTGAAACAATACTTCACAAATGGTTAGACATCGTGTGTAAATTTAGACCTAAATATAGAAGCTATGGTTCTTGTAGTGGATTGATAAGTGTTATAGCTGCTATAGACCCCTCCAAAAAATTTCCTTCATTCAAATTTTGGATCCCCTCAATGATCATGTGAATTGTCATTTTAAGTCATCAAATTCATTTCTGGTCATACTTTTCTAAGTATTGAAGTCTTCTTCTAAAATATTGTGTGCTGAAACTACTTGATCTCACATTCCTAACTCATGATGCTTTCTTAGCACACTTATTCCAAGAAGGCCTAGCACACTTATTGGAGATAGTGGAGCACACTCCTTGCCAACAGGGACAATGCACTTGCTATTGACAACTTGTGTGCACCTCATGGTGAAACCTTAACACTCTTCTTGTTGATAGATAAAGCACAGTTCTCAGAGATAATTATGGCACATCTGTTAGAGACAGTGGCAACACTCCTCGTCGATAGTCAGTGTGCACTTCTTGTTGATAGAGAGAGTGCACTTTTCCAAGGGAGTGTTGTCACACTTCATATTGGAAGTTAGCACACTCTTATCTCCTAGTTTTACAACATGCATTGAGCACACTTACAAACTCTAACTATAATTCCATGTGTGTTATCCCTATATAAAGAGTCTATCATAGATCTCATTTCACATTCATCATTATTTTTACAGCCTTATGGTTTATTTGAGCATAAGTAGCATTCTCTCAATCTTGGTTGCAAGTGTAATATCTTCTGGGTAGGTTTCTCAATTGTTGCTTTTGCTTAGTTTTTCTTTCACATGTATCACTTCTTATTTCTCATGTATCACCTTTTATTATTTTACATCTTGCATGGGTCACTTAATTTCTTGCATGACATTTTTGATGTCTCAAGATATTCAGTTTCATTTTAAAAAGGTCTCTAACTAATAGCACACTTTCTATTTATAGTTGACACTTATGTCACCATGCTTTTTACCTTAACTATCTCACTTGAAGATTAGTGTCATTTTGTTGTCGTTTCAATGTATACATTTTGGTTTTGGGTACTTTGCATTTAATTCCTATGAGTTTTATTGTCTATGAGCATGTGATCTTGTTCGAGACCTATTTGTATGCTCTTACTCTCTCACTCTCTCTCTCATCCCACTCATCTTACACTTAGTCAATTCTGGGGGTTCTTCTTGGTCCTCACATCTTGTGCAAGCTATGAACACATTCAATTTTTAGCTAAGTGATTAGCACATTTCGCACTCACAAGCGTCAATTGTTAGACTCTTATCTCCTAAACTTTCACTATAGACCCATCTTGAGGTCGCCTACCTTCACAAGCGCATAATGCATCTCCAGAGCACATTAACCCAACCTCTTTCTTCTTACAACTGTGATTTGTTTTAAGACTTGATCAACCTTTCCTTGCGGAGCAGATTGCAAACTCCCAATTGATAGTAAGTTCATATACAACCTCTCATAGTTACAACCTACACTCAACCAAGAGACTCCTTCTCAGTTTTAGCACATTTTGCATCCTCAGTACTTAATCCTCTACACCTTCTCCAGGAGTTGCGTGAATTACATACTTATAATGCAAAGAACTCCACCTCTTGTCTCCTGAACCTATAAATTTTTCCCAAGAAAGCTCATTTCTTTCAAGTTAGTGCACTATACCATCATAGTTGGAATCTTACATCAGAAAACAAGTTAGAATAGGTGATTTGGGGATTGATATTATCTTGCCTCGAGTGAGTATCATTGTCAGGTACTATTGAGCCAAAGTCAATCATTCTATATTGTTAACATGGTAGATGATCTCCAAGGATGTTTTCAAGAGGTGGCTTCATGAAGACACTTGTGGAGATGAGACACAAAGATATCATCATGCAGGAGATAAAGGAATTATGAACTACTATAGATATATGGTGGCCCATGATGATGTATAAGGATATAACACTACATCTAGACCCTTTGGATGGTGAAGATGAAATACATTCTAGACCTATTTTAAATATTTGAAGACATAACATAAAACAATATAACTTGGCATTGACACATTACAATGAAGCCTCATGTCACATTCTCCAAATTGTATATTTTCAAAGTGTCGATATAAGAGTGTTATTTTGTCCCATATATTTTTCCACATTTGTGGAAAGTATTTTTTTTTATTTACAAAAAATAAAGAAAATGTAAAAAAATTGTGCAAGCTAAAGGGGTACACATGGAATGTGAAGAGTCACTTAGAAGTCCAAAGGTCCTAGAGGAGATAAGGAGTCATATTGGAGCTCAAGGGTCATGAGTGAGCCCAAGAGTCACATGGGAGGTGAAGTTCACCTCATTTGTTATAAATAATCCCTCATAACTCAAGTAAAGGAATTTTAGCCTTGGCTTATCAAGCTTGACATAGGAAAAAATATCATTCTTTTGAGAAGCAAGTGGTGGCTTCATGTTCCACGATTGGTGCTAGTGATGCATCCATTGTAATTGTGTATCTTAATACTTTCACTTAATGTTTTGAAGCAATCTGAGTCAAGCGTACTTTCTATTAGCACTCCTCAACGTCCTAATGCTAATAAAGGAAGCCAAGGAGGTAACCTTAAACCAATATTTAGATTTGGAAGCTAGCCCTACCAAATCAGAGAGAGATCTCTCAAAGGTATCATAGCCAATAAAGTGACTGGAGAGGGAATCAGATGTTAGGCTAGATATTAATCTCAATGGTGTTTGATTTTATTGTTTGTTGGATGAAGCTCATAGATCTAGGAACTAGGCTAAGGTTTCTAATGATCAATTGTAGAGATATAATGGGGCAAGGTAGGCATGATTTGTGACATAAATAGTTTGTTGTGGTGGTGCAAAGATGAAAAGGTAAAGGGTCAGATTGAGCATGTAACCATGAATTCATTCATCAAGAAGAAAGAACACTAGCATGAAAATCTCATCAAAACAAAGCATATAACTTATGAATTATGTTTAAAACTCATGAGATGATCACAAGAACGCATAGAGATGGTGGGAGAAAGAAATATCAGAGAGAACACTGTCATAGAATCATACCACGAGGACCCCAAGATAATAACTGCAACTCCTTATTATGTTACTACAAAATGTACACTAGCTCCAAGCTATGATTATCAAACATCCAACCCAAAATACTTCAAAATCTGAAGTATTTATACAATTATTTACAAAAATAAATATCTTGAGACAGAATAAAAAATTTGTTACAAAAATTATAAAAATAGATAAATATTGCCAATAATATCAATCGGTTAAGTTTTGATGTTGTTCTAGGCATTCTGGTGGTAACTGGGGCCTCGAATAAACATTGTTGTTAGTCCTGTTAACTGATGAATTGTGTTGTTGTCCCTATTTTTCTGCATTCTGTTTGAGTAGAGGTGAAATGGAAGTGCGTTGAAAATATCCTTGAGTTCCTCAGAGAAGAGGCGAAATGGATGATTTGGTGCTCTATGAATGAAGGCTATGATCATTCAATTGGGAAATTACATGAAAAGCAATGAGAAATTGTGGCCAGGACCGTAGAAAATGAAATATTTTTGGCCATTCGAGAAAATTTATTAACCGTTGATCTGGGACTGCTGATTTAGGCTAATTAAAATTTGGTCGTTGATTTGGGTCATTGTGTCATCACAATCGCAATAGGGAGAGGGGCCTTTTACCATATTCCATAATGTTTTGTCGACAGGCTAGCCGAAAACTATAACAAACTACAATGTATAAAATATTGCATCCATCACAATTGTAAGTTGGAAGGGGCCTCAGGAGAGGAGGAACTTGTGACTTGAGCGATCCCCTATTGCGATTGGTGGGGGAGACTTATCACAATCAACAAGAAGGAGGGTTATCACAATCATAGGTGGGACGACATCACAATCACTAGGCGGGAAGGAACTTTGCGATATTGGCAGAGGAGGGACTTTACAACATGTGATATTGCAATCGGAATCAGGAAGGGGAGATGGGCGGATATTTTATTGTTTCATGCAATATGTCGACAACAATATATTTTGTGGGTCCCATCCATTAAAAAGGAACTTTGACACGTTTCTTAGTGTTAAATGGAATGCGGCTAGACTTGGTATATCAAATGGATTTTGACTAGAGTTTAAGAATGAGTTTTTCCAAAGGAGAAAAATGGGTTTTGGCTAATATTTAAGGATTTTCCCAAGGAAAAATGGGTTCTAGAGGGAATGATGGGATTTATGAGGGAGGTTGAGGGAGGTATATAGAATATGAATGAGGATGTTGAAACAGGCTGAAATATCCTTGAACAAATTTCCCTAATTACTACTCCCATAATGATGACATAGGTGATAACATGACCCCTATATAACTCACTGATGTTGTGAACAAGGCACTCTTTATTTACAAGGAGTGATGAAAAGACCATGATGGAATTTATTGACCTTGAGAATGGAGAGATTAGTAATGATATATAGACACTAACCAGTGACCAAATTTTTATTTGAAAACCTCTTGAAACTATAAAAATTTGACTTGGAACCCTATCAATCATATTGAAAAAGCATATTTGATCACTGGTGACTGGCCGGACTGAAAAACACTAACAGTTTCATGCATGTATCGTGAATGTTGTGAGATTATTCTTTCATGTTTTCAAATATATGTTTGTATTCATATGAACTAAAGAAAATGAACTATTCTGTTGGTTTTGATATACATCTTAATTGAATTGTGTATCGTTTGTTGTATGATCCTTGCTACTTTGTCAACTATTTTGCAAATTAATCAATTATTCTTTCTATGTACTTGTGTATTTATTAGGATGGTATTATTATTTTTCTTCTAAAATCCCAATCTTTAGTTTCCCTCCCATGAAAGTACTTTATACATATTACAATCGTGTGTTTTGCAAAACTAACTTACTTGCTTGTCTCAAAAGTTATGTACATCCCCTCTTATGTTGTTAATTGTAGCCAGGGAAGATATTTAAGATCAATATAATGGGAGCCAGGCTGATTTCCTGGTTGGTTCTCCTATTCCAAACACTATGAGGCCTAGTTGGGACTTCATACTGGGGAGACCCCCTTGTGTTGGTAGACTTCCAACATTGTCGAAAAATAGAACTAGAAGGGGAGGAGATGATAAGATGAGCCCATAGAGCCTAGTTTGAATATGTCATCTTGAAGTGTCCCCTCCCAAAATATTAATCCGAGGATGTTTTTCCAAAATATTAAATGTTACAATCCCTATGGAAATAATTCATAACTTTTCATAGTTTAATATTGATGGTGAGGGTTGAACAATTGTACTAGGACATATCTTTGAATTTATTCAATTCTGGAATTCCAATGGCATACATTATAAATATGTGATATTTGTGTTGTTTACCATCATGCTTGAAGGTCGCACTAAGAAATGGTGTCACGCCTTACCAGTTGCTTCCATCAATTCATTCAAACAACTCATCAAGAAGCTTCTTAAATCTTTTGACACGTTCAATTGTCAAGACATGTACAAAAGAATTAATCATCTCAGAATTAAACCCAATGAATTATTAGAGGATTTTTCTGATAGATTTCTTCACCTTTCCTATGAATTTTCTGAAGAATATGTGGATTGGGATTTCGTGGGTGAAAATTTATGGCATTTCATTGGAATCTATTTGAAACAATTTGAATTTGAATTCCCTATTGATAATTAGTCATATTATGATGATATTAATCTCCAAAACACAAATCAAACAAGTCTCATTTTGAATTGTGTTTTTCCAACTTTTCTCAGTCATAAGACACTTGAAAACTTAGAGGAGGAATATGCTATCCTTTTTGTCCCTTTCCTCCTCGTTTATAATTACCAAATAAAGTGGTCTATTGTGTCAATGTTGGAGTTGGTAAATATGAAAAAAAAAATTGATCCACTTATTACACCTTCATATTTTTTCCATGATCAATATTTCATCCAGGAATAATTTGAATGCTCGAATAAATTATGTTATGAAACCAGTTGACAAAATATAGAAAAGATAGATCAATGCCTTAGAAATAAGCCTCTTCGAGGGGGAAACCTCCTTTACATTACACAAATGAACAATTCTTAGATGATGCAAATGACAATACCTCCTTTCTATATATAGGAGTCTAAGGGGTCATAATATAATCAGAGCCGACATAACAATAATAATGTAAGGGAATAATAATAATAATAGTAGGCTTCTATGGGGCACAATAATAATGATATGGGGACTACATGGGCATAACAATATAATAAGGGTGTTGTACTAATAACAATAAGGGGTTATACTAGTAGTATATGGAACTAACATGCCCCTCTCCTTCAAAAAGTGTTGTCCTCAACGCTTGAGTAGTTCTTGATGCTTATGTATAAAATTATCATCCTTCCATGTGGAATGTTCAGTGGGTAAGTTCCTCCACTTGATGAGATGCTTTGAAATTGATCGATTTCGTAGCTTTCGACTTCTCGGTTCTGTGAATGCTTTAGGTTCCAATATGATTTTTCCTTCCTTGTCAAGTTCTGGAAATATTGTTGGAATTGGGATCTTCGCAACTTTTGAATGAGTTCCCATCCTGCTTCACCATTCTTCCATTCATCCCTTGCTTTGTTTATCAAATTTGGTTGGATAATTAAAATAGCACAAAACAATACTTCTACATCCTCATCCTTTGTTGAGACTACATCTGAAACAACATTTTTCTTCCGTTTTTTGTAGATGATTTCAAAGCCATAACCCAACATATTTGTGACGCATTTTGTTTGTTCTTCTAATGATAATATTTGTTCTAAAAAGTATTTAAGACTTCATGACCCATTTTTACCTTGAAGTGTCTTTCCATTAGGTAAGGTTGCCATTTCTTAAGTGCATGTAGTATTACCAACATTTCCGTCTCATAAATAGCTTGCTTGAGATGCAGACGTAAAAATACCCAATTGCCTACATTAAAACTTCTTTCACTACACTGTTGATCTGCCTGTTGTTTTATTCGATTCTACACCAAAGTAGTGTTATCCTTTAAAAGTTGGAGAACTTATTATTCGATTCTACACCAAAGTAGCGTTATCCTTCTATCTTGAGAGTTTGAGTGGTAATTTCTTCCAATGCATTACAAGATATGGTCAAATTCATTTCTTGATACTCAATGTGATATTTCACTTCTTGAACATTTTTCTTCTTAATATGTCCTTCTATCTTGATAGTTTGAGGAGTGGTAATTTCGTCCAATGCATTACAAGATATGGTCGGATTCATTTCTTCTTTCTTGATGTGGTCTTTTACTTCTTGAACCTTTTTCTTCTTGATATGTCCTTTCATCTTAAAAGATTGAGGAGTACTAATTATTTCCAATGCTTTACAAGATATGGTTGGATTCATTTCTTCTTTCTCTGGGGTTGTTTCCTGGTGTATATCGTCTTGTTTTGACGTTTCTTGATGCTTTTCTTCATCCTCTCCACAATCAATGTAAAATAATTTCTTCTTAGCAAACTTATGACCTTTAATGTATTTGTTATCACCATTGTAACAAAGCCTTTTTTCTCTTTTTTCTTCCAATTGTTGTGGTGTAACCTTTGTAGGTTGTGGAAGGCTAGGAGAAACAACACTTTCATCTTTATAGTTGTGAGGGGTAGACTTCCTTGTTGCCATAATTATTCTTTCCACTTTGTAACAAAGCCCTTTTTCTCTTTTTTATTCCAATTGTTGTGGTGTTTCTCTAAAGAAGGTGTTGCTCTTTGTATCCTCATAATGTGCTATCATTTCCTCCATGAAAATTGACCATGTAACAAGTTGTTTACGAGAACAAATCCCTTTATACCATAAAAATTGATCTGGTTCTAGATATGATGATGCAATAATACCTTTTGTAGCAGTGGTACACCATGTAGATCAAAATATTGCTCCATCTAAAGTATCCAATTTACTGGATCCTTGCCATCAAACTTCCTCATATCACCTTTTCTTGATTTTAGGAGCTCGATCTTGAAATGAATGTAACTCTATAATTTCAGATATCCAAGTTCTAAAATTTTTCTTGTGGTATATCTGTGTGTTCTCTTTCTAATGCCACAACTCTGATCAAGATTGGATTCTGCAAGAAAGTGTTATGTCAAATCACTCATGATGGCCTGATTATAGACTAGTTCAATAGAGAAAACTTGTATGAAGTTCCATGTGTCATTGTTTCAACCTTAGTACCTAAAACTAATATATAGAAATCTACAAGAAGTCCTCTTTCTAAAAATTTATATGAAATTTCAATTTGATTCTCAGAACAAATGTTATGACGATTTTCCCCAGGTCACCTGTTTGGAAAGTAATTTGGGAGTCTGCAAAATCTCTAACTTCCTCAGATCATATCTCCGAAAATATAGCCATACAAGCTCTAAAATTCAGACACGAGCTTCAGCGTGATTTTGTCTCAAATGGGTTTTTTTCTTAGCTTCTGAAATGTCACAGAATAAAGGATATAGTGACAATGCAACAATGACCTGTTTGGAGCAACGAAAACCGTAGAATCCAAATCTCTGATACCAAATGTTATGAAACCAACTCACAAAAGATAGAAAAGATAGATCAACACCTTAGAAATAAGCCTCTTTGAGGGGGAAACCTCCTTTACATTACACAAATGAACAATTCTTAAATGATACAAATGACAAGACCTCCTTTCTAGATATAGAAGTCTAAGGGGTCATAATATAATCAGAGCCGACATAATAATAATAATCTAACGGCACAATAATAACAATATTGGGCTTCTATGGGGCACAATAATAACAATATGGGTACTCGTGTAAAAAGTGGCTATATCTCATAGGTAGAGGAGAAAAAGGATGGGGACACATTCCATCTCTCTTCCCTATTTGAAATTCCTCTATGTCAATATAATCCTTCTAAATTCTTGGTTGATCAATAATCTCATGATATCAATAATCAGTTAAATGAAATCGAAGCTCTTAATAAGAATAAAGCCTTAAAAAAGCCATCACCCTTAAGAAAATGTATCCATTACTATACATGGTGATGAGTTCCCATGAACATCAATTTATCTCTTGGTTTCTCAACAAGATTTGGATTTTCAAGGCCTAGGTCTAAAGTTTGACTCGATCATAGAAAAATATCTAATGAATAATTCTTGCTCGACTCACTACCCCTTATGTCTTTAAATGTGAAAGTAATCAACAGATTCAAAGTTGACACAAGGAGGTAAGGCTACCCATGGTGGAGATGAAAATAATGGAATCATTGAACATCTTCTTTGTAATTTGCAATTTCTAATTTTGTATAAGGTTTAGCCTTTAGTTTAAGTTGTTCTTGAAATATTTCCACTCCATACATTTTTAGGTACTCAACTAGAAGAATCATATAACTTGATTAACTCATTTTTTGGTGTTGAAACATTTTATTTTTACTAATAAGTTTCAATATTACTTAGTGATTATTGAACATGAAAACATAGACAAATGTATATTTCTAAAATTCCTCCAAGGTATTCATATATGTCATTCTATCTATGGAGGTAGGATTGTATCTTGGATATGGTAAGTTTCTATGGTATAATTTTCTACCTATAGGCAATACCTTCAACTACTTGTGTAAGTTATTCAGGTAAACATTTTAATTTTTGCACATTATTTTTTATTGATATTAACTGCATATCTTTTTGTAATTGCAGGTCAAGAACAACTTCAATGGTTCCACTGGGAATTGACTTTGCATCATCTAGACCTTCTAGTTTAAATATTTTAGGATTTAGCTTTAGTTATATTATTTTTCTTATTTTTGTTCTAGTTAATATTGGATCGCATTACAACGCTTCCTACATTTCCCTCTCATTTGAGGATTTTTCTTTGCATGCCCTTTACTAGTCTTTACATACTACTTTTCTTTCTTATTTTTTGTACTTTATGTCATGTAATTTTTTCTTTCATTTATTTCTCATGCTTAGTTTTTAACAAGATAGTGTATGAAAGTTGTCCCATATGACTCTGAGATAATTTGGTGGAACTTTGAAAGTGGCATTGTGATGATTGAAAACACTTGGCTAACTTTTGATCTCCTTCTTTGCTTGGGTATAAACATATTCTCAAGTCAATGATTCATGGACGAAAAATATGACTCACTCCAAATGGAAATATTTTAGCAGAGTTACAATGTCCATATGTATTTAGGATATTCATTCCTTAACTTGTAAATGTAACTAAATGGTGTTTTGACATGCCAATACAATCAAGTAAGGAAGGGGAAGGATAATATATTAAAGCGAGAAAATGAACTTTAGTTATCATTCAAATCCCTATAAAAAATAAACAACCTCCCTTGCTCAAAAGATAAGTTGGGATCCCTCTTCCACCCTAGAAAATTAAAATGCCTAAAAAATTCCAAAATCATATTGCAAAGGAAATAAATGGTGAAAGGAGAGAAATGATTCCTACATAAACAGATGAAGCAAAAAAATTCATCAAGGTACAAAACAGGCTTGCTGGTAGCGAAATAATGTTTTTGATTCCTTGAAGTTACTTTTTCATGGTATTGAACAATCGTTTAGGTAGCGAGGCAACACCAGGAATAGTGCTAAAACTATGAACATCATAAACTCATGCTTACTAATTTTCCTTTCCCCCAAACAAAAGAATTGGGATATGGCAAGTCTTCTAATTTTTTTTTAATCTAAGAAATGGAATAGGAAAGACTAAGACTATAATTGGGTTAAGTTGGGAAGCTAGGGTAATCTAAATGGTGAATCAATACTTCTTGAAAGGCTAGAATTCATGTGTAAAGCTAGACCTAAATAAAGAAGTGGGGTTCTTCTATTGAATCACCATGTGTTGTAGCTGCTACAATATCCTCCATTTTTTTCATTCATTCAAATTTTGGAGCCTCTAAATGATCATGTGAATGTCGTTTTAAGTCATCAAAGTCATGCATGGTCATACATTTCTAAGTTTTCAAGTTTTCTTGTAAAATCCTAAGTGTCAAAACTATTTTCTCTCACATGCCTAGCTCATGATGCTTTCATAGCGCACTTCTTCCAAGGGTACCTAACACACTACTCAAATATAGTGGAGCACACTCCTTGAAAATAGGAAGGGAACACTTCTTTTCAACAACTTGTGTGCACTTCTTGGATAAATATTAATGCTCTTCCCATTGATAGATAACACGTAGTTCTGAAAAATAGTTATAGCACATCTTCTAGAGATAGTTCCAATGCATTCCTTGTGGATAGTCAGTGCACACTTCTTTTTGATAGAGATAACACACTTTCCAAAGTTAGTGTTGTCACACTTCTTATTGGTCATTAAAACACTCTTATCTCCTAGTTTTCTGAGATGTGCTAAGTGTAATTACAAACCCTAACCCTAATTGTGCATGTTCTCTCCATATATAAAGAGTTTATCCCAGAGATCATTTAACATTCATTTCTCCTTTTGTGGCGCTAAATTTTCTTTGAGCATAAGTAGCATTATCTCACTCTTGGTTGTACATGTGCCATCTTTTGGGTATGTTCGTTAACTATTTATTTTACTTTTACATTTGTCGATTTTTCTTGCTTTTTCTTTCATATGTGTTGCTTTAGCTTCTTTTAGCACTTTCATGGGTCACTTCTATTCTTGCATGATTTTTTGGGTTACTCAATATAGTTCAGTTCATTTTTAAAAGGCGTCTAAGTAATAACACACTTTTTTTTAGAGTTAACGCTTCTGTCACAAATACTTGTGCGTTGACTATTGCACTTGGAGATTAGTGTCATTTTGTTGTTGTTTCAATATATACATGTTGGTTTTTGGTACTCTACATTTAATTTCCATGAGTTTGATTGTGTATGTGCGTATGATCATGTTTAGAACCTATTTGTCTGCTCTTACTCCCTCTCTCTCATCCCATTGATCTTAGACTTAGTCAATTTTGTGGGTTCTTCCTTGCCCTCACATATTCCACAAGCTATGAACACATTCAAATAGCATCCATGTGATGAGAACACTATGCACTCTCAAGCCTTAGTTGTGATGCTATTGTATCCTAAACTTGTGCTTTGTTCCCATAGTAAGGTCAACTCCCTTCATAAGCACATAATGCATCTCCATAGCAGAAGCACCTAACCTCTTATGGCTTACACCTGTTCTCTGCACTAAGCCTTGATCATCCTTGCCTTGTGCAGCGCATTGCGCACTCAAAGTGGATAGTAAGGTCATCTCTATCATCTTGTAGTTGCAACTTGTTATTGGCTTAAGGGGGATTGGACCCAGGTTCATAGTTAGTTGCACTAACCAACAAAATGCTACACTACCGACCCTTTCGGAAACAACCTGCGTAGCCCAGGCTGCAGTCTCACCTGAGGCAATATTGTAGGATGATAGAACCAGATTTTTGCATCCAAAGGATTATGTGATGTGTTTTTGTTACCCTTAGGGCTTTATTCACAAAGGTTGAAATCTTCGTGAACCTTAACCCTTAAAACCTGAAATTTATACAAATTAACAGTTAACTAATTTAAACCCTTCGCTGATTGTTCTAAACATTCATAACAACATGTAATTAAACAGATCTACCACTTTTGTGGATCTATTAAGTACTTTGCATGATAGATTTAGTAAACAGAGTGAACATATAGTAAATTCAAAAGTAAAAAATAACACACATATACACAAATAATGCTCCAAAACAATCTTATTATTCTTAGATCTTTAGTTATAGACTATTTCCACCATGCGCACACAGCTGTAGGGGCACACACACACAGTTGCGGACTTACCAAGGTCTCCGCGCACATAAATACAGGAGGCTTCCCCTTCACCTATGTAAAAAAAGCAGACATATACCTCTTACTTAGATCATTCACTCATAGATATATTTTGGATATCTCTCGTGACCCTCTATGACTCCATTTTCTAACATCCCTATTATAGTAAAATGGTCTACGAACCATGGGTGGGTCACAAAACAACTTACTCTTAACAAACTAAGGGGATTTGACCTTCCTAAAGCCCCTTTGACCCCTATCAACCTATGCACTTTGCTCCTCAAAATGAAGAGACTTTACAATATTAACAAAACTCTTACAAAATTTACTCCATGGCTATGTCCGAACAACCCCCCAGCAAAAAGTTGTGACTCGTCCTGAGTTGCTCTGTTGGTGTTGCCTTGATCTTGACCTACAGACCCCTAAATCTTGTCTGCAATGCTTGAAGATCTAGAGTTCCCTGCATAGTGTCTTGAAGAACCTCTTCAACTAGTTTCTCTGTAGTTGGACCTTCAACTGCAAGGCCCATCGTTCTCTGTGTCTGTTGCATAACCTGCAGCTTTCTCTGCACCGTCTATGTCTACTAGCTTGCCTCATCATCCCAGGGCTGCGGTATTGAAGATATGATGGATGCCTTCCAATGCAACTCATAAATCTCATTTTGGATTAACTTACCTTCTTGCAGTTGGGTGAAACTTTGCATGAGTGCTAAGTTCTACGCTATATCTATGAGCTCGTCGAATTTCCTTTGTTTTTCTCGAATATCTCGTTCGATTTTCTACAAGTGTGGATCTTCCTAAAATGAGGTCCACAGTTCCATGGTTCTTTCAAACAACTGCATGCAATCCTTGAATGTAGCTTCTATTGTAGTCATGTCTTCTTTAATAGTAGCCTCTCACTGCTCTCTAATTTCTGGAGGAGTGGTTGGCTACATCTTAAGTTGAAACTCAGATATTTCCAATTGAACCTGAAAATGAACCTTGCCAATCTCCTCCTTTGATTTTTTCACCACAACAACTAACTAAATTCTGGATCTTCTCTATGGAGGCTGCTTCTGCTGGGATCTAGAGCTCGTGAAGCCGACTATAGGCCTGTGATATTGCTGCTTACAACTACTAACAACGAGAAATGACTTCTTCCTATTCCTTGAGTGCTTGCACATTTCCCTCGAACATCTGTTGGTTGTTGGTCTTTAAATCACTGATAACGAGTAATGCTAATTTCTCCAGAGCCCTAAGCTCATCTGATACTCCTTGATGCATCTCATGTAGTGTTTGAATAAGGAGCACCGCAAGGTTCGGACACAAATTCTTCAGATGCAAGAGGCACACCCTCTCTTCCGATGTCTCAAAATGCATTGATCCCTCTGGTAACTACATTGCGTGAAGGTTTATGGTGATCTCTACTTCTAAGGCTAACCCACTCACTTGCTTCAGGCTCACTTGTCCAACGCTCGCTTGAATAACCCCCGTTTAAGCCTACAATTCCCTCAAGCCCTACTGCACCTTGTCTTGTGTCTGATGGTACTACTCCTTAATGTGGTTCCAAATAGTCTCTATTGCATTGTGAACCACATCATTGATCTCATCCAAGTCCCCCTCCATGAGGACTAATGAGGTCATTCTCATAGACTTGTCAAAATTCTACTTCTTGCGCAGTCCCATGGAACTCCACTTCTGCCTCTTTTTGAAAAGGAATGGGGACTCCAAGTCTCTGCCCCCTTCTGCTTCACCCTTTGTCTCTACCTCTATATTGGTGCATTCCATTTCAGATTCACCAAGGTCAGTAGTGGTCTACGATTTGGTGATAGCTTTCTCCTTTGGCACTTCTATCTCTTTGGCAGAGACCTTCTCTTTTAGTGCTTCCCTGTCCTTTATAGATTCCTCTTTCTATTGTGCGACCTTTTATTTTTCTACAACCTTTTATTTTGCAGAATCATTTTGTGCTTCCTTCCTCTTATCTTGCATTGTTGCTGTCATAGCTGTGGTTTTCTCTAGTTCACCTTCGACAACCTTACTGGTTCTTACACCTACATCAAACAAGGTGAGCCAGTCGCTCGGCCATTTACTGATGACCCCCATAATGTCATCTTTGACAACCAAGTATGAAAAATTATTCCATGTTCCCATGGCATATTTCTTCATGTGGATAGAATTATTATGAAAATCTACCTTGAAATCAACAACGTTAGCATACTATGCACGCAATCTAGGTGATAACAGTGGCCATTTCTTAATCACCATCCTTAACTCATATTCGAATAGGACCAAAAATATCTTTGTCTCCATGAAGTGCGCAGGGTCATTCATTGCCCACAACAGGGTGAATTTTATAGCCTCGCACAGGTCTGGGTCACGCTGCCAGAATTGGCTCTCCTTGGGCGTCCTCCATGCTAGTAGCACGATCAACAGAAGCAACTACACATTGTGGAACACCTTTCCATTGTCCCAGGCTTTACAAAAATCTTCGAAAAACTCATGACATAAATACTTAGCCCAATTATATTGGACTCCCTTAGCACACTGTGCAACCAAATATACTACTGGCACTGGCACGTCATCAGTGCGACACTTCCTCATGATCCTCCTGGCCACTATTCGTGCAACAAACTACACAACACCATTTGACATAGATCTAATCGCATAGTTGCGTGACTTCTTCATCAACCTAAAGTTTCTCTTCATTTGTTATGCCAACCTATTCTTCTGCAATTTTCCTACAAAGGCATCCACAAGGTCTACTCATTGATACAACAACAATGTTATCTGGTGAATCAGCATATCAGTGATTGGAATGGGCCCTCCCAACCAAAGGAACCCATCATGAACCAACGTCAATAATTGACGCACACAAACAATGGTAATGATGTTGTGGCTAAAATGTGGCACCCATAACATGTTGAGGAGCATTGTGCACTCATATCCAATTGCACATGTCATTGGTTCGAGTTGTGTAACATCCAACTCCTCACAATATACTTTTTTCACGTATTTACTTGATTCCAGTTGTGGGGACTTCGCGTAATCCCCTAGGTCCCAGTCCTCCATCTTCAAATATGGCATTTGGGCCAGTAGATTGCCCTCAAAAGGTATATTCTCTGGTAGCAATGGTTTTGACACATGGAATTTTTCTGAATCTAGGTCTTTAGTAATGTTTAATATGGATTTCCTAGGTGGTATACAAGGCGATAGCTGAGTAATTGGAATGACTTCATATGCATCAATTTCTTGAATCCCCATAGTTAGCTCTTCTTCATCTAAGTTCAAGGGTTATATCTGCTACTTGGTTCTATCCATCTCACCCTTCTTTCTGATCTCCGTTGGATTTTTGCGTGGTGATTGTCACACAGACACTTGTTGGGGCTTCTTTTTCTTTTTTTCTCTTGTCGCGGAGGCAGATGGTTTAGGCCTCGATGACCTAGGTGTTGTGGTAGCCAAGGTTGTAGGAACGGGTTGGGTCTAATTGGGTCGGGTTGTAGTCATTCTCTCCAATAATATTTCTCGCTGCCACTAAGGTAAAATTATGAATCCTTCTTTCAAAATCTTCTCTCAACGTTCTTTCCAAGCCCCTTCACACATGTAGCAATTATCTTGGCGCAAACTAAATTAAAAAATCTCAAGTCAATTTCTCAGGAAGAAAAGTGTCTCAATGTGGAACGGGATGTTGTATTTATAGCCCAATTTGAATTCAAATCCATTCATTCCCTCCATATCCATGTCATTAATGTGATTTCGGCGGCATATTTCCAAATATATGCTACTTAAATTTTCTCCCCTCGCTCCTTTCAATGGAAAAATCATCATCCAATCATCTACAGTGCTTCCAATGGTCACTTTTTGGCCATGCTACATGGGACACACAGTTCTCGCATAGCTCTTCTTTGTGCCTTCACTTGATTCATAATGCAGCCCATTCCCTTTGCCAAACTATCCTTCTAGGAGTGTAGTTTATAGTCCGCACTTCCGTGCAACTACCTGGAGTACTAAAACTATCCTGCCTCCATATAGTGATTGTGCAGGGGCGGGATCACCCCTATACAACTTAAACTAGATCCCATTGATCTTTCTTGGAAGAAAATCCTCGTTCAGCTTCACAAGCTAAATTGCACCTCCATCCATCATCTCCTTTACGATTTATGGCCCCACCCAATGCATCTTTAACTTTCCTAGAAACTTCATGAACTTACTATCGTATAGTAATACTAAATCTCCACTTTCAAAGGTGTGTTGCTTAATGTGACGATCATGCCTTAGGAAAATTAGTACTCGCAAACAATATCAGGTTATCAATATTACTTGCACCTGGTTGGGTTAGCACAACTCCTAATGCTATGCAAGATGCACCTACATGTACATGGAATTCCTTCTTCCACTTGGGGAACACTATAATAGGCGTTGTAACCATTTTTTCCTTCAATATATCCAAACTCTTTTGGAAATCATCATCCCAAAAAAACACCGCATCGTTCTTCAGTAATCTCTCCATGGGAACAGTGATCTGGGAATACGATTTAATGAACTTCCTATAATATCCTGTATGACCCAAACTTGAACGCAACTATTTGACATTCCTCGAATATTCCAAACTTATAATCACTGCAATTTTGGTAGGGTCTACCATGAACACCTGCTTATAGACAACATGGCCTAAGAGTATCCCATATGGCATGTTGAACATGCACTTCTACAGATTAAGGGATATCAGATACTTTCGACAAGTATCTCGCATGAGGTGAAGATTAGCAACACGCTTCTTTACTAAACCAAAAACTTTCCAATTGTTATAGTAAAGCTCCAAAAACTTATGAATAAATTCTTTAAAAGTTGCAACTACCAACCTAGAAAATATTACAGGGGAATTCTTAAGTCCAAAGGGCATAAATGTATACTAAAAACAACCCTATTCTGTAGCAAAGGTAGTCTTACTGCAATCCTATGGAACTATTTTAATATGATGATATTGTTTCTGGGAAAACTAGTCTCTTTTCAATTGACTAGCCCTCTAGGATTGGCAGCTACGATAGAAACAAATAGTTTAAAGCAATTTTTGATTTCCTCTATGTATGATAGATAAGAGAGAGGTAAAGGAACCAACCTGAATCTTTCGCTTAACTCCTTGCTTGATCTCTCTCCCCCTTGAGAGAGCTTGCCACTCCTCTCCATACTTATCCCGCTTGGAGAGTACCTGTAGAAACATAGTAACAAAGAACTATCAAAGAATCTCGATATATTATTTCATAATCATTACGAAATCAGAAATAGAATGAACATACAATGGCATTCACAAATAACAACATTCACAAATACACAATTGTATGGAGGAAAACTCAAAGAACTTTATTAAATAGAAGGGAGAATTACAACCCAATTTTATGATCTAGCATCATCCTCTCAACATCAAAGCCCTCTTCACCTCATCAAAAGCAATATCACACCAACAATACAATGCTCTTTCTCAAATGCAAACTATCAGCACGTTTTTGAAAATTACAAAGTTCCAGGCCCCTGATCTCTCAGATGAGGGATCCATTTATAGATGTGTGCAAGGGTGTGAGTTATCTTTGGGTTTTTTATTAGTGTCATTCCACTTGTTGTTTTTGGTTCCACTTGGAGATATCTTGGATCTCTTACTCATCCTTGGGCGAATTCAAAGAGGCAAGTGTCTTAGGATAAGTTTCTAGAAGATTCCATGAGAATCCATTTAGCAAACTATCTCGGACATTTGTCCATTTTCACTCATCACACCCTACAGAAGGCCTCATCAGTATGCATTGCACCTCACTAGTGTAGAAGTCAATATGCATCACACCCTGACAGTGGAGCAGTCAGTATGGTCAAGTTTTGGCCAGTTCTGGATGGTTTTTCAAGTGGAACTTTTGGGGAATGATGTAATTAGTTGACCATGACCCTTTAGGGTATGAAACAACACTTTTAGGGTTTAAAAATCCCTAGTTTATAGACATATAAGATTGGGTTTGAAGTGCCCAAATATGTCTATAACAGTTGCCCCCTAAAGAATTAAGTCAGAAATCTTTGATCTCGGGTGAAATGCTTTATCATGAGGATCCGAGGTTTTCAAATTGGAAGTTGACCTATATAAGATACAATACAATAAAATACAATACATCATCATAATATAATTTTTCATGATCTAGCTGAGGCGGGAATTCCCATGCTCAGCTTTATAAATTCATTTCATGTACATAGAACAGATAATCGTCAGCAGTTGTAGACTGGTGATTCTTCATATGTAGAGTCATCATCCCTAGCTCGGATGACTATCTGTGCAACTTCTGTGTACATTTGATGTCTTTATGTACATCAATATATCACAGCCTGGATGGATGAAACTAGATCCGGGGTCTTCAAACTTGTTCAATTTTCGCCTGATGTACAAGTCGATCCATGTGAAGAGATGTTCTGAAGTCGGACATGGAAAGACATCGCTTGATTACTATCCAACAATGTGAGTTGTTAACAGACGCAAGAGGAATCAACGATAATGATAATGACCCTAAATGTACTATAGTACAATTCACGTGGTGTGAATATATGATCTGATGTCAAACACCATGCAAAATCTTTCGGTCAAAGGCCATTGATGTCAACCTGTCGCCCGAAGTGAGAAACTTGCCATTGAGGCATGCAAGCTTCAGAGTAATGAAAGGGTTGTTTCTAAGTCAACTTCTTGGATAATGAGCTGACGTCAATAAGAAGTGACTCGTCGTAGCAGGGCTTTAATGTATCCCACATCTATGAAATGAAACGAAGAAAATGAATTTATGGAGGTGAAAACAATCTGACGATTCAAGGTTAAGGAATGGCAGTCATGAAAAATGGAGGGTGAAGGTATTGCAGTGGATGAGGCATTAACTGGATTGTGGTTTCTCAACAGAATTACTTCTCTGGAACATATCAGCAACACTGAGATGGATTGGTAGCATTAACCCCAACAGATGTATGATGTGGAAGACCAATGGTGAAATGACCGGTGAACGGAATAACCCAACCCGACTCAATCATGGTGATGGAGTGAAAGTGTCATGTTTACGAGCGACCTACTATCGTAAAATTCTTCAAGTTTTCTTCCCTTTTTCTCCAATCATTTCAGACCAGTACCTCTTTATTTTTTTCAAGCTTGAGGAGGATAAAATATGCTTGTTCTATAATTTGCCCTTCGAGCAAACCTGTCGCTATGTTTTAGTGAGTCTAGCGATAGTGAAACTCATTCTTGTCTATGTGGACAAGTTTGTTGCTATTTCTTTAATGAGTTTAACGACAAACACAACTCGGTCCTTTTCATGTTTAGAGAGTTTGAAAAGGGACGAAAAGGAAACTCTAGTATTTCTTTTTTGTAGCATAATCCCTTAAGTCCAAAAAAGGATAAAATAATACAAAAGGGATGATTTTTTGATCACTTTAGTGAGCCAAAAATACAAGCGCTCGAACTTTTTCATGAGATAATCCCTCAAGTCCGAAAAAGATTAAAATATATAGGAGGGGTGGCATTTCCAATCACTTTAACGAGTTGGAGAGGCCAATAGATCGACAATCTTTTCATTTTTAACAAGTCTGAAAAGAGTTTAAAGGAGACTCGTTTTCGAGGAACGACTGGTGTCTAGGGTAGAAACTAGTTCTAGGTAAGCTTGGAACTTCTCGAAACATGGTTATGTGAAGAGGTTGGCTAGTAAGACCACTCGTCATGGCTGTTCATCAAAAAAGGGTAAACAATCAAGTAGAAGCATATGATCGGACAAAAGAATGGAGGTGATGGTAGGAACATAACCAAGGCTCAAAAGGCTGATAGTATGGCAATCACAAAGGTTATTTACTGAAGGTGGGTTCATTTTTTAACAAGCTTGAACCGTGGGGAACCATGCTCAGTGGTAGGTTTATTTTTTAATGAGATTGAACCATGTGACAACATATGCTCAGTTTTTAGTTTTTCTTTTTATACAAGCTAGAAATGACAAAACTAAAAAAGCTAGAAAAGACAAAAAAAGCTAAGGAACTAATGAGGTTAGGTAGGATGGTTTCATCTGCAGAGTAGACAAAACACTTCCTTTGCTTCATTCGCAATGCAGACAAAGGTGAATGGTGTGTCGGACCAATCACCTAACCTAAGAAGCTAAAAATCTAAAAAGATAAAAAAATGAAATTGAAAAAGGAAAAGGTTTGCATGCCTCCAACATGATGAAAAGGAGAGTCTCTAATAACCATATGGGAATCATTGTGGTTAAGAAGGATTGTTTCATCCGCAGAGCAGATAAAACACTTCCTTGGCTTTGTTTGCCAAATAGACAAAGGTGAATGGTGTGTCGGACCAATCACTTAAATTACAGGGAAAATCATATGGTAGGATAGTTTCATCCACAGAGTAGACAAAACATTTCCTTGGATTCATCCACAGTGCAAACAAAGGTGAATGGTGTTTCAGACCAATCACATAACCTACAGGGAAACCTATCTCTTCAGTTGGATTCGTCCGTGAAATAGACAAGGGTGCATGCCCCCTAAGCTTCGTTACATTGACCGGACTACTCTCGACAATTAGGTGGATGGAATGAAGGTTCGAGAGACACTACTGATATACAAGAACAATTTAGGGATGATGATTGACTTGGAGCTATGCTTGAAACGGGAAATGAAAGCTGGTCAACAGTGACAATTTTGCCTTCATGCGGGAAGCACATCACTCGGAAGAGTGTTGAAATGATAGCCTCCATGTTATAAACATAGTCAATGGCCCTCAGACTACCATCACTTTTAGGTGAATGGTTTTCCTTCCTAAATTTATCAGTAACTTAGGAAGGATCCCTAATGGTCGACTGGGTCCTTTGTTAAATCCTAACAAATTCTGTGTAATAGGCATAAGCGATGGCGAACCAAGTGCTTTCCAAGCAGTTGAGGAAAGGATACTCACTTATGCACCTTCATCTATGATAGTGCCAGAAATGATCATTTTGTAAACTTTTACTATGATCCGGAATGGTACATTAGAAGGAAGGCGGGATCTTGCTAGTCGATTCCAATCAAAGGAAGTGACTAGACTACTTGGAGGTGGTACTGAACAAATAGGTGAAATAACAAAAAGAATTTGAACAGTATCATTCTTACTCTCTCCAGGAAGGGTATGATCTTCTGAAGGGAGAACTGGGTCGACTTCCATCTTGACCTGTTGACTTTCATCGGGTATAGAATTAGAAGATTCACTCTCAGTGAGAGGTATTTCAACTGAAAATTGAGTTATGTCAATCCGATTTTCAAGTAGTAAAGGACTTGGGGAGAGTTTCCTGTATTCATATGGAAGTCGCTGCGGTGAAGTAGGATGGTTATGCAAGACTCTTTTGGCTTCATCCAAAAAAGGACAATGGGGAAGGGTATGGTCCCCTTCACATAATTTACATGGAATTTTGACCTTTCCTTTCTATCTATGAACTTCACCATTAATAGTTGATGGTGTGCTGTCAACATGATGACCAGAGATTGATGACATTGACAGTGCGAATGGGGAGACCATTCTCTCAATATCTGAGGAAGGCAAGGAAAGTCTTGATGAAAATGGTCTCCTTTACAAATTATGCAAGGAAATTTAGGAGATTTAATGTGCGAATTTTCACCAGATATTTCGTGGTTGCCCCCTTGCTTAATTGACTTCTTCTTCTTCTCCTTCCCTTTCTTCTTCTTCTCAGTCAACTCGTTACTAGCCTCACTACTTTCACCAAGGGAAGATGAAGAAGGGGAGGGAGACACAAATGAAGAAGAAGGCGAAGGTTTAACTTCAGTATCAACTAGATGCTGATTTGATTGCTGAGAAATTATGGTATTTTGAACCACAGAGGTTGAGAATAGCCATACTGGTAGGCCAATTGTAATCCCTGGAAGGGACAATGTAGCCATATACAGAGCACCAATATTTCCCTAAGGAGAAAATGGACTAGGATTCCCCTCGAAATGGATTCCTTAATTGGTGGACTCCATTATCTCAACCTAAGATCAATGAAGGAACATGGATGTTATTTTGAATTAATAAATTTTAATGACGCTTTGACACAACTTTGATTTTTCAATTTTTAAGAGTCGAGAAAAAGCTAAAGATGACTCTAGTCCCATTCGATTTTTAATGAGCCTGAAGTGACAACTGCTCAGATGGACCTTTTATTTTAAAGATTCGAAAAGGAATGAAAGTGACTACTCTGGAAATCTAGACAAAGAGATTACCAAACCAATCGCAAAACTGCAATATACACCTTGGTGATAAATTAAAGAGAAATTACCAAGGGATTATGTACAACAATCAATCTTCTTGAATGTTGTGTTCAGTGCATTGCGATCGATAGGGCGACAGACATGGCTTCCTATGGATAAAGGATATAAGCCTATTATGGTCTCCCAATATATACATGACTGTACGGGGAGCACAATTCCATGCTAGCACTTGTCATATCAAAGAGGAGGAATCACCCAACTTTCGATGAAAATGATAGTTACTAGTTTTTACAATGCCGGAACATGTCTCTAGCCTAGACCTCTAGATGTGTTGCGTTAGGTTCCAAAGCATTGTTAAGTTCATTGAAATTTATTTTAGAGTTGATCTTGTTTAAAAGTTTTCCTTTCAATGGTTCACCACGTGATGTAGATTTAAAATTCCTAAGATGAAATCTACAATGATAAACATTCGTTGCTTATTTTGAGCAATGAAAATCCTAGCTACTAGGGAAAGAAGATTTGATTCTTTCAAACAAAGAGCAAAGAGCACACACTAATGCACTTTTCCTAAATCATTTTTCACACATAGTCTAAATTCAAATGAAAATTCATGTATTTGTTTTTTGTTCCCCTTAATGTGAAAAATGCCAAAAAGGAAAACGAAGTATAGCAAAGATCTGAAATATTTTACTCAAAGTAACATTTCGACAATTTCTTTTTCAAAATAGAAAGGAATACTAAACGACATTTTTCAATTTCGAATAGAAAATGCTTTCAACACTTCAAATATCAACAAATCAAATCAAGTACATGACAAAAAGTTCAATTGACTATCTAGGGAAGGAAGACTTCACGACACTTCTCTTTTTGACACAAAACGATAGTTACGACACTCTTTGTACCAAAACGACAGATTGATTTAAGCAATGTTTCGATAAAGGATTGTAAATGATGGAAAAATACATGAAAACATTTAATAATCCTAATCAATGGAGGCTGATATATGTTATGCAAGGAGGCTTCAGTAATGAAGTACTGTTCATAAGCAGCAAATCAACTAAACAGAGCTGAAAACAAGGACAAAAACCCCAAATTTCAAGAATGGAAATAGGTTCAGTTAGTCATCGCACCTGGGCTTCACAAAAATAGGGATGCATTGCACTTTACAAACTTGGGAGGTGTGATGCATACTAGTTGATAGTGACAGACAGTGCGATGGGCCAGGGAGCACAACTAAGATGGGTTTTGGCTCAAATTTGCAGTTGATTTTAGTGAGTTAAGTTGAGCTATGATGGACAGTAAAGAGAAAAGTACAAAGGAATGATCTTGATAGGTTACTAAGCTACCAAAAGGGCATCTAGAATGCTTGTAAGTCAAATGCTCAATTCATAAACTAAACTGGAGATTAAGTGAAGCAACATTCATCTACTATTCAATTACAAAGCAAGAGCAGTTCGAAGGCTATCTAGCTAACTTAAGGCTTCGTCTATAGTTTATAAAATAAACAACAACAAAAAACAAATGTCTATTCGATCCCCAGTGGAGTAGCCATTTTGTTTCTGGGAAAACTAGTGTCTTTTCGATCGATTAGCCCTCTAGGATTGGCAGCTACCCTAGAAACAAATAGTTTAAAGCAATTTGCAATTTCCTCTATGTATGATAGATAAGAAAGGGGCAAAGGAACCAACCTAAATCTTCCGCTTAACTCCTTGCTTGATCTCTCTCCCCCTTGACAAAGCTTGCCACTGCTCTCTGTACTTATCCCTCTTGGAGAGTACTTGTAGAAACACAGTAACAAAGAACTATCAAAGAATCTCGATCTATTATATCATAATCATTACGGAATCAGAAATATAATGAACATACAATGGCATTCACAAATAACAACATTCACAAATGCACAATTGTATGGAGGAAAACTCAAAGAACTTTATTAAATAGAAGGGAGAATTACAACCCAGTTGTCTGATCTAACATCATCCTCACATCTTCAAAGCCCCCTTCACCTCATGAAATGCAAGATCACACCAACAATACAATGCTCTTTCTCAAATACAGATTATCATCACTTCCTTTCAAATTACAAAATTCCAGCCCCCTAATATCTGAGATGAGGGATCCATTTATAGATGTGTGCAAGGGTGTGAGTCATCTCTGGGTTTTTGATTAGTGTCATTCCACTTGTTGTTTTTGGTTCCACTTGGAGATTTCTTGGATATCTTACTCATCCCTGGGCAAATTTAGAGAGGCAAGTGTCATAGGAGAAGTTTCTAAAAGATTCCATGAGAATCCACTTAGCAAACTCTCTTGGACATTTGTCCATTCTCACTCATCGCACTCTACATAAGTCCTCATCAGTATGCATCGCACCTGGCTAGTGTAGAAATCAATATGCATCACACCCTGATAGTGGAGCAGTCAGTATGGTCCAGTTTTGGCCAGTTCTGGATGGTTTTTCAGGTGGAACTTTTGGGGAATAATGTAATCAGTTAACCATGATCCTTTAGGGTATGAAACAACACTTTTAGGGGTTAAAGAGCCCTATTTTATTGACATATAAGGTTGGGATTGAAGTGCCCAAATATGTCTATAACAGATACTCTGACAACTCATTGGTAAATGAATATGCTTCCCGACCTCCAACATTCTCCAATACTTCATATGTGAATGGCACAGGGAATGGATCATGGACACAAGCATCATTCAACTTTCTTAAATCTACGCACACATGAATTTCACCCTTCGTCTTATTTTCCTAAAAAACCATAGGGATAACCCAGTCTAATTCTTCCATAGGCTCAATAATTCCTACTACAAGCATCTTATCTAATTCTTTGTACACTTTTTTCTTATACTTTGGATTTAACTGGTATGGGCGTTACTTCATTGGATTTTCATTTGGCTTCAAAATGATCTTCATGACACCCAAATCATCTACTATTCCCTTTAGATTAGATAAATTTGTGGGAAACAAGTCCTAATACTCCCACAATAACTCTATGACTTTGTCCACTATGTCTTCATTGCAGTAATAACCTATATTTTCGAACTTCGGCTACGCTTCTGACGAAATGTTCACCTACATAGTTGTCAAGGGCTTTGAGATGTTAGGGACATTTTCCTTAGGCCCCGTGACTTCGTGTTGTCCTTCTAACTCCAGTATGTTGATGTTACTAGGGTCTTCCTCACCTTCCTCTGTGGTCACATTGTTGTATTCCAAAACATGGCACAACTATGTACTCCAGTCTAGTTGTACCCATGTGCTAGGCTCTTTGGGAATTCTGAATATTGTAGCCTTAATCTCCTGTAACACTTTATCAATACACTCACTTCCATCCTCAAAACTAAAATTTAATAGAAAACATTCCTTCACAACATCCTACTTTGGGGTTCCATGTCACAAATCTGTTTCTGGATACTAGTTCATCATAATAGTATCCAAAGTGTGGTAGAATAGGTGAACCCATTTTGGCTATGGTGCTTCTCCCCATGGTTGCATCCATCGAGCCAGATGCTCATTAGGATCATCCTTTCATGTATATTTCTCTACAATGTGGGTATTAGCATACCTGAAATACAGCTTCATCCTCTGTCGATATTCTTTTGAGTTTGAAAAGCTGTTCTTATGTGTACCCCACCATATGGCTAGCATAGCTCTTAATAGGATGTCTAATTGTTGGAACCGATGTTCCTTCGGTACATCTCTTTCAAATTTATCCAGAAATAAATTTACATCTTCTAAACCATCATAATATGGTAAGTTGCATACCTCAATGCATATACATCACAATGACTTAGTAAGTCCATTTTATCACAACATCGATACCTCATGCAATCTATTCTTGCAATTCTCAAGATCCTCATATGAATCTAAATTGCAAGGGTTTTCCTTTTCCAAAGTAATTCTCCCATCCACCATAGGGTTGATCCAATCCTCATCCCATGTAGTAAGCTTATATATTTTCTCAATATCATCCTCCTCATAATAATCTCTGATTGATTCAGTATATTTCTCACCCTCGGCCAGGTCTAATGGAACAATAACCCTTAGTTCCTTCTTCACAAATATCATGTTGCACTTCTTTAGGTTGATGACCCCATTCATATCAAATGCCCAATAAATTCTGGGCAATACCAGATATGGATTACTGTCATCTACTATTTTGATTAATTAAAAATCGGTTATGGTGCATGCCCCTTCAATATCCAAAGCTAATCCTTGTAGGTGCCCCATGGAATAATATTTTTCCTGTTCGCTATTTGCAGCTGGATTGGAGACAAGTGTAGCGCTAGTTTTCCCATTCTTTCCTAGGTTTGTTTTAGTAGAAAATTTGCATCAATCCTAAATCAAGGATTACCTGGTCCATTTCGAATTCTCTAATATGGGCAGTCAATCTCATCTCGTGGCTAGCCCTTTTCTTACCCTTTCCTACTTTGTGTATTGCGTGAAATTCAGGGAGTGGCTTACCCTTTCTAGCATAGTTATCTATCAACTCTTACAGCCCCAATAATGATTTTTGATCCCTTAAGAGCTTCATGTAGGTATGTAATAAAGATATTAATAATGAAGGATCTATTTCCTGCGCAGCACTGATGTTTTTAGGCTTCTCTATGCGCGTATTTTGAGCCCTTGGTGTAGAAGCACCTGCATCCGTAAAGCTCTTCTTTTCCTCCGTAAAAGTATATTTTTCATTATTCAAATAAAATCTAACATCTTTTTTAGTAGCCTTTCGTACCCATATATTTTCTTCTCATTGTTTCCCTTTATCCTCCCTCGTAGCTATACTGCTTCGCGTAACAATATTAACACTAGGTCCATCTTCACACAATTTTGATCTCATCATCTATATGTTCTAAGTAGGTTGTTGCATATGGGTCTTATTTTCTTGCATTTTTGTGATGAGCATGGGACAATCTTCTATGACATCATCAAACTGTCAGTAGCACTAATAAGAGGGATGTGTCGGATTCTGATAATCTCATGCAAAGTGACCTGGTTCTCCACAATTGTAACAAATGATTTTACCATGACCTCTTCCAGCTCCTCCCCCTCGTCCCCTTCCTCATCCCTAGAATACTCCACATGCTGCAGTTGAATCTTTATCCTGCTAAGGATGTGCCTCCGTCTGTACTCTATATGTTGGGATTCTATCCATCAATAATTCATAACTTTAGAAATTGCACTCATCATGACCTACAAACTTATAGAAATTGTAACATAATTGTTGGGGATTTCGCAAAAACTTCTGTAACAAATGAAAATTTCTCGTTGCATGTTTTCCTATGATCTGGCATATAGCACACCATGGTACCACAACTATACTTGTCTTGACGTTATTTTTTGGCTTCAAGGGGATAGGACCTCCTCCAACTAGATAATTCTAATACACTGGGCAATGATCCTTGTCGTGACCATGGACTTTACATTTTAAAAACCTTACCTCCATGCAGGTCTCACTCTAGACTTCTTTTCTGTTTTCGAGACTCAGCAAATCCATATGTAGGCTAGCCAACTGTGATTGGATCTGTTTCATTCCCAGATTCGTAACTTGAATAGGTGAGGCATCAAACTTCATAGCAATTTCTAAGGCCTCATTCTGAGTTCCAATATTCTGTTGTGATAGCAGAAATCTCAAATGAGGTAAGAGAAAAATCAATATACCAATCCTTGTGTTGTTCATCTATGACCTGTAGATTAGGTTGTTGTAGTATACATTTCAATCTTTGATCAAAATCCCATGCAGATTCACATACCCTCTCCTTGATTTCTTTGACCTCCTTTACAGACTGGGCTTGCAACTTAGGCTTCTTGAACTCATTATTCAATGTTTCTTTCGTTTCTTTCAAAGTCGTAGCTAGATGATCTGTACTATACTTAATATACTAGCTCAATGCCATATCTTGGAATGTTGTGACCAGATGCACTTTCTTTAGGTCATCATCCATTATCTGCTGTGACTTCCACACAACATCTACTGCAAACCAAAAATTTTCATTGTCTTCTATCACCATACCCTTGAAAATGGGCATCTTCATAGCATTCGCCATACTAAATAGTGGAGGTGGAGGTGGAGGTAGAGGTGTAGGTGTAGGTGTGTGAGGTGGGGGTGAAGACGGAGGTGGAGAGGATGGATGTGGTATTCCAGCAATACCCTGATTTACTATTTGCAGCGCACCTTGATACATATTCAGACTACTAATTTCTTCATCACTATTAGACATGATCAATAAGGGATTGTACTCAACATCTAAATCTAGATCTTTTCTGAATGGTTTCCCACTTTGTGTAGCTCCCTTCATTTCTCCTCTAAACATCAATTCAATGTCATAACCTATTTCTCACACAATAGCATTTTAATAGAAGTTTTCAGGGACTTCATATACTTACCTCTTGGTCCCTTGAATCCACAGATGTGTCAATAATTAACTGATATATGTGTCAATCGTGAACTCAGTAATGAATCCACCCTAAATTCTATCGATCCAATAATCGACAACCCTCGTGATATTGGTTTCTGAACCTTCCAGACGCTTCACTAATTTTGGAGTCCACACAATAGGGTTATCCAAATTTCATGTACCTTGACCATCCATTAATTTAGACAACCATTCATATAATTCACATGAAAAAGATTAGAAGAAAATTTTGTGTTCTTCTGTATATAGGTATCTATTCAACCATTCTTCCTTCGATATGTGAAGATTCCTATTTTCCTAGGCTACAAAGTCATGCAGCTTCTGATATGTCCACTTTTCAACCTCCTTTTTAGTTGGTATCCACTTATGCCACATCACACATTCCTCAGATAGATCCCAGTCCCAAAAACAGAACCATTTGTTGGCTTAAGGGGGCTTGGACCCAGGTTCAGAGTTAGTTATGCTAACTAACAAAACCCTACACTACTGGCCCTTTCAGCAACAACTTGCATAGCGCAGGCTACAGTATCACCCGAGGCAGTATTGGGGGATGCTAGAACCAGGTTTTTGCATCCAAAGGACTATGTGATGTGCTTTTTTTACTCTTAGGGCTTTATTCTAACCTTCGCGAACCCTAACCCTTAAAACGAGGAATTTACAGAAACTAACAATTAATCGATTTAAACCCTTCTCTAATTGTTCTAAACATTCATAGCATCATGTAATTAAAGAAATCTACCACTTTCGTGCATTTGTTAAGTCCCTTTCATGGTAAATGTAGTAAACAGAGAGAACATACAATAAATTCAAAAGTAAACAATAACACACACATACACAAATAATGCTTGAAAACAACCTTTATTATGCTTATAACATCAGTTATAGACACTTTCAACCCTGCGCACACAGCTACAGGGGCCCGTGCACTCAGTTGAAAATTTACCAAGGTCTCCACACACACAACTGCAGGATCCTTCCCCTTCACCTAAGTACAAAAAATTGACTTCTACCTCTTAGATCATTCACTCATAGATAGATTCTAGATATCTCTCATAACTCTTTATGACTCATTTTAATATCATTCTCTATTACAATACCATGGTCTGCGAACCATGGGCAGGTCAGAAAACAACTTATTCTTAACAAACTAAGGGGCTTTGACCTTCCCAAAGCCCATTTGACCCTTATCAACCTTTGTGCTCCTATCCTCAAAATGTGGAGACTTTACAATATTAACAAAAATCTTACAAAATTTACCCTAGGGGACCCTGTCCCAACGCCTATGCTCAACCAAGAGACTCCTTTTTAGATATAATGAACTGTGCATGCTCAGTCCTCAAGCCTCTAACCACTATCTCCTTGACCTTTGCTTTATGCCCAAGACTATTCCTCTTTGTTTCCTTAGAACAATCATCACTTCTAGTGCTTGCATCTCCACCTCTTGTCTCCTGAACCTACATGTTGCACCTAAGAAATCTCATTCCTTTCATGGTAGCGCGTTGTTCCATCAATATTGGCATCTTTCATGAAAAAAAAGTTAGAATAGTTGATTTTTGCACTGATATTATCTTTCCATGAATGAGTGTCATTTTAAGGTACTATTGATCTAGAGTCAATCGGTCCTTCTTCTTAACATGTGAGATGATATCCAAGGAGCTAGTCAAGAGGCAATTTCAAGAAGACACTTGTGGAGATGAGACACAAGGATACCATCATGTAGGAGATTAAGGAATTATGAACTACTACAGATATATGATGACCTTGGATGGCGTAGAAGGCTCACACACTACATCCAAACCCTTTGGAGGGTGAAGATGAAGTACTTTCTAAACCTATCTTAAAGATTTGAAGACATAGAAACAAAAAATAGAACTTGGCATTGACACATTGTAATGAAGTCTAATGTCATAGTTTAGAAATTGTAGCTATTCAATGTGTGGATACAGGAGTGTTATTTTGTCCCATGTATTTTTCCACAATTTATGGAAAGTTTGTAATTACAAAAAATAAGAAAATGTAAAAATGTGTAAAGGCCTAGTCACACATGGAATGTGAAGACTCACTAGGAAGTCCAAAGCTCCTAGAGGATCTCAAGAGTCATATGGGAGCTCAAGGGTCATGAGGGATTGCAAAAGGCACATGGGAGGTGAAAGGTCACACTATTTGTTATAAATAAACCATCATAACTTAAGAAAAGGCCTTTTTTCCTTGGCTTCTCAAGCTTGGAATAGGATAGCAGATCATTCTTTTGAGAAGAAAGTGGTGTCTTTATGTTCCACTATTGGGGCTAGTGATGCATCCACTGTAATTGTGTATCTCGATACTTTCACTTAATGTTTTGAAGGTCTTAGATCCATGCATACTTTCATGCATGTATTTTTAATGTTGTAAGACTATTCTTTCATGCTTGTAATGTATGTTTGTGTTCATATGTACCAAATAAAATGAAATATTTCGTTGGATTTGGTATACATCTTAATTGAATTATAGGTCCTTAGTTGCTTTCATGGTCATTTGTAACATCCTCATCCCACATCTACTCAAGTAATTAACTAATCAACATAAACATGTGACAAAGAGTTACTATGATATGATTCAACACCCTATGTAATAGTTAAGGAAGTGGAACCAACGGAACACAAAAAATGTGACCTTCTACACCTGCAACAAAATCCCCAAGAGCCATCCAAACCATCTAGGTGACCAACCCCTCAGACAAACTGACATTTTCCTACCTTAAATCTTCAATCACTCCCTTGACATGGGCATGCATGCGAGTGGGGGCCTCTAGTCACTCCCACAATAGGGCATGCATGCATCTGGGGACTTTTCCAAGTAGTTTTGTGCAAGCAACTCCACATTCTGTGCCACATTTTCATGGCTACGACTTAGGCCATTGCCCAGAACTTCATTAAATTTCCGTAAATGAAAGGTAGCCTCAAAATAATGATAAAAATGAAAATAATTGAATAAGGATTGATTCGACCCCTATTAGCCATGACAGGAATTATGTCAAACATGTCACAAACATTCATTTTACAGGTTTAAACAATAGATATGACCATAAGGGTGTCATAATTATCTAAGAATCACTAAGAAGCATTGATGCATCATCTTAATAGCTACATGACAATCTATTAAGCCATATATTCATTGTACATTTAGTGATTAGCCAAAACATGATGATATCCATACATTATTCCTGTCATAAAACTCATTCATAACCAACATATAACCAACAAAAATATCAACAATATAGCAAGCATATAAGCCACATATAAACAAGTATATTTATCCATAAAATACCAAGGAGGAAGAGAGATATTATTGATGAATAAAAAGGTTAATCAAGTTCAGGACTTCCACATTCCACATGAACATAGATTGGTTGAAACAAGTCTTTCTTAAGGCAATCACCCCTGTGCCATATTCCAAACATGAATGTGGGTTATCATAGAAGGAATCAATAAAAATCAAACCAGGGCTTCCAGAGGCCAAACCACCTCAAACTTGAACTAGTGATTCCACCTCACAGTCAGACATCATTTTCCATCACCAAATTGGTCTCTACCTAAGCTTTCCATTGCTCCAAAGAATTTGCTCCAACCAAGGTTCTAGTATTAGTAACTTAACCGATAACTGTTGCCGGGATCTAAATCGTTTGTCCAACCAAGGCTCCAGGACTAGTAAATCAAACCACCAAGGGCTCTAGAGAATTGATCCGGATTTAAACAGGAACGCAACAAATTATAGAGGTAACCACATACACAAAGATGCAGTGGAAATAATACTTCATTTCATTAATGGAAAATACTGAAATATGCTTACAACCAGAAATGGAAATAAACCAGCTAGGGCGATGGTAGCTTATCTTGAGAAGAGATGTGATGGCTACATGCCTCTGAACTGTATTACAATGAGTCTCGAAGGCCTATTTATTATTGCAAAACAATGGAAAAACCCTTAACATTTCAAAACCTAACCCTAGGAGATGAAACGCCAAACTGTGGGCCCCGTTTGGGGTAAATTGGTACATCAACTTCCCGGTGTCGTAACTTTGGCATATGATCTCCGTTTGACGCGTACAATAGCTCATTAGAAAGATCTATCTGAGCACTATCATTGTTGGAACGGAAAACATCGGTCCATTCCATGGAAACATCGGTCCATTCCATGGCCCCATGTTGGCCCTGGATTCCCCAAAAAACGTCGTTTAGGGCCTCAAAACGGCTCCGGAAGTTTAGGACCCGAAAAAACTGCTAAAAATAGTAAGTTGTGCTACAATTAAGAAACTGAAAATGCAGAGAAAGACAATGGTGGGGGTCCAGGTGGACTTGGAAGGTGGCCACCAATATCCACCTGGATCATTCCTCCCCCCTTAGGAAGCAATGGTCCCCATTGCGTTGAGCTCCTCCATGAGATGAGGGAACTTCTGTTGAACTTGTTCCCTGGTGAGCCACTTGCCCTGCTGAAGGAGTTGGCCTGCTTTGACAACTCGATACAGTTGGATATTCTGTTGGCGAGTGTTCTTGATCTGTGTGTCCATGATTCGATCAGTTGCAGCTTGTTCCATGCAATCTGGATTTAATTCTGTGGGTTTGAGCTGTTCTGCAATGTCGGATGTGTCTAGCAATGGTGGAAAGTATGGCCGAAGGCGGTCCACATTGAACACTGGGTGCAGGCCAAGGAATGGGGGAATGCTGAGCTCAAATGAATTGTCTCCCATAGCCTTAGTAATGGTGTAAGGACCATATCGGAGTGGTCTCAATTTCCGATAGGCTCCAGTAAGGCGTTCCTTTTGCAAATGTAACCAGACTTTGTCGCCCACCTGAAACTTGTGTGGCACCCGATGTTGATCATGTCGCTGCTTGTACTTGGAATTTGATTTCTCAAGAATGTCATGGACCTGCTGGCGAATATGTTGGATGTGCTCAATGAAGCTGGTGGCCTTACCTGTTTCGGACTGGACATGAGCTGAATTCATGTGAGTAGCTGCAAGTGGCATGGCTACATCAATGGGGCATAGTGGCTGGAATCCCAAACCCACCTGAAAAGGGCTATGGCCAGTGGAGCTGTGAGGACCTCGGTTGTAGCTGTGCTGAACATAGGGGAGGCTCTCGTCCCATGTGCCTGGATGCTTTGAGTTATACATGCGCAGGATGTGCACAATCATCCTATTGACAACCTCTGTCTGGCCATCAGTTTGAGGATGGAAGGCTGTGGACTTCGTGAGTTTGGTGTCCAGCATTGACCAGAGACTGGACCAAAATGTGTTGAGAAACCAACTGTCCCGATCTGAGATGATAGAATGTGGGATCCCAAAGTGCACCCGCACTCGTTCAAAGAAGAGTTTAGCAATGGCTTCTGCTGTGATGTTCTTCTTGTAGGCCACCATAATGGCCATCTTCGAGAACCTGTCGACGACCACAAAAACATAGTCATTTCCATGCTTAGTGGAAGGAAGGCCTGACATGTAATCCATGGAGATGGATTCCCAAGGTCGACTAGGGGTAGGCAACGGGGTATAGAGGCCTTGCTTCTTAATGGTCGGTTTGGCAATGGCACAGGCAGTACATGATCGGATGTACTTCCCAACATCCTGTCGAAGATTCGGCCAATAGAAATAATTTTGCAGTACTGCCACTGTTTTCTCGACCCCGAAATGCCCAGCAGCCCGACTGTAGTGTGCTTCCCAAATCATCTTGGCACGCTCACTTGAAGGAACACAAAGGTGACCGAGGTGGCATAATAGGGCATCCTAGAGGTGAAAATCTGCAACATGCCGACCCTCCAAGAGTGTCTGGTATGTGTGGCCGAATTCTGGGTCGCTTTTGTAGAGAAGTGGCCAATCAGAAGTCTCGCGCCCACAATAGTTGAGCACGGTGCTCAGCGCCATGATCGGTGGTTGACTGAGGCAATCTGCAACATTATTGGTGCTGCCCTTTTTATACTTGATATTCAAGTGAAACTGTTGCAGGTATGTAGACCACTTCTGATGGCGATCATTCTGCAATTTCCCTTGGGTCTGTATGAACTGCAGGGGTCGGTGGTCTGTGTGGATGACTATTTCCTTCCCCAAAATGTAATGCTTCCATTGTCAGCAGGCCTATACAATGGAATACATATCTTTATCATAAGTGGGGTACTTCTGGACTGTGTCTGAAAGCGTTTCACTGTGATATGCCACTGGATGTCCATGTTGAGTAAGGACTGCCCCAATAGCATAGTCAGAGGCATCTGTCTCGACCTCAAATGGTTGTTGTAAATTTGGTAACGCGAGCACTGGTGCCGTGCAGAGGCGATCCTTCAACTCCCTGAATGCCTTCTGTTGAGATTCAGACCAAAAGAATTTGGCTTTCGCCCCTCCCTTGGTGACTTGACTCAAGGGCCAAGAAATATGAGAAAACCCCAGCACAAACCTGCGGTAGAAGTTGGCAAGACCTAGAAAGCTGCGGAGCTCTGTTAGAGTGGTTGGAGAGGGCCAATCCCGAATGACTTGGACCTTGGCTGGATCGACATGCACCCCCTGTTCATTGATGATGTATCCCAGATATTGAACCTCGGTCATGCCAAAAGTGCACTTCTCCAAATTGGCACATAGCTTGTGTTGCCGCAGTGTTTGGAGAACCTGTCGGATGTGGTGGAGATGCTCTTCCCAACTCTGGCTGAAGATCAGAATGTCATCCAAGTATACTACTACAAAGGAGTTGGTGAATGGCCGCAAGATGTCATCCATTAGCCTCATAAAGGTTGCAGGAGCATTCGTCAATCTGAAAGGCATGACCAACCATTCGAAGAGGCCCTCCTTGGATTTGAAGGCAGTCTTCCACACATCTGAGGGTTCGATTGGTACCTGGTGATATCCTGACTTCAGATCGATCTTGCTGAAATATTTCGCCCGCTTTAGTTGGTCTAGGAGGTCATCAATCCGCGGGATCAGGTACCTATTACGGACAGTGATCTTGTTCAGCGCCCGATAGTCAATACAGAGTCTCCACGTCCCATCCTTCTTCTGTACCAGCACGATCGGGCTCCCACAGGGCGATGAACTCGGATGGATGTGACCTTTCTGCAGGAGCTCCTGAATCTGCCTCTTGATTTCATTGTTCTCTAGAACGGAGCGCCAATAAATTGGTCCATTGGGTAGCGGCGCACCTGGGGTCAGATCGATGGAGTGCTTGACTTGATAGTGCAGAGGAACCCCTGCCGGGGAGGTGAAGATGTCTTCGTACTCCTCCACAATCTTGTCCATCTGTAGCTGTCGTGCAAAGGGACCCCATTTGGAGGCCGCGACCACTGTCTTATTCTTCCCTTGAGGGCGTATCATCAGGAAAACAAATTTCCTGGTTTTGGAAATGATCTTACTGCATTGTTTTGCAGTAATCAAAGAGATGGCGGCAGGTGGTGCTACCTCTGGTATCCTGAACAACTTTTTTCCCAATGTAATAATAACAGCACGGGGCCTTGATTCATACACAGCATGTCGCTTCCACAAGTATGGTTGTCCTAGTAATACATCACAAACTTCAAGGGGAGTAATGTCACACAATACCTCATCCGTGAAGGGCTTGATGTTGTATGGAAGGCGACACTGCTGGCTCACGCGAAGATCTCGCCCTTGGTGAAGCCACCCAATGGTGTATGGTTGTGGATGTGCTGTGGTCGGTAAGCCCAACCACTTCATGACCTCTGCCGAAATGAGGCTCTTTTGACTCCCGCTATCAACAATGAACTGTATCGGGATCCCTTTACCCACATCTGGGAGTGGAAGAGACGCTCCTCCTCCTCTGGATCTTCGGGTTCATTTTTCTGGATCTTTGCGGTAGTAATAGTGGCGCTGGGATCTGCATCAATGATCTGCTTCCCTTTTTCATACCCCTTATCGGGTTCTGACTCAGAGTCGGAACATGCATCTGATTCTGAAACCTTTAGCTCAGCCACCAGTGACTGCTTGGCCCGACACTCACTTGTGTTGTGAGTGGAGCTCTTATGGAACTCGCACCATTTTCCAGTGTCCTTTCTCGGCTTCGCGGCATTGTTCTTTGCTTGCAGCTTCGGCTAGTTGTCTTGGGTTGTCCCGCCATGGCTCTGTCCTTTGTTCTGTGGTTTAGGGGCACCTTTCCCCTGCTTTGAATTCGCAGATCCAAAGTCTCGCTTCTTTTGTTTAAACTTCTGCTCGACCTTGACGGCATATCGGTATGCTGCGCCGAGCGAGGGGATGTTTAGGAATTGTATTTCTTCCTGGATGTACTTGTGCAGGCAGCCACGGTATTTGAGTATCAAATGTTGCTCCGAATCCTTGATACCCAACTTTGTGCGAAGGGTATCGAAAAGATTGGTGAACTCCGGCACGTCTTGGTCCCTTCCCTGCCGCAGCGTGGTCCACTTTATGTATTCATCCTCATAGCTTCCGACAGGGTAGTACTGCTCCTTGATGGCATCCGGGAACAAATCCCAAGTGGGTGTGGCTGAAAATAGTGAGCCAGTACTTTCATCCTTCTGCTCGCAGTAGGTTTCCCACCAGTCCTTGACATGGGGGGCTGCTTTGAGAAGAGCAAAAACAATCTTTTCCCGACTCGAAAATTCATGAACAAAAAAATAACCCTCTAGCAGATTTAACCATTTATCTACGGCATCGGCGTCTATTTGACCCTCGAATATGGGGATTTCAAAATTAACTTGTACCTTAAAGGGTGTGGCGTTTCCAGAGGAGCTGCTGGAAGCCGATGCGCCGCTTCTGGGTAGCCGCTGAAGGATCTGGGCAAAGCTGTCCATCATCGCGTTCCGTTGTCGCTCGAGGGCTTCTTCGAGCAAGATTTTGATGGGATCTCCTGCCCCCTTTTCTTTCTTCTCGTCCGCCATGGGAGGCCGTCGGGATTTGCGAGGCTGGTCTTGCAAAGGTTCAACCAGTTCAAGCCCTAACTCCTTATATCCCGACCTTGTGGGGACATGCAAAGAAAAACAGAGAAAAAGCAGACCACTCTAATACCACTGATCCGGATTTAAACAGGAACGCAACAAATTACAGAGGTAACCACATACAAAAAGATGCAGCGGAAATAATACTTCATTTCATTAATGGAAAATACTGAAATATGCTTACAACCAGAAATGGAAATAAACCAGCTAGGGCGATGGTAGCTTATCTCTGAGAAGAGATGTGATGGCTACATGCCTCTGAACTGTATTACAATGAGGCTTTAAGGCCTATTTATTGTTGAGAAACAATGGAAAAACCCTTAACATTCCAAAACCTAACCCTAGGAGATGAAACGCCAAACTGTGGGCCCCGTTTGGGGTAAATTGGTACATCAACTTCCCGGGGTCGTAACTTTGGCATATGATCTCCGTTTGACGCGTACAATAGCTCATTAGAAAGATCTATCTGAGCACTATAATTGTTGGAATGGGAAACATCGGTCCATTCCATGGACCCATGTTGCCCCCGGATTCCCCAAAAAACGTCGTTTAGGGCCTCAAAACGGCTCTGGAAGTTCAGGACCTGAAAAACTGCTAAAAATAGTAAGTTGTGCTACAATTAAGGAAACTGAAAATGCAGAGAAAGACAATGGTGGGGGTCCAGGTGGACTTGGCAGGTGGCCACCAATATCCACCTGGATCAAGAATTTATCCAACCAATGCTCCAGGACTAATAACTCAACCCAAGTTGTTAGAGGGCTCCAAATCATTTTTCCGTCTAAGGATCCAGGAACTAATAACTCAACACATGACCAAAGGAGCATGAGAACTAACCAGAAAACAAAAGCGAAATACTTCCACAACACCATGGCTATCTAGGAAATGGAAAGGCTAGGAAAAATCACTGTCAGTCTAGGAAACCCTCCATGAAAATGATAGATCATGACCAATAAAGCACATGCATATGCCATGCATGCCAAGACTAGTAAGGAAATCATACATGCAGCTCAATAACTGAAATAAAAACCCATTGTATCCATTGATCCTGATGTTCGATTGCACTTTCCTACTCTTTGTTTTCCTTCCTGCTTCAAATCCTAGGTATGCCACACTCTTCCAAGAGTGCTCCAAGAAAAATCTAAGTGTCCAAGAGTATGAGAGAGAGAGAGAATAGAATGAGAGCTACAAAACTGAACTAATCCTTAGAATCATTTTTATTAATGAGGCCTCTATTTTATTCAATTTCCATTGTTTTCCTTCATTTTCTTCCTCACATGCAACCTGTGACATTTTATCTTCCTTTTATCCTAATTTCGATTATTTTCATAAATAAATGCCAATAAATGTCACTTTTCCTTCCCAAAGCCTTAACCATTGCATTTTCCAATTTCCATAACCATTATGAACCAAATTAACACCCACAGTAGGATTTTTTGCCCAACATTCAACTTGGAATACGTGTTCCATGTCCATGGTTATTATTTTTCCTTACTAACTTTTATTACATGGAATTTGACGAGGGCTATTACAGACCCCTTGTTTCTAGGAAAACTAGTGTCTTTTCGATCAACTAGCCCTTTAGGTTTGGCAGCTACCCTAGGAACAACAGTTTAAAGCAATTTGATTTCTTCTATGTGTAATAGATAAGAGAGAGGCAAAGGAACCAACCTGGATCTTCCGCTTAACTCCTTGCTTGATCTCTCTCCCCCTTGACAGATCTTGCAACACCTCTCCGTACTTATCCCGCTCAGAGAGTACCTGTAGAAACACAGTAACAAAGAACTGTCAAAGCATCTTGATCTATTATATTAGAACCATTATAGAATCAGAAATATAATGAACATACAATAACATTTAAAAATAATAACATTGACAATTGCACATTTATATTGAAGAAAGCTCAAAGAACTTTATTAAATAGAAGGGAGAATTACAACCCAGTTTTCTGATCCAACATCATCCTCCCATCATCAAAGCCCTCTTCACCTCATGAAAATCAAGATTAGACCAACAATACAATGCTCTTTCTCAAATACAAACTATCAGCACTTCCTTACAATTCACAAAATTCCAGCCTCCAGATCTCTCGAATGAGGGATCCATTTAGGTGACTCTACTGGACTAATGTTTCCACTAGTGTGCAAGGATGTGAGTCATCTCTAGGATTTTGATTAGTGTCATTCCACTTGTTGAATTTGGTTCCATTTAGAGATTTATTGTATCTCTTACTCGTCCCTGGGCAAATTCAAAGAGGCAAGTGTCATAGGAGAAGTTTCTAGAAGATTCCATGACCATCCAATTAGAAAACTATCTCAGAAATTTAACCATCCTCACTCATCACACCCTACAGAAGGCCTCATCAGTATGCATTGCACCTGGCTAGTGTAGAGGTCAGTATGCATCATGCCCTGATAGTGGAGCAGTCAGTATGGTCCAGTTTTGGCTAGTTTTGGATGGTTTTTCAGGTGGAACTTTTGGGGAATGATGTAATCATTTGACCATGATCCTTTAGGGTATGAAACAACACTTTTAGGGGATAAAGAGCCCTAGTTTATCGAAATATAAGATTGGGGTTGAAGTGCCCAAATATGTCTATAATAGTTGCCCCATAAAGCATGAAGTTGTAAATCTTTTATGTCGGGTGAAATGCTTTATCATAAGGATCCAAGGTTTTCAAATTGGAAGGTGACCTATATGAGATACAATACAATACATTATCATAATATATTTTTCATGATCTAGCTGAGGCGGGCATTACCATGCTCAGCTTTATAAATTCATTTCATGTACGTAGAACAGATAGTCTTCTGCAGTTGCAGACTGGTGATTCTTCATATCTAGAGTCATCATCCCTGGCTCGGATGACCATATGTGTAGCCTCTGTGTACATTTGATGTCTTTATACCCCTGAATATATCGTAGCCCAGATGGATGAAACTAGATCTAGAGTCTTCAAAACTCGTTAAATCTTCGCCTGATGTACAAGTCGATCCATGTGAAAAGATGTTCTGAAGTCGAACATGGAAAGACATCGCCTGATTACCAGCCAATAATGTGAGCTGTTAACAAAAGCAAGAGGAATCACTGATAATGATAATGACCCTCAAAGTACTACAATACAATTCATGTGGTGTGAATGTATGATCCGATGTTGAAGACCATGCAAAATATTTCGGTCGAAGGCCATTGATGTCAACCTGTCGCTGGAAGTGAGAAACTTGCCATTGAGGCATGCAATCTTCAAAGTACTGAAAGGGTTGTTTCTAAGTCAACTTCTTGGATAATGAGCTGACATTGACAAGAAGTGACTCGTCATAGGAGGGCCTTAATGTATCCCACATCTATGACACGAAATGAAGCCAATTGTTTTATGGAGGTGAAGACGATCTGACGACACAAGGTTCAAGAATAGCGGTCATGAAAAATGAAGGTTGAAGGTATTGCAGTGGATGAGGCATTAACTGGATTGTGGTTTCTCAAATGAATGACTTCTCTTGAACATATTGCTGACATTGAGATGGATTGGTAGCGTTAACCCCAACAGATGGATGGTGTGAAAGACCAACGCTGAAATGACTGGTGAATGGAACAACCCAACCCGACTCAATACTGGTGATGGAGTGAAAGTGTCATGTTCAAGAGCAACCTACGACCATAAAATTCTTCAAGTTTTCTTCCCTTTTTCCCTAGTCATTGCTGACTAGTACCTCTTTATTTTTGTTAAGCTTGAGGAGGATAACATATGCTTTTTCTATAATTTTCCCTTCGGGAAAACCTGTCGCTATGTTTTAACGAGTCTAGCAATAGTGAAACCCGTTCTTGTCTAGGTGGACATTTTTATCACTATTGTTTTAATGAGTATAACAACAAAGATAACTCGGTCCTTTTCGTGTTTAGAGAGTTTGAAAAGGGATGAAAAGGGGACTCTGTCTCGTCTCGGGTGGTTGAGTTTGTCACTATTGTTTTAATTAGTTTAACGAAAAGGATAACTCGGTCCTTTTCATGTTTAGAGAGTTTGAAAATGGACAAAAAGAAACTCCAGCAGTTCTTTTTTGTAGCACAATCCCTTAAGTCTGAAAAAGGATAAAATAGTACGAAAGGGATGACTTTTCGATCACTTTAACGAGCCAAAAAGACAAGCGCTCGACCTTTTCATGAGATAATCCCTCTGTTCTGAAAAGAATTAAAAGATACAGGAGGGATGGCACTTTAAATTAATTTAATGAGTTGGAAAGGCCAATTGATCGACAATCTTTTCATATTTAACGAGTCTGAAAAGAGTTTAAAGGAGACTCGTCTTTGAGGAACGAGTGGTGTTTAGGGTAGCAACTAGTTCCGGGTAAGCTTGGAACTTCTCAAAACATGGTGATGTGAAGAGGGTGGCTAATAAGACCACTTGTCGCAGTTGTTCCTCAAAAAGGTAAACAATCAATTGGAAATGTATGATCGGCCAAAAGAATGAAGGTGATGACAGGAACACAACCAAGGCTCAAAAGGCTGATAGTATGGCAATCACAAAGGTTATTTACCAAAGGTGGGTTCATTTTTTTTAACAAGCTTGAACCATGGGGAACTATGCTTAGTGGTAGGTTTATTTTTTAACGAGCTTGAACCATGCGACAACATATGCTTGGTTTTTAGTTTTCTTTTTATGTAAGCTAGGAACGACAAAAAACTAAAAAACTAGAAAAGACAAAACTAAAAAGCTAGAAAATCTAAAAAGCTAAAAAGCCAAAAAGCTAAAAATGAATTCAAAAAAGTTTGCATGCCCCTAGCATGATGAAAAGGAGAGTCTCCAGCAACCATATGGAAATCACTGTGGTTAAGCGGGATTGTTTCATCCACAGAGCAGATAAAGCACCTCCTTGACTTTGTCCACCAAATAGACAAAGGTGAATGGTGTGTCAGACCAATCACTTAACTTACAGGGAATTCATATGGTAGGATGGTTTCATCCACAGAATAGACAAAACACTTCCTTGGTTTCGTCTGCCAAATAGACAAAGGTGAATACTATCTCAGACCAATCACATAACCTACAGGGAAACCGATCTTTTCAGTTGGGTTCATCCGCCAAATAGACAAGGGTGCATGTCCCCTAAGCTTTGTTACATTCACCGATCTACTCCTGGAAATCATGTGGATGGAATTAAGGTTGAAGAGATACTGCTAAAGTACGAGGACTATTTAGGGTTGATGGTCGACTTGGAGCTATGCTTGAACCTAGAAATGAAAGCTGGTCAACAGTGACAATTTTTCCTTCATGCGGGAAACACATCACTCAAAAGAGTGTTGAAACAATAGCCTCAATGTTGTAAACATAGTCACGTCCAAGGAGTAGATTGTAATCTAACGGTCCTTGGACTACCATCACGTTTAGGTGAACAATTTTCTTTCCCAAAGTTATCAGTAACTTAGGAAGGATCCCTAATGGTCGACTGGTTCCAATGTTAAAGCCTAACAGATTCTGTGTAACAGGCATAAGTGATGGAGAACCAAGCACTTTCCAAGCAGTTGAGGAAAGGATACTCACTGATGTACCCTCATCTATGATAGTGCCAGACACGATCATTTTCTAAACTTGTACTATGATCCGGAATGGTACATAAGAAGGAAGGCGAGATCTTGCTAGTCAATTCCAATCAAAGGAAGTGACTAGACTGCTTGGAGGGGGTACCAAATAAATAGTTGAATTAACCCCTTGAGTAGCAGGAACTGGGGAATTTTCCTCCTGTTGTGAAGGAATGGGTGGATTTCCCCCAAGTTCATCGAACTCTGAAGTAACAAAAAGAATTTGAATGGTATCATTCTTACTCTCTTTAGGAAAGGTATGACCTTCTGAAGGTAGAACTGGGTCAACTGTCACCTCGAACTATTGAATTTCGTTGGGTATAGACTTAGAAGATTCACTTTCAGCGATAGGTGTTTCAGCCAATAGTTGAGTTATGTCAGTCAGATTTTCAACTAGTAAATGACTTAGAGAGAGTTTCCTGTATCCAGATGGAAGTCGCTGCAGTGAAGCAGGATGGTTATGCAAGAATCTTTTGGCTTCATCCAAAAAAGTACAACGGGGAAGGGTATGGTCCCCTTCGCATAATCTACATGGAATTTTGACCTTTCCTTTCTATCTATGAACTTCACTATTACTAGTTGATGGTGTGTTATCAACATGATCACCAGAGGTTGATGACACGAGGTGGTGCGAACGGGGGGACCATTCTCTTAAGATCCAAGGAAGGCACAGATAGTCTCGATGAAAATGGTCTCCTTTACAAATTAAGCAAGAAAATTTGGGTTTAGGAGATTTATTGTGTGCATTTCCACCAGATGATTCATGGTTGCCCCCTTGCTGAATCAGCTTCTTCTTCTTCTTCTCCTTCCCTTTCTTCTTTTTCTCAGCCACCTGGTTACTAGCATCACTACTTTCACCAATCAAAGAGGAAGAAGGGTAGGGAGAAACAAACGAAGAAGAAGGTGAAGGGTCAACTTCAGTATCAACTGGATGCTGATTCGATTGCGGAGGAATCACAGTATTTTGAACCACAGAGGTTGAGAAATGCCATACTGGCAAGCCAATTGTAATTACAGGGAGGGACAATGTGGCCATATACAGAGCACTAATACTTCCCCAAGAAGAAAATGGACTAGGATTCCCTTCAAACGGGATTCCTTGATTGGTGGACTCCATTATCTCAACCTAATATCAACAAAGGAGCAGGGTTGTTATTCCAAATTTAATAAATTTTAATGATGCTTTGACACAAATTTTCTTTTTAAATTTTTAAGAGTTGAGAAAAAGCTAAAGATGACTCTAGTCCCCTTCGATTTTTGATGAGTCTAAAGTGACAAGTGCTTCGATGGACCTTTTCTTTTAAAGATTCGAAAAGGAACAAAAGTGACTACTCTAGAAATCTAAACAGAGCGATTACCAAACCAATCTCAAAACTGCAATATACACCTTGGTGATAAATTAAAAAGAAATTACCAAGGACTTATGTACGACATGCAATCTTCCCGAATGTTGTGTTCAGTGCATTACGATCGATAGGGTGGCATACACGGCTTCCTATGGATAAAGGATATAAGCCTATTGTGGTCTCCCAATATATACTCGACGGTACAGGGAACACAAATCCATGCTATCACTTGTCATATCAAAGAGGAGGAATCACCCAACCTTCGATGAAAATGATAGTTACTAGTTTTTATGACGTCGGAACACGTCTCTAGCCTAGACCTCTAGATGTGTTGCGTTAGGTTCCAAAGTGTTGTTAAGTTCATTGAAATTTATTTTAGAGTTGATCTTGTCTAAAATTTTTCCTTTCAATGGTTCAATGCATGATGTTGACTTGAAATTCCGAAAATGCAATCTACAATGATAAACAATCATTGTTTATTTTGAGTAATGAAAATCCTAGCTACTAGGGAAAGAAGATTCGATTCTTTCAAACAAAGAGCGAAGAGCACACACTAATGCAATTTTCCTAAATAATTTTTCACACACAAACTAAATGCAAATGCAAATGCATGTATTTGTTTTTCATTCCCTTTAATGTGAAAAATGCCAAAAAGGAAAACTAAGTATAACAAAGATCTGAAATATTTTACTCAAAGCGACATTTCCAACAACTTCTTCTTCAAAATAGAAAGGAAGACTAAACGACACTTTTCAATTTCAAATAGAAAATGTTTTCGACACTTCAAAATTCAAAAAATCAAATCAAGTACATGACAAAAAGTTCAATCAACTATCTAGGGAAGGAAGACTTCATGACAATTCTCTTTTTGACACAAAAAGACAATTACGACACTTTGTATACCAAAATGACAGATCGATTTAAGCAACTTTTCAACAAAGGATTGTAAATGATGGAAAAATACATAAGAACATTTACTAATCCTAATCAATGGAGGCTGGTCTAAGTGATGCAAGGAGGCTTCAGTAATGAGGTACTATTCATAAGCAGCAAATCACCTAAACAGAACTGAAAACAAGGACGAAAACCCCAAATTTCAAGAATGGAAATAGGTTCAGTCAGTCATCGCACCTGGGCTTCACAAAAACAGGGATGCATCACACTTTACAAACTCAGGAGGTGTGATGCATACTGGTTGATAGTGACAGACAGTGCGATGGGGCAGGGAGAAAAACTGAAATGGGTTTTGGCTCAAATTTGCAGCTGATTTTAGTGAGTTAAGCTGAGCTATGATTGACAGTAAAGAGAAAAGTATAGAGGAATGATCTTGAGAGGTTACTGAGCTACCAAAAGGGCATCTAGAATGCTTGTAAGTCAAATTTCCAATTCATAAACTAAATCGAAGATTGACTGAAGCAGCATTCATCTACTATGCAATTTCAGAGAAAGAGAAGTTCGAAGGCTATCTGGCCAACTTTAGACTTCATCTATAGTTTATAAAACAAACAACAACAACAAACAAACATTTATTTGATACCCAACAAAGTTGCCATTTTGTTTCTAGGAAAACTAGTGTCTTTTTGATCGACTAGCCCTCTAGGTTTGGAAGCTACCCTAGAAACAACAATTTAAAGCAATTTGTGATTTCTTCTATGTGTAATAGATAAGAGAGAGGCAAAGGAACTAATCTGGATCTTCCGCTTAACTCCTTGCTTGATCTCTCTCCCCCTTGACAGAGCTTGCAACTTCTCTCTGTACTTATCCCGCTCAAAGAGTACCTATAGAAACATAGTAACAAAGAACTGTCAAAGCATCTTGATCTATTATATCATAAGCATTATAGAATCAGAAATATAATGAACATACAATAGCATTTACAAATAATGACATTCTCAGTTGCATAGTTATATGGAAGAAAACTCAAAGAACTTTATTAAATAGAAGGGAGAATTACAACCCAGTTGTCTGGTCTAGCATCATCCTCCCAGAATCAAAGCCCTCTTCACCTCATGAAAAGCAAGATCACACCAATAATATGATGATGTTTCTAAAATACAAACTGTCAACACTTCCTTACAATTCACAAAATTACAGCCTCTAGATCTCTCAGATGAGGGATCCATTTATAGATGTGTTCAAGGGTGTGAGTCATATCTGGGTTTTTGATTAGTGTCATTCTACTTGTTGCATTTGGTTCCACTTGGATATTTCTTCGATCTCTTACTCATCCCTGGACGAATTCGGAGAGGCAAGTGTCATAGGAGAAGTTTCTAGAAGATTCCATGAGCATCCACCTAGCAAACTATCTCAGACATTTGTCCATCCTTGCTCATCGCACCCTACAGAAGGCCTCATCAGTATGCGTCACGCCTGGCTAGTGTAGAAGTCAGTATGCATTGTACCCTAATAGTGGAGCAGTCAGTATGGTCTAGTTTTGGCCAGTTCTGGATGGCTTTCCAGGTGGAACTTTTGGGGAATGATGTAATCAGTTGACCATGATCCTTTAGGTTATGAAACAACAATTTTAGGGGTTAAAGAGCCGTAGTTTATCAACATATGAGATTGGGGTTGAAGTGCCCAAATATGTCTATAACACTCCTCCCCCTTAGGAGAACACCATCCTTGGCATTCAATGACACCTACAACCAACAAGATTGCTGAAGGAAAATTGTACTACCCATGGAGCTTTATAACTTAGCTCTTTGTAGTATTACATTGATCAACCTGCCAAAAATTGAATCAGCATGACAACATAACAACATTACAACCATAATGACATGAAACCCATACCACTTATTGGAGATTTATAACACAAATCAAGGTATTTACAGCCATATACATACATATACTTACAAAAAAACATATACCAAAAAATATGTTAAACATTCTCTCAACCAATGAATAGAGAAGGATGCATATCCCGCATCTGATCCATTATCTCTCATGTGGCCTCATTAGGCTCAAAGTGCTTCTACTACACTTAACTTGCTTGATTGCTTAATTGCAGAGCATGAGCATCTTTAGCTACAATATAAATTAAGGTTAAGGCTGGAATTCTCGTTCTAGCTCCACCTAGAATACATACCAACCAATCACATGATCAACATCTTTAACATACGTTTTAAGTAATAATACATGGAAAACATCATGTACTTTCACTATCGGAGGAAGTGAAATTCGATAGGCTGTTGATCTAATCCTTTAAAGAATCTTGAAAGATCTACAAAACTGAGGTGCCATCTTGGCACATGATCCAATCCACAAGGGGCTTTTCTTGGATTTGATGTGCAACTAAACTTGTTCCACAACCTAAAATTCCTTAAACAACTTGATCTGATCTGCATAAATTTTCTGCCTATCCGGTGCTGCCTTTAGATTCTTCTTGATTACCTACATTTCTTGTTGCATCTCTGCTAACATATTTAGTCCTATCAGTACCCTGTTAACTATTCACTCCAACTAATATGAGTATTACAACTCTACCCATAAAGTGCCTCAAATAGACTCATGCGTAGTGACTCTTGATACTCATTGTTGTAAGAAAAATCTATTAATAGAAGATAATCTTCCAACTTCCATTGTTGATCCATCACATACATCCTCAACATATCCTCCAATATCCAATTAACCCTCTCCATATGTCCATTTTTCTATGGATGACAAGTTTTGTTGAAGGCCAAATTTGTACCTCAACCAACAAACAAATCCTTCCAACACTTGGAAGTGAACTTTGCATCCATGTATGTCACAATCTTCTTAATAACACCATGCAATCTAACCACATCTCTGATGAACACCTGTGTCACACCACTAGCCGAATAGGTAGATTTCACTGGAATGAAGTGTGCAACCTTATTCAACCTGTCCACCAAAACCATGATGGAATCGTGCTTTCTAGATGTTCTTGAAAAAACTATAATAAATTCCATGTAAATTACCTCCCATTTCTACTTTGGAATCGAGATTGGCTACAGTAACCCACATGGATTCTTACACTTTTCCTTTACCTATTGACAATCCAAGCATCTCGTCAAAAACTCTGCCACTTCTTTCTTCAAGTTTGGCCAGTAGCAGAACTTCTTCACTTCTATTAATGTCTTATGATATCCCAACTGACCTGAATACGCTTTCACATGAAACTCTCTCAAGATAAGCTTCTTAAGCTCACTATCATATGGAACATATATCCTGTCCCTAAATCTAATACTTCTATGAGACAATATTTCACATCCTGTGAACCTGTCCTGTACCTGTACTTGTACCTACACCTATACCTGTACCTACATGTGTACCTACACCTATACTTTGTTGTAACATGTGCGTGAGCTCCATGTACTTGTTATCCTATTGACCTGTCTGTAAGAACTGAGCCTGTAAATCTCTCCCATAAGAACTTATAGCTACTATGTGGTTCACCTATATCTCCCTATTAAGACAATCAGAAACCCTATTCTCTTTACGTTTAATATACCTGATCTCAAAGTTGGACTTGTTGATAATGGCCAACCATCTAGCTTTCCAGAAATTCAAATTCGGTTGGTCAAATAGGTACCTCAATCCACTGTGGTCACTCATCAATACAAACCTCCTTCCAAGAAGATAGGACCTCCACATTTTCAATGCTTGGAAGATCACTGCCAACTCAATATCATGTGTCGGATAATTCTTCTCGTGCTCATTCAATTTTTATGACTCATAGCATACTACTTGTCCCTCCTACATAAGAACTCCACCAAGTCCTCTTTTTGCAAGCATCAGTGCATACCACAAATTCTCTGTTTGTATCTACAATGTTTAGCAATAGAGCACTTGTCACCAACTATTTTAATTGCTCAAGACTTGTTTCACATTCTTTTGTCAATTCAAACTTCTTACCTTTTCATTGCAATGCTGTGATAGTATATGAAATCTGTGAGAAGTTCCTGATGAACCTCCTATAATAACCTGCTAACCCCATAAATATCTTACCTCATCCAGATTCCTAGGAGATGCCCACTCCATGATAACCCTTATCTTCTCTGGATCTACTACTATGCTTTCCTTGGAAACACACGTCCCAAGTAATGTACCTCTATCTGAAAGAAATTGCATTTGATAAGATTAACATACAATTGATGCTCTCTTAGCAATCTTAATATTGTTGCTAAATGTTTGGTATTCTCTTCTTCATTCTTACAATATATCAAGATGTCATCAATGAACACAATAACAAACTTTTCTTGACAAGGATGCAACACACTATTCATTAATCACATAAAAGTAACTCGAGCATTAGTCAAACTGAAAGGAATTTCAACAAATGAATAATGTATGTACCTATTCCAGAAAGTTTTCTTATAAATATCATCTTCCTTGATGCATACCTGATGATATCCAAATTTTAGATCAATCTTCAAGAAAATTGCTGCTCCCTTCAACTGATTCAACAAATCATCAATCCTCGGCAACAAACACCTATTCTTAATTGTCACTTTGTTCAACTTCTTGTAATCAATGCATAACCTAAGAGTAAAATCATTCTTCTTCACAAACAATATTGATGTGTGCCATGCTAATACACTTGGCCAAATGTATCCCTTGTTAAGAATTTCCTTCAATTGGAACTTCAGCTCTACCAACTTTGAAGTGCTCATCATGTATGGTGCTTTTGATGATGGTGTTGCCTCTAGTACCAAATCAATAGAAAATTATACTTCCCTATGAGGCAGAAAATCTGAAATCTCTAGAGGAAATACATCCCAAAACTATTGTAAAATTGGGTACCTTCTCAAGACATCCACATCCTCAATTTCCTTACCTTTTTCACTAGAAATATGCACTACAAATAAGACACACCCTTTCCTATGACTATGATTTGCCTGCATAGTTTTCATCATCCTACATGATGTTGCTTTCTTCTTAACTTGTAATATTCTCTATTCTCCGTTATCATTCAAACACTCGATAGATTTTTCATAACAATCCACCTTGGTCTTATACAACCAGTCCATACCCAAACGAATACTATATGATACTAATGGCAATACATTCAAATGTGCTAATGTAGGCATACCATTCAACTCAAATGGACAAGCTCTCACCCAATGATGAAATTGCTTCATTGTACTTGTAGCCAGCTGCACTAACCAAGACTTTGCATGCACTTCTTTATTCAAACCACACTTATCCACCAGGTCAAGATTAACATAACTATAATTATATCTAGGGTAAATCAAATTAGAAATAAATTGAGCATAAAGCTTACAATCCATCTCAATAATAAACACCTCGTGATCTACCTTACTATTATTCAATGTTACATATATCCTAGGAAAACTTTATCAAACATCCCCAACTGTTTGAGGCTCTGGGGCATTGTAAATTTGAGGTCTACCACCCTAATGTTGTGGAAAATATCTTTGACAATGATCTTTTCCACAAGTCCAATATGTGCTTCCTATCATTACCCTTTTTTTGTTCAAACAAAAATTCATGTCCGTTGTTAGATGCATTGAAATTCTTGTGCAATGATGCATTATCTTTTCTACATGTGTCCTAAGGCCTTTCCCATTTCTTATCCCATTTCTCTTTATTCATGTTGTTACCCTTCCAGTCTAGTTTAGTCTCAAATCCGCACTTTGATTTTTGATAAAACAATGCTTTAGCTTCCATATGGCCTCCTCCAATGATATCGGCTCATCAAACTCAATCCTATCCTTAAATGTTATCAACAACCCACTGATGAATCTCTAAATATTGGCCTTTTCCACATTGAGGTAAGACACATACCTCAACAAATTCAAAAATATGCTAATGTACTCCTCATTAGTCATAGATCCCACATTTAGCTCATAAAACTCTTTTTCCCTGTTGTCATAGTTCCTCTTTGATAAATAGTTATTCCTAAATAGTATCTCGAATTCACTCCAAGTCATCTCCTCTTCATAAATATCTCTAATGTTCATTACATCTTCCCACCAGATATTTGTTTTACCTTTAACACTGAATGTAGCTATTATGGCCTTCATGTTCTTTGAGTAATCATGTATCCTGAAGAACTTTTTCATTCCAGGAAACCATGCTTTTGCGTCTTGTCATTTCTTCATTTCCTCATCAAATGTAGGTGGATTTTATTTCTTGAACTCATCTAACAAATATCCCCTATAGCTCCTCCTATAAGGATGATAATGATGATGACCATGATACCTATCAGAACTAGGACTAGAATAGTACATGTATCCATCATCTCTCTTCTCTGGTGTATGTAAGAACCTGCCATCCCTTAACATGTCATCTCTATATGACCTATGCCAACTCTAAGATCTCCTACCGTGTTCCCCATTAGTTCTATTGTCCTATCCATAAATGATCTGAAGTGGTCCCTACTTTACAATTCTAACAAACTTTGAAGAATTATTGCATTGAATTCTCCTTTTCCTGCATGATTCTATCATTACCTACTTTAAAACTCCTTGTTTCTTCCATCAAACTCCTCAATGTGTCTTCTAAGTCAGAAGAGTACCTAACACCACATTGCACATCTAATTCATAGGGAGAATATCTATAGTCTACCATCTTGCTAGTCATCTTTGTTGTTTCTCTTCATGCAAGGTATATCATATCATCTAAACCAAATCATAAACAAACCAACGTACCATAGCATAGTTAGGGGAGGATGTCTCGTTTGCAAGACCAACCATGTTAGCACAATATATACATATAAGCATTATAATATCAACATTTATTCACTGTTTCAACCATTATCCAGTCACAAATGGATGACCATACCAACCACATGTGATGACCTCATCCATGATAACTAAAACCACATCCATGTATGCATAACGATATATAAGCACTAACATGCATAATCAACATACACTCATGATGACCACATACAACCACAACACCATCAACTTTCATATGTCGACACCACTGGAATCATGACCAATGCCATGCATACACAACAAGCACAAGGACTTATAATCTATATGCAATTGACATGTATATATGACAACGCATTCATCCAAGGGAACATAAACCAAACATCACCCAAGGAGAACAAAACCATGCTCTAATACCACTCTCTAACACCCTCCTCCCACATCTACCCAAATAATCGGCCAACCAGGGTAAACATGTCACGAAGAGTTACTATGAAATGATTAAACTCCCTATGTAATAGTTAAGGAAGTAGAACTAAGAGAATACAAACAACCTGACCTTCTACACATGCAACAAAATCCCTAAGAGAAATCCAACTCATCCAAGTGATTAGCACCTGAGACAAGCTGAAATTTATATGCCTTAATGCCTCATTCACTCCCTTTACAGGGGCATGCATGTGACTGGTACCCTCCATTCACTCCCACATAAAGCATGCATGTAACTCGAGACTTTGTGCTAGCGACTTTGGATTTTGTGCCACTTTTTCAAGGGCGAGACTCACACCACTGCCTAGAACTCAACGAAACTTAAAAAAATGAAAGGTAAACTCAAAACAATAACACAAATGCAAATACTTGAATAAGGACTTGATGGGACCCCTACTAGCCATGACAGACATTTCTTCAAACATGTCACAAATATGCATTTTACAATTTTAAACAATATATCTGAGCATAGGGGTGTAATAATTATATGCGAATCGCCAAGATGCATTGATGCCTTGTCACAATAACTACATTACCTTATATTAAGCCATATATTTATTGTACATTTAGTGATTAACGAAAACATGATGAGAGCTGTACATTATTATTTTCATAAAACTCATTCATAGCCAACATATAACCAACAAAAATATCAACGATACAACAACCATATAATCCACATATAAATAAGTATTTTTACCCATAAAATACCATGGAGAAAGAGAGATATTATTGATAAAGGTAAATACCTCTAGGTTTGGGACTTCCACGTTCCACCTGAAAATAGATTTCTTGAACCAAGTCTCTCTTTAGCCAATCAACCCCATGCCATATTCCAAGCATGAATGTGGGTTCTCATAAAACAAATCCATCAAAATCAAACCAAAGCTTCCAGAGGAAAAACCACCTGAACCCTCAACCAGTGACTCCACCTCAAAACCGAACATCACTATCCATCACCAGATTGTCTCTACCTAATCCATTAGTTCCATTAGTTCTATTGTGCTATCCATAAATTTTGGTTAAAAGTTGTAAATCCGATGTAGATTCTGCACATTTTGTGGGCACGGAGCATGAAGTTGTAAAAGAGTCATAGGTTTTTCCTCCCTCAATTTTGTAATGTAATGTCAGCTATAGAGATCTACCCATGGTCCACAGACCATGGGATTGTATGAATAGAGCAAGGCTCTAAGTTGTAGAGCAATCAATTGAATGATCATGGAATAGAAGCATAGTAGAAGTTATAAGGGAAAAGTGGAGTCTTTGGGTCGTAGGGTAGGAGAAGGCTCTGTAGCTGAGTTCGCAGAGGCCTAGTAGTCCACAGCTGAGTGTACAAACCCCTATAGCTAAGTGTGCAGGGTGAGTCATGTCTATAACTATTGAAGCACTAATAAAGAGAAGTTTTACATCAATTCTATGTATTTATCTCCTGATTTCTGTATCGAATATATTGCATATAAACTGCATTTCTATTATCTATATGGTGCACGAACATATATACTATGTAGATTAAGTGGATGTGAGTTAAAGTATATGGTTATGTGAAGTTGACTAACATCTATAACAGGATAATTAAGATACACGGTGTAACTTAGGGAAATAGTGCAGATCGCTACCATAGCAGCGCGAAATCACCTCAGCCCCTTGTTAGGGTTGCGCAAAGGACTATTATAGTAGATCACAAAGGTATTGTAGGTTGGTATAGTGCGTGAAGTAACCAGCGTGGAGGTAGGCACAATTGGACTAAATCAACACTTCAAACATCTCAAGGGTGCAAAAACTTGGTTCCAACATCCCTACATACTACTTCAGGTGAGAATTCAGTCCGCGCTCCGTGGGTTGATTCGAAAGTGCCAGTAGTGTAGGGATTTGTTTGGTTAATTAACTTTGAACCTGGGTCAGGCTCCATTAAGCCAACACCTACACTCCAAGCTACAAACAAGTAGAAAATATTTGAAGATGGGAGAATTTTGTGTCTCCAAATTTAGGAACCACTCCATAAGAACAATTTTTTTCAATAGAGGATAAGTCAAAAGATTAGATGGAAAGATATGTTTGGGTCTAAAAAAAGAGGTTTTTAATTCTCATAGAAGCACATGGAATCATCAGGAATATTTTTTTATTATTTACAAACAAAAAATAATAGGGTGAAAAGGAAATCCATGAAAAAGAATATATGAAAGAAGGTCGCCACACATATAAAGATGCTATAAGTGCACATTATGAGAATGATAAATAATTAGGTTATCAAAGTTCATTGGAAGAGGTCTTTCAAACGGTTCATAAACAAACCTAAGACAAGGAATTAGAGGTATAAAAAGAAGCCACTTTTTGAAAAAAGGAGGGAAAGACAGATGGTGAACGTGCACTTGCAAACAAGGCTAAAGGAGGTAATTCTTCCTCCTCTATATCCTTTTCAGAAGTGCTAAATAAAAATCCAAGTCGCTCTACCCCTTTGACAAGAGGTAAGAAAGACCGCAAAGAATGAAATTTCAACTCCTAGATAGCTCTAAGCTTCATTGATTTAATATGAATTTCTACTAAATCTTGGCGACTTGACCAAAATAGGATCATCAAAGAGGATATATATTCAAATAACTAAAGAAACTAAATCAATATGATTAGTAAATTTTGTTATTTGTTAGACTAATTTTCCCGTATTTTCAAGTGGAATAGCCTTGAAACTACTTTACTTTGTTTCGAGACATTGGAAATAGGTAAAAAATTCTATAGATGGATGAAAGAGCTTTTATTTGTTTATATTGATCTCATGGATTGTATTTTAATATCTATGTATGATGTAATCACTTAAAACATTTAGCGCAGATATTTTTTATTACAAAATATATTCTTGGTTCTTGTTAAAAATATATGTGCACTCTCAAAATTCCACATGGCCTTACCCAAGAGGCTAACATAACCATATTTTCCCATTAATTTCCAAAATGGATATATAAATATATAAACAAAAAGGTTTAGCCTCTCTAGCTACCCCCTCTCATTGGATCATATCCCCCTATAATCTTGTCCTTATTCATCTGCAGCCAATTATTATTTTATTATTAATATTCAAAACCATCACATAGCTAGGCTCCAATATTTCCTCATGTAAAATATAAATTATTAATCCAACATCAATATTAGGGTATTACATTCCCCTCTTTATTTCAACATTTTCTTTAGTCCTCAACACCATACAAGTGTACACATGTAAAAGGTTTACATCAAAACTAGTTGCAGATACGTCTCTCACATATCATATTCAAGATCCCATGTCAATTATTCAGGGATGTAGAGTTTCCATTGTACCTTTATCTACCATATTACTTTGTTTTGGAGAATCTTTGATTTTCTATCTAGTATATTCCCTACCTATACTAGTAAATATCCTTTTGTCTCCACCTAAATAAAAGTCTAACAATTACATTTATAGGATCATATATATACTTTTTTAATGAAACCAAATGAAATAAATTATGCACTTTGAACGAGGTATGAAATATGAGAACATATTCAACTGGTCCTATCATGTATAATATCTCAAATAGACCACAAAATATAGCTGCCAAATTATGGTACAAATTTCCAACTTCAATGAGCTTCTCTTTGGTTTCACTTTTAAAAAGTCATGCTTTCCTACTTTAAATTATCTTGTTATCATATTCTTATCTAAATAATTTTTTTGTTTTTCGTTTTTTTTTCGAATGATTGTTATAACATCATTCAACACTCTTGCATACCTCATGCTCTTTTATGGCCCTGAGCAATCTCTTTACCCATGCATACTTGACTTTATATTAAATAAATATATTTCAAATTCCATACATGACCCTATCCACACAAAAGCACCTACATACATGGGTGCAATAATACTATACCCAGATATACATTTTTAAATATGAAAAAATAAAATAAAATGTTATTTTTCGGGAGGGGTTTACGAGTTTTACCAAGAGCCGACCTACAAGAGACCATGGCCTAACTGAAATGAAACATTTTATGTGGTATATATACACCCCTTGTGTAGGCCTAAATCATAAGAGAAGAGAGATATTGACACTATACTTGATTTCCCCCACATCAAGTCTACTTTTCTAGTGCTTCTTGCACTCCTAGTCTCTAGGAAACGTTGGTTTCATTTACAAGGATGTTCAATCTTCTTATCTAGCATCTTCTTGCACCTATTAGAGAAGTTTTATTTCTGGCTCTCGCTAGATGGATCTAGAGGAAGGATTCATTAGTTCCTTTCGCCTAGATCAAGTTGTATCTATCATGCACTTACTATTGTTAATCAATAAAGAAGCTCATGTGTTATTCTTGATATATGTTATCATCTTATGAATGATAGTCTAAATAGTTATATATGATCATCTAACATATTATTATGCATGCAAATTGAATTATATATTATTTATATGCTTATGTGATTTATTTGTAGGCCTTCACATCTTGGAGGAAGCAGAGGGTTTAGACCCTATGGGAACTTCTTCAAACATAGGACCCTCGGGTATGTCTCTAAGTCCAAGTTTGATAATTAAAATGTTTGCCATGCTTGATTGAGTGTTCTTTTTTAATTTTTTCCTCTTACTTTGTTTAGGTTTTCAACCCTTTCCTTAGGGAAATTTTCCCTCCAACAAAATTAATGAATCTGCTGGGGAATACCATTAAGTATTTCCTAGAAGGGTTGTTTTCTTTGATGTAGGTTTAGTTTACTGTTTCTTGGTTTTTTCAGTCTTACGTAATTTGGTCATTCTGCTTGATCTTTTAGATATGGGATTTATTTTGATTTTGCCTTAATTTTCTTTTTGTACACATTTTTTTGTTATAGATAGTTGTGTACATATGCAGTTTCTTCCAAAGCAACCTTCTTATACACCTGTTGCTTCGCATACAGTCATGTATATATGATAAATTGTATTTCAACAGTCACATATAGATCTGAAAAATGAAATTTTTTCATTTCTGAGTTTTGTTGAGGCTTTGACCAAGTTTATTTATGATTTCTAAATATTTATGAAGTTTGGAGTCACCTTCATGACTATTATTGTTGTTGTTTTTCATCTTGTTGGAGAAATGCTTGTGTCAACCTAGGGTTTTGAATTTTTGAATATTTTTGTGTTTGAAGTTGGGTTCCAAGCTTTCTTTCAGAATTATGAGGTTGTGTTGTGGCTCTGGGACAAGTCTTTGTTCCTTTTGAACTTTTTGATAACCCAGTCTTTGATTTTCTTCCCTTGAGGCCTAGAAGTTGAGTCTTTTTGTTCTCTTTCTTGTTTTTGAAAGGGGATAAATATTTTTGGATGAGTGAAATATTTTAGTTCTCTAGAGTATTTCTAATTTTGAGAGTCTTTCATATATTTTTGGCCAAGTTCTTGAAGTGTTAAGTCTCTCATTTTCACTAACATTTTAATCTTTTGTGATCACTTGCGACTACATGGATTTGAGTCTTATTTAAGCCTTTGGACTTAAGATATTTTATTATATTCCCTTTTTGAAATCTTTTAGTTTTTTAAATATTTAAAAGAAAAACGAAAAACATTCTATTTGTTTTTTTTAGTAGTATTTTAGATTTTTAGTGAATGTGCAAATTGTTGTTATAAGGTTAAAAGCTTTTTTTCTTTGAGGAGTGATATTTATTTTGAGATTTGCTTCTCTTTGTTGTTTGAATTGGCCTTTACATTTTTTGTCACATTTGTTTACCTTTAAGACTCTCTTTGAATCTTGCACCTGAATGCTAGTGTGCATTAGGTTAGATGAATTTTAGATATCATTTAGTCTTTTTTTCTATATTTTGAAAGTGTGAGTTCAAAATTCGAAAAGAAAAAAAAATTCTTTATTAATTTTCTCGTAGAAGCTTTGTAGAAATCACTTTTCATTGAATAAAAAGAGTTACATTTTCATGCAGCTTTAGTTTTCTATTGATTTCTTTTGCATCATAACACCATCAGTTACACTTATGTTTCACTTGTCCTAAATAGCAAGCAACTAAAATGAGAACTTAAATTAAAATGAACTAGACTTTTTCTTTTTGTCATAGCAACATCAACTAGTCTAGAAAATTTTAGGGCCTTGGAATAGGTGTGTGGAGAGTAAACTCTCCAAGGCCAATCAAACTAATAATTATAGAAGTTTATTAATGAGTGGAAATGAGGTGTCATTAATCCATTCAACGAAGCTCCTCTATCATGGGAACCAAACACGATGACGTGTGAAGATAAGGAGTCCTTGGCTTGAGTCCCATAAGGGGACTATCCTGAAGAACTATTATGTGTAAGATGCAAGGTTGCGTGGTTCCTTATACCATATTGTATATATAAGGTATGCATTTTCAAGTTTTGTATTCTATAACATAATATTGTATTTGAATTTTATATATGGCGTGTATTAACCTCTTGCCTAGTTTTCCTAGTTATGTATATAGAACTTTGAAGACTTCTCCTTTGGATATTTTAATGGTTGATCTGCTCTGACAGGTATTGGTTCTCAAAAATGGCATATAAGTTAGGTTCTCCACCTGCATTGTGCATTACCAGCTTCCTTTTCCATTTTGGCCTTAGGATTGACCCCACCAAGACTTGACATAGAACCTTCTTGTTGCTTAGAAGAGTCATAACTTGTGTGGTAGGAGCCTACCTTATCATGGGCATCCTATATAATACCCTATTTTCACTTGGTGCCCATGTCAAAGTTCTTTTCATAGGCTAAGGAGTCTTCTTTAGTCCCACCATGACTTCACGTTGAAGATGCATTCTTCTTCTTCTCTACTTTTATTCTAGCTTTATACCGTAAAGACTCCCATGTGTTGAGTTGTACTATTGCATTGCATAATGACCATTTGCACCCCATTTTTCCTTAATATGGCTTCATTAGACTCGTGTATAAGCCACTTATGACCGTGAATTTTATACAAGTTCAAACCATGCATTCATTAGCCTTTTCAACTTGACACCTTTTTCCATGGAGGGAATATTCCCTGAGTGTCGATGACCAGTATCTGCCACCTTGCATTGCACATAGGAATGTTCTATACCCAATAACTAATGCACTTTCCCTTGACACTCATTCTCTCTAATGTATATAGGTATTCTTTAATTCCTTTTTAGGCTTTATAATATGAAAAAGTAAAAAGAAAATATTCCAAAAAAAGAGAGGGAATGGGACAATTTATTTATCATTTGATGGAAACAAGTGTCAGTAGTGTCACCCTTGAGAAAAGAACTCAAGAAATGAGTCTTTCCTCCATCAAGGTGGGACTTAGTTTGAATTTAGTGAAGTCAAAACCTTATTCTTGAGTCAGTCCTCCACCAGTTGGTTAACTCTTCCAATCATATGGATATTTTATTGATGCCTTTCCCATTGCAAACTCATACGAAATTATTTTATGTTGCCATACATTCAGATCAACTCGTGTTTTTTTTCAAGACAAGTTAACCTATTGTCAACCATTTTTCATCTCTTGACTCATATCTGTCAGCCACTCAGTCTATCAAGTTATTCTCAGTATCACATCAGGACTTGGTCCTTTACTCTTGTTAGTTAAGAAGGTCCTCACTAACTTCTTTTTGGTGGGTCTACTCTTATCACTTCTGACAAATTGCTTTGAGAGTAGACATAGAGTCACACCCTGGCCCTATTAACACCATTGATAGGTGAGATTGTTCTCAATATTGATTAGTATCATGGGTCTCTGACTAAGTGGTTTTCCTCATGCTTGACATCATCTTACATTATCACACAATGGGATTCATATAGTACCTTGGTTTCCATTCACCCCTATTAGTGGAGTCCTCACCTCTATCTTAGTTTTGATTATTGATTGCTTCAGAGGATTTATTTTGTGTGCTAGCCACATTTTGTGCACACCGGAAATGTACTTCGGAATGGTTACTTCATATTTATTCATCTGAGTTCTTCCAAATTATTGGTCTACATGTTACATTCATGTTGGTTGATGTGTGATGCCTTAATTCCTTCCTCGAGAAGATATTTTACCATTGAATCCAACTCATTGCTCTTGGAACAAGATCTAGAGTCCTTTTTTAGTACCTTAGGGTTTGTAATCATTAGTGGCCCACTCCTTCGCTACCGACAATGAGAATACCTCAATGCCTCTTGATTGGTAGATTCTTTCAAGTGTACAAATTCAACACATCTATTCACAATTGTCAAATTGTACATGGGTGCTTTGAAACTCATTATGATTATTGGTGAGTTGTCTCGCGTTTGTTAACAGTATACACCAACGACCAGTAATCAAATGATTTCTCACATGATCAACTTTATCTCATTTATGCCCATGGTGTAGAAATGTACCATCTGTGGTCAGTGAAGACCTGAGGTTGTGTGAGCATTTTGGGTTATTTGGACAGCTCCATCAGTTTTCTTCTAGTGATGCCTCTCAGCTCTATATGTTGCTTACTTTCTCAACAACATCTTATATGTTGGAACCCGAGTATATGTTGTACCACTATTTCACTTATATGGCTTGGTAGTTTTATGAGGATCAGTTATGGAACATCATTATTCATACATTCTCCTATGTGATAATAAGACATAGCTCCATTGTGTTCCTTTTTGACTATGATATGATGATCCATTATGTATTCTTCAGCTCATTTTGTACACTTATGTGTACATTTTAGATCTCTATTATACTTGATCAAGGTACATGCTTTACTACTTCTAAGCATGCGTATTCCCACCTCAGATATGAGTTTTGTTTCTCACTCCTTCCATAGGTATTTGATGGGTTGGAATCTGGTGATCTCCTCCTAAGTTTTCAAATGACTCCTCTCTCTATACTTCATATATTTTGGTCATCATGTTCCCCTATGACCTAATATATTAGGGAGCATCCACTATAACATCATTCAACACTCTTGTAGACTTGATCCTCTTTTATGGCCCTGGTCAGTCCCTTTACCCATGTAGACTTGACTTTATATTAAAAAACTATATTTCAAATTCCATATGTGACTCTTCCCACACAAAAATGCATACATACATGGGTTTAATAATAATATGCCCGTGTATAAATTTTTAAATATGAAAAAAAATGTTATTTCAGGTGGGGTTTGAGGTGGTATATATACACTCGTTGGGTAGGCCTAATTCATAAGAGAAGAGAGATGTTGACATTATACTTGATTTCCCCCATATCAAGTCTGATTTTTTCATGCCTCCTGCACTCCTAGTCTCTAGGAAACCTTGGTATCCTTTGTAGAGGTGCTCAGTCTCCTTATGTAGCATCTTCTTGTATCTATTACAGAGGTTGTCTTCATGGCTCAAGCTAGACATATTCAGAGGAAGGCTTTGTCGGTGTCTTTGGTCTAGATCAAGTTGTATTTATTGTGTACTTATTGTTGTTAATGATTAAAGAAACCCATGTCTTGTTCACAATATATGTTGTCATCTTATGAATGATAGTATGAATTGTTATATATGATGATATAAAATATTATTATGCATAATTGAATTATATATTATGTATTTTCTTCTGCGATTGATTTGAAGGTTTGCAAATCTTGGAGGAATCAAAAGGTTTGGACCCTATGAGAACATCTTCAAACATAGAACCTTCAGGTATGTATCTATGTCCAACTTTGATAATTTGAATGTTTTGCATGCTTGATTGAGTGTCCTTTTTTTATTATTTTATCTTTCTATGTTGCGATTATTAACCCTTTCCTTAGGGAATGTTTCCCACCAACAATGATTTCAAATTATGCTTAACTTTAACCATTTTATCTTCCATTTACTTGAGAAATTCTATCCCAAGTACTACCTTGTTTGTTGGGTTGTCCTAAATTACTAGAGTATTGCACAATTATTCCATATAAATCTTCAAATGGAATCATCTTCAATGAAGCTTTACACCCATTATTATAGGAAAATTCAACAAAATGTAAGTAAGCTTCCCACTTGGATGGTTTAAACATCACATGTATGCTAAACATGCCTTAAATTATTTCGTTAACTCTATATGCCCACATACGTTCTTTTGAATGATATACTATGCTAAAAATCAGATTTGTAGCAAATTATTTAAATATTTCTCTCAAAATTTTTGAGGTCAAATTTTGATCTTTTCTTCAAATGATTTATTTTGGAACTCGCAATCTATCAATTTATGTCATGTAATTACAATATTAGTTATTGTATTATTGAGTTTCAATAGATTAAAATGAGAAAATAATTGTCAATTTATCCACTACCACCATTATATAATCATGTCACCTTACTATCTTGGAAAATTTGGTTATAAAATCAATAGTTACAACATCCCTTTTGCGAATTGGAAATACATCTAGTAAACCAATTGGGTGTCTACAATTATATTTCACCCTTTGGCATTCAATAACTCTAGAAATATAATTAGCTAAATCATTCCTCATTCCTTCCCAAGGTTATTCACTTCCCATTGTTGAATTTGTTTGGATAACTAGTATGTCCTGCATATGGAACATTCTGTATTTCTTTCATAATTAAATTACTCAATTCATAAAAGTTAGGAACATACAATTTACTTTTATACATAGGGATACCATCTTATTTTGGTTTTCATTCATTAGATTTTTGTGATTATTTCTCTTATTGTATATTTTGTTTCACATATAAGTAATGTTGATTTATACCAAAAACCTCTAAATTTCTAATTTTCAAATATGAATTATGCATATTAATGGTTGTAACATAGATAAAAAGTAGCCCTTTGTTGAGTGCATCCGAAACTTTGTTCTCCTTTCCCTTGATGTGCTAGATGTCAAATTCACACTCACTAAAAAATTCCAACCTATTTGTTTTGAATTTAAAGTTAGCTTCTCAAATATACATTTAGTCCACTATGGTCTATCCTCAATCAAAATTCAGCCCCATGAGGTAATTCCTCTCCATTCTCAAGGCACGTATAGTAACAACTTTCTCAAATAACATTTTTCATAAATTATGTCATTCCATTTTAACTTCCTTGACTAATAACTAATGGCATTTCCACTTTGAGTAAGAACTCCACCAAATCCTTTTTTGTGTATATCTATACATAGTACAAAATCTTCATTTGGATATGCGATATTCAGGATTGATCCACTTCTATGTAAATTATTCAATATATGAAAACTCCCATCATTGTTTGCCTTCCATACAAATTTAGTTCCATTTTTTTTTTTTTTTTTATGGACGAACAATCTTGGAAAGACCTTGAATATGCCTTCTATAATAACTAGCTAGACCCATGAATGATTTTTTATTAGTGACATTTCTTAGTGCTGACCAACTTTTGATTTTTTATCTTCTCTAGATAGATAACTATTCATCTTGCTAAAAATAATGCTTTCTCAACTTGCCATATAACTAATGATACATTAGTACTTATAATAATAATTTTACATGATGTGCATGCTCTTCCACTGCCTTGGAATATTAAGTATGCCATCTAACAATTGTGGTGTAGGTAAATTCTCAGTGTGGACACAAAAAATTCCTCGAGCCAAAGAGAGCGAGTCTAGCCACAAACAAACAATCTATGGAAAATATCCTTAAGCTAGAATCAATTAAGAGCACCTACCTTTAGAACACTATTATGCTTGGTGATGATCCTTCTTCCTCACTCAAGCTATCTTCCGTTACCTTCCTTCGAATACCTGAAGCAAGCAAACAACAATAACAAGAAACATGAAATAATACAATATTGTATTCAGCCTACTTAATAGGTCAAGGAACATTAAGCCATAAATATATAAAATGACACTTCATGTAGGAAATCAATCAATAGTTGCATTTATATAAATCAAAAAGAGATTAAAACCAGTGCCTTGACGTTGTCGGTATCCTATGACGTATCTGGGTTCCCACACTTCTCCTAACACTTCATGGATAGCCCCAACAATGGACGCTTTAAGGCCTCTTCCCCTCTAGTCTTAAACCCAACCAAAATCACACTATTCTCCCTAAAATATACACTAGAAAGCTACTAGCTATAGATGACTTACTGGTTATTCAAACTTGCTCCAAAAGTACAACTAGATTTTGCTTGGGAAAAAGAGAGGTTTATATAGCTTGGATGGATGGGAGATGGTTCCACTCATCATGGGAGAAGGCCTTATCTCTTAAGGTTGTTCCATCGTAATATTAGAAAGGAGCCCAAACTGATTTCCTCAGCTCTATCCGGCCCAACCATCTACCAGACTTTCGTTACGAAGCTTCTAGACATGGAAGCTTCGGCTCCTAATTTAAAAAACCTTCCAAAAGAGGATTGATGTGACTGGAAAAAGGTCTCAATCGATTCGAATGGCACGAGGGTTAGTTTTAACCTCTATAAATCAATGTGGCAAGAAAACTGGTTCGTAGGAAGATTCATGGGAAATAATGCAAAAGGAAATTATTCTGCTCATGAAGAGGGACATACTGGGAGTTTCTTCATGATGGGAAAGCATGTCAGGTACACTGTAGAGGTCCTCCAAGATCATAGATGGGGAGTACGGGGTTAGTGAAAAAATGTTGTGTAATAGATGCCCCCTAAAGTGTGAAGGCCTACTTAGAGTGAGGGGTGAAATGCTTTACAAGCGGAAGTGGGGAACCAGAGTCTGTCATCAGAAGACGTGCAAGTAATCCTAGATACATATACATCATTGAAAGCTCTAAATAATGATACATGAATCATGGTATGGATGCAACCATCCAGATAATGATCATGTAAATAGATCCAAGGTATGGGCGCAACCATCCAGTAGAAAGGAACATAATGAAATAAAGGTACGGTCGCATCCATACAATAATGAGAAGGATCACATATAATAACTCACGGTATGGTAGCAACCATACATCTGAAAGAGACATGTATATTAAGATGACCATGTCACATCACCTCGCAACCTAGACTTGTGTAATCTCAGCTCAGGGTCTTGCGCTCCAAACAACCCAATCAAAGTATAAATCCTAACATGTGAATGAATGTGTTGAAGTTGAACATGCTAGTAAGTCGCTTGATTACTAGTCAACAATGTGAACCGTTAACAAGCATGAGAGAAACCACCAATAATGAAAATGGCTCTCAAGGTACTGGTAGCACAGTTCACGAAATGTGAAAAAGGTAACTATTGTCGAACACCCGTGAAGTCACCCAATCGAAATCCAATGATGTGAACTTGTCGTTGAGTGTGAAGAACTTTCCATTAGTGCATGCAAGCTCCAAGGTACTGGAAGGGAGTCTCTCGGCCAGCTTCTTGGATAATGAGCTGAAGTCGACAGGAAGCGACCATGTCGAAGGAGGGCCATGATGTATCCCACATCATTGGCACAAGACAAAGGGATGCAAATTATTTCAGATGATATAGAGAATCATGAGTAAGTGTAACTGTAGAGGGACTGACTCTTGAACATATCGGCGACACGATTCTGGAGTTTGGCAGTTTTTGGATCTATAGGATCAGTGGTAATAGTGATGTGGCAGAGATCAAATGGAAGGCAAAAAAGAGCAGCCCAACCCAGGAAGGTCAAATGAAAAGGGTGATATCCCAACCTGAAACGAAGCAAAAAGTGTGATGTTCAAGAGTGAGCTGCCAACATGACTAATAGAATTTTCAAATTTTCACCAACCATTTTTGGCAGGTACCCCAATTATTTTTTATCGCAAGCTTGAATGGGATAGCATATGCTTATACTGTAAGTTCATCCTTTGGATGAATCTGACCTAGTAAGTTTAATGAGCCATAGGAAGGAGAATCTCACGTTCCTCATGGCGATGAATCCAATGTCATTTAATCTTTTAATGAGTCAAACAAAGGGGTAACTCAGTATCTTTTTCAAGTTTAGAGAGTTTGAAAAGGACATGGAAATGAAAACTCCACATGGTCCCTTTCCATACATTTGTGTCTCTCAAGCCCAAAAAGGTAGAAAATGATACTTAAGAGAATCGCATGACCATTTCGGTCAAGGAGTACCTTTTTCATAAATAGTGCATCCCAACCCAAAAAGGCGGTAAATGTATTTTGGGTGCACTATTATAGCACCATTTACCACTCTTGGTATTTGCGATGCTTGGTTTATGGCCAAGGGCAACCCCTCCAACACTTGGTCCAAATATATTAAAAATAGTGTTTTATTCCCTATACGCTACCTTTCCCTAAGCTAAAAGCATGTACACGTGGGTCAGTCAATACCCAACCCACATATATGTATTAAAACACTTTAAAAAATTAAATTTCCTTAATTATGGGTGGAGTTCACGGGTTTTACCTGTTGATTACCTCCTATTGCCTATGGCCCAACTATTTCCCAACTGTTTCCCAACTAAAAATCAAATTGGGAGAAGTATAAATAGACTTCTATAGGAAGGCCTAAAGGAGGAGAAGAGATAAAGTTATTATACTAATATTATCCCTGATTGAGTCTGATGAATCCCTATGCCTCATGCACTTCCCTAAGCTTCAAGAAACCCTTTTTTCCTTGATTATATATATTCTCCCTTTTTCTTGAGATATTATGGTATTGGTTATGGAAGAAGATTGTTGAAGGCTGGGATAGGACGAATCTAGAGGACAGTTTCACTTGGAGCTAAAAGAAGAAGACTCAGGTTAATTATCTCCATGTTATTTATAGCTTACTACAACCAAAGAAATTTTGTCTTGTTTCCTAAACTAACTATGTTTATGCATCAAATTATGTTTTAATTCATATATGAATAATATTTTGATGTATGATTGATCATTTGTTTATATGATATAAAGTCAATTTTGTGAATAGCCTTTACTTCTATACTACTATGTATGTTCGTATTGAATAATTTTCATGTTTGAAGAACATCAGGAGTTGTAGAGGGTTTGAACCCTGTGGGACCTACCTGAATGAAGTAAATCTGGTTATGGTTGCTCTTACGTAGTTTTATTATATAAACATTTTCCCTGAGTTGTATGAGTGTTTCTTGTTGTAGATTGTTTCTACACTATTAGGGTTCTAACCCAAAGGCCTATGGTACTTATTCCCATAACAGAATTGGCAACTCCACTGGGGATAACAATCTTGTTATTCCTAGTTTGGGTTGTTCATTATCAATCAGGGCTCAGTGTTTGGTTTGTTTGCTTTTACAGTCTTATTTGGTATACTAGAGTCTCAGGCTTTAAGTCTGATCTTTTGGATCAGATGTTGTTTTTTATTTTTTCTTTCAAAGCTTTGTATACACCTTTTAATTTGTTTATAGTAGCGTATACACACTTGTTTATGTAAAGTGAACCTGCATATATGCAAGTTTTCTTTGTCAGAAGCGCATGTGAACACTTTTGTCTTTGAACACAGTCACATATGCAAACTTTTGCATTGTTTTTTCAAATCTCTCTACCCAGATAGATTTTTTGCTTAGTCTTTTTAATCTCTGTATGGTCAATTTCTATCTAAAGAATTTAATTATTCTGCAAGCTTACTGTTTCAAAGTCTCTTCCTCATTGAAAAGATTTGGTCTAGGTTTTCTTTTTAGTGAGTTTGTAATTGGTGTTTTGGCACAGAAGACTTCATTTAGAATTTCTTGATTGTTTTGGTTCTCCAAAACACGAGATTGTTTTCAGTTTCAGTGTCAAGCTCAGATTTTGAATCTACCTGCTTTGCTTTCCTTCATTTCATGGCCTTATAGATTTTCTTGCTTTTTGAAAGTCTTTTTGACGAATTTGAAAGTATTTCTTTCCTGGCTTCTTGGTCAGTTTTTCAAGCTCTTTGTTGCTGCTTGGGTCATTTAGTACAAGTTGAAGCCTTTTTTCTCAATGTTTTCGTTCATTTTTGAGTTTGTAACTTGCAAATACTGCGTGTGCTCTCTTTTCGGTCTTTGAGTTTTAGTTGCGTTTTGGGTGATTTCAAAAAAGTTTTTTTGGTTGCTATTTTTAAAAATAAAAGATCTCAAAAAACTTTGTTTTTGTTTTTCTTTTACCAAGTTTGGTTTTTGGTTTCTTTTTGTTGTTGAAAGAAAATTGCGATCTTTTACAATTTGTCCTTCTTGTTTGAAGAGAGTTTTGTGTTCAAAATTTTGTATCCTCTTCAATACTTTTGTTCTCTCATTGTTAGTTATAAACAAGTGCTTCTACTATTTGAGTGATTTAGGATCTTGCATCTCCATTATATCTTGCATTAGGGTAGTTTTCATTGTTAAAGCATTCATAGTCTTTTAGTTTTTTTTGGGTGTGTGAAGTTTGTTTCACGAAAAGAAGAGAAAAAATACTGTGCTTTTTAGAAGTTTCATAGAACCCATATAGAGATCTATTTTCATCGAATAAAAAATGATTGCATTCATGTAGTTAGTTTTTCATTGATTTCTGTTGTGCCATACACACATCATTGGTTTCACTCCCATGTATACCCTTGACTTAAATAACAACCATTAAAATCAAGCGATTAATTAAAATAAACTAGAACTTTTGTATTGTCATCAGAATACACCAACAAGTTTAGGTTTATTAGGGCGTTGGATTAGGTGAGAGGAGAGTTAACTCTCCAAGGCCACTCTAAATTACAAAATGTAGAACTTTGATTAATGAGCGAAATCCAATAGCGTTAGGGAGATTGGGAAAGCTCCGTAATTGCGAGTAAAGCACAATGGTGAGTGAAGATAAGGACGAGAGATACCTCCTCTCTTACTTGTCAGATCCTACTTCACGACTGTTCCACTCAGCTTCTGATACAAGTTGGTGACCATAGTTGCATATCCTAGGGACCATACAAGTGGCTGTAGAGGGGAATCCAGTGGCACCTAAGGTTGACGTTGTATCACATTAAACAATACTTCTGGAGGACACCCTTATGAAGCTTAGGGACTTACACTGGAAAAGGTTATTGTCTGGAGGTCAGCGTAACTACCTTTGATACCTTCGCTAGTAGGTCTGGGGAGTAATTACCCCACTCTATTTTCGAAAGGCCCTTGTTATTAAATTTCTTGTATTTTGGTGTCCAGTCCTAATCGCCCGGAGTAGAAATTCTCGAGATTTGTTTGATTATTGATATCTTTAGGGACTTTTTAGTGATTGTTCTTTGCTCCTAGTTGGCCTAGCTCTATAATTTTTTGAGTCTTTAAGTATATATTTTAAATAATTCAAAGTGGTTGACCAACCATCTCGATGGTCTAGGAGACTTCTTGGGCTATCACCTACAAGCCATGAGCCTTCTCCTAGAAGGCATATGAGTGATTCTGCCAGTGGTTTTCAACCAGTGGCAACAGGCACATCGGATATTGATCCTCTGCTTGGGGTCATTGATTCACAGGATAGACTTGGCACTAGTAGAGAATTATAGAGGAACACAACAGTTCTTTCTTGAGTACTTTTTCAGTCGGAAGATAATATCGAAGTTGAATAGCTTTCAGAGTCGGTTGCGGCTCTAAATTCTCCTCTTCCTCCTAATCGTCCAGATGTTCTATTGTATGTTTGGACACCGACTCATAGGCCTTCGAGCCCAGGTTTACATATTCTATTCCTTCGATGACCACTACTGGAAGCATGGCATCTATGACGAGTGTTTCGAGCATGTAGACTCCCATATATGTACAAGGAGGAGGAACTATTTCCATCCCTTCTCTTACTCCCGGCATGGCTATATTTGGGTCTACATACATTTTGTCAATGAGTGGAATTTCTCAGGCTACTGCATCTAGTTTTGGATTTTTCCTTTATGGAATTCCATCTCACGAGATTCCTTCAGTTCCTTTAAGCATACCATTGACTGCCTCTATACCCATGATGATTGGATTGACTTCTTTTCATGGTTTCCCATTTGGAAGTGGTCATATACCACATTCCAATATGACAGTAGGGCCAATGCCTTTTTCTTTTACATGTCAAGGTAATAACCCCTTCCAGAGTTGGACAAACCCTACGGTTAGTGGGATAGGAGCTGGGAATAAATTTTTCGACCAACAAGGGAATGTTTCATATTCTTGAGTTAATTCGTTTCATAATTTTCCACCCTTTTCTAACACATGGAATCCTTATCAGGGGCTGTCAGCTCCTTTTCAATACTTTGTTAGGGGGTAAATTCACTGCTTACACAGGATTTTCAATAGGAGTTGGTCAAACTCTGAATTTTGTTGGACCACAAGGAGCACCTTTTGGTTGAGTAGGATCTACGAGTTACTTCGGGCAACCTGGTGTTTTCCAAAATCTAGGTAATTCTTCTCAGACCTTTGGGAACCCCGCCTAATCTCGATGGAATTCCCAAGGTCCTCCACAACTTCCTTTTTTGGCCACGCTTAACTTTCCAGACTTAACTAAATTAACAAATGATCCAATTTGGTACAATCTAGCTTGGCCTGCAGTCCCAACTAAACTTCCCTCAAATATCCCAAAATTCGAAGGGAAGAGTGGTGAAGATTAAGGAGACCACGTAGCCACATTTCACTTATGGTGCTCATCCAACTCCCTGATACATGATTCGATCAGTTTGAGGTTATTTCAGTGCACCTTAACTGGAAATGTGACCAAATGGTATATAGAGTCTATAGGGGCACTTATACTTCTTTCTATGATTTGACTAATATCTTTTTGAACCATTTTCAGTTGCCTATCCAATATGAAGCCGAAATTGAACTTCTGGCTAACTTTAAGCAAGACACCGCAACTTAGATTTCGGATCACATCCAGGAATGGAGGAGGAGGAAAACACTTATGAAAGCTGAAATCCCACTAGAGTTCCTTCTCAAATGGTTTCTCAAATCATTAAAACCTGACATATCAAAGTACATGTCTCCTTCCGGTGTTTATTCGGTAGAGCAGGCTATTTTCCGAGCCGAGTAATTAGAGCTGATATATTCTCAGTCTAGGACTCTTCAGAAAATTCTACCTAATGGTCCTAGATCTAAGTTCAATTTAGAAAAACCGAAGCCAGGCCCCCACGACAATGGTATAGTCAGATTGATTGATGTTAACACGATGAACCTTTTGAATTAATTATAGCAGTTGTCTCTACAAACTGCTTCTTCTAATCAAGCAGCACCATCTACACCTACACCTTCCCAACTTACCTCTATAAACATCATCCAGACATCTAACCCCAAAGGAAATCAATAATCCAATGGGAAGAGGAAGGGATGAGGTAAGAAGAAGAACCAAGATGGGAAAGGCAATGCAAACAAAATCGGCAATGGTGATGGAGAGGGTAGGAAAGAGTCTAAGAAAAAGGTAAAGTTTCCATGCAAGTTATGAAATGGAGATCATCTGACTCACCTCTGCCCCAATATACAAGATTCTCAGTGCTTACTAGTGTAGCAACGGTCTTCTAGCTCCCAAGTTGTTATGAATAACCCTTTTCCCTAAGGGAAAAGATTACTTGCTAGCACGAATTCAAACACTGGTACCTCTGTAGGGGGCAACTAGGAAGGGGAAAATTTCTCAAATTTTTATATGATGGGTTCTAATACCGAAGTTGCTATGCGAGCACACGATTATGGTGAATAGGAAACATCTAAGGCTAAATCTATTGTTGAATCCATAGAGCCACTTCATATTGAGCTACCCTCTGTTGATTCTATACCTGGAATACTGAAAGGTTACGCAGAGCACTCAACTATTAACCCTAATGCTAGGGAAGCCCAGAACTACTCGATTGTAGAAGATCTAGCTCAAAGTCCTTGTGCTATGTCTACATTATAGGTACTCCAATCATGTCCTACTCAGAGAAGTGCTTTGCTTTTGGCCATTGGCGCAGTATATCCAAAGAATTCTTTAGTGCTCACTTTTGATATGATGAACGTCAGAAAGAGACTTCCTCGCCATGTGGCTTTCCAAATAAAGTCCACATACCGAAAAACCAATATTTTTCAGCCAGTTATAGATGAGGGAGCTTCCACATGCATGATGTCTATGTCATGTTGGAAGGCCATGTGATCACCTTTAGTTGTTCGTTCACCCCCTCTTTTGATGGTGTTTGATGGACATTCTCATAGGCGGCATGGGATTATCCTCACCTTTCCTATCTGTGTTGGGGGAAAGGTCATAAATATTGAGGTAGAAATCGTTGATGCGAACCTGGATTATAACCTCCTCTTAGGTAGGAATTGGATTTACGAGATGGATGCCTTTGTTTCATCATTATTCCGCATACTTTATTTTCTTCGTGATGAGAGGCTTGTTAGAATTGATTAGTTAGACTATTCTCCAGGGGACTCCCACGCAACTTCGGATTCTATCATTCCATTGGTGGACAATCCCTGTCAACCTATTGAGAATTTAGTTGTTGGGATGTACTCTTCGTTAATGGGTATTTTTGACCTCCCTCCTCCTACAACTAGAAGTAATGCAATTTCATCCTCTAAGGGACCTTCTCGAAAAGAGTTCTTTCGAACTCATTATTTTTTGGACCCTTGGCCCTTACCTTCATCTACCACCACATTAGATGGAGGGCAAGTAGGTGGAATGGCATTTCCCATGTCTGTAGAAAAACTTAGTTATCAATCTATCATTAACTTTGCAAACAACCATCCCACTCCTTTTTCATAAGAGGAGTTAGATGGCGACGTGGCTCTAGCTTGGACCCTCGATTCTTCTTCAGCTCTAGATTGCTTGGGTACATTGTTAGCATTTGAAGAAGCAATTTTGGAAGCAATGATGGGAGAGGATCGACCATGGGAGGATTTACATCATCGTTCATATTTTTTCCCTCCATTGCATGAAGTTGAATCTAGTTTGTCCAATCTATCTAGTAGTGATGTTTGTATAGTTTCAAACCCTTTGGCTCTAGCACAATTTTCCAACGAAGGTAACATGTCGGTTATCTCACGAACTGTACCTATAAACATCTATAGGAATCCTAACGTAATAGAAAATGTTTTCATCAGAGCTGATTTTTCCCCTGAAGAAACCCAAATCTACACTGATCTCTTTAAAGTGCTTCAAGATGTGTTCACTTGGTCTTATGAGGAAATGCTTGGAATTGATCCATCTATAGTCCAACATGAGATCAAGACATACGAAAATTCCAAACTGATTCGTCAAAAACTTTGTCCGATAAATCCTCTAAAAGCAACAACTATTAACATTGATGTTGAAAATCTACTTAAGGCGAGTTTCATATACCCCATTCCTCTAATTGAGTGGGTTTCAAATCCAATCCCGGTAGACAAGAATCAAGGAACAATCCGAGTATGTATCAACTTTAGGTATTTAAATAAATATTGTCCAAAAGACAATTACCCCATGCCCTTTATTGATCAAATTGTTGATGAATGTGTGGGTAATGCAATTTTTTCATTCATGGATGGATTCTCTGGTTACGATCAAATTAATATCCGTCCAGAGGATCAGCACAAGACAAACTTTATTTTTCCCTAGGGCATGTTTGCATACAAGAAGATGACTTTTAGTCTTAAAAAAGCTGGAGCTACTTTTCAGTGGGCCATGTCTTATGCTTTCCATGACATCAAACATGTTATCGAAGCATACTTGGATGACTTAGCTGCTCGTTCTCACAAGAGAATTGATCATCCCAGTCACCTTCGATTAGTTTTTGAGATATGCCATTTCTATAAAATCCGATTGAATCCGAATAAGTGTGTTTTCACGGTCACATCTGGTCGGTTGTTAGGATTCATCATATCGACTAAAGAAATTCGTGTTGATACTTTCAAGGTTGAGGCAATAATTTAGTTGCCTCCCCTGTCTTCCATCTGTCAACTTCAAAGTCTCTAAGGAAAGGCAAATTTCTTGAGGAGATTTATAGCAAATTACACCAAGATTACCAACGGATTTATGCATTTTCTTAAGAAAGGAGTTCCATTTTGATGGGATGACTTTGTGCAACAATATTTTGATGCTTTGAAAAAAAGCATTAATCTCTGCTCCATTATTGAGTCCACTAGATTATGGCAGAGATTTCCTTTTGTATCTCGTTGTGGTAGAATCAACCATCGATATAGTTCTGGTTCAGGAGGATGATGCTCTCAGTGAGCATGTGATCTATTACTTGAGTCGAGGCTTAGTAGGACCTGAGCTACGCTATTCTCCCATCGAGAAATTGGCCTTGGCGGCTGTCCATGTTGTCCAGCGGCTTCATCATTACATTTTGCTACGCAAAATGTTCATCTTAGCAGTTGTCAATCCTTTTCAGTTTGTCCTCATTAGGCGAGAGATTGGGGGCAAGTATAATAGATGGATTTTTATTTTGCAAGAGTTCAATATTGAATTCTTGTCAGCTAAATCTAATAAGTCATTAGTTTTTGTGGAATTGATTTTAGAGCTGCCTTGTGAGGAAGCTATTGTTTATGAGGAATATTTTCTCGACAAACATTTATTCCTCATTTCTTCTCAAGATCCCTGGTACAGAGATATCATTATATATCTCCAGACTTCAAAGTTTCCACATGCTTTCTCCAAAAATGAGTGCCGAAAGTTACGTCAACTTGTCAAAAACTATTTTATTATTAGTGATACATTATATCACAGAGGGGTTGACTCAATCCTTAGGCATTTCTTAACTTTGGAAGAAGCTAAATCTATATTTAATGATTGCCATAGTGGAGCTTGTGGTGGTCATCTATCAGGGCTTGCAACAGCCTAGAAAATTTTGCGTGTGGGCTACTTTTGGCCTTTAATTTTCAAATACTATATTGAAGCAATCAAAAATTGCCACCCTTCTCAAATTTATACTTGGAAAATGTGCGCGCATCCAGCTCCACTTTTTCCTGTTATCACTGTCATTCCATTTACAAAGTGGGGCATTCATTTTACTACTTGTAATCTGCCTTCAACAGTGAATCACAAGTACATCATTGTGGTCGTAGACTACTTTACGAAGTGGGCTGAGGCCAAGCCTACTTACAAAAATGATAGTGAAACAACATCCTTGTTCCTCTTCAACTAGGTTATTTCATGATTGGGTATCCCAGGAGAGATTTTCACTGACCATGGCAATCACTTCCAAAATCAATTGATGACCGAATTGGCTCTCAAGTTAGGCTTCTGGGAGGAGCATTCATCTCCATATTATCCTCAGGCCAATGGGCAAGTGGAAGTCGTTAATAAGTCCCTTAAAATTATCCTACAAAGGACAATTGATAAAAATTGATCCAATTGGCACATCATGTTGTACCCAGTGCTCTGGGCATATCAAAATTCAATTAAGACTACCACTGGTTTTACTCCTTTTCAACTAATTTACAGGTTGAAATCTATCTTCCCTATAGAATTTGAGATTATGTCCCTTAAGCTAGCTGTAGAACTTCTTCCAAAGGCATCTAGTCTTGAAAAATGCCTCATTCATTTTGGAACGTCTTGATGAGCAGCGTCGAGATGCAGCCATAATAAATGAAGCCCATAAGAAGAGGATTAAAACTCAATATGATAAAGTTTTCTATCCTCGGGTTTTTTCTGAAGGAGACCTTGTCTTAATCTATGACCAAGACAAGGATGCCCTGGGGGCAGGCAAGTTCAAATCTATGTGATATGGTCCCTTTATAGTCAAGCATATTTTGGAAAAAGGGGCTTATGAATTAATTGATTTTGAAGGTAACAAGGTGGCAGAGCCCAAAAATGGGCTCTACCTTAAGAAGTATTTTGGTTAGGCTTCGGCCGAGAAATTTCTTGTTTGTATATGTTGTATATGTTGTCTTCTTGGGGCCTAACCTAGGTTCAGAAGAGTTATTAGCCAAACAAATCTCTCACTACGGGCCCTTTCGGCCCATGGTATGGTAGCAACCATCCATCTGAAAGAGACATGTATATTAAGATGACCATGTCACATCACCTCAAAACCTAGACTTGTGTAATCTCAGCTCAGGGTCTTGCGCTCCAAATGGCCCAATCAAAGTACAAATCCTAACATGTGAATGAATGTGTTGAAGTTGAACATGCTAGTAAGTCGCTTGATTACCAGTCAACAATGTGAACCGTTAACAAGCGTGAGAGAAACCACCAATAATGAAAATGGCTCTCAAGGTACTGGCAGCACAGTTCATGAAAGGTGAATAAGGGAACTATTGTCGAACACCCATGAAGTCACCCAATCGAAATCCAATGATGTGAACTTGTCGTTGAGCGCGAAGAACTTTCCATTAGTGCATGCAAGCTCCAAGGTACTGGAAGGGAGTCTCCCGGCCAGCTTCTTGGATAATGAGCTAAAGTCGACAGGAAGCGACTGTGTCGAAGGAGGACCATGATGTATCCCACATCATTGGCACAAGACAAAGGGATGCGAATTATTTCAAATGATATAGAGAATTATGAGCAAGTGTAACTGTAGAGGGACTGACTCTTGAACATATCAGCGACACAATTTTGGAGTTTGCAAGTTGTTGGATCCATAGGATCAGTGGTAATGATGACATGGTAGAGATCAAATGGAAGGAAAAAAAGAGCAGCCCAACCCAGGAAGGTCAAATGAAAAGGATGATATCCCAACCTGAAACGAAGCAGAAAGTGTGATGTTCAAGAGTGAGCTGCCGACATGACTAATAGAATTTTCAAATTTTCCCCAACCATTTTTGTCAGGTACCCCAATTATTTTTTATCACAAGCTTGAATGGGATAGCATATGCTTATACTGTAGGTTCATCCTTAGGATGAATCTGACCTAGTAAGTTTTATGAGCCACAGGAAGGAGAATCTCACGTTCCTCATGGCGATGAATCCAATGTCATTTAATCTATTAACGAGTCTGACAAAGGGGTAACTCGGTATCTTTTTCATGTTTAGAGAGTTTGAAAAAGACATGGAAAAGAAAACTCCACATGGTCCCTTTCCTTACATTTGTGTCTCTCAAGCCCAAAAAGGTAGAAAATGATACTTAAGAGAACCGCATGACCATTTCGATCAAGGAGTACCTTTTTCATAAATAGTGCATCCCAACACAAAAAAGTGGTAAATGTATTCTGGGTGCACTGTTATAGCACCATTTACCACTCTTGGTATTTGTGATGCTTGGTTTATGGCCAAGGGCAACCCCTCCTTCAACACTTGGTCCAAATATATTAAAAATAGTGTTTTATTCCCTATACGCTACCTTTCCCTAAGCTAAAAGCATGTACACGTGGGTCAGTCAATACCCAACCCACATATATGTATTAAAACACTTTAAAATATTAAATTTCCTTAATTATGGGTGGAGCTCATGGGTTTTACCTATTGATTACCTCCTATTGCATGTGGTCCAACTGTTTCCCAACTAAAAATCTAATTGGGAGAAGTATAAATAGACTTCTATAGGAAGGCCTAAAGGAGGAGAAGAGATAGAGTTATTATACTAATATTATCCCTGATTGAGTCTGATGAATCCCTATGCCTCATGCACTTCCCTAAGCTTCAAGAAACCCTTGTTTCCTTGATTATAGATATTCTCCCTTTTGCTTGAGATATTATGGTATTGGTTATGGAAGAATATTGTTGAAGGCTGGGATAGGACGAATCTAGAGGACGGTTTCACTTGGAGGTAAAAGAAGAAGACTCGGGTTAATTATCTCCATGTTATTTATAGCTTACTACAACAAAAGAAATGTTGTCTTGTTTCCTAAACTAACTATGTTTATGCATCAAATTATGTTTTAATTCATATATGAATAATATTTTGATGTATGATTAATCATTTGTTTATATGATATAAAGTCAATTTCGTGAATATCCTTTACTTCTATACTACTATGTATGTTTGAATTGAATAATTTTCATGTTTGAAGAACATCAGGAGTTGCAGAGGGTTTGAACCCCGTGGGACCTACTTGAATGAAGTAAATCCTGGTATGGTTGTTCTTACGTATTTTTATTATATAAGCATTTTCCCTGAGTTGTATGAGTGTTTCTTGTTGTAGATTGTTTCTACTCTGTTGGGGTTCTAACCCAAAGGCCTATGGTACTTATTCCCATAGCAGAATTGGCAACTCCACTGGGGATAACAATCCTGTTATTCCTAGTTTGGGTTGTTCATTATCAATCAGGGCTCAGTGTTTGGTTTGTTTGCTTTTACAGTCTTATTTGGTATACTAGAGTCTTAGGCTTTCAGTCTAATCTTTTGGATCAGATGTTGTTTTTTATTTTTTCTTTCAAAGCTTTGTATACACCTTTTAATTTGTTTACAGTAGCGTATACACGCTTGTTTATGTAAAATGAACCCCCATATACGCAAGTTTCCTTTGTCAGAAGCGCATGTGCGCACTTCTGCGTTTGAACACAGTCACATATGCAAATTTTTGCATTGTTTTTTCAAATCACTCTGCCCAGATAGATTTTTTGCTTAGTCTTTTTAGTCTCTGTATGGTCAATTTCTATCTGAAGAATTTTATTATTCTGCAAGCTTACTATTTCGAAGTCTCTTCCTCATTGAAAAGATTTGGTCTAGGTTTTCTTTTTAGTGAGTGTGTAATTGGTGTTTTGGCACACCAGACTTCATTTATAATTTCTTGATTGTTTTGGTTCTCCAGAACACGAGATTGTTTTCAGTTTCAGTGTCAAGCTCAGATTTTGAATCTACCTGCTTTGATTTCCTTCATTTCGTGGCCTTATAGATTTTCTTGCTTTTTGAAAGTCTTTTTAACGAGTTTGAAAGTATTTCTTTTCTGGCTTCTTGGTCAGTTTGTCAAGCTCTTTGCTACTGTTTGGGTCATTTAGTAGAAGTTGAAGCCTTTTTTCTCAATGTTTTCATTCATTTTCGAGTTTGTAACTTGCAAAGACTGCGTGTGCTCTCTTTTCAATCTTTGAGTTTTAGTAGCGTTTTGGGTGATTTCAAAAATGTTTTTTTGGTTGGTATTTTCAAAAATAAAAGATCTCAAAAAACTTTGTTTTTGTTTTTCTTTTACCAAGTTTGGTTTTTGGTTTCTTTTTGTTGTTGAAAGCAAATTGTGATCTTTTACAATTTGTCCTTCTTGTTTGAAGAGAGTTTTGTGTTCTAAATTTTGTATCCTCTTTAGTACTTTTGTTCTCTCATTGTTAGTTATAAACAAGTGCTTCTGTTATTTGAGTGATTTAGGATCTTGCATCTCCATTATATCTTGCATTAGGGTAGTTTTCATTGTTAAAGCATTCATAGTCTTTTAGTTTTTTTCGAGTGTGTGAAGTGTGTTTCAAGAAAAGAAGAGAAAAAATACTATGCTTTTTAGAAGTTTCATAGAACCTGTTAGTTTCAGTCTTTCCAGCCTTCCTCCAGTGATCAAATATGCTCTTACAAAGTGGTCTCAGAGTGTCATGGTCAAATTTTGTCATTTCAAAGAGTTTTCAAGCAAAATTTGGTCACTAGGCATTAGGTCTAGGGTTTGCCCAAATGTCAGTCCATGTCACCATTCAGCTGAGTTTATCATCATTCATAGGGTTTTCATTATCATGTCAGTGTCTAATGAGTCATTTTACACCTTGTTCATGCTTCAGTTGCACCTAGGCAAGGTCATTTCCCTCTCCTAGGGTTTTGAAGGCAATTTCTCTTGGATGGTCAAATCACCGGAAAAAATTGTTTCCTAATGTTCATACACCTTTCCCTATCCTTAAAGTACCTTATCAAACACTTCCCATCCCTTAGATCCGCCAAATTCCTCATTTTTGCACAAACCCTAGTTTCTAGCTACAACCTGGCAATTTTCTAGGCTTGGCCTGTGTTTTGCCCTTTTGGACCCCTTCCCCTCACTCAATCTCTGAGATTCCACTTTCCCCTATTTTCTAACATCCCTCCCCACTCCCAAAAATTTCCTCAAGAATTTAGAAGCCTCCTGCAAAAGCGCGACCCGTTGGGTGGTGCGCGACCCGTTGAGAGCTCTTCCGCAGTTCAGAAAAGCAACGTGCGCGACCTGTTGGGAGGGGCGCGACCCGTTGGGGATTTCTCCACAGAAATTTGCCAGTAAGCTACCAAATGACCCCAAATCTCTTCAAGGTTGCAGGTAGGCCTCTGATCATCAAAGTATTTTGCTTGATAGAGAAAAATGAGCATGGGAAATGTGTTTTAATGCCATCAAGTTGAAATGAGAAGTTCATGTATATTTGCTTTCAAAATGTCAAAATGCAAGTAGAGATAGGGTTTTGTTTTGCTGCTCTCAAGGTTATCCCTTTCACCCCCTGAGGTCATTCATGAGGAGGGAAGACCATCTCAGCAGCTTGATGCTCCGGTCACCCGACATGTCAGCTCCACTCCATTGGTCACTTATCAGAGAGGCCCAAGGGCCTTATTTGCAGCAGCTAGGCGAGTACTATCTCCACAGAAGGTGGAAGGGGTCTCGCCTTCATCATCTGCTCAGCGAGTGTTATCTCCACATCAGGTGGAAGGGGCCTCGCTTTCTTCACCAGCACAGGTATTACAGAGGGGCAAAGAGCCCTTGATTCATGAGGATCCGGTGATTGATCTTGAGGTCAGTTCTCCTAGCCAAGAGGCGAAGGAGATCATTCAGAATCTCAAGGCTGAAAATGATGTTTTACAGAGGAGACTTGAGGGTGCTCAATGGACTATTACTTACCTGGAGCAGCGGAACAAACAATTGGAGGATGAGAAAGCGCTTGATGAGCTATGGAGGATTCGTAGCGACCGAGTCTTGAACCGTAGAAGACCCGGTGATCCATTGCCTACTGACAGAGAGTCAATGCTCATTTAGGAGAATGCTCACTTGGAGAGGCTGTTGGCTAAGGCCAACCAAGAGAAAAAGCTATTGAGAAACATGAAGAATCACTATTGGGCAAGAATGCATGTATGTAAAGCCAAGATGAAAGTGTTCCAAAGGAGGTTGTCCGAGGCTCTTAGGCGGAGGAAGAAGACCAATCCACTCTGTATCTTGGCTGAGGCATCTCTCAGAGATCATGGCACTCACTAGCGTCAGCTACAGCACAAATCCCAAAAAAATTTGAGAATTTTGGGTAATTTTGGTATTTTTGGGAAATTTACAGGTTTTGGCTTCTCAACGGGTCTCACCCCCGGTGAGACCCTTTGTCATCGTAGCTCCGTTTTGCAAAAACTCAACATTTCTAGATTTTTCATGCAAATTTACACATTCCTATGGATGTACTTGAGTTTTTATGGGGATTTGGGCCTCCAGAAGGTCAAAATACAAGCAAAATTTGACTTTCTGCCCCTTTTTTGAGTTGCAGAAGCAGTCTTGGGAGAATTGACTTTTGACTAGGAAAATGAAATTCAAATCCAAAAATTCTAGTTGGGTTGGAAAGTATACTCAGAGACCTTTCCAAAGAGCTATCCTGCACCTAATTCTGACACCGGGAAGGCCTCCAAACAGAGCTCCAACGTGCGCGACCCGTTGAGGAAATGTGCGCGACCCGTTGAGGAAACTTTGCCAGATTTGACCAGTTCAGCCCAGAAAACGTAGTTTGGCTCCAGTTTGACTTTTTGAGGTGGATGGTGGTCCTCTTGGATGTAATTATGACACTTTTTGGATACTTTTACTCTTGTTTAACTCTTCTAGAAGTTTCTTTCATGTAAAGGGTAAAAATTGAATGTATGAACTGGTTTCCAAGTTTATAGAGGCAAGTTGTTTTGACTGCCTATTTTGTAGTGCTTAGTTTAGAAGTGGTTCAAACAGCTCCTAGGATAGTGAGCTCGACCCATGGAGGCAGGGAAATAGGTTAGATCATCTATATTATGTACTTTCTTGCTCATTTTCATGGTTGGACTCTTGAGGGAGAAGCTATCACTGTATTATTTCACTTGTATCTCTGCAATTTTTTACTAAGGAAGACCAGGGTTTTGCAGTCATATTTGGGATTCTTGTGGACTCATGTGTTGATGGTGTGTTTCTCCATGTTATTGTAAGCTTTTTTATGTGATTCATTTCCTTTCTATACTGCTGCATATTAAACAAATGAAGTGTTAAAGTAAGAATTCATGCTTGCCATGCTCTGCTTTTAAATTTGTTTAATTTCTATGTTTTCTACTGTCTAAAGAGAATTCAAATTCATTGTTTTCTCTCTTTAGCCTTCTTATCTTTCTTTCCTAATCATCCACTTCAGCTAAAGACATCAATACAGGCTCCTACCTCGCCCCAAAGATCCCCCTGCAGAAACTGTGTCCAATCCCCGCACCCTAAATTGCAGCTCCTCAATTTGCCACCAAAAACCCAAAAAACCCAAAATCAATCTTTATAATCAGTTTACTAGCCTAATATCAGTGTTACCTTGTTGGTCATCTCATCCTATTGAAAATCCACCGAGATTGACCAGAGAGAGCCTTCTCCTGCCCCGTAGGGCTAGCTACGAGGCTGAATGGTTTGATGTAGCTTTGAGGTTTGCCTTTCTCAGCCTGAGGTGAAATTTCAAGTGCTAACAGAACCCATATAGAGATCTATTTTCATCGAATAAAAAATGATTGCATTCATGTAGTTATTTTTTCATTGATTTCTCTTGCGCCATACACACATCACTGGTTTCACTCCCATGTATACCCTTGACTTAAAAAATAACCATTAAAATCAAGCGATTAATTAAAATAAACAAGAAATTTTGTATTTTCATCAGAATACACCAACAAGTTTAGGTTTATTAGGGCATTGGATTAGGTGAGAGGAGAGTTAACTCTCCAAGGCCACTCTAAATTACAAAATGTAGATTTTTGATTAATGAGCGAAATCCAATAGCGTTAGGGAGACTGGGAAAGCTCCGTAATTGCGAGTAAAGCACAATGGTGAGTGAAGATAAGGATGAGAGATACCTCCTCTCTTACTTGTCGGATCGTACCTCATGACTGTTCCACTCGGCTTCTGATACAAGTTGGTGACCATAGTTTCCTATCCTAGGGACCACACAAGTGACTGCAGAGGGGAATCCAGTGGCACCTAAGGTTGACGTTGTATCACGTTCAACAATACTTCTGGAGGACACCCTTGCGAAGCTTGGGGACTTGCACTGGAAAAGGCTATTGTCTGGAGGTCAGCGTAACTACCTTTGATACCTTCACTAGTAGGCCTGGGGAGTAATTACCCCACTCTATTTTCGAAATGCCCTTGTTATTAAATTTCTTGTATTTTGGTGTCTAGTCCTAATCGCCCGGAGTAGAAATGATCGAGATTTGTTTGATTGTTGATATCTTTAGGGATTTTTTAGTGATTGTTCTTTGCTCCTAGTTGGCCTAGCTCTATAATTTTTTGAGTCTTTAAGTAGATCTTTTAAATAATTCAAAGTGGTTGACCGACCATCTCGATGGTCTAGGAGACTTCCTGTGCTATCACCTACGAGCCATGAGCCTTCTCCTAGAAGGCATATGAGCGATTCTGCCAGTGGTTTCCAACTAGTGGCAATAGGAACATCGGATATTGATCCTCCGCTTGGGGTCATTGATTCATAGGATAGACTTGGCACTAGTAGAGAATTATAGAGGAACACACCATTTCTTTCTTGAGTACTTTTTTATTCGGAAGATAATATCGAAGTTGAATAGCTTTCAGAGTCGGTTGCGGCTCTGAATTCTGCTCTTCCTCCTAATCATCCAAATGTTCTATTATATGTTGGAACACCGACTCATAGGCCTTCGAGCCCATGTTTACATATATTTATTCCTTCGATGACCACTACTGGAAGCATGGCATCTATGATGAGTGTTTTGAGCATGTAGACTCCCATATATGTACAAGGAGGAGGAACTATTTCCATCCCTTCTCTTACTCCCAGCATGGCTATATTTGGGTCTACTAACGTTTTGTCAATGAGTAGAAGTTCTCAGGCTACTGCATCCAATTTTGGATTTTTCCTTTATGGAATGCCATCTCACGAGATTCCTTCAATTCCTTTGAACATACCATTGACTGCCTCTATACCCATGATGATTGGATCGACTTCTTTTCATGGTTTCCCATTTGGAAGTGGTCATATACCACATTCCAATCTGACAGTAGGGTCATTGCCTTTTTCTTTTACATGTCAAGGTAATAACCCCTTCCAGAGTTGGACAAACCTATGGTTAGTGGGATAGGAGCTGGGAATAAATTTTTCGACCAACAAGGGAATGTGTCATATTCTTGAGTTAATTCGTTTCATAATTTTCCACCCTTTTCTAACACATGGAATCCTTATCAGGGGCTGTCAGCTCCTTTTCAATACTTCGTTACGGTGTAACTTCACTGCTTATAGAGGATTTTCAATAGGAGTTCGTCAAACTCTGAATTTTGTTGGACCACAAGGAGCACCTTTTGGTTCAGTAGGATCTACGAGTTACTTCAGGCAACTTGGTGTTTTTCAAAATCTAGGTAATTCCTCTCAGACCTTTGGGAACCCAGCCTACTCTCGATGGAATTCCCAAGGTCCTCCACAACTTCCTTTTTTGGCCACGCTTAACTTGACAGACTTAACTAAATTAACAAATGATCCAAATTGGTACAAAATAGTTGGCCTCCAATCCCAACTAAACTTCCCTCAAATATCCCAAAATTCGAAGGGAAGAGTGGTGAAGATTCAGGAGACCACGTAACCACATTTCACTTATGGTCCTCATCCAAGGCCCTGATAGATGAGTTGATCAGGTTGAGGTTATTTCAGCGCACCTTAACTAGAAATGTGACCAAATGGTATATAGAGTTTATAGGGGGCACTATACTTCTTTCTGTGATTTGGCTAATATATTTTTGAACCATTTTCAGTTTCCTATCCGATATGAAGCCGAAACTGAACTTCTGGCTAACTTTCAGCAAGACACCGCAACTTAGATTTCGGATCACATCCAGGAATGGAGGAGGAGGAAAACACGTATGAAAGATGAAATCCCACCAGAGTTCCTTCTCAAATGGTTTCTCAAATCATTACAACCTGACATATCAAAGTACATGTCTCCTTCTGGTGTTTATTCGGAAGAGCAGGCTATTTTCCAAGCCTAGCAATTAGAGCTGATATATTCTCAGTCTAGGACTCTTCAGAAAATTCTACCTAAAGGTCGTAGATCTAAGTTCAATTTAGAAAAACCAAAGACAGACCCCCAAGACAATGGTATAGTTGGATTGATTGATGTTAACACAATGAACCTTTTGAATCAATTATAGCAGTTGCCTCTACAAACTGCTTCTTCTAATCAAGCAGCACCATCTACACCTACACCTTCCCAACCTACCTCTATAAACATCATCCAGACGTGTAACCCCAAAGGAAATCAACAATCCAATGGGAAGAGGAAGGGATGAGGTAAGAAGAAGAACCACGAAGGGAAAGGCAATGCAAACAAACCCGGCAATGGTGCTGGAGAGGGTAGGAAAGAGTCTAAGAAAAAGGTAAAGTTTCCATGCAAGTTACGCAATGGAGATCATCTGACTCACCTCTGCCCCAATATACAAGATTCTCAGTGCTTACTAGTGCAGCAAGGGTCTCCTAGCTCCCAAGTTGTTATGACTAACCCTTTTCCCTAAGGGCAAATATTACTTGCTGGCACGAATTCAAACACTGGTACCTTTGCAGGGGGTAACCAGGAAGGGGAAAATTTCTCAAATTGTTATATGATGAGTTCTAATATCGAGGTTGCTATGCGAGCACATGATTATGGTGAATAGGAAACATCTAAGGCTAAATCTATTCTTGAATCCATAGAGCCACTTCATATTGAGCTATCCTCTGTTGAGTCTATACCTTGAATACCGAAAGGTTCCGCAAAGCACTCAACTATTAACCGTAATGTTAGGGAAGCCCAGAAATACTCGATTGTAGAAGATCTGGATCAAAGTCCTTATGCTATGTCTACATTATAGGTACTCCAGTCATGCCCTACTCAGAGAAGTGCTTTGCGTTCGGCGCAGTATATCCAAAGAATTCTTTAGTGCTCACTTTTGATATGATGAATGTCAGAAAGAGACTTCCTCGCCATGTGGCTTTCCAGATAAAGTCCACATACCGAAAAACCAATATTTTTCGAACAGTTATAGATGAGGGAGCTTCCACATGTGTGATGTCTATGTCATGTTGGAAGGCCATGTGATCACCTTCAGTTGTTCATTCACCAACTCTTTTGATAGCGTTTGATGGACATTCTCATAGGCTGCATGGGATTATCCCAACCTTTCCTATCTGTGTTGGGGGAAAGGTCATAAATATTGAGGTAGAAATCGTTGATGTGAACCTGGATTATAACCTCCTCTTAGGTAGGAATTTGATTTACAAGATGGATGCCTTTGTTTCATCATTATTCTGCATACTTTGTTTTCCTCGTGATGAGAGGATTGTTAGAATTGATCAGTTAGACTATTCTCCAGGGTACTCCCACGCAACTTCGGATTCTATCATTCCACTGGTGGACAATCCCCGTCAACCTATTGAGAATTTAGGAGTTGGGATGTACTCTACGTTAATGGGTATTTTTTACCTCCCTCCTCCTACAACTAGAATTAATGCAATTTCATCCTCTAAGGGACCTTCTCGGAAAGAGTTCTTTTGAACTCATTATATTTCAGACCCTTGGCCCTTACCTTCATCTACCACCACATTAGATGGAGGGCAAGTAGGTGGAATGGCATTTCCCATGTCTGTAGCAGAACTTAGTTATCAATCGATCATTAACTTTGCAAACAACCATCCCACTCCTTTTTCATAAGAGGAGTTAAATGGCGACGTGGCTCTGGCTTGGACCCTCGATTCTTCTTCAACTCTAGATTACTTGGGTACATTGTTACCATTTGAAGAAGTGATTTTGGAAGCAATGATGGGAGTGGATCGACCATGGGAGGATTTACATCATCGTTCATATTTTTTCCCTCCATTGCATGAAGTTGAATCTAGTTTGTCCAATCTGTCTAGTAGTGATGTTTGTATAGTTTCAAACCCTTTGGCTCCAGCACAATTTTCCAACGAAGGTAACATGTCGGTTATCTCACGAACTGTACCTATAAACATCTGTAGGAATCCTAACGTAATAGAAAATGTTTTCATCGGAGCTGATTTTTCCCCTGAAGAAATCCAGATCTACATCGATCTCTTTAAAGTGCTTCAAGATGTGTTTGCTTGGTCTTATGAGGAAATGCTTGGAATTGATCCATCTATATTCCAACATGAGATCAAGACATACGAAAATTCCAAACTGATTCGTCAAAAACGTTTGCCGATAAATCCTCTAAAAGCAAAAACTATTAACGCTGATGTTGAAAAGCGGCTTAAGGTGAGTTTCATATACCCCATTCCTCTAATTGAGTGGGTTTCAAATCCAGTCCCAGTAGATAAGAAGCAAGGAACAATCCGAGTATGTATCGACTTTAGGGATTTAAATAAATATTGTCCAAAAGACAATTACCCCACGCCTTTTATTGATAAAATTGTTGATGAATGTGTGGGTAATGCAATTATTTCATTCATGGATGGATTCTCTGGTTACGATCAAATTACTATCCATCCAGAGGATCAACACAAGACAACCTTTATTTGTCCCTAAGGCATGTTTGCATACAAGAAGATGCCTTTTAGTCTTAAAAATACTGGAGCTACTTTTCAGTGGGCCATGTCTTATGCTTTCCATGACATCAAACATGTTATCGAAGCATACTTGGATGACTTAGCTACTCGTTCTCACAAGAGAATTGATCATCCCAGTCACCTTCGATTAGTTTTTGAGAGATGCCATTTCTATAAAATCCGATTGAATCCGAATAAGTGTGTTTTCACGGTCACATCTGGTCGGTTGTTAGGATTCATCATATCGACTAAAGCAATTCGTGTTGATCCTTTCAAGGTTGAGGCAATAATTTAGTTGCCTCCCCTGTCTTCCATCCGTCAACTTCAAAGTCTCTAAGGAAAGGAAAATTTCTTGAGGAGATTTATAGAAAATTACACCAAGATTACCAACGGATTTATGCATTTTCTTAATAAAGGAGTTCCATTTTTGTGGGATGACTTTGTGCAAAATCTTTTGATGCTTTGAAAAAAAACATTAATATCTACTCCATTATTGAGTCCACTAGATTATGGCAGAGATTTCCTTTCGTATCTCATTACAGTAGAATGAACCATCGATATGGTTCTGGTTCAGCAAGATGATGCTCTCAGTGAGCATGTGATATATTACTTGAGTCGAGGCTTAGTAGGACCTGAGCTACGTTATTCTCCCATCGAGAAATTGGCCTTGGCGGCTGTCCATGTTGTCTAGCGGCTTCATCATTACATTTTGCTACGGAAAATGTTCATCTTAGTAGCTGTAAATCCTTTTCAGTTTGTTATCATTAGGCGAGCGATTGGGGGCAAGTATAATAGATGGATTTTTATTTTGCAAGAGTTCGATATTGAATTCTTGTCAGCTAAATCTAAGAAGTCATTAGTTTTTGTGGAATTGATTATAGAGCTGCCTTGTGAGGAAGCTATTGTTTATGAGGAAGATTTTCCCGACGAACATTTATTCCTCATTTCTTCTCAAGATCCCTGGTACAGATATATCATTATATATCTCCAGACTTCGAAGTTTCCACGTGCTTTCTCCAAAAATGAGTGTTGAAAGTTACGTCACCTTGTCAAAAACTATGTTATTATTAGTGATACATTATATCATAGAGGGGTTGACTCAATCCTTAGGTATTTCTTAACTTTGGAAGAAGATAAATCTGTATTTAATGATTGCCATAGTGGAGCTTGTGGTGGTCATCTATTAGCGCTTGCAATAGCCCAGAAAATTTTGCGTGCGGGCTACTTTTGGCCTTTAATTTTCAAAGACTATATTGAAGCAGTCAAACATTGCCACCCTTCTCAAATTTATACTTGGAAAATGTGCACGCATCCAGCTCCACTTTTTCCTGTTATCATTGTCATTCCATTTACAAAGTGGGGCATTGATTTTACTACTTGTAATCTTCCTTCAGCAGTGAATCACAAGTACATCATTGTGGTCATAGACTACTTTACGAAGTGCGCTGAGGCCAAGCCTACTTACAGAAACGATAGTGAAACAACATCCTTGTTCCTCTTCAACTAGGTTATTTCATGATTGGGTATCCCAAGAGAGATTTTCACTAACCATGGCAATCACTTCCAAAATCAATTGATGACCAAATTGGCTCTCAAGTTAGGTTTCTAGGAGGAGCATTCATCTCCATATTATCCTCGGGCCAATGGGCAAGTGGAAGTCGTGAATAAGTCCCTTAAGATTATACTACATAGGACAATTGATAAAAATTGATCCAATTGGCACATCACGTTGTACCCAGTGCTCTGGGCATATCAAACTTTAGTTAAGACTGCCACTAGTTTTACTCCTTTTCAACTAGTTTACAGGTTGACATCTATTTTCCCTATAGAATGTGAGATTATGTCCCTTAAGCTAGCTGTAGAACTTCTTCTAAAGACATCTAGTCTTGAAAAATGCCTCATTCATTTTGGAACATCATGATGAGCAGCGTCGAGATGCAGCCATAATAAATGAAGCCCATAAGAAGAGGATTAAAACTCAATATCATAAAGTTTTCTATCCTCGTGTTTTTTCTGAAGGTGACCTTGTCTTAGTCTATGACCAAGACAAAGATGCCCTGGAGGTAGGCAAGTTCAAATCTATGTGGTATGGTCCCTTTATAGTCAAGCATATTTTGGAAAAAGGGGCTTATGAATTAATTGATTTTGAAGGTAACAAGCTGGCAGAGCCCAAAAATGGGCTCTACCTTAAGAACTATTTTGGTTAGGCGTCGCCTAAGAAATTGCTTGTTTGTATATATTGTATCTGTTGTCTTGTTGGGGCCTAACCCAAGTTTGGAAGACTTATTATCCAAACAAATCTTGCACTACCGGCTCTTTCGGCAAAAGTCCGCAGAACGCAGACTGAAGTCTTGTTGGAAATAATACTGAGAGGGGAGGTGAATCAGTATTATCAAAATATAACTTTTCATATCTTTACTTAGAAACATATACGCTACTTCAATTAAGGGAACCCACGTGTATACACAATTGTGTCGAATGCAACTAGCGTATATCCAGAATACTTATGACTCAGTTAATCCATTAAATGTTGATCTTTAGTTAGTGCATCAAAACTTCATTAACCATATGTACAGTAAGCAGGTGCAGTAAAACAAAATAGATCATCACACACAAGAAGCACACATGAACACCATGATATAAGGTGGAAACCCAATGTGGGTGAAAACCACCTACTGCAAGTCGTCTCTATCCTCCTTTAATAAGAAACTTCATTTTACAATAGTTCTGTACTGGTGCAGTCTTATACCAATACACAAGCTTCTACATGCAGAGGGCTACAACCCTCTCTCGTTTTCCAGACTCTCCTGGATGGGAGCTACAACGCCCTTAGCTCTTGTACTAGCCGATCCATTTACTAGTACGTAGGTGCCTGCCTACTGAATGCTCCAATATTCACTTGTTCTCCAGCTGCTACTAGAAGGGAGCTACCATCCCCTTTGCTCTTGTACTAGCTAATGTACTAGTACGTAGGCACTGGCCTACGATCTCCTTTCATCCTCTAGGGACCACATTTCATACATTTTCAGCACAACACTATAATCTGACAGCCACGTTTCATCCAATTTTCACACTGGACCCATCAATATCATTGAAGCACAAAAACAATCAACACTAGCATCATCAATCTCTGAATCACCCAATATTGAATCACTGAGACCCTGTCAAAAAAATGTAGTCACCAGAACACACAGAGCAGAACACTGAACTCTGCAACAATATTCATAACCAACTGTATCGTCAAAATCATGCATCAAAGTTCATACTCTACTTGGCAGTGCTGAACCAGCATGTATACGCAACTTCACCAAAGTGAACCAGCGTATATATCATCAATTACTTACTTATAACTTGATGCACTTCTTGACGTCAGACATATCCAGATTATTACATATACAAGGATAATATGTGTGTTAGCACCCAGATCTAGTCCATCAGATCACATAAATATGAGTCATTATGATCCTGATCCAATATTAGTTCTCATCCATCAAAATTGAAGCTAAACACAATCAACCAAATAGGATATGCAGAATACTGACACCATTAAACTGTCATCAGAACTCATCAACAACTAGAACCACTTGTAACTTCAAACATCAAAGCTCAAATGGTATATGCCACTACCATGAACCAAACCCGCATACATACGCGCTTACACCAAAGCCAACTCGCGTACAGATCTATAAATATTCAATAATGACTTGCAGCGATTTCAAACTTACGTTATACCCAGTTCAGATCATTACATGTGTCAGTATACAGATCTAGAATAAACATAATCAACCATATAGAGATAGTTCATTTCAAACCATTTGATCTTGATCTATCCTTAGATCTTGTTCTCCATCAATCGGTGAGGTCCCTCCTTAGCTCAGATGAAGCAATGCATCATCAACCCATAACCTGCATACTGGATCTCATACTTCATTAGATATTCAAGACATTATCCATGCCCTTGCCTAATGATCTTCTTCTCCTTTTATAGTCTTAGGCCTTGCTCAATACCATGGTCCAAAACCATAACAAACCAATACCATGGACCCGATACTTGGGATCAACACATCTAACGAGATACTATGGTCCAAAACCATAGGTTCAAATACCAAGGACTAACTACCGCGGACCAAAAGTAAGTTCTCCAACATATACACGATGTTCCTTGCATGAAAGTGCGTGTATATGCATACGCGCCTTTGTAACGTCTAACCCGCGTGTATACGCGGCTCGGTCATGATGAACCTGCTTATATATATTTTCTCTTCATTCTTGTAGTCTGATCATCAAATCCTTGCTGCTGACCTACTGCACTATGATCTGTGATCTGTGTGATTTGCCATCAAGGATAACACTTATCTCATATTACCAATAGTCTCCCCCTTTGGACTTGATGGCAAAGCTAACTTGTCACACTTAGAACTATCATCTAATTCCTTTGAGCTATCCTGCATCCCATGCATTCAATCACGTCTGATATCTCTTCTGAAGATTCATCTAGTTATAACTAAGTGAGATGTTCTTCTATGAGTGGGTTGCCATCAAGTACAACACATGCATCACAATGCAAACAATCTCCCCCTTTGGACTTGATGGCAACAACACCAAATCAATATCCCCTTTTGACATCAAGGGCAAAGGGTGGACCACGATATTCACTTTCTTTGATAAGCATCCTGCTGACCATACTCCCCCTGAGTACCTGCTGAAATTTCTAAATGAGCTCCCCCTTTGTATATGCCAAGGTGTACTAATCTGTCCATGCTCCCTTTGAGTACATGCTGAAATCTCTGCTCTTGCTTAATTGTGTTGTTCATGCTTCCCCTGTCTGTAAGCAAAGTCTACAAAAAGATGTTATACAAGAACATGACTCTATACATCATAAGTGACCTTCCTAGCACCAAAAACTCATACATACATCCATCTCCCAACCTAGTGGGGATATATCAATATTGACTCATCCACCCAACCAAGTGGGGATACAAGAGTATAACATCATTCATCCCAGGCATAGTGGGGAAACCAACATAGGCCGTTACATGACCTTGATATGGCTGAAATATTTCATCATCCTTCTTATGCATAAAGGGGTTACATTATGTGACCAGAAGAGATTTCATCAAATGAATACAATAGATAGAGACACACTATTACATCATGAGTCTTGATATGACCTTTACATGAGACCAAACATCTAAATAAGACCATGATAGTCATTAGCAACTATCATACACAATGTATGATCTGCTCCATAAGCATCTATCACCAACATCTAGACCAGCAATCATGTTCTCCCTCTGTACCTGTTCCATCTGTGCCAGATGGTTTCTGTCAGGCCCATCTCAAACTCTTCTCATTCTGAGTTTGGCCCACTAATTAACATATACGCGACTATATCCTTAGAAACAAGTGTATATATGTGGATACTCCTTATGAAACTCGTGTACAACCATTTCCAGATCAACAACCTGTAAATGTCCTATGACAAGGTATGTCTGCATATAGATATCAAATCATTATCATAAAATCATTCACATTATAACATATGTGTAAGACACCATAGCCATCTTATCAACAAGATCATCCATGTATCATCCCTTGGGAATATTTGCATCAATCAACATATGTAAGTATCAACCTATCAACATATAGGTAAGGACTCATCATCATCATGTCTCCAACAATGCAACTTTGAGTAATCATTCATGTATCTAGCGCTATGTATCTTGAGCTCAAGATCTTTTGTCAAGGCTTCTTTATATCATCAACTTCAACAATCGTCATCCACATGAGCACCAAGAACTATAGGAATCCTGCATCATAACTGTATTATATGATCTTTATGCATATGACGGCAGCAGCATATGAGAGACTCATCATCAAGTAATGAAGTTGTGTATTCAAGCTTTGTACTTCTCCTTATCCTTATGAAGATCACCATGTAAGCATCATATATGCACCATCTATGAATCAATCCACAAATATGATCTGAACATCAACTATGTAACCCCAAGAATCATATGAGATTTTATCATGGAAAACTCATAACCACATCATAGCAAGATATATCATTTAGCGATATAAGCATCATCACAAGGACTATTAACCATAATGCCAACAATGCATTATTAAAGGCATATGCTCCCCCTCAACCTGTGCCATCTGTTTACTGTTAGATATGATCATGCATATATCAGCAATAAGCATCAAGACATCATCATCATCAATTTAGGATCAAAACACTTCTAAAAATCTTACAAGTATCAAGACATTTCCACACATCCTCAACAAACTGTAACTATTAACCAATAGAGCAAATAATGGACTGAATCATATCCAACCCTTTTTCTGAGCCTGTCCCCACTGCTTTTCCTCAGACTGACATATACATGACTATGCAGTATCTAAGTCACGTATATACGCAACTTCCCTTTATGAAACTTGCGTATGAGATTTAGGACACTGAATTTTTACACTTTTAGCTCCCCCTGAGTCTATTATATCTGTGTTGTGCAGTGTCTAAGTATATTGTGTTGTGCCACATCTTTCTGACTGTACTTCCTTCTTCTTCCATATCTTCAAGCGTGATGATGTTTTCTCCTTTTGGTATGGTCCCTGTACTTTGTTCCTGCATTCCTTTGCTCTATGTCCAAGCTTATTACATGCATAGCATCTTATATGTTTCATATTCCTTCTGTAGCAATCAACAGCTTTGTGACCAAACATATTGCAAGAAAAACAATATCCCTGAAAGTACCTGGAATGTGATGATCTTTCTGTGTGATGATCTTGAACCATTCTTCTTCTACATCTGGCTACAACATGTCCAAGATTATGACATACATAACATTCAACATTATGCATTGGAGGAGTAAAAGATTTCCTTTGAATAATTTCTTTCCTTGGTTGTTGATGGGGTTTTCTTCTCATCTCTTCGTTGTGCATTTCAGATTTCTCATTAGAGTTTCTTGCCTCTCCTTATGAGCTAGATTCACTTTCAGTGGATTCATAAAAACCAAGACCAGTTTTGATAGCAGGAGACCTTCGACTACTAAGAATATCATCCAAGATCTTAGTATTATCGTGAAATAGTAAGAGCTTATCCTTTTCTTCTAATTTATCATTTAGAATATCTACCTCAACCTGAAGATGCTCTTCCTTTTCATGATAGTGCTTCTTCATGTCTTCTTCAGCTTTCCTTCCTTCTTCCAACTGATGCCTCAATTCAAGAACTTCGTTTTCTTTTTTTTGGAGTAGATATTTATTCTGCTTCTTTGATTCTTCAAGATCTTCCTTTAGTGAGCGGATCATAGCTTCAAGCCTTTCATAATAACTGGATCTATCTCTGAGTTTCTTAATGATTGATCTCCTTTTATTGACTTCATTTCTTAATGATGTCACTTCATCCTGCAACTTTTGACATTGGTCTTCCTTGTTCTTGAATAACTTCCTTACCTTGTTTCCTTCCTCTAGTTGAGCTTTTAGTTTGGTATCTTCTTCTTTGAAAGCACATTCCCTTTTGCTCAATAGATCTTGTTGATCTCTAATTTTGTCTGTAAGCCTTTTAAATTCTGCCTCTATTTGATATCTTTCTTTCTCACCCATAAGTGCAAATTCAGTTGCTTCGCTATCACATTCATCATCTTTAAGAGGATAAATAGATGTATCACCAGAGGATAACAAATTCATACCTGATAGATCTTGTTCATATTCATTCTGAAGTGATTCTGAATCTGATGTGCTCCTTCCACATATTCCCCAATCAATACACCCACTGCCATAGTTCTTCTGAGATGCCTTCTTCTTCTTAGGTGCTTTCCTCTTAAGCTTCTTTCCCATAGTTCCACGGATCTCCTTCAAGCGATCAAGCTTCTACCAAAGAACCTGGCTCTGATACCAATTGTTGGAAATAATACTGAGAGGGGGGGGGGGGTGAATCAGTATTATCAAAATAAAACTTTTCATTTCCTTACTTAGAAACATATACGCTACTTCAATTAAGGGAACCCGTGTGTATACGCAACTGTGTCAAATGCAACTAGTGTATATCCATAATACTTATGATTCAGTTAATCCATTAAATGTTGATCTTTAGTTAGTGCATCAGAACTTCATTAACCATATGTAAAATAAGCAGGTGCCGTAAAACAAAACAGATCATCACACACAAGAAGCACACATGAACACCACGATATAAGGTGGAAACCCAATGTGGGTGAAAACCACCTGCTGCAAGTCGTCTCTACCTTCCTTTAATAAGAAACTTCATTTTACAATAGTTCTGTACTAGTGCAGTCTTATACCAATACGCAGGCTTCTACCTGCAGAGGGCTACAACCCTCTCTCGTTTTCCAGACTCTCCTGGATGGGAGCTACAACCCCCTTAGCTCTTGTACTAGCCAATCCATTTACTAGTATGTAGGTGCCTACCTACTGAATGCTCCAATCTTCACTTGTTCTCCAGCTGCTACTGGAAGGGAGCTACCATTCCCTTTGCTCTTGTACTAGCTGATGTACTAGTACATAGGTGCTGGCCTACAATCTCATTTCATCCTCCAGGGACCACATTTCATACATTTCCAGCACAACACTATAATCTGATGGCCACGTTTCATCGAATTTTCACACTAGACCCATCAATATCATTGAAGCACAAAAACAATCAACACTAGCATCATCAATCTCTGAATCACCCAATACTGAATCACTGAGACCCTGTCAACAAAATGCAGTCACCAGAACACATAGAGCAGAACACTGAAATCTGCAACAATATTCAAAACCAACTGTATCATCAAAATCATGCATCAAAGTGCATACGCTACTTGGAAGTGCTGAACCAGCGTGTATACGCAACTTCACCAAAGTGAACCAATGTATATATCATCAATTACTTACTTATAACTTGATGCACTTCCTGACTTCAGACATATCCAGATTATTACATATACAAGGATAATATGTGTGTTAGCACCTAGATCTAGTCCATCAGATCACATAAATATGATTCATTATGATCCTGATCCAATATTAGTTCTCATCCATCAAAACTAAAGCTAAACACAATCAACCAAACAGGATATGCAGAATACTAACACCATTAAACTGTCATCAGAACTCATCAACAACCAGAACCACTTGTAACTTCAAACATCAAAGCTCAAATGGTATATGCCACTACCATGAACCAAACCCGCGTACATACGCGCTTACACCAAATCCAACCCTCATACAGATCTATAAATATTCAATCATGACTTGCAGCGATTTAAAACTTACATTAGACCCAGTTCAGATCATTACATGTGTCTGTATACAGATCTAGAATAAGCATAATCAATCATATAGAGATAGTTCATTTCAAACCATTTGATCCTGATCTATCCTTGGATCTTGTTCTCCATCAACTGGTGAGATCCCTCCTTAGCTCAGATGAAGCAATGCATCATCAACCCATAACCTGCATACTGGATCTCATACTTCATAAGATATTCAAGACATTATCCATGCCCTTGCCTAATGATCTTCTTCTCCTTTCATAGTCTTAGGCCTTGCTCAATACCATGGTCCAAAACCATAACAAACAAATACCATGGACTTGATACTGGGATCAACACATCTGACGAGATACTATGGTCCAAAACCATAGGTTCAAATACCAAGGACTAACTACCATGGACCAAAAGTAAGTTCTCCAAAATATACGCGCTTTTCCTTGCATGAAAGTGCGTGTATACGCATACACGCCTTTGTAACATCTAACCCGCGTGTATACGCGGCTCAGTCACGATGAACCAACGTATATATATTTTCTCTTCATTCTTGTAGTCTGTTGCTGACCTTCTGCACTATGATCTGTCATCTGTGTGATTTTCCATCAAGGACAACACTTGTCTCATAATGCCAACAAGTCTCACCTAAGGTAGTAGGGGAGGGTGCTAGAACTAGGTTTATGCACCCTTGGGATGTCTTAATGTGTTTTGGAGGGGTCGTGAACCATTATGCGGCATCGCGCCACTTTGTACTCTTGTCAGGCTTTCGAGTAGATCCACTGTAATGCCCCACTTAAATCTTATCCTACAAATTTTGTTAATGTTTACATTATCTGAAAATATTAAGAAATATTGGTCTAATATATAATTCATGATTTCCATTATTCAAATTCCCCACTTACCTTCTCAAATTGAATATTAAGTAGGATATGGTCTCCTTCCATTATTTCAAATAATATATGTATTCATCTCACATTCCCAATGTACCCTCACATTTACTTGGGAGAAGGCATGGTTCTTTCCAACTCATTATCAATATATATATATTCATTTCACATTCCCCAATGTACCCTCACATTTACTTGGGAGAAGACATAGTCCTCTCCATTTAATTATCAATATATATATATATATATATATATTCATCTCACATTCCCTACTGTACTTTTCAAATTTACTTGGGAGAAGGTCCTTTCCCATTAAATTCCTAATTTTATATTCATGTCACATTTCCAAATATACTCCAAGCTTTACTAAGGAGAAGAGAAGTCAACTGTAAAGATGGATGAGAAGTTAATGACATTAATGAGAGGTGGTTGAGAGGGAGAAGGGAACGGGAGTATAAAAAGGGAAGGAGGAAGGGAGAAAGGGGGATGTTGGGTCTTGCTTATGATTGTGGGGGTTGGTTATGATTGTTTGGGTTTGTTGTGTTTTCGGAGACCTTAGGAAACTATGGAGGTTTCTTGGGTTGTTGAGAGGAGGGAAGTATTGTTATCTTGGTCTAGATCTTCCATCTTGGACACACACACTACATCTGGTTGGACTTGGGCTCGGAGGGCTAGGGAACCTGTGGAGGTTTCCTGGGCTAGGGATTATTTCCTAGTTGGCTAGGAGGTAAATCCAGTGGGTCCGTCAAGAGGAGAGTTCAGCAGGAGCAGTAGGACAAAGGTATCTCCATCAGCCACCAGTACAGGTATTCCTCCATAGACTACTCTTGTAAATTTTATCAGAATGAAATATTCACCTTAGTTTATGCTGATTAGAATGGAATGATAAAATTGTATTTGTTTAAAAGTTGTGTAAGTAAGTAAGTTATCGCCTCTGAACGCATTTAATTTCAGAAGAAAGTAGATCTGCTAGCAGACCCTAGGGTAGGTCTCTTACACATGGTATCAGAGCTTGGTTCAAAATCTGGACCTTGAAACCTGTTACTTTGTCTTGGCTTGGTTTGGTTGTGAATGCTGGTTTTGAGAGTGCACATATTCTAGTGGGCTCAACTTCTAGAGAAAATTGGGCTCATTTTCCATGAATGTAGTTGTTAGAAATGGATGGTTGGGGAATTAAATTGCGCCTTTTTATTTGCCTTTCCCTACTATTTTAAAGGGGGCTGAAGGATTGCGTGTCGTGGTTCATTTTTCTAAAAGAGCTGGTGGCTGGTTTCTTTTGAAGTGCACCCTTGAGGATGAGATTTCTGCTATGTGTTCACTATCGAATATGAAACTTCGGCTACCTCAACAATAGAGCTCTGCCAGAGGCCAAGCTGGTCCAGGCCCGTATCATCCAAACTACTTTCAGATTTAATAGCAATGACATTTCTCTACCCAATAAACTCATAAGCGTGTATGCCAAGTGCGGGAATTTGGCAGATGGTCGCAGATTTCTGGAGCAAATGCCTGATCGAAATGTGGTCTCGTAGAGTATCATGATTGCAGCTTACTCCAGAGCCAGGCATGGCGACGAGGTGTTGAATCTCTTTAATCAAATGCAAAGAATAGGTATTCCCCCTAATTATTTCACTTTATCCAGCCTTCTCCACAACTACCTCAAAAAACCCATCCCATTACCATGGCCATTTCCAAGCTTAGCAAGAAGTGCGAGGAACTTGGATTGCAAGGGTTTGAAAAGGAACCCTAATAGGCCCATTTTAGCTCAATTACAGACCCAATGCCTGCTACAGGTTGTCTAAAGAGCGAGTTCTGAGTAGAAGAAATGGGCTTTCCAGCTCTTTAGATGGCGCAGGATCGAATCCTAGGGACTAGAAATGGCTGAGAGTCGTTAGAATCCTAGGGACTAGAATCCAGGTGTTATTGTTACTATTAGTATCATCAGAAGTTTAAAAGAATAAAGTCGTTCAAAATGCCAAAAAAATAGGTCTTAAAACTACCAAAATTATCTATAAGGTTAAAAAGTTAAGGGTAGTTCAGAGTTTTGTACTACCAGAGTATACTAAAATATCAGAAAATATAACTAGCAAAGGGAAATGTTGGCATATCAGTCCTTTATATTTCCTTGGTCCTACTTGTTTCCCTCTGCGTTGGATTTTTCGGTACCGCTAGAAGGAATATCATTGGGGAGAAGCCCACTGAAGTAGGTCTCTCACTACTTCACCCTTTTGTACTTCGTCGAATCTGGTGCCAGCACATCCTTTTACTGTTGTTGAATCTGGCATTGGCATGCTACACTAATTGAGTCAGCCTTTGGACCTCCAAAAGGTCTTTCATTCTTCCTCAATGCTATAATGGCTTCAGCGTGATCTGGAGCTTGTTCATCATCTATTTTTCCTCCACTGTCTCTTGACTTTAAACTCTTTGTTCTTTATCTCCAACAAGTTTCTGCCCCACCCTTTCTATCGGAAATGAAGCATCTTGTGAAGCAACATAGAGATAGTAGCAAAATTCCGTCATATTGGCCTTCTATGTTTAGAAAATTGATATTACTTTGAAATTGGGTGAATTTTTCATATTGTAAGTGTACAGTGAATTTACTGTTGATAATCTTTGATAAATTTGATTTTTCCTCGAAAATTTGACAATTTTGTGAATACTTATTGTTCTCTTTTAAATATTTTTTTTTTAGGCTTTTCTTGTGTTATGTGGTTACGGGTGGGATGTGTATAAGATTTATAAAATTACTCATTGTTTTTGACTTGAGAGATTGAGAGCTTAAACTAGAGACTTGGCTTTTATATAGACAAAATTACATATACAAAAAGACTTAAATACATTCCGAACAGAAAGAGTTATCATGCTGCAGGGTGATCAGATGGCAAAGGAGAGTTCTCGCCTGTAGCTGGAGATGTCGTCGCCCTTGCTACTATACAATTCTTACTACTATAAGTACGTACATTTCTGGTTTTCATGCTGAGCTTAAAACTTCCTGATTGAGTGTGTGACTTACTGGCAAGCAGTGAGGTGGTTGGGCTTGTAATGTAGAGAGCTGAGCTCAAAATTCTCGAGTGAATTTGGGGTGATTTTGATGGCATAGAAACACTTGTCATAGCTTGATACTTAGTTGAAGGAAAGTTGTAAGCTTCTATAAGGAGAATTTCCAAAACCTTCAAGGAAATCATACCAGTGGATTTAATTCTTTAAAACAAGTTGAAGAAGATAGCTGACAACAGTCTCAAAGATAGCAGACTATGATTATCAGGCTCTTATTGGTCATTGGCCAAAACTTATTAGTATGTGATAACAATAGGATCCTTATTTCTACTTCCATGATAGCAATAGGTCTGGTATATCATAGAACTTTTGGCCTCTTGGGTTCAAGCTATTTCAATTTCTGCTCCTGGTGAACTCACACCTGCAGTTATAAGTTTAAAACCATGTTTTTTATTAGCGGGCTTGTATTGGTTAAATCATTAAGACAATTGAGGATGTACTCTTTATTTTTAGCTTTCACATGATGAAGTGTAGTGACTACCAAGTGATGCAGACTTTTGGACTTCATGAAATTGGAAGCTAGTATTGTGTGTAATGTTTGTCATGAGAAAATAACTTGAAGGTAATATTTTTGGAAATTGACCTATATAGGTAAATTATTTTTCTTAGATCTACGTGGTACATAAAATAAGCATTCACACCTTAAAAATAAAAATAAAAAATAACCTTGTTGAAATAGGTGTTTGGCTTTCACACTATTGTAGAATTTCCTTGAAATTTCGGAACTGCTTGATGAACCAACCGAGACTAGGTTTGATTCACCAAGACCCAGAATTTCTCTACTTTAAATTTGCAGCGGAATAGAAATAGAATTAAAAACACAGTCACACGATAAAAATAACACAATATTTTCTAGGGAAGTCAACATAAATTTTGCCTGCTCAGAGGAAGCAAGATGCTAGCTGTATGTTCGGTGTTGTATGCTTGAATACTTACTGAGGTGAGTGCCAATCTACAAATGAATGAAATATTTTTAGTATATGTATACGCAAAGGGATCGACTGTGAAGAAATAAAAATAAGACTTACTTCCCAAAGGAACCTTTCCATCAAATAATGTGGCTGATAGGAAATGTAAGATCTTATTTATTTCAAAGACAATTCCCCTACCTTATAGAGTCAAGATCAGAGGGCCTAAAACATGATTGAATAGCAAGAGGGTGATGACTAGAAGACACCAAAATGAGGGCATTATGTTACATTCAAAACCTTTTTATTGAGAAGTTCGTGCCTTGGGAAGAACCGTGAGTAAATTACCTTGTCTTTTTTTATTTAACAAAATAGAAGAGTGATTTGACTGTTTCTGCCAAATAAACTGTCCATCAAATCTACTCCTTTCTTGTAGATTATAATTGGCAAGAAAAGTAGGGATGGTTGCTAAAAGTTAAACAAACAGATATAGAATTATCAGTAGTATTGATGTTTAGAAGAAAAATCTCCAATTTTCTGATATTCTTAATTAGACAACCACGTAAATGCATTCAATATATTATGGGTAAAAAAAAAAACTTCTTGTGACTCAGTTCTGAGTTGAGGATAGCAATTGAAGCCACCATCTAGGTAGAGCTTGGCATCTTGTATTAAATTTAGCAAGATACAAAACATGTGACTTAAAACAGGATCGGATGGGTATGCAGAACTTGTACAAGGAAGCCTTAAATTTGTCATTTTCTGCAGCAAAATCTGTCCTATGTAGCTTATGAGCAAAGTATAAAAATAAAATCTAGAGAAATACTTTTGTGAAAAGGCTATAGAAAGCAAGGATACATCTAGAGAGATACTTTTGTGAAAATGTATAGTCATTGTCTTCATGCCAAGGACCTTCGTTGCTACCCAACAAATCTATTTCATATTGTAGCCAAAGTTGCAACAAATTAAGAGTTTTAGTTGTCAAAAGGCCATCTTGATCATAGTTAAGCATCTATAATCTTTTTCACATGTAAATAAAAGATGGAGACAAATACTTATATGATAAGATCGGATTTCAGTGGTAGTCTAGTTAAAATAATATAACTTGTAGAATATGGATCATACAAAGATAATTGTAATAAAAGTCTACCAACATTTTATTGATATTTGTCTCTTGTTAGTGTTCTTTGTTATTTGATGTCAACGTAAACTAGATGATTGTAGCAAACATGTGTTTACCAACATTTTTTTATTGGTCAATACTTGCATATTGTAGGAAGAAGAGCTTGATAACATGAAACATTCATAATATCAGCTTATCAACCTTGAATCATGGGTCTTTGAATATTCAAGTGGGGTCTTAATGTGGGCTTTTTCTTTTTACGATCTATTACAATCACTAGTTGTTTGTTATTAAACATGGGAACTTCAAGCAAACATCTATAGGTTGCTAGACCATATATATATATATATATATATATATATATATATATATATATATATATATATATATATATAGATATAGATATATAAAGCACTAGATTCCTTTCCATGTACAAGAGAGTAATTGTTGTGCCCCTAGTATTGAAATTGTAACTAGGTTTAGTCTTCATTATAATGTAATTGTAATAATGACATTGTATATTATTTATAAAGAAAGAAAAAGAAAGAAAAAAAAATTATATTTTTGCAGTATGGTGACACTAGTTGCGTCATAAGAAAGCCACTAATGAAAGCTATCAAAACATGTTTTCCATCAATATGAAAGTTTACTGTGTTCATATAATACACTTTTTCAATCATAATTCCATTGCAAAGCACATAGATGATTTCATATACTGCAGAATCCCAAGGATTGTGGACTTCTTTTCTTTGTTCTTTACAAGATGCATCTGGGTGGGGAATATATGACTGTAGCCTGTACCATGCTATTTCACTGCATTCAAACCAATATAGTGGACTTGCAAACCATAAATGAATAATTACTGTTGTAGGTTGACCAGCTGTGCATTCAAGGAGAAATTTAGTTATAGCAGTTTGCATAGCAAACACTAGCCCAACAAACAGAAATGAGGTGCTGGTAGGAAGGTAGAAATGCACACAACACTTAAATAGAGCACCAACAATGTTTTTAACCAGTGATCTAGCCTATGATAACATGTTCTAAAGTTTAAATTTGTGGCTAAGAAATAACTTGGCATAACTTGAATTGATCTATTTCTTGGATTATCTTTGGACTATCTAGAGTGTGGTAGAAAATGTTAGGGATAATGTTGATAAGTCTTAGATATCATGCAGATTTTGAACAAATCAAAATGGTAAGGACGTGAAGGAACCAAGGGCCCGGAGAGTCTTCACAAGGACCTCCTTCAAACAACCCATTACCTTCACCAGAATTGACTCTCATCTTGTGTTCCCTAGAAGCGATTAATGAGACCTTGAGAGGGCACCAAACAAATGAAATGGAAGGGGAACACCCTTCATCAGGGTTAGGGAACCTCGAGGGATCTAGAGACTATGATAGAAGACCTCCGGTTGAGGATATTACTAGGGAGCTCCAAAAAATTAAGCTCCCAAAATTTGCAAGAGGTTGTGCCAGTGAGCGTGTCGAAGCTTGGTTAGAGGGGATGGGAAGCTGTTTTGCACTAAGGGATTACAATTCCAATTCCAAAGCCAAAATAGCAATATTCCAACTCAGAGATAGTGCTCTGAATTGGTGGGGTAACTTGGAGCATCAACTACACCTCACTCAAGACACAGTTACTTGGGAATTATTTGAGGAAAGGTTCAAGAAGAAGTACCTACCAGTGTATTATGAAGAACAACAAGTAGGGGCCTTCCATGCCCTGATACAGGGAAGTCGTACAATAGAAGAATGTGAAATTTGATTTATGGAATTGGTCAAGTATGTCTCCTACATGGATATTGACCAGCACCAAGCGGTCATTTTATGTATGGATTGAGACCTAATATTAGAGCAATGGTGCAAATGTGGAAACCATCCTCAGTTGCAAAAGTTGTAGAATAAGCTCGTTATGTCGAAGAACACATAGACTTAAAGGTTGAAGGTAGAGCCATCTTTCCATGTCAAACAGGGTTTATGGGGAAGGCCCCTCGTACCTTCCCAAGAGGATAAAGTTAGAGGCCACCACCCTATGGAAACAGGGTTATACCTAGAACACCGATAGTAGAGAATTCAATGGTTTCTAGTGCAGCTTCACCCATAGCTTCAAGGGCGCGTACAAATCAAATTCATATGCGAGGAGCGGCAAGTGGGGGTAGGGGTTCCAGGGGAGGAAACTCTTTCCAAAGAACTCCACAACATTCAGTTCAAGGTCCACCACACATCATTTGTTGGGGATGCAGAGGACCTCATTACCAATGAGACTGCCCTGAGTTTTGAATCGGTAACAACAGAAGAGAGGGAAAAGAAAAAATGGGGAGAGAGGGTAGCCACCACCGAATCTATGCCTTAGTTGACAATCAGCAAGTTGAACACTATCCTGTCGTGGTAGAAACCTCAGCTATGATTAAAAAAGTAAAAGTTAAAATTTTGTTTGACTCTAGTGCTACAGATAGTTTCATTTCACCAATTGCATGAGAAAAATGTGGGTTGGCAGCCTATGAGCACGATGACTTTAAACAAGTTGAGATGGCTTCTGGAATAAAACAAGTAGTAGGGCATAGTGTTTACCAATGTCAAGTAAACAACGGGGTGTGTATGACTAAGTTGAAGGCATACGTCACAGCATTGGGGACGTATGATGTAATTATTGGAATGGACTGGCTAGAAGCTCATCGAGCTTTGATAGATTGTTTCAAGAAGAAGGTGATCTGTTTAGGTGACGAAGATAGGCTAGTTGAGATTTGTGGAATTAAGAGGGGAGTGGTCCTACGATTCATATCCATGATGAAGGTAGACTGTTGTCTCAGAAAAGAAAGAAAACAATATTTATTCAAGACTGTAAGTGACCAGAAGGGACCTTCCTTGGATCAACATCCAGTTTTGGCAAAATTCAAGGATGTTTTTCTAGAGGAATTGCCAGGATTACCTCCTATAAGAGAGATTGATTTCACCATTGGTCTGAAACCAGGTTCAGAACCAATATCTATTACACCCTATAGGATTACAATTGCAGAGCTTTGTGAGTTGCAGATGCAGTTAAAGGAGCTCTTAGACTTGGGATTTATCAGACCTAGTATCTCCCCTTGGGGTGCACCAGTAATTTGTGTCAAGAAGAAGGATGGTTCCTTGTGGCTATGCATATATTACAGAGACTTAAACAGAGCCATGATAAAGAATAGGTACCCAATACCTCGAATAGATGACTTATTTGATCAAATGAAGGGGGCAGCGGTGTTCTCAAAAATTGATCTACAATCTGGGTACCACCAATTGAGGATAAAGGAGGAAGACATCTAAAAAACTACATTTTGAACTCAGTTTGGGCACTATGAGTTCGTAGTTGTTCCATTCGGTTTAACCAATGCACCAGCAATATTCATGAGTCTCATGAATGGTGTGTTCAGGAATTATTTGGACCAATTCGTGTAAGTCTTCCTTGATGACATTCTTATATATTCCAAGAATGAAAAGGTGCATGAAAAGCACCTAAGGGTAGTATTGACTTGTGTAAGGGAAAATCAATTGTATGGGAAATTGTCAAAGTGTTCCTTCTTTCAGAATAAAGTCCATTACCTTGGGCACATCATTTTAGGAGAAGAGATTTCGGTTGACCCGGAAAAAGTGAAGGCCATAATGGATTGGCCAGTACCAAAAAATGCCCATGAGGTACATAGTTGTATGGGGCTAGTTGGGTATTATTGCAGGTTTGTGGAAGGGTTTTCAAGGATTGCAAAACCCATCACCACACTACAGTGAAAGGGAGTTAGTTATGAATGGAAAAATGAATGTGACATTACATTTACAGAGCTGAATAGGTTACTAACTAGTGCACCAATCCTTCAAGTACCAGACATGACAAAAGACTTCACTATTTGCACCGATGCTTCGGCAGAAGGATGAGGTGCAGTATTGATGCAAGAAGGTGGGGCAATAACTTATGCTTCTAGAAAATTGAAGAAGCATGAAGAGTTATATGCTACCCATGACTTAGAATTGGCAGCAATAATGTTAGCCTTGAAGCTATGGAGACACTACCTCATTGGGAGAAGATTTTAGTTAAGAACGGATCATCAAAGCTTGAAGCATCTCTTCACTCAAAGGGATTTCAACACCAGACAAAGGTGATGGAGCAAATTCATGAGTATGATTTTGGAATCTCATACATCAAGGGAAAGGAGAATGTAGTGGCAGATGCATTAAGTAGGAGGCCACGAACCTTCTCCCTAATAGCCTTAAAGGTAAATTTAAGGGAGCAGATATTGGAGAAGCTCTTTGAAGACGGTTGGCATCTAAAATTCATCTCAGCTATCTAGAATGGGAAACAGGTAGAACCAAAGTTTGAAGGATATGTCCTTGAACCAGATGGGCTATTGAGATTCCAAGGGAGAATGTATGTACCTAAGGAAGGGGGTATAAGAGAAACCATCCTCGGAGAGTCTCATAGGGCACTCTATTGTGCACATCCTGGGGTAAAGAAGATGTACGCGAACACAAGGAAACTATTCTTTTGGGCAGCCATGAAGCATGACATAGTCTAGTTTGTCGCCAAATGTCTTGAATTTCAGCGAGTGAAGGCTGATCATTGCCATCCAATAGGACTCCTACAAGCTCATGAAATCCCTAAATCCAAATGGGAAGTAATTTCCATCGATTTTGTCGTGGGTTTGCCACTCACTTCTGAGGGGCACAATTCTATATTGGTTATAGTTGATAAATTGACCAAAAGTACCCATTTCATCCCAGTAAGGGACACTTACAATGTTATGGATGTGGCGCGAGTGTTTGTCAATGAAGTTATCTGACTACACAGATTTCCCACAAAGATCATTTCTGATAGAGACTCCTGATTTACATCTAGGTTTTGGACAAGTTTAGAGTTAGCTCTAGGAACTCAGTTAAACCTGAGCACTACATATCATCCAAAAACAGATGGGCAGACTGAAAGAGTAAACCAGGTTTTGGAGGACATGCTTAGGATGTACATCACAGATAATCAGACTCAGTGGGAAAGGTACTTAACATTGGTAGAGTTTTCCTATAATAACAATTATCACAGTTTGATCGGGATGCCTCCTTATCAAGCTCTATATGGAAGGCTTTGTAGGACACTATTGAGTTGGGAAAAGTTGGAGGACTGAGTGATAGTTGGCCTGGAATTAGTTTAAGAAATGGAGGAACAGGTAAGGCAGGTTCAACAAAGGTTAAAGGAAGCAAAGGATAGAGAGAAGAGCTATGCTGATTCACATAGGATTGATCACAGTTATGAAGTAGGGGACCAAGTTTTTATTCATATCTGGCCCATCAAAAGCAACATCCGGTTTTGGAAGGGGACGAAATTGTCACCTCGATTCGTAGGTCCTTTTAGGATCAAAGAGAAGATTGGACCAGTTGCCTATCGTCTTGTATTGCCACCCCATTTGCATAAAACTCGTGATGTTTTTCATGTATCTATTTTACAACATTATGTTTCTGATGAATCTCACAAACTAGATTGGCAGGACTTGCAGGTCTCGGATATGGGAACCGTAATGGTAGAACCATTATGCATATTAGACCGTAGGGTTTGGCAGCTCAGACATCACACGATGGACCAAGTTAAGGTCCAGTGGGACAATTATAGCCAAGATCTGCTACCTGGGAGGATGCAAAGACTATGCATCATGACTACCCCTCACTTTTTGAGCATCTGTGATGCCTATTTTGACTTATATAACTACCTATGTTAAGGTTCTATTTTGTAGTTCCAGTTATTTATTTATGAACATTATGTAATATTGATTCATTTGGTTTGACACATAAAACTACTTATATGAATCAGTTGATAGATTTGATATTGATGATAGAAATGGTTGATGTATGGACTACATGTATGACTCACTTAGTGATGGATTATCTAGTGCGTAACTTATCAGAATTATTTTGGTTCATATATAGCTCAAGTGGATATGATTTATTTAAATGAATGACTTAGTGAAAATTCCTAGATTAACACATGGATACTAGACTTAATAATGTGATGATTATATGTCTTGTTGTTATATAAATGCATGAACGAGAGCTAACCCGCAGGGGGAAAAGAACTATATGATAGCCAAGAGGGAAGGATGAGATATCTCATGAGGAAGGTATAATGTACATTATTTTACTACATTTTGTATCTACTTAATATGCACTCTTATGACACGAGTAAAATGAAAATGACAGGTGGCAAGACGATCTAACTGGATTATTTGATGACAAGTCCAACGAGCTCTGTAGTGTGGTCTGTATTAGGGTATTGACCCTAGTTCTGCAGGAGTGATGGAGGCATTTCCCACCATGAATCCTCTGAAACCTGGAATCGTGGGAGGGCAGTGGTGGACATGCTCCCCTAGACATGTGATGACGACTTCCAGTTGCCTGCTGGGGAAGTTAGGTCGATGTATTCGATGCTTCCACCATGTTGGTTTTATTAGTGGTTAGTATGGCTGTTTCCACTGATAATGCAACAGAGGATGAATAGGGTGGGAACGGAAGTAGGAAAAGATGGATAGGAGGATATAGATCAAGTTGGAGACTCTTGATGGGAAGTAATGTCATTGTCAGACTTATCCGATTTTATTGTTATAACTCTCTTTGGTTGCTAGCTTTCAAACTCCTTGCATATTTTAATTCTAACTTCGAGGCGAAGTTTTCTGAAGGAGGGGTGTATGTAATTCCCCACTTAAATATTATCCTACAAATTTTGTTAATGTTTACATTATCTGAAAGTATTGAGAAATATTGGTCTAATATAAAATTCATGATTTCCATTATTCAAATTCCCCACTTACCTTCTCAAATTGAATATTAGGTAGGATATGGTCTCCTTCTAATATTTCAAATAATATATGTATTCATCTCACATTCCCCAATGTACCCTCACATTTACTTGGGAGAAGGCATGGTCCTCTCTAACTCATTATCAATATATATATTCATTTCACATTCCCCAATGTACCCTCACATTTAATAAGGAGAAGACATGGTCCTCTCCATGTAATTACATCTCACATTCCCCAATGTACCCTCACATTTACTTGGGAGAAGACATAGTCCTCTCCATTTAATTATCAATATATATATTCATCTCACATTCCCAAATGTACTTTTCAGATTTACTTGGGAGAAGACATGGTCCTTTCCCATTAAATTCCCAATTTTATATTCATGTCACATTTCCAAATGTACTCCCAGCTTTACTAGGGAGAAGAGAAGTCAACTGTAAGGATGGATGAGAATTTAATGACATTAATGAGAGGTGGTTGAGAGGGAGAAGGGAAGGAGGGTATAAAAAGGGAAGGGGGAAGGGAGAAAGGGGGATGTTGGGTCTTGCTTATGATTGTGGGGGTTGGTTGTGATTGTTTGGGATTGTTGTGTTTTTGGAGACCATAGGAACTTGTGGAGGTTTCTTGGGTTGTTGAGAGGAGGGAAGTATTGTTATCTTGGTATGGATCTTTCATCCTGGACACACACACTACATCTAGTTGGACTTGGGCTCGGAGGGCTAGGGAAATTGTGGAGGTTTCTTGGGCTAGGGATTATTTCCTAGTTGGCTGGGAGGTAAATCCAGTGGGTCCGTCAAGAGGAGCATTGAGGAGGAGCAGCAGGACAAAGGTATCTCCATTAGCCACTAGTACAGGTATTCCTCCATAGACTACTCTTGTAAATTTTATCAGAATGAAATATTCATCTTAGTTTATGCTGATTAGAATGGAATGATAAAATTGTATTTGCTTAAAAGCCATGTAAGTAAGTAAGTTATCACCTCTGAACGCATTTAATTTCAGAAGAAAGTAGATCGGCGAGCAGACCCTAGGGTAGGTCTCTTACATCCGCACGGATGTTCTTTCTTAGTAATTAGTTTATTATAGATCTACTCTACTTCTCACGGTCCTTAAGCAAACATTTAACAATAATACCGAGTGCAAATCATCATCATTCATAAAGACGTGCTTAAACTCATATAACAGACGCATAAACTAGAATAAAACCAAATCCACAATAATTCAAAATCAACACAATTTCTTAGAAGCAACTTATCTTTATTAGTATCTTCGTTTAGTAAAATCCACTTTTTCCCTATGCAAACAGCTACAGGGGTCCACACACACAGTGATGGACTCTATCAGGCCTCCATGCACACAGCTGCGGAGCCACTATCTAACTCCTAACCTTCACGACCCATACTTACAGACTCAGAGCGTATATTACTTTCACAAACCCATAATACATCAAATCTTCCACAAAAACCTACCTCTACCCTTAGAGCCTCGCTCTATTTATACATTCCCATGGTCCATGGACCATGGGTATGCCAAATCACTTGCTATTATTTTATATTATTTTTGGGCCGATAGTCCTTTGACTCGATCTATTACATTTCACGCTCCGCACACTTCATGGAACTTTTACAATATTACCCTAAATTATGGGCTCTAAGCCCCAAAACCGTTATGTAGGGCCTTTGCTTCCCAATAGGCCCCCAACACAATCATCATGACTCGTCTCAAGTCACTCATCGATCTGGTGATACGCACTGCCAAGGCTTTGCGGTCCTCCATCCCTGTGAGTGACGCACTTTGTTTTGCTGCTCCCTCTTTGTCTCCTGCAACTCTTCTTCAAGCTTTTGCTCCATTGCCTCTACTACTTTGTGCAACAGATGATGCTCATTCTACTCTGCTCAGTTAACATAGAGAACCCCCTCATAGGATTTTAATTCACACTGAGGTGCAACATATGGGAACTCTTCATGCCAACACAGCAAGTTTCCAATTTCTGGTCTACTATACGCACTGTTTGCTGTAGCTTGTGTTGCAATTTTGCAAGAAAATTGTTGTTTTCCGTGAGATCCCAATCTTCAAGGTGCATTAGAGATGAACTGTTAACTACAATTCGATCATTTGTCTCCATATTCACAGTCTTTCCCTTATCTTTTATGGGTCGTTGGCCAGCCAATGGGTTAGGCAGTGGCATCCAGACCAGTTCTGCTGTGCGTCTGTGAATTTCTGGTACATCCCCTACTGTCAGTGTTGAACTCTGCGCGGCGCCCGTAGCCATTGACACCACACTATCCAGCAAGTCCTGCATCTCCATTGGCCATATGAGAACCCTTGGGCTTACTCCTTTAGCGTCAATGATGAATAGTTCCATACCAATGGAAAGGCACAATATCTTACTCCTCTAGCACCCACATATTGTTTGGTGCACGCCCCCTTGTGATTTATAAGCATTTGGAAATTAAAATTCATCCGTTCCATCCTTTTTTCGCATTGTAACGTTAAGCCTGCAGTAGATCATTCTGGATCTGGCTCGTACCTCATCTCTTAATTTCCTGTTGCCCTCTTCTTTTTGCTAGAACTCAGACATCTTGTCATGAACAGTGACAACAATGGTCACCTCTCTACTTGTACATGCAGTAGTGCAACCCCTTCTACGCAACCACGACCCTTGTGACATACTGCTTCTATGCACACCCTTGCTATCGCGTAGCTCCCTCATAGATTGCTTTATCGTCCTGCACTCTCTTCAACTCCCTAGAGTGGTGAGACTATCCTTTGGTCAGTTAGTCAGGCAGTCGGCCCACCCGTGTAGAGCTTCGGGCAACTGCCAATTACTCTGCCTAGGAAAGGCTCTCCATTCATCTTGGCAAGCTAGACCACGCCTCCATCTATGACTTCTTTGACTACATAGGGTCCCAGCCAATGCATTCAAAGCTTTCCAAGGAATTTCTCAAACTTGCTATCGTATGGTAATACTAGATGATTTTCTTTGAACGTGCGCATCTTGATATGGCGATCATGCCAAGATTTTTCATGTTGCTTTTGTACCTGCTAATGTAATCCTTCTAGAAACCGTTCCTCCTCAATTTCTTCCAGTTGCGTGATCCTTTTTTCCAAAGCCCTGTGGTTTTCCATGCCCGTCGTCACTACTATTCGCAAACTAGGTATAATATATTCCATTGGCATGATGGCTTCCTTGCCATAGACTAACTGGAAATGTGTCTGACCCGTCAACTTCTTGCATATCATATGGTATGCCCATAACACAGTAGGTATAAGTAAATCCCAATTGTTTCACTACACATTACATACCTTTGTCAACACAGTCTCCAAAATTTTGTTAAAAGCTTCAACGGTCCCATTTGCTTGCGGATGGTACAGTGTACTCTGTTGATGATATATCTGGAACTCCTCAATGACCACGCTTATAGTCTCATTTAGGAATTCTATTCCATGGTTTCTCATTATAATTTTTGGACATCCAAACTAGGTTAAAACATTCTCGAACAAAAATTCCACAGCTGTAGCGGTCATGCAGTCCTTAACTAGCTGTGCTTCCACCCATTGGGTCAAGCATTCGGTCGTGGTGATGATATAGCGCACACCTGTCTTTCCTGGAGGTGTGATAGGCCCCACAAATTCAATCACCCATTTTTCAAATGGTTGCAATGTCATCTGTGGCTTGAGTGACATTTCATCCCTCCGCAATGGTTTCCCAGTCTGTTGACATATGTCAAAGGCTCGAAAATATGCTTTTTAGCCTTGATGTAGAGTTGGCCACCATAGTCCAGTGCGAAGAATCTTCTATATTTTGGCACGTCCAACATAATGTCCTCCTGCAACCCCCCCATGTGCTTCGGCAAGGATCTATCCTCGCTCAAATTTAAGTACATATCTGCGTAATATTTCATCGTTGCCCACTGTGTAGAGATGCCCTACAATAACAGTAAAGTCTGTTGCGTGTATCACCAATTCTTTCTTCTGCTGAACAGAACACCCCTGTGGCATAGTACCTATGGTTAATAAGTGGATTATATCCTCAAAGTGGCCTTCCACGATGTGCACTGCATATATTTTTGCATCAAGTAGTCCTTCCTCTAAGTTTGTGGGTTCTTCACCGTTCTCAATTCGGGATAGGTGATTTGGGCCTGCGTTTAGATGTCCTGGCTTTACAATGACTTCAAAATCATATTCTTAAAACAATAACAACCATCTGTAAATGTGCCCCCCCAACATAGGCTTATTCACTAAGTATTTTAGTGCGGAATGATTAGTATAGATCTTAAAGTGTCCCCCGAGTGGATAGTGATGGTATTTCTGGAGCGCATATACCATCGCCAACCCCTCATGCTCAGTAGTGGAGTAGTTCTTTCTAGCTTTGGACAATCGTCGACTTGCGAATGTGAGCGGGTGATCAATTCCTTCCTCTCCTTCCTGCGTGAATACAATTCCCAATGCAATACATGACGCATCAACATGCACATGAAATTCGATGTCCCATTTCGGAAAGACCAAAATGGGAGCTGATGCCATCTTCTCCTTGAGATTCTCCAAACTTTTGCTACATTCCTCATTCCAACAATAAGTCGCATCCTTTCAACAATTGTTCCATTGGTGCCGTGATCTGTGCATAGCTCTTAATGAACTTCCAATAGTAACCAGTATGTCCAAGCGTGGCACGCAGTTGTTTGACAATTCGCGGCACTTGCAGGTTGAGTATGACAGCAATATTGACCGGGTCCACCATCAAGCCTTGCCTGCATACCACATGGCCAAGCAAGTTCCCAAGGGAATGAGAAAAGTACACTTCTTTAGATTTAGCACAATCTGGTGCCGTCAGCAAGTATCCGGCATTAACCATAAGCTCGTGATATGTTTCTTCACTAGCCCAAATACAGTCCAATCATCAAGATATACCTCCAAAAACTTATGTATAAATTCCTTGAATGCAGCTACCACTACATGCGAGAATATTGCCGGTGTGTTCTTCAGTCCAAAGGGCATCACCACGTATTATAAACAACCCCATTTAGTGGTTGCAGTTGTTTTATTCCTGTCCTCTGGCGTGATCTTGATCTGGTGGTACCCCAAGAAACTGTCCGTGAAGGAGTAGGCTTCTTGCCTACCCACATTTTCCAGTACCTCGTTTGTAAATGGCATCGAGAATGGATTGTTAACACATGCATCATTGAGCTTCTTGAGATCCATGCAGATGCGAATTTCACCCTTCTATTTTTTATCCTGCACAACCATAGGACTTAGCCAATTGGATTCCTCCACTGGTTCAATTATTCCTGCTGTAAGCATTTTTTCCAGCTCTTCATGGACCTTTGCTTTGTATTTTGGATTCAACTGATAAGGCCGCTACTTGACCGGCTTTGGATCCGGCTTCAGGGTTATCTTCAACATTCCTAGGTCACCGAAGATCCCTTTTAACTTCGTGATTTTGGTCGGGAATAAATCTTTATATTCTCAAAGTAACTCGATTACCTTCTCCACCACGACATCATCCCAATAGTCCCTAAGTGTTGCATACTTCGGCTCCTCCTCTGTACCAATGTTTACTTGTTTCATTTTTAGCAGTGCGGTGATGTTGGGATCCTCGATTGCTGGTCTGCGAACCTCATGACTCCCCTCTATTTCTAGAATATTGATGTTCTCGGGTCATCCTCGTCATATTCTACCTGTACGTTGTAACATTCCAGGGCGTGGATCAATTGTTGTGACCACTCTGGATACACTATTTCTTCTGGTTCCAGTGGTATTTTGAAAACAATGGCCTTCACAACATGCAACATGTCATCGACTGTATCCATCCATTGGTCTTCAAATAGGAACGTTAACAAAAATCCTTCATGCAAGATATCCCATTCGCCCATGCCATGTCAAAGCTTTGTCGTAGTATACTAGTTCCTCGGGATGACATCCAGGGTATGATAAAATAGGTGCACCCACTCCAGCTGGGGCTCTTCCCCATAGGCTTTAGTCCATTTGATGAGGTGTGTGCACGGGTCTTCATGTCCATTGTATTTTTCGATTAGTCGTAGTTATGGATTCTTAAACCTTATCTGCATCATCTACCTGTAGTCACGCCATTATTCAAAGGTTCCTTCATGTGTTGCCCACCACCGCGTAGGCATTGAGTGCAGTGCCCATTTTAATGCATCAAACCTCTGGTGTTCTGGTACTGTGCACTCAAACTTGGTCAGGAATTCGTGCACCATTGTTAACCCATCATACATCAGCAGTTCTCGATCCAGAGCTTTTACGCAACATAACGACCTTGTCGTCATGTTGTAGTTTAACGTGGTCAATCCAGTCAATCGATTATGTCATTTTTCATCTTCTTCATCTGAATTAGAAATGTAGGCCTCTGTGCATTCCCATGGGATTCTTCCTTTTGCAGCCGAGTTTACCCAATCCTGATCTCACGCAGCTATCTTGTAGATATGATCCAAGTCCTCAATAATTTCATCATCGCGGATAGGTTCAGTGTAGCACACTCCTTCAGCCGGCTCTAGCGGAACGACTACACGTAGCGACATCTTCTCAAATATCATCTTCCAATTCTTTAAATTAATGACCCCATTCATATCTGTGGCCTAGTCTATCCATAATAATGCGTGGTAAGGTTACTGTCATCCATAATTTCTATTATCTCAAAGTATGTTTGTGTGCTCGTGCCTTCTATATCCATTGTGACTCCTTGCAATCTCCCCATGGGCAAGATATTTTGTTGGTTCACCATCCATAATTGAATAGGATACCACTGTATTGCGGGCATACCCATGCATTCCCATGTCTTCTTAGGTAGCATGTTTGCATCCGAGCATAAGTCTAGAATGATCTGATCCTTCTCATAGTCGTCGATGTACGCCGTTAATAGCATTTCCCATCCAGTGCACAAAGCATGTTTTCCAAATTTTTGGACCACACGAGGTTCACCTGGCCTTGCACACCTAGTTATTAGCTCTTGTAATCCATTAACTACCTTATTGTCGCGTAGGAGCTTCATACATGTCTCTAAAAAGGTAGCTATCATCGAAGGATCCATTTCCTGCTCAGGTTGATCCTTGCTACCTGAAGTAGAGACCTCCGCGAAGCTCTTCTTAGCTTCCATAAATGTCTTCTTCATGCATTCCAAGTTGAACTCATGGTGCTTTGTAGTGGTTTTACGAACCCCTAGGCCTACCTCGGTTAATTTCCCCTTATCTTCCCCTGTAGCCAAACCACTTCTGTGCATCATGTTCACATTGGGGTCTTCCTCACATGGTTTGGACCTCATCATTTGGACGTTCTGTGTCGTCGTAGGTTGTGCTCCCCTTTTCTCATATATTTGTGCTATCAGTGTGGGGAAATATATCATTTCATGATGGAACTTCTCATAGTATTGGCACGATATTCTGGTTGGGTTGGTACAATCATGCGCATAGTGCCCTAGTCCTCTGCAGTTGTAAAAGATTAGCTGCCCGCGGCCCCTTCCTGGCCCCATTCCTCCTCGTCCTCATCCTCGACCCTGGAACCCACCATGCACTATTGCCGTGGCTGGATCCTGAGCTTACACCTTAGTCTGCATCCTGTAGGCAGGTGTTCGATCCATCAACAATTCATAACTATGACAATCTCATTCATTGTGGCCCGCTGATCTACAAAAATTGCAAAATAGCTATTGGGGGGTCTAGGTAAACTTTTGCAGTAGGTGACAATTGTCCATGTTGTGCTTTCCTCCCACCTAACAGATTACGCACTAGAGTGAGCATGTCAAGCTTGGCCCCACCTGTGCCTCTGGTCGCAATGGCATTGGTCCCCCTGATACCAAATAGTTTTCAAATACCATACAATGATCCTTATCATGGCCCTAGCTTCTTCATTTTCTGCACCACACTTTCTCTTGCACTTATGGCTGGGGTGCCTTCTCCTGTTTCAAACTCTGCATTTCCAAACATAGTTTTTGTATTTTCACGTGGATCTGCTGAATTGCCAACCCAGGATCCTGTATTGGAGTCTCATGCAACCTCATCTTTATCTCTAATGTTTTAGCCTAGGTCGAGATCTTCTGCTATGATAGCACCATCCGCAGATGTGGCGCCAAGGATGCCAAAAAAAATGTGTGGTGTTTCCCATCTGTCAGCATCATGTTAGCCTCTCGATATTACTTTTCAGTATTTGATCCAGATCCCAAGGGGTTTCACTTGGTAGCATTGCGATCTCCAGAAACCCGATGATTGACTGTGTCTTTGATTTCAACTGGCTAAACTCTTTGTTCAATGCATCTCGGATCTTCGCTATCCTAGCATTTGGATGATCGCTAGAGTGCTTGATATACCAAGTCAGTGAGTGGTCCTCTAGCATACGCACCAAGGTAGCCTTTTTAATATTATCATCCGTAACTCTGTGCACTTGGTACACTGCCCTTACTATGAACAAAAACTATTCTAGATCTTCACTTCCTACTCCTTTGAATATGACAACTTGAACACGCTCGTCATGTTAACCTTCTGGTTTGCGCATGGGTGTGCTAGGGCCAGCTATGAACTCGTATTGCTTATAATCCAACCAACTTTCAATCTCTTTCTTCACAGGGCTTCAAAATTCTCACCTCAAACATCCCTTAGGTAGATCCCAGTCCTGGCAACAGAACCATTTGTTGGCTTGTTGGGGCTTGACCTAGGTTTGGAAGAGTTATTAGCCAAAAAAATCTCGCACTACCGGCCCTTTCAACAACAATACGCGGAGCACGGATTGAAGTCTCACTCGAGGTAGTAGGGGGGGTGCCAAAAGAATTTTTCCGCACTCTTGGTATGTCTTGATGTGGTCTGGAGGGGTTTCGAACCATTCTGTGGCCTCGCACCACTCTGTATTGCTGTCGGGCTTCCACGTAGATCCACATAGATGTGGTTTCTTAGCAATGAGTTTATTATAGATCTACTCTACTTCTCATGGTCTTTAAGCAAACATTTAACAATAATACCCAGTGCGCATCATCATCATTCATAAAGACATGCTTAAACTCACATAACTGATGCATAAACTAGAATAAAATGAAATCCACAATAATTCAGAATCAACACAATTTCTTAGTACCAACTTATCTTTATGAATATCTTCCTTTAGTACAATCCACTTTCCGCCCTGCGCACACAGATCTAGCAGGGGTTTGTACACACAGTTGCAGACTCTATCAGGCCTCTGCACACATAGCTACGGTGCCACTATCTAAATCCTAACCTTCATGACTTGTACTTACAGGCTGAGAGCATATATTACTTTCGCAAACCCATAATACATTAGATCTTCCCCAAAAAGCTAACTCTACCCTTATAGCCTCGCTCTATTTACACGTTCCCATGGTCCATGGACCATGGGTAGGCCGACTCACTTCCTATTATTTTATATTATTTTTGGGCGGACAACCTTTTGACTCAATCTATTACATTTCGTGCTCCACACACTTCGCAAAACTTTTACAATATCATTACCCTAAATTACGGGCTCTAAGCCCCAAAACCGTTACGCGGGGCCTTCGTTGTTTGTCCAGCATTTTGTGATATTGACATTTTTTATCTACTTTGGCAGGTATTGATGGATGATTCGATATATTTCAGATTCTTCCATGGTGCAAGTCAGCATAGATGGAATCCTACTTCTGTGGCTTGGGTGATTTGTTATCCATCTGGCCAGTTGTTGGTGTTGAGGGGAGTTTGTATTGGCCCTGCTTCGAATAACATTGTCGAATGCACTGCCATTCTTAATTTACTATTCAAAGTAATATCTTATGGGATTGATTCATTGGTAGTTTATCTAGACTCACAACTGGTGGCGTCGCAGTTAAATCACACTTTTCGGGTTCGTGATCCTTATTTATATCGCCAAATTTTGAGAGAGAGTGTTCCAACGATCATTTATTTATATTACATATGTTCACATTCCACCATTGGAGAATTTATTAGTAGATTCTATTGCTAATAAAGCATTATATTTTCATATTAATCATTCATCTAATTAAATAACATCAAAAATCGAATCTGTATATATATCATAAAATCGCCTGTATATAGATGAAGTGTTCAAAAATAATATACAAAATTGGGACAGGATGCCCTCAAAATTTTAGGCTTATGCCCATAATCATGCCCATTCATACATAGATCTATCTATTGACCCCACTTAGGATGAGTGGCTAAAAATTTAACCACAGCGTTGGCTACACACCGAAGTATCCGGACCTAGTCCCATGGTACCCCTACCACGCGGCACTGCATCTCCTCAGGCAGATCCTCTATGGCTATCATAGGTACCTGGTGAGTTAGTCTCACCAAGCTTCTCTGAACACCATATAGGACTCTCTCTGTTTCAGTTGCCACCTCTTCGGCCCCTCTTTCGCAATGCATGTGCCTTGGAAATCCATTTGCTCTCACTGGACCCATATCTGGAACATGGTTATTTCGTCAGTATCCTATCTCATCAAAAATATTTTCTAAGTTCATTTCATTTTAAAAGATCCCAAGAAATATTAAAAAATTCACAAAACCTAAAAAATTGTTACCTATGTCTCCCCATGCCACATTTGGTGGTAACACTAAGTCCGGATCTCCTCAGAAATCCATAATGGCATATGGGTAGTCGTCGACAGCAATGATATGTTGATCCCACAAAGTGAAAAACTCATCATCAAAATTCATTCTAGGCACATCTCCGCCCCCAAAACGCTTCATGAAATTGGCCCATCTACCCATTCGTGGATCTCTAGGGCTATTGATGGGTGCTGATACTTTGGGACGTAGCCCAGGTACCTTCTCGAAGAAGAACAAACAGAAGATGGTTTTCTATCCAATTTTTTTCATTTTACCCAGAGGTCAGTTGACTCTTCATGTTAGTCAGAAGAGGTGTGCACTAGTCAAATATTGTGGTAAGACAATCCACTACCAGGCTCATAGATACCTGTGATGCTTGATGCAGGGAAGATGACCCATTTATTGTTGCAACAATAAATAGTAAAATCCTCAGGAATAAACTTTCCACATGTTTGATTAGAATTTGACTTCCAATCTTCGCTGGATGTCTAGGACAATATATATGTACATAGTATTCTACTGAAAGAAACTTCTCATCCCACTAATCAAATGCACAACCTCCCCTCTTCGGGAGAGACTAGTAATAAAATAGATGTTTTTGACCTCAATTCGTATAGGCATCTGGTCTATCATGAAAACGTCATCCTCTGTGCTCTAGTAGTGGATCAAAATTTTGAACAAGCATGTATTTGCTTTCATATTTGGCATTTTGAATAACTTAAATAAGCCACAGCCTCTCAGAACATCTAGTGCATTTTGGTCATTCATTACCTCATTATCAATAGTGGTATGCTCTATTTCCCTCCAAGTGATAGTCACCCTGCAAAAAATCAAAGCTTCAACCGTTAGTTTTTATGTTCAAACTTTAACTTGTGTACGCGCATGTTCCCTTTACAGACAATCGCATGTAGGGCCATCATATACATGGATTTTTCACATCCAACCCACATGTACGCAAATTTGAATTTTTTCGCATTGTTTCCCATGGTCTAAACTTTAAGAAAAATTCTAAAAACTATCATAAAACATTGCAAGTAGGATTTGAGGGTTACCTGGAAACTTTGGGGTGATTTGAATGGTCCAATTGTTCAGAGGAAAGCTTGCTTCGTTTTTCTCCACATCTCTTTGCTCCAAACAGAAATGAAAAAACTGTGAGTTCAAAAGTCATTATATAACTTTGAAATTGCAAAATATTTTTTCAAAAATTATTTTTTGTCTGATGGATTTTTTGACATGTGGGCTTGGATTGTCGAGAGGGGGTTTTTTTTCAGGAAATTTTAGAGACTTCTTCGAGATGTTATTTCGGTCCCATGACCACTGACCCATCATGGCAGGTATAGTTCTCTCACTCGCATTTAGGTTAGGGAAAACCATTTTCCACTGCATCTTGCATACTAGCCTCCATTCCCGAATACATTAGCCATAGGGTCGAACTCATCATATCTTGGTTAGAAAACCATTTTCACTCGCCGATTTTTAAATCATGATGCAATGGTAGAGTCATCCTTTACATGGGCATCTTAGTTAGAACCTCGCTGACATTGATTGCCCATGCTTCTATACTGAGAAGGCTCAAGGGTCCTCCTTAGTCCCACCATGACTGATGCATTGAAGACACATTCTCCTTTCTTCCACGCTAATTTTTGGCCTTATACCCTAGAGGCTCCTTTGTGTTGAGTTGTACTGCGACATGGAATTTTGACTATTTGCACCTTTTGGCCTTGATTTGGCTTCATTTGGACTCATGTTTAAGCCACTTATCTGACCATGTCTTCTGTAAAAATCAACCATGCAATCACTTAGCTTCTGCAACTTGACGAATCCTTTTCCCCATGGAAAGAACATCCCTTTGAGTGTCCTTGACCAGTTTCGCCTCCCTGCATTGAGCATAGGAATGTTCCCCTCCCAGGAGCTAGACCATATATTTCTCTGACACTCGTTCTTTCCACTGTACTATAGCATTCTTTTATTTTTTTTCCAGCTTAAAGAAAAAGACAAAAAAAAGATTATATATTTCAAAAAAGAGTGGGAACATGACAACATTTCCATATTTTGTTGGCACCTAGATTTATTCGTGTTGCCCTTGAACAAATCACTCAAAAGAAAGTCTCTCCTCCATTTGGGTGGGATTTAGTTTGACTTAGGTGTGCCTTAACCTTATTATTGAGACAATACTCCTCCAATTAGTTACCTTTTCTAATCATATGGAGATTTTGCTTATGTCTCTTGCATGACAAACTTATACAGAGTTATCATATGCTGCAATATAGTCGTCATTGAGTCGTGATTTTGTTCAAGGGAAGTAAACCTGAGTTAGCCTCTCTATGGTGTCTCTTTACCTATTTTTCTGTCAGCCATCCCTGGTTGTCAGTGTCATGTTTGTTATCACATCAGTTATATTGGTCCTTTGCTCATGTCGGTTTGATAAGGTCTCCGTTGAATTCTTGCTGGTGTGTCTTGTCCTTATCAACTATGACATATTGCTCTAAGGGCAGGCCTAGAGCTGCACCTTGGCCCTATTTTGATTATTGATATGTTACCTTGTGCTCAACATCGATCAGTATCATGGGTCTTTGGCTGAGTGGTTTCCCTTGTGTTCAACATCAACATTCATTATCACACATTGGTATTAGTGCAATGCCTTTGTTTCTGTTTGACCCTATTGGTGGATTCCTCGCCTCTGTGTCAACTTTCATTATTGGTTGGATCAGAGGGTTTCTATTGTGCACTAGCTACATCTTGTGTACATCAGAAACGTGCTTCATTTGGATTACTACATCTTTTTTGTCTGATTCCTTCCACATTATTGGCCTACAGGTTACACTCGCGCTAGATTGATGAAGGATGCCTTAATGCCTTCCTTCTAGTGGATCGTTTCCTATCGACTACAACTCATTTGCTTTGGGACAAAGATCTAGAGTCCATTTGGTAGTACCTTGGGGTTTGTAGTCATCTGTGGAAGATTCCTTCACTATCAATAGTGGGAAACCATCATCGTCTCCTGATTGATAGATTCTTTCAAGTGTTCAACTTCAGCTCATTTATTCGCATTTGTTAGATTGTACTAGGTACCTTGACTCTCATTATCATTATCGGTGAGTAGTCTCATGTTTGTTAATGGTATACATCAATGACTGGTAATCAAACGAATTCTCAAGTGGTCGACTTCATATCATTCATTCCCATTGTGTAGAAATGTACCACGGTGGTCGGTGAAGACCTCGGGTTGCATCAACATCTTTTGGTTCACTTTTCAGTTGCTCCTATTGCTTCTAGTTGACACCATCCACCTTATGTGTTGCAGTTCTTCACAATTAAATCTTATAGGTTGGCATCTTAGTTGTGATGTAGTATCATTTTATTCCATCATGTTCATTTGGTACTATTGGGATCCATTTTTGACATCAGTGATCAGCTTCATCCTTTAGCATCATTGATCGTCTTCTTATATGTGATATTCGGACTTGTACTTTTTTCGATCATAATCAAATGATCCAATATGTACTTTCAGTTCTTTATACTTATAGACATATTGGATCCCCTTGTACTTGTTATGCAAACATGCTTTGCTTTATCTAATCATGGGTATGCCCACCTCAAATATCAGTTTCTTTCTGATCTCTTTTGATGGCTTGGTAGGTTGAATTCTGGTGAAGTCCTTCTCAGTCTCGCATGATTCTTTCCATACACTTAATACATTTCGGCCATCATGTACCCCTTCTGACCTCATATATTAGGGGGCATCTGTTATAGTGCCATTTCCCACTCTTGGTATTTTTGATGCTTTGTTTATGGCCTAGAGCAACCCCTCCTTCCAGACATCGTCCAAATATATTAAAAACAATGTTTTATTCCCTGTACACTACTTTTCCCTGGGCTAAAAGCATGTACACGTGGGTCAGTCAATACCCAACCCCCGTATATGTATTAAAACACTTAAAAAAATTAAATTTCCATAATTATGGGCGGAGTTCACGGGTTTTACCTGTTGATTACCTCATATTTCTCATGGCTCAGCTGTTTCCCAATTGTTTCCCAACTAAAAAACTAATTGGGAGATGTATAAATAGACTTCTATGGGAAGGTCTAAAGGAGAAGAAGAGATAGAGTTATTATACTGAGATTATCCCTAATTGAGTCTGATGAATCCCTGTGCCTCATGCACTTCCCTAAGCTTCGGGAAGCCCTTGTTTCCTTGATTATATATATTCTCCCTCTTGCTTGAGATATCATGGTATTGGTTATGGAAGAAGATTGTTGAAGGCTAGGATAGGACGAATCCAGAGGATGGTTCCACTTGGAGCCAAAAGAAGAAGACCTAGGTGAATTCTCTCCATGTTATTTATAGCTTACTGCAATAAAATAAATATTGTCTTGTTTCCGAAATTAACTATGTTTATGCGTAAAAGTATGTTTTAATTCATATATGAACGATGTTTTGATATATGATCAATCATTAGTTTATATGATATAGAGCCAATTTCATGAATATGCTTTACCTCTATACTATTATGTTTGTTAGAATTGAATAATTTTCAGGTTTGAAGAACATCGGGAGTTTCAGACGGTCTAAACCATGCAAGACCTACTCGAACGAAGGAAATATGTGTACGGTCGCTCTTACATAGTTTGATTATCTAAGAATTTTTCCTGAGTTGTATGAGTGTTTCTTGTTGTAGTTTGCTTCTACTCTGTTGGGGTTCTAACCCAAAGCCCTAGGGTACTTATTCCTATAACATGCACAACGTTTTGCAAGATTAACGAGTTCACAACGACAAGAGCTTGACAATATTTTCATGTTTAAAGAGTCAGAAAAGAGCTTGAAAGAAGACCCCCCATTTTATTCTCTTTTACGAGTCAAAAAGGGAAAAATACTCGGCGATCTTTTCATTTTTGTTTCATGAGTTGAGAAAAGAGTTGAAACGCGACTCCAATACCATCATCGACAATCTATCACCTGTCGCTGCATAATAAAGGTTAATGTATTATCAAATTCTAAGGAAAAATATGTCAAAAACACTCAAAAACCCTTATATTTTATGAAAAAATGAATAAAATGGGGCAAAAGTAATCGTTTTTTACCATTTACCATTTTACCTTTGTGTGAAGATCTTTTTACCCATTTGTGCCCTAATTTTTCTGGAGCAGGTTGTGGGAGATCCAGAAGGACATTCGTCGAGCTTTCAGTTGTAGGAAAGAGCCACAACCTTAAGCTCCATTTTCATACTAATTTTACCTATTTTTATCCATTATTTGGATTTCATGGGGAGCTTTTGGAAAAAAAAATTCGCCCTTTATCGGTGCAATTTCTTGGAATGAAATCATGCCAACGAAGGTTTGCTAAGACTGCCAACCGTGCTATTGGAACCATTATTTTTAAAATAGTCATGCCGGTGTCGTGGGAAAATAATTTTCATGTTTTTTTCTCAATTCGACCATTTGAACCCAAATTATTCTAGCCAAGGATGATCATTCACTTGATTACATGGTTTTTGCAGGAAAAAATCATGAAAAATGGTGGATTGGAAATAACATGAGCATGAGGATATTGATACTCAAGAAATAGCTACCTAAATTTCTTGGAGGCTTTGATGAAGTGTCCGATACTCAAATTCTTTCTTACACCAGGAATACAAGCTCAACCTGAGTTGCTACAGTACCTAATCAATCTGTGGGATGTGAGTCGGGAAATTTTCATCATCGGTGACCAAGAGTTGGAGTTGGAAACTTGAGACATTTATTTCATCACAAGACTATCCCAGAGAGGGGAACCACTCAATCTATATGGGTTGAGGCCGATTGGGGAAAGTTTGACCATGCTACTTGCCAAACATTTCCCATAATCTCTCAAATCCAAAAATGGCAAGATCGAGATTATGACTATTAGGGATCTTGGGTTGAGAGTTTTACTATTGACCATCAACAGAGTGGCTGGGTCTTAAGCACCACATGCGACCAACAAGTCAAAGTTTCATTATGCTATCGACTATGCATGCCCACTATCTTTAACTGGGCTGAATTTATGAAAATCAACATGAAGCGCGAGCTATTAAAAGCTAAGGCAAGAAACCTGAAGCAATTTTTCTTTGGGTCTGTGCTAGTGACCTTCTTCCTGAAGTGGGTTCTGTTGTTCCAATACCAAATAACGAAGGTGGATCCATCGATGCCACGAGACCCATAGATGGTTGGTTGGAGTGAGTTGATGCCCAGGGTTATTGAGGGCCAACAAATGTCCTATAAGCCCACCTTTTTGTCATGGCTAAGATGATAGTTGATCATAGTGGAGGATTAGCCTTACAATGGTACCGACTTCCGTGGAGGATCACAGGATCCACCAATTGTTGTACCTCCTTCATGTGTGTTCTTGAAATAGGATGATCATAGGATACCAAATGTGAAGCCGAAACAAATTCCATGTAATTAGTTTTGGCCGGACTTAATGACATAAACTCGCCCCATGTATCAACAAGATCTGGTGAAGGAATGACCCAATGATTAAACTTAACCGAAATCATGTTGACAGAGGCAACATGAGGATGTGGGAGAAGAAATATGCCCATCAAGGAAGGATCTTTGAAAAGTCATGCATGCACACTCTCATAAGGAGCACCGATGTGCTTGACATATAGAACATTGCCATTTGAGGAGGAAGAGGCCAAGAGGATAGTTGGTCGACTGTGACTATCTTTCCTTGATAGGGAAAATGAACCACGTGGAAGACAGAGGAGGCTACAACATGAATGGCATGGGTCCAACTTCATCTGAGTAGAAGATTGTAGTTGAGATTACCATCAATGATCTCTAATTCCACATGTATCATCTTTCCCTCCAACGTAATGGCAAGGTTGGGAAGGACACCAAATTTTCGTGAATCACGCCCATCAAAAGCTTCTAGAGTGTTAGGGGACTAGTTCAGAGTAGGAGAACCAATTTCCTTCCAACAAGTGATAGACATGATGCAGGTAGAAGCACCTTCATTGATGATGATCCTATGAAGGGTTTTCACATTTATGATTACTTGAATGAGAAAGGAAATTTGATGAGGTAAATGCGGAATGTGGTTTTCCAGATCAAAACAGATGAGATTAGAGTCAGCTGGATCAATACCCTCGATGGCTGACAGTAATGATTTCTACTGAGAATGAAAGCTTTGAAGGACTATGACAAAAAACATAGCTGATGGTGCTTGAGCCAAATCTTCAACAATTTTATAATGTCAAGCGGCTCGAGAGTTAGGATTGTACAAAGAATTTCAAAGCACGCCTTAAGAAGGTGGTCGAATGGGGGAATCAAGAGTAGGTCGCTCTATATAGAGAGGACCATAACTAGATGGGGTGGAAGAAGAAGGGGTACCTTCTTTCTCTTTCCCTACTGACGAGGTAGGAGTTTGATAATCTTTTGACCTGGTAGCCACGTTGATCAGAGTACTCATCATGAACACTTGTCAACCCAAGGAAGTGGATGACTGAGGGTGCTCCACCATTTGAGTCTGCTGGGATGGAAAGGGCTCTTTCAGGATAGCTGGGGTCCCTTTGATAAAATGGCTAACTTTAGACCATCTGGGACAATCCTTATTATAGTGAACCTCCTCACAGATGATGCATGAATACTTGGGCTTTCGTTGGGAAAAATCACCAGCAGATGATTTAGGAGGACCCTATTTTGGGGTATCACTTTACCCTTGCCTTTGCCTTTCTTCTTAGCTTTAGAGGATTTATCCACTACGGTAGAATGGACAGCGTGAACCTCCGAGGTTTTACCAAGGCCAAATGAATTGAGATATGAATCATTGGGAGTAGTGTTGGAGACTAGATTCTGTTTCGAGGAAGCTTTTATAGGGGTTTGAGTCATTGAACCAATTACTCCATCAACAGGAGGGGTAGCTGATGAGCCCTAGAAATGGGTAACTATATGGGCTCATTTTAACTATTGTTTCCATTTAATCCACCATTCTCCATAGTTTTGTGCATGTTTTTTAATATATTTATGTTAATTGAGTGAATGGAGAGAGTCATTTTACCACAAAGTCTAAATAGTGTTTATTGCAGATTTTTGGACATTTTTGGACCAAGACCAGGCATTTATGAGCAGATTGACAGGAAAAACTTGAAGAAACCAAGCTGAGGACTTATAGGAAGGGTGTCTCCTACATTAATGACCCCTTCCTTGAGTTCTCCACCAGCAGCATGGAGTTCAAGGGCCACCACATCGATGATCACAACGGCAGCCGAGCAAGGCTAGTGAAGTTAATGTTAACTGCAAGTTTTGGTAGCCGAGTTCCCAAAGTTTAGGAGGACTATTGGGGTCCTCAACTTTTATAAATAAGAAGGCCTTAGGCCTTAGTAGGTTAGCTATTGAACAATCTATTTTCACACTTTAGTGCAGCTCTGCCTTCAGCGCATTTTCGAGTTCTTTCTGTAAGCAATTTTGTGATATGACTAGTATTTTTTTATCAATGAAGATGAATTCAGCCTTGAACCAGAACTGATCTTTCTACGGGGGTTGTAGCTCTTGGGTTTGGGCCCAACCAAAGTGCCTGGTACCTCCTTCTTGTATTTCTATGTGTTTTTCTTGCATTCCTGAAATAATTTCTGTTATTTAGATTAAATCTTGCTTTATTACTTAGATTTTTTTTTATGATTAGAATAGTTGTTTTTGCTTCAGATTGATTAGTTCGTTTGCTGAAATAATAGAAAAGATCCACAAAAAGGATACCAAGTAGGCTTTGAGCTCCTTTCTCCCTCCTTGGGACCATGAATTGAGACCAAAGCACTCTTGCTGCCACCAAAACACTGTTTTTGCTTTCCAATGCAATTGCTAGTGTGTGAATTCGAGTTGGAAAAGTTGATATCAATTGTATGTACATGCTTGGATTTTCCTTGTTTAGTTTTCATAGCTTTCTTGCATCATTTCCTGTCCATAGAATTCTGTTCAACACTTTTCAATTTATTTTAGGGTAGAATTAGGTTAAGATAGGTGAAACTCTATTTTTTTTAATTCTCCTTGAATAAGTTTTTTGAAGTAGTTGTGAAACTCACTCAAATACCATCCCAGCTTATCATCCTTTCATCCCCCAACCTGCTCCTGTCCATCTCTCCAAGTTTTCCCCACTCATTCGCCAAAATTTCCCAAACAACCCTAATTTCTACGTTTTTATGCAAAATCGCTTTCTTATCCTTTGGACCAATCCAACCATCTCCTTCATGTGTAAAAATAAAAAATTCTTTAATTTTTTGATGTATTTTATTATTTTTGAGATATATTTTTTCATGACATTTGGATTTTATGAATGGAGATGTTGTACTAGAACGCCTTGCTGGGATGTCCCCGATCACCAGGCACGTCGCTCGATAGTTTGATGTCACTCCTTATTAGAAGGGAAGTGACAATGAGGAGGAGATTACACGAAATCTTAAGGGTTTGACCCATGGGATCCCAGAGTATGCCTGGATGGATGATGTCCCACGTCAGTACCAGAGGCATATGGTGGGGGTGTCAGATTGGATCCACCAATTGCTGACTCGCATAGTCCAAGAAGTTACATGCTATCATGAGCATCATGTTGTTTAGTGCATAGGTCTAGCATTGCATATTTTTGAGGCCTACGATCCAAGGATATATAAGGCCTACAAGCCACCGATATATTTTGAAAACACATTATTTTTTGAGGTTTTGATGTATGAAAAACATTATCGGTACACACACACACACACACACACACGTATATATGTTGTACTTCCTTGCTTACTATGGTACAAATGTTTTTGTTTTTGAGTTTTTACATGTTTCATAAATGTCTATCCAGCACATAATTAGTTAATGCATTTGTTAATGTATTCATGTGTCTAGGAATATGATGATATGTAATGTAATCAAAATTTCTCTCTAGCAAGCGAATAGGTAGATACATTCTCAATATCTGATGGATTTTGATGGAATATTTCCCATTAAGCTGAAGAACAAAAGTTGTGAATCAAGGTTGATAATCGATTCCCGGATGCCAAGAGCATTAGCTTCTGACAATAATTCAATAATTGTGCTATACTCATTGATGTTATTAGTTTTTCGACCTAGACATATACCTTGAAGATCAATAAACTCACCATGCGGATCATAAATGACCCATGCTACGGATGATAGATTTCGACTACTACAGCAAGCACCATCAGTGAAACCAATATGAAGAGACACTGACTTCTAAAAAACAGGCAAAAACATAATAAGAAGGGAAGCTACTTGAAAAATAACACACCAAACCACACTGTACAAAAATAAATAACACACTATTGTACAAAAGTAACCATGCAAGGTGACCTAAGGATAGTACTTTTTAAGATAAAGCCCATTCTGAGGATTCTCTAAGGGATTTCCCTCATAGTCAATGAGCTCATAGGCCCCTTTCTGTACCACATGTTTAACAATGTAGGGCCCATGCCACATGGGTTCGAGCTTTCCTAGCCCCAGCTTATCATTAGCCTGATCATACAAAAGAACCAAATCGCCCTCGAAAAAATCTCGAGGGGAGACAAACTAATCAAAATGGGATTTGACCCAGTTTTTCTGTGCTTCGATGACTAAAGCATCAAGATGGCAAGTCTCATCAAGTCATTCTAGGTACAAGAGACGCTCTTCATGGTGCGAGGTCTCAGGGAGAAGTTCGACATCTAGCTTGAGCGATGGAATTTTGCACTCAATTAGTAAAGTTGCTTCCAAACTGTAGACAAGCTGGAATGGTGTGAATCGATTTGCATCCTTAGTCGAGGTTCGATAAGCCCACAAAGCTGAAAAGAGCATGAGATGCCAATTTGACTTGTTCATCCCAATGGTGCACAGAGGCATCGTGACCAAAAATTTGTTCACAACTTCAACTTGTCCATTGGCCTAAGGGTAGTACGGGTTGAGCCATTGTGGTGGAAGCCCAATGTAGAATTCAACTCAGACATCATGTAATCTCGAAAATGGGAGCCATGGTCAGTGAAAATGGCCTGAGGCACTCCAAACCTGGAAATAACGTGATTGAATAGAAATTGAGCCGTCGTTTTACCATCTACAGAGTATGTAGGCATCACTTCGGCCCATTTGGTGAAATAGTCCACAACAATGATAATATACCCATGCCCCACTACTGAACGAGGCTTATAGGTGATATAATCGATGCCCCATTTGGAAAAAGGATTGTTGGTAATAACGGGGTGTAGGTGAGCGAGTGGGGTGCACATCTTACACTAATAAATTTGGCACTCATGGCACTTTCGAACAACAAGAATGCAATCCTTGAAGATAGAGGGACAAAAATAACCAGCACAAAGGATTTTTTGAGCAGTAGCATATCCAAATAGGTGACTACAACATGCACCAGAATGGCAGTCATTCAGGACTCTCTCAATCTCCTCAAGAGTGACACATCGGTGAAGAATAGAATCAACACTGATGCAATATAAAGTATCTCCAATGATAAGGTAAGGTTGAGATTGATGATGAATGCATCGGTGATCATCCTTTATCAACACAGACTAGAAGGTGGATGTATGGAGATATACGATGATATCACCATACCAGGGGATGAGAGTTCTAATTAAGAAAATAGTCTCATCCAGGAGTTGTTGATTGACAACAGTAGAGAGAGAGGCGGAGGGAAGGGAGCAAATAAACTACGCAAAGACGAGTGATTTCTTAGATTTGGTAGTAGTAAACACCAAATCAAATTCTTGGAGGATAACAATCCACTTTCAATACTTTCCCCCCAGCAACTAAGGAGTTAGGATGTAGGTCATGGGGTTGCATTCTGAAATCAATGTGGTAGTGCGGAGTAGAATGTAATGTTGAAAGCGTTGAACAACCTATACGGCAACCAAAGCTAACTTCTCTAAATGAGCATAATGCATTCCAGTGTTGAGGAGATTGTGGCTGAGGTAGTAAATAAAATGTTCATTTTATTCGTCATCATCTTGTACCAGCACCATGGCAATGGTACTAGAGGTTGTAGCAAGATAAATGAAGTAATCACGATGATAGTTCGTGGATGTAGCAAAGGAGCATTGATGAGGAATATATTTAGGTCATTGAAAGAATTTTGAGCAACCTCGTCCAAAACTAATTAGGTTTCTTGTTTGAGCAATAGGGTGAACCCTAAAGCTAGCTCAGCATAGTTCGGTATGAAATGACAGAGGAAATTTTATTTTCCATGTAGACTCTGCAGTTGATGCAATGAAGATGGAGGGGGTAAATTAACTATGGCCTCAACTTTATGAGGATCAAGGTGAATGCCTTCTCTTGAAACAATAATGCTAAGGAGTCATATGGATTTGACGTAGAAGACACATTTATCTAGATTTAGCCAGATGTTGTAGTGTATACAACGAAGAAAAAATTCTCAGAGATGATCAGGGTGATCATGGTGTTTACAAGAATGAGTGGGGAGATCATCCAAGTAAGTTTGAACGATTTTTTGAATGTTTTGGAATGCATAAGACATCACACTCTGAAATGTGGCCCCAACATTCTTAAGGCCAAAAGGGAAATTTTTTTATGCAAAGGTCCCACATGGACAGATAAAGGTTGTCTTATCCTAATTAGCTAGTGCAATGTTGATATGGTTGTAGCTAGAAAAACCATCCATAAAAGAAAATAATTCACTCCTATCACATTCATCAATGATTTGGTCAATGAAGGGAGTGGGGTAATTATCCTTAGGACAAGCACGATTAAGATCATGGTAATTGACACAAACGCGAATAATTCCCTGTTTCTTTGTCACGGTACAATATTTGACACCTAGTTTGTAAGAGGGATCAGATAAATAAATCCAGCTTTAAGAAGTTTCTCAACTTCACCCTTAATGGCGACTACTTTTCTAGGGTGCACTGGACAAAGTTGTTGGCGAATGGGTTTCACATGAGGATAATTCAAAATCTCGTGCATGACTATGCTTGGGTCAATGTCGGGCATTTCTTCATATGACCATGCAAAAACATACCAGAATTCTTGGAACAGACGAGTATAGATCTTGATCTTTTCTGGAGAACAAGTTACCTCGATATGAACATTTTCAACGACACTAGGTTTGACAGAAATATCAATTGGCATCATTTGGGTAATGTTACCCATGTTCCCTTCCAGCCAAACTTCATGAGTCATGATCAACATCTAAAGTGGCAAGGATGGGAACTGAGAAGAGAACTTCTCAAGACAAGTAGGAATGATCACTAGGCTAGGCAAGAACGAGGAATGATGATGAGTGTCATTCGAAGGTACTTCCTCCAGAGAAATTATTCCATGGTACTCTCACTAGAAAGAAAAGTCTTGTCTAAGGGATTAGGAGATTCCGAAGAATTTGTTAGTGTCAGTCTTGTTAGCCTATCACCTGGATCAAAAAAATGATTTTACCATGTTCTTTTTAGGCTTTCATCATCAAATTTTTCTATTACTAAGTCTACACAACAAATTTGGTCATTGTATGGTTAGTCCAAAGATGGAGTCATTGTTTGAAATTTCACTCATGCTGATTGCTTATCATACTTTATGAAGGTTTCACCATGAAAATGGGTCAAGACATCATCATCATTCCATTAGGTCTTAGGTCATTCATTAGGTCACAAGGGCCCCCAAGGTCCACCATTTCCATTAAAAAAAAAAACAGAAATAAGTCAAACATGACAAAGCAACTATTTAAGAATTGATCATGATTTATTCACACACTTATCATGTTTTCATGACATCAAAGGTTTTAGAAGAAGGAAGCTCCAACACTTAGGAAAGAAAAAGCACATTGGCAATGGTAAAGGTAAAATCTGTCTTCACAAAGTGAAATCAGTTCACAAAGGAGGGTTGGTTTCTTTTCTTTTTTTGAAAAAGTGAGGAAATTATCCCTATTTAAACTCAAAAAGACTCATAACCTTTTCATTCATATCCCATTCACTCCTTATCATTGAGCTCACTCGCACAAAAAAGAAAAAAAACTTTTTTCCCTAGGAGAAAATGGAAAAAAATTGGAGGCGCTGCACATAGATAAAACTGTGTTGCGCTTAGGAGGCAGGCAATGCGCTTCTGCGAACTACGCTACACTTTGGCGCTATGCGCAGGACAGAGTACCCAAAACTCACCAAATATTTCCCAAATTCCAAATTTTTTCCTACAAGCTCGGTCAAATTTATTTCTAAAGCTAAGGAACAAGTAATTAAATCATCTCCCTCTATATTTGCTTTCCCAATTTCATTCCATGTCAATAATTTCTCAAGCTAGGGTTTGTAGCAAAATTTCCATGGGAAATGCTAGGGTAGAAATGGTCATCATAACTTTTCATCTCCAAAACATGTAAATTGATATTCTGCACTTGCACACATGTCTGATGAGTCATTTTGACTAGTTCATCCACCTCCAAACAAAGTTTAAACACTAAAAAAATAAAACCCTAGCTCATTCCTAGAGTTATTTTGGGCAAATCTCATCATAAACCTTCTTGGTCTCACCTGCAAGTAGCCACATCTTTTTCACTATTTTCCTCACTCATTTCCATCAGTTTTCAAAGTCATCTCATCTTTCATAAAACCCCTCCCATCATTTTGTCAAAATCTCTCACATATCACTTCATTTCCATTCTCACCTCACATCTATTTTCACTTCTTGCTGCTAGGACTTTGTGTCATCATGGAGGTGTAATCTTCACCATAGAGAAAGAGACAACACAAAGGAGGGAGGATTCTCATATATGAACCATCAGATTGCAACCAAATCAACTTCTATCCTTTCATCAAATAATTCTTTGAGGATGTTCACTGCTTGGAATTTTGTAAAAGGGTAAGTGAAGCAGGGTTTTGTGAGCAGCTGACAAATTGGGTAGCTACACAATGGAAAGGAGATACTAATGTCATTGTTGGTATTAATTTTAGCTTTTTAGTGCCCTCCATCTCACTAGCAACTGTTTTACCAAACAATGGCAAATATTGGTTTAAGGGAATGAGTTTAGATATTGAAAACTATAAGCCCTTCTTAAAGACTCCATATAGAGATACACATACTCACCTCATGCCTTTTAGATATTTGCTTGATAAGTATGCCCCTTTAATGAAAACTATCATGAGGTTCTTTACCTGTGAAGGTAGATTCTCCAGGTTATATGCCTATCATATTTGCCTCTTGATGCACTTCACATCTCAAAATCCACTCAACATGTGCAATTACCTGTACAGGAGAATTTCAAAAATGTCTGAAAAGATACAATTAAGGGACAAAGAGAACTTTCCAATATTCTTTGATCACAATCTCATCAAAACATTGTCCTTCATCATCTGGCAGAGAGAGGTATGGCTTGGGAAGCCTTTCTAGAATCAACTTTAAAATGGCATGAGGAAAATGCAACATCTCAATCCCCAAGTGCACGAAAACAACAAGCAGATGGGATCATCTAGCAAAACAACATAGAATATTCAGCTACCTAAGCCAAAGGTGACCAAATTGTATAAGAAAGGGTAGAGGCTTGTGTATTCTTCTCACAAAGAGAAAGGGACCAAGCGTTCTTCATCGAAAAAGCAGGAATTGACAACAAAGGATAAGGAGACAGTTGAGCATGAGTTTGAGCTTATTGATTTAGAGGTTGAAGATCAGACTTCAATCATGAGACATACTATCAAGGACAAGGACTACCAAATCAAGGAGCTGGAAATATATCTAGAAAGGGAAAATTATATTATATCATTCCTTGAACAGGCAAACAGTCAACTCAAAGAAAAAGAGTTGATCCTAGAAAAGGAAAAAGCTAAGCTAATGTAGAAAGTTGGCAAAGGTAAGGAGATAATGACATCAAGTGAGCTTGAAGCATCACAAGTGAAAGGGAAAAGGAAAAGACCAAGAACCAGAGGTCTCAAGGAAGCTGTGCAAGAGGAACAAAAACAAATATTGCTTAATGAATACCTTGACCTAGAAGAAAGGATTACCCTAGAGGTACATCAAGATAAAGAATATTGGCTTAACGGGGTGAATGAACACTTAGAGAAGCTCCTAGAGAAGGAAAATAGAGATAATCAAATTCTGAGACGCATGGCGTATCATTATCAAGCTCAAAAATGATCACCAATGTCAAAGTAAAACAACTTAAAAACAAGCTCAAGGATGCCAAAAAGGATCAAAAGGATGAGGGAAACTTGGATATTCTTGCTGAAGAATCCATGAAGCTATAAAAAACTCACTTTTACACCTTCCCTCCAATTTTGAGACAATTCTGAGCATTTTGAGTTTTTTTTTTAATTTTGGTCTAAATTCGTAAATTTAGCCTTTCTAGAAGCACAGTGCCTTGGCGCTGCGCTTTTTACTCAGGCCTCCATTCGAAGAAAGGTATAAATTTTTGGAAGGTTCTTGACATCCTCTAAAAGCCCATTTTCCTAGATTTTGTAGAGGTGGCTTAGTTTTGGAGAAAAGTGCAAAAAAGTGACAAAAAACTAGCATTTTGGACCATTTTTTGACACACGCTGCACTTCTAGAGTGACCTTGGGAGAATGGATTTTTGAAGGTATTCTCATGCTCCACATTCAAAAATTCAAATTTTTCTTGAAACTAAACTAGAAGGGTTAGGTGACCATTCTCTCGAATTTTCATTTTGACCCTTGGAAGGCACCTCAAAATCAGCTCAAAGTCAGCACTGCGCTTCTGCACTTTCTGTGTTTTTATTTGCAATATTTCACTGTGTAAAATTTCTAGTTTCTAGTATGACTTGGTCAAAGTCAAGATTCTCTATGTAATGGCACAAGTTAATAGGCTAGGTGGTGTATTCATGAATAAATGTATATCATAGGTTGTTTTTGATGTTTATTAGGCCTCATAAAAGAAAAAAACTCTTCATGAGGTGTTTGAGTTGCACCTTCTCACTCTCACCTGTTGGTTGAAAGAATCTTGGAGTCAGTTCCTCTAGCAAGGAATTTGACTCTTGAAGGTGGGAAAGTCATCTAGGAGATTCTAAAAGTACTATTTCACCTCAGGAGAAGAGGGTTGAATTTTTTTTGAAGGAGGCTTACATTGTAATCATCTTTAAGCTAATACAGATATAGGTTGCAGCTATTTTCAAGGAACCCTAGCCCAGTGAGTTCATGGTGCTTGTACTTCATTATTTATTTTTTTCATGGTCTAAACATATTTGTCTACATTATATCTCTTCTTTCTATGAATGCCTTGGGATAAAATAGTAAAAATTCTTGTTTTTCAAGCTCTGCTATCTGGTTTTCATAGTTATGTGTTTTGTCTTCATAAGCTAATGAAATCATGTTTATTTATGCTCATTAGTTTCTTCCACACTATATCCTCTATACTACATTGAAAAATATTCAAATTATACCATGGATTCTGACATCTACCTCCTCCTTATGTTTGCTCCTGTATTCCCACAGCCTAGACCTACTTGTGGCTCCAAACCCTAAGTTCAACAAATCCTTAAAAAACCAAATTTTCACAAAAAAAATACACATATCTAGCATAAAATTCAATTTCTTTAAAGTCATATCAATGATAAGAGACTTAGAGAGATCCCTCTCATGCTCAGTAGGGCTAGCTACTCAGCTGAAGTGGTTTGAGGTTACCCTTGTTGATGTCCTTTTCAGCCTAGGAGATTGTAAGGACTAACAGAACCGAGCCACGGGGATTGAGAATACACATCAAGGGATGTTCTTGAAATAGGATGATCATAGGATACCAAATGTGAAGCCGAAACAAATTCCATGTAATTAGTTTTGGCCGGACTTAATGACATAAACTCGCCCCATGTATCAACAAGATCTGGTGAAGGAATGACCCAATGATTAAACTTAACCGGAATCATGTTGACAGAGGCAACATGAGGATGTGGGAGAAGAAATATGCCCATCAAGGAAGGATCTTTGAAAAGTCATGCATGCACACTCTCATAAGGAGCACCGATGTGCTTGACATATAGAACATTGCCATTTGAGGAGGAAGAGGCCAAGAGGATAGTTGGTCGACTGTGACTATCTTTCCTTGATAGGGAAAATGAACCACGGGGAAGACAGAGGAGGCTACAACATGAATGGCATGGGTCCAACTTCATCTGAGTAGAAGATTGTAGTTGAGATTACCATCAATGATCTCTAATTCCACATGTATCATCTTTCCCTCCAACGTAATGGCAAGGTTGGGAAGGACACCAAATTTTCGTGAATCACGCCCATCAAAAGCTTCTAGAGTGTTAGAGGACTAGTTCAGAGTAGGAGAACCAATTTCCTTCCAACAAGTGATAGACATGATGCAGGTAGAAGCACCTTCATTGATGATGATCCTATGAAGGGTTTTCACATTTATGATTACTTGAATGAGAAAGGAAATTTGATGAGGTAAATGCGGAATGTGGTTTTCCAGATCAAAACAGATGAGATTAGAGTCAGCTGGATCAATACCCTCGATGGCTGACAGTAATGATTTCTACTGAGAATGAAAGCTTTGAAGGACTATGACAGCAAACATAGCTGATGGTGCTTGAGCCAAATCTTCAACAATTTTATAATGTCAAGTGGCTCGAGAGTTAGGATTGTACAAAGAATTTCAAAGCACGCCTTAAGAAGGTGGTCGAATGGGGGAATCAAGAGTAGGTCGCTCTATATAGAGAGGACCATAACTAGATGGGGTGGAAGAAGAAGGGGTACCTTCTTTCTCTTTCCCTACTGATGAGGTAGGAGTTTGATAATCTTTTGACCTGGTAGCCACGTTGATCAGAGTACTCATCATGAACACTTGTCAACCCAAGGAAGTGGATGACTGAGGGTGCTCCACCATTTGAGTCTGCTGGGATGGAAAGGGCTCTTTCAGGATAGCTGGGGTCCCTTTGAGAAAATGGCTAACTTTAGACCATCTGGGACAATCCTTATTATAGTGAACCTCCTCACAGATGAGGCATGAATACTTGGGCTTTCGTTGGGAAAAATCACCAGCAGATGATTTAGGAGGACCCTATTTTGGGGTATCACTTTACCCTTGCCTTTGCCTTTCTTCTTAGCTTTAGAGGATTTATCCACTACAGTAGAATGGACAACGTGAACCTCCGAGGTTTTACCAAGGCCAGATGAATTGAGATATGAATCATTGGGAGTAGTGTTGGAGACTAGATTCTGTTTCGAGGAAGCTTTTATAGGGGTTTGAGTCACTGAACCAATTACTCCATCAACAGGAGGGGTAGCTGATGAGCCCTAGAAATGGGTAACTATATGGGCTCATTTTAACTATTGTTTCCATTTAATCCACCATTCTCCATAGTTTTGTGCATGTTTTTTAATATATTTATGTAATTGAGTGAATGGAGAGAGTCATTTTACCACAAAGTCTAAATAGTGTTTATTGCAGATTTTTGGACATTTTTGGACCAAGACCAGGCATTTATGAGCAGATTGACAGGAAAAACTTGAAGAAACCAAGCTGAGGACTTATAGGAAGGGTGTCTCCTACATTAATGACCCCTTCCTTGAGTTCTCCACCAACAGCATGGACTTCAAGGGCCACCACATCGATGATCACAACGGCAGCCGAGCAAGGCTAGTGAAGTTAATGTTAACTGCAAGTTTTGGTAGCCGAGTTCCCAAAGTTTAGGAGGACTATTGGGGTCCTCAACTTTTATAAATAAGAAGGCCTTAGGCCTTAGTAGGTTAGATATTGAACAATCTATTTTCACACTTTAGTGCAGCTCTGCCTTCAGCGCATTTTCGAGTTCTTTCTGTAAACAATTTTGTGATATGACTAGTATTTTTTTTATCAATGAAGATGAATTCAGCCTTGAACCAGAACTGATCTTTCTACGGGGGTTGTAGCTCTTGGGTTTGGGCCCAACCAAAGTGCCTGGTACCTCCTTCTTGTATTTCTATGTGTTTTTCTTGCATTCCTGAAATAATTTCTGTTATTTAGATTAAATCTTGCTTTATTACTTAGATTTTTTTTTATGATTAGAATAGTTGTTTTTGCTTCAGATTGATTAGTTAGTTTGCTGAAATAATAGAAAAGATCCACAAAAGGGCTACCAAGTAGGCTTTGAGCTCCTTTCTCCCTCCTTGGGACCATGAATTGAGACCAAAGCACTCTTGCTGCCACCAAAACATTGTTTTTGCTTTCCAATGCAATTGCTAGTGTGTGAATTCGAGTTGGAAAAGTTGATATCAATTGTATGTACATGCTTGGATTTTCCTTGTTTAGTTTTCATAGCTTTCTTACATCATTTCCTGTCCATAGAATTCTGTTCAGCACTTTTCAATTTATCTTAGGGCAGAATTAGGTTAAGATAGGTGAAACTCTGTTTTTTTTAATTCTCCTTGAATAAGTTTTTTGAAGTAGTTGTGAAACTCACTCAAATACCATCCCAGCTTATCATCCTCTCATCCCCCAACCTGCTCCTTTCCATCTCTCCAAGTTTTCCCCACTCATTCGCCAAAATTTCCCAAACAACCCTAATTTCTACGTTTTTATGCAAAATCGCTTTCTTATCCTTTGGACCAATCCAACCATCTCCTTCATGTGTGATCCTCATTGACAGATTCCTAGACCCTCTAACACCCTCATACAACCTTCATTTTCCTTTTCCCACCATTTTTCCTCCTCCAAACCTTCAAAAATCACTTTCAGCCTGCTTGTGTAGAACTTCCTGTAGAATTTCCTGTAGATCCCTTGCAAACTTCCTGTAGAAGTTCATGCGAGCGAATTTTTGAAATCTTATCACCATGGAATTCTCTATAAGGATGCTAGGGACTCTTTAGGTCCTCTCCACACCTTCCTCATCATCTGCAACAGCCAAATCCATCTCCTTTTGACACCAAACATCTGCACAGTCAAATACTTAAAACACAATCATAATAATTCTACATAAAATTGCTCAAAAGTACAAAAAGATGGTCCTTCCACATTTTCCTTCAGAAGTAGCTTAAGTACATTCATTTTATCTTAAAATTAGTCCATGGCATCCATTTCAGTAGTTTCATCTCTTTTTCTTGCAAAGGTAGGGTTAATGGGTAAAACTAGGGTTTGCTAGGGTTCGCATTTCCTTTCAGCTTTCATCTTCTTTCTGCAAGTAGAATAGCCTCTTTTGAGTTAGCTTTCTTCCATCACAATTAAAAGCTTCTTCTGAGAACTCATAGAAGTTGTCTTGAGCTCCTAGCGAACTTGCGACAGCTGATCAAGTGACAGCCTGCAGTAAGAGCTAGTACTTTTGCATACAGCACCGTCGCTTCCAAGTATGTTACGAACCACCGGGTTGATAAAAGTAAAGAAGGGAGTCCCAAGAGTTGCAGCATCATTGCTGTAATACTGAAGCCCACCATATTTTTGGTGCCGTTTCCAGGGAAGCATCAAAGTATTTGTGATTACTGCTTTTCTTCTATTTTCTACTGCAACATTCTGTTAAGTAGTTTATTTCAGCAAGAGTAGAGTAGTTGCTTCATTTCGATTCTTTAATTTCATTTCTGCAAAAGTAAGATTAGATATTTCCTACTTTCATTTCATTTCAGCAAGTGTAGATTAGACATTTCTTGCTTTCATTTCAATTCTGCAAGCGTAGATTAGCATTTCCTGCTTTGCTTTCAATTCTACAATTTCATTTCAACAAAAGTGGATTAGATATCTCCTGCTTTCATTTCAATTTTGAAATTTTCATTTCAGCAAGGTTTATTCTAGTTAGTTTCAATTTTTTGTTCAATCCATTTCAAGTTTTTGCAGGTACATGCAGAAAAAACACAAAAATCCTAAAAGGAGATTCTCTTTCATGCCTCGTAGGAACAGAGACAATTGAGGAAAATTCCTACCCAACACCCCCAACACATCACTAAGTCACCCTTCTCTCTTCTTTGGTGGAAGTGATCTAGAAGAACCTATAGGTGAACCTCTAGAGATATATGAAGATCCTATAACAGAAGAAAAGCAAGAAAACATTCCTCCTGAGACCATGGCTGAAAACAGAAACGATATAGGAAATGGGGAGAGAATAGAAGGCACCTTTCCCATCCGAGAAACCAATGGGGACACAAAGATGAAAAACATAAGTCCCTCAGCCTTACCTCACTTCCATGGATTGACCATTAAAGACTCTGATACCTTCTTTTTGAGTTTAGTGTCTTTTGTCAAACCTATGACTCTGCAGAAGACGAGCAGAAGCTGAAACTCTTTCCCTCTACCCTCAAGGATGGAGCACTCCGCTAGTTCATGGGGTTACCTGGAAATAGTATCACAACTTGGGCTCAGATGCAACAAGACTTTAACAAAAAATATTGGGACTACTGTAGGTCAAAGGAAACAAAGGAAGAAATCTTTCGAATGACCATGGGAAGTGATGAATCTTTGGAAGACTATGAAGCGAGATTCCAACTCAATTATAAAAGGGCCAGGTGCACACTTGACCCCGAATCTCTGAAGTTGGTTCTGCTCCGAGGAGTCCCTGAATACCTTCTAGATACCATCCATTTGTTGGCTGGGGGAGACATCTACCAGCTACCTTATGATGACATAAAGACTGTGTTTAGAAACCATTCTAGCGCAGCTAGAAAAAGAGGTAGGGGAAGTCAACTTTTAGCCAGTGCCCCCTTATCCAAAAATGAGTTTGAAAATCAGATGGAGGATTTCAAAAGCGAGATGAGATAGACCATTTCCATGCAAATGGATAACTTGTGAATCCAAAAGAGGCAAGAGGAAGCTGAGAGGGCTTTGGCCATCTTTTGTCCCAGATGCACCAGAAAGCATCCTAGGTGTTAGCCTCATGTTGCAACAGGTGTTTATTTTTCATGATTGACATTTTTACATGCCAAATATGTCATACTTTGCAGGCTGCAGTGTTCCATATTTCCAAAAGATGCCATGAAAGTGTGCTAGTCTAAGTGCCACTAGTGCATTCCATTTTTGAAGATTTCTTTCAGTTAAGGGAAGGCCAAACAGTTTAATCTTGGCCTCCCTAGGTTTCAATTTCCTGTTTTAGAATATAGAGAATGATATCTGTCCAAACAGTTTAATCTTGGCAGATTTGTAGATAGGTAGAGAATCAAAGGAGCCCAACTGCTTAATCTAGGCCCTTGGCAGAAATAAGTGCAGACTTAGATAGGAGAATAGAGAAAAGAAAAATTGTAAAGCTGGGTCTGCAAGTCTAAGTGCACCCAAACCAAAAAGAAGAAAAAATGTTCGGAAAAGTAGACTGGGTAGGTAGTTTTTGAGGTTGCAGAATGATCATTCATGAGCAATTATGTGTTTTAAAGTGGTATACCTTTTCAGATCGTAGTCATGATGCAGTTTTTCACCTGGAGGAACTCAAGCCAGACATTACTAACTCCCCTTCTTCTTTCCCCAAATCACTTACTAACCCCCCTAAAGAGGTCAAGATCTCCTTGATTCCTCTTAGTTTCATCATGTTCCATAACAATGCCCTTGGTGAAGATCTGCTTCACTCAAGTATTTTCATTCTTCTTTTACAAAGTTCTATTCCCCAAAATGGCCTAAGGTCCCCTACCTTAGCGCTTTTTGGTCACCTCCATATTAATTACTAACTATATTATTTAACTCCCTACATCATTTCCCCTTCCCTTATTAAAAGCACTATATAACTCCCCTATATATATATTCCCATCCCTTGGCATTATAGCCATTTTATCTAAGTCTTGGAAATGTTGAGTTCATCCGGAACCCAGCATTAGCCTTCCGTGTCCTGGGATTAGCCTAACATTTGGTTAGGCTAATAACCTTCCTCATTCACCCCTTTACCCCTCAAAACCTTCTATCTTTCCCCTCTGCAATCATTTCTTAAAAATTAATGTTTAAAAGTTTTATTTAACATTATTTAAAGCATTTACCCCGCCCGAACCTTATATAAAGAAACCCAAAACCCACTTTCCTAAGTTCAAACACCCCCGCCGCATCGCATTTTTTTAAATATTTGGGTGGGCCCCATCCTTTAACCACCCGCCAGATAACCGTCCCGACAACCCTCTGATCTGCTCCCTCCCCATCCGACGGCTCTCGCCGATTTCGGAGCGCCCCCTGCGTCCGGATGTTAGCCTCCGATATTGCAGTGGTTTTCTCCCCGTACAGGAGGACGTGCATCCATTTTCTATTGCGTCGGAGCCGCTCTGACAGAAACCGCCCCCGTACCAAAGGCGGTCCGACAAAAACCATTAACCGCCTATTCCCCCCCTTGACGGCTGCCCCAAGACCTCGCCACATCATCTGCACACGTCGTCCTCCTGCCAAGTCACCTTGCCACGTCACTGCCACCATGTCCCTGCCACATCATCCACCGTACATGCTGATGTCATCTCGCTGACGTCATCATGCTGACGTCATCCACCGTACCAGGTCCCGCCCGCTTATGTCATGCTGACGTCATCATTAATTTTTTAGGCAAAAGGCGAAAATCGTGCTTAGGAAGCCCGGAATCAGTTTCTGAGGCAGTTTTTCATGCGCGATTAGCGCCTAGCACTAATCGCGCATGGCTATGGGAAATGAGCCGAAGTGGAAAACCCGTCATCGCGCAGCCCCCAGCAAGCCTAAAAGGCGCCGAATGACCCGTGTTTCTCTGCAAAGCATGCAGAAAGGATCAGAAGATAGTTCTAAAAGAAACAGAGCGCTGAACAGCGGCCATTAATTTGTGATTTGACCCACAGTGAAAGGAGAGACGCAACCCAATTCATTTGTCAAAGAGTATCAGAGGAGAGATGAAGCAACAAAGTGTACCAGTTAAATTGTTTAATGGAAACCTTTAGTTCCCAAAGCAGGTTACATTGAATGGCATCCAACAAAGTCAAATCAATTTGTGCAAACCCATCCCAGCTCTCAAATCACAGTTAAAGCATTTAAAGCCACCGAACTACAATGGAGCATACGTCCATGCACAGTTATTACAGAAACACTGCACCAAGCCACCGAGGACAACACATTTACTCATTTTTTATATGGCTGCCCTCAGCGTAGCTCAAGATATTTTCTTACATTTATTTCTGGATAGGATTAGGTTAAAAGTAATCATTTCTCAGACCTGTTTAGGTCATGTTGTAATAAAGGTAATTAGGAGAGCTTTCCCTATATATACCACCCTCTGTACTATTTTAAGGGTTGGTCGATTGATAATTCTCACTAGAGAATCGCACTGTATACCTGAGACTGTTTCTGTAATCAAAGATTGCTGAAAGCCTGGAGAAGACACTGTCTGATGTGTTGTTAATGATTTCTAGAGACTAAAAGATGGAATTCCCGCACTGTAGCATAAAACAATAAGTGCATCTTACCTCTGTTCATTGTTTACCACTATCTAAATAGCAGAAAGAAAGATTAGCCTAGAACTTGTTTAAATACACTCTATGCTCAATTTCTGTTGTTTCTTTATGTTTTCATCTGAATGAATTGGTAATGAATATGAATTCCTTCTGGCTCATATTTACCCTAATTCACCTGTGTTTGCCAATTATCTAGGGATTCTTTACTGCCCCTAGGTAGGGCTCCGTTGTTTCCCTCTGTTAAGCTGATTGAGAGATTCTTAACTGCCTCTCATTACTTAGCATTCACTCCATCCTTTAAACCTAAAACATTGTTTCATGCGCAGTTACCTTGCTCCATACCTCTCTTGTGACCAAGAAAACGCACCAACAGTCCTACTCTTTGACTCCATGCCCAATACTTTGAAATTTTCACACTATACCGGTCTCTTTACCTGAAAACATCAATCTTCCCACCAAAATCAAAACAAAAACTCTCGAATTCAATTGCTAGCCTAAAATCCTTTCAAATAAGGCTAAATCATAAAGAGAGAGCCCTCTCTGATTGCAGGTGGGCTAGAACCTGTAGTCCAAAGTTGGTCTGTGGTTACCTCAATAGTATCCCTTTATTACAACCTGAGGGACAACCTGAGTGATAACATAATGGCGACTCCGCTGGGGATCCTCAGTTAATTTTACGAAGAAGGTTGTAAAAATCCACTGGAAAAGTTGATTTTCTAATTGCTGTATATCCCTTAAAGCTACAGATGAAGCCTGAATGTCAGCCAGGAAGCCTTTGAAACTGTTCTTGTTCTACATTTACAGGAGTAGATAAAAGCTGCTTCAGTCGATCTTCATGCTAGTTTTAAACTATACACAGCTATTCCAAAATCTGATCAGTCCATTGTTAATTATAAAAACATTCCCAGAAAAACACCGAAACAGTTCGGAAGCTGGCTCCCAAGAAGAATCCATGATATACAAGGTCAAATCCAGATCCAGACCCACCCGCTGCTTTTGAAAATCCAAACTTAATCCCTAAGATCCTCAGGAAGCAAGAAAGACAAGAAGCTTTTGCTGATTTGAGTCCTAAAACAGCTCACCCAAGCTGTGTTCCAACCCCAGTCAAGGTTTTATTTCGTTCAACTCCTGCTTCCCCTGGTTCATCATCCACATCTCATAGCACTCCTTCCACACCTCCATTCACTGCACATACTACAACTACCGCTACTATCGTTCCAGTTACCCCTGTTATCCCTGTTGTCCCAGTTGTTCCACTTATCCCAGCAAATATGGCTAATAGATATGCACCCCTGCAATTGCCTGCTAATCCTGGGGCCTTACCTCGGGAGTATCAATCCAAAATTACCTATTTTGACAGTATCGGTCCTTTCACAGCCCTTCAGCATACCAAAAAGATGCAAGACTATTTTGAAAACTACGAGATAGACGATGATAGCGTGAGAATGAGAATTTTTGTTCAAAGTTTAACCGGTGATGTAAGAACTTGGTTTAGATCACTTGCTGCAAACTCCATAACCACCCCAGATGAGCTCTATCAATCCTTTACCAACAGATGGGAGAAAAAGAAAGACCCCTTGCACATACTAGCTGAATATGATACAATTAAAAGAGATCCTCAGGAGACTGTTTTGGAGTACTGTGCAAGATTCAATAATGTCTATAATGCAATACCACAGAACTTAAGGTCCCCACCCGACCTTGCCTTGTATAAATTCCCTGATGGATTTGACCCAGACATGGCATACCAGTTAAAAGAAAGAGCTCCTCAGACCCTTGCAGACATGCAAAATGTTGCTGTTAGCGTAGAGGCCAACCTAATTGCCAAAAGGAACATAGCTAGAATGGAAAGAAGAACCACCTTTAAGGAAGAACCCTCAGCCTTTGATCAAAAGCTTGATGCTATTATCAATGGCCTGCAAAGGCTGGGAGAAAGAGTAGAAAGCGTTGAGAAAATATCATCATGGGAAGGACAATAGCCCAATACCATAAGGAACCCAAATTTTAGGAAAACGTAGAACACAAATGCTGGCAGGTCTAGCCCAGACCATGACATAAGACCTCCTTTTCAAGATAACTATGTTGAAGGATCTACTTCTAGTGAACCCTTAGAAGATACTCATATGAACCTGATGGATCTAAAGGGTGAACAGCAAACTTTTCTGAGCCAAGAAGACCAAGATGACCATAACTATAATCAGTTTCACACTAAGTCTGGTGAGTCTTTTGATTTTAAACAAGGTTATGATACTACTGTGTATGAAGTACACAAACAATATAAGCTGAGAACTAGGACCATTGACATTTCTGAACCTAGCAAAACAAAGGATGGCAAACAACCCAACAAGATTAAGAGCAAGGCTGTCATAACAGAACCAGCTGATACAACTGCCCCAAACCCGCATCAAGTGACTGTAGAAGACATTACAGAAGTGCAGCCTTCTATAGATCAGCTTTTGCCACCTTCTTCCTCTGAGCAAAACTCGAACAACGTTCCAAAAAACTCTCCCGAAGTCGAAAAACCGCAGGCGATCACTTCCCATAACGCTGATAAACAAGAGCAAATACCAGATAATTCAAATGAAACAGAAAAAATTGCCATTATCAACACCAAGACTCCATTGGAAAAGCCATTTAATTTAGAGGCAGAAATAGCTAAGTTGAAGATATCCATCCCCCTCTGAGAACTTGCCAAGCACGATGTATATAGGCAACAAATTCAAAGATCACTTCAAATACCAGAGAATAAGGATGATGTAAATGTTCTGGATGATACTCCTAAACTGTTGTTTGGCCCAAAAGTTAATGGAAAATCAACATATGGACCTATTCCACCCTTTTATGTCAGTTTGCATATACATGACAAAGTTTTGCACAATGCTATGTTTGATTCAGGAGCATCACATAATCTGATGCCCAAGACAGTTATGGAAAAGCTGAACCTTGATATTACCAGACCCTACAAAGATCTGTTTTCCTTTGACTCAAGCCAGGTCAAGTGTTTAGGCCTCATCAAAGACTTGTGTGTATCCCTATTCCAATATCCCAACAAGACCATCCTCATGGATGTGGTGGTGGCTGACATCCCACCAAAATATGGTATGCTCCTGTCAAGATCATGGGGAGCAAAGCTCCAAGGATCTCTTCAGCTAGACCTCTCCTATGCTACGATTTCAGTCTTTGCGCAACCAAAGAGACTATACAGAGAAACACTCATGAAATATGTGGTAAGTAGTGAGAGCAAGTCTCAAAATTTTCCCATTTACTCAATCCATTCTAATATGGATTCCTTTATTTTGTTTAATGATGATACAAATTCTCCAACTGATGATGAGCCTTTGGCTCTAGAACAACAAGTACACATCAATGAAGAATCGGTTGCACATAGCCATGAGACTATCACAACAATTAATGCAACCAGCATGCTAGAAGAAGCTCCCCAAACAAAAATTTCATGTCTGCCCAATCCTAACATAGCTGAAACTCATAGTGCTAACCACAGCCAAGAAATCACATGGTATTTAGAGTTCGATGGCTCTATCAACAAGTTAGGAGTAGGGGCAGGTGTATGGATTCACAATACACATAAAAATCATGCAGAAGGTCATGCCTACAGACTAAATTTAAAATGCACAAATAATATGGCAGAGTATGAGGCTCTGCTTTTAGGCCTTAAACTGCTCAAAGCTCTAGGAGTTGCAAAGGTGTCCATTTTAGGTGACTCTGATTTAATCATACAATAGAGGAAAGGTAAATTTGTAACCAACGACAATAGAATGATGGCCTATAGGATTGCTGCCACTAATATACTCACTGCATTCACTGAATTCAGCCTGGCCAAGATTTCAAGATAGCATAAAATTCATGCACACATCCTAGCCACCTTTGCTAGTACATGCAAGCTTCCCTTTGAGGCAAACCATCACTTCACAGCTGAAATAAAACATAGGCCTGCTGTCCCAAATAACGTCAAATATTGGCAAGTGTTCGAGAATGATGTCCATATTAATAATTTCCTTACCCTTGAGCATGAGTTTTCAAATATTAACATTGACATGGATGCTATGACAGATGACCAACAGTAAACAACTGAAAATCAGCAGGAAAATCAGCAAGCTGTAACAGTTGCAACAGCCAAACAGATCCTGAACCCAACTGTTTTTGACAAAACAAACATAGAACAGCTGAAACGAATGCATTTGGAAGAAATTGCCAAAATAGAGGCAGAGATCATTGACTTGAAGGATAATTTTCTACCTGCTGGCTTAACCCCATTAGAAGACATGTTTGACGCCAATGATGTTCCCAGAAAGCCAAAATTACAACCATTAAACACTGCTATAGAAGAACACAACATCGGGACAAAAGAGAATCCCAAAATGATCAAACTATCCAAAAATTTGCCACCTGATCAAAAGCCCAAGTATATTGATTTATTTAAAGAGTTCCAAGATGTATTTGCTTGGAGTTATGAGGATTTGAAATCCTATGATACCTCGGTAATCCAACACACAATTCCCTTAAAACCAAACCAAAAACCCTTCAAACAGAAACTTAGAAGAATTAACCCTATGCTTCTTCCCATGATTGAGAAGGAAGTGAAGAGGATGTTTGAAGCAGGCATAATAGCACCCATCAGATTTTCTGAATGGATATGCAACCTTGTTCCCACAAGAAAGAAGACAGGTGAGATTAGACTTTGTGTAGATCTGAGAAATTTAAACCAAGTCTCCCTAAAATACCATTATCCTTTGCCCAAAATGGACCACATTCTACAAAGAGTAGTGGGGTCATCTAGAATCTCTTTACTGGATGGCTTTTCAGGTTTCAACCAAATACTTGTTCACCCGGATGACCAAGACAAAACAGCCTTTACCACACCGTGGAGGACATTTAAGTATGTTAAGATGCCATTCGGACTTAAAAACGCTGGTGCAACCTTTCAACGACCAATGGATATTGCGTTTGCTAAAGAAATACATGACTTCCTAGTTGTCTATCTTGATGATCTTACCCCATTTTCCAAATCTGACGAAGAGCACCTCAAGCATCTTAGGCAAATATTCATGACATGCAGGAAATATGGCATTTCCTTGAACCCCAAGAAGTCTCTCTTTGGCCTTGAAGAAGGCAAATTACTTGGCCACATCATATCAAAATATGGGACTAGAATTGATCCTGAAAGAATCCAAGCCATCCTCCAAATCCCATATCCAAGAAACATAAAAGAGCTACAAGCATTCCTTGGAAAGATCAATTTCCTAAGAAGATTTATTCCAAATCTAGCGGAACTGATACGACTGTTAAGCAACATGTTAAAAAAGGATGCCAAGGTAAAATGGTCTCTTGAAACCAAGCAAGCATTTGAGAGCATCAAAACGGCCTTAACCCAAACCCCTGTCCTCACCAGCCCACAATTTAACAAAGACTTTATCATATTTTTGTTTGCATCTGATCATACTATAGCTGTTGTCCTTTTGCAAAAGGATGAACATGGAGCTGAAAAGTGGATTGCATTTTTCAGCCGAGCCTTAAGAGATGCCCCTTTGAAGTACCCAATCATGGAAAAGAAGGCCTATGCACTCGTTAATGCCATCAAGGATTTCAGAGTATACATTTTATATTCACATGTGATTGCCTATGTCCCACACGTTGCTGTAAAAGACATACTGACCCAAGAGGGATTAGAAGGCAAAAGAGGCAAGTGGATAGCAAATATCCTTGAGTATGACATAGAAATAAAACCAACCAAGCTAATAAAGGGACAAGGTTTAGCCAAACTGATGTCTGAAACAAACTTTCAGGCCCTAGACATTAACCAGCTGGACAATGAACCAGAGCTGGCGACTCCACAGATCAGTGAAATATTTTTGCAATCCCCATGGTACGCTGATATATGCTTTGTATTGTTAAACCTGTGCTCCCCCAGGATTGTCCAGGACCAAGAAGATATTTTTGAAAATGAAGGCTTTAAAGTTTTGTGTAATAGATGGTGCATTATTTTGGAGAAATCATGAGGGTATATTGCTGAATTGTTTAACCATGAAGGAAAATAACAAAGTCATGAAAGAATTCCATGCAGGTGACTATGGAGGACATCTATATTGGAAGTCCACTGCTGATAAAATCTTAAGGGACGGTTTCTATTCGCCCTCTCTTTTTGCAGATGTAAAGAAATTTTCCATGTCATGTCACAAGTGCCAAATCTTTGAGGGAAAGAGAAAGCTATTACCTTTGCCCCTTAAACCCATCTCAACCAAAAAACCTTTTCAATAATGGGGTCTTGACTTCATTGGAGAAATCCATCCCTCTTCCTCAGGCCAGCACAAATGGATCCTAACAGCCACCGACTATTTCACTAAGTGGGTTGAAGCCATTCCCTGTAAGCAAGCCAATGACACCATCATTATCCAATTCCTTGAGTGCAATATCCTTTCTAGATTTGGCTGCCCTGAGAAAATCATCACTGACAATTCCGCTGCCTTTAAGTCCAAAAAGATGATCAATTTCTGCCACCAATTTCATATTACCTTGAGCCACTCTACAGCTTATTACCCTCAAGGTAATGGCTTGGCTGAATCATCTAACAAAAGCCTCATCAACATCATAAAGAAAATGCTGGAAGAGAACAAGAAGAACTGGCACAAAAAGCTGGTAAATGCCCTATGGGCAGATAGACTTTCAACTAAGAGATCCATTGGGATGAGCCCTTATGAGCTAGTATATGGCATGGAGGCCAGATTTCTTTCATCCCTGGGCATTCCTACTATCAAGCTGTTACAGGAGATTCAGGCTGAACCAAATGACATTCAAAGAAAAATTAATCAGACCATTCATCTTCAGCAAACCAGAGAACAAGTTTATGATAGAGCTCAAATTCTGCAAGAAAAGCTCAAAAAGATGTTTGACAAGAGAGTTAAGGCTGAGGATTTCTACATTGGTGACAAAGTTCTAAGGTGGGACTCAAGAAGAGAAGACAAGGGAAAACATGCCAAGTTTGATTTTTTATGGAAAGGACCATTCGTTATTTCTGTTGTTCAGGGAAATAACACATATTTTCTCAAATCTATAGACGGCAATACTGCTGAAGAAGGCCCTGTCAATGGTCGTATGCTGAAACATTACCATGATCCCGTTTAGGGGATACAGTGCAGCTTTTTGTGTATATCTTTTGTACAGTGATATTTGTATATATTAGCACTTTGTTTTCATTTTTATATCAGCAAACCAATTGTCAAGGGAGCAGCAGTAAATTTTGTGAAGACACAACCAATACAAGTGTTCCAGTTTCAAAAAGCTCTGTCCCTGCACTGATCTCAACAAAACAGCAAGAGAAGCACTGTCGAATCACAAGCAATTCATGGTAAAAGCAAACTATTCGCAGTTTTCAGCCAGAGGGATCAAAGCAAAGCAGTATTTTCGGTTTATATCAGCACCCTTGGTCAAAGCAAAAGTAAAGCAAGCACACCAGTTTTGATCCATGTTTGAGAATGTTTCAAAAGGCACAATGCTCAAGCAACATTCTACATAATAGCAAGCACGCAGAAGAAAGCAGGCAGTGATATGCATTTCACAATAGTTCAGTTGAGGAGGATGTTTTTCATATTACAAAGCTTCAATTATCTAACAGCCAGCACAAAGAAGTTTCTTTAATCCACAGCAGCCATAGAAGATCAAGGCATTCTGACCTGCTGTTCTTGGCTTTTCACAAGGAAAAGCCATCCCCAAGTGGAGCCACTGTTAGCCTCCTGTTGCAACAGGTGTTCATTTTTCATGATTGACATTTTTACATGCCAAATATGTCATACTTTATAGGCTGCAGTGTTCCATATTTCCACAAGATGCCATGAAAGTGTGCTAGTCTAAGTGCCACTGCTGCATTCCATTTTTGAAGATTTCTTTCAGTTAAGGGAAGGCCAAACCGTTTAATCTTGGCCTCCCTAGGTTTCAATTTCCTGTTTTAGAATATAGAGAATGATATCTGTCCAAACAGTTTAATCTTGGCAGATTTGTAGATAGGTAGAGAATCAAAGGAACCCAACTGCTTAATCTGGGCCCTTGGCAGAAATAAGTGTAGACTTAGATAGGAGAATAGAGAAAAAAAAATTTGTAAAGATGGGTCTGCAAGTCTAAGTGCACCCAAACCAAAAAGAAGAAAAAATGTTAGGAAAAGTAGACTGGGTAGGTAGTTTTTGAGGTTGCAGAATGATGATTCATGATCAATTATGTGTTTTAAAGTGGTATACCTTTTCAGATCGTAGTCATGATGCAGTTTTTCACCTAGAGGAACTCAAGCCAGACATTACTAATTCCCCTTCTTCTTTCCCCAAATAACTTACTAACCCCCCTAAAGAGGTCAAGATCTCCTTGATTCCTCTTAGTTTCATCATGTTCCATAACATTGCCCTTGGTGAAGATCTGCTTCACTCAAGTATTTTCATTCTTCTTTTACAAAGTTCTATTCCCCAAAATGGCCTAAGGTCCCCTACCTTAGTGCTTTCTGGTCACCTCCATATTAATTACTAACTATATTATTTAACTCCCTACATCATTTCCCCTTCCCTTACTAAAAGCACTATATAACTCCCCTATATATATATATTCCCATCCCTTGGCATTATAGCCATATTTATCTAAGTCTTGGAAATGCTCAGTTCATCCGGAACCCAACATTAGCCTTTCGTGTCCTGGGATTAGCCTAACATTTGGTTAGGTTAATAGCCTTCCTCATTCACCCCTTTACCCCTCAAAACCTTCTATCTTTCCCCTCCGCAATCATTTCTCAAAAATTAATGTTTAAAAGTTTTATTTAACATTATTTAAAGCATTTACCCTGCCCGAACCTTATATAAAGAACCCCAAAACCCACTTTCCTAAGTTCAAACCCCCCGTCCTTTAACCACCCGCCAGATAACCATCCCGATGACCACCCCCCCGTCCTTTAACCACCCGCCAGATAACCATCCCGACAGTCCTCTGATCTTCCCCCTCCCCATCCGACGACTCTCACCGATTTCGGAGCGCCCCCTGCATCCGGACGTTAGCCTCCGATATTGCAGTGGTTTTCTCCCCATACAGGAGGACACGCGTCCGTTTTCTATTGCGTTGGAGCCGCTCTGACAGAAACCGCCCCTGTACCAAAGGCAGTCAAACGAAAACCATAAACTGCCTATTCCCCCCATTGACGACTGCCCCAGGACCTCACCACATCATCTACACACGTCGTCCTCTTGCCGAGTCACCCTTGCCATGTCACTGCCACCATGTCCCTGCCACATCATCCACCGTACATGCTGACATCATCTTGTTGACATCATCATGCTGACATCATCCACCGTACCAGGTCCCGCCCGCTTACGTCATGCTGACGTCATCATCAAGTTTTGAGGCGAAAGGCGAAAATCGTGCTTAGGAAGCCCGGAATCAGTTTCTGAGGCAGTTTTTCATGCGTGATTAGATGGCTACGGGAAATGAGCCAAAGTGGAAAACCCCTCATCGCGCAGCCCCCAGCAAGCCCAAAAGGTGCCGAATGACCCGTTTTTCTCTGCGAAGCATGTAGAAAGGATCAGAAGACAGTTCTAAAAGAAATAGAGGGCCGAACAGCGGCCATTAATTCGTGATTTGACCCACAGTGAAAGGAGAGACGCAACCCAATTCATTTGTCAAAGAGTATCAGAGGAGAGATGAAGCAGCAAAGTGTACCAGTTAAATTGTTTAATGGAAACCTTCAGTTCCCAAAGCAGGTTACATTGAATGGCAGCCAACAAAGTCAAATCAATTTGTGCAAACCCATCCTAGCTCTCAAATCACAGTTAAAGCATTTAAAGCCACCGAACTACAATGGAGCAGAAGCCCATGCACAGTTATTATAGAAACACTGCACCAAGCCACTGAGGACAACACATTTACTCAGTTTTGATACGGCTGCCCTCAGCGCAGCTCAAGATATTTTCTTACATTTATTTCTGGATAGGATTAGGTTAAAAGTAATCATTTCTCAAACCTGTTTACGTCATGTTGTAATAAAGGAAATTAGGAGAGTTTTCCCTATATATACCACCGTCTGTACTGTTTTAAGGGTTGGTCGATTGATAATTCTCACTAGATAATCGCACTGTATACCTGAGACTGTTTCTGTAATCAAAGATTGCTGAAAGCCTGGAGAAGACACTGTCTGATGTGTTGTTAATGATTTCTAGAGACTGAAAGATGGAATTCCTGCACTGCAGCATAAAACAATAAGTGCAACTTACCTCTGTTCATTGTTTACCACTATCTAAATAGCATAAAGAAAGATTAGCCTAGAACTTGTTTAAATACACTCTATGCTCAATTTCTATTGTTTCTTTATGTTTTCATCTGAATGAATTGGTAATGAATATGAATTCCTTCTAGTTCATATTTACCCTAATTCACCTGTGTTTGCCAATTATCTAGAGATTCTTTACTGCCCCTAGGTAGGGCTCCGTTGTTTCCCTCTGTTAAGCTGATTGAGAGATTCTTAACTGCCTCTCATTACTTAGCATTCACTCCATCATTTAAACCTGAAACATTGTTTCATGCGCATTTACCTTGCTCCATACCTCTCTTGTGACCAAGAAAACGCACCAGAAGTCCTACTCTTTGACTCCATGCCCAATGGTTTGAAATTTTCACACTATACCTGCCTCTTTACCTGAAAACATCAATCTTCCCACAAAAAAAAAAAAACTCCCTATTTCAATAGCTAGCCTAAAATCCTTTCAAATAAGGCTAAATCATAAAGAGAGAGCCCTCTCTGATTGCAGGTGGGCTAGAACCTGTAGTCCAAAGTTGGTTTGCGGTTACCTCGGCTGTATCCCTTTATTACAACCTGAGGGACAACCTGAGTGATAACACTAGGAATGCATGTCCATTGGACTCTGTAGAGGTGTGTTTTGCCTGTGAAGCAGACCACCCTACCAATCAATGTCCATCCTTACCCAGATTTAAAGCTATGTACCAAGGGGATGAAGGAGCCCCTGAACCACTCTACTTCATGAACCAAAGGAGGCCACATGGACCCAGACCTTATCAGCAGGGAATGCAAGGGACATCCCAGACTTATTACAACCCCAACCAATCCACTCACATACCTTCGTGGGGTCCCCCTGCTCATCCTTCCTGGTCCACACCCCCTTCTTGGTCGTATCCATCTCAATACCATACTCAACCTGCTAATCATTCATTTCATTCTCATGCTCAACTACAACTTAAGTGGAATGCACCTCATCAAGGGGTGGAGGCCCCAATACAACTCTCGTCCCACTCTTTTGCCTCCACCACCTGCTCAACAACAACCATTACCTCCTGCTCCTCCAAGGCAACCCCAAATACCTGCTCAACTGAACCTGAACCCCAATAATAGACAGACTTAGCAGGTATATACTGGAGAAGCAACGTGCCCTACCTATGCTGTGGAGATTCAGGAGATCAACCTATGATCTTGGATGGTCCTCCGAGACAGCCAACCTCCCCCTAAGGAGGATGAAGCGGAGAAATAGGAAAGTGAACCTAAATCCATTCCACCCTTTCCTGAGAGACTAACTGGAACCACACAATCGACCCTAGAAGAAACTGAACTTCTGGGAGAACTAAAACAGTTATGTGTAAAAATACCACTTCTCCAGGCCATAAAAGATGTACCAATCTACAAAAAGTTGATGAAAGATAAGTGTTTCAAGCACCCAGGTAGGCGCAAGAGAGATGCCCCAACTATCAATGTTGTAGGACAATTGTCAGACTTGATGTTGGGACAGGTAATCTATCCAAAATATCTAGACCCTGGGAGTCTTGTAGTCAATGTCCACATCAATGGCACCATAATCCCGGACACCTTGATTGATTTAGGGGCCGCCATTAATGTAATGAACAGGGACACTATGCTCAAACTCAACCTTCAGGGTTCCCTAAGAAAGACCTCAGCGGTACTACAGTTGGCAGATCGCTCCACTCTAACCCCTGAGGGGATCGTGCAAGATGTCATGGTCTCTATTGATTCCTGGGAGTACCCTGCTGACTGCTTGGTTCTTCAGCCAAAGGCAAAGCTCACTGGGTATCCTCTCATCCTTGGAAGGCCTTCTTTAGCCACTGCAGATGCTTACATCAGTTGTCGAGCTGGAGTATGACCATCAAGAATGGGTAGATGTCCAAGCAGCTAGTCTTCTATCCTCCTACCCAACCTCTAGTAGAACATGATTTACCCTTCTGGTTAGAGGAGGAAGATGAGGATAAAGTCTACTCCACACCATTGTGTATAGTAGAAACTACCATGGGGGGTCCACAAATAGAGGATGATCTTATTGAGGATTTGATTCAAAATCCACCCCCTAGTGAGTTGCCATTAGAAGAGTTGGTGGAAGAAACCAAAGCCAATGCTTCAGTTGATCTCTGTGTGGCTGATCTGACCTCTCTCTAAGTTAAGAATGTGGAATTTGGCCCTGAAAGAACCTTGAGTATCAACTTAGCCCTATCCACCTCTCAGGAGAAAGAGTTGTGTAGCTTATTGAAGAATCACTTGGATGCTTTTGCTTGGAACTATAAGGAGATGAAGGGAGTCCACCCTTCAGTCTATACTCATCACATTTACATTAAGGAGGATTGTAAACCAATCAAGCAGCCTCAAAGGAGGACGAATCCAGCCCTCAAGGACATTGTCAAAGAAGAACTGCAAACGTTGCTGGATGAGAGATTCATCTATCCCATCTCTGACAGCGAATGGGTTTCTCCTTTGGTGCTAGTGCCAAAGAAAAACAAGAAGTGGAGGATCTATGTAGATTATTGAGAGCTTAACAAGGCCACCAAGAAGGACCATTTCCCTTTTCCTTTCGTAGATCAAGTGTTAGATGGCCTGGCAGGGAAGAAGTTCTTTTCATTCCTAGATGGGTTTAATGGGTACAACCAAATCCAAATCAGCCTAGAATACCAAGATAAGACCACTTTCACTTGTCCATGGGGTACCTTTGCCTATCGGGTCCTTCCCTTTGGGTTTTGCAACACTCTCACCACTTTCCAGAGGGCAGTACTGAGCATATTTGCTGATATGGTTCATGATTCGATGGAAATCTATATGGATGACTTTACCCCTTATTGGTCCAACTTCCAAGAAGCATTGACTAACCTGGGAAATGTTTTAGCCAATTGTATGGAAATGAACCTATCCCTCAGTCCTGAAAAATGTGAATTCCTAATGACTGAAGGGACAGTGCTAGGTCATACAATTTCTCAACAAGGATTACAGGTGGATCCCAACAAGATTGCTATCATCCAAAGTGTCCCACCTCCTCAAAAGGTAATAGATGTTCAGAGTTTTCTAGGCTTAGCAGGGTATTATAGAAGATTCATCAATGATTTTAGCAAGCTAGCCTCTCCATTGTTTGGTCTTTTGGGGAAAGATGTTGAGTTTATATGGACTGACAACTGTCAAGAGGCTTTGGATGCCTTGAAAGGTAAGTTGGTAACTGCCCCAATCCTAAGAGGTCCAAACTAAGCCCAACCTTTCCACATTCACACAGATGCCTCGAACAAAGCTATGGGAGCAGCCCTAGGACAAGTTGAAGAGAAGCTACCATATGCCATATACTTTGTTAGTTAAAATCTGTCTAAGGTAGAATTAAACTACATGGTAACCAAAAAAGAGCTCCTAGCTGTAGTCCATTCCCTAAACAAGTTCAAACACTACATCACCGGTTATCAAACATTTGTACACACTGACCATGCTACAATTAGGTACTTGATGAATAAACCAGATGTAAACACTCATATCATTAGATGGTTAGTTTTGTTGCAGCAATTTGATTTGACTATTGTTGGTAAGCCTGGTAAGGAAAATATTGTTGCTGATTTTCTGTTTAGACTAGATCTGCCTGTAGGTGAAGAAGGAATGGTGGATGACCAAATGCCAGATGAACACTTATTTTCTATTTCAGTACTCTTGCCATAGTTTGCTGACATAGCAAATCACTTGGTTTCAGCACAGTTTCTACCACACTTGTCCTCAAAAGAGAAGAGCAAGATCGTGAGGAAAGGTGCCCCATTCACTTGGATTAGGGGCAACCTGTTCAAACTTGGCCCAGATAAGATTTTGAGGCAATGTGTAAGGGAGGAGGAAGTCTTTGACATCCTCTTAACCTATCATGATGGACCTTGTGGGGGCCACTTTGCAGCAAAGAGGACTGCTTTCAAGATTTTGTAGGCAAGTTACTATTGGCCCACTCTCCATCAAGATGTTAGAAGATACATCAGCCAATGTGGCCGATGTCAAAGGATGGGGAAACCAACTCCAAGGGATGAAATTCCCTTGCAACCTCAAGTGACTTTCGAGCCATTTGAGAAGTGGGGCATGAAATTTGTGGATCCTATCAACCCTCCAAAACAAAAGTATTACATCGTTGTGTGCATGAACTACCAGACAAAGTGGGTAGAAACAAAGGCAATCAAAGCAGCAATAGAGGAAAAAGTAGCTGATTTTTTAAAGGAAAATATATTCTACAAGTTTGTCTACCCAAGAGAGTTAGTTATAGATAAAGGGAGTCAGTTTACCTCCAATTTAGTTGAAGACTTGCTCACACAACACAAGATTAATCACAAAACTTCTACCCCTTATCAAACCCAAGAAAATGGACAGGTGGAAGCCACTAATAGAGCTTTGGAAGAGATTTTGACTAAGGTAGTGAGAAGCAGCAGAAAAGATTGGGCAGACTGATTGGTTGAGGCCACTTGGGCCTATAACACTACCTCGAAGACTACCACAGGTTTCATACCCTATGAGCTAGTCTATGGGAAGAAGGCTTTACTGTCCATAGAATTTGAATATAACACATTAAGGCTGGCAGCTTAGCTGGAACTAGACCTCATCCATGCACAAAAAGAAAGATTGCTTCAGCTAAATGGATTAGATGAACAGAGAATGTAGGCCCAGGAGATTGGGCACTATTGTATGATTCAAGGTACAAGGATTTCAAGGGCAAGCTGAGGACAAGATGGTTGGGACCATATATAGTGGAAAAATGCAATGACAATGGTTCAGTCCTTATCTGTACCATTGATGAAGAAGCCATCCCATGCTCATCAATGGGCATCGATTGAAAATCTACAAGAAGCCCCTTTCTAAGCAGGAGTTCATTGAAACTCTGGGTAAATTAGTGTTGGTAGTGGAGCAGGTCCCTGTCTCCACTCCACCCACACCTTGAGTAAAAAGAAAAAGAAAAAAGAAAAGAAGAGAAAAAATAAAAAAACAGAAAAAAAAAATAGAAAAAACAGAGAGAAAAATGAAAATGAAATAAAAGATCCCTGGGTGAAAACCTCTTGGAGGCATCAAGGGCAGGCAGTGAGGGTGAAAGCCTCCTGGAGGTGCCCTAGTTGTCTCAAAAAAAAAGAGAAAAAAAAAAAAAAAAAGGGAAAAAGAAAAAACCTCACTTCTTTGGAATAAATTGCAGGTTGCAAGAAGGTTGTTGCAGCGGGGCTGCACAAGAGGAAAAGACATGACAGGCTACATGCACCCTTCATAGTCCATCACCCCATAACTGTTGTCCTTTCCCAAGTTTTTGGCCTGATTTGTTCTGAAATTCCACATCTTATAGGAAACTCTGTGTTTTCTACAGGAGGAACCTATAGGAATTACGGGAAGGACAAATCCATTTTAAAACAAAACACGAAGGTTGGAAATTCATCTGATAGCACTGTGAGCCTCTTTACCACCATCCATCTTCCCATTCTACCATTCCATCCCTGTATACCGACCTCTCCACTCATTTTTGTCCCTGCACAACCACATGCAAATATTCTATTTCTGTCATCCAGCAAACACACAACAAAAAGAAAAAATGACAAATCAAGGCAGCAGTAGTTTCACTCATCCCTACCTGATACCCTCCAGCTATGGTTTCTTCTCAGTTGAAGCATTCTTTAGTAGTTTTAGTCCTGCTCACATATTAGCTTGAATTTCAAGAGGAGAAGCAGCTACAGGACATCCTACAGGATTCTTGTAGCAGTTGATCCCTTTGAAAAACATACTGTAGAGATAGAGGTAGCGTAGCTGGATGTATGAAGAGAAAATTTGAACATGAGATCATTGGAAAAAACCAAGGCTAAGCATGCAGAGCGCAAGAAGAAATATTAACGGGAAAATGAAGTGCCAAAATCTGAAGCATGCATAAAACATCAGCGACTGAGAAGGTAAGTGCCTAAACCTATTCCTTTATTGCATGAATAATATTTTAAAACTGCATGAACTATGGAATGGTCAATTATGTGGAATCGGTGGCCAGCTAACTCGGCACCCTCGTTCAGTTCATACCCCTTTACAGAATTCTGCTGGGCCACATCAAAATTCAAACCGCTGATTGGATATGAAACCAGCATGTGTGGCATGTCAACTCCGAAAGAAGGCATTTGAAACTGGTAGTGGTGTCGGTAGATAATAGGAGTAAGGGAGGTTATGGCAGTTAGGTGGCATAAGGAACTATAATGACACTGGCATCAGACCAATGGTCTGAATGGGGATAACGTACCCATCCGGCCACCTCATCTCCTCGCCACAGATTACACCAATAGTTAAGTACAATGCACTCCAAGCCTCCACCACCCTTTTGGTTCATTTGCATGTTACAGAGCTCTCGACTACAGTGTTTGTCTACCACCTTCAAAGCAGCAAACCAGTCATCCTCCACTAGTTTTCTGTCAATTTTTTTTGAAACCCTCTTGCCTATCGGGCTCTACAGGAGCCCTACAGTATTCTACAGAAAGCCGAATAATTTCTACAGAGAAACTTCTACAGGAAAGACAGAGAGTAGCCAGTAGAAGGAAAACCTAAGATTTTTACCAAAATTCAAGCTCAAAATGAGGTAGGCTCAGGAAACCTCCCTGCATAGGACTTATTTGTATAAGGTGGTGGATTGAAAACACAGAATTGGATTGCAAAAAAGGAGAATGAAGTTTGAAAGTTTGTCTGCATATTTTCCCTGAGTTCTACAAAGTTCTATGTTTTTCTCTCTGTATTCAAAGTCTATCTTCTTCTTTTTCATATTCTGCTGAAAAGAAAACATTTGCAATCGTAGAAACCAGCCTGTGTGAAAAATCAAAATTGCATATTTGTCTATTCTCTGAAAGAACCTGCGTTATTTATCCTCTATTATGTCAATATATATATATATATATATATATATATATATATATATATATATATATATATATATATATATATATATATATATATATATATATTCTCTCCACAAGCAGAAAATCAAATTTGGGGTGATAACACTTTGAAACAAGGGAAATATTGCAATTCAATGTTGTGAGAAGGAGCACATGGAAATTCCTCCTACAGTTTCAAGAGAAAAAGAAAAAAACTTAGTTCTCCCTCTATCTCTCATTTTCTTTGAAATTGTTGTTTTTCTCCTCACCTAAGCACTTCAAATACCAATCAACACCATGTTGGGAGGGTTATGAGGAATGAGCCCCTAGACTCCAACCAATTACATGAACACCCTGAGGTGGTGGCCCTTTTCACCAGGGAAAATTGGATGATCTTCTTCGATAGAATACATGGACATGATGATGAGGTAACTAAAGAATTTCTTATGGCCCTACAACCCCATTCAAAAACTCATGCCATAGTAAGCTTTAGGGGTCTATCCCTAGAACTCACCCCTAATTTTATCAGTCGAATTATAGGGCTTCCACCTTGGCTCCCTTGGAGTAAGAAGGAAAACGCATTGGGACAGGTGGCCAAGAAGACATTTTTTCAACCTGAGGAGGATCCTGTAGAGGATAAAAATGGGGTCAGGAGGACAAGCTTGCCTCCTCCATGGAATTAAGTTAGTTACCAAATAATTAAGTATATCACTTATGAAGGAAGGTTCAACATTGTGTATGGTTATCACTTCAGGTTACTACATGAATTGAGGTATGGGATGGACCTGACTCCAGTTAAAAAGCCGAGTCTCCCATATTTCCTCCTCTAGTCTCTAATATAATGTAGTACCAAGCTAAATGCAAGAATCCTAGACTAGTTGGACCACCATAGGCTCATTAAACTGTTGGTAGAAGATGCCTTACATACCTATACCATTCCCATAACTTGGGAAATTTTCATAAATATGTCTAGAGATGATGATATCAAAACTTTGGTTGAGGATATCAGCCCATCTGGTAGTTAGGAAGAGGAAGAGGAAATTGAGGAAGAAGTGCATGAAGAGACACCACATATTCAAACAGAGGAGGAAGAAGAAGTAGAAGAGAAACTTGAAAAACCCACAATAGAAAAGAAGAACACCGAAAAGACAGGGAAGGAAAAGAACAAGAAGTGAGAAGAAAAAGCCTAAGAAAGTCCAAAAGAGGACTGCCACAAGAAAAACAGGAACCCAGAAAGAAAAGGAGAAGCCATTTCTAGAAACAACAGAAACACAAACAGAAATAGTAGGCATAGGAAAGACAACAGAAGATGAAGGTTAGTAGCAGCAGGAAGAAACATCCCCTGAGACATTGGCAAAAGAAGCACTAGCTGTGCTGGCTGCATTAAGCACTCCAGCAAAACAAAAAGGAAAAAGGAAAAGAGAAACATCAATGTATTTTAAAGCCAAAAGGAGCACCAAGATAAAGGTGGGAAAGCCCCAGCCTCCACCAAAGGAACCTATAATAATCACAGATGCACCTACTAAGAAGAAGGAGGAAGTCCCCTCTATAATATCTATCACTTATGAGAGAGGAAGTCCCAAAACTTCCACCTAGAAAGAGAAAATCAGACTGATGGACACCAAAACAGTTCTACTAGAAGCTAAGACTTCTCTACAGGAAATGTCGTCCAAGCTAAAGGAGACTGAAAAATTGGAAGAGGAGGCAGCGAAACAGTCACAAGAAGAAGACAAGACTGAGGAAATACCTGAACCAAGCCCTTAGCCTAGTTTGGGCTCATATTACAACTTGTTAGAAAGTGGGAAGATCATCCCACAGAAGTTTGTTGTACCACTTTTCTTTGCATTGGAATAGGAAAGGGTTAGGACCCACACTTGGATGAGAATTGCTAAATCCAAGGGAGTTGTAGACATAGGCCACCTAGAAGAATAGCTAAAAGAATTAAGAAGAGTGTTGGCAATGGTGAGACACACTGAGAGCAGTAAAAGAGCCCAGTGATAGGAGGAAAATGCACTGGTGAAAAAGCAGTTACAACAACAGCAAACTCACAAGGCAGACATGACACAAATTTCTGAAGAGCAACAACTATAGGAGGGTCCCCCGGCAGGACAGGAAACAAAATACGAATAGTAGCCAAGGGAAGAGACACAGCCTGATATGGAAATATTGATAAAGCAGCAGCAAGAGAGGGAGTCTCAGGTAGCAGCTGAAATGTTGATGCTGAAACAACAGTTGCAGGAAAGAGAAACCCAGATGGCCTGCATGGCCAGCTGGGCAATGGAAGCCTTGCAATGTAGACAACTGGCTAGAACTTATGCATTGTATCTTAAAGACCAATGGCTTCGGTTTCAAATCAAAACATTGGCCCAAAGGGGCACAATCCCTTTCCAACGTTATGGTCAATTTATGCATCTGTGTGCTGCTATTTCGGCTGAGTACAAGGCCAAATTAGCCGAGTTTTATTTACATAATATGGCACTCCCTGATATGAACTTTTGGGACCCCAATGCTGCATTGGGAGATGTACAACTCATGGCTATGGCTTCCTGGATGAGCCATGAGGAAAAAAGGGTAGTGGAAGTTCAACAAATCATGGCCAAAGAACTGAATGAGCCCCTGCTAATCAGGGCAGAACTAGAAGACCCCTCAGCTCTAATATATGCTCATCAACACCTTGCCAACAACCCTCAAGTTCTCCCAGATTATGTCGAAAGGCAAGCGCAAGCCATCGCCCATTTTGAGGACATGGAAAGATTATTTGGTGATGATTGTCTTCATGCTTGTATGAGGAGATGGAATACACTATCCTATAGCTTGAAGATCAGGGGGTATCACTCCCAAACCAGAATGAGGGATGCTTTGGCAAGAGTGCCCCTTTATAAACAATCAATGAAAAACCTAAAGGGCAACTCGATTGGCCTAAATTTTAGTCCTCCACTACTCTTAGGACTACTGGAAGGAGTTATGGAAGAAGAAGAACAAAAACAGTGGGAGGAAGTAGACAGAAAGGTAGGTTTCAATGATAAGGAGGAAAACATCACCTCAGAAGCATGAGATGTTAGGGAAGCAGTTAAGGGCATCAAAGATGAAGAACTGGATTAGTTTCTCAGAGGATGAGCAATCCATTCAGCAGGGGGGTGATGATGAGCCCCAGAAATGGGTAACTATATGGGCTCATTTTTCCTATTGTTTCCATTTAATCCACCATTCTCCATAGTTTTGTGCATGTTTTTTAATATATTTATGTTAATTGAGTGAATTGGGATAGTCATTTTACCACAAAGTCTAAATAGTGTTTATTGCATATTTTTGGACATTTTTGGACCAAGACCAGGCATTTATGAGCAGATTGACAGCCAAAACTCGAAGAAACCAAGTTGATGACTTATAGGAAGGGTGTCTCTTGCTCTAATGACCCCTTCCTTGAGTTCTCCACTAGCAGCTCAGAGTTCAAGGGCCACCACATCGATGATCACAAGGGCAGCCGAGCAAGGCTAGTGAAGTTACTGTTAACTGCAAGTTTTGGCAGCCGAGCTCCTAAAGTTTAGGAGGACTATTGGGGTCCTCAACTTGTATAAATAAGAAGGCCTCAGGCCTTAGTATTTTATCTATTAAATAGTCTGTTTTCGCACTTTAGTGCAGCTCTGCCTTCAACTCATTTTCGAGCTCTTTCTGTAAACAATTTTGTGATATGACTAGTATTTTTTGATCAATGAAGATGAATTCAGCCTTGAACCAGAACTAATATTTCAAAGGGGACTATAGCTCTTGGGGTTAGGCGCAGCCCAAGTGCCTAGTACCTCCTTCTTGTATTTATATGTGATTTTCTTGCATTCATGAAATAATTTCTGTTATTTAGATTAAATCTTGCTTTATTACTTAGGTTGTTTATTATGATTAGAATAGTTGTTCCTGCTTCAGGTTGATTAGTTATTTTGCTACAATAATAGAAAATATCCACAAAAAGGCTACCATGTAGGCTTTGAGCTCCTTTCTCCCTCCTTGGGACCATGAATTGAGACCAAAACACTCTTGCTACCACCAAAACACTGTTTTTGCTTTCCAATGCAATTGTTAGTGTGTGAATTCGAGTTGGAAAAGTTGATATCAGTGGTATGTACATGGTTGAATTTTCCTTGTTCATTTTTCATAGCTTTCTTGCATCATTTCCTGTCCATATAATTATGTTCAACACTTTTCTATTTTTGTTTAGGGCAGAATTAGGTTAAGATAGGTGAAACTCTATTTTTTTTAATTCTCCTTGAATCAGTTTTTAGAAGCAGGTGTGTAGCTCACTCAAATACCATCCCAAATTATCATCCTCTCATCCCCCAACCTGCTCCATTCCATTTCTCCAGGATTTCCCCACTCATTCGCCACACTTTCCCAAACAGCCCTAATTTCTACGTTTTTATGCAAAATCGCTTTCTTATCCTTTGGACAAATCCAGCCATCTCCTTCATGTGTGATCCTCATTGATAGAGTCCTAGACCCTCTAACACCCTCATACAACCTTCATTTTCCTTTTCCCGCCATTTTTCCTCCTCCAAACCTTCAAAAATCACTTTCGGCTTGCTCGTGTAGAACTTCCTGTAGAATTTCTTGTAGATCCCTTGCAGACTTCCTGTAGAAGTTCATGCGAGCAATTTTTCGAAATATGATCGCCATGGAATTCTCTAGAATGGTGATAGGGACTCCTTAGGTCCTCTCCACACCTTCTTCATCATATGCAACAGCCAAATCCATCTCCTTCACCACCAAATATCTACATAGTCAAATAGTTAAAACACAATCATAATAATTCCGCATAAAATTGCTCAAAAGTACAAAAAGATGGTCCTTCAACATTTTCCTTCAGAAGTAGCTTAAGTACATGCATTTTATCTTGACAGTAGTCCATGGCATCCATTTCAGTAGTTTCATCTCTTTTTCTTGCAAAGGTAGGGTTAACGGGTAAAACTAGGGTTTGCTAAGGTTCGCATTTCCTTTCAGCTTTCATCTTCTTTCTACAAGTATAATAGCCTCTTTTGAGTTATCTTTCTTCCATCACAATTAAAAAATTCTTTTTTGAATTCATAGAAGTTGACTTGAGATCCTAGCGAACTTGTGCCAACTGATCAAGTGACAGCCTACAGTAAGAGCTAGTACTTGTGCATATAGCACCGTCGCTTCCAAGTTTGTTACAAACTACTGGGTTGATAAAAGTAAAGAAGGGAGTCCCAAGAGTTGCAGCATCATTGCTACAATACTGGAGCCCACTAGTAGCTGAAGACCTAGATATTTGCATTTAAAATGATGGTTTGGGCGCATCAGGTAACACATCATATAATGTGCTGGACTATGAATGTACAAGGTCTAGATATTGGGCACGCACGATGGCTTGTTCCTTAGTGATGCATCCACCCATAGCAAGGTCCTTAGCAATTATGTTGACAAATGACTTGGTAAACCACTTAGTCAAAAATTGATCAACAATTTCGTACTTAATCAGGCGGCACCTACATCTCCATTCATGGATGTGATCAGAGATGTGAGTCACAGTGTCTTGCTTGAGTGACGTTAATAGATGGATGCCAGTTTCATAGCGAGCTGACAGTTGTAAATGTGTGAGAAAGGCCATGGAGAGAGTGTTAAATTCATGATAGGTATTTTGAGGTAGCTTGATATACCATTTGGCTGCAACCCCTGTAATAGTTCATTGGAAAAGACGAAGATGAATGGAATCATCAATGTAGGAATTTGAGGAGCACCAGAGGTGATATGTCATCACGTGGGCCTGAGGATCCTCTTTTACTTTTACTTCAAACTTTGGACAATCACTCAGAATCTTGGACGAGACTGGAGGCTAGTACAATGAATGAAGAATCGGGTAATTCATGAGTCTAGACACATCTTAGAATTCGAGTGTAGCCAATAATGGAAATTGAGTATTGAAAGGCATTTGAGGTCAACAAGGGGGCCCAATTAGCAGGGCCCATCCCTACTGGTAAGGATTTTTTCCCCAAAGTGGAGGGTTTTCTCCATTATAAGGCATTTGATTTTTTCCCCACTGTAGGTTACCTTGCCTGTTGGGAGGATTCTGACCTTGAAAGCCTTGAAACTATCCAGACAGAGGTTGTTGATGAGAAACATACTAGTTAAAAAGTTATTGAGCTTGCTAGCCTAGGATATATGGATTTTGCATCTGATGTCCCTGAGCATAAGGGCTTTGTACCTACTACCCCTCGACGAATGGGTTTTCGACCTCCTGCCCTTGGACATAGGGATTATGAACTTGCTATCCTTGGACATAAGGATTTTGGACTTGCTATCCTTGGATGAAAGGAAGCTAAAACTATTGCCCTTGGACAAAATGATTTTGCTGTTGCTACTGCAAGACTTGACCCTGGCCTTGCCCTTGTTCGACCCCGTTGATATGAGTATAAGGGTTGCTGCTACCTGGGTTGACCTTGTGCCTACAAGGGTTGACCTTATGGTTGTACAGGATGTCCCTGCGGCTATGGAGGTTGACCTTGCGAGGGCATAGGCTAGAAGTATTGCGTTGCACACTACATTTGTGGCTACATGGTTGGCTGCAACTATTGTGAGGGTTTCCCCTACGGTTGTTGTAGTTTTCCTTACTACGACATCATCTGGCCTTGTTGCTGCATGGATGGACCTTGCTGCAACAAAGGTTTCCCTTGCTACTGCATGGACAACCCTTGCTGCAATGAAGGTTACCCTTGCTGCTGTAGAAGTTTTCCTTGCTACTGCAAAGGTACTTCAACAGTTCCTAGAATGACAGCTTGAAAGTTCCCGAACTGTATCTCGCCATACCCACCGGGGCGACAAATGGACCCAGTTGGACATAAGGTCCAGGATGAGGGATGTATGATGGAATAGCCATAGTTTGTGAACCATATGGAACATAAGGAGGTTGGTACTGATCTTGAGACATATTGGGTTGCTCGTACTGGACGTGACTTGACCTAGACGGACCAACATTGGGTTGTTGGTACTTAACATGACTTGACCCATACAGACCAACATTGGGTTGTTGGTACTGGACATTACTTGATCCAGCAGGACTAGTAGGATCTGAAATGGCACCCGAAGATGGTTGGTTCATCCAAACCATGTGAGTTTGTGATCCACTCACATTGGTTATGCCAGACATCATAGAAACATTCAGACTCTGCTCCCAAGGAAGTGGAATAGTCTGTCCACTTACTAGATGGATCGAAGAACTAACAACAACATGAATCGAGATCGTCAGTTGAAATGGATAGGTTACGTGGACTGACGAAACAACAGGATTGGGAATGGTGGGTTGCACTGAGATTGAAGTAACTACAGAAATCACCGTCTATTGGGAATTCGGGTTTTGAATGAATGGACCTGTGGTAGGCATAGTGCCAGATAACCAAATAGGGTTATGATACAATGATGAGGCAGTAGGCATGCCTGAAACCAACTGAGCTTAAGTCATGTAATTACGCGGTAACTTAGGATGAACACTAGTCAGAATGCTTCCCGTGTAAGGGAAACCTTCAAGAGGGAAGGGATATTCTGGCCCCTCAACTGTGTGCGGAGTGCAAACCTCTGAGCAACCCGAAGAAGATACTGGGATTTCACCTTCTAATTCCATGGGTGAAAACTAACGACGATGGACTACCAAAGTTTTTCAAGGGGATAATTCCAAAGGAATACCTGGCTAATCGTATGGACTATATAGATGCTATGGTGAAATCACAACAGGATCGAACAAAGGATTCAGAGGATAGACAACTAGTCCAAGTTAACCTTCATAAGTCAGTAGACTCTCGAGAGTCTAGATAGGGTTATGTGGAGATTTCGGGCCATTGTCAAAAAGTGACCCAGTATCTGAAGGGGGGGACAAGATGACAAAGGATGAATACTGAGAAAAATTCCAAGCTCAACACCTTGGTCCTCAAATGACTATGGCGAATCAGGAAAAGGCTCCTCACACAATATTTTAGACAGAGGAGAGGAAGAGGAACTAGGTGAAACAGTTGGTTCAAGCGTGATGATTTTGTCTCATATAACCAAAAGAGAGATTGATTTCAAGTGCTTTAAAATGAATTTAAAGGTATACTCACTATGTGGTCTAAAAAAGAATAATAGGGAAATTATAATATCATGGGCAGCATTTTTTAAGACGCAAAAACAAACTAGTGCTCTTTCATGTTTTAAGAGTCAAGAAAGAAGCAAAGGTGACTCTGTCACTTTTGGTTTGGAATGAGCTCTAAAGGAAAAGCGCACAGGTGATATTTTATATTTAGGGAGTAAAAAAGATCAAAATGACTATTCGGGATAATCTAGGTAACAAGGATTACCAGGTAACCGTGAATTGCAGAATACCTATCGGTGAACAAAGAAGTACAGGTAAGCAATCTCTCTAAATGTTGTGTTCGGTGTATCACATTTACAAGGTGGCATACTCAGCTTCCTATGGATAAAGGATTAAAACCTAGTGGGGTATCCCTTTATATACTCAATGGTATGGGGAGTACAAGTCCATACTAGTGTTGTCTAGTGCCGAAGCGAACGACAAATGCTACGTTTTAAGACGTTGAAACTCATCTCTAGCGTAGAACTTCTAAGATGTGATCATTAGATTTCAAATGCACTTTAGGTTAATTGAGTACATTTTAGAGTTTATCTTGAAATTATGTCTCGGTTTTTAGGCCTTATCAATGTGACTCAAAAACACCTATATGTAGCTAAATGGGACAAGACCCTTTGAATTCGATGAATTGTATACACTAATGAGAGTAGAAGACACACTCAAATGAAACAAAACAAGTAATTGAAAGAAAAATGACCTTTTCACTATTTCATTGTTTTGAAAACAAAAATGATTAAAAACTCCTTCCAATTCCTAACTTCCCTAGAAAATTCACTTCAATTAGTCCTCTCAGTATTAAAGAGAATTCATTTCTTTCCCAATGTAAGTGACGATGCAACTCTAGTCTTCAGTGCTGCAAACTAACATAACATATTGATTCACCAAACTAGAATTATTCACTTTTCAATGAAATGGCAGAATGAATCTTTCATAAACACTTCAATGGAATATTCTCAATACAATCAATCACAAGCAATCACAAAGCACAAAAGAGAAGTCCTTCAAAACTAATGAAGCAAATACTGAACCAAAAATAAGATGGGAAGGTGATATATGCCTAAAAAGAGATGTTGAGACACTAAATGAAACTTTTCAAACTTGTTAAGTGGAAACCAAAGTAACAAAAGGATTAATCAAACGAAATGAAGGAGGAAATTCAACTATCGACTTAACTTTCTGAGAACGCAAACAAGTGAAAGGATGATATCCTAGATTCCCTAGGGTTATATACCATCCAAGCACTCAAGAAACCAAGTGAAGACAATGCAAATCAACCAAGCATACAAACCAAGCTAAAAGAGATTTCCATCCAGGGAGAACACAGTCAAAACAAGTTGAGAGACAGAAATCAAAAGGACAAGACACACTGGCTATGACCTAGGGTAAACCCTGATCTTCACTTACATGAATCAGCGTGACTTCCTAACTGACAACACATGCCAAAAAGGGGTAGGCATGACTATTTTTGAGAAACTTGCACTGATCGGCATGACTGTTTTTTAGAAACTCGAATTGATCAGTGTGACTGTTGGAAAAATAAACACGCTGACCGAATATTCAAGGAAAAAATAAAAATTTTCAAAGGCTAATACCATACTTTCCACTATAAATTTCAAGCTCAGAGTAGTAAACCAAGAAAAGAAGAGAACACTAAAGGGAAATGGTGATACTAGAAAAGTTCACACAAAAGCATAACATGACAATCAATGAAACAAAAGGATTGGCTCCTCAGTGGAGTCACCAATTTGCGGTGCAGGTAAATTCTCAGTGCAGACACAAACAATTCCTCTAGCCTAAGAGAGCGGGACTAGCCACAAACAAACAATCTATGGAAAATCTCTTTAAGCTAGAATCAATGAAGAGGGCATACCTCTTAGACCGATATTATGATTGGTGATGGTCCTACTTCCTCACTCTATCTATATTTCATTTCCTTCCTTCAAATACCTGAAAAAAGAAAGAAACAACAACAAGAAACATGAGAGCATACAATATTGTATTCAAACTACTTAATAGGTCAAGGAACATTAAGCTATAAAGATGTAAAATGACACTTCATGTAGGAAATCAATCAATAGTTGCATTTATATAAATGAGAAAGAGATTACAACTAGTGCCTTGAAGTTGTTGGTCTCCTCTGATGTATCCAGGTTCCCACACTTCTTCTAGCTCTTCATGGATAGCCCCAACAATGGAAGTTTTAAGGCCTCTTCCCCTCTAGTCTCAAACCAAACCAAAATCACACTATTCTTCCTCAAACATACACTAGAAAGCTACAAGCTATAGATGACTTGCTAGTTATTCAAACTTGCTCCAAAACTGTAACTAGGTTTTTCTTGGGAAAAATAGAGGTTCATATAGCTTGGATGGATGGGCGATGGTTCCTCTCATCTTGTGAGAAGGTATTATCTCTTAAGTTTGTTCCATCCTAATAGGGGAAAGGAGCCCAAACTGATTTCCTTGGCTCTATCTGGCCCAACCATCTACCAGACTTCTGTTACGAAGCTTCTAGACATGGAAGCATTGTCCCCTTATTTAAAAAACCTTCCAAAAGAGGATCAGCGCAATTTGAAAAACGGCTCAGTTGATTCAAACGGCGCGAGGGTTAGTTTTAACCTCTTTAAATCGATGTGAGGAGAAAACTAGTTAGTAGCACCACTCTTGTAAACTAGGATAGAAGGAAGATTCCTGGGAAATGATTCAAAGGGGGATTATTATGCTCATGAAGAGGGACATCTTGGGAGTTTCTTCATGATGGGAAATCATGTTGGGTACACTGTAGAGGTCCTCTAGGATCGTATATGGGGAGTACAGGGTTAGTGACAAAATGTTGTGTAACAACAATACAATAACACAATTTTCCAAATAATTTATGAATATAGAATTCATTAATAACATAATGGTAGTAGATGCATTTTTCATTGCAAGAGGCAACACTACAAATTCATAGTTCCCATACCTTATTCTAAAAAATGTCTTATTTATGTCTTCTTCCTTGATCCATGGTTGGTGATATCCTAATCTGATGTCTATATTTGAGAATATATTTTTTTATCATAATTGATTAAAGGGGTCATCAATTCTTGATAGAGGGTATTTATTCTTCATTATGACTTAGGTAAATTGTCTAAATTCAAGACATAAACTCAATTCCATATCCTTTCTTTTCACAAAAAGAATTGGTTATTTCTAAGATGAGACCCTTGGGTGTATGCATCCTTTCTTAAAAAATTATTCTAGCTACATCTATAATTTTTTTTATTCTTATGTACTCATTCTATAAGGAGTATTTGATACTAGATAAGATCTTGGAATTAAATCATTAGAGAAATATATATCCCTCTTTGGTGGAAATCTTGGTATTTCTCTAAATACATATTCAAAATAGTGAAACACTATATAATGTTCAATATTAGGCTCTTTTATCTTCTCTATCTCTTCCACATGAGATGCATATAGTTGGAATCTCTCTTATAGAAATGGGCGTTGTAATTCCTTGCACAATGTTATGCTTTCCTCCATCAATACATGTAAAAATATTATTATGGTAGTATAGGATGGCATGATGCTTGTCCAAAAAATCCATTGCAATTAGGATATCATAAGTTACCAACATAATTATATTAAAATCTAAAACTATATCTATTCCATTCAAATTCATGAGACAATTTCTCTTGTTTCTAGTGGCTAGCTAAACCATCCATGACCTTTCAATATTTATTTTCATCTAATGAAACTTATCCATGAATTTAGGATCAATATAACTATAGAGTGATCCTTAATCAATTAAAATAAAAGAAGACATGGTTTATAAGATTACCTTTTACCTTAATCATATGAGGTTATTGCTTTTCCTATAGCTCCCATAGGTTTACATGTATGCTTAGAATAATTCTACATATGTCTTCAACTATCATAAACTCTTGAATCTTTTGCAAAGTCTAGTTTTTATCATCTATATTAGGGAAGTCTCTATAAATATTATCTCCTTTACATCTCCAACATTTGACTGGTATTTTTCCTCTTTTTTCCAAGAAGTATTTCACTTTGGCTTCATCATGAAAAAATTGTTTTTTCTTATACCTGTAGGACCATTACTTTTGTGAGGTGGTTTAAATCCCTACTTCCTCGTGTCTTTCTTTTCCTTCTTCTTATCTCTCCAAGATTTTTGAAAAGTCTCGTTGTCCTTTTTTCCTCCCATGCAATTACTTAGCCTTTATAATGGTTTCATCGCAATTCCTAACCTTATCAAATTGAATATTATTTTTATATAAATATGGTATTCTACTTAATAATATGTAGAATTTCACTTTCTCCTCCTTCATATCTCAATTGATCCAAGAACTTTCTTTCATATTCCTCAATGGCCATGCTTCCTAACATGAGTTCAAAAGACTCTTGCATTTTTTTTTTCATGGTAGTGGTATCAAAGGTAGTATTGATAGAAATATTTCTTCTATTGTTTCCAATAAATCATTTTCTCAATAATTTTCTTGACTTGCTTCAATTTGTCTTACCACATAGAAGCCTTGTAATGATATATGGCTACTCTAGCTTCTAAGTTATATGAGTAGTTATGCAATTGAAGGTACTTTCTGATTCCAGGTAACCAAGTTTTAGCATAATCTCCCTTATTAATTTAACCATCAAATATAGGTGTATTAATATTCCTAGTATCACCTTGAAAACTATCTAACTCATGTCTTATTCTCTAATTTCTAATAGGATACATTTATTGGTTTCTCCTAGAATCATCAAATGCATACCTGTTCTTGGATGAATGAGAGGGTGAATGGCGATATCTCTAATATTTTCTCATAATTATCAATTGTTTATATCCTATTTATTCATTCTTCCTTGCATGATGTTTATTTTCTTGTTCATGTCTCCAAACTAAGTCGCTCCTTACATGTCTTTGCAAATGATTTATAGTTTGCAATAGCTAAGTATTTTTTTTATTCTACTCCTCCTATGCCATTTTTCTTATTTAATTGTTTTCCTTGTAACTTTCCACTTATGCTCTCAAGCTCTCATAGTCTCTAGAAATTTAGTTGGTTCCACTTTTATTTTATGTCCAGTATGTAGGTTTTAACACCGTACAGAAACTACCAGCATACTAATTCTAAAACACAAAAAATAAACAATAGCGAGAGCATAACTCATAAAACACATATACACAGAGATTTTCCCCTCGATCCCAAAACCTAGACTACCAGCTTGATTTTTCATTATTCTCCTTTCAATGTTATAATACATATTTATACATGCCAAAGCATCCAATACCATGGACCAAAAACCATCGCGTCCAAAACCATGTACGAAAACCATGCACAAAACCAAAGGTAGGTCTACGCAACCTAATATAGGGTCCAAAAAAAATTTCCCTGAGGCGCTGCCTCGGACCTCATAGAGGCGAGCTACTCACCCCCCTCAAACCCCTTGTGACCCCCCCACTACGCAATCAGCACAACGAAGGGGGGGCTCCGCTCCCCCTCAAACCCCCTAGTTAACTAGGGCAGGTAGTCGTGGAAAGAATGTAACACAACCCAACATTCTCCCACTTGTTTTTTTCTTTCCACAAGGGGAAACATGAGAGCTTAGTCATTTATCTAGCCCTGCAATGCCCATTGTTTCTCTGCACCAAGAGAAATTCTCAAAGCTCACACATTTTGTTAATGCATCTGCAGTATTCTTCAAAGTGTCTACCTTTACCAGCAACACCTTTTTGTCTTCTATCATATCCCTCACAAAGTGATACTTAACATCAATGTGCTTTGTCTTTGAATGATAAGCAGTGTTATTTGCCAAGAAAATTGCACTTTGGCTGTCACAGTCTATCCTTATAGCTCCCTGTACTAGCCCCATACTTGAACACAATCTCTGCAACTAAACTGCTTCCTTGCCTACATGAGTGGCTTCCATGTTTTCTGCCTGTGTAGTTGATAGTGCCACTACAGATTGTTTCTTACTAATCTAACTAACTGCACCTACAAATAGGTTAAACACATACACACTTGTAGATCTTCACTGATCCATGTCTCCAGCCTAGTCTACATGAGCAAAGCCACGAATATCCAACACTCTATTCAATCTTAATCTTCCTTGGTGTTGGGAATGGGATCCCCCAAGGATAGTTTTGGGGCTAAAAGCCCACTTTTTAGGTCGAATTTTGTAATAAAATTGTAAAGTCTCCGCATTTTTTGGTCATGGAGTGCGAAGGTTTCATGAGTCATAAAGGGTTGTTTGCCCTTATTTTTCTAAAGTAAAGTTGGTTGTAAATATCTACAATTGTATAAAAAGAGCTAAGTAAGTAAGCTTTAGTAGTCTTAATGACTCATGAGTTGTAGTAAGAAGTCTTGAGTGATAAGGAGAGAAATCTAAGTTCGAGTCGTAGCATAGGTAGAGGCTTTGCAACTAAGTGCGTAGAGGCCTAGGGTAGAAGTCCGCAGCTGAGTGCGTAGACCCCCGCAGTTATGTGTGTAGGGTGGATAGAGTCTGTAATCATTTGAAGATATCAATAAAGAGAAGTATTCTACAAATTTTGTGTCTTTGTTTCATGTTAATTCATCTCATCATATTGTGTTTGAATTTCATTTATAATACTTATCAGATGTGCAAACATATGTAATTATGTTGGATAATTGAACGTAGTGGTACTAATTGTGATTACCTAATAACATAAGTAAGATTATTAAGATGACTTGGGAATCTGTGCAATATGCTTCCATAGTAGTGTGGAAGTATCTGAACTGAAGGTTAGGGTTCTGCGAAGGTCAGTCGTACCCTTTAACGGAGGTATCGAAGGGAGGAATAAGGAGCTAGGTAGACAAAGCCCTAAAACTTAATGACTGGCATGAAAGCAGGAACAAAAGGAATAAACCAACATCACGACCATCTTAGGGTGTGGAAACTTGGTTCCAGCATCCCTGGATATTGCTTCGGGTGAGACTTCAGTCCGCGCTCGGTAGGCTGATGTCGAAAGGGCTAGTAGTGTAGGTATTTGTTTGGCTAACTAACGTTGAGCCTAGGTCAAGCCCCACCAAGCCAACAAATGGTTCCATTGTTGGGACCGAAATCTGCATAAGAGATGTGTGATGTCGTATTGCTAGAATCTAACTAAGAAAGATATCATAGACTAGTTGGATAGAAAGAAACATGAATTCGTGGTGCAAGAGAACAGAAATCCATGACTGACTAAGGAACATTGACTGGACAGGTACTTGTATACAGAAATACATGAGAACTTTTTTTGTTCCTTTCTTCTTGAGCTATACGAGTGGATCACGAATCTAGCAAATAACTAAGGAAGGTGGAGACTTGACGGTCCCATTGTCTAGACCCCAGAGTCAGTACAAGGATTGGAAGCCTCTAAGGATAAGATCGCCCATGTTGTCAATCATTGGCGTGGTCTCATCATAGGAAGATTTGTGATTGAACTCGCAATCGATACCTCAGTCATCTACAATGAGGTGGAGTGACGCTTTTCCAAAGGTTGGTGAGGTATGTCTTTGAAATATTTGAATACCTAGATTAAAATCTTATTGTGCAAAAAGTGGGTTATGCAGCTACCTTGATGTTCAGAGCCATGTGAAGTGGAAAAAATTACATGAATGAAGGAAGAAAGGGTCCTGAATATAGTCCATTGATTTCACCTCCACTGGGTCATGAAGAGGGAATAGCACAAGCTTCTCTGTGAAGTGCTATTCAATTAATAAAACAAGGATTCCCACAACTGCCACCTCCACCCACACCACCTCCAACTTCACCACCGTCACTTGCGACTTCACCCGTACCACCTCCACCTCCACTGCGATTGAGCATGGAAAATTCAGTGAAGTTGCCTTTCTTTAAGGGCTGGGGAAATGAGGACCCGGACCAGTTCTAGTTCATGGTGAAAGTTGTATGGGAAGCTCAAGGCGTTACAGATGATCACTTGAAGAAGGAAATACTGGTTAGTGCATTGCAGGATCACATGCTAACCTCGTACATTGAGTACTCTAATGATAACCCAAATGTTGGAGTTGTTAGAAAATTATATATTACGGAGCAATGGAACACATAAAATATTGCAGAAATATAAACACAGAAAACGCACAAAACAAGAGAGACACAGATATACGTGGTTCACCCAGTTTGGGCTACGTCCACCCCGAACAGCCAGTCCTTCCTTTCTATTATCTAGCAAAATGAAGAGATACAACCTACAGCAAAACCGCTGTAATATCGTCTGTTTTCTCTCACAGTCTCACCTCTATGTTTCTCGCTCACCGAATACACATATATCACAGCCTCAAATACAATGCCCTCATATAAAGAGAGGGGTTGCCTTCTAGGGCAAAAAAACCCTAAACTAAACATAAGTTCTACCGTTAGATCATCCGCCTAATGAACGGCCCAGATTGACTAGAAATTACTATACTTTTACAAGGCAATTTTACAGCTGTTTTTAGCTTCGGGGGCGCTGCCCCCGAAACCCCCCGCCAGGGGGGGGCTCCATAAAGTCGCTGCCGCCCCCCCTGGACCCCCCACGGCATCGATCATTTTACGGGCGGCGTTGCCGCCCCATTTTAAACTGGGGTCCAAAATGCCGGTACTATAGAAGATAATCAGGCTCCACACCCAACATGAGTGGGAGATATCCATACCTCATTGAACAAAGAATTCAGTAGGCCTAAATCTGAGGCACAGTCGATTGTGCGGTTCAAATAAATCATGATAAATCTAGGCTAGACACCTTGGGAATTAGATCAGAGGTTGAAGTGTCAAATCTGTGAAGCTAATATCAACTTAACAGGCGGACAAAATCGTGAGTGGTTTGTGGCTTCGCTCCTGCCACACCTAAGGGTTGCGTTGTCACAACAAAAGATAACGACTCAGGCGTAGGCCTTGGATATTTCAATGATACTGGATGAAATTCCAATGCAAGATCCAAATCTAGGGGTTTAGCAGATCCATGTGCAGCTGAAAAATCTTTTCCTGGAGATGAAAGGCTTGAAGCAGGACAGAACAGTTCGACCAGAGGTGCACGAAGAGGTATGGTGCCTGAAATGCAAGGGTCAGGAGCATGACAAAGACCATTACTCGATATTTGTGAACTACATGTCAGCAGGAGGAATGATGCTTTTGAGGCCGAAATCTCAAGCAGGACCAAGCAGGAGGCCTACATTGTGGTGTGTTATATGTCAGGTAGTAAGAAAAAATGCCACGAATAACTGTCATTTGCTGTAGAAGTTTGTACAAATGCCACAACAACTATTCTACAACTTTTGTAGGTCGGTAGGGCATCATGAGTCCAACTATAAGAGCTATGAATTGATGATGGATAGAACACCCACCTAGAGGATTCAGGCAGAAACACAGCACCCTGACTAGAGTGCACAGACGGTGCGGACAGGCTTTCAGGGGCACAGACGAGGCTGAGGTGGAGGAGGACCTGGTAGAGGTAAGGGACATCTAGTTTGCTACAATTTTAGAGGACTAGGACACTATGCTCGTGATCACACTATCCCAACATGTTCGTCATGCAAATATTGCACTCTATTTGATCATGAGACAGAGGACTATCCTATGTTGATAGTGAGGATAGATGACAAAGGGGCGCTACCACCTCACCCGACTCAGAACCTATAGATGATGAGGTCTGAGCCTCACGAAGAGGATTCAAATTTAAATATAGTGCTTCAAAGTGGAACTGCGGCAGGAGATGATAAGGGGAAATAGCCTGAAGAGAGCGCATGGGTTCACAAATCTCCCATGAAGGAGGCTAACTTTGATTTGGAGTGTGCACGTAAAACATTCATGGAAGCAAGGAAGAGCTTCGCTGAGGCCTCCACATCAGGAAGCAAGGATAATCCTAATCAAGAGATGGACCCTTCTATGCTTACAACATTCCTAGAAACCTACATGAATTTGCTACATGATAGCAAGGCTGTGAAGGGATTACAATAGCTTATAAATAGATGCGCCGGAAACACTCCAGGTGAACCACGCGTGGTACAAGAGATTAGTAAGCATAAAACAAGGATAGGACAGGAGATGATACTGACCACACATATAGGAGAGTATGAGATGGATCAGGTTATTTTGGATCTGGGGTTAGACGTGAACGTCCTACTGAAGCAGACTTGGGAACGGATGGGAAGACTCATGCTACAGTGGTCTCTGATTCAGTTAAGGATGGAAAATCAGGAGAAGATCATCCCCATGGGGTGGCTACAAGGGGTGACTGTAAATGTTGAAGAAATGAGTGCACTGGTTGACTTTGAAGTAATATAAATTGTGGATGATAATAACCCCTACCCTACGCTCCTTGGAGTTGATTGGGCTATTGATATGAACGAGGTAATCAACCTAAAGAAGAGAAAGATGATATTTGAGAGGAAATCACTCTGCGCAATAGTATGTCTAGATCATGCTGAAGGATCGTGCTATACTGAACCTGTCTGTGATTATGAGAGTGATGATGATCTAGACTATATATATAAGATAACAACATGAGACCAAGATTGGGTGAATCCAAGAGTGGATGGACGAATTACATGGGATCATGAGAGTTCCTACACCTCGGACTCTAATGAAGAACTATAGCACTGGCAGAATCGGTTAGATGAGGTAACCACACAATTGTAACATGATGACCTGGTCGCTGCACTGTGTGTCATCAGAGGTAAGAAATCTACCCACTTATGATGGCCTGATTGACGTAGATATATTTTTGGATGCATTTGAGAGGGAGGTACCAGAGAAGCAGTGCTTCCAAGCTTTGGACTAGGCATTGTGCGCTACTCCCATAAGGTGGTCGGGAATGCACAAGGGTAGATTTGATGATTGGCATGAATGTAGGAGGATGATGAGAACATGCTTTGGGAAGCCAAAGGTATGAATCATGGAAAAATATGATGGGCAGGATGATCCGCACGTGCACTTGGACAAATGGGTTCAAGCTTATGGAGAGAAGCCCCAAACTGAATGGGTGCACTTGTTTTGTCACACCGTGGATGTCATCCCAATAAATGGTACATAGAAATAGAGCTCTGCTATGGTACATGCAAATGGGATATTCTACGTGAGAGATCCATAATGACATTCAACTTTGAAGATGGGTTTGACTGTATCGAAAAAGATCTACAAGAAGTAAAAGTGGAAATCTTTAGGATACCACAGGATCCTTTGGACCTAATTCAACCTGATTGGGCTAGTCAGCTGAGTCACAAGCTGGAATGGTATAACATAACACTGAAGAAGAAGATGACGATCTGTGAAAGGTTAACATCCCTGAAACAGAAGGTCACCGTGAGGTTGAAGGATCGCAAATTTAGAATCCTGATATAACCACGCCACTGAAAATGAAACAAGTAAACATTGGTACAGAGGCAGAGCCCAGATTCGCAAAGATTGGAGATTACTGGGATGACAGGACAATGGATAAGGTTGTTGAATTGCTCCACGAATACCAAGATTTATTCTCCACCAAGTTTATAGATTTAAAAGGTATAATTAGGGACCTGGGTGTTATGAAGATCACGTTGGAGCCTGATGTGAAGCCGGTTAAGAAAAGACCTTACCATCTCAATCTGAAGTATAAAGAGAAGGCCCTCTTAGAGCTAGACAAGATGCTTGCATAAGGCATCATTGTTCCTAAGGAAGAATCCGATTGGGTGAGCCCAATGGTGGTACAAGAGAAGAAGCAGAAGGATGAAATAAGGATCTGCGTAGATCTCAGGAAGTTGAATGACTCTTGTGTCCATGATCCCTTCCTGACTCCATCCATGGATGAAGTGTTGGATAGTGTAGGTGGAAAGGAAGCTTATTCCTTCACTAATGGGTTCTCTGGGTACCATAATATCAAAATCGCACCAGAGGATAGGAGCAAGACAACCTTTGCAACTTAGTGGTGGTGTTTTTAGTACACTGTAATGCCTTTTGGATTGAAGAATGCGCCTACGATTTTTTCACCTGTATTCATTGCGGCGTTCAAGTAATTTATTCATAAGTTCCTGGAAGTATACTTCGATGACCGAACTACGTTTAGGCTGGTGAAACCCCATTTCACCAATTTATGCCTAATGTTGGATATTTGTTGGAGGTACCAGATCGCGCTCAATCTGAAGAAGTGTCTGTTTTGTGTTCCTTTTGGGACCCTGCTAGGTCATGTGATTTGTAGACATGGACTGATGGTAGATTCCGTGAAGATTGCAGTGATACTTAACTTAGAAGCACCGAGGATTCTGAAACAGTTGCACGCTAACCTAGGGCATACTAGATATTATAGGAAGTTTATCAAAGGCTATGCCCAGATAACCGCACCTATGGAGAAGTTGTTGAAAAAGGATGTCACATTCTGCTGGAACAAGGACTGTAAGAAAAGCTTGGATGTATTGAAGGAAAATACGGTCACCACACTGATCCTAGTCTTATTGGATTGGAAGAAGGAGTTTCATGTACATTTTAGCGCATCATGTATAGCGCTAGGAGCAGTACTAACACAAGCTGGCAGAGGAGACTTGGACCACCCTATACAATTCACAAGTAGAAGGTTATCCAGGGTAAAGAAGAACTATTCCATGACTGAGCGCGAAGGGTTAGCCATGGTATACACACTCCAAAAGTTTAGACACTGTTTGCTAGGAGTCCATTTTAAGATGTATATGGATCATTCCACGTTGAAATACCTAGTCAATAATCTTCTGTTGGGGGGAAGAATTTGCAGATGGTTGTTATTGTTCTAGGAGTATGATATTGAAGTTATTGTGAAGCATAGACGACTGAACGTGGGACCATACCATTTATCGTGCATCGAAACATGGGAAGAGCCAACTAATTTCGAAGAAGGATTGCCTTGATGCACAACTATTTGCAATGCGCATCGTGGATGGCCATTTTGAAGATATCTTACACTTCCTAATGACAGGAATTTCCCCGGAAGGATACACCATCTAGCAAAAGAAGGAGTTAGTGGTGCACATGACATACTTTTCTATCATTATCGAGCATCTGTATAAAATGGGGTCCGATGTGATATTGCGATGGTATGTACCAGAGTTTGAAAGGAGAAGTATCCTCGTGGATGCTCATGGGGGTACTGTGGGAGGGAAGTATGCAGGGATAGAGACTGCATAGAAGATTCTACGCGTAGGTTTGTTCTAGCCAACCCTCCATCGGGATTTGGAAGCATATTGTAAGGCATGTGATGTGTGTCAAAGAACTTGTAGGCCATCGCGAAGGGATGAGCTGCCTCTGAATCCTCAGGTGACGTTATAACCCTTTAAGAAATGGGTGATAGATTTTGTGGGACCCATCCATCCCCAAGGAAAGATGGGAGCAAGGTACATTATGACTACGATGGAGTATTTGACTTGATGGGTAGAGGCACAACCAATGAAGGATTGCATAGGCGTGACTCTTGCAAAGTTCCTCTTTGAATATGTACTGATGTGATTTAGGTGTCCAAAGATCTTGATGAGCGATCATGGTACACTTTTCTGAATGAAACAATCAGCACACTAATGGAGGCATTTCAGGTATAGCACGAGAAGAGCATGCCTTATCATTTGCAGGCTAATGGAATGGTGGAATTATTCAATAAAGTGTTGGAGAATGGACTCACTAAGGTTTTCATTTCTTAGCAAAGTGATTGGGACGTACACATACCCACGGTACTATGGGCCTATCAGATGACATGGAAGAAGCTGACTGGACAAACACCCTTTAGGTTTGTATATGGTGTTGAGCAATGATCACCATGGAGTACATTGTGCCTAGTCTACACATAGCAGCACTCACGGGTATGACAGATCACGGAGCCCTGGCGGAAAGGCTCGCACAGATCACTGAGGTTGAGGAAGAAAGATTAGTAGCTGGATTTCACCAACAAGTCCAAAATCAATGCAAAAAAGCATGGCATTATTGACACATTAAGTTGCGCACCTTTAAGGTAAATGACCTGGTTTTGTTTTATGATAGCAAGTTTGATAAATTTCCAGGGAAATTCAAAATGCACTGGTTAGGGCCCTATGTCATTAAGGAGATTACCGATGGAGGAGTGATTCAATTGGTTAAATTGAATGGAGATCCCTTCCCCGGAAAGGTGAATGGTAGTCGCTTGAAGCCATACACTGGCAGTTTGACCATGTGACTATATGAAGGTATCACAGTCTTAGCACTCCAGGTAGCTGAAAGGAGGCGCGAGACTATAAACTACACTGCCCACGTTGGGGAGCCATGTGATTGGAGGATTATGTGAAGCAAGGAAGTGTCACAGGGTTCATAGCAGTGTGAAGGGAGTTGTGCTACCCAAGGAGAAATTTTGCAGGTCAGCTGAAAAGTCACTGTTAAAGCCATTATTCATGATTTGATGGTAGAAAGGTGGCCAAATGGAGTGGGCAGTCGGCATGTAAGACGAAATTTAGGGGGTAGATCCTTGAAAATCTACCACCAATCTGACATTAGTGAACCGAATTTGGGGGAAATGGTCGGATTTGAATTCAAAATTCCCTATAAATTACAAGTGGTTGTAAAACAAAAAACAATTAACATTTTGAGAATTGGGTAGTTGAGCTCTCAGGCGCACATGAATTGTGAGCACTACGAACTTTTGATAGCCAGTTCAGTATTTGAGACATTGTTGAAGGAGGCGTAGTGGTTCTTATAGAATGTTATATTGGTGCCCATAGAAGCTATATATACTGAAGCAAAGGAGTCAGTGCTAGAAATTGAGATGGAGGTCGAAGAAGCTGCTCCCGAGGTTGCCGAAGTATTAGCAGAAGTACCCAAATCACAGAGGATGTTGAGACCAAAGCCGACCCCAACCAAGGAGAGCATGAAGGATAAAAAGGGAAAGCAGCCTGCAATACCAGTGGGCACATCGCTAAGAAGAAACCCATTAAAGCCTACCACATAGGAGAAGGGCAAAGCCATTAATATAGATGCGGAGGAGGAAGAACTTGAAGACATCCCGATGGATGATGAATATGTGGGAGTAGATGTGGAGGAATTTGACTCCCAGGTTGCTAAACCTATCACTCGATTTCCTGAGTATGTCACTCCATGGAAGGGCAAGGCTAAGGTACCGAAGGATATCGATTTGCAAACCCCTCTACTACCCAATGAGATTGTTTTTGAGGGACCGTGACTAGTGTGGGTCTCTCTGTTAAAACTCAAGGACCGGGACTTGGATGATCATGAGAAGTTCCCACACCTAGAAATTTAACAAACAATGTGCTGCATCATTGATATGACCACCGAAATGAACGCATTGGAGCCGTGGAGGTAGCTTAGAGGAGTAGACAAGACAGGGTTGCTAAACCTGCTTTGGGTGTCGCACTACATCTGCACCTTGGTTACAATATCGGTCATCAAGCAGCTACTATGCTTGGTCTATGATGGGTGTCTGTGGCTGGAGAAGCCAATACCCATCACTGATAGATTGATTCACAAGATCACACGGTTACCTTACATAAGCAAAACTTTGGCCATGACATTTGGTGGAAAAGGTGGTGAGTTGGCCCTCGCGGAGGCCATGAAAGAAAGTTTAAGTTGGTAAAGGAGCCGCGTGGTTATGCCATATCTAGCATCTGTGACCCTGCTCTAAATGTGGCTACAAAGATTTTAGCAAGGAAGATGATGAGGAAGTATCGCGCTGACAAGGTGTCGGCGCCTGTCGTCATGCTAGCAGCCCAGTGCACTGAAGGAGTCCAGTTCAACTAGTCAGACTATCTTTGTGGAGAGTTCCTAGTAAACTGTCATGAAGAACAAGAGCTCAACAAGACATTCTACTATGCGTGGCTCTTACTGTCGATTGTGCTGGTAGCATGGGAGCTCCCAGAGGATAGCCAACTCCCTTCCGTCGCGCCAGTGTTTGCCAGCTTGTAAGGCTACGCAGAATTCAAAGCAAATTTTCACCATGTGGGCATCAGGGCATGGAAAGACCCTACATAGAAATGGTATGACTTGCCTTATCTGGCAACAGATGATGCCATTGATGCAGTACTTGATCGATCGCCGGCAGAGTGGTGCACCACAACAGACTTGGTGGTGGAGGAAACAAGTTTCTTGCACGGAGAAAGAAGGAAGAATCCAAGTTAAATATGACACAGCTGGCCGAAAAGAGAAAGAAGGAGGTTGTTGACAAGGCCTGTGCGGAATGCGGTGCTGCTCATCAGACAGAAAAGCAAACGGGTGGAACAGAGTGAGGCTCAGACAAAGGCACGCAATCGCCTTCACCTGAGACAAAGGAGGGGTCAGACGAGAAGACAGAACAACATGACATGGACCTACAGGCGATGTCTACCTGCATCAAACATCCAAGGGAGTAGGAGAAAGGAGGGTCCAAGAAGAAATCAAAGGCTACGAAAATATCATTGTACCAAATCACCCTCACTGAGGGTGATTTACATGACATCGGTGACACGGTGTGACAGGTCAATACGGAGGCCCTACAACAATTTAAACAATAGTAGCAACTAATATTGGGGGTTATCTAAACACATATGGAGGAGCTATAGATCTGTGCGTCACAAATTGGCACGATGTCTACCAGCCTTTCTATCGACACTTCAGAAGTTGTCAAGATGTTGCATGTGAAGACCTTCAACGTGATAGTGCTGCCAGATGGAGCACTAACCACAGAGAATGAAGTTGTCAGGCCCACTGTCGACACCATCTAGGGAGTATGGCTGAACCTAGCAATGCTCCTTGGTGAAGCGCTCCACCTCTTGTAGGATGAACTGATCGCAGAGCTGAGGGCCCGTGAACACCACACCCTCTAGGTGATTAGTGAACAACGAATTAAAAATGAGCAGATGACACTACAATGAGACTCTGCCATCGTCATTGTGACCAAGGAAACCAACTAGAACAAGTAAATAATGCAGGTCGTCAAGGAGGTATGATGAATGGTCCCAGAGTTAGCCCTTCTTGAGGAAGAACCAAATCGTGGTGCCACGTCCGCAAACTGGTCATGGTGGTGCACGACGCTCATATAGAAATGGTAAAGGTTTAGTTGGAGTTGAACCTACAAATCACATAGTTACAGTTGAAGGCCTAGCCTTCAACTCCGCTAGATGTAAAGGAGCAGTGGGCGACCGCTATCACAGAAGTAGTAGTGGTGGTTGACAGTGCAGTAGGAGTAATAGATTTCACGTAACCTTTTGAGCAGTTGTTTGAGGTCCTGACAAGCTTATAGGAGGAACCTAATGTACAAGGACTAGAGATAAAAGTGCATGAGCTACAAAATTTCTATGATGAAGTCAAAAGCACAACATGAACCGCCACGCTCACACAGATATTGGCGAAGCTGTAGGAGGCCAAGTAGCTGAAGGAACAGGCTAATGCAGCATTGCACAACGAAGCAGTGATGAAGGCACAACTGAAGCCCTAGTTGGATGAGGCTTACATGGTGATAGCCTCTACTAAAGGAAATCTTGTGACTCTACAAGTAACTCAGCAAAAGCTTCAAGCTGACAGTTCTAGAGCAGTGACCGAACAAATGGTGGAAGACACGAAGCAGGCAGTTGCACAATGCATGACTAAGGTTGCGGTCATAAGGGTCGAGAAAGGAGGTCTTCGTGCTAAGGTCTCCATGCTTGGTGAGTGACTGGAGGGCGAGTCATGATGTTTATGTTGGGGGAATGTTGGGAATGGGATCCCCCAAGGACAATTTTGAGGGTAAAAGCCCATATTTTGGGTCAAAGTTTTTAATAAACTTGTAAAGTCTCCACATTTTGTGGTCGCAGAGCATGAAGGTGTCATGAGTCATAAAGTAAAGTTGGTTTTAAAGATCTACCCATGGTCCGCAAACCATAGGATTGTATAAAAATAGCTACGTAAGTAAGCTCTAAGAAGTCTGAAGGATTCATGAATTGTAGTAAGAAGTCTTGAGTAATAAGAAGAGAAGTCTATGTTCGGGCTGTAGCATAGGTAGAGGCTCTGCAATTGAGTGCATAGAGGCCTAGGGTAGAATTCCACAGCTGAGTGCGTGGACCCCTATAGCTATGTGCGTTGAGTGGATAGAGTCTGTAATCATCTGAAGATATCAATAAAGAGAAGTATTCTGCAAATTCTATGTCTTTGTTTCCTATTAATGCATCTCGTCAGATTCTGTATGAATTTCATTTATAATACTTATGGGATGCGCGAACGTATGTAATTATGTTGGACAATTGAATGTAAATAAGGATATCTATTTACACGGTGCTAGTTGTGATTACCTAATAAGATAAGTAAGATTCTTAATATAACTTGGGAATCTGTGCAATATGCTGCAGTAGCATCGTGAAAGTATCTGAACTGAAGGTTAGGGTTGCGTGAAGGTCAGTCATACCCTCGCAGAGGTATCGAAGGGAGGAATAAGGGGCTAGGTAGACAAAGCCTTAGAACTTAACGACCTGCATGAAAGCAGGAATAAAAGGAATAAACTGACATCACGACCATATCAAGGCACAGAAACTTGGTTCTAGCATCCCCCCATACTACTTCGAGTGAGACTTCGGTTTGTGCTCCGGGGGCTGAAGCCGAAAGGGCCAAACGTGTAGGGATTTGTTTGGCTAACTAATGCTGAACCTGGGTCAGGCCCCACCAAGCCAACACTTGCTATCACAAACCATAATCACTAGTTCCATGCAAATACCTAAAAACCCACTTCACTATTGTCCAGTGCTCCTGCCCTAGTTTTGACATAAACCTGCTCAATACTCCCACTACATGTGCAATGTCTAGTCTAGTAAAAACCATTTCATACATTAGGCTATTGACTGCACTTGCATATGGAACATGTGACATGTTCTATTCCTCTTCTTGTCTCTTGGGACATTGTTCAACATATAAATTTACACCTACAGGAATAGGAACCTGTTATCACTCTAAAGGTTCCCTAGGGTTGTCATGTTGTATTTAATGAAATGATAGAGGTAACCACAAAACTACTTTTGAGATCAGGATCTAGCCTTCCTAATGCTAAGAGAGGGATCTCTATTAATGATTTAACATTGTTGGATTAATTGATTTTAGGCTAGTTATTTAAGCTTGGTTAATTTTTGATTTGATTTGGTTGTGGAATCACTAATTTAGATGGATAGATAAGTGTCTTTTTACCATTGGGCCATCGAGTCCAAATGTCAAGAAAACAAGACTGAATCAAGTTCTAAAGATAGTGTTCACAGGGAAAGGTAGTTGAGTAAATTCAAACCTTTTAGGCTGAATGGTGAAGTGTTTTTTCAATCGGGATCAAGAAGCAATTAAGGATTCCTCAAACCGGATAATGAGGGAAATGAAAGTGGTCAAATGAAACTAGGGAGCAATGAATAATTCCCTACTCTAGATATCATAAGAAAACATAAAAATGAATAACTATTCAATACAAAGTATACTTAAACAAATTCTATAGTAACATTCTAGTTATTTCATTCAAATTGGAAAAAACATGTATGTTTGTGAAATACTTAAGAAAATGAAAATTTGACAAATGAAAGATACTTCACTGCAGTGGCCCGACACATGAATCCTATAATGCAATTCCTTTATTACTCAGTCCAGTCTGCTAACTTGAAAATTTTTACAATAAACCCTCAGGTTTTTCGATCAATGTAACTATAGATATGTTCACCAATCCAATCGCTATACTTCGAATTATGAAGTATTTGTACAAAAACTTATTACAAAATATCCTAAATTGTTTTAAGAATTATTCAAGGAAAAAGAAATATCTTCATGCAAGAAGATAGAGACAGATATGTTATTGATGTAAGCTATCCCTCTTTTATTGTTTGTTGTTTTGATATTTTGCTCCTTTCTCTCTTTTTTTGTTGCTCTACACTGGCTGTCCTTTTACTCTACCCTTTTAACTAATATTTTTCATTTTTAAACTCTTTTTTTCATCTGATACTCTTTGACTTAGTTGATCTGTTGTTTTTCTTTCACTGCCTTGTGTTCACTGTTTACCTTGCACTTTTACAGTAAATAATTTAACTTTTCCCAAGTCTCTGCATCTGGTAATTTAATATTTACTATTCTTCTATAGACTTCATCAGTTTCTGTGTACTTTGCAAAAGTGGGCTTGTTTACAAAAATATGTTTTAACTCATGGTAGAGGTAAAAGAGGTTCTCAAAAGTCTAGTAAAGGTATTTTCCTGTAGGCATCCATTTCATGGAGGAATTGTTGGATTTTTCCTTTGCCACTTTTCTAATTCTCTTATCATAGTCTTCATGTGGAATTAATCTGTCATTAATCACCAATGGGTTAGGTAGACCTTTCTGCCTCAAAGCATCAAATTTCACCATAAACCTGCCTATTGCTAGCTCCATTGTTCGGAATTTATCCTCAAGTTGTGTCATCAAGTTCCTCTTGGTGATTACCTTCTTTACCTCTAGTATGGTCCTAGTTCTCTCATCTATTCCATGATCCTGCAATTCATACTTAATCTTTGAGTTAAGGAACTGGATTATTCTTGAGGTTTCCTTTGGCATATTTCCAAGTTCTGCTCTAGCCCTTTGAATTGCCTCACCAACCTCTTTGATCAAGTCATTTTGTTCAAATATCACCTGTATAGATGGCTAAATATCATTGATTGAGTTTATGATATTGTCCTATAAAGTTTCTTTTGCTTGGGCTAGTGACCCTTTCAGTGTCAACTCTTTCTCCAACTTCTGTATCTTTCATTCAACCTGTTTGACTTTTGATCTTCATCCTTATGCATAATCTTAGCCATTTTCTTCTCACCCTCTAGACTTTTTATTTGTTACTTAAGTCTATTTATTTCAATGGTTTGGATGGACATATCCTTGTTTCTAGGAAAACTAGTGTCTTTTCGATCTGCTAGCCCTCTAGGATTGGCAGCTATCCTAGAAACAAACAATTCAAAGCAATTTGCGATTTCTTCTCTATATGATAGATAAGAGAGAGGTAAAGGAACCAACCTGGATCTTCCACTTGATTCCTTACTTGACCTCTCTCCCCCTTGACAGAGCTTGAAAATCCTCTCCTACTTATCCCGCTTAGAGAATACCTGTAGAGACAAAATAACAAAACACCATCAAAGCATCTCGATCTATTATATCATAAGCATTGTAGAATCATAAATACAATGAACATACAATGGCATTCACAAATAACAACATTCACAAATACATGATTGTATGGAGGAAAACTCAAAGAAATTTATTAAAATATAAGGGAGAATTACAACCTAGCAGTCTGATCCAGCATCATCCTCCACTCATCAAAGCCCCTTTCACCTCATGAAAAGAAAGATCACACCAACAATACAATACTCTTTCTCAACCACAAAATATCAGCACTTCCTTGTAAATTACCAAATTCCAGCATCTAGATCTCTCAGATGAGGGATCCATTTATATATGTGTGCAAGGGTGTGAGTCATCTATGGGTTTTTGATTAGTTTCATTCCAATTGTTGTTCTTGGTTCCACTTGGAGATTTCTTGGATCTCTTACTCATCCCTGGGCAAATTCAGAGAGCCAAGTGTCATAGGAGAAGTTTCTAGAAGATTCCATGAGCATCCACTTAGCAAACTATCTCGGACAATTGTCCATCCTCGCTCATCGCACCCTACAGAAGGCTTCTTTACTATGCATCACACCTGGCTATTGTTGCAGTCAGTATGCATCGCACCTTGATAGTGGAGCAGTCAGTGTTGTCCTATTTTGGCCATTTCTGAGTGGTTTTTCAAGTGGCACTTTTGGGTAATGATGTAATCAGTTGACCATGATCCTTTAGGGTATGAAACAACACTTTTAGGGGTTAAAGAGCCCTTAGTTTATTGACATATAAGATGGGGTTGCAGTGCCCAAATATGTTTATAACAGTTTCCCCCTAAAGCATGAAATCATAAATCATTGATGTCGGGTGAAATCCTTTATCATGAGGATCCGAGGTATTCAAACTGGAAGGTGACCTATATAAGATACAATACAATACATCATCATCATATAATTTTCATGATCTAGCTGAGGTGGGCATTCCCATGTTCAACTTTATAAATTCATTTTCATGTACAAAGAACAGATAATTGTCTGGAGTTGCAGAATGGTGATTCTTCATATGTAGGGTCATCATCCCTGTCTTGGATGACCATCTATTTAGCTTCTGTGTACATTTGATGCCTTTATATCCCTGAACATATCATAGCATGGATGGATGAAACTAGATCTTGGGTCTTCAAACTCGTTCAATCTTCGCCCGATGTACAAGTTGATCCATGTGAAAAGATGTTCTAAAGCCGAACATGGAAAGACATCGCCTGATTACTAGCCAATAATGTAAGTTTCTAACAGACGCGAGAGGAATCACCAATAATGATAATGACCCTCAAGGTACTACAATACAATTCATGTGGTGTGAATATATGATCCGATGTCGAACACCACGCAGAATCTTTCGGTTGAAGGCCATTGATGTCAACCTGTCGCCAGGAGTGAGAAACTTGCCATTGAGGCATGCAAGCTTAAAAGTACTGAAAGGGGTGTTTCTAAGTCAATTTCTTGGATAATGAGCTGATGTCGACAAGAAGTGACCCATCGTAGGAGGGCCTTAATGTATCCCACATCTACGACACGAAACAAAGCAAATGATTTTTTGGAGGTGAAAACAAGCTGACAACACAAGGTTCAGGAATGGCGGTCACGAAAAATGGAGGGTGAAGGTATTGCAGTGGATGAGCCATTAACTGGATGGTGGTTTCTAAATTGAATGACTTCTCTTGAACATATCCGTGACACTGAGATGGATTGGTAGCCTTAACCCCAAAAGATGGATGGTGTGGAAGACCAATGGTGATATGATCGTGAACAGAATAACCCAACCCGACTCAATCATGGTGATGGAGTGAAAGTGTCATGTTCAAGAGTGACCTACTACCATAAAATTTTTCAAGTTTCTTCCCTTTTTCCCAATCATTGCTAACTAGTACCTCTTTATTTTTTTTCAATATTGACGAGGATAACATATGCTTGTTCTTTAATTTACCCTTCGGGCAAACCTGTCAGTATATTTTAGCGAGTCTAACGATAGTGAAACTCATTCTTGTCTAAGTGGAAAAGTTTGTCACTATTGTTTTAACGAGTTTAATGACAAAGTCAACTCAGTCCTTTTCATGTTTAGGTAGTTTGAAAAGGGACAACTCCATTAGTTCTTTTTCGTGGCATAATCCCTTAAGTCTGAAAAAGGATAAAATAATACAAAAGGGATGACTTTTTCGATCACTTTACCGAGCTAAAAAGCAAAGTTATCAATCTTTTTCACGAGATAATCCCTCAGGTCTGAAAAACATTAAAATATATAAGAGGGATGGCACTTCCAATTACTTTAGTGAGCTGGAAAGGCCAATAGCTCAACAATCTTTTCATATTTAACGAGTCTGAAAAGAGTTTAAAGGAGACTTGTTTTTTAGGAATGAGTGGCATTTAGGGTAGTAAATTGGTTTTGGGTGAGCTTGGAACTTCTCAAAACATGGTGATGTGAAGAGGTTGGCTAACAGGACCACTCATCGCAGTTGTTCCTCAAAAGGGTTTAATCAAGTGGAAGCATATGATCAACCAAAAGGATGGAAGTGATGGCAGGAACACAACGAAGGCTCAAAAGGCTAATAGCATGGCAATCACAAAGGTTATTTTCCAAAGGCGGGTTCATTTTTAATGAGCTTGAATTGTGCAATAGTATTGCTCAGGTGGTAGGTTTAATTTTTAACGAGCTTGAACCATGCGATAACTATGCTCAGTTTGTGGTCAAAATGTTTAATTAACGGTTTAGCACACATCATATTCTTTCGTAGTCATTCAACCTGCTCAATCACTCCATCAAACTAATTAGAAATATATATATACATATAAAAAATGAATTAAAACAAACATTTTACTTGAAGAACGTGAATAGTAAACATAAAAAGTAGCTTCAATTCAAAGGATTGCCTGAACCTTAAATGGGTTGAGCCGAATTCTGTACATAGAAACTATGAAACCAAGTAATCGACCAAAACCAACACAAAACACACACTTGTGCGGATTGAGTCATATCTTGTAGTCTTGGCAACGTACAAATATAGCTCTCAAAAGTTGTGGATGATCGATCCGCTTTCGCGGATAAGCCGGTAGATCATCGAGATACAATTGAATGACGTGTTTGATGTCATGGAAGGCGTAGTTCATTGCCCTCTGAAAAGTTTCCCTTGTGTTCTTCAAATCGAAAGGTAGTTTACGGTACACGAATGTGCCCCACGGACATATAAATGCAGTCTTCGACTAGTCCTGTGGGCAAAAATTGATTTGGTTGTACTTGAAAAATCCATCCATGAATGAAAACATTTCACATCCGGCACATTCATCAATTATCTGGTCAATGAAGGGTGTAGGATAGTTTTCCTTTGGACACACTTGATTTACATCCCTATAATTGACGCACACTCTAATTGTTCCTTGCTTTTTCATCACAGGAACAATATTCAATACCCATTCAGTTAGACGAACAGGGTAAATGAAACTAGCATGTAAAATTTTTTCAACTTCTGCCTTTATGGCAACGGCCTTCATCAGGTGAACAGGTTGAAGCCATTGTCGTACTGGTTTGACATCTGGATACAACTTGATTTCATGTTCAATAATTCTTGATTCAATGCCTAGCATTTCTTCATATGGCCATTCAAAGACATCTCTGAATTTGTGAAAGAGAGCGCAGTATATTTCCAGTTCTGATGGAGAAAAAGATTTGCCAACATGAATATTCTCTACAACATTAGGTTTGGTCGAGATATTAATGGTGCTAGTTTCTTCAATATTGGACAAATTTTGCTCGGAATCCACTATATTTATAGTATTTGATAGAAAATAAAAAATTGAAGGATGATTAAGGTCACTTGAATAATCTTCATTGTTATCTTGAAGGTGGGAATGATGGTGGTAATCTTCCCATGGCATCTCTCCTATCATCATTGACTGGATGATTCCTTAGTCTGTAGCATGTATACGAGACCAAGGATCGGAAGAGGTACCATACTCTAGGGACATATCTATCCAAACACTCATTGAGTGTTGATTTGTGTTTTCCACCCAGGCCAAAAAAATTGATTGCTACAAAGATTCTATGGGGCTTGGTGGCAACACCTCGCGATGATCCACACTATCAAAATGGTCAGAGTTCTTAATCTTGAACGATGTAGAAGAGACCATATGACAGGTTCCCACTGTGGCCACTTCTGGCAAATCAGTTGGAGGCGGGAGGGAAAAAGTACCCATTAAGGAAGGGTCTTTTAGGAGACCTACTCCAACATTTTGAAGTGATTGAGAACTTCCATGGATCAATGGAATGCTTGCAGTAGCTTGTGAACTATTGGGGAAAAAGGTTAGTTGGTCAACGATTGTAATTCCACCTTGGAAGGGAAATGCAATCTTTCTAAAATATGTAGACACAACAACAACCATAGCATAAATCCAGGGCCTTCCTATTAAGATATTGTAGTCAAGGTTTTTTTTCAATGACCTCGACTTCAATTTCTAATGTCTTGCCCCCAGTTCAACTTGCAAGTTACTTAAAATCCCATACGGCGTGTATGTTATTCCATCAAATGCTTTTAATGTCGTTGATGATTGTGACAAGGGTGGTGAACCTAAAGTTTTCCAGCAACTCATTGACATAATATAGGTAGATGCCCCCTCATCAATTATCATTTGATGAACAGTTTTATTGAGGGCTTTTACCTGTATAAGGAAAACGAGTTGGGCTGGTAACTGAGGTGTGTATCCTTTATGGTTAAAGGCCACAAGATTGGAATCCACTGGATCAATCCCACCTATTTCTGATAACAAAGCCTACTTTTGGAAGGGGCCATTCTGCAATACTTCAAGTGTCGACATAGCAGATGGCGTTTGAGCAAGATCCTCCACTATATTATAATTTTGTGCAGCTTGAGCATGAGGATTAAATGTCGATTTATGTACTACTCCCTTTGGCAGCTTTATAGTTAATTCCGTAATGATGGGCGTAACAACTTCTGGTGAAGTTGTTGTCGAACTACTGGGTTGATCTGTAGCCTTGTTGTTCGACGACAGTGGATTCCCATAATCTTTATTCCTTGTCGATATCAAAGCATCATTTTGCTATTTTGAGATGGATAGCATAAGCACTTGGGATGTGGAAGCATGATCATAGCAACCAGATTAGTTTCTGGGTTCGAACGGATCAGACAACACCGCTGACGTATTTTAAGTCTTTAACAATTTCATAACCTCAGCTCAATTTGGAAAATTTCTCATGTAATGGTCTTGATTACAAATGTAACATGGATCACGAGGTTTCTTTCGCCCAGTAGGGTTCTCAGAATATTTTTCAGGAGTTGAGTTCTCCTTTCTCTTCTTATTATTTTTCCCTTTCTTCTTGCCCCCTGGTTGCTTTGGATTCTTGCCCTTGTAAGATGACACGACATTAATCTCTGAGGCAAGAGGTTTGTCATTTGCTTTTTGACTAGAAACTACAAGGGCTTTACCAGATGGAGCCTTTGCGGTTTGCGTGCTTCAGGTATCGATCATGCCATCACTAGCGTGAGAGTCCTTGTTCGATTTGGGAGGGGGAGGAATGGAAAATTATAGTCTGGGAGTGTCAGGAATTTTGTCGTACAGTGTGCCAGACTTAGTATAGATCAAGTCTAAATATTGGGCACGAGCAATGACTTTCTCTTCAATGACAACTCCTCCTTTCACCACGTCTTCAGTGATAGAAGGTAATAAGGACTTAATAAACCACTCAAATAAAAGCTAATTAGGAATATACATCTTTACCATTCGATGACGACATCGCTACTCATGAATATGATTAGATATGTGAGTGGTTGTTGTCTATTTAAAGTTGGTGAGTTCTGTCCCCATTTTGTACCTTATGGGCAACTGAAAGTGGGTTAGAAAAGTAGTGGCAAGGGTGTTGAAGCTATCAAACTAAGCTCTAGGAAATTCAATATGCCATTTCACTACCAAACCAGTTAGTGTTCTCTAAAAAAGGCGAAGCCTAATCAAATCATCATTTAGGGTGTTAGATGAGCACCACAAATGAAAAGTCATTACGTGATTCGATGGATCTTCACCTGGATTTCCATTGAATTTAGGAACATTGGATGGAAGTTTATGAGGAATCGTTGGCTACCAAGGGGCATACGCAATTGGATCATTTGTTAGTCGGTTCAAATCTAGTAGTTCCAGAGTTGCTATAAAAGGCAACTGTCGATTCAGATTAGTTGAATCATACTCAAGATAAGATGGAATCGGCTGAGCAGTAGGTCTTTGCATACCAACATAATGTATCTGATGCTGGTAAATTTGATAAGGTTGTTGGACATAACCAGTATAGTATGGTTGTTGATAACCATTTTGAAAATGTGGTTGTCCATTACCTACAAAGCCTTGTTGCTTAGGTCCTCGGTAGGTTTGTTGGAATTGCGGTTGTTGGTATTGCACCAGCCATGGTTGTTGGACCATTTGCTATTGCCCATACTGTAAGATTGACCAAGATGTGGGGCGATAACACCTGTTTGAACCTGAGTCATTCCAGGTAAGGAAGCACTAACTTGAAGTTGTGATTGAGCCATAGAGACAAGAGGTTGTTGTATTACAACCTGAGAGACTTGAGGTTGACACACAACAGACAGTGCTTGTACTTGCGACACAGTCACAATAGTAGGTGTAGTGGGAATATTTGACACAGGTTGTGTTGGTTGCATTGAATATACAACCCTTGGTTGTTGAGGTAGTATTGGTACCCAACCACTGGATGTAATTCCAGTTTGACCTGAATTTTGTTGTAAAATCTCATATGGTTGTTCTCTAGGAGGGAACAATGAAAAAGAATACTACCCTCCATATGGTGGTAATCTAGTGTTCAAAGTATATATTAGTCCTTGAAGATTGGTCTGCCCAAATTGATACTGGCATGCAGGATCAAATTGTTGAGTTTCAACATAAGAAATACTAGATGGGACTCTGGATGAACAAATAGGAACAGACCACATCATCGAAACAACCCCTGAGTGGATTCTAGCTAGTGATTGATAACTAGTTGGGATAGATGGTATACCAGCAAACATAGTAGAAATGGCAACAGGAAGCTCTACCGTAGCTGTATCAGATGACACGGTCCTAGATGTTGATGGTTGCTTAGACATGTTTAGTCTATCCAAAAGATTTCCTAGCGATTTGACGGGAACTTGCGATGAAGGATGATTAAAAGAACTATCTTTAGGAGTAGAAGGATATAAGTGGATCCTAGTTCCAAAATGTAATGGGCTACTGGATAGAAGATCCTCTACTATCTCTTCTATAGTAATCAGTCCAGGTGGAAGAGGTAGACCATCAGGTCCGTAAAATATTTATAGAGCCAAAGAAGGTATAGCTTTTGCAGTGACAGATACTGGAGGGGTGACACCTTCTGAATTATGGAACTCAACTTCTAGATGTTCAGGTAAGCAAACTTCAGTCTCTGGATCAACTCTAGATGGAGCTGTTTCATGTATAGAAGTGTTTACCATTACAGTAGGATCAGTTCTAATATCCTCTTGTAATTGTGGAACCTCTTCTATAAAGGCAGATGTACCAGAAATGATCGGAGTAACTATAGTCCTTGACGATGTTGAAACACAAGTTTCAAATAAACCAGGTGAATTGGACTCAGTTAAACGAGACCATTTTTCCTGGAATGGTTTCATTTCTAGAGTCAAGGATGGTTGACTCACTAGTCTCTGCGAATGATGGGGTTTTGATTGAATTTCTTCCACGATTGCGGATTACTTGATCAACTCAAAATTAAGGGGAAAAATATGTTATTCCGAATTTAATAAATTTTAATGATGCTTTGACACCACTTTGCTTTTTCAAATTTTAAGAGTCGAGAAAAATTTAAAGATGACTCTAGTCCCCTTCGATTCTTAATGAGCCTGAAGTGACAAGTGCTCAGATGGACCTTTTCTTTTAAGGAGTCGAAAAGGAACGAAAGTGACTACTCTGGAAATCTAGATAGAGGGATTACCAAACCAATTGCAAAACTACAATATACACCTTGGTGATAAATTAAAGAGAGATTACCAAGGACTTATGTACGGTAGTCAATCTTCCCGAATGTTGTGTTCAGTGCATTGTGATCGATAGGGCAACAAACATGGCTTCCTATGGATAAAGGATGTAAGCCTATTATGGTATCCCAATATATACTCGACAGTATGGGGAGCACAAGTCCATGCTAGCACTTGTTGTATCAAAGAGGAGGAATCACCCAACCTTCGATGAAAATGATAGTTACTAGATTTTACAACGCTAGAACATGTCTCTAGCCTAGACCTCTAGATGTGTTGCGTTAGGTTCCAAAGCGTTGTTAAGTTCATTGAGATTTATTTTAGAGTTGATCTTGTTTAGAAGTTTTCCTTTCAATGGTTCACCACGTGATATAGATGTAAAATTCCTAAAAATTCAATATACAATGATAAACAATCGTTGTTTATTTTTTTGCAATGAAAATCCTAGCTACTAAGGAAAGAAAATTATGATTCTTTCAAACAAAGAGCAAAGAGCACACACTAAATGCTCTTTTCCTAAATAATTTTTCGCTCACAAACTAAATGCAAATTCAAATACATGTATTTGTTTTTCATTCCCTTAATGTGAAAAATGCGAAAAAGGAAAACTAAGTATAGCAAAGATCTGAAATATTCTACTCAAAGCGAGATTTTGACAATTTCTTTTTCAAAATGGAAAGGAAGACTAAACGACACTTTTCAATTTCGAATAGAAAATGATTTTGACACTTTGAATAACAAAAAATCAAATCAAATACATTACAAAAAGTTCAATCGACTATCTAGGGAAGGAAGACTCAACGACACTTCTCTTTTTGACACAAAACGACAGTTACAACACTTTTTGTACCAAAACAATAGATTGATTTAAGCAACTTTTCTACAAAGGATTGTAAATGATAGAAAAATACATAAAAACATTTACTAATCCTAATCAATGGAGGCTGGTCTATGTAATGCAAGTGGGCTTCACTAATGAGATACTGTTCATAAGCAACAAAACAACTAAACAGAGCTGAAAACAAGGACAAAAACCACAAATTTCAAGAAGGGAAATAGGCTCAGTTAGTCATTGCACCTATGCTTCACAGAAGCAAGTATGAATCACACTTGCCACACTTAGGAAGTGTGATGCATACTGGTTGACAATGACAGACAGTGTGATGGGCCAAGGAGAGCAACTAAGGTGGGTTTTGGCTCAAATTTGCAGCTGATTTCAGTGATTTAAGCTGAGCTATGATGGATAGTAAAGAGCAAAGTACAAAGGAATGATCTTGAGAGGTTACTAAGCTACCAAAAGGGCATCTAGAATGCTTGTATGTCAAATGTTCAATTCATAAACTAAACCAGAGATTGACTGAAGAATCATTCATCTACTATCCAATTACAGAGCAAGAGCAGTTCGAAGGCTATCTGGCTAACTTCAGGCTCTGTTTATAGTTTATAAATCAAACAACAGTAACAAACAAACATCTATTTGATCCCTAGTAGAGTCGCCATTTTGTTTCCAAGAAAACTATTGTCTTTTTGATCTGCTAGCCCTCTAGGATTGGCAGCTATCCTAGAAACAAATAATTCAAAGCAATTTGTGATTTCCTCTATGTATGATAGATAAGAGAGAGGCAAAGGAACCAACCTAGATCTTCCGCTTGACTCCTTGCTTGATCTCTCTCCCCCTTGATAGATCTTGCAACTCCTCTCCTACTTATCCCGCTTAGAGAATACCTATAGAGACAAAGTAATAAAACACCATCAAAGCATCTCGATCTATTATATCATAAGCATTGCAGAATTAGAAATATAATGAACATACAATGGCATTCACAAATAACAACATTCACAAATACACAATTGTATGGAGGAAAACTCAAAGAATTTTATTAAAATAGATGGGAGAATTACAACCTAGATGTCTGATCCAGCATCATCCTCCCAGCATCAAAGCCCCCTTCACCTCATGAAAAGCAAGATCACACCAACAATACAATATTCTTTCTAAACCACAAACTATCAGCACTTCCTTGCAAATTACCAAATTCTAGCCTCTAGATCTTTCAGATGAGGGCTCCATTTATAGATCAGTGCAAGGGTGTGAGCATCTTTGGGTTTTTTATTAGTGTCTTTCCACTTGTTGTTCTTCATTCCACTTGGAGTTTTCTTAGATCTCTTACTCATCCCTGGGCAAACTCAGAGAGGCAAGTGTCATAGGAGAAGTTTCTAGAAGATTCCATGAGCATCCACTTAGCAAACTGTCTCGAAAATTTTTCCATCCTCACTCATCTCACCCTACAAAAGGCCTCTTCAATATGCATCACACCTAGCTAGTGTAGCATTCAGTATGCATCGCACCTTGACAGTGGAGCAGTCAGTATGGTCTTGTTTTGGCCAGTTCTTAGTGGTTTTTTAGGAAAAACTTCTGGGGAATGATGTAATCAGTTGACCATGATCCTTTTAGGGTATGAAACAACACTTTTACAGGTTAAAGAGCCCTTAGTTTATCGACATATAAGATGGGGTTGTAGTGCCTAAATATGTCTATAACAGTCCTCCATGGCTTTGACCAGTTTACTTGCTTCATCACTAGGATGAGTTGCTGTTGTTGAACTTGTTGCTGATATAGTTGCTGATGTAGTTGCTGATGTAGTTGGAAGTGTTGTAGCTAGTGGATCTGTTGGGGCCAATGAAGCTACCAAACTAGAAGGAACTATTGTAGTGGTTGTAGGAATAGAAGTGGTAGTAATTGTTTCAATGCTGGCATGTTTCTCTTGTACTAACCTATCCATTTCATTCTCCATTTATTTTAATTGAGCATTTACTGGAGAATGAGGTACATCATCTCATATTTTTTATTTTGGCTCTCTAGAACTTCCTTAGTCTGTGGATGTTCAGAAGGAGGTACTTCAACTGCTTCTTCAATGCAGCAATTTCTTCATTTTTCTTCTTTATGAACTTTTCGGTAGCCTTGATGTCACTTAGATTATATCCAATCTCAATAACCAAGTCTTCTAGTGACTTGATTCTATTATCCTTTGCATATGAGGATTCTTTCTCTAGCTTAAACTATTTTGTGATGTTGTCTAGAGAATTTTGAAGTTTTTGAAGCCTTGTTGGTTATCATTGAGTATATCATTTCTCCTGCCTGCTTACAAAATTCAATTTGATAAGTAGGGTGAACATCCCTGGCCAAAACTTCAAATTTTGTCTTCCTGTAATCTACTGATGACTTAGGCTGCTGGACTTTAGGCTACAAAAATTTCATTTGCATTTTACCAGTTTTAATGTCAAAAGCTAACATTAGCCTATTCTAATTGCAAGGAGTCTGTCTGAAATACTAGGGATACATTTCAGCTTTCAATGCCTCATTTCTTAATTTGATCCCTTTATATTTCTCCTTTATTTCCTTTTCCTTATCCACTGGTTTTCTTGATGATTAGACCTCAATGCTAATTTGTTTGTGAATACTCTGAGTATTAGAGGTGGAAGCTTGACGCATTTCCTCTCAAACTTTTGGAGTTGTGCTCTCTATGATGCCTGCCTCTGTATCCATGTTTGGAAGTGTCTTAACTGTTTCAACTGTCCCTTCTTGCTCATTGACAGCATTTATCTTGGGCTTCTTCCTGTACATGATTTCAAATCTATCATGTGTTGTATCTATGTTTGAGCAAGAGCCTTCTTCCCTAGTTCTTTTTACATTTAGGTCCTACAGGGTTGGAGTATGGAGAATGGAACTAGCATCCATCTGTTTCTCCATATCCATTAAGGTGTTTTCCAACCACTTTGACTAGTTGGCATATTTTTTAGTGTCTAGTCTAGCTTCATGCATAAAAGGACTCAATTTGAACTTGAGTCTTAGTTTGGTTATGACTCCTAAAGGGTCATATTGCCACATGAAACTACTACTAAACTTCATTTCCTGTGAACACTTCTCTGCTTCTTCTCCAACCTCCCTATTATTATAGATAAAATGACCGAGCTGGTTTTTTTATCTTGAACTGTGTTTTCTTCCTAGCTAATAGAAAATTTACATCATCTGAATTTATAATCTACCTGATATACTCTAGTGCAAATATCCTCATTGGGAAATATTTGGGCTGCTTATAGGAAGTGAGATGGCATCCATATATCCTAATCTCAGTGTGGTCCTGGCATAAGTACCAGTCTCCTATTTTACTATTTTTAGACAACTACAAAACTCTCTTTATCTGATAACTGATTCTGGGTTGATTGCTACTAATGATCATATTTACAACTCGATGAACAAAGAAATCAATGAACTCCCTGTAGCTGAAAATAGTGGAATACTTTTGGATTAAGTGTGTCCAAAAGATGATAGATCTAGGATGGCACTTAGTGTCCACCTTTTGGATATTAACTGGAAAGCTATCTAATTGGAAATATAGGAACATGTGGAAAAACACTGAAGAGTATTTAAATAATCGTTCATTTGGCAATCTGATCAATTGATCATGGATTCTGTCTGCCAAGCACTGGGAAAAATTGAAAATTGCAGCTAGAGGCTTGCCTGGGCAAAAAAAATGAGAGGAAAGAATGCATAGGCTCATCTACATTCTCATAAGTTGTGTATCCTATAATACAAGAGAACATGGTTACAGTTGATCTAGCTCTCTCAGAGAAAATGGTGGTGGAGTATGGAGGACTGTCTGTAGGAGTATGAGACTCTTCTAGGATGAAAGTCTAAAAGATTTAAGACCTCTTGAGAAGGTCCAACTTCAAGTGGAGTTCAAGTAGGTTTTCAATGGAAAATGGGTTTCATTGGGCTTTGGATGGATCTGCAACATTTGGTTTATTGATTCTATAGTGATTGTAAATAAAATCTGTTGGTTAGGAGAGACTATGGATTTTTGGCTTGGGATATAGCAGAGTCGACATAGGTGGATGATTTCAGGGCACTGATATACCTGTGGGAACAAGTATTTGGGAAAATTTTATTCCCATAGATGAATGTCATCATTTTGGTTTAGGAAATTATCTTTACTCTAGTAGTGGAGTTTCAATAGATGGCTAGGGGAAACTGTGTCTTTAATTTGGAAATCTATGTCTGCCAATGGGAGGTGGTCAATATCCAGGTGAGGGGTTTGCCTGGGTTTTTCATTCAAAATTTTTTGGGAAGCCATAATTTGGTTTATTCTATTGAATTATCATTTATCTAGCTTAAGGAGTAACCTCAGGACTTTTTGATAGTGGGAAGGGTGAATGTAGTCTGTAGAAAAGGGTTTCTTCAAATGCACAATGGGTTTCTTCAATTTGGCAATGTTTTTAATTAATTCAATTAATTAACCTTTTATAATTACTATGCAGAGCTTAAGTAGAGGGCCTTTCTGGTTTTTTCAAGAATACCTGGAAAAACGAGAATTAGGTGTGCATACAGGGTTCTATGGTAGCAGTGAAGGTTTCAGAGGCTTAAATTGTCTGTGTGCTGCTTGAAATTGGAGTTTGCAACGTCTTCTGGTTGTAAAGTTGGTTAAAACAATTGCATAGGGTTTTTGGGCATTAGAATTGGTTAACAGAGGCTCTCTACAATGAAATAATAGAGAAAATGGTCAAAAGGGTGGCCTTTTGGTTTTTAACCAACAACAGTAATTTTTTGGGCACAAAATCAATGTGTGAATAGTAGGCAGTTTCATCCTACGTGGGGAGGTGGTTTTATGGCATACAATACCAATTTTGAGTGGAGGATGGTATCTTTTGAGAGCACACAATATCATGTGGGGTTGCCACATAGCAAAAGGGCACTCATGCAAAACCATGAATCTCGTGTGCTTTTGGGATGCTAAAGATCCGACTATGGGAGAGCGCGATATGGGTAATGGGCCGTTGGATATGGAGGTGGTTGATCGGAGGGATATTGCGTGGTGGAGTTGCAAGGGATGAGTCAGGATGTGGTTGGCAGGGCCTGGGGATAAATAATGCGGCGGGTTAAATATATTCAAAGTTTTAGTGAGGGTAAGGGAATTATAATGTGGGTTGTTAAATATATAAAGCGGGACTATTGTTTAGAAAATAACATAAGGGTTGAGTTAAAAGGGTATCGGGGAGGGTTTTTCAATGGGGCCTAATACATTTACTTTTTAACTTAGGATAAGGGGGTTTAGTGGGTTTTAAATGGGAAAGGGAAATTAATAAGGGGGGAATGATTTTTAAAGGGTAATGTCTAAGGAAAGGTGTGAAATAAAGGTAAAAAGGGTTCAAATGAAGGGAAAGGGTTATTACAAGGGGAATTGAAGAAGGAAGGGTCCTTTGGAATGGAGAAAGGGAAAAACATTAGGGAATGAAAATTAATGAAGTGGTAATAAAGGGAAATTAATAATTTATACATGTAAGGGGTTCAATGAAATGATAGGAAATTAGTGAATGAGTTTTAGTGAATTTCCTTTCTCTTTGATAATTGTTCCTGCACATGAAACATAGGATTAAGCATGATGAAGGTGGATTTGAGCTAGCAACCTTATGCATTCCAAAACCTCTTTTATCTACCCTTTATTTATCCTAGCATTTTCTCTTCATTTATTGGGTGCATTTGAGCTTGCTGACCCTTTATTTCTTTTTCTTTTATAAGCAATAAAATTCTAACCTTATAACTTCCAATGGCTTAGATTAAACTGTTGATCTCATTATTTATTCTCTACCTAGTTACTGATCTGCCAATATTAAACGGTTTGGCTAGATCTTTATTCTCTATCTACCAACATGAAATTTAAAGCATGAAAGAATCAAGATTAAACTATTTGAGCATCATAGATTGTGGCATTTTTGACAAGCTACACACAATGTCATTTTTGCAAGGCAGAGTAAAAAGTAGTGGCATTTTAATTCGCATCACTTTCAGAATCTATTTTTTATCTCTTTTTGGTGGGGTTCATATTTTATTTTCTTTTTTGATCCTTTTCTTTTAGTCCTTCGATTTTTCTTTTAGGACTTTCCCTCTTTACATTTTTTATTTTTAATATAGGAAAACATTTTTCAGAAAGCAAAAGTATGTACAATATTACAAGACTGATTATAGTCAATTCAAAATTATGAATGCTATTATTATAGGACCCTAATAGTGGCTCCACATGGGGATAGCATTTCCTCGTGAAATGTCAAGAACTTTAAGACCAGTAGCCTTTGAAACTTTGACTATGGTTGCCTTGTAACTTCTTCTCTATGATCTACTTTATTCATACATATGATGGTGCACCTTTCAAATCTTAGGGCCTTCTCTTCGGCCTTCAACCTCAAAAGGTACTCATCCAATCCAATCTAAACTTTATAATGTTATGTACAATGAGAAAAGTAAGCATATGAATTAATGTTAATCTAGGGACAGGTAATGCTTCAGCATTCTACCATTGATTGGTCCACCTGGTAGATCTATTCCATCTAACTACCTCAAGAAAAATTCATTGTTACCTCTGTAACCATAAATGATATAAGGGCCTTTCCATAGGAATTCAAATGTACCATGTTTACCCTTTTCTTTTCTTATGGAATCCCATTTGAGTACTTTTTCACCTATGTAAAAATCATCAGCTCTGATTTTCTTGTTAAAAGCCCTTTTTATTTTATCTTGGATCACTTGCAATTTGACATAGACTTCTTCCCTAGTTTCCTACAAATGTATTGTCTAATTTATCCTCCTTTGGATATAATTTTATTCTACCTACAACTCTTGAATAATTTTCATCACTAGTACTCGTAAAGAGGATGGAAAAACAACATCCATTCCATATACAAGTTGGTAAGGAGATGTACCAATGGACTTTTTTGTAGTGACCATGTCTACCCATAAGGCATTAACCAACATTCTGTTCCAGTTTTTCTTATTGTCTTCTAACAATTTCTTGGTGATATTAACAAGGCTTTTGTTTGAGGATTCTGCAAGCCCATTTCCTTGAGGGTAATAGGCAGTGGGATGGCCAAGGGTAATGTGATATCTGTTACAAAATTATACCATTTTCTTGGATTTGAAAGTAGTTGCATTATCAATAATGAGCTTTTGTGGGCATCCAAATATTGAAAGGATATTGTTTTCAAGGAATGAGATGATGACAAAATATATGGCTTGTCTAGAAGGGATGGCTTCTATCCATTTAGTGAAGTAATTAGTGGCTGTCAAAATCCATTTATATTGGGCTGAGGAGGATGGGTGAATTTCACCAAAGAAGTCAAGACCCCACAGCTAAAATGGGATTTCTATGGAGATGGGTTTGAGGGGTAAAGGTAATAGATTTTTCTTTCCTTCAAAGATTTTGAATTTACGACAGGAGGTTACATATTTCTTGACATCTGAAAAAAGGGTGGGCCAATAAAAACCTGCCCTTAAAATCTTATCAGCAGTTGTTTTCCAATATAAATGTTCTCCACAATCTCCTGCATGAAATTATTGCGTAACTTTTTCAGCTTCATCTTTTAATAAACAATTCAAAAAAATGGCACCATTATATTTCCAAAATAAAGCATTATCTATGATACAATATTTCATTGATTTCATTTTCAAGAATCTACATTTATTTTTAGATAAACTAGGAGGATATTGTAAATTTAGTAAAACAAATATGATATTTGTATACCAAGGTGAATCTAAAAGAGCTTCACTGATCTGTGGAGTCACCATCTCTTCTTGATCATCTAGAGCACCAATGAAATTTATATCTAAGGCCTGACAATTCGATTCAGCCATGTGTTTAGCTAAACCATGGCCTTTCATTACTTTTGTGGGCTTTATTTCAATAACATATTCCAAAATAGTGGCAATCAATTTCCCTCTCCTTCCTTCAAGCCCATCCTGTGTTAGAATGTCCTTTACTACTAAATTTGGAACATATGCAATGATGTGTGAGTATAAAATGTATACTATGAAATCTTTAATAACCTTTACTAAAGAAAGATCTTGTTTTTCCATTATATTATATTGTAGTGTAGCATCCCTCAAAGATTTGCTGAAGAATGAAATAGGATGCTCATAACCTTGATCATTATTTTGCAACAAGACTGCTGCAATAGTATGTTCTGAAGCAAAAGAAAAAATTATAAAATATGTTTTGAAATCAGGACTTTTGGGGATATGTATTTTAGTAAGGCCTTCTTTGATTGCCTCAAAAGACTGCTTAGCCTCTATTTTCCACTTAAGTGTTGAGTCTTTCTTTAACATGTTATTCAATTCTCTGATTAGTTCTGCTAAGTTAGAAATGAATATTCTAAGAAAAATTATTTTACCTAAGAATGATTGTAATTCTTTAATGTTCCTAGGGTGACTTATATGTAGGATTGCCTCTATTCTAGCTAGATAAATTCTAATGCCCCCTTTTGAAATTATGTGTCCTAAGAGTTTACCTTCTTCTAGCCCAAAGAGTGTCTTTTTGGGATTCAAAGAAATGCCAAATTTTATACATTTAATGAATAATCCTATTGGGTGATCTAGATGTTCATTATCTATTTTTGAAAACACTATGATTTCTCTTTGGATTGTTGCTCCAACATTCATCAATCCAAAGGGCATCTTCAAATACATGAAAGTACCCCAGGGAGTGGTAAATGTAGTCTTTTCTTGATCCTGTGGTTGAACTAAGATTTGGTTGTATCCAAAGAGTCCATCAAGTAATGAAATTTTGGATGATCCTATTACCCTATGGAGAATATGGTCCATTTTAAGGAGGGGAGAGTTATCCTTCAATGATACTTTGTTCAAGTTTCTAAAATCAACATAGAGTCTGATTTCTCTTGTTTTCTTTCTAGTGGTGACTAAATTAGAGACCTAATTTGAATATCTAATTGATGCTATGATTTGTGCCTCATACATCCATTTTACTTCTATTTCAATCAATGGCATAAGAACTGGATTAGTTCTCCTAAGCTTTTGTTTGAAGGGTTTCTGATCTTCTTTGATGGGTATTTTATCTTGAATAATGTTGGTGTCATAAGAGTTGAGGTCTTCATAAATCCAGGCAAAGACATCTTGAAATTATTTAAACAGACTTATGTATTTCAGCTTTTTAGTTGGAGGTAATGCTTTAGATAGTTTAATAAGCTTAGGTTTTTCTTTTGTTCCTATGTTACATTCTTCTATGTCTAATCTTAAAGGCTCCATTTTTGGTTTTTTAGCTACATAATTTGAATCAAACAAGTCCTCTAATGGGACCAATCTCTTAGGAAAAAGGCTATCTTTAAGGTTTAAAATCTCAAAATCATCATTAATTATTTATTCTATTTGTACTTTTTCTAAGTTATCATGTTTCTACTTTAGTGAATTTAGTGGGTTTATGTACATCTACAACATTTATATCTATCTCACTACATATGATGTATTCTATTGTACAATCAGTATCTATGTTACAATTTTGGAATTCTCCCATATCATTCATAAAATCATAGATTTGAGAATCTTGTGAAAAATCTGCCAATATTTCAATTTATCAAGTATATCAGGCTTGTGTATTACCTATCTAGTGTACTGATGATTGGGTTGAAAAGGTAATATGCAAGTGCTAGAAAAAGTGGCCAAACTGTGAGCTTGGATGTTTTGTTTCCTAGGAATAGCAACAAAATAAATTTCAAGAAGTTCTTTAATCAGAGCTAGAGAAATTTATTTGTATTGGCTAATCTACGATTATTCACAAAATACACTCCTTTAATTTTTTTTATGATTAATTCAAAGTCTCCCATGATAGAAGCTCTCTTGGCTCCAAGATTTCTTACAATTCTCAATCCTAAGATTAAAGATTCATACTTTGCCATGTTGTTTGTGCATTTAAGGTTTAATCTAAAGGCATGACCTTCAGAATGATTATTTTCCATATTATGAATCCAAACTCCTACACCTGCTCCTAACCTATTCACTGAACCATCAAAGTCTAGGTTCGACCTAGATTCATGAAATATATTTTGACTGTCAGGTTTTTTATGTTCTTGTTTGACAACTTTGTTATTTTTTTTTTCAGTGTCTGAATTACATAAAATGAAAGAATCCATATCATAATTTACATAATAAATAGGATAGTTCTATGGTTTATTTGTACTACTAACCATGTATTTCATTAAATTTTCTCTATAAGGCTTTTTGGGTTGGCCAAATACTGAAATTGTGTCATAAGACATGTCTAATTGTAGAGATCCCTACAACTTTTCTCCCCATGAGTGAGATAATAGCATTCCATACTTTGGAGGCATCAGAGCAACTACAATATCCATGACAATACTCTTACCTGGGTATTGAATTAGAGTGACACACAAGTATTTTATTAGGCCTGTTACACAACATTTTGTCACTGTCCCTGTACTCCTCATTCCTTGATCCTGGAGGACCTCTACAGTGAACCCCGCATGCTTTGACTTCATGAAGAAACTCCCATTGTGTCCCTCTTCATGAGCATATCATTTCCCTTTTGCACCATTTCCCCTGAAACTTCTGCTCTGCTAAGTTTACAAGACCAACGCTAATGGCCTTTGTCTCCCCTACACCAACGTGCAGAGATTAGCACTACTCCTAAAGCCAACCGAAGTGACTGAGCTATGCTTCAGTCGTGCCAATCTTGTTATGGAATGTTGTTTAAATTAGAGTTGAACCTTCCAACTCTAGAAGCTCTATAATGGAAGTCTGGTAAATGGTTTGTCCAGATGGGGTCGAGGATGATAGTTTGGGCTCCTTTCCCCTATAATGATGGAATTACCTCAAGGGATAAGACCTTCCCCCATGAGAAGAGGATCCATATCCCATCCATATTTCCTATATAAACCTCCCTTCTTCCCAAGAACAAACTAGTTGCAGTCATATTTTTTGGTTGAGTGTTGATGGTATTTTGGTTTGGAGTAGACAAGAAAGCTATTACTAGTTGTAGCTATCTAGTTGTGTGAGGGAGAAGTGTGATTTGGTTTGGAGTGAATCCTAAAGGGAAGAGCTTTAAAACTATTGTTGCTTGAAGCCATCATGGAATGCTAGCAGAAGTGTGTGGGAACCTAGTCTTGTTAGAGGAAGACTGCAACATCAAGATGAATGGTTGTAATCTCTCTTTGATATTAATATATGCAGTTATGGATTGATTTCCTACATGTTTTTTAATCTTATATATTCATGGCTTAATTTTTCTTGACTTGTTAAGTAGGTTGAATTGTAGTTTGTCTATTATTATGTTTGTGTCTATTGTTGTTTACTTGTTTCAGGAGCTTGAAGAAGGAAGCAAGAGATAGCTAGAGCGAGCAAGTGAGGACATCATCAAGTAGGATAAGTGACCAAGAGGTAGGCCCTCTTGATTGATTCTAACCTAAGGAAATATTCCATAGAATATATCTATTATGGCTAGACCCATTATTGTGCTAGAGGAATTCATTCATGTCTGCAGTTATAATTTTACTTCACTTCAAATTAGGGACTCCACTGGGGATCCCAATAATTTTGTTTCTCTTGTATTTCATGATTTCATGAGAAATTTTCTCGTTTCACGTTTTCCCTTTGGTTTTGTTTCTTTTCTCCTATTTACTAGTATAAGTCTAGAATTCATAGTAGCAGATCTGGTCATTGTTTAAAATAAAAATAAAAAAATCCTTAGCTACCTTGATCAACGTGCTTAATCCGCTGACAATTGCATTGACCAGCATGAGTTGCTGAGAAACAGTCGTGCCAACTAGCCTCTGGCATTTGTTGTTAGTTAGGCAGTCACGCTGATGCATATAAGTGAAGATTAGGGCTGGACCCCAATCTTGGCTAGTGTGTTCTGCTCTTGTGGTTTTGACCCCATAGGCCCTTTTGACCATTTAATCCCTAATTAGAAAGATACTTTTCATTTGGTTTTATTTTCTTGTTGGATTTTCATCTTTCTACTTGATTGGTTGAGTCATTGAGTGGCTAGCGACACTAGGGCATCTAGTTGGTCATCCATTCAATAGTTTGATAACTCACTAAGTTGGGTTGTAGGTGTCGTTACTCTTTGCAATTTTTTTTGGTCCTTTTTATGACTTTGACCTCTTTTTTCACAAGTTTGAAAAAGTTTCGTTTACTTGCCTAAACATTTCTTTTCAGGAATAGAATACATCGTTGGTCTTGTGTTTGGTAAAGTTGATGTTTCATTGATCTGAATGAACTTCCTTTTTCATGTTTTCATTTGCTTGAAGAGCTTATTGTCTCGAGAACTTTTTCACTGAAAGATCATATGCAAAAAGTTTGTTTCGTTGTTTCATGAAAAAGTATGAAATTCTAGCTTGTTGCATCATCATGTTACGATAACTTGCATCTTTAAAAGACTAGAATTGCATCGGCATTTGAAAAAGGAAGATAATTTTTGTTTTTGAATGGACTAATAGATAAGTTCTTGTCAGGAAATTAGGAATTGGAATGCATTTTTCATTAGTTTATTTCTTTTGAAAAAGTAAGGTAGTGAAAGATAATTTCTCTTTCAATTGCATGATTGTTTGCATTTGATTGAGTAGTTTCTAGCCTCACTAGTGTAGGCATTTCTTCGAATTGAAAGGGTCTTGTCTCATTTAGTTGCATTTGAGCTTTTTCGAGTAGCATCGCTAAGACTTGAAAACTGAAACTTAACTCAAGATCAACTTTAAAATGAATTCAATTAACCTAAGGCACATTTGACATTAACGATCATACCTAGAAGGTCTAGGCTAAAGATGTGTTCCAGCGTCTTTAAACCTAGCAGATGTCATTAGCTTCAACATTAGACAACGCTAGTATAGATTTGTGCTCCCTGTATTGCCAAGTATATAGCGGGAGACCCCACTAGGCTGAAATCCTTTTATCCTTAGGAAGTCGAGTGGGTCGCCTTGCAAACGTGATACACTAAACAAAGCATTCGGGGAGATTGCCTGCTCGTACTTCTTGGTTTGCCAGGAGGTATTCTACAGTTCACAATTACCTGGTAGTCTTGTTTACCTAGATCATCCAAAGCAGTCATTTGATCTTTTTGACTCATTAAACTTAAAATATCATTCGAGCACTTGTCCTTCCAAGCTTGTTTCCAATCGAAAGCAATAGAGTCATCTTTTTTTCTTTCTCGACTCTTAAGAAATGAAAGAGCATCAGTCTTTTATGCACCTTAAGAATTGATTACCCATGATCCAAACACCCTGTTAGTCTTTTTGAGACCAAATCATGAGTTTCCTTAAAATAACATTTTAAAGACTTGAAGTTATTTGTTCCATTGACTAAGACAAGGTCATCATGGTTAAACCATCTGGTTCACCCAATTCCTCTTCCTCTCCTCCGTCTGAAAGATTGTCTAAGGAGTCATTTTCTAAGTTACCAGAGTCACTCGAGGAACAAAATGTTGAACTCACAATTGTTTTGAGAGTTCAACCATTTTCATCTCATCCTCCGCCTACTTTTGATACTGGGTCATCTGCTAATCTTGGCCCAGAATCTCTAGACAATCCTGTTCAAACTCCAAAGAACTCGCCAACCACTAATGGTCAGCTTGGACTGGTAATCTATCCTTTGAACCCTCTGTTTGACGCTGTTGAGATATCACCACAGTGTCCTTACAGTGTGTACGACCAGCTAGTTGTTCCTTTGGAACTATCCCCTTGTACCCATTTGGCCATTTGTCATCATTGGTTTTCAAACATGGAACTCGAAGGTGATGCTCTAGTCACATCTTTGGATGAGTCCAAAGTTTCTACTCCACACGTTGTTGAGGGGGAAGAATTGAAATTGTAGTTTCCTCCTGAGGGTTTCCTTTTTTTTGAAGGTATTCTTGCCAGTTTTCCACCCAACTATGTGTCTTTAGGGCACTTAGTTTCAGGCACACCTAGTGACTCATCACTATATCATAATCCTGTATGGGTGTCAGGCATCAGGCATATGTTAGGTCCATTCATTATGAAAACGACTTCCCAACAAATTGTTACTTTAGTCCTGATGCAACCCACCATTCCGAACACTCTTGTATCATCGATCTTAGTTACACATGAGATACAACCGACAGTTTCAAACATTGCCTCCACCAGTTCCTCCATCCCACTAGCTAGCAGCCAGATTGTGCCACCACCTGAGGGGCAGAACCTGAATGTTTCTATGGTGTCAAGTGCCACTAATGTAGAGACTCACAAGCTCACATGCTTGGTATAAACCAGCCTTCTTCTGGTATAATTTATAACCCTGCTGATCCTACTAGATCAAGTAATGTCCAGTACGAACAGGTTCAAAATCTTGTTGGTCCATTTAGATTGAGTAATGTTCAGTATCAACAGCCTTATGGGGCTAAGGTCCAATACCAAAATCATTATGTTCCATATGGTTCTCAATGATTGGTTAATCAACCTTACACCCTCCAATTTGGGCAGTATGTCCAGCCTGGCTATGGCCAGATTTAGTTCGGTAATTTCTCAAGCACTGTTCAAGTACCCTTGCAATAGCAAGGACAACCTCTACAAAAACAAGGGTAACCTTTGTTACCACAAGGGAAAGTTTTTTGCAGAAAGGGCTCTTTACGCAACAACAAGGGCAAATTATCCTACAGCAAGGTCACCTGCAACAACTGCAAGGTCAATGCTTACAACAGTTGTAGCAAGCCGCACAGCAATAGATGTAATATGATCCACATATCTCTCAACCCATGTCCTCACAGGGCCTACCTCTACAGCCCCAAGGACAAATTTTGCAACCACAAGGTCAACCCTTGCAACAACAAAACCAACCAGGGCAACAACAACCCTTTTATACATATCAAGAAGGTTAACCCTTGCAGGGGCATGGTCAAGATCAAGTCTTGCAACAATAAGCCCAAAATCCTCATGTCCTAGGTCAATAGGATCAAAATCCTATCGGCCAAGGGCACCAGGTACAAAATCCCTACATCCAAGGGCAACAAGTGTATCAACCTTATGCCCAAGGACTATAGGTCCAAAATCCTCTTGTTCAGGGACAACAGGTTCATCAACTAGATTTTTAGGGACAATAGGTTCCATATCCATATGTCCAAGGAAAATAAGCTCAACAAACTTTTAACCCATACATTGCATATCAACAAACTATGCATGGACAGTTTCAAGGTATTCAAGGTCAATATCCTCCTTATGCTTAAGGTAATCTGCAATGGGGGCAACCTTAGATGCCATATGGCCCAAATCCCCCACTGTGGTGCCAAAACCCTTACTAGCAGGGATGGGCTCCTCCCTATGGGCTTGCTTATCAACCTCCCATGCCTTTTAACACTAAATTACCTTTCCTCGCTACACTCGAGTTGCCATATGTATCACGCCTTATGAATGATCTGATCCTTCGTTCATTGTACTACCCTCCAGTGCTGTCCAAGATACCAATTGATTGCCCAAAGTTCGGTCATAAAGCTAAAGAAGATCCTCATGCCCATGTGATGACATATCACCTCTGGTGCTTATCGAACTCGTACATGCATGATTCCATTCATCTCCATATTTTCCAACAAACCCTCATGGGTGCTGCAGTGAAATGGTACATCGAGCTACCTCAAAGTACTTACCATGAATTTAACTCTTTAGCCATGGATTTCCTCACGCATTTTCAGTTGCTAGTTCGCTATGAAACTGGCACCTATTTGCTCACATCGCTTAAGCAAGATACTGTGATGCACATATCTGATCACATCCATAATGGATATGTAGGCGTCGCCTGATCAAATTCGAGATAGCTAATCAGTTGCTCACTGAATGGTTTACCAAAATCATTCGTAGCCCTAATTTCTCGCAATATAGCTATGGGTGGATGCGTCACTAAAGAGCAGGCCATCGCTCGTGCCCAGTACCTAGATCTAGTTTACTCTAAGTCTGGCACTTTATACGAGTTATTGCCCAATGCTCTGCGACCATCATCCGATCTCCCAGCATCAAAGTCACCAGTTGTTCCTCCCGTTGATAGATTTATTAGTTAAGTATCCCAGACCCCTGCTAGAAATTCTTCCAAACAGAAGTTGTTCTCAAATTCTCCTCCTAATAGTTCATCCCAAAATCCACCGGCCCTAGTAAAACCTCAGAGGTCCACACTATCTAGTCTACTGTAGTGGACAAAACCTTGAAAGGAAAAAGGAAAGCCAAAGGCAAAGCTAAAGATGATGCCCCGAAATAGGGTCCTCCCAAATCATCTGCTAGCGAATCTTCACATCGGAAACCTAAGTATCCCTGACTCATTTGCGAGGAAGATCACTACACTAAGGATTGTCCTTTATGATCTGAAGTTATTCACCTACTCAAAGGGATCCCTGTCATCCTCAAACAACCATTTCTATCTCAGTAGACCCAAATGGTAGACCAACCTTGATCTTCTTCCTCCAGATCTCAAGTTTTCATAATGAGCACACCCATTAATGTGGCTACTCGATTGAAATACTATCAAACTCCAGCTCCAACAGCTGGGAAAGAGATAGAAGTTACACCTTCTTCTTCTACCCTAAGTTCTGGCCCTCTGTAAATTGAGCGCCCTAACCCTGATTTCGCTATGTGGCAACCCTCTCAAGGTGTACTTCAAAAATCCTCATATAATCCCAACGCCCGAGCTGCTAAGCACTATAATATTGTTGAGGATTTGAGTCAGGCACCATCATCCATGTCAGCTCTCGAGGTACTCCAAAGCTGCCCATCGTAGTGGAAATCTTTGTTGTCAGCTATCGGGGGAATCGATCCCACTAATTCCAATTTGATATGTTTTGATCTGGAGAACCATGTTCCATGACTCCCTCATCATATTGCCTTTCTTATTTAGGTAACCATCAATGAGAAGACCATCCACCACATTGTCATTGATGAAGGTGCTCCGACCTACATCATGTGAACTGAATGTTGGAAGATTATTGGTTCCCTTGCACTAAACTAGTCTCTAAACACTTTCGAAGCTTTCAATGTGCACAACTTACGACCCTTCTGTGTCTTAGCTAACCTTGCCATCATCGTGGAAAGCAAGACAGTGAAAGTCGAAGTAGAAATTGTTGATGCCAATCTCAATTACAATATTCTACTCACCTAAAGTTGGACTCATGCCATGCATGCCATGGCCTCCTCTCTATTTCATGTGATCTATTTTCCCCATCAAGGGAAGATTGTCATTGTCGATTAGTTGTCTTTCTTTGCCTCTTCCTCCTCGAATGGAAATGTTTCATACATCAAGCACTCTGGTGCTCGCTATGACAGTGTGCGGGTAGGTCTCTTCAAAGATTCTACTTTAATGGGAATTTTTCCACTCCCACCTCCTCATGTTTCCTTTGTCAACATGATCTCGGTCAAACCTAATCCTTGGGTCATACCTGCACCAGATCTTATTGATACCTGGGGTGAGGTTATGCTGCTTAGTCTTGTCGAAGTCAATTACGTGGAAATTATTTCGGCTTCGAACTCTACATCCTCTAATTCTCATATGTCAAATAACTCTCTCGGTATGTAATCTCAATCCCCTTGGCTTGGAACTTTGGAATCTTTTGATCCCTTAGCCAAGACCTTCCTTGCTGATGAAGGTATCATGGAAATCATGTCTCTCAAGGAACCACCATGGATCGATACTCATCATCGCTCCTCGTTCCTGCCTTGCCCGGTAGTCATATCTATCGCTTTTGAAGAGTCCTCTTCTCCATTTCTGCCACTGACTGTTACTCATGAAGTATGGTCGGAAGGAAATTTGGGTAATATTACCCAAATGATGCTGATTGACATTTCTATCAAACCCGATATCGTTGAACATGTTCATATTGGGGTATCCTATTCTTCGGATTAGATCAAGAAATATACTCATCTATTTCAGGAATTCCATGATGTGTTTGCATTGCCTTATGAAGAAATTCCTGGCATTGATCCTAGCATTGTGGTGCACAAAATACTAACATATTCACACGTGAAGCCCGTTTGCCAACAGCTTCGCCCGGTGCACCCTAGGAAGGTGGTTGCTATTAAGGGTGAAGTTGAAAAGCTTCTTAAGGCTGGGTTCATCTCTCCCATCCCCCTTACAGATTGGGTGTCCAATGTTGTTCTGGTGACTAAAAAACAAGGCACGATCCCTGTTTGCATGGATTATCAAGATCTTAATTGTGCCTGTCCTAAAGAAAACTATTCTACTCCGTTCATTGATCAAATCGTTGATGAATGTGCTGGGAGAGAGATATTTTCCTTTATCGATGATTTTTTTGGTTATAGCCAGATTAATATCACACCGACCGATCAATAAAAGATAGCCTTTATCTGCCCATGGGGTATGTTCACATACAAGAAGCTCCCTTTCGGCCTCAAAAATGCTAGAGCCATGTTTCAACGGGAAATATCCTACGCATTTCATTATATTCGCAACAGTATCTAGCCTTACTTGGATTACCTTCCCGCTTATTCTCATAAGCACCAAGATCACCCCAACCATCTTAGGGAGATTTTTCTAGGCTACTGACACTATAAAATTCGATTAAATCTGCACAAATGTGTTTTCTGTGTGGAATCAGGATGACTCCTTGGCTTCAACATTTCTAAGGATGGTATTCACCCAGATCCGCTAGAAGTCGAGGCCATTGTAAATTTACCCCCTCAATCCTCACTACACCAACTCCAGAGCTTGTAAGGAAAGGCCAACTTTCTCCATCATTTTACACCCAACTATGCTTGGCTAGCCACAAGATTTACTTGGTTGCTTAAATAAGGAATGCCCTTTGCATGGGATAAGGTGGCCCAAAAATATTTTAATGACCTCAAGGTCATCCTCATAAATGATCCTCTATTGCACCTGCCATACTATTATCGAGATTACTTCCTGTACCTAGCCACAACTCCTAGCACCATTGTTATGGTCTTGGTCCAAGATGATGACGAAGGCAGTAAACATGTAATCTACTACCTTAGTCGAAATATATTCGACACTGAAACACATTATGCACATGTTGAGAAGTTAGCTTTGGCTGTCGTTCAGGTTGTTCAATGCTTTCAGCACTAATCCATTTACGTATGACTACCATGATTTCTGAATGCAACCCTATGACCTATATCTTGACTCGTCAGTTGTTGGGGAGAAAGTATTCTAAATGGATCATCATCCTGCAAGAATTTTCTTTGGTCTTCACTATGACCAAATCTAAGAAGTCACTTGTTTTTGCTGAATTGATTTGTTCCCTCCTCTCTAAGGCTCTCCCTGCTGGTGTAGATGAACAGCTTCCAGATGATACCCTTTTCTTGATTAGCACCATTGATCCATGGTACGGTGATATCATCGTGTATCTCCAAATGTCCACGTTTCAGTCCGCATTGACCAAGGATGATCTTCGAAGGATTCGGCATCACTCCCAACCCTACTATATTATTGGCGATACTTTATACCATGTCAGTGTCGATTCATTCCTTCGTCGATGCCTTATGTCTAGTTACCAAATTTACCAACGCAAGATGTGTGCCCCACCCGCTCACCTACACCCCGTCATTAGTGTTGGTCCCTTTGCCAAATGCGGCACGGATTGTATGACATGTAACTGACGTTCGGCCACGAGGCATGGCTATATTATCATCGTTGTGGATTATTTCACCAAATGGGCTGAAGTAATGCCTACATATTCTGCAGATGGTAAGACATCGGCTCAATCCCTTTTTAACCATGTTATTTCCAGATTTAATGTACCCCAAGCCATTGTTAGAGACCATGGCTCCCATTTCAGAGATAACATGATAGCTGAGCTGACATCTGCATTGGGCTTGTGTTACGATGGCTCGACCCCATATTACACTCAGGCCAATGGCCAAGTTGAATCCGTGAACAAGGTTTTGGTCACAATGCTTCAGCGTACTATTGGGATACACAAGTCAAATTGGCATCTCATGCTCTTTTTAGCTCTATGGCCTTACTGAACATCAACCAAAGATGCAACTAGTTTCACACCGTTCCAACTAGTCTATGGTCTGGAAGCAACATTGTTGATCAAATGTGAGATTCCTTCATTGAAGTTAGTTGTTGAACTCCTCCCTGAAACATCACCACAAGAAGAACGCCTCTTATATCTAGAACGACTGGATCAGACTCGTTGTCTCGTTGCCTTGGTCATCGAAGCACAAAAGAAATGGGTCAAAACCCATTTCGATTAGTCGATCTCCCCTCGCGCATTCTCTGAGGGTGATTTGATCTTATTATATGACCAAGCCAGAAATAAGCTGAGGGCAGGCAAGTTCGAACCTATGTGGCATGGTCCCTATATCGTGAAATGTGTTTTTTATAAAGGAGCCTATGAGCTTATTAATTATGAAGGGAATCCTCTCGATAAACCCCGAAACTAACTTTACCTCAAAATATACTATCCCTAGGTCATCTTGCACGATTACGTATGTACATTAGTGTGTGATTCATTTCTGTATAGCATGGTTTTGTGTGATAGTTTTCAAGCAACTTTCCTATTTACTATGTTTTTCTTACTTTGCAGATGTTTGCGACTCCTCACGTTGGTTTCACTGATGGTGCTTGTCATAGTACCAATAACCTATAATCCGTAGCATGGGCTATTTATAACCCTAAAAATGAGTTGATTTACCTTCAAGGTATCTCTACCTAGGTCACACAACCAACAACATTGTTGAATATCATCAAACTGTTGTCAGAAGCCATCGCTCTAGGCATCAGAGAACTGGTTGTCAACCTGGATTCGCAACTTGTCGTCCTTCAACTCAACGGGAAATATTTCATCAAGAACCCTCAAATATTGAGAATGTATCTCTGTATTCACCTATTGGAAATCAATTTTGATTATATTACATATCATCATATTCCTAGACGCATGAATACATTGACAGACACATTAGCTAATTACGTGTTGGATAGACATGTACAGAACATGTAAAAAGATAAAACAAACCATTTGTACCATAATAGACAGGAAAATACAACATATATATGTATGGTGAGAATGTTTGATACATCAGAACCCCAAAAAATAATATGTGTGTCTAAAATAACATTGGCAGCTCGCAGGCCTTATACAACTGTGGCACACAGGCCTCAAAAAATATGTAAGTGCTAGACCTAGGAACTAATTAGCATGGTGATCATGGTAGCACAAGACGGATCATGCAACATGACTCAAAAATTGGCAGATCCGATCTGAGACTCCCACCGTGTGTCTTTGGTACTGATGGGGAATGTCTTCTATCCAAGCATACTCCAAGATACCATGAGTTAACCCTCAAGGTTCCTCGTGATCTCCTCCTCATTGTCACTCCCTTCTCGATAAGGGATGATGGCATCAATAGGGCGGGAGATGCACCTGGCTATCATGGAAATCCCAACTGACCGCTCTGGTCCAACCTCTGCATAAACAAGAGAAATGTTATAAGCACATATATACCAAAAAGAATTAAAAATATCAAAACTAAAATTTTCATTTTTTACCTATGTCATCGAAGTCCTCTCCATCTGGTAAGTGCATGTCAAGATATCCACAGAAATTAGTGTCGCTGTGTGGAAAATCCTCCACGACAATCTTATGTCATCGTAGCCATGAAACTAATGCAAGTCAGTATGACATATGCTGACCCCCAGTGATCCTAGGCATGAAATGGCTCCAGCGAGCCATCTGCGGATTGCGTGGGAGGAACCAACTTAGTTAGCTGATACCGGAACAGTGGTACTCGTTCTAAGAAGGAGGTCACAAGTACAAATCCGAATAAAAATTGCTTCAGATTCCTCACCTTGGCTTTGGACAATTGGTGCTTGATGTTCATCTTCATGGCCTTTGCCCAGTTGAAGATCGTAGGAGCTGTGTAGTCAATATTATAAAGGAAATTCGGCTTGTTAGTCTCATGTTCTGCCTGGGACCCCACCACTCTGTTGATAGTCAACAGAAGCACCCTCAATGTCAAATCTCATACACTAGAAATATCTATCTTCCCACTCTTGGATTTCAGGGTCTCTGGGCAGTGTTCGGCAAGCAAGGAAGATATGCTTGCCCCGATGGGACATGGCCCATACAAGCTCATTGGCTCACCTTTGTGAGATAGTCTAGTGATGAAGTAATAATTTGAAGTTTCCAACTCCGGCTCCTGGTCACCAATGAAGAAAACCTCCTGATTAATGTCCCAAAAGATTATCAGGTATCGAAGCAACTTGGGCTGGGCCCGCATCCCTGGTGTAAGGAAGAATGTGAGAAGCCTGCAAGCCCTCAAAGCCTCTAGGCAATTTGGGTCATTCATTACCTGGGTGTCAACATCTTCATGTTCCTGTTCCTTCCAATCCACCATTTTTGGCGATTCTCTCCTGCAAAAGCCATTAATTTTAGTCAAAAACCATACTTGGCACATAAAATTCAAGTTTAAATGGTCAGTTTTTGAGAAAATATGGTTTTTCCCTATCCATGGTGTAGGCGCGCCTGTTTTAAAAATAGTTGCGCCAATTAGCATGGATGGCTTTGTTAATCACCCTCAGTTGGCGCGATTCCGTGCCCAGAAATCGCGCCGACCGAGGGTGAAAAATATTTTCAAAAACCTCCCTAAAAATCCAAAAAAATGGCTAAAAGAAGAAATAAATAACATGAAAATGGAGCTTAGGGCTTCAGCTGTTACCTGGAACTAGAAGCTCGTCGATTGACCTCCCGGATCTCCCATAATTATTACGAAACAATTAGGGCAGAAGTGGGTAAAAAGTCTTCAAAACAAAGGTAAAATGGTAAATGGTAAAAATATATTTACTTTTCATCTTTTTATTCATTTTTTCATGAAAATATCAGGCTTTGTAAATATTTTGACCTATTTTTCCTCAAGGACTTGATAATACACTTTACCTTACTTGTGCAACAACAGGTGATGGGTGTTCAACGATGATGATGAGCCACGTTTCAACTCTTTTCTCGACTCATTAAACTTATATGAAAATATTTCCGAGTATTTTTTCCCTCTTTGACTCGTTAAAGAGAATAAAAATGGGGGGTCTTCTTTCAGCTCTTTGCTGACGCTTTAAAAGTGAAAATATGGTCGAGCCCTTGTCGTTTCAAACTCGTTAATGGATGTGAAACATCGTGCACCCAATATAAGTTTACCCCTTTTTTGGGTTGGGAGGCACTATTTATGAAAAAGCTACTCCTTGACTGAAATGGTCAAGAAGTTATCTCAAGCATCCTTTTCTACCTTTTTGGGCTCAAGAGACACAAATACACGAAAAGGGACCATGTGGAGTTTTCTTTTACGTGTCTTTTTCAAACTCTCTAAATATGAAAAATATACTAAGTTACACCTTTTTTAGACTCGTTAAACTATTAAATGACATCAAATTCATCACCATGATGGACGTGAGCTTCCCCTTCCTAGGGCTCGTTAAACTTACTAGGTCAGATTCATCTAAAGGATGAACTTACAGTGCAAGCATATGCTATCCCCTTCAAGCTTGCGATTAAAAAGTAATTGGGCTACTTGCCAAAATTGATGGGGGGAAATTTGGAAATCTATCAGTCATGTCACTCTTGAGCATGACACTTTTTCTTTGTGTTGGGTTGGGACATCCTCCTTTGCATCGTTAACCTTCCTGGGTTTGGGCCGTTCATTTTTTCCTTCCATTTGATCTCTGCCAGGTCACCATGACCACTAATCCCATGGATCCAAAAGCTACCAAACTTCCAGTTTTTTTGGCGATAAGTTCAAGAGTTGTCCTTCTACAGTTACACTACCTCTGATTCTTTGTATCGTCCAAAATCATTTTTCATCCTCTCATCTCACGTCGATGATGTGGGATTCACTATGGCCCTCCTTCGACATAGTTTCTTTTCGTCGACTTCAACTCATTATCCAGGAACTTTTTCGAGAGACTCCATTCCAGTACCTTAGATTTTTCATGCCCTAATGGAAAGTTCTTCACACTCGACGACAAGTTCACATCATTGGCTTTCGATTGAGTGATTTCATGACTGTTCGACATCAGTTCCTCTATTCACATTCTGTGAATTGTGCTGATAGTACCTTGAGGACCATTGCCATTATTAGTGCTTTCTCTCGTTCTTGTTAACAGTTTACATCATTGACTGCTAATCAAGCAACTTTCTAGCATGTTCGATGTCAACACATCTATTCGCATGCTAGCATCTGGACTTTGATTAGGTCGTGTTGGAGTGCATGACCCTAGACTCAGATCGCAAAAGCACAGGTTGCGAAGTGGTGACATGGTTATGATGATATGCATGTCTCTTTCAGATGGTTGGATGTGACCAGACCATGAGTTATCATATGTGATCCTTCTCATTATTGGATGGTTGCGACCATACCTTGGTTTCGTTATGATCCTCCTTGACAGATGGTTGTGCCCATAATTGGATCCATTTACATGATCATTCTCTCGATGGTTGCATCCATGCCACGTTTCATGTATCATTTGACAGAGATCTCAGTTTATGTATATGTATTTGTACTTGCGTGCAGGTTTTTTGATGGCAGACCAGTTCCTCACACTAATTTATAAAGCATTTCATCCCTCACTACAACTCGACCTTCACACTTTAGGGGGCATCTGTTACACAAAATTTTGTCACTGTCCCTATACTCCCCGTTGCTTGATCTTGGAGGACCTCTGTTGTAGATCTAACCCAGAAATATTATAGATCTGATATGAAAATACATAACAATGCAAATAAACCCAGAAATAACAAGATCTGAATATAGATAGAAATGATTCACTTTATTGATATCAAACCCTTAAGGTAGGGCAACACCATACATTCACTCCTTAAGGAAGGAGAACACTCCACAAGCCATATGCCTGGTCATACAATAATACTTCTCATCGTATCTCTCCATGTGGAGTCTCTAGCCTTTATATAGGTCTCATACATACAATACCATGCATCATTACCATGGTTTCCTCATACCATCAACTAATACCATGGGCCCATTACATTATTATTAACTACTTGTGGTCCCTTACATGACATGGGTTAACCACCTTATTTATTACTATGGCCCATCCCATTATTACATTATTACCTTGGGTACCACCCTTGGTACCCCATATTATCCCCCCTAGGTATATAACATTCCACCCCCCTAAGCATGTTTCGTCCCCGAAACATGGGAGGAACACAAATAATAAGATCTACTCAAAAGAGTAGTCCACTGGTACCATGCACGTGCATCTAGCCATCCAAGAGAAAGGTGAACCCTCGATCTCGTTGGTGCCTCGCTCGCTTGAAATGGAAGTTGACCGTGGCAGTTCTTCAGTGTTGATGTGTAGTAGATGGATCTTCTCTCCTCGCTATCCGTCATGGGACTACTTGGTTTCCATCTTGATGGTTGTCTTACGGGGTGATGTGGGTGATGATATGTTGAAGTTTTAACCCACGATGTCTTTTTCTTTAATTCACCCTGCTGTGGTGCATGTTGTGGTGTCTTATTTTCCAATATGACTTCAACCACTGATCCCTCCTCTGATGTATCATCACATGTAACCTTTTCTTCTGCAGCCTCTGTTTGTGTTTGATTGTCGATCATCAAAGGCTCATCATCTGATATGTCAGTCCCTTGAACATCTTCTGCTTCAGCCTCCATGTGCTCTACCTGTTTATGGATGGAAATATCCTGTAATGTAATTTTCTTCTTTTTATACCATAGCTTCAAGAATTTCTTCTGCACATTAATATTGATAGTACCCACGGATTCCATCCAAGGATATCCCAAAACAACATCCATGTTATCCATATCTGAAGCATAAAAATCACCATGAAACACATACTTATCCATAGAAAGCTTCAAATCCTTATAGATTTGAACATCCTTATCATCAACCTGTGTATTTTGAATTTGTTTTGCTGGGACTTGCAACTTTTTTGCCAAGTTGACATTTATAAGATTTTGTTTGTAACTCGGATTGATAGACACAATTATTTTTTCCTTCTGAATCAATCCATGAACCTGCAATACAGAGATACCAGCCAAAAATAACCCTTTTGGTTCCTTGGTTTCCTTCTTTCCTGTAAAAGTGTCTGTGTGTGTGTGCTTATCCACAAGATTTGATTTACGGTCAAAGTGCTCTATGAGAGCTTTTTTGAAGGCATCCCAAGTCTGAAAAGGTCCATTGCAATGCTGATGCCATTCCGCCCATTGTCATCGTTCATTGTCCAGGTACGTGGTCCCCACCCTAAGCTTAGTCCAATCATCTAGGATATGATTCAATCTGAAATACTGCTCCATTTGTTCTAGCCATGTTGACGTGTGAGAACCGTCAAATTTATACAAGTCCCTCGAACTCCGATCTAGGCCCGCCATCACAAAAATATTGGTGAAAATTTGAAATGGTCATAGATCCGTCAATATTGCTCAGAATCTCTATTATAACCTGTTTTTAGAAATGGAAAAACCACTCTGCATCTGCCCACGTGGTAGAAATCTTGATCCAGGCACTTGAAATTTCAGATTTGCGCTGCTACTCTCCCGCCGTCACCCAAAATTTCTGCAAAAAGAGCTGATTTTAATTCAGCGATATCTCCCTCATCCGGACTCCAATTCGACTGATTTTTTTTTGAAATCATGTGTTTTTTCACAAAGATTACATATCTACAATTAGATCTTGTAGATCTAGCACCAAGGCTTCTAGATCTACGCTGCAAACTCGTTGTCCTGAAAATTGTCTGCAACCCCACTGATTTTTAAATCAGCGATATCTCCTTCATCCAGACTCCAATTCAACTGATTTTTTTCTTTTGAATTTGGGTATTTTTTCACAAGGAATACAGATCTGTAATTATATTCTGCAGATATGGCACCAAAACGTACAGATCTGATCTGCAATTTCGCCACCCAAAAATCCCTGCAAAAAATGAAAAAAAAAAATTCTCCACGGTTTGCCCAAGAAAGTGCTCTGATACCAATTGTTGTGGATCTAACCCAGAAATACTATAGATATGATATAAAAATATGAGATAATGCAAATAACCCAGAAATAAGATGAAATGATTCTTTATTGATATCAAGACCCTTAAGGTAGGGCAACACCATACATTCACTCCTTAAGGAAGGAGAACACTCCACAAGCCATACGCTTGTTCATACAATAATACTTCTCTTCATACCTCTCCATGTGGAGTCTCTAACCTCTATATAGGCCTCATACATACAATACCATGGGTCATTACCATGGTTCCCTCATACCATCAACTAATACCATGGGCCCATTACATTATTATTAACTACTTGTGGTCCCTTACATGACATGGGTTAACCACCTTATTTATTACTATGGCCCATCCCATTATTACATTATTACCTTGGGTACCACCCTTGGTACCCCATATTATCCCCCCTAGGTATATAACTCGACCTTCACACTTATTGGATGGTTGCGACCATACCTTGGTTTCGTTATGATCCTCCTTGACAGATGGTTGTGCCCATAATTGGATCCATTTACATGATCATTCTCTCGATGGTTGCATCCATGCCACGTTTCATGTATCATTTGACAGAGATCTCAGTTTATGTATATGTATTTGTACTTGCGTGCAGGTTTTTTGATGGCAGACCAGTTCCTCACACTAATTTATAAAGCATTTCATCTCTCACTACAACTCGACCTTCACACTTTAGGGGGCATCTGTTACACAAAATTTTGTCACTGTCCCTATACTCCCCGTTGCTTGATCTTGGAGGACCTCTACGGTGAACCCTGAATTCTTTGCCTTCATGAAGAAACTCACATTGTGTCCCTCTTCATGAGCAGATCATTTCCCTTTTGCAACATTTCCCCATAAATTTCTATTTTTCCTAGTTTACAAGACCGGCGCTAATGGAATTTGTCTCCCCCACGCCAATATGTAGAGATTAACACTACTTCTCACACCAACCGGAGTGACTTAGCTGTGTTTTAGCTGCACCAGTCCTGTTATGGAAATTTTTTTAAGTTAGAGGTGAAGCTTCCAACTCTAGAAGCTACATAATGGAAGTCTAGTAAATGGTTTGGCCGAATGGGGTCGAGGATGACAGTTTTGGCTCCTTTCGCCTATAATGATGGAACTACCTCAAGGGACAAGACCTTCTCCCATGAGAAGAGGATCCATCTCCCATCAATATTTCCTATATAAACCTCCCTTATTCCCAAGCACAAACTACTTGCAGTCATAGTTTTGGTTGAGTGTTTATGTTATTTTGGTTTGGAGTAGACAAGCAAGTTATTACTAGTTGTAGATATCTAGTTGTGTGAGGGAGAAGTGTGATTTAATTTGGAGTGAAGCCTAATGGGAAGAGATTTAAAAATATTGTTGTTTTAAGACCTCATGGAATGCTAGCAAAAGTGTGTGGGAACCTTGTCTTGTCAAAATAAGACTGCAATGTCAATATGAATGGTTGTAATCTCTCTTTGATATTAATATATGCAACTATCGATTGATTTCCTACACGTTTTGTAATATTATATATTCATGGCTTAATGTTTCTTGACTTGTTAGGTAGGTTGAATTGCAAATTGTCTATTATTATTTTTGTGTTTGTTGTCATTTACTTGTTTGAGGAGCTTGAAGAAGGAAGCGAGAGATAGCTAGAGTAAGCAAGCAAGGACATCATCAAGCAGGATAAATGACCAAGAAGTAGGCCCTATTGATTGATTCTAATCTAAGGAAATATTCCATAGAATGTATATATTATGGCTAGACCCATTATCAGGCTAGAGGAATTCGTTCGTGTCCACACTTATAATTTTACTTCACCATAAGGCCCAGGCACTTAACTTTACTAGAATCAAAAGGGAAAAGATCTTTGTATGGTCTAGTTATATCTAAATCCAGTGTCTCCATGATTTCTTTTGGCATTAAATTGTGAGATGCTCTTGAATCTAACATAGCATTGTGTAAGATTTGATCATGAATATTCAAGCTAATGTAGAATGGAGGAACACCAATTTGTTCATGTTTTCCCTTTACCTCATGACCAAATATTAACTCTAGTTGGTCATCATTCAGATTAACAAAGTCTTCTCCTTCATATATATTTAGTGTTTTACTGATTTGGGCTTTGTAGGAATCACTTCTATCAATTCTGTTAAAGGAACTGATATTTTCAATTTGGCAATTTCAGTTTGGATATTAAATAGAGTCTTTGTTTTTCCTAACTGAATAATTTTCTCCTTGGCAATTGGAGTTTGTGTAGACTTTTCTTTCTTATTTTTAGTTGGTAATTAAGTTTCTATTTGGGTATCCACTGTTTTACTATTTTCAATCCTTTAATTTGGAATAGTTTGGGAAGCAGTTGAAATTTGAATAACATTTGAAGCTTGAGTATTAGTTGAGTTTTGGACATTTTTTGAAGTTTTAACAGCAACTAATTTTTGAATATCAGCTGAAGTTTTGACAATAGTATTTGTAATGTCTATAATTTTTGGATTGGCTGCAATCTTTGGACTGAGAGTTTTTTGGGTTTCTCTTGAGAGAATTTGTAGCACGTTGGTTGCAGGAGCTCCCACTATTTTCTTGGTTTGAGTTTGGACAATTTTATTAGTAGGGCCTTGTATGTTTTTCCTACTCCTAAGGTTATATTGCTTATGAACTTCATTAATGGAAAATTCATAACCTTGTTTATAATCAAAGGACTCTCTAGATTGTAACTGTAATTGTTGTAACATGCATAATTCATGTTCTTCTTGGCTAAGAAAAATAGTATTACCATCATTTATTCCCATTAAGCTAATCTGAGTGTCTTCATCTTCTTCATTTTGGTGAGAACTTTCAACATAATTTTCTTGGAAAGGTGGTCTAATATGTTGATCAAGTGGCCCTTCTCTTGGTTTACCAATGTTGTGATTCTTCCTAAAGTTTGGATTTCTTATTTGAGGGCCTTGTTGTTATTATCCCATTGTGGTTTTCTTTCCATAGTTTCTAATCTATCCACTAACTTTTCTGAACTTTTAGCCAAAGTATGTATCTTAACATCTGAAGTGGATGGTTCTTCCTTAATGGTAACCCTCCTCTCATTTCTCATTCTAGCTCTTTTAGCCAACAAGTTAGCTTCTACACTAACTACATCATTCTACATCTGTTCTAGAGTTGGAGGGTTTCTTTCTCTCAATTGGTAAGACATATTAGTGTCAAAACCATCAGGAAATTTGATTAGTGCCAAGTCTGGTGCAAGGTTTGATATTTGCCAACATTGCATTGTAAATACTATTAAACCTAGTACAATAGTCCTAAACGGATTCAATTAGGATCTCTTCTAATGTTTTCATATTCAAAAAATATTTGTAAAGGATTTTTCTTTCTTTCCCATCTATTGATAAACAATCTATGGAAAGTAGGTAAATCAAAAATATGACTAGCAGGTAAACCTTTAAAAACATTTCTTGACATCTCCTACCAGTGTTTGTGCAAATAATTTCATTGTACATCTTATTCATCAATTTCATGTAATTCAAAGTAATCATTCATTTTATTTGCATGTTGTTGTGCAGTATATTGACTAGTACCATCAAACTAAAATATTTTACTCTGATAGTCTTGGGGCATGTCATGAATTGAGCAGGTAAGGTCAAAGGAGCATATCTGACAACGATGGCTAAGATTGTAGATTGGCTAGGAGAGAAAGTGGTAGTGCTTCAAGATGAACTCGAAGGGCTAGAAAATGTAGCAGAAGTGCTAGAAGATGAAATTGGAGTATTTGGAAATGGAAATAAAACTCTAGGTTGAAAAGGAAGCCTGTGGATGAATGATTCTGTGGAAATAAGTGTAGTGGAAATAATAGATGAGGTGGTACTAAATAAATATGAATTTACAGATTCTGAAGGAATGGTAGAAGGCTTAGGAGTAGCAGCAATTAGGGTAGCTAATTCAACTGATTGTTGAAAATAAGCTTTGTCTACGTGTCTTATCAAATTTGAGGTTAAAGCATCAAGTTTGTCAAAAGTGTCTAGAACATATTGATCTAAATCAAGAGGAATAGTATTCTTCTTTGATTCAATCAATTGAATAAAGGCAGGGTTTATTATAGTATCATGGACTAAAGTTCCAAATTTGGTACAAAACAATGAATGCTCAAATGATAAATCAAATTGAAGATCCTCTAAGTTTGATAAGCCTTTAGGAAGTGAATTTTCTTTAGTTAGCTGACTAATGCTTTCTTGACTTTCTACTTTATTGTTTTTTCTTAAGATTTTGTCTCGATTATCAACAATTATAGTAGGGTTTGGATCTAGATGTGCCCTGGTATAGTATGTTCTTTGGAAGCCAAAATTTTAAAACTTTTTATTTTTTAATAAAACCTTTGACAACCCTAATATGACCTTAAGGTGTAAAGATAATATTTAGGATTTCCTTTTATGGTTTATTAAAATAAGGACTGACTCCCCAGTATGGTTGCCACAACGTTATCACTCTAAAATTTCCCTAGTGTTGTCATGTTGTGTTTAAAGAAATGATAGAGGTAACCACAATCCTACTTTTGAGATCAGGATCTAGCCTTCCTAATGCTCAAAGCGGGCTCTCTCTTAATGATTTAACTTTGTTGGATTAATTGATTTTAGGCTAGTTATTTAAGCTTGGCTGGTTTTTGATTTGATTTGGTGGTGGAATCACTGATTTAGATGGATAGATAAGTGTATTTTTACCATTGGCCCATGGAGTCCAAATGTCAAGAAAATAGGATTGAATCAAGTTCTAAAGATAATGTTCATAGGGCAAGGTAGCTGAGTAAATTCAGATCTTTTAGGTTGCACGGTGAAGTTGTTTTTCAATTGGGGTCAAGGAGCAGTTAAGGATTCCTCAAATCAGGTAATGAGTGAAATGAAAGAGGTCAATCGAAACTAGGGAGAAATGAAGAACTCCCTGCTCTGGATATCAAAAGAAAACATAAAAATGAATACTTGTTCAAGAGAGAGTGTACTTAAACAAATTCTGTAGTAACATTCCAGTTGTTTCATTCAAATTGGAAAACACATGTATGTTTGTGAAATACTTAATAAAAAGACAATTTTAAAACTGAAAGATACTTCACTAAAGTGGCCCAACACATGAATCCTGTAATGCAATGCCTTTATTGCTCATTCCAGTCTACTGACTTGAAAATGCTTACAATAAACCATCAGGTTTTCAGATCAATGTAACTATAGAGATGTTTAGCAATCCACTATCTATGCTTCAAATTATGAAGTATTTATACAAAAACTTATTACAAAATATCCTAAACGCTTTTAGGAATTATTCAAGGAAAATGAAATATCTTCATGCAAGAACATAGAGACATATATGTAACTGATGCAAGATGCCATCTTTTATTTTTTGTTGTTTTGATGTTTTGTTGCTTTCTCTCTTTTTTGTTGCTCTACGCTGGTTGTCCTTTTACTCTGCCCTTTTGACTGATATTTTTCATTTTTAAACTCTTTTTTTCATATGATACTCTTTGACTTAGTTGATCTACTGTTTTTCTTTCACTGCTTTGTTTTCACTGTTTACCTTGCACTTTTACGGTAAATCGTTTAACTTTTCCCAAGTCTCTGCATCTAGTAATTTAATATTTACCATTATTCTATAGACTTCATAAGTTTCTGTGTACTTTGCAAAAGTGGGCTTGTTTACAAAAATATGTTTTAACTCATGCTAGGGGTAAAAGAAGTTCTCAAAAGTCTGGTAAAGGAATTTTTCTTGTAAGCATGCCTTTCATGGAGGAATTGGTGGCCTGTTCCTTTTCAACTTCTATGATTCCCTTATCATAGTCTTCATGTGGCATTAACCTATCATTAATCACCAATGGGTTAGGTAGACCTTTCTGCCTCAAAGCATCAAATTTCACCATAAACTTGCTTATTGCTAGCTTCATTGTTTGTCATTCATTCTAAATTTGTGTCATTAGGTTCCTCTTGGTGATTACCTTCTTTACCTCTAGTATGGTCCCAATTCTCTCATCTATTCCAAGCTCCTGCAATTCATACTTATTCTTTGAGTTAAGGAACTGGATTATTCTTGAGGCTTCTTCTAGCATATTTCCAAGTTTGCCTCTAGCCCTTTGAATTGCCTCACCAACCTCTTTGACCAAGTCATTTTGTTCAAATATCACCTATATAGATGGCCAAATATCATTGACTGAGTTTATGATATTGGCCCACAAAAGTTGTTTTGCTTGGGCTAGTGACTCTTTCAGTGTCAACTCTTTCTCCAACTTTTGTATCTTTTCATTCAACCTGTTTGACTTTTGAGCTTCATTCTTATGCATAATTTGAGCGAGTTTCTTCTCATCCTCTATACTTTTTATTTTTTCCTTAAGTCTATTTATTTCAGTGCTTTGGATGGAAATATCCTCCATGGCTTTGACCAATTTACTTTCTTCATCACAAGGATGAGCTGTTGTTGTTGAACCTGTTGCTGATGTAGCTGCTAATGCAGTTGGAAGTGTTGTATCTAGTGGAGCTATTGGGGCCAATGAAGCTCCCAAAGTATAAGGAACTATTGTAGTAACTGTAGGAATAGCTGTGGTAGTAGCTGTTTCAATGCTGGCATGTTTTTCTTGTACTAACATGTCCATTTCATTCTCCATTTTTTTAATTGAGAATTTAACTGGAAAATGAGGTCCATCATCTCATCTTTTTGGTTATGGCTCTCTAGAACTTCCTTAGTCTATGGATTTTCAGAAGGAGGCAACTTCAATTGCTTCTTCAATGCAGCAATGTCTTCATTTCTTTTCTTTATGATATTTTTTGTAGCCTTGATGTCATTTGAATTATATCCAATATCAATAACCAAGTCTTCTACTGACTTGATTCTATTATCCTTTGCCTGTGAGGATGCTTTCTCTAGCTTAAACTGTGTTGTGATGTTGTACAGAGAATTTTGAAGTTTCTGAACACTCATGGTCTTGTTGGTCATTGTTGAGTATATCATTTCTCCTACATATTTATGAAATTCAATTTGATCAATAGGGTGAACATCCAAGGCCAAAACTTGAAATTCCGTCTTCCTATAATCTGCTGATGACTTACGCTGCTAGACTGTAGGCTACAAAAAGGTCATTTTCATTTTACCAGTTTTAATGTCAAAAGATGAAATTAACCTATTCTGATTGATAGGAGTCTATTTGAAATACTAGGCATATGTTTTAGCTTTCAATGCATCATTTCTTAATTTGATCTCTTTATATTTCTCCTTTATGTCTTTTTCCTTATCCACTGGTTTTCTTGATGATGAGACCTCAATGCTAAGATGTTTCTGAATACTTTGAGTATCAGAGGTTGAAGGTTGATGATTTTCCTATGAAACTGCTAGAGTTGTGCTCTCTCTGACGCCTACATTTGTATCCATGATTTGAAGTGTCTTAACTATTTCAACTATCTCTTCTTGCTCATTGGCAGGATTTAGCTTGGGCTTCTTCCTATACATGATTTCAAGTCTATCATGTGTTGTATCTATGTTTGAGCAAGAACCATCTTCCCTGGTAATTTTTACATTTATGTCCTGCAAGGCTGGAGTATGCATAATGGAACTTGTATCCATCTGTTTCTACATATCTATCAAGGTTCTTTCCAACCACTCTGATTGGTTGGAATATTTTTCAATGTCTGGCCTGGGCTCATGCATAAAAGGACTCAATTTGAACTTGAGCCTTATTTTGATTATGACTCCTAAAGGTTCATATTGCCACATGAAACTGCTACTGAACTTCATTTCCTATAAACACTTCTCTGCTTCTTCTCCAGACTGCTTATTATTACAGATAAAAGGACCAAGTTGATTTTTCATCTTGAACTATGTTTTCTTCCTAGCTAATAGAAAATTTACATCATCTGAATTTATAATATTCCTGATATACTCTAATGCAAATATCCTCATGGGGAGACATTTGGGTAACTTCTAGGTAGTGAGTTGGCATCCATATATCCTAATCTCAGTGTGGTCCTATTATAAGTACCAGACTCCTATTCTACTGTTTCTAGACACTGCAAAACTCACTTTATCTCATCATTGATCCTTGGTTGATTGCTACTACTTATCATATTTACAACTGGATGAACAAAGGAATCAATGAACTCCTTGTAGTTTAAAACAGTGGAATACTTTTGGATTAAGGGTGTCCAAAAGATGATAGATCTAGGATGGCCCTTAGTGTCCAGCTTTTGGATATTAACTAGAAAGTTGTCTGATTAGAAATATAGGAACATATGGAACAATACTGAAGAGTATTTAAATACTCTTTCATTTGGAAATTTGATCAATTGATCATGGATTCTGTTTGCCAGTAACTGGGCAAAATTGAAAATTGTAGCTGGAGGCTTGCCTGGGAAAAAAATAGAGAGGAAAGCAAGTATAGGCTCATCTACATGCTCATCATTGGTGTATCCTAGAATACAAGAGAGCATGGTTACAATTTGTTTGGCCCTCTTAGAGAAAATGGTTACAGAGTATGGACGACTGTCTATAGGAGTATGAGACTCTTCTAGGATGAAAGTCTAAAAAATTTGAGACCTCTTGGGAAGCTCCAACTTCCAGTATAGTTTAAGTAGGTTTTCAATGGAAAATGGGTTTTCATTTGGATTTGGCTGGACCTGCAACATTTGGTTTATTGATTTTGCAATGATTGTAAATAAAATCTGCTAGTTAGGAGAGACTATGGCTCTTTGGCTTGGGATATAGCAGAGTTGGCATAGGTGGATGATTTCAGGGAACTGATATACCTGCGGGAACAAGTATTTGGGAAAATTTGATTCCCATAGATGAATGTCATCATTTTGGTTTAGGAAATTATCTTTACTCTAGCAGTGGAGTTTCAATAGATGGCTAGGGGAAACTGTGTCTTTAATTTGGAAATCTATGTCGGCCGATGGGAGGTGGTCAATAACCAAGTAAGGGGTTTGTAGGGTTTTTTCATTCAGAATTCTTTGGGAGCAATAGTTTGGTTTATTCTATTGAATTATTGTTGAGATGGCTTAAGGAGTAGGCTTAGGACTTTTGGAATAGTGGGAAGTGTGAATATAGTCTGCAAAAAACGTTTGTTCGGCAAGGTTTTTAATTAATTCAACTAATTAACCTTTTATAATTACTATGCAGAGGTTAAGTAGAGGGCTTTTTTGGTTTGTTCAAGAATACATGGGAAAATGATGATTAGGTGTGTAGACAAGGTTCTGTGGTAGCAGCGGAGGTTTTTGAGGCTTCAACTGTATGTGTGCTACTTGAAATTGGAGTCTGCAATGTCTTTTGGTTGTAAAGTTGGTTAAAACAATTGTGCAGGGTTTCTGGGCATTATAATTGGTTGATAAAGGCTCTTTGCAACGAAATAATATTGAAAAGGGTAAAAAGGGAGGCCTTTTTGTTTTTAACCAATAGCGGTAAATTTTTGGGCATGGAATCAATGTGTGAATAATAGGTGGTTTCATCCTACGCGGGGAGGTGATTTTATGGCATATCGCACCGCTTTTGATGGAGAGTGGTATTTTTTGAAAGCACGCGATATAACGTGGGGCTGCCATGTAGTAAAAGGGCACTTGGGAAAAACCATGAATCTCATGTGCTTTTGGGATGCTAAATATCAGATGATGGGAGTGCGTGATATGGGTATGGGCCATTGGATTTGGAGGTGGGCAATTGGAGGGCTATCGCGTGGGGGAGTTGCAAGGGCTGAGTTGGGGTGTGGTTGGCAGGGCTCGAGGATAAATAATGCGGGGGGTTACATATATTCAAAGGTTTAGTGAGGGTCATGGAATTATAATGTGGGGGGTTAAATACATAAAGTGGGACTATAGTTTAGAAATAACATAAGGGTTGAGTTAAAAGGGTATCGGGGATGGGTTTTCAGTGGGGCCCAATACATTTAACCTTTTAAACTTAGGATAAGGGGGTTTAATGGGTTTTAAAAGGAAAAGGTAAATTAATAAGGGGGAATGATTTTAAAGGGTAATGTCTAGGGAAAGGTGTGAAATAAAGGGGAAAAGAGTTAAAATGAAGGGAAAGGGTTATTACAAGGGGAAGTGAAGAAGGAAGGGTCCTTTGGAACCAAGAAAGGGAAAAACATTAGGGAATGAAAAGAATGAAGGGGTAATAAAGGGAAATTAATAATTTATACATGTAAGGGGTTTAATGAAATGAGAGGAAATTACTGAATGTCCTTTCTCTTTGATAATTGCTATTACACATGAAACATAGGATAAAGCATGATGAAAGTGCATCTGAGCTAGCAACCTTGTGCATTCCAAAACCTCTTTTACCTACCCTTTATTTATCCTATCATTTTCTCTTCATTTATTAGGTGCATTTGAGCTTGCTGACCCTTCATTTCTTTTTCTTTGATAAGGAAACTATTTAATTCTAACCTTATAACTTCCAATGGCTCAGATTAAACCACCGAGCTCATTATTTATTCTCTACCTAACTCCTGATCTGCCAAGATTAAAAAGTTTGGCTAGATCTTTATTCTTTATCTATTAACATGAAATTTAAAGCATGACTGAATCAAGATTAAACTATTTGACCATAATGGATTGTGGCATTTTTGAAAAGCTGCACAGAATGTTATTTTTGCAAGGGAAAGTAAAAAGTAGTGGCATTTGAATTTGCATCACTTTCAAAATCTATTTTTTATCTCTTTTTGGTGGGGTTCAAATTTTATTTTCTTTTTTGATCATTTTCTTTTAGTCCTTTGATTTTTCTTTTAGGACTTACCCTCTTTACATTTTTTATTTTTAATATAGGAAAACAATTTTTTATTATTATAAGAACTTAACAGAACCTTTGCCAGTTTACTATCTTGCATATTAAAATCTACAATATTGTCTCAACATATTTCCACTAGTTTAACTAGAGCTTCCTCCATGCCCAAAATATAGTTTGCATCACCAATATCTTTCATGTAGAATTTAGAGGACAATTGGGTCTTCAAATCCTGGATAATTTATTTGTCATTGCCAACCAGTAACATATCATCCATAGAAGACCATATAAATAAGATGATCACCAATTAATTTAAAATACAGACAATGGTCTACTTTGATTTTGGTGAAGCCAAGTCCCAGTATTAATGTATCAAATTTCTAATACCACGTCCTTGGTGATTGTTTTAGCCCATACAGAGACTTCTTTAACTTTCATACTATTTCTTTCTTAACCTTCACCATAAAGCCTTCAGGTTCCTTCATGTAGATCTTCTCTTCTAGACCCTCGTGGAGAAATGTTGTCTTCACATCCATCTATTCTCCCTCAAAATCAAAAGCAGCAGCAACAAATAAAATTAATCTAATAGAAGCTACCTTGGCAACAAGAGAAAAAATATTACCAAAATCAATTCCTAGCACCTCCGAATAACCTTTTGCTACCAACCGAGCTTTATATTTCTCCACCTTTCCTTCTGCATTTATCTTCTTCTTTAACACCCATTTGCTGCCAATGGGTTTCCTTCCATCTGACAACTCCACCAGATCCCAAGCCTCATTTTGTTTAAAGATTCCATTTCATCAACCATATCCTCTTTCCAAATTTTTCCATCCTCTGAATCTACTGCTTCCTTCACAGTTCTGGGATCATCATCAGTAATAGATAAAGCAAAATTTGAATAGAAAGTAGATGGATTATACCTTTCTGGCTGCCTTCTTTCTTGAATTGATCTTCTCACAACCAGAGTTTGTGGCTCTTCATCTTCTGATTCTTTCTCCTTTAGCTCAAACTCTATCTTCTTAGGTTCTTTTGGTTGGATTTCATGTTCAATAACATCTTTCACCTATCTGAACACCACATCTCGATTGTACACAACCTTCCTTGTTATTGGATTCCAAAGCTTATAACCCTTTAAGCCATCCTTATACCTAATAAATATGCACTTTTCAGCTTTACTATCCAACTTGGTTCTTTTCTCCTTTGGAACATGTACATATGCATCACATCCAATTACCCTCAAATGTGAAAGATAGGGTTTCTTACCAGTCCATAACACTTGTGGAGTATTATCCTCCAACGCTGATGAAGGTGATCTATTGAACATGTTGTCTCCATAGCCTCTGCCCAGAATTCATTTCCTCACCCGACACCATTGAGCATGCTTCTTTCCCTTTCGATCAACGCCTTGTTCATTCTTTCTGCAACTCCATTTTGCTCAGGTGTGTATGGAGTAGTCTTATTCCGTTTTATATCACACTTCTTACAAAATTCTTCAAATTCCTTGCTACAAAACTCTCCACCATTATCTGTCATCAACACCTTTATCTTCTTCTCTATCTGGTTTTCCACTAGAGCCTTAAATCCTTTAAACCTGTTAATGACTTCAAATTTCTTCTTGAGGAAATATATCCATTATTTCTTGAGAAGTAATCTATAAATGATACAGAGTACACAAAATTACCCATTGATAGAACCTTCACAGGTCCAAACACATCACTGTGCACAAGCTCTAATATCTATTTTTCCCTTTTACCACCAAAGGGGAAACTCACCATATTCTACTTCCCATATACACAATTTTCATAGAAATAAAAATCCAAAGATCTATTAGTCATACCTTCTACCATACTTTTACCATGAAGTATTTTAAGTCCCTTCTCTCTAATATGTCCAAGCCTCTGATGCCATAACATGGTCTTTTCACCAGAGACCACTAGATTTTCTACTCCACTCATAGAATTGTTGCACCTATCAATAATAGTGTTACCTTGCAGCTTGTACAGAGTTCCAATCCGAACTCCACGCATCAATACCAATGCTCCCTGAACCATCTTGCAAGTATCTTTCTTGAACACTATTTTTACACCCACATCATCCAACTTGCTTACAGAAATCAAATTTCTGGCTAATGCAGGAATATGTAGAACACCCGGAAGTGTTCTAACCCTTCCACCTTGCAACTTCAACTTTACTTTTCCACAACCAACGATTCTAGACTTCCTATCATCCCCTAAGAAGACATCACCACCATCATATTTCTCATACTCACAGAACCACTCTCTATGGGGAGTGAAATGAAAGGATGCAGCTGAGTCAATCAACCATGCATCATGATCTACATGTGTACTTGAAGAAGCGAAGTACACATCCCCACCTTCACCTAAGGTGGTTTTCGCCTTTGCAGAAGGAGCATCATCAGATCCCTTTCCTTTGTCAGTAGATTTAGATTTACAATCCATTTTTTAGTGATCTTCCTTTCTGCATTTCCAACGCACCACCTTTACAGGTTTTCCTATAGATTTAGATCTCCCTCTAGATTTAGATCTCCCACTCGATGACTTATTTTTGTTTCTGTTCTAGGACCATCCTTGTACAGACAAGGCATCACCATTATGGCTCTCCATGTTTTTGTGTCTCATCTCCTTCGTTAGCAAGGATGAGACTATTTCCACAAACTGTAAGGTAGTTGCATTGCTACCTATTGCAATAACCAGACTATCCCATGAATCTAGTAGAGAACACAATAAACCGATGCACTTATCTTCATCTGAAATTTTAATATCAATATGTAATAACTGACTTACAACAGTATTAAATGCGTTCAGATGCTCTGTCACTAAGTCTCCATATTTCATCCTTGTGTTATACAACTTTTTTCATAGGAACATTTTATTCACCAGAGACTTAGATTGGTACAAAGTCCCTAACTTGTCCCACAAAGCCTTCACAATATCTTCCCTTGATACATTTAGCAATACTAAATTTGAGACACACAATCTTATTGTGCTCTTTTCCTTGTGATCCAACTTCTTCCATTCTTCATCGGACACTCTCATTGTTTTAGTACCCGGATCTACCACGATCCACTGTTATTTATCCACCAAGACCCTCCATCTTGATTTTCCACAACTCAAAACTCTGACCATTAAATTTCTCGATCTCTATCTTTCCACTCCTCTCCATCTTCTTTCACCACTAGAATCGATCCCACAGATCTCCCACTGAATAGGGTCTACCATAGGCCCGAGTGAAACCCCTCAACAACAAAGGCGTCCCCTTGAAGCCAACATGGCTTTGATACCAAATGTAGGTTTTAACCCCATATAGAAATTACCTTCATACTAATTCTGAAACATAGAAAATAAACAATAGCGAGAACATAACACATAAAAAACATATACACAAAGATTTTCCCCTAGATCCCAAAACTCGGACTACCAGCTTGATTTTTCATTATGTTCCTTTCAATGTTACAATACATATTTCTACATGCTTAAGCATCCAATACCATGGACCGAAAACCATCGCATCCAAAACCATGTGCGAAAACCATGCACAAAACCATAGGTAGGTCCACCCAACCTAATATAGGGTCAAAAAAAAAATTCCTCGGGGCATTGCCCCAGACCACATATAGTGGGGCCACTTGCCCCCATCAAATCCCCTGTGACCCCCTTGTTGCGCAATCGATGCAACGAACGAGGGGCTCCACCCCCCCTCTAACCCCTCGGTTAACTAGGGGATGTAGTCATGGAAAGAATACAACACAACCCAACACAATAGACTTTGTCTCCTCATTACCCAAACTAATGATTAGGCCTTTGGATTCTATCTCATGGTTGTATATTCTTGTTCCTCTAAAATTTATATAATTTGAGATGTTAATCTCATTTTTTATACTAATACCCTTAATTCTACAATATGTGCATACATTTTAATTCTATTAGTTAAAAACAACCAATTAGGAAAATTCTAGAAATGAAATATATAATTTGTTTCTACTCGTCAAGGTTACTAGTAGCCTTCTTTTAAATTGATGAGACTTTTTTCTACTTAATTTAATTCTCTTGGGGAATCATTCTATTGCATTATTAATTATTTTTTCATTCAATATTCATATGCCTCAATGTAATTTATTAGCAAAAAATTATGGCTACTTTAAATTGTGTTCATTTTTGCCAATTACCCCTATAATACTTTAGGACTTTGTCTACTATCTCCTTGCAAATATGGATAGAAAAATTCTAATTTAGACTCCATGAATGAGTTCCTATATCCAATATATGTATATTAAATAATCTCATGCTCCATTTTAAGCTCTAAGCATGAATTTAGGCCTCCTAGAAGTGAATTGATGCCTAATTTTTCTGTACACTTGTTTCAGGTGTAACTTTATCATACGAGATTTGTTTTGTGCTAATAATATCCCATTATATTTTTCTATCAACCTTTTAATTTCATATTGATACAACCATTTATGCTACAATGCGTGATATTATACCTCAAATTTATGACATCTAAAAGAACTATTTAGGACCTAAAAAATGCTCTTGAAGTTTATGATCTAAAAAAAATAGTTTCACCATATAACTATTAATGTGGCCTACCTAAATAGCCATGACATTGAACTAATGTTGATGTGAAATTTTGGGATCATGTGAAGTCACCTCTTCTACCGCTTGACCTATATCACTTCCACTCAAACTCCTTATATCTCCCCGTCCTTACCTTTCTCCCCTCAATTCTCCTTTTAATGTTACCTTATATATTATTATATTTATCTCCCACTGTTTCATTTTATAATAATCAAATTTTTGGGCCACATCCCTATTTCCACTTGAAAGCATTTAAGATGTCCACGGAACATGAGGGTTTCATTTTCTACCTCCATTTTCCATACACATGGCACCAATCAATCTATATACATGAGGAGTACAATTCTCCCAACACACCCAAAGACCTAATATTGTAAAAATGTGATGGTCAACCACTGGCTTAGAGAATCATAGAATGCTTCTAAAACCATTTCCCATATCACTTTAGAACCACTAGTATTTAGCCAACCACTTACCCTTGTGACTAGTGACATCATTATGCAGGGCTTGCCACACCATACCATAGGTTCCTGACCTTATATTATGGTCTTCAATATCATTATTTCCACCTCCAACTGTGGCACTACAATGTCACCATCATACATGGCATCATTTCATCACTTACATCACCATACAAAAAATTCCCAAAATTTCAAGAAGTTGTATTTCCAAAATAAAAAATCTAGAACCACCAAGACATGCCTAGGTTGGGTTTTAAACCAAAAATAAATATATTCTTCATCCATAATACTTGAGCACTAGAACCACATTTCTAATATCAACATGGGAAGTAGCTAGAGCCAAAATATAAATTTGTTATTTACCCAAGGCCTAGGTACAATTGCAAATTGCAATTGTTGGGTGAAATTGAACGTCTAATACATTTTTTTATGTGCAAGAAAAGAAAGAAGAAGTGCATGATACAAAAATAACCATGAAATTAACCATGAAGCATGATATATATAGTGTAATTAAAAATAATGAAACACAATAAATATATATGAACCATTAATTTACATAGTGGAATTAAATAAATAGGAACATATAAAGCACTTAAATTTTAATAAAATATTCTGCAATTGTTTGTAGGCATTAGATATTCTACCCAATTGTAGGATTTTTTTCACATTCACTCTTTACAATAGGCCATTCCCAAGCTAAGTATATGATACAATATATATGGGTTTCTAGGCCAACTCTATCACGCATAGATAGTTAGCTCTCAAGTTTTCTCTTTTGAAATATAAAGACAACAATTATAGCCACAAAAGGTAATCAACTAGTTCCAAGAAATCTCAACTCCTACCTATATTTCTCTTTCAACTTACAACCCAAGGAATGGGATCCCTTTATCTGCAATGTAGTCCCTCTGCCTATTCTATTTCCCTCAAATTCTTTATTTCTACTAGTTAGTAAATCTCAATGCTAGAAGTTGTAGAGAATCTGAGCCTATGGAAAAGTTCACCACCAATACCAATGCTATTAAGAACCCAAGAATTTATTAGATAGAACATAACCAATATTTTCCCATAGCCACATAAGGTTATTTTCCATAAAACTCTTCTCTTCTCCAAAGGAATGAACATCATAATAAAAGTGAATAATGAATGAGGTGAAGTACCAAACAACCCAAATAGAATGGTTGAGTATGCATGCTCTCAAGATTCCATATGGCCTCATTTAGGTGGCTCACATAATCATATTTTCCCCTTAATTTCCAAAAAGGGCATATACAATCATAAATAGAAAGGTCTAGCCTATATAGCTCACTCCCTTTCATGATATCATATCTCACTATATTATTTTCCTTGTCCATTTGTATTCAAGGGATGATTTTATTATTAATATTCAAAACCTTAACATATCTAGGCTCTTTATTCTCTCCTCGTGTACAACTTATATTATAATATAGAGTCAAAATTGTAGCACTAAATATCCAAATTCAAGTTCCACAGTGGAATTTTGGGCTAATATTGACTTGGTGAGAGAGTGTTATGATAATCTTGAAATAGTCATTGATGGGTTTACAAGCCCATAGTTTTGGTAACCCATGGTATTTTCCTATGGTATTTAATTTGGTGTATCCCATTTAATGGCTTGAGAACTCATTGTAAGATGGCTTGATTGGTTAGTGATGCCTTAGATGCCCTAGCTTAGCAACAGATAATACATATCTATTAGGTGTTGATTTTCTTGATTAATGGTTTGCAGGATAAGTCATATGTTTGTTGAATAATTCATGTGTTTAATATGCTATTTATTTCTTTAGTATCTCTTGATTTATAACACAAAAATCCTAGTTGAGGAAAGGGGTTATGCAAGATAACTAGTTGTATTGGTAGAGAAAAAGATTGTGGAGGGGTTGCTACACCTTTGTTGTTTATCTTTTGGTGAAATTTTGTACCATAATCCAATATATTATAAGGTTGTTGTTCACTGCATAGAGCTAAAAATAAAATTATTCACAATATGAATACATAAAGAAATAAGTAATTTAACTATATCTATTGAAGAACATTAGATATAATGCAAGAAACAATGGAAAAAAAGGAGATGAATAAGCCAAGTAGGGAATCAATAATTCTCTTTATTTCTTCATGAAATGCATTACAAATCATCCTAGAGACATTAAAGAATTTGATAGAATAGAGGGGTTCTATTAGTCTCCTGAAGAAGGTCCCTTTTCCCTCTCCTTGCAAGAATAATCTCTCCTTAATGAATTCCTATTATGACTCTCAATGTTGAGTTATTTGATCACAAAGGAATGCTAATTGGTTTGAAAATTTGGTAGCATAACTTTGCATTAACATCTCTCTTGTTTTGATCGTAATTCCACTAACATTTGAGGGACCAAACCCAAGCCTTAGATCCCTCTTGCTAATTTATGATATTTGATCTAGTGGGAGACAAGAGGAGTCCTTTGGAGGCTCGTTAATGCTAATTCAAGAGTGAAATGCCTTACTATTAAGATATCTAGGCTTGTCCTATCAATAGACAATATCTAATTTAATATGAAGTGGCCGACATTTTGTTGATTTCTCACTACTGCAGATCTTCATGATTGTCGAAGAAAAATCCATGATGATTCATGCAAAATTGCTAGAGTGATGTGTTCAATTTTTAAATGACTCTGTTTTTTTTGTAAGTATAGGTAGTGCCTTTCTTTTCTATTTATAATAACCAACAAGACTAGATACATTGTTTTGGTGGCCTCAACCTACCCCAAAGGGAAGCCAGGTCTATTGGCCACCTTAGTTTGCTATAAGCATTCCAAAAACAAAATTTAATGAGTCTTTCCATTCTGGCTATATGCAGAATACAACTGAAACTACCAATTAAGCTACTTTCATACATAAAAAACTGTGAAAATAAAAGGTTCACAAAAAAATGCTTAAGAGACTCAAGAGGGTCATTCCTATCTGATTCCTGTATTCTGGTCCATGTCGATGGGAGCATCCATTTATTCCTTCTTACTTGGGCCTATTTGATCCATCCGAGACAGCAGCTGATGCATCTCCTCCAGTTTGTTGTTCTGATTGATCATGATAACCTAGAAGTTTTTCATTTCTTTCTGCAAATTTGGCATGCTGTCCTCAATTTCCGCCATTTCCTTCGCCACTTGTTCCAGAGCCTTTGCCAGGAGGCCTTTTAGTACCTAGTAGATATGTATAGATTGTCTATACAGAGTCAGCCTTCCCCACGTATTCCTCGGATCTCTAATCATTTCAACCCATTCTTCCGTCTTAGATTCTAACTATTCCTCCAACATACTAGTTCCCATGTCTTAAATGATTCTTTGAATGCCTTCACTTGTACCTTCCTGATAAGCTCTTGCCACTTCCTGGACTACTGTTAAGGTGGACCTTCTACCTCTACTCTGGTTACTTGGGAAACTTGTTGCCCGGCTCTCCTGATTTCCTTGCCATGGTCACCCATGGCCTCCACGACCTCTACCACGACCTAGTCGCGCCATCCTGATTTCTACCTTCTCGTGTTGACAATTATCAATCACAGGGGTTAGTTTTTGAAGTTTCTCATCAATGTCTTCCACCACAATTTTCTCCGTGGTTATTCCTCTGCTTCTGCTACAGTCACCACCCTTTTTTTGGGTTTGACATTGTTAGTCGTTTCCATGATACAAGAGGCTTATAAGACCCTCTATCATGCAGATCAATTGTTCGGCTAAGGACATGATTTTCAGATCCCCTCTTTCAGACTTCCCCTCTGCTTGTGCAGTGGATTGTTTGACATAGTCTCCCAAGTTTCTTCCCAGATTGTGCTCCCAACTACAATTCCCCCATTCATCGAGAATCCCCCTCCGATTCTGACCTAGTTGCCCCTCACAATGTATTGCTGAGTGAAAGGCGAACTCACTCCAACCCTTTTCTTCCTTAGGGGTTTCACATGTATTAAATTTGTCCATTATACCTACTAAGATGGAGAAAAGGAATCACTAACCTCCTTGATGGCTCCTCCTGGCTGTGCTGCGCTTTGCTCCTCCTTCGTCCCGCTTAGATTACCCCTTCTTCTATACTCCGCCACCTTCATATATTGCGTCTTCACCAACCTTCTCTCTCTTCCACTACCGTCGCCACTACTACTAATCTTCTGCATTCCACCTTCCCCACTCTGATTTCTTGAGACTTGCGCTGTCTTGCTACTCATTGTTTTGGCTGGAAGGGCGTCTTCGTAATGTGGTTATGTTCGTCTGTCCTTTCGTGATCATAATCACTCCTGCCACGTTCACCTACCTTATTCCACATCCCGATCGGGAGCCATCTGTCTCTATTGCCTTTGAATCATGTCTTCATGATTATCCTAATTTAGAATCATTCTTAGCTGTTCTAATTCTAAGTCCTCTGAATGCATGGCCCATATATTATCCATTTTCCTTCCCTATTCCTGGCAACCCCAGTTTGCAAGATAATATGCTTCTCTGTTAGCCTCTCTTCTAACATGCTTAATGATCATATATTCAAATCTTCTTAGGATACTTTCTAGTTCTTGGATCAGACTGGTCGTTCTCCAACTCTTCGTAACTTTGTCCCATGGGGTCCCATTGCTAAGTTTTTTGAGTATTTGTATGACCATTTGGGAATCCCCTTCCACTTCCAGGTTATTATATCCATTTCTGATTGCTATCTTTAATCCTTGATGTACTTCCATCAATTCAGCTTCATTGTTACTCATAATGCCACCATTGTCTGAATAAATCCATTTTGTTATGCCTTGATCATCACTAAAAAGACCTCTAATCCCTGCAGGGCCTGAATTACCTTTAGAGGCTCCATCAAAGTTTAACTTTATGAATCCAGCCATGGGGTGGGAGAATTGCGTGGTGCCATTATATCATGTCCTGGGTTCTTTCCACATCTGTGGGGCCACCATCCCTTGATGCAGGTTTAGCTTCCTTAAAATCTAGTCTTCTTCCGGCATAGTTTCCCAATCTCCTCCATTCCAAGTATCCACAGGTATAGTCTCACAAATATGGCTCAAGGTTTTTCCCCAGATTGGTCTTTTGTCATCTCTTTATTTTGGAAAATTATTCTATTTCTTTCTTTCCACATCATCCATATATTCATCCTTACTGCTAGGCTCCAAGCTCGTCTTACCACCAGGCTCGTAAAATGTCCTCCTCCCCAGATTTTAATAGTGTTTTTAATGCTCTGATGATATCTGTGGGTTTTTCTAAAGAGCATCCTGACCTCTTCCCAATGTTGCTTAGTTTCTTTACATGAGTTTAGGAGGTGTTCTTGCATTTCCTGTTCTTGTTTGTAGAGAATACATCTGGGGAGACCGTGTATGCCTCTCTTTTGGAGTTGGTCCTAGGTTAGGATACGGCCTTTGCTTACCAGCCATAGGAAGTGAGCCACTTTCAGCCACCAATTGCTATTCCATATTTGTTTCCAATTGACTGTCATATCCTCTGGGAATTAAAAGATGATAAGCTTCTTTAATTGAAAATTTTCCTTTTATTGTGTGTCCCCATCTCAGAATGTCAGGTCTGGATCTTATAGGTGTTATCCTTGTCTGCATTTCTTTTTGGTATGACTCCCTTTTCTCTCCATCGATTTGATCCATCCATTCTTCCAGATTCTTCCAGATTCTCCATACTTCATCTTGGCTCTCCATTTTCCGGAAGTCCCTTACCAAATTCATTCCACTCTCATCTGCTTTTTGGCATATATCTGATAGGGCTTGCAATCCATTCAGTCTTTCCCTTTGTTGCCAGGCCTTCTCCCAAAACATGGCTGATCTGTCATCCCTGATTTCCTAGAAAGCATGCCTAGTTATTATTTCTTTGTTTAGACTGGCTAGATTCTAGATTGTGGACCCTTTCAGAGTATCCCTTATTCTTAATATTTCCTCTGGTTTTATAGGAATATTATATTTTTTTGTCCATATTCTTTTCCATAGATCGTTTCCTCCATTCATCCAGTGCCACCACAACTTATCACCCATTGCTTGATTTAGGATATAGTGATATCTAAGTCCTAAACCTCCTTCCGTCTTGTTTTTCACTAAATCCTTCCAAGACACTAAAGACCATTTTCTTTGATCCTTCGGAACTCCCCAGATAATTTTTTTGAAGATTTCTGCCATCTTTGTACACGCTCCTTTAGGGGCCACCATTGTCGATAGTTGATATATAGGAATCGATTGAAGGATTGCCTTAACTAAAACAACTCTGCTCGCAAAGTTCAAAGCTCTGTAAGACCAGTTAGCTAGTTTCCTAGCAATTTTCTCAATGGTTTGTTGCTAGTTTGACATCCTTAGGGGATTCAGGGCTAACTTCATTCCTAGATATCTTGTTGGGAGTTCTCCTGATTGAAATCCCAGAGTTCTTGTTAAAAAAAAATTAATTTTTTCGACGGTGTTGAAAAAATAAGTGCAGGACTTGTCATCGTTGATTTGCGTACCTAAAGTTGTCATAAAAAGGTCTAAAATTGCTTTGATTATGTGGGCTTCTCTGAGGGACACCTTACAAAACAACATAATGTCATCTACAAATTGCTGATGAGTAATAGGAAGGCTGTTAACCCATATTTGTATTCCCTTGAGATTTCTTTCTCTTACTTCTTTTTGGATGTACCTACCTAGGCCTTCTACAGCTATGATGAACAAGAAAGGTGACAAAGGATCCCCCTGTCAGAGTCCTCTAGATGCTTTAAAAGGCTGGGAGGGGGTTCCATTCACAAGGATGGAGAAATTGGTTGAGGAGATCATGGTAGAAATCCATTCAATCCATCTATTGCAAAAACCAAAAGCCCTTAAAAATTCTTTCAAATACTTCCAATTCAGACAGTCGTAAGATTTTGAGAGGTCATGTTTAATCATCATACCTACTTCCTTTTTAAATTTCAAAGAGTGCACTACTTCTTAGGAGACCACGAGTCCATCCAGGATTTGTCGACCTTCAATGAAACCTGTTTATTCCAGGGAAATAATGCTAGATAAGATAGGCTTGAGTCTTTTAGCCATTAAGGTAGCTATTATCTTATATATGAAATTACAGAGGGCAATAGGTCTAAAGCCTTGGGGGACTTCAAACTTAGTTTCTTTAGGTATCAAAGATAAGAGGGTTGAGTTTAGGCTTGTACTTACCTTTTGTTCCTTCTTGATTCTTCCACAACATCCAATATGTCTTGGCCCAAGAAGTCCCATCCTGCTTGATAGAATTCCGCCATGAATCCATCAGGGCCTGGGGTTTTATTCTTTTTCATCCCTTTTACTACCTCATCTACTTCCTCTAGAGTGGTTGCCCTCATCAGGGCTAGGTTTTTTTCTCTATTGATCCTACTCAGAATCTCTTTACATATTATTTCAATAGCTTCTTCACGATCCACATTAGGTTTCATGAGGAGATGCTTGAAATTCTTCACCAAGACTTGTTCTATTTCCTCATGCTGTGTAACTCTTGTCCCTGCTTTATCTTTAATAGAAAAGATTCTATTGCTTTTCCTTCTTTGAATCATTGCTTGGTGGAAGAACTTTGTATTATATTCCCCTTCTCTTAACCAATTTACCCTAGATTTTTTCCTCCACAAGATCTCTTCTTGTTTTCGTCTCTCTTCCAATTGTCCTATCATGATCCCTTCCTCTCTAGCTAGGTCCTCACTTCTACCTGTATTAATTATTTCTTGCTGGATTTGCTTCATCTTCTACTCTAGAAGCTGTTGATATTTGAGTATATGTCCAAATTCCTCCTTATTCCATTTCTTGATGTTTCCCTTAAGTTCTTTTAATTTCATCTGAAATGTCTGCATGTTGTTTCTTTTTTCTGACTACTTTGTTTCCACCAATCTTCTACTTTCTTCATGAAATTTTTATCCCTTAGCTAGAAGGCTTCGAACCTAAAGGGCTTTCTCTTAGGGCTTGCTTTAATGTCCAGTTCTACTTTAATCGGCCAATGGTTCGATCCCGTCCCAGGAAGAATCACAACTTCAATGAAAATGTCCCAATTTATGATTTGTTTCGACATTAGAAGTCTATCTAGTCTGGAAGCAATCTGGTGTCTACTGATGAGCCCCAAAAATGTACAATTATTTGGGCTCATTCAACCTCCTAATTTGACTTAGTCCACCATTCTCATTTGTTTATTGCATGTTTTTTATTATTTTTATGTTAATAGAGTGAATTCGGTTAGTCTTTATGCCAACAAGTCTAATGGGTGCTTTGTGTAGCCTTTTTGGTCAACTTGGAGACAAATTTGAAGGTCTTAATGAGCACTTGGCAGCCAAATTCGTGGGAGAACAAGCTAGAGGATTTGTAGGAAGGTGTCCCCCTCATTTATGGGCCCTTACCTTGAATTCTCCACCATCAGCTCGAAGTTCAAGGGCCACCGAATCAATCAGCTCAAGGGCAGCCAAGCAAGTTAAGTTGGACTGCTGTTAACTACAAGTCTTGGGCAGCCAAGTCCCTAAATTTTAGGAGGACTGTTGGGTCCTCAAATTGTATAAATAAGAGGGCTTAAGACCTCATTTCAGTTAGTCATTTTTGGGATTAGCTAGTTAGTCAATTTGGTTAGACAATTAGTCTTTTTGTAAGCCAGTTTTGGCATGATGTTAGATTCATGATTATTCAATAAAGGCAGGCAGCTTTGGATTCAATTCTGAGTTTTTAAGGGAGCTATAGCTCTCAGGTTAGGGCCCAACCTGAGAGCAATAGACCTCCTCTTCCTTGTATTGCTATTGTCTTTCTTTTTCAGCACTTTGTTTCTTTGTTTTGACATGCATTTCGAAAATACAGTCTGCTGATTTAGTCTTTTTCATGTGATTAAGTAGGATTAGCTTATGGTTACTTTGCTTTCAGTTGCTTAGATTCGATAGGAGGTTTGTAATACACAGGAGCTCCAAGAAAAAGGTTGTTAGAGATCACTGCCATCTCTGTTTAGGGATTGGAGTGCAGTCCATATCAACCACCAAAAAGAAACACAGTCTTTTACTTCCATGCAAACTGCAACATAGTCATTGAAGATCCATCCATGCACTATTGATATTGAACCATAATTCCACATTTTCCATTCCATGCACGGTTTCTTTTCTCAGTTTTACATTGCTGTTCATAGGTTTAATGGCACAGGTATCATAGGTTAATAAATTCTCGTTTTTGGTGCAAGACATAAGTCATTTGTTTCATTTACACTGCTCCATATCATTCCACTTCCTTCTTCTTCCTCTTGATCTCTCCTCAAGTCACCCACTCGGCCTCTGTCCAGCTCATTTATCCTCCAACTCATCTATTGCCACGTAGCTTCATTTACTTAACCTTTCGTTGATCCCATCCTTTCAACCCATCAAACCATTGCATGCACTCTTCCTCCATCTGACTTCTCTGCTCCTGAGCCATCACCAGCTCCATCTCCATCTCACCTATCCTCCCACACCACTCCAACACTTCACCATCTCCCAAAACTTCCACGGTCAAACATCCTGTAGAATTTCACAGACTTCCTGTAGAATCCCTGAGTTTCCTGTAGGATCCCCTGCAGACTTCCTGTAGAAGCCTGCAAACTCGGTTGCTGAGCATCCGAACGTGGTAGACTTCTGTGGACTGATGCTAGAGACCCTCAGGGACCTCCCCTAGCCATCCTGACCTTGCCCATGCTTTCCTTCCATTCCAACCGCTCCTGCACAACTGTTGTGGGGAAAAGTATTCGATGCGGATGACCCTATCCCTACTCTAAAGGTGACAGTCTTTAGCAACAACTGAAAGTAAAGTTTTGATAATTTCCTTTATGAAAGTACAGAGAGAATGAAGAAAGATTAACCAACCTGGTGTCTTTTGCTTAGTCGATCCTTGTCCTCTCTCTTTGTCTCTTGTTCCCAGCTCTTTGCTCTTTTTGCCGGTCCAGCTACACACAGATCCTGCACAAAACAAGAGAGCAAACTACAAGATACATGTACTCATAACTGAAGCATGGATTAGGATGAATCAAATATACATGTCAATACAATACATCAATGCAATACAAGTATATAGGAGAACATGCAAAACTTTATTGATAGAAGTAACAGGGTTCTGAGAAGGTTACAACCAATGATGGCTCCAATCCAGCAGCACCTCCCCAGCAGCAAGAACTCTCCTCTTCACCTCTAGTAAAACAATCACCCAATAGCTCTAACTGTAAACCAACAGCACCTCCTTGCTTTACACAAAATTCCAGCCTCCTTAGACCTCATAGAAGAGCTCTATATATAGGAGAGAAGAAGAAAGGATGAGTCAGCTTGAGACTGACATGAAGCTGCCTTGTGTCCTCTCCCTCTTCAGTTAATCTTCAGTTCTTGAGTCCACTTGGAGATCCTTGCTTACACATGGTGATCAAGTACCTCTTACTCATCACAGGGCGAATCTCATGAACCAAGTGTCAGTTTGGAAGCTTCCTGGGCAGTTGACACCTTGCAGGATGACTGTGCCACTTGGCCAATCTCGCCCAGCGCAGGTAGCCTTCATTAATCTTGACTTCCAGCGCAGGTACAAGGAGGGACAGTTGCATTCCAGTGCAAAAGCTCAGTGGAGCAGCTGACATGATCCAAAATAAGCCTGTTTTGAAGTGTTTTCAGGTGGAGAACTGATTGGAAGTGCTGTTGTTTGATGACCTTGTTCTTTTAGGGGTAAGAACAACATGTTTAGGGACTGAGGATCCCTGTGATTATTGACATTTCATGCTCCATGATGCGAGGCACAAAAATGTCTATAACAGTTGCCCCCTAAAGTATGAGGCCGTTTATCGGGTGAAATGCTTTATCTAGAGGGTCCGAAGTTCATTCCAGTGCTGAGGAGGCGCCCTGTAATACAATACAATACAATACATTATTTTTCATTCTATTTTCATGATCTAGCTGAGGCGGGCATTCCCATGCTCAGCTTTTATAAATACATTTTGGTACATATGACAGACGATCGTCTGAAGGTAGACTGATAATTTTCTGCTGAAATTATCATCCTTTGAATAGGATGATCATCTGTTGCAATGATGTACATGACAAATGCTTTTATATTTCCTGAATATATATCGCAGCCCGGATGGATGAAACTAGATCCGGGGTCTTCAAACTCGTTCGATCTTCACTCTAAGTACAAGTCGATCCATGTGAGAATTGCGCTGAAGTCGAACATGGAAAGACATCGCTTGATTACCGGTCAATAATGAAAACCGTTAACAAGCGCGAGAGGAATCACCAATAATGACGATGACCCTCAAGGTACTGCAGTACAATTCACGTGGCGTGAATAAAGGACTTGGCGTCGAACGCCACGCAAAATCTTCTGGTCGAAGGTCATTGATGTATACCTGTCGCCGGAAGTGAGAAACTTGCCATTGAGGCATGCAAGCTTCAAAGTACTGATGGGGGTGTTCCTAGATCAACTTCTTGGATAATGAGCTGAAGTCGACAAGAAGCGATCCGTCAAAGGAGGGCCTTAATGAATCCCACAGCAATGACACGGAACGGAGCTAATGACTTTAGTGGAGGTGAAAACAAACTGTGACATATGATTCAGGGTGGCGATCATGAATGGATGAAGGATAATGTATGGCAGTGGATGGGACACGGTTGACACTTTCAGAATGACCCCTCTTGAACATATAACAACACTGATGCGATGGATCGGTAGCATTACCCCAAATGTGGATGGTTTGGCGAGGACCATGGTGATGAGACCGGTGAATGAAACAACCCAACCCGATGTGGTACGGAGGAAAAGTGTCATGTTCAAGAGTGACTTGCTACCATTAAACTTTGATGTTCTCCCAATTTTTCCCCAGTCATTTCTGACCAGTACCTCTTTATTTTTGTCAAGCTTGAGGAGGATAACATATGCTTGTTCTATAACCTGCCCTTCGGGCAAGCCCATCGCTATGATTTAACGAGCCTAGCGATAGGGAAACTCGTTCTCGTCTAAAGACAAGTTTGTCGCTATTTAATCATTTTAACGAGTCTAACGACAAAGAAAACTCGGTCCTTTTTGTTTTTAGAGAGTCTGAAAAGATACAGAAAGTCAACTCCATGATTCCTTTTTCGTCATCTAATCCCTTAAGTCCGAAAAAGTATAAAACAATACAGAAGGGATGGCTGTTCGGTACTTTTACGAGCTGAACAAGACAAGCGCTCGATCTTTTTGTGCAATAATCCCTCAGGTCCAAAAAGATTAAAATCTAGAGGAGGGATAGCTTTCGGTCGTTTAACGAGCTAGAAGGCCAAAAAACTCGGCAAACTTTTCATATTTTACGAGTCAGTGAAAAGAGCTCAAAGAAGACTCGTCTTTTGAGGAACGAGTGATAAACAGGGATAGCAACTGATTCCAGGTACAAATTGGAATTTTCCAATCACGGTAGTGTCACAAGGATGGCTAGGTGAAATCACTCTTCGCAGCTGTTCCTCAAAATAGGTAAACACACATATGGGGGTGAACGATCGGCCAAATGAAATGGAGGTGATGGATGAAAACACGACCAAGGCTTATAAATTTACGATCGCAATGGTTATTTACCGAGATAGGTTCATTTTTTAATGAGCTTGAACTTTGGCGGAAAAACCCTGCTCACACTTTTCTATTTTTTAACGAGCATAAATTCCGTGGTAAAACTGCTCGATTCATGGTCAAATTTAATTTTTTACTTTTACTAGCTTTTCTCTTTTCAAATGTAGTACTTCATCTTCAATTGCTGCAACAAATTTTGTTAGAAATGGACAATATTTGCATGAAAACGAGATTATCACCCTAATATTTAACTTTAAACCGTGTAAAAAATCATAAAAAGGGGTTTTTACCTCTCATTTACCATTTCATTTGCATTTTGCTTGTTGGAGCTCTAGAGGTGCCTCTTCTTCCTTGATTTTCACCTGCTGATTCCGGGAGATTCTGTGGACGATTTTCGGCGCCGTTCGGACCAGGTAGGAGCTAAACCTTAGCCCTTCACTTTCATGGTTTCCTTTTTCAGTTTCATGCATGTTTTTCAGAGTTTCTGGGCCCCAGGGGTTTCATTAGGGCGCCCTGGCATCAACGCAGGTTCCCCTTTCGAAATCTGCGCTGTATTTCAGGCATCCTTAAGGCAGACTGAGTTCCAGAGCAGGGGGAAGACTCTCTGCCTGCGCTGGGCCTAAAAAAGCTGATTTTGCATGAGTTTTTTGATGATTTTTTCGCCAGATTTTCATCAAAATCAGGAACTTACTCCTTCTCTTGTTTGCTTGCAGGGAACTTTGAACAAAATGTCCCTTACATGGCGAGAACGAGAACATGAAGCAGAGGACATGGTTGCACTCCATGACCCAGTCACGGTGAACGCGCTTCGGAACTGTGGCCTGCTGAAGTTCTTCCGTATCTCTAGCATGAGAGCACAGATTTCTTTACTGCAGTATATATGCTTGATGCTTGGGATCCTGTTAACCAAGTATTCCAGATTAGGGGGAAGTCTTTCCCCTTGACCATAGAGGACATGTACTTCTTGACTGGGTTGTCAAGGCGGGGTGCCCCCATTTCTTTGTCAGGTACGGCTCGAGGGAAGACTATATCCGTCAGTATTGCCGGGAAGGTTCACAGCCGAGCAAAGACCGCAAGATCAACATCCGTGACATCACTGACAGGTCTCTCAGGTCCATTCTGTTTACTATTGGTAGGATGGCCGGTAGCGCAGCTTTACATGTTGCCAACAGATCTTACATGCAGCACGCCTTGGAGTGTCTCCAACCGAAAGTGTTTAACTGGTGTGATGCAGTACTTGTTCAGATGAAAAGTCAATTGACCAAGGTAAAGGACGGGGGGCTGCAGAACTTTGGTTTTGGTTCTATTCTGACTGCCTTTGTCTTGGAGAAAATCCCATTGATGCAACCTCAGTACATCTTGCTCGATTTACCTTCTCCGACCGAGCCACGCATGCAGAGGTGGGTTGACCATATGTCCCGGCATGCTGGTCAACCTCATATTACTTTCACTGAGTCCTTCTTTAGGTGGTTCGAGCGTCAGGAGATGGCATTTTCCGAGTATCCATACGTGGGTATGGACTACCGAGGTGATCCGGATTTGGTGCTTCCGGATGGCGAGCAATGGGGCGCTATTGGTAAAATCTCTGACCATATCACTGTTTATTGTTTTTATTCATGATGTTATTGTTCAAACTGATCAAACTCTTGGGTGCATGCAGATGTTGGTCCTGTTCGTCCAGTAGCTCGTCCACGATCGCCAGTTGCTGCCCCAGCAGCAGAGCCTGCTAGGAGAGTTGTTATTCGCGACCTTGGTGATACTGAGATACTTGCAGCTGTGCAGGAGCAGGTTGAGAGCCTTGCTCGTGGTCTTCCGGATGTACAGATTGACGAGTTACCTTTACAGTTGCAGCGGCACACTATTGGCGTGCCTAGACGATGGACTCGTCTCTTGCGCATGATCGCACAGACCGTGACGTACTTTCATGAGCACCACTAGGCTAGGGTGCCCCCTAGCATCTTTTTGAGTTCTAGGTCATATGACCAATTTTGTTTTGATTACAGCACATTATGTACAAACTATAAACAGCTTTATATATTTTGATTTTCGAAGTTTATTTCAGTTTATTTGTGATCCACTTACATAGCACCGATGTATCTCTTTTTATATATGTTGTAAATGTCTATCTAATACATAGTTTGCTAATGAATCTGTTAATGTGTTCAAGTTTCTGGAAATATGTTGGTATTGAATTGAATCAAACTCTCTTTCCAAAATCTTAACTCTTAGAAACATTCGATAAATAGCTGGATTGCGGACTGAATATATACCAGTGAGTTGTAGTATCACAAGTTGTGAGTCTAGCCTAACAATTAGTCGGCGTATACCATGAGCGATGGTATCAGAGAGGAGTTCAATCAACGCACTATACTCAGCGATATTGTTCATTGATCGTCCAATACACACACCTCTGAAACTCACTAACTCGCCGCCTGGATCAAAAATGGCCCAGGCTGCGGAGGACAAATTCCGCGTACTACGACTCGCTCCGTCGGCATATCCCACATATGTATCAGAATAATTCGACATCTGCAACAAATGAGAAAGGTGGATTACTTAACCGAAACAAACATTTTAGCGAAAACAAAATACAACAAAAGCACTCAGGTTACTATTTAGGCATAGTAACGCTTGAGGTACAACCCGTTATGGGGTTGCGCCAGTGGCATTCCGTCATAATCCATTAACTCGTAGGCTCCTTTTGCTAACACCCTTTTAACAATATAGGGACCCATCCATAAGGACTGAAATTTTCCTGCTCCTAATTTATCGGATTCTTGGTCGTAAAGCAAAACCAAGTCACCCTCAGAGAAGTTGCGAGGTTTGACATTTTTGTCGAACTGTGCTTTGACTCGTTTCTTATGGGCCTCGTTCGCCAAAGCGGCATCACGACGGTTTTCATCCAACTGGATCAATTCCAGGAAACGAGCCTCTTCTTCTGAAGTTCCGGGGAGGAGGTCAATTGCGAGTTTAAGAGACGAAATTTCGCACTGGATCGGTAAGACTGCCTCCAGGCCATACACCAATTGGAAAGGTGTGAACCCAGTGGCGTTCTTTACCGAGGTTCGGTAAGCCCATAATGCTGAGTACAGGATTAGATGCCATCTTCTTTTGTGAACCCCGATCATCCTTTGCAACATTCGCTTCAGGACCTTGTTGATTGCCTCAACTTGTCCGTTGGCTTGTGGATAATACGGGGTAGAGCTGTCGTGCGATAGCCCTAGTTTGGCAGCTAATTCAACCATCATGTGATTGCGAAAATGCGATCCATGATCTGTCACTATAGCTTGCGGAACGCCGAACCTGGCGACTACATGATTGAAAAAGAAAAGGGCAGCTGTTTCACCAGTGTTATCCAATGTAGGCATCGCCTCGGCCCATTTGGTAAAATAGTCAACAGCGACTATAATATACCCATGCCCCCCGGTCGAGGTGGGGTTACATTGTATGAAATCGATGCCCCACTTGGCGAAGGGCCCAACAGCAACTATCGGCTGCAAGGGTGCGGGTGGTCTTCTGGTTTTGCTATCAAAGATCTGACATGCATGGCAACTTCTGACAGCTATTATGCAATCTTTAAACATAGTTGGCCAGAAATATCCTGCTCGTAAGATTCTTTGTGCTGTTGCATATCCAGATTGATGTCCCCCGCACGCGCCTGAATGACAATCATTCAGGGCTTTTTCGGCCTCCTCATGGGTAAGGCACCTCCTCAGAACCGTATCGACACCACGACGGTAAAGTGTATCACCGACGATCATGTAGTCTTTAGATTGGTATCGTATACGTTTCCGTTCCGAGTGTGAGGTATTAGGCCTAAATTTTTGGGTTTGGAGATAAACAATGATGTCTCCATACCACTCATCGCTTACCGATATTAGAAACAAATTTTCATCCACGATTGACTCTTCTGATGTTTCATCGTTGGACGACGATGGGAGATCGCATAATAATTCCGCGAAAACTAGAGCTTTCTTCGATTTGGATTTTACAAAATCTAAATCAAACTCTTGAAGGATGGCTATCCATTTTGAATATTTGCCCCCAAGCAACTGTCGCGACAGTATATATGTCATGGGATTGCAATCTGACAGAATGGTAGTTTTCCTAAAGAGGACATAATGTCGAAACCTTTGAATCGCTTGAACAGCAGCAAGCGCTAGTTTTTCAACATAGGAATATTTACTTTCTGTGTCATTTAAGTTTTTACTTAAATAATAAATAGGATGTTCAATTCCATCGACTTCTTGCACTAAGACCATCGCAATGGTCGTATCTGCTGCAGCTAGATACAGGTTAAAATCTCTTTGATAGTCCGGGGCGTACATTAATGATGCTCTTACTAGAGAATCTTTTAGAGCGTCAAAGGAAGCTCGCGCAACCTGGTCCCAGACAAAAGGTACATCCTTTTTCAAAAGACGAGTATAACCTTTGGCAAGTTCTGCGTAATTTGGAATGAACCTCCTCAGAAAGTTTGCTTTCCCTTGGAGTTTCTGAATCTGAAGCAAATTTGAAGGTGGAGGCAAATTAATGATTGCCTGAACCTTACAAGGGTCGAGACGAATCCCATCCTTAGAGACCACAAAGCCAAGTAAACGACCAGAACCGACGCAAAACACACACTTGTGCGGATTGAGTCTTATCTTGTAATGTCGGCAACGTAGAAATATTGCTCTCAAATGCTGTGGATGATCAGTCCGCTTCCGCGAATGAGCCGGAAGATCGTCGAGGTAAGGTTGAACAATGTTCTTGATGTCATGGAAGGCATAATTCATTGCCCTCTGAAACGTCGCCCCTGCGTTCTTTAAACCAAAGGGTAATTTTCGATAAGCGAATGTGCCCCACGGACAGATGAATGCAGTCTTAGACTGGTCCTGTGGGCGGATATTTATTTGATTATACCCGGAAAATCCATCCATAAAGGAAAAGATTTCACATCCGGCGCATTCATCAATTATCTGGTCGATGAAGGGTGTAGGGTAGTTGTCCTTTGGACAAGCTTTGTTTACATCCCTATAGTCGACACACACTCTTATCGTCCCTTGTTTTTTCATAACAGGGACAATATTCGATACCCAATCGGTTAGAGGAACCGGGTAGATGAATCCAGCATGGAGAAGCTTTTCAACTTCTGCCTTAATGGCAGTGGCTTTCTTCGGATGTACCTGCCGAAGCCGTTGTCTTACTGGTTTGACATCGGGATACATTTTAATCTCATGTTCAACTATGCTCGAGTCAATGCCTGGCATTTCATCATATGACCATGCAAAGACATCTCTAAATTCGCGAAAGAGAGCACTATATATTTCCAGTTCTGAAGGGGAACAACTTTTGCCGACATGAATATTCTCAACAACATCAGATTTTGTCGAGATGTTTATGGCTATGGTTTCTTCAATATTGGATAGGTTTCTCTCTGAATCCACCGTATTTACAGTATTTGTTAGGAATTCAAACACTGAAGGGTGGTATAGGTCGTGATGAGTTTCTTCTTCACACTCTGGAAGAAGGGAACGATGGTGATGATCATTCCATGGTGCCCCCTCAATCATCATTGATTGTAAGATTCCTTCGTCAGTCCCATGAAATTTTGACCATGGATCTAATAGGGTACCATATTCTTCGGACCTATCTACCCAAACGCTTGACGAGCATTCATTTGGGCTCGCCTCCCATGCCTGAAACATTGATTGCTACAATATTTCAATAGGGCTAGGTGGCAATACCGCTTGATGATCCATGACGACTTTGTCTTCTGCGACCTTCGATGAAGATACCATGTTGCATGTTGCTACAAACGGGATATTCCCTTCGTGGAAAGGAGGTGGCAACGTGAAAGTTCCCATCATTGTGGGATCTTTTAGCAAGCCTACTCCTATATCTTTTATTGAATGGTCGCTCCCATGGATCAGGGGAATGCTTCCAGTAACTTGTGAACCATTAGGGAGGAAATTTTGTTGGTCGACGATCGTAATCCCTCCTTCAAACGGGAATGCGATCTTCCTAAAATATGTCGACACTACAGCTGCCATGGCATATATCCATGGTCTTCCCAGTAGGATGTTATAGTCAAGATTGCCATCAATGACTTCAACATCAATCTCTACTGTTTTTCCTCCTAGTTCAACCTTAAAGTTATTTAGGATACCGTACGGAGTGTACGACCTACCGTCAAATGCTTTCAATGTCGTCGAAGATCGCGACAAGGTTGGAGATCCAAGAGTTTTCCAGCAACTCATCGACATGATACATGTCGATGCGCCCTCATCAATAATCGTTCTATGAACAGTTTTGTTGAGTGCTTTCACTTGAATAAGGAAAGCTAATTGCGCTGGCAACTGAGGATCATATCCTTTGTGATCAAAGGATACAAGATTGGAATCTTTAGGATCCACTCCACCAATTGCTGATAACAATGCCTGTCTTTGGGATGGGCAATTTTGTAGTACCTCAAGAGTCGACATAGCAGATGGCGATTGGGCCAAATCCTCCACTATATTATAGTGTTGCGCCGCTCTGGCGCGAGGGTTGAATGTCGACTTGTGGACTACTCCCTTAGGCGGCTTTATTGTTAATTCATGCGTGAGGGGGGGTACAACTTCTGCCGAAGTTGTTGTCGAACTACTGGGTTGATCTTTCCCTTTGTCGTTCGACACCGGTGGATTCCCATAATCTTTATTCCTAGTCGAGATCAAAGCATCATTTTGCTTAGAAACCGACAACATAAGCACTTGAGACGGAGAAGCATTTCCACTATCAACCATATTTTGACCTGGGGTGGGAAATGGATCAGTCAACACAGCTGAAGTTTGGGAACTTTTAAAGAACCTCTTTAACTCAGCTTTGAACGGACAGTTCTTTGTTGAATGATTTTCATCGCATATTTGACATGGAGGAAATTGTTTCCCTTGCCCAGGAGGGTTTGAAGAAGTTTTTTGAGGGGATGACCCACCTTGTTTCTTCTTCTTCCCTTTGTTTTGTTTCTTCTTGCTTCCTGGTTGATTGGAGTTTTTGTCTTTATCCGTAGATACAGCATTTACCTCCGAAGCAAGAATCTCTTGATTTGCTTTTTGATTCGAAGTCTTACGGGCTTTCTTATTTGAATCCCTTGTCGACTTAGCGTTTGCAGTTCCAATCACGCCATCACCAGCATGAGAGTCACTATTCGATCCGGGAGGAGGAGGGATTGAAAATTCCGGTCTGGGGGCATCAGGTATCTTATCATAGAGCGTGCCCGACTGAGTATACACTAAGTCCAAATATTGAGCACGAGAAATCACTTGCTCTTCTGTTACGACACCTCCCTTGGCCACATCTTCTGTTATTGCCGGCAGAAGCGACTTTATAAACCACTCAGCTAATAGCTGATCTGGAACATAGGTTTTTACCATTCTGCGATGACGACGCCACTCATGTATATGATCAGATATATGTGTGGCAGTTGTCTGCTTGAAATTGGTCAAGATCTCTGTCCCAGTTTCGTACCTTATAGGTAACTGAAAGTGTGTTAAGAAAGTCGTGGCTAGGGAACTAAAATTGTCGAAAGAGGCTCTAGGTAATTCAATATACCATTTAGCCGCCGGACCAGTCAATGTCCTCTGGAAAAGACGAAGCCTTATCGAATCATCATTCAAGGTATTCGACGAACACCACAGATGGAATGTCATCACATGATTCGACGGGTCTTCGCCCGGATTTCCATTGAATTTAGGAATGTCCGAAGGAAGTTTGTGAGGAATCGCTGGCCACCAATGGGCATAGGCGATTGGATCGTTCGTCAATCGATGTAAATCTGGTAATTCTAAGGTCGCCACGAATGGCAACTGCTGATTCAGGTTTGGCGAGGCGTACCCAGGATATGATGGAATCGCCTGAGCAGTAGGTCTTTGCACACCAGTATAATGCAACTGATGTTGATATGACTGATATGGTTGGTGGGCTTGGCCACTGTAAAGTGGTTGGTTTAACCCATTCTGAATATAGGGTTGCCCACTATTTGCAAAGATCTGTTGCTCAGACCCCTGGTACACCTGTTGAAACTGAGGTTGTTGGTATTGCACCATCCATAGTTGTGAAGCCATGTTTTGTTGTGCGACACTAACCGACGGACCAAGACGCGGGGTTATGGTTCCCGTTTGTATCTGTGTCATCCCAGCAGTTGGCGATTGTGGTTGTGTTGCAGGGTCAATAGGCTGTTGCATTACAACTTGGGGTTGACATACAACAGGCATCGATTGAACTTGCGACACGGTTACAATTGCTGGCGTCGTCGAGATACTAGACATAGGTACACATTGTTGCATGGAATATACAACTCTTGGTTGTTGGGGTAACATAGGTACCCAACCACTCGTCGTTACTTCAGTCAAGCCTGAATGTGGTTGAAAACTGCCGTATGGGTATCCCCCCGAAAGGGGAAGTGAAAGGGCATATTGCCCCCCATACGGTAACAATCCGGAGCTCAAGGGTATAGATGGCCTTTGAGGACTGGATGGCCCAAACTGATTCCCAAAGGGATCAATTTGTCTCGTTTCAACATAAGAATTACCGGGTATTATACCGGAAGAACAAACTGGAACAGACCAAGTTGTCATAATAGTCCCTGGGTGGACTCCTTCTAGCTGATGAGAGCTAGTCGGGACGGCTGGTATGCCGGCAAACATCGTCAGATTGGCAGCAGGAGCTTCTGCTGTCGCTGTGTCGTTTGGCACAGTTCTAGATGTCGACGGTTGTTCAGACATTTTAAGTCTATCCAATAAACTTCCTAACGATTCTTCAGGAACTTCTGGTGGTGATAGACAAACTTCTGATGCAGAAGGAAAAAGAGGGGTACCTACTCCAAAATGAATTGGGGTATTTGCTTGCTGGTCCTCTACGATTTCCTCTATTGCAATCAGACCAGGAGGAAGAGGAAGACCGTCAGGTCCGTAAAAGATTTCTGGTGCCGAAGAAGGGGTTGCTTCGACAGCGACAGTTGTTTGAACAACAAGACTCTGTGGACCGGTTTCAGATGGAACTGGTTCAGTTATGCAAGTACTTGTCTTCAGACTAGGATCAGTACCACTGTCCTTCTGTTGCTGTTGAACTTCTTCAATAGAGGCAGGGGTTCCAGAAATATTGGGAGTGACCAGAATCTCAGATGTTGTTGGAACTTCCGTTCTAACTTTAAAAGGAGATTTTGACCTGGTCAAGCGAGTTCGCTTCGTCTGTACTACTCTCGGTTCCGGAGACAAAGGCGGTTGACTCGCAAGCCTCCCTGAACGACGGGGTTTTAATTGACTTTCCTCCACGGTTGCGGATTACTTGATCAACTAAAATACAAAAAGGGGAATTATGTTTCCGTATTGAATGAATTTTATTAGACGCTTTTAGACACAACTTTGCTTTTTCATGTTTTAAGAGTCGAGAAAAAGCTAAAGATGACTCTAGTCGCCTTCGATGTATTAACGAGCCCGAAGTGACAAATGCTCGGTTGGACCTTTTCAGTTATAGAGTTTGAAAAGGCCAAAAGAAACTGCTCTGGAGATCTAGGCAGAGGGTGTGCCAAACCTTTCGCGAAACCACAGAATACGTTTTACGGTACGGGTGGTCGATCTTCGTGAATGCTGTGTTCACTGCATCGCGATCAGTAGGGCGGTCGACACGGCTTCCTAAGGATAAAGGATAAAAGCCTATAGGGGTCTCCCAATATACGCGACGGTACGCGGGAGCTCAAGTCCGTATTAGTGCCACCGACTCTCAGGAGGAATCACCCACCTTCGTAGAGATCGACAGTCACTACGTTTAATGACGCCGGAACACGTCTCTACCTAGACCTCTACTGTGAGCGTTATGTTACAATGCGTTTTTAGATTCATTCAATATATTTTAAGTTGATCTTGTTTATCAGTTTGTCTTTCAGGATCACCACGAGATGTATTGGTACAAATTCCTAAATGCAGCTAAAATGATAAGCAAGCTTTCACAATCTTTTTAGCTTTGAAAATCCTAACTACTGAGGGGAGAGAAAAACAATATCTTTCCACACAGAGCACAAAGCACAAACTAATGCACTTTCTCCTAGATCAGACACACAAACTTATCAAAAATGCAAATGCAAGATGCATGTATTTCTTTTCTTTTCCTTTAATGTTGATGTAGACAAAAGGAAAACTGTTGTATGACTTTCGAATTCAATTTGAAGCGTAAACAAACAAGCTTTGTCTAAATGAAAAGACGCTTTACAAGTACTTGTTTCAACATTCAAAATATATGAATTCAAACCATAAAGTGAAAAACAAACAAACTCAAACAGCCATGAACAGTAATAAAACTAGCTCATAAGATCACAAAGACACTTTTACAGTTCAGGATCTAAGAGGTCACAGCTATACTGGTTCGCTTTTCACAATGGGAAACCGTAACTGAAACAAGAAATACTGAAAGAACATTCACAGTTTCATCACACAACTGAGGCGGAATAATGTCAAGGAGAAGTGGTCTACAGCAAGTACAATGACCAGCAAGCAATCAGCTAAAACTCAGTGAAAACAGGGCCAAGACACAAAGGGAAAGCTGAGCAAGACTATGGCTAACTGGACCAGCGCAGGTTCTAGTCTGCCAGTTTGACTCTCAGCGCAGTTCCCGAAGGGAGCACCTGCGCTGTAATGCAGACTGCCTGTGGACAGCCTGCACTGACTCACGAGAGTTTCGTCTACAAAGAATTCCGGGTCATAAAAAGCTCAAAAATGCACTGTTTTTGCTGAAATAAAAAGCTATAGGTCAAGTACAGGCTAAGGGATGATCAAGAGGATGAAGATCTATCACAAAGAGTAAAGAGTCTTTTGTAGATTAGCTCTTTAAATCTTGAATTTGCTCAGCAAATGAGCAAGAGTAGCAGTCCCTCTACTTCGCTTTTGATATAGTCAAAAGCTTTTCGATTTGGTACTCTTTTCTTCAAGAAATGAATAGCAAAATACTACAAACACCAACAAGATACTAGGCTCCCCAGCGGAGTCGCCAGTTTGTTGTGGGGAAAAGTATCCGATGCGGATGACCCTATCCCTACTCTAAAGGTGACAGTCTTTAGCAACAACTGAAAGTAAAGTTTTGATAATTTCCTTTATGAAAGTACAGAGAGAATGAAGAAAGATTAACCAACCTGGTGTCTTTCGCTTAGTCGATCCTTGTCCTCTCTCTTTGTCTCTTGTTCCCAGCTCTTTGCTCTTTTTGCCGGTCCAGCTACACACAGATCCTGCACAAAACAAGAGAGCAAACTACAAGATACATGTACTCATAACTGAAGCATGGATTAGGATGAATCAAATATACATGTAAATACAATACATCAATGCAATACAAGTATATAGGAGAACATGCAAAACTTTATTGATAGAAGTAACAGGGTTCTGAGAAGGTTACAACCAATGATGGCTCCAATCCAGCAGCACCTCCCCAGCAGCAAGAACTCTCCTCTTCACCTCTAGTAAAACAATCACCCAATAGCTCTAACTGTAAACCAACAGCACCTCCTTGCTTTACACAAAATTCCAGCCTCCTTAGACCTCATAGAAGAGCTCTATATATAGGAGAGAAGAAGAAAGGATGAGTCAGCTTGAGACTGACATGAAGCTGCCTTGTGTCCTCTCCCTCTTCAGTTAGTCTTCAGTTCTTGAGTCCACTTGGAGATCCTTGCTTACACATGGTGATCAAGTACCTCTTACTCATCACAGGGCGAATCTCATGAACCAAGTGTCAGTTTGGAAGCTTCCTGGGCAGTTGACACCTTGCAGGATGACTGTGCCACTTGGCCAATCTCGCCCAGCGCAGGTAGCCTTCATTAATCTTGACTTCCAGCGCAGGTACAAGGAGGGACAGTTGCATTCCAGCGCAGAAGCTCAGTGGAGCAGCTGACATGATCCAAAATAAGCCTGTTTTGAAGTGTTTTCAGGTGGAGAACTGATTGGAAGTGCTGTTGTTTGATGACCTTGTTCTTTTAGGGGTAAGAACAACATGTTTAGGGACTGAGGATCCCTGTGATTATTGACATTTCATGCTCCATGATGCGAGGCACAAAAATGTCTATAACAACAACCAAACCCTAATCAAAAGCATCATCACAATAAATCCAACCACTTAATGAAAAAATACAAAAACATGTCTTTTCAGATGCAAGTAGCTTAGATGCATGTATTTCAGTTCACTGCAAGTAATGGCATTATTGGTAGTGGTTTCATTCACAGTTTTGCATAGTTAGGGTCTAGCTAGTCAAATTAGGGTTTACTAGGGTTTTCATGCTTTGTTGGCTTTCGGTTTCTTTCTGCAGATAGATTAGTCTCCTTTGAGTTAGCTTTCGTCCATCATTCATAAAGCTTCTTCTGTGAGCCTATAGAAGTTGGCTTGAGCCCTAGCGGACTTGTGCCAGCTGACCAAGTGAGAGCTGCAACAAGAGCTAGTACTTGTGCATACAGCACCGTCGCTTCCAAGTTTGTACGAACTACCGGGTTGATAAAATTAGAGATAGGAAGCTCCAGGAGTTGTAGCATCATTGCTACAATACTGGAGCCCACCATCTTTTTGGCGCCGTTGCCGGGGAAGCGTCAGAGTATTGGTGATTGTTGCTATTCTTCTATTTTCTACTACAACCTTCTGCTCAGTAGTTTATTTCATTTTCATTCTGCAAAAGTAGCATAGACATTTCCTGCTTTCATAGATTAGCATTTCCTGCTTTCATAGATTAGCATTTCCTGCTTTCATATATTAGCATTTCCTGCTTTCATAGATTAGCATTTCCTTTCTGCAAGCATAGACTAGCATTTCCATTCTTGCAATTTCATTTGAGCAAAATAGATTAGTCTTTTCCTGCTTTCATTTCAATTTCGCGTGTTCCTTTTAGCGAGATAGTTAGTTGCAGTTCAATTTATTTCAGTTTTGCAAGTAGAAGTAGAAAAAAAACAAAAATCAAGCAAAAAGATTTCATTTCATGCCTTGTAGGAGTAGAGATAAGTTAGAAAAATGATTGCAAAACACCCCCACTGCTTCACACAGCCTTCTCTCTTCTTCGATGGCTGTGATTGAAGAACCCTTGGGTGGACATCAAGACATATCTGAAGAACCTCTAGGGGAGAAGAAGAAGAAAACATTCCTCTGGAGCAAATGGCTACAAGCAGAGATGTTGGGAGCAACATCTTGTCCAAAGATGAATTTGAAAATCAGATCGAAGATTTCAAGAGTGATATGAGGCAGTTTCTTGCCATGCAACTGGATACCTTGCGGATCCAAAAGAAGCAAGAAGAAGCCAAGAGGGCTTTGGCCATTTTTTGTCCTAGGTGCACTAGAAGGCATCCTAGGAATGAATGTCCATTGTACTCCATAGAAGTGTGTTTTGTCTGTGAAGAATACCATCCTACAGATCAGTGCCCTTCCTTACCCAGAATCAAAGCTGCATATCAAAGAGCCAAGGGAGCCATTGAATCACTCCGTTATATGAAACAAAGGAGGCCACATGGACCCATACCCTACCAGCAGGAACTACAAGGGACACCCGAGACCTATTATGACCCTTATCAAGCCACTTTCATGCCTTCTTGGGGTCCCCCTGCTCATCCTTCCTGGTCTACACCTCCTCCTTGGTCATATCCTCCTTGTTCCTTCACAGATCCATAATATGCCCAACCAGTTGCTCATTCATTTCACTCTTATGCTCAGCCACAGCCTCAGTGGAATGCACCTTATCAGGAGTGGAGACCCCAGTACAACTCTCATCCCGATCATTTTCCTCCACCACCTGCTCATCCACAACCATCGCCTCCTCCTCCACCAAGGCAACCCCAAATGCCTACCCAACCACAATGCCATCCACCTCCATCTCAATTACACCCCTCCACTCAGTTACCCGTAGCACCATTTCCAAAACCATGCAATGGAGCAGCTCAACTAAATTGCAAAGCTGAGGCACAACATGTGAAAATGACTCCTTTTGAGCTCAATGATGTTCACCAAAGCTCAGGAAGAGTGTTGCAAAAAAAAGATTATATTGACAACATTGAAGGACCAAAAGCAAAAGAAGATTCCAAAGAGGAGATCAAAGAACCATGGGCTGCACTTGATGAAAAGGAGAGATCAGAATCAGAGATCGAGAGAATTCCCTCATGGTTACCATCAAATCTTCCATGTATTCAAGAGAAAGATCAACAAAAAGAGGAAGATCATAAGGTCATGATAGAAGGTGACATGAAACATGATTCAGATTAGAAAAAGGACCAAGGATATCAAAGCTATATTGAGACATGGTTCCAGACAGTCACTAAGTTGCAGCAGTACTCTCTTCCTCAGCTATGTTTTGTACTTTCAAAGTCAGATCATTTTGTCTCTGAAATTTGGATAGTTGTCAAAGCATGCATTCCGAGCCTTCACATCATTTTGTGTCTAATCTTGATGTGCACATGGCTCCATTGGAAGTATTCTTATACTTGAAAACGATTTTGTTTTTTTCAAGTAGGGTAGGGTAAAAAAAAAAAAAAAAAAAAAAAAATGAAAAAAGAGGAAAATAGAAATCTAAGGTGAAAACCTCCTTGGAGGCGCCTTAGATTGGCTCATTGATTGAAAACCTCCATGAGGCGGTCAATGGGTTGAAAGAAAAAAAGAAAATAAAAGAGAATAAGATCTTTGGGTGAAAACCTCCCTTGGAGGCGCCCAAGGCAGGCAATTAGGGTGAAAACCTCCATGAGGCGCCCTAGTTGTTTTTCAAAAAAAAAAGAGAAAAAAAGGAAAAGAAAAATAAAGCTAATCTCCATTGAATAATTTCATGTTGCAGCAATAACATTGCAGGTTGCAAGAAGGACGTTTCATGACAGGAGGAGCACTCAAATCAAGGTCAAAGGAATTCTCTTGCCTTCTACAGGAAGCTCTGTATTTCTACAGGAAACATCCTGTAGAACCTTTGGACGAGCCAAATCCAATTTCAAAAGTGAATCTAATGGTGGGAATCTATTGATTAGGCCTACAAGCACTTGTGTGTCCATCCCTTGCCTTCATCCATCATTTTTTCACCTCCTTATGCTTCTCACTGTGCTTCTACAGGAACTTCCTGTAGAAATTGTGGGAAACTAGGCATGCATTTCAAAAAGTGGTTTGGCGAACATGGTAGCTTCCTCAAGGGTTCCGAAGTCCTCATGCAGTCTTCCAACTCCTCCTCCATCATCTCTATACCTGCATCACAACCAAAATTCATTTTGTCATCCCATGCAACCAAAATGCAAAGTGCCTTGAAGCAAAAACACATAGAGCAGAATTTGGTTTTGCCATAACTTGAAAACCATGCATCCATTTGACAAATTGTTTTATGGGGAATTGTACAAGGATGATGACAACATGCCTGAGTAGTTTCATGCAATTCCGGTGCACGGTTTCCAAGAAATCAGCCTCCATCACCATCAGCCATTTTTGCATTTTCTCCATATCCGTGCATCCGTTTTAAAACTTGTTTCATGGGGAGATGCACATGGGTGATAGTAGCCTACCCCAGTAGTTTCAGCCGATTCCGATGCACGGTTTCCAAGAAATCGAGCTCTGAAATCTTCAGTCATTTTCCATTTTTCTCGAAATCCGTGCATCCATTGATCACGAATTTGCTATGGGAGATGCATAATGATGGTAGGAACATGCTCACCGAGTTTCAGATCAATCTGATCTACCGTTTGGGAGAAATGGCAAAAAGAAGTTCTGGTTTTGTGACCATGTAGCAGCAGCAGCTTGAACGGGCAGAGTTGAACGTGGAAACGATTGCATGCAGCTCAGATCCAGCCAGAGGACACCTGCACAAGGAAAAGCAATCAACAATCATCAGCCACGCCCTCATGCAACCAAGGAATCCAAGCATGCAGCAGCAAAAAGCTTCATAGCAGCCAGTCGACTTGCAGGTATGTGACTAAACTAATTCCTCTGTTGCATGAATGTAATTCGAGAACTGCGTGAACAATGAGATGGTTGGATTTAGACAAATTGGTGGCCAGCTAACTGGCCACCCTCATCCAGTTCAACAGCACTTGGTGGGTGAATGAGACACGTGCGCTCAGCCATCTCAGGAAGGAAATTGAAAACGGGCAGTGGTGAACAGTTAAACTTCAGCGTGATTGATGGAAGTGATTATAGGCAAAGAACAAATAGTTAAACACTGCAGTGAGGACCGACAGTCTGCATGGGGCCAACGTGTAGTTGGCCAGCTCACCCTCCATCAACGAAAATCTTCATAAACAGCCATCGAACTTTCAAAACTATTATTTCTAGTTTATCCTCGTCCTTGCAGCTGCAACAAGTTCCATAGCAGCAAACCAAGCTTTCTTGGCCATTTTCTTTTAAAAAAAAAAACCCCCTGCTTATCAGTGTTCTACAGGAAGAAGTTCTCCAGACAGTATGACACAGCTTTCAAAAGCAGAGAAAATGGATTTTTCTCCGACAAATTGGAGTTTCGAAGAGAGGTAGGCTTGAAAAACGCCATACCTGTGCATGAAATTTCAAAAGGTGGTAAATTAAATTGTTTGGAGTAGGGAAAGTTAAAACAAGTCTTCCTGTGGGTCAAAATAGCAGTTTACTTGTGGTTTCATGAAATTTCTTCGTTGGTTCTGCATCAATATTCTCCTCCATAGTTCCTGTTACAACATTTTTTTCTCTTGTAGAAAAGATAAATCACTGTCAGGGCTAACCTGTGTGAAAAATGTGAATTTTAGATGGTTATATGTATGATGGTGGGTGTGAAAATTAAGCTCTGCACTCTGTTTGTGAGAGCCTAATTTCATTTTAACCGTCAAGTTTTGGGGCAGCAGCAGCAATATAACCAGACAGACCACCAAAGGAAAAGCCATAGGTAAAGGAACAAGAAAAGCTAGAGGAAAAGCAAGAAAAACGACAAGCTGCTGAGGCCAAAGCTGTGGGTGGAGTAAAAACGCAAACACCAAGGGAGAAATGGTTTCAAACATGGGCAGATAGGACTAAAAATGTCAAAAAAAGTAGGGACACACCCAATGCAACCACAACACAGGTCGAGGAGAAGGCACCCTCAGCCAAGCAGGCCAAAACAGTGAATATTGTTTCTACAGGAAGACAGAAAAAGCCACTACAGGACTGTTTCTACAGGAAGCCAGCGAACTGTTTCTACAGGAAGTTTGAAAAGAGGGCAGCAAAAGGAGAAATCGGCCGAGATTTTAGCTAAGGAGGCAGCACCTGTGTTGGCCACCCTAAGCACATCCATCCCCTCCATGAACACTCATTTCTTTCAAGGTTCGGGCACAATTTAGTCACGGTTCAACCTTCTACAGGAAGCTACAGGACTTTCTACAGGAAGTTCTGTATTTTTACCAAAAACATCCTGTAGAAGCCTTTTGGCAGGCCAGAATCAATTATGGAGAGGGATTTGAAGCTTGAAGTCTGTTGAGGAGGCATGCAACCACTCTTTTCTTCCATCCTCCACTGGTTTCATCTCCTTTCACCACCATTTCCGCCATCAGATTGAATATACTTGCACAATCATACCCAAGCTGAGAATTCTTTAGGAAAAGGAGCAAGTAGTGGGAAGAAGCAAAGAAGCATGGTTTCATGGCAGAGAAGAGGAAATCACTTCAGAAGCTTGGCATGACAAGGAGGCCATCAGGGCCATCAAAGACAAGGAGAGAGATTGGTTGCTCAGAGGATGAGCAACACTTTCAGTAGGGGGGTGATGATGAGCCCCAAAAATGTACAATTATTTGGGCTCATTCAACCTCCTAATTTGACTTAGTCCACCATTCTCATTTGTTTATTGCATGTTTTTGATTATTTTTATGTTAATAGAGTGAATTCGGTTAGTCTTTATTCCAACAAGTCTAATGGGTGCTTTGTGTAGCCTTTTTGGTCAACTTGGAGACAAATTTGAAGGTCTTAATGAGCACTTGGCAGCCAAATTCGTGGGAGAACAAGCTAGAGGATTTGTAGGAAGGTGTCCCCCTCATTTATGGGCCCTTACCTTGAATTCTCCACCATCAGCTCGGAGTTCAAGGGCCACCGAATCAATCAGCTCAAGGGCAGCCAAGCAAGTCAAGTTGGACTGTTGTTAACTACAAGTCTTGGGCAGCCAAGTCCCTAAATTTTAGGAGGACTGTTGGGTCCTCAAATTGTATAAATAAGAGGGCTTAAGACCTCATTTCAGTTAGTCATTTTTGGGATTAGCTAGTTAGTCAATTTGGTTAGACAATTAGTCTTTTTGTAAGCCAGTTTTGGCATCATGTTAGATTCATGATTATTCAATAAAGGCAGGCAGCTTTGGATTCAATTATGAGTTTTTAAGGGAGCTATAGCTCTCAGGTTAGGGCCCAACCTGAGAGCAATAGACCTCCTCTTCCTTGTATTGCTATTGTCTTTCTTTTTCAGCACTTTGTTTCTTTGTTTTGACATGCATTTCAAAAATACAGTCTGCTGATTTAGTCTTTTTCATGTGATTAAGTAGGATTAGCTTATGGTTACTTTGCTTTCAGTTGCTTAGATTCGATAGGAGGTTTGTAATACACAGGAGCTCCAAGAAAAAGGTTGTTAGAGATCACTGCCATCTCTGTTTAGGGATTGGAGTGCAGTCCATATCAACCACCAAAAAGAAACACAGTCTTTTACTTCCATGCAAGCTGCAACATAGTCATTGAAGATCCATCCATACACTGTTGATATTGAACCATAATTCTACATTTTCCATTCCATGCACGGTTTCTTTTCTCGGTTTTACATTGCTGTTCATAGGTTTAATGGCACAGGTATCATAGGTTAATAAATTCTCGTTTTTGGTGCAAGACATAAGTCATTTGTTTCATTTACACTGCTCCATATCATTCCACACCCTTCTTCTTCCTCTTGATCTCTCCTCAACTCACCCACTCGGCCTCTGTCCAGCTCATTTATCCTCCAACTCATCTATTGCCACGTAGCTTCATTTACTTAACCTTTCGTTGATCCCATCCTTTCAAGCCATCAAACCATTGCATGCACTCTTCCTCCATCTGACTTCTCTGCTCCTGAGCCATCACCAGCTCCATCTCCATCTCACCTATCCTCCCACACCACTCCAACACTTCACCATCTCCCAAAACTTCCACGGTCAAACATCCTGTAGAATTTCACAGACTTCCTGTAGAATCCCTGAGTTTCCTGTAGGATCCCCTGCAGACTTCCTGTAGAAGCCTGCAAACTCGGTTGCTGAGCATCCGAACGTGGTAGACTTCTGTGGACTGATGCTAGAGACCCTCAGGGACCTCCCCTAGCCATCCTGACCTTGCCCATGCTTTCCTTCCATTCCAACCGCTCCTGCACAACCAAACCCTAATCAAAAGCATCATCACAATAAATCCAACCACTTAATGAAAAAATACAAAAACATGTCTTTTCAGATGAAAGTAGCTTAGATGCATGTATTTTAGTTCACTGCAAGTAATGGCATTATTGGTAGTGGTTTCATTCACAGTTTTGCATAGTTAGGGTCTAGCTAGTCAAATTAGGGTTTACTAGGGTTTTCATGCTTTGTTGGCTTTTGGTTTCTTTTTGCAGATAGATTAGTCTCCTTTGAGTTAGCTTTCGTCCATCATTCATAAAGCTTCTTCTGTGAGCCTATAGAAGTTGGTTTGAGCCCTAGCGGACTTGTGCCAGCTGACCAAGTGACAGCTGCAACAAGACCTAGTACTTGTGCATACAGCACCGTCGCTTCCAAGTTTGTACGAACTACCGGGTTGATAAAATTAGAGATAGGAAGCTCCATCGAGTTGTAGCATCATTGCTACAATACTGGAGCCCACCATCTTTTTGGCGCCGTTGCCGGGGAAGCGTCAGAGTATTGGTGATTGTTGCTATTCTTCTATTTTCTACTACAACCTTCTGCTCAGTAGTTTATTTCATTTTCATTCTGCAAAAGTAGCATAAACATTTCCTGCTTTCATAGATTAGCATTTCCTGCTTTCATATATTAGCATTTCCTGCTTTCATAGATTAGCATTTCCTTTCTGCAAGCATAGACTAGCATTTCCATTCTTGCAATTTCATTTGAGCAAAATAGATTAGTCTTTTCCTGCTTTCATTTCAATTCTGCGTGTTCCTTTTAGCGAGATAGTTAGTTGCAGTTCAATTTATTTCAGTTTTGCAAGTAGAAGTAGAAAAAAAACAAAAATCAAGCAAAAAGATTTCATTTCATGCCTTGTAGGAGTAGAGATAAGTTAGAAAAATGATTGCAAAACACCCCCACTGCTTCACACAGCCTTCTCTCTTCTTCGATGGCTGTGATTGAAGAACCCTTGGGTGGACATCAAGACATATCTGAAGAACCTCTAGGGGAGAAGAAGAAGAAAACATTCCTCTGGAGCAAATGGCTACAAGCAGAGATGTTGGGAGCAACATCTTGTCCAAAGATGAATTTGAAAATCAGATCGAAGATTTCAAGAGTGATATGAGGCAGTTTCTTGCCATGCAACTGGATACCTTGCGGATCCAAAAGAAGCAAGAAGAAGCCAAGAGGGCTTTGGCCATTTTTTGTCCTAGGTGCACTAGAAGGCATCCTAGGAATGAATGTCCATTGTACTCCATAGAAGTGTGTTTTGTCTGTGAAGAATACCATCCTACAGATCAGTGCCCTTCCTTACCCAGAATCAAAGCTGCATATCAAAGAGCCAAGGGAGCCACTGAATCACTCCGTTATATGAAACAAAGGAGGCCACATGGACCCATACCCTACCAGCAGGAACTACAAGGGACACCCGAGACCTATTATGACCCTTATCAAGCCACTTTCATGCCTTATTGGGGTCCCCCTGCTCATCCTTCCTGGTCTACACCTCCTCCTTGGTCATATCCTCCTTGTTCCTTCACAGATCCATATTATGCCCAACCAGTTGCTCATTCATTTCACTCTTATGCTCAGCCACAGCCTCAGTGGAATGCACCTTATCAGGAGTGGAGACCCCAATACAACTCTCATCCCGATCATTTTCCTCCACCACCTGCTCATCCACAACCATCGCCTCCTCCTCCACCAAGGCAACCCCAAATGCCTACCCAACCACAATGCCATCCACCTCCATCTCAATTACACCCCTCCACTCAGTTACCCGTAGCACCATTTCCAAAACCATGCAATGGAGCAGCTCAACTAAATTGCAAAGCTGAGGCACAACATGTGAAAATGACTCCTTTTGAGCTCAATGATGTTCACCAAAGCTCAGGAAGAGTGTTGCAAAAAAAAGATTATATTGACAACATTGAAGGACCAAAAGCAAAAGAAGATTCCAAAGAGGAGATCAAAGAACCATGGGCTGCACTTGATGAAAAGAAGAGACCAGAATCAGAGATCGAGAGAATTCCCTCATGGTTACCATCAAATCTTCCATGTATTCAAGAGAAAGATCAACAAAAAGAGGAAGATCATAAGGTCATGATAGAAGGTGACATGAAACATGATTCAGATTAGAAAAAGGACCAAGGATATCAAAGCTATGTTGAGACATGGTTCCAGACAGTCACTAAGTTGCAGCAGTACTCTCTTCCTCAGCTATGTTTTGTACTTTCAAAGTCAGATCATTTTGTCTCTGAAATTTGGATAGTTGTCAAAGCATGCATTCCGAGCCTTCACATCATTTTGTGTCTAATCTTGATGTGCACATGGCTAGATTGGAAGTATTCTTATACTTGAAAACGATTTTGTTTTTTTCAAGTAGGGTAGGGTAAAAAAAAAAAAAAAAAAAAAAAAAAAAAAAAAAAAAAAAAAAAAAAAAAAGAGGAAAATAGAAATCTAAGGTGAAAACCTCCTTGGAGGCGCCTTAGATTGGCTCATTGATTGAAAAACTCCATGAGGCAGTCAATGGGTTGAAAAAAAAAAAGAAAATAAAAGAGAATAAGATCTTTGGGTGAAAACCTCCCTTGGAGGCGCCCAAGGCAGGCAATTAGGGTGAAAACCTCCATGAGGCGCCCTAGTTGTTTTTCAAAAAAAAAAGAGAAAAAAAGGAAAAGAAAAATAAAGCTAATCTCCATTGAATAATTTCATGTTGCAGCAATGACATTGCAGGTTGCAAGAAGGACGTTTCATGACAGGAGGAGCACTCAAATCAAGGTCAAAGGAATTTTCTTGCCTTCTACAGGAAGCTCTGTATTTCTACAGGAAACATCCTGTAGAACCTTTGGACGAGCCAAATCCAATTTCAAAAGTGAATCTAATGGTGGGAATCTATTGATTAGGCCTACAAGGACTTGTGTGTCCATCCCTTGCCTTCATCCATCATTTTTTCACCTCCTTATGCTTCTCACTGTGCTTCTACAGGAACTTCCTGTAGAAATTGTGGGAAACTAGGCATGCATTTCAAAAATTGGTTTGGCGAACATGGTAGCTTCCTCAAGGGTTCCGAAGTCCTCATGCAGTCTTCCAACTCCTCCTCCATCATCTCTATACCTGCATCACAACCAAAATTCATTTTGTCATCCCATGCAACCAAAATGCAAAGTGCCTTGAAGCAAAAACACATAGAGCAGAATTTGGTTTTGCCATAACTTGAAAACCATGCATCCATTTGACAAACCGTTTTATGGGGAATTGTACAAGGATGATGAAAACATGCCTGAGTAGTTTCATGCAATTCCGGTGCACGGTTTCCAAGAAATCAGCCTCCATCACCATCAGCCATTTTTGCATTTTCTCCATATCCGTGCATCCGTTTTAAAACCTGTTTCATGGGGAGATGCACATGGGTGATAGTAGCCTACCCCAGTAGTTTCAGCCGATTCCGATGCACGGTTTCCAAGAAATTGAGCTCTGAAATCTTCAGTCATTTTCCATTTTTCTCGAAATCCGTGCATCCATTGATCACGAATTTGCTATGGGAGATGCATAATGATGGTAGGAACATGCTCACCGAGTTTCAGATCAATCTGATCTACCGTTTGGGAGAAATGGCAAAAAGAAGTTCTGGTTTTGTGACCATGTAGCAGCAGCAGCTTGAACGGGCAGAGTTGAACGTGGAAACGATTGCATGCAGCTCAGATCCAGCCAGAGGACACCTGCACAAGGAAAAGCAATCAACAATCATCAGCCACGCCCTCATGCAACCAAGGAATCCAAGCATGTAGCAGCAAAAAGCTTCATAGCAGCCAGTCGACTTGCAGGTACGTGACTAAACTAATTCCTCTGTTGCATGAATGTAATTCGAGAACTGCGTGAACAATGAGATGGTTGTATTTAGACAAATTGGTGGCCAGCTAACTGGCCACCCTCATCCAGTTCAACAGCACTTGGTGGGTGAATGAGACATGTGCGCTCAGCCATCTCAGGAAGGAAATTGAAAACGGGCAGTGGTGAACAGTTAAACTTCAGCGTGATTGATGGAAGTGATTATAGGCAAAGAACAAATAGTTAAACACTGCAGTGAGGACCGACAGTCTGCATGGGGCCAACGTGTAGTTGGCCAGCTCACCCTCCATCAACGAAAATCTTCATAAACAACCATCGAACTCTCACAACTATTATTTCTAGTTTATCCTCGTCCTTGCAGCTGCAACAAGCTCCATAGCAGCAAACCAAGCTTTCTTGGCCATTTTCTTTTAAAAAAAAAACCCCCTGCTTATCAGTGTTCTACAGGAAGAAGTTCTCCAGACAATATGACACAGCTTTCAAAAGCAGAGAAAATGGATTTTTCTCCGGCAAATTGGAGTTTCGAAGAGAGGTAGGCTTGAAAAACGCCATACCTGTGCATGAAATTTCAAAAGGTGGTAAATTAAATTGTTTGGAGTAGGGAAAGTTAAAACAAGTCTTCCTGTGGGTCAAAATAGCAGTTTACTTGTGGTTTCATGAAATTTCTTCGTTGGTTCTGCATCAATATTCTCCTCCATAGTTCCTGTTACAACATTTTTTTCTCTTGTAGAAAAGATAAATCACTGTCAGGGCTAACCTGTGTGAAAAATGTGAATTTTAGATGGTTATATGTATGATGGTGGGTGTGAAAATTAAGCTCTGCACTCTGTTTGTGAGAGCCTAATTTCATTTTAACCGTCAAGTTTTGGGGCAGCAGCAGCAATATAACCAGACAGACCACCAAAGGAAAAGCCACAGGTAAAGGAACAAGAAAAGCTAGAGGAAAAGCAAGAAAAACGACAAGCTGCTGAGGCCAAAGCTGTGGGTGGAGTAAAAACGCAAACACCAAGGGAGAAATGGTTTCAAACACGGGCAGAGAGGACTAAAAATGTCAAAAAAATTAGGGACACACCCAAGGCAACCACAACACAGGTCGAGGAGAAGGCACCCTCAGCCAAGCAGGCCAAAACAGTGAATATTGTTTCTACAGGAAGACAGAAAAAGCCACTACAGGACTGTTTCTACAGGAAGCCAGCGAACTGTTTCTACAGGAAGTTTGAAAAGAGGGCAGCAAAAGGAGAAATCGGCCGAGATTTTAGCTAAGGAGGCAGCACCTGTGTTGGCCACCCTAAGCACATCCATCCCCTCCATGAACACTCATTTCTTTCAAGGTTCGGGCACAATTTAGTCACGGTTCAACCTTCTACAGGAAGCTACAGGACTTTCTACAGGAAGTTCTGTATTTTTACCAAAAACATCCTGTAGAAGCCTTTTGGCAGGCCAGAATCAATTATGGAGAGGGATTTGAAGCTTGAAGTCTGTTGAGGAGGCATGCAACCACTCTTTTCTTCCATCCTCCACTGGTTTCATCTCCTTTCACCACCATTTCCGCCATCAGATTGAATATACTTGCACAATCATACCCAAGCTGAGAATTCTTTAGGAAAAGGAGCAAGTAGTGGGAAGAAGCAAAGAAGCATGGTTTCATGACAGAGAAGAGGACATCACTTCAGAAGCTTGGCATGACAAGGAGGCCATCAGGGCCATCAAAGACAAGGAGAGAGATTGGTTGCTCAGAGGATGAGCAACACTTTCAGTAGGGGGGTGATGATGAGCCCCAAAAATGTACAATTATTTGGGCTCATTCAACCTCCTAATTTGACTTAGTCCACCATTCTCATTTGTTTATTGCATGTTTTTGATTATTTTTATGTTAATAGAGTGAATTCGGTTAGTCTTTATTCCAACAAGTCTAATGGGTGCTTTGTGTAGCCTTTTTGGTCAACTTGGAGACAAATTTGAAGGTCTTAATGAGCACTTGGCAGCCAAATTCGTGGGAGAACAAGCTAGAGGATTTGTAGGAAGGTGTCCCCCTCATTTATGGGCCCTTACCTCGAATTCTCCACCATCAGCTCGGAGTTCAAGGGCCACCGAATCAATCAGCTCAAGGGCAGCCAAGCAAGTCAAGTTGGACTACTGTTAAGTACAAGTCTTGGGCAGCCAAGTCCCTAAATTTTAGGAGGACTGTTGGGTCCTCAAATTGTATAAATAAGAGGGCTTAAGACCTCATTTCAGTTAGTCATTTTTGGGATTAGCTAGTTAGTCAATTTGGTTAGACAATTAGTCTTTTTGTAAGCCAGTTTTGGCATCATGTTAGATTCATGATTATTCAATAAAGGCATGCAGCTTTGGATTCAATTATGAGTTTTTAAGGGAGCTATAGCTCTCAGGTTAGGGCCCAACCTGAGAGCAATAGACCTCCTCTTCCTTGTATTGCTATTGTCTTTCTTTTTCAACACTTTGTTTCTTTGTTTTGACATGCATTTCGAAAATACAGTCTGCTGATTTAGTCTTTTTCATGTGATTAAGTAGGATTAGCTTATAGTTACTTTGCTTTCAGTTGCTTAGATTCGATAGGAGGTTTGTAATACACAGGAGCTCCAAGAAAAAGGTTGTTAGAGATCACTGCCATCTCTGTTTAGGGATTGGAGTGCAGTCCATATCAACCACCAAAAAGAAACACAGTCTTTTACTTACATGCAAGCTGCAACATAGTCATTGAAGATCCATCCATGCACTGTTGATATTGAACCATACTTCTACATTTTCCATTCCATGCACAGTTTCTTTTCTCGGTTTTACATTGCTGTTCATAGGTTTAATGGCACAGGTATCATAGGTTAATAAATTCTCATTTTTGGTGCAAGACATAAGTCATTTGTTTCATTTACACTGCTCCATATCATTCCACGCCCTTCTTCTTCCTCTTGATCTCTCCTCAAGTCACCCACTCGGCCTCTGTCCAGCTCATTTATCCTCCAACTCATCTATTGCCACGTAGCTTCATTTACTTAACCTTTCGTTGATCCCATCCTTCCAAGCCATCAAACCACTGCATGCACTCTTCCTCCATCTGACTTCTCTGCTCCTGATCCATCACCAGCTCCATCTCCATCTCACCTATCCTCCCACACCACTCCAACACTTCACCATCTCCCAAAACTTCCACGGTCAAACATCCTGTAGAATTTCACAGACTTCCTGTAGAATCCCTGAGTTTCCTGTAGGATCCCCTGCAGACTTCCTGTAGAAGCCTGCAAACTCGGTTGCTGAGCATACGAACGTGGTAGACTTCTGTGGACTGATGCTAGAGACCCTCAGGGACCTCCCCTAGCCATCCTGACCTTGCCCATGCTTTCCTTCCATTCCAACTGCTCCTGCACAACCAAACCCTAATCAAAAGCATCATCACAATAAATCCAACCAGTTAATGAAAAAATACAAAAACATGTCTTTTCAGATGCAAGTAGCTTAGATGCATGTATTTCAGTTCACTGCAAGTAATGGCATTATTGGTAGTGGTTTCATTCACAGTTTTGCATAGTTAGGGTCTAGCTAGTCAAATTAGGGTTTACTAGGGTTTTCATGCTTTGTTGGCTTTCAGTTTCTTTCTGCAGATAGATTAGTCTCCTTTGAGTTAGCTTTCGTCCATCATTCATAAAGCTTCTTCTGTGAGCCTATAGAAGTTGGCTTGAGCCCTAGCGGACTTGTGCCAGCTGACCAAGTGACAGCTGCGACAAGAGCTAGTACTTGTGCATACAACACCGTCGCTTCCAAGTTTGTGCGAACTACCGGGTTGATAAAATTAGAGATAGGAAGCTCCAGGAGTTGTAGCATCATTGCTACAATACTTGAGCCCGCCATCTACCTCCCCTTCTGTTATTCCATGTGTAGATCCCGTTTATTGTATGTATGTCTACAAGCCTTTGTTCTACTATCCAATCTCCGAAGGCTTCCATGTCTGCCTCAATTCGTCTGAGCCCACCCTTTTTTTCATTTATTGATTTTAGCATATTCAAGTCTCCTCCCACTATCCAAGGTGAAGTTGGATACAAGGATCACATTGCTGCCATGTTTTGAAGGAAAACCCTATAGTCGCTCTATATATGGGGTCCATATAAATTAGATAAGACGATCCATTCTTGAGAACCTAGAATTATGAATCTTCCTGAGAGTATGCGTGGTATGCTGGTCCAGTATTCAAATTGGACTTCCTCTGGGTTCCAGAGGATGGTTGTTCCTCCTGCACTACCTGCCGCATCTTGACCAATGATCTCATAATGCAGCTTAAAATTGCTCATCACTTCTTTTAGTTTTCTTTCTCGTAATTTTGTTTCTTGGATTAGCATTATATTTGGTTTATCTTTTTTGAGTCTCTCTTTCAGATATCTTTGTTTTCCCTTACTATTCAGTCGTCTAATATTCCAAGTTGTAATAATCATTTCAATAGTTTGATTGGTCGTTGGAAAACCTCTGACAATGGTACAAATTTTCCTGAATTTTCCAACATATCTCCTACCATCTAGATGGTCTCACTCATAGTTCTTCTTCCTCTTTTCCTTCCACCCTTCCCTGTGATTCCTATTTCTATATTCTGATCTCCTTGTGTTCCAAGTTGCTCTGGTTGCTTCGCTATCCTTATCCCTCATTTTTCTTTGTATCCTTGGAACGTATCTTTATAGAGTTGTTTCTAGTCCTTTGGTATGAACCATTCATCCAGATGCTTCCATTCCTGTAGAAGTTTCCTCATGACATGTTCCTCCTCTCCTTCTTATTCCTGCTGAGAATCTATTTCCATTTGGATCTGTTCTTGAGCCTGATCTTCCTTCTCTCCCTCTTTTTCCAATTCCATCTTATTTGGTTCCTTATTTTCCTTTTTATTTTCTTTCTAGATCTCTCCTATTTCATCTTCCTCTTCTTCACCTTCTGCTTCCATTTCTAATTCCCGTAGGACCTTGAACTAGTTCTAGATTTTCTGATTACCTTCTAGATAAGAGGGGTTTAGTTTGGTTTTTCCTTTTTGGGGTCTTCTTCTTCTCTGTACTTCTGTAAATCCTCCCTTGTTTCCTTCGTACATCTTTCTCTCCTGCTCCGTGCTTCTCTTTTCATCCCCCTGATTTATTGATGTGTTGACTTCATTCATCGGATAGTTTTTTAATAAATGGCCATACTCATGACACCGTCTGCACCTAAAAGGAATGTGTTCATAATCAATTGGTTGTTGCCAAACTTCATCATGATATTCTATTTCAATATTATCTGGTAGTGGTTCTATGATATTCATGTAGACATAGATCCTTGCATATGATGTATATCTGCCCCTCTTAGTGGTTTTTGCTACCTTCACAAAGGTCCCGATTGAGTTCACAATTCCTTCTAAAATCTCTAGATCCTAGAATTCTATTAGGAGCCAAAATAGTCTAATTAGTGCTGCTAGCATTTTTTCTTTTTCTGGATTATAACATTCTTCCCATTACCTCATGAATAGTCCTGCATTGTTGAATAAGTATAGACCTTCTTCAAATATCCTCTCCTTAGCCTCCATATTTACAAATATTACTGTGAAAAAACCTTTTTCCCCCAGTTTAAGATCTATATGCCCTTTGGGTTTCCACTTCTATTGTATCCATTTCATCAAATCTTTCTCAGACGACCATGTTCCTACAAACTTGCAAATAAGTGCATGGTCTTTCATATTGTAGAGCCTCTAACTTGCACTTGATTATCCATCATTACCTACAGCTTTTCCTCACTTATCCCTCTCTTTTGCTCTATTTTCCGCATAAACTTACCTAGATCATTACATTTGATGTCTTTAAGCACAATTAGTTAACTTTGCTTATGTTTTACTGTTGGTTTAGATTTTTGACATATAAACAGAGTTTCCGCAGCTGTTCAGCAATTCCGCATCTGTTCAGAGATTCCGCAGCCTTTTTGTTGTTTGATATGCTCCACGTGTCTTCTCAAGGAACGAGCCACATGGGCATGTTGGGTTGGATGTACACATGGATCGTATGCTATTGGTTGAGCCAAACCAGTCACGTATGCCCTTGGTCAACGCAGGTATTCCCTCGGTCAAACGGTCAAGTTCTGAATGGTGGCACGGGAGCCGTGAGCAGTTGGGACACGGAACTGTAGCTGTCACCGCCTCCATGCCACGAGGACAGCTAAAGACAAGATCCAAGCATAGATTTGTCTCCCATGATGATCGTTTCCCTCAAAAGTGCACGGAGTTACCTACGTGTTTGCTGCACAAGCTAATTAGCTAAGACTGCGTGTTGCTGCATAGTTAATAGGTTAGGCTGTAGTTGCTTAGTTCACGCAGAGAGTAGTTACCTATGTGCTTATAAATAAAGCGTGTGCCAACGCTTATGATTAGATTTTTGATTATTGTAATTGCTACGCTGATTCTGTTATAAAAACTCTGTTTTAGAAGGCTGTTCCTACAGCACTTTTCACTGTATTTTTGACATGCTGGTTTTATAAAAAGAAGACTGTTATGTTCACCTTTTCGTAGCTGATCTTTTAAGTTGGTTGTGTGGATGGAGGGCCCCCATCTATGACAGCCCGTGTACATAGTGTTTGGTTTCATTTTCATGCTTTCAGCAATCTTTATTTCTTTTATCATGTATAATAGTATACCATTTGATTTCATGTCATTTTATTTCCAGCATTCATTTTAAACTGATCAGTATTGTTTTTGCAGGTTTTTAACCCGAGATTGTTTTGTCTTTGTGTATTTGCTTTATATCTGATGGTATTTTCAGTTGACAGATTCAAAGTTGTTGTCTTTACTCTATTTTCATAGCTGATTTCTAGTTTAGTTTCTCAAAGTTGTATGTTAACATATTGATGGTCTCTTTATCATAAATTGTTCATCTTTTAGAGATCAGAATACTAATAAATTACAGCTGGCTTTGAGTACTTTTTAGACTAATCTTTAACTACTTTCTAATCGTGCTTCACATAATTCCATATGCTGAAAGCAGAGAGTTAGGAAGAGCTGAACATTATAACTAGTCTTTAAAGTAGATTTTTCTCATTTTTGATCACTTTTTAAACTCATCTCTAACTACTTCCTAATCGTGTTTTACATAGTACCATATGTTGGAAGCAGAGAGTTAGGAAGAGATAAACATTATCATTGGTTTTTAAAGTGGCTTTCTTACCTTTTTATTTGCAGCAGCATGAATAGTGTCTAGTGCCATTAGAAAGTGGTTCTTTGCTTTCAGTTCATTTCAAGTTATTTATTTCTTTCAAGCTTTTTCTTTGCAAGATTAGAAGGTAGTTAGAAATCACCTGTAACACACACTCACTCATTTAGAAATCACCTTACACACACACTCACTCATCTGTTTATAAAATATCCATTCCATCTTAGGAAGATAAATTGACCACAAACAACACCCCCAAATGACAAAAAGATCTAAGAGGTTGCTTAAGTACATATAGTACACCTTCACTTCATTAGCTTACGAGCCCCGGGTTGACAATTAATGACATCAATTTAGAAACACTAAATTGACTAAACATTTTGGCGCCGTTGCCGGGGAAGTGAAATTAAGTAGCCATATTCTTAGAAAAAAAAACATAAAAATTTCAAGGAAAGAAGTTGATAACCTATCAAAGTATGCTCTCCTCTTGCACTTCAAAGTGATCTGGAGGATCAGAAAAGAGAAAGTTATTGATTTGGTAGTTTCTTGAGTATGCTCTCTTCTTGCACCTAGAGTGAACTGGAAGATCAGAAAAAGAACTATTAACTTGACTTGAAGAAAATAATAAAAAATGACATGCATAGAGCTAGAGATTCTAGAGGAAGGTTTTTAGCTAGAGCTTGAAGTTCAATTTTTACAAGTCCATCTGCTTCAAGGGATAGACAAGAGACACCTCCCTTATCTCCAACTGACACTCGTAGTCCTAGAATTCCTGGAATTCAAGAGCCAAGAGTTGACTCTCCTACACCTTCTATTGAATTTGAACCAGAAAGAGACTCTTCTCTTTCTCCTACAGAAAGACCAATTGTAATTGAGGAAGTGGAATCATCTGAAGAAGAAGGAGAAATCTCTTCTCATTCACCTTTTGTAGAGGAACCAGAAGATTTTGAAATCCCTAGGAGAACCATCATGGCAGAGGAAGAAGGAGGTGGTAGAGGTAGAGGTAGAGGAGGAGGAGGAAACAACAACAATAATGGAGGTAGAGGTCCCCTTGGAGGAGGAAATAGAGATGGGGATAATTCATTTGGGTTTCCCATTGTTAATGAGGATTCCCGAGCCACTATGAAAAACATATCACCATCTGTCCTCCCAAATTTCCATGGGTTAAGAACTGAGGACCCTGAAACATTTTTATTTGAGTTTGAAGTGGTGTGTCGAACTTATGACTACCTGGATGACTCTCAGAAACTCAAATTGTTCCCTTCAACACTGAAGGATCAAGCCTTGAAATGGTTCATGGGGTTACTCACTCAATCCATTAGGTCTTGGGATGAAATGAAACAAACATTTTTGGATAGGTATTTGGACTATTGTATGCCTACTAATCACAAGGATGAGGTTTTTAAAATGATACAAAGAGAAGATGAAAGCTTAGAAGATTTACTTGAAAGATTTCAATATAACTTGAAAAGAGCAAAAATGAGTAGCTTGGATGAAGAGACCTTAAAAGCCCTCTTATTAAAAGCCATTAGGGATGAATGGATAGATATCTTAAACATGATGGGGAAAGGGGATATTTCTCAACTTTCACTCAATGATATAGCAGAACTTTGTATCCATCTCTCAAGAGGCAAATCAAAAACTCAAAAAGGGCCTAGAGATCCTTCTCTCCTTAGAGGAAATAAATCTGCAACAGGATCAGTAAGTAGGGCTGAAATCGACAATATGCTTGATGAATTCAAAACTGACATCTTAGGGAGTCTTAGTGAACAACTAGATACCCTTAAGATTCACAATAAACAAAAAGCAGAAGCTGAGGCTTTGGCCATTTTTTGCCCGAAATGTAGAAAGAAACATGCTTTAAGGGAGTGTCCCTTGGACACACACGTTGTAGAAACATGTGTAATTTGCTCAGAAACTCATGAGACTAAGGATTGTCCTTCAATACCTGGCCTCAAAGCAATCTTTCAAGAGGATCCAAATACACTTGAATCTCTCTGTTTTATTGCAAGGAGACCTTGGCAAGGGCAACAGAATCAAGGGTTTAACAACTCTATGAATTCTCAATCCCAACCAAATTGGAATCCTTGGCAACAACCTTGGCCTCAACCTCAAAATGCTTTTCAAGCATGGATCCAAAGCATGCAAAATCCTTATGGGAGATTTGCTCAATTCTATCAATATCCTCCATCATTTCAGAATCAGCAGGCTCCACAACTTCCAAATCAAGGTCAACAACTATCATTGCCATACCCTCAACAACAACAACCTCCTCCACAAAATCAAAATTCTCAACTATCGCTTCAATCCCAGCAGAAATCAAATCAACTTCCCTCTCAGCCATTACCAAATCCAAATAATAGGAACCCTCAAAATGCTTACATGATGGAAGGTCAACCATTCCCTACCTATATGGTTGTTCCTCTCAATGAAGTACAACTCAGATCAGGTAGAATCTTAGATCAACCTTCTACAAGTGTTCAACAACCAAGCATTTCTGAGGAAGAATCTCTCAAAGTCAATAAAGGTTCTGAAGTATCACTTCAAAACCAAAATATCCAAAAAGAAAAAGAAAAAGAATCAACCTCCACAACTCCCATAGTTGAGCAACCTACACCTTTAGCTACACCTCCTTTTCTTGAAAGATTACAAATTGACAAAGGAGTGGAAAAGCAAATATGGGTGCCTGACTATAGTTTTCTAGATGAATTGAAGAATGTCTGTATCAAGATCCCCTTGTTACAAGCCATTAAGGAAATTCCCATTCTAGCGAAGACAATAAAGGAGTTGAGTTTGAAGAAAACAGGAAAGAGAACCAGAGATACCAAAAGGATACATCTAGTTGGAAAAATTGCAGACATTATGATGGGTAAGATTACCATGCAAAAATATGTGGACCCCGGTAGCCCTATTGTCAAAACTCATATTAATGGGGTTGAAATCCCAAATACTTTGATTGAATTAGGAGCCACTATCAACATCATGAGTAGATAGACCATGGATCAGTTAAACCTTCCTAACCTTCTCTTTACACCTACTTTACTGCAACTTGCAGATAGATCAATCATTAAACCTGATGGTGTATTGGAAGACATTCCAGTCTCCCTAGATTCTTGGGAATATCCAGTTGATTTTATGATTTTAACTCCCAAGAACAATCTAGGAGGACATCCTCTTATTTTAGGAAGACCTTGGCTGGCCACAGCTGATGCTTTCATAAGTTGTAGGTCTGGGGACATGTATATATCAGATGGTAATTCCACCAAGAAATTAAACTTGTATCCTCCAGCAAAGGCAATAACAGAAATAGGAGAAGATGAGTGGGTTGATGATGAGGATACTATTCAACCTGTTCTAACCATCTTTGAGATCAGTGAGGATAGTCAAATTCTAAATACATTAGAAAATTTTGAAATACCTTTAGAATATGACTCTACACAGTTTCAGTTAGATGCAGACATTGAATATCTCTCCTCTAGACAGATGTCTCTCCTCTCAATGGAAGAGTTTGGTAGTTCTACAGTTGAAATCCTTCCAGGAAAACCATTGAACATTAACAAAAACTTGGAAAGACCACAACAAGAAGAATTAACTAAACTGTTGCAAAAACATTCCACTGCATTTGCATGGGAATACACCGACATGAAAGGAATTGATCCTAAGACTTGTATTCATCACATCTATATTGAAGAAAACAACAGACCTATTAGGCAACCACAAAGAAGGATGAATCCAAACCTTAGGGAAATCGTGAAAGAAGAACTCCAGAAATTGCTCAAGGTAAACTTCATTTACCCCATTTCAGATAGCCAATGGGTTTCTCCCTTGGTTATAGTACCCAAAAAGAATGGTAAATGGAGAGTTTGCATTGATTATCGAGAATTGAACAAGGCAACCTTAAAGGATCATTTCCCTCTACCTTTTATTGATCAGGTACTAGACACTTTAGCAGGTAGAAAGTATTTCTCATTCCTGTATGGTTTTAGTGGGTATAATCAAATTCAGGTAGCACCTGAAGATCAAGACAAAACCACATTCACTTGTCCTTGGGGAACTTTTGCCTACCGATTACTCCCTTTTGGATTGTGCAATGCACCCGCTACATTTCAAAGGGCTGTACTAGGAATCTTTTCAGATCTGATTCATGATTGTGTAGAGGTATACATGGACGATTTCACAGTTTATGGTAATACATTTGAAGAAGCTTTGGAAAATTTGGAAAAAGTACTGATAAGATGTAAGGAAACAAATCTTTCTTTAAGTCATGAAAAGTGTTTTATGATGTTTACTAAAGGGATTGTTTTAGGACATCATATTTCAGGAGATGGGATTAAGGTTGATAGATCCAAAGTGGAAGTCATCTCTAAGTTACCTGTTCCAAATTGCCAGAAAGATGTTAGAAGTTTTCTTGAGTTTACTGGATATTACAAAAGATTTATTGAAAACTTCACTAAGATAGCATCTCCTCTTTTCAAATTGCTTACCAAAGACTGTGAGTTCAAATGGGATCCTGGGTGTCAATCTGCCTTTGAAGCTTTAAAAACTAGAATATCTGAAGCACCCATCTTAACGGGGCCAAATTGGAAACTCCCTTTCCACATTTCTACTGATGCTTCAGATACAGCTCTAGGAACTGTTTTAGGACAAAAGGATCTGATCCCTTATGCCATTTATTACACCAGTAAAAATTTGACTCCCACTGAGTTAAATTATACTGTTACAGAAAAAGAGTTCTTAGTTGTGGTACATGCGATCAATAAGTTTAGACACTACATAACTGGCTATGAAACCTTTGTCCATACTGATCACTCTGCCATAAGATATTTAATGAACAAACCTCTTACTAATGGTAGAGTTACAAGATGGCTTTTACTCTTACAAGAATTCAACATTACTGTGTTAGATAGACCTGGAAAACAAAACACAGTAGCTGATTTCTTGTCTAGAATCCAAAACACTAATAAAGATTCTCCAGTAGAAGATAAGTTTCCAGATGAATACTTGTTTGCAGTAACTACCAAGACTCCTTGGTATGCAGATATGGCTAATTATCTAGTTACAGGGAAGCTACCTCTACACTTATTTCCTAATGAAAAAAGGAAAATAATTCAGGAGAGTTCACATTATTCTTGGATTTCTAATCAATTGTTCAAAACAGGGCCAGATTGTATAATGAGAAGGTGTGTTCGGGAAGATGAAATGCCTGACATCCTTAAGGCATGTCATGATGAACCATGCGGCGGGCACTTTGCTGACAAGAGGACAGCCTATAAAATCCTTTCTCTAGGATATTATTGGCCTTCTCTCTTTAAAGATGCAAAGCAGTATGTTAGAAGGTGTGACAGCTGCCAAAGAGTTGGGAGACCAACTCCTTCAAATGAAATGCCACTATAGCCTCAGGTATGCATCGAACCCTTTGAGAAATGGGCTCTAGATTTCGTTGGACCAATTAATCCACCATCAAAGCAAAAGAAGTATATACTGATTTGTACTGATTATGTTACTAAGTGGGTAGAAGCCAAGGCATTGCCTTCTGCCACTGAAAATTCAGTTGTTCAATTTCTTTTTGAGGATATTTTCACTCGTTTTGGTGTCCCAAGGGAAATTGTAACAGATCAGGGCAGCCAATTTACATCTAAATTGATGGAGAAGCTGATGGAGGAATATAAGATCAAGCACAAAACATCTACTCCCTACCATCCGCAATCCAATGGCCAAGTGGAATCTACCAATAAAGTTCTTGAAGGCATTATCACCAAGACTGTTCATCTTCATAGAAGAGATTGGGCGGAAAGGCTTCCTGAAGCCTTATGGGCCTATCGAACCACATGGAGGAACACAACAGGACATTCTCCCTATGAACTTGTTTATGGGAAGGAAGTCCTGCTCCCCATTGAGTTCCAAATCAAGACCTTCAAGATGGCAGTCCAATTGGGAATGAGCCTCTCAGAAGCCCAAAAACACAGAATGGACCAGCTAAATGAGCTAGATGAAATAAGACAAGATGCAATTCTAAGGACCGATCTAGTTCAGCACCAAAGATCTAAATGGCATGATCGTCATATCAAAGAAAGAAAGTTTCAGAAAGGAGATTGGGCTCTATTGTTTGATTCAAAGTTTAAGGACTTCAAAGGAAAATTTCAAACTCATTGGCTTGGGCCATATGAGGTTGATGAAGTCTTTAGTAATGGAGCAGTTCGAGTGAAAACTATTGATGAATTTCATACTCCTCTTATTGTGAATGGCCATAGATTGAAAGTCTACTAGAGGCCACTCTCAAAAGAGGAATTTGTCAAGTTGTTTAAAGAAGATTCTGCAATCAGGTTGGTGGAGAATGATTCTTCTCCTCCATCAGCCTAATCTTTGGTTTTTGAAAAAAAAAAATAAAAAAAAAAATAAAAAAAGAAAGAAAGAAAAAAAGAATAAGTGTATAAGCCTGAAAACCAATCTCTGATTGGCAGTCTTATGCAAAAAACCTGAGGTGAAAATCAGGGTCACCTGACACCTCATGTTTTCCAAAAAAAATCTCTCTCTTCCATCTCATTTCGCCATTTCATCCACTTCATTCACCATCTTATTCATTCAACCACTCTCACTCCACCTCATTTCTTTCCATTCATCCATCCATTACATTCCATTCCATCAATAAAGTCATTGTCAGATTTATTTTTACACAGCTAAAGTTGTTTTGTGCAGTCAAAAGGGTATTTCTGTAGTTTCTGCAGCTGAGGAGCAATTCCGCAGCCAATACACTTTCTGTACCTGCATAAGAAAACACAGTCTGTTTAAAGAAGGAATCTGCAGTCCAAAGATCATCAGCAAAAATTGAAAGGTCATGTAGCAGCAACAAACAATGAAAGGGTAATGTCAGATCAGCAAAAGGAATCAAAACGCGGACACCTAAGGTATGATCTAATTTCTAAACCTATGGTTATAACATTTTGCATAAGTTTACCGGTTGTGTTTTTTGCCATTCAATGTAATGATTGCCAATTCTCTCCATTACTCGACCGAAATCCCTGTATCTCTCAGCCTTAACAGCTACCATTCATCACGATTTAAAAGCCCACACACGGCTACGTTTCCATTTAAATTTTTTTGTACCTAAGTGACGTAGACAATTGTACTACGGCTCTCTGCGTCATGATTCCGCAGCCAAATGTACACTCATGACCGAAGTTGAAGGACTTAACCGTTTCTTCCCATCATTCATAACCCTCCTACGCATGTATTATCTCATTCACACAGTTGTTTCACTTCCGCATTTTCCTTGCTTTCCACTGCTCTGCCTTATTCACCACTCTGTCATCGTAACCATACTCTGTTTTGTTTCTCTCCTTTGCTAAACTTTGACCACTGTTCTGAATGTATTACGGCTGTTGTGTTGAAGCCGTAAGTCTACTGTGTGGAAACCACTGTTGAAGTCGTAAAGCTGTTGAGTTAAAGCCACTGTTGAAACCGTATAACCCTTCCTCAAGAGTATTAAAATAGAGCCAGAGAATCGATGGGTAAACTTCTGAGGGCAGAGCCAGAGGGCTCCAAATTTCTGGAAGGATATCCCCAAGTCAAAGACCCTTTGCAAAAGGCAAATTGGCTCCAGTGCATTCAAAAATTCAAGGGTTATCATAGAGAGGTCACAAAGACTTTTGCACGTTCTTTCAAAGAGAAAGACAACCAAGTGGAGATAGGAGATTTGAAATTCACAGTCACCAAGAGCAGTTTGGCACAGGCCACTTCACTACCACAAACTGGGGAGAGATGGTTCAAAAACCGATCAGTACAAGACCAGCAATGGAAGCAAATTCTGAAGAATCCAGGTATGGACACTAGCATCTTTACAAAAGGAATCCTTGTTAATCTTGTCAAAGAAGAATGGACAGCTCTGCTTCTACTAGTACAAAAATTCTTTACATGTGAGGGAAGGTTTGGAGTTCTATAAGTTTATCATGCCAAAATTATGATGCATTTCTTAGGAGAGCATGACATTAACCTTCCATACTTTTTACTCTCAAGCCTTAGAAAAATGTGCTCAATAGTCCAAAGAAATCCAAGAAACATTGAGCCACATTTATACCATCATGGGCTTGTCAAAATACTAGTTGAAGAACAATTAAAGGCCAAAAGGGATACCTGGGAAAGATTTCTTGTGAGAAACCACTTTGAAGAGGCAGGAGAAGCCTCAGTGCCTAGAAAGAGTAGAAGAAAAAGAGAAGAGGTTACCCCTGAAACTGCTGTCCAAGAAGAAACTGTCCAAGACCTTGTTGAAGAAGAAAATGTTGCCCATCATTCTGAACATGAAATTGACCCTGAACCTGCTGAAGACATTGATCAGACAGCCCAAGGAATCATTACAGAAACCCTGCAAGAAATTGTACAAGAAGCTGCTCAAAAGAAAAAGGAGAGTAGGAAGAAACAAAAGAAAGATAAAGGAAAAGCCATAGCCCAAGAAACCTACCTTACTCCTGAGAATTCTAGTGAAGAGGACACTCAGCCATTGGCACATAGGTTGGCCCAACTTCATGAGGCTGCCCTTTCCAAGAAGATGCAAAAACAAAAACAGAAGCAACAAAAAGAAAAACAGAGCATCACCACCATGAGAAGGAGCAGCAGGTTACAAAGCAAAATGGGGGCCACAGAGAACAAAGAGTCATTCTTTATTGACTTGAGCACACCTCAAAAGGTTGCTACAAGACTTGACTTTGAGAAAAGCTCTCCACATGTTGAGCAGGTTGAGACTAGCCCTCCACGTGAGGAAAGTCCTTTTGAGCATGAGCCTGAATTTGAACATGAACCTAAATTTGAGCATGAGCCTAGTCCAAAGAGGTCACCAGAGATTGACCCAGACTAGCAAAGAGTATATAACTACTTAGAAACATTAGAACAAGTTGTTGCTGGTCCAAGCACTGTTCTACCTCTTGAACAGCAAGTTCAATCACTGAAGCAAGAAGTATTTGAGCTAGAGGTACTAAATCGCCACATCAAACAAGAAAATGAAAGACTGAAGGAACAGAGCAATGTGGACAAGATGGTCCAAGATAATACCATGCTTCATATGGGCCTTTGGCAAAAGGAAAACAAAAAGCTCAAGAAGAAATGCAGGAAGTTAAGCAGAGCTTTGATCAATTTAAAATTCAGATGTTTGATGAAAAGACCAAGAGTCAATGTGGACACACAGAGGAAGAGGAGAAGAGTAGATGTCTTAGCAGAGGCATCTCAGCAGGTGGATTGAACAATGTTTTTGTTGCATGAGGACATGCAACACCCTCGTAGTGGGGGTATGTAGAGCCTCTAACTTGCACTTGATTATCCATCATTACCTACAGCTTTTCCTCACTTATCCCTCTCTTTTGCTCTATTTTCCGCATAAACTTACCCAGATCATTACATTTGATGTCTTTAAGCATAATTAGTTAACTTTGCTTATGTTTTACTGTTGGTTTAGATTTTTGACATATAAACAGAGTTTCCGCAGCTGTTCAGCAATTCCGCAGCTGTTCAGCAATTCCGCAGCTGTTCAGAGATTCCGCAGCCTTTTTGTTGTTTGATATGCTCCACGTGTCTTCTCAAGGAACGAGCCACATGGGCATGTTGGGTTGGATGTACACATGGATCGTATGCTATTGGTTGAGCCAAACCAGTCACGTATGCCCTTGGTCAACGCAGGTATTCCCTCGGTCAAACGGTCAAGTTCTGAACGGTGGCACGGGAGCCGTGAGCAGTTGGGACACGGAACTGTAGCTGGCACCTCCTCCATGCCACGAGGACAGCTAAAGACAGGATCCAAGCATAGATTTGTCTCCCATGATGACCGTTTCCCTCAAAAGTGCACGGAGTTACCTACGTGTTTGCTGCACAAGCTAATTAGCTAAGACTGCGTGTTGCTGCGTAGTTAATAGGTTAGGTTGTAGTTGCTTAGTTCACGCAGAGAGTAGTTACCTCTGTGCTTATAAATAAAGCGTGTGCCAATGCTTATGATTAGCTTTTTGATTATTGTAATTGCTGCGCTGATTCTGTTATAAAAACTCTGTTTTAGAAGGCTGTTCCTACAGCACTTTTCACTGTATTTTTGACATGCTGGTTTTATAAAAAGAAGACTGTTCTGTTCACCTTTTCGTAGCTGATCTTTTAAGTTGGTTGCGTGGATGGAGGGCCCCCATCTATGACAGCCCGTGTACATAGTGTTTGGTTTCATTTTCATGCTTTCAGCAATCTTTATTTCTTTTATCATGTATAATAGTATACCATTTGATTTCATGTCATTTTATTTCCAGCATTCATTTTAAACTGATCAGTATTGTTTTTGCAGGTTTTTAACCCGGGATTGTTTTGTCTTTGTGTATTTGCTTTATATCTGATGGTATTTTCAGTTGACAGATTCAAAGTTGCTGCCTTTACTCTATTTTCATAGCTGATTTCTAGTTTAGTTTCTCAAAGTTGTATGTTAACATATTGATGGTCTCTTTATCATAAATTGTTCATCTTTTAGAGATCAGAATACTAATAAATTACAGCTGGCTTTGAGTACTTTTTAGACTAATCTTTAACTACTTTCTAATCGTGCTTCACATAATTCCATATGCTGAAAGCAGAGAGTTAGGAAGAGTTGAACATTATAACTAGTCTTTAAAGTAGATTTTTCTCATTTTTGATCACTTTTTAAACTCATCTCTAACTACTTCCTAATCGTGTTTTACATAGTACCATATGTTGGAAGCAGAGAGTTAGGAAGAGATAAACATTATCATTGGTTTTTAAAGTGGTTTTCTTACCTTTTTATTTGCAGTAGCATGAATAGTGTCTAGTGCCATTAGAAAGTGGTTCTTTGCTTTCAGTTCATTTCAAGTTATTTATTTCTTTCAAGCTTTTTCTTTGCAATATTAGAAGGTAGTTAGAAATCACCTGTAACACACACTCACTCATTTAGAAATCACCTTACACACACACTCACTCATCTGTTTATAAAATCTCCATTCCATCTTAGGAAGATAAATTGACCACAAACAACACCCCCAAACGACAAAAAGATCTAAGAGGTTGCTTAAGTACATATAGTACACCTTCACTTCATCAGCTTACGAGCCCCGGGTTGACAATTAATGACATCAATTTAGAAACACTAAATTGACTAAACACATATATCCTTTGTACTCCTCTAATTTATTATTTGGAACTACGAACCTAGGTTTTTTTGTTTCCCTCGGTAGACATTTGTTCCCCGTCCTGGCTTTCCATACCGCTCCCATCCTCGGCGCATCCTTGCCTCGATTCCCAAATCCGCCATTTACACCAATTCGGCTTGACTCCCCTACTGTGATCTCCTTGTAGGAGGTGATCTCTCCCCCCCCGACTCACTTCATTCATTTTCCTCAGAGTCTGGCCTGATCTCAGTGCCTTCTACCCTTATCTAAACTGACGTTCTATTGGTGTGTGATTCTGCAGGTGGGTACGGGATCCCCTGCACCTTGACCAGGAGCAGGTCCACCTGGGGTCGCCTGATCCCAAACCCTAACCCTAGTTTCCCATCGCCTTTCTCAGTGCCATAGTAATTTTTAAATGACTCTTTTAGCAACCTTCAACATTTTTAATTAATGATGCCTTTTAGTATTCACCAATATTACACTTGCACATGTTGTTCTTAAATGTTGGGAATTCCTAGCTCGTGAAATTGTGTGTATGATTTTTCAATGATAATAGTTTCCCCCTAATGTATGAGGTTAGGAGAAAATGTATCAGCAAAATTTTATCACATTTTCTTTCCTCGCGATGAGTCTTGTTGGCTTCATGGGAGCGAAATACTTGTTTAAAAGGGATAAGGGTGTCCTTGAAAACATATAATAAAACCAAACAATGATGAAAGATATTTACAAAGAATCCATGTGAGGTGGGCATGTACCATGCACATAATCAGAACTTTGACAAATATTGTTACATTGGTACACAAGATGAATCTTATCAAAACATGTTGAGAACATATTTATTTCCTGTTGAAGTAGATGATTGCTTCACCCTTGGGGGCATTTCTAAAAAATAACAATAAAGGTTGATAGTTTTACCCCCATGTACTAGGCATAATTGAGTGTTGATGACACTTATGATAGAGATGCAATCTTTGTAAATGGGTCTTCAATCATATTGGTAATTGAAATTGTCACATATTATGATGCTCCCCTAGTGTGAAACATTGTTCGTATCAAAAATTGGTGGTATCATTGAAATAGATGGGAAATGATGATTCTCATCATTCCAGGTGAGGTCAAAACTACATGGGTATGAGGACCAAGGTACTTTGTCTTTGCTAGAAAATGAGAGTTATTGGTGACAGGAAGGAATATGTGACCGCCTAGAAAATATTTTTTCTAGAAATCCACATGAGACTTGATATAGGTAAAGAAGCATGGATGGGTGACAAAGGCACAATGGTTGTAGTTAATAAAATGACATTGTTGAGAAATCAATGCATGTAGATATTAGGGCTTGATTCCTCTTTTATTAATAATTATTTATGATGTGTTTGGCTTCTTTTAATTTTTTATTATGTTGTCTTTCATGACGCAGTTTCCAAATCAATAGTTTATGAATATCACAATAAAAAGAAACACGAGATGTAGGTACTCAACTAGGGAAAGACCCCTCTCTAAGGGAAAACCTAGTCAAAATTTTCTTCAATAATAGAACCAAGTCAATGTGAGACAATCCAATATCTTTAGACCTATAGAAAGACCTCCCCCAATCACCAAGTCATCCCTCCTTTCAAATACATGGATTTTGTCAAAGTCAACAAGAGTAACTTCCTTCAAAACTACTTCAATCTGGAATTTTGATCCATTGCAACTTAGAATTTCAGACCTATAGTTGTTGGAGGAATTTCAACGCCTACAACTTGCCCATAAACCTTAGGAAAACTCACACGTGTGAGAGAGATATGCTTGAAAAACTTCTATTTTGTCTTCTTTTATTTTCTCTTCCTTTTCCTTGACTCCACTCTCCTTTTCTTATTCTTTTACTGCAGATCAAACTTCTGGATGATGGATTCCAAATAGGATGAGCTCCTCTTCTATTTATACTACTTCCACAAGGTAAAATAGTGCTAATCTAGGCCGACATCTTGAAGGTAGGATTGACTTGCTGAGGACAAATGACCATTTTTATTGAAAAATATTTTTCTTTACATGATACAAAATCCCAAGAAGGGTCTAATAAATGTGAAAATGACTCAAGAAAAAACCTAGAAGCATTAAATGGAGCCTATGACCTATAAAATAAATAAAAGAGCATGAAACATATACTTCAAAAATAATTTTTATTTTACAATATTTTTTTCTTTCTTTCTTTTGAGAAATACATCACATCATGACTCAAATACAATTATGAAAACTGACACTAGTTACATTCTTCAAAACTCCCTCTTAACTAGGTAGGTATTCATAATAATATATACATAGGTACAAGGATGTACTCAAATTTATATTTTCTACAAATATTCATAGCATACACAATGCTAAATATTAGATACTTTAACAAGGTATCTAACCAGTTGGGATTAAGGTGTTATCCAAGTTTTTGCCACTATATGTGCCATCAAGCATCAACTCTAACATGAACCCATGGGGGTGTGGGTATTATATCCATGGTCAAAGCTTCACAATAGCAATTATGCCCTCCCTCTTTGGGATTTGGACATCATCACATGTTGACCATATGTCCTCTGAAGCATCATATAAGCACAACCAAACATGCTTCATCTCTCCCTATCTACTAAATATTTGATGTCTACTAGTACAAGCATGCTTATAAAAATTTTGAACTTCTTATTTGGAAGAGATTTCGTCAACACATTAGCTACTTGTTCATCAATCAAAATGTATTGTAGCTTCACAACCCCATCCTGCACCAAAATTATAAAATAGTGTTACATGTTATTAATATGCTTCATCGTCACATGGAACAGAGGGTGTTCATACATCTTGATTGACCCAAGATCTTTTACTTATAAATGCATCAGAATTACATAAAATCAAGCTTATGAATCATGGAACTTAAAAGAACATAAAACAATGTGGAAATAACATGATAAGAAAGAAAACCATGACAGAAAGATTTGATTATAGAGTTCATCCAATTTGGACTACATCTCTAGGCCCTTCCTAATAGTAGGGAGGCCTTCATTCATTAAGTGTCATAAAAAAAGAGATAAAATTTCAATCAATAGTCTTTACAATCCTTATACTTCCAAGATGGAAGATGGCAAAATAATGGAGAGCCCAGCTTCAAGAACAGACAGTACCACTGAACTCCTAGCAAAACATCATGCAAAATCACCTATCCAAGCTCCCAATTTGGATAATTGGGCCTTCTACAACTTCTCAGAAGTCCTGGCCCGCTGCCAAGGTCAAGGTCTACTATAAAATGGATTCTAAATTAATCGGCCAGTCCTCTCCCCTTCTTCCGACATAAAATGGTCTCTTATGCAAGCATGGCGGAAATTCCTCAACTCCCAGGAAATTCTAACAATAGGCCAAGGTAAGCAGGCAAGATTGTCTTAAGACCAGGGATCTTGGGCTTGAATGATACATGCAACAAATCTTTACAAGTATGGTGAAACCCCTTTTAAATATGGCACGAAACCTCTTTGACTCCGCATTGAACTTGGCGGCTGATGCTATCAGCAGTTCTTCGCAATCAGCATTCCATCAACATGCAGACTAGCCCTTATATCACACGGCCAATGATATAGTGGACCCGTCAGGATTATACAAAATAATAAAACAAATCGCATCTGGGGACCTCATCAAAATCGCAATCTGGGCTTAAACCATCAGGGTATCAACCCAACTTGCATTTTGCGATAATAGGGACCCATTTGGATTATAAATCTCAATGTATAAAACATCACATTTGACAGTCCTATCACAAATTGAAATTGGTGATTACTATAGGGGCCGCTTCGCATCTACTAACCCTTCATCGATTGCGATATGAGATATATCGCATCGTAACTAGGCTATGTTGGGGGCCAATCCTTCACATCTGTTCGTCCAATCCACGATGTTCGATATCACAATCGCAATCGGGATCGTTCAAGGGTTGATTCTTAACCAATATATATTTGTGTGAGTGCGATATGCGGTTATCGCATCACAAATTTCGTGGGGCCGATTCTTCATTAAGCCGCTTCATCTCCTTGCTATGATATGTGATATGCAGGACCAATGGCAGCCTACCATTTGGTGCTCCCCTATTCGCTGATACTTTTTCCACATCATCTCCTCCTGCCACCTCAACAAGTCAAACTTGAACTTTGACTTTCTTTGATTTCTTCATATGAACTTGGATTTGAGTGTCATCCACACCATTAGAATCAAGATGACGAACACTTCAATCCGATGCTAAGTTTATTCATATTCTGTGATTTTGAGTTTTTATCCTTTTACCGCGCCACTAGTACTTTTATGAAGATCCACCTATATCAATACTCCATGATCCTCCTAGATTAATCCTCCCCACTAAGACATTTTGGACCACCAAAAGCCTTTTTAGTCAATTGGAAAGTGAGGAAATTATTTCCTCACTTTTTGTTCCTCCATCCAACTTTACTCAGATGTATTCTTTTGGAGCCCACACGAATGTACTGCACCAAAAGAATTAACACATCCAACACAATGCTTGTGTCTCCACCAAACCACACATTCAACCCCATGCATGCAAAGCTGGTACATCCCTTGCAATCATATACAAACCATATATGAATCAAACAACCCCACACTTGCCAAGAGTTTATAACACACACTCTTTGGTAAAGTTTTACATGATAGAAACAATACCCAAACTACTCATAATAAAATGCCACAAACATCATTGTTGCGGTTTTAAGCGATGGAAACACATCATCACTTCTTACATTTACTTGTAACACACTATTACAAATTGTGGGCATAACAAGCTACTATCTAAAAAAACCATCTTTTATGTAATAAAGTAAATGGGTCATCTTCTTGTGGGAGGTTTTTTTTGTGGAATATCTTCAATCATTGGATCCTTCATGGGTACTTTCCTAAAGTGTCTGGCATGTGGGCTTTTGATGTTCATCCTTGTTGTTATGATTCTTCCTTTTCCAAACATTCTGGATCATCTTAGAACGCTTTCACCCAATGTGCCTCTGATAAGTGTTCATGACTCCCCCACTGCCCCTCGAATGAGATGAGGTGACCTCATCATATGTCATTGGTGTGTCACTGGCTGTTTTGGAGCATGCCCCAGCTTCCTTCCTAATATACTCGAGTCCTGCATGATAAGGCAATTCCTCCACTTTGATGGGGTTCGTGATGCCCTGGCCATTAATGCCAAGGCCCTTCCCCTAATACCCCATTTTCTTCAACATTTTGGATTCGATACCTATAGTATGTTTTTCAAAAGCAGCAAAATCATCATCAGGAAAGATACATGAAACGGAAGAGTCACGTTTTACCTCAAGGTTGTTATGCTATAGTTCTTCTAAGGCCTCTTCCTTAACTTACAACTGGTGTAGCAACCTTTTTTTCTCCTTTTCTGCTTCATGTTGTGTTACACTAAAAAACTGTCACCTTGACTACTTACAGTTAGTATGGCTCAAATCAACAGTCATGCTACCCTCTTAGGCAAGTCTCATGCCTCTGTTATCCATCTCAAACTCAAAAAAGAGAGAAAGTCTTGTAAAAATCATGTTTATCTCTGGGGTCGCAGGTTCTCTCTAGCCTTACCTACGGGGACGCGGACCATGTTCACAAAATCTGCGTCCATGGACGCTCTGTATGTTAAGGGACAGGTGCGTCCCTCTGTAAAAGGCAAAATGCGCGAGTTTTATCTTGAAAAAGTTACTTGTGGTTACTTCTAGAACATTCTAGAGGTCGGTTTGATGAAATGGATGCGCCTCCAGTTGGTTCATGTATCTCTATTAAGGGGGAACTTATCCCATCAATAAGGGAGCTATCCCACCCATAGAGGGGGATGATCCCATTGATAGTGGACCTGAATAACCTCTTTACAGCACTATAAATGAAGGCATTGAGCCAGAAGGAGAAGAGGTTGGAGCTATACATTTTCTTTGGGTAAATGCTGCAGGATTTAGGTCTTCCATTAGAGCCTTTGTGAGGAGAGATTGTCTTCACTTGATTCTACTTGGGAGAGGGTGAGCTTTGTCAAAGTAGAGGAAAACCCTTGATGGACCCTGGGAGGAACTTGCACAACACCAAGGCCAGGTTGTAAGAGTTTCTTTGTTTCGTTATTAATACAAACTGGTTTATTTTTCTCAATAGCTTGTGTTAATGAGTTATTTCATGTGTTCCTTGGTCTGCATGTTGAATATATGTTTTATTATATGAAATGCAAGTGCTTGGTAATTGTTTGATTGTTTGTGGTTGCAGGAATTGACTTGAAGGAGGAGCTCATCCGGATCGTCAAGAACGAACTTCAACAACAGCGTTTTGGAATAAGGTAAGCCTAAACACTTGTAGTTTTCATGTTGTAAAAGGTGTATTTAGAGAAAGATTACTCCATTTTGTCTTGTTTGTCATTAGAATGTCTTAGGCTTCTAGGAAGGTCAGTCGTGTCCGCACCCTTGACAGATTCCGTGTGACAAATTGGCGACTCCGCTGGGGAAATGGCATAAACTAGTAGTTTTGCGGAGAAGAATGTAGTGACGAAAACGCTGGACAGCTTGAACGGCTGCCAGGGCCAATTTCTCCACATGTGAATATTTTAACTCAGTTGGATTTAAGGTTCTGCTAAGGTAATATATCACATGCTCTGCCTTGAATTCATCTTCTTGAACTAACACCATTCCAATGGTGGAATGCGAAGCTGCGAGGTATAAGAAGTAGTCCTGGTTGTAGTTGGGAGGATGCAATAACGGTGCATGGGTCAACGCGTGTTTCAGTGCATCAAAAGATTGTTGAGCAATCTCGTCCCAAAAGAATTGTACGTTCTGTTTCAACAACCGTGTAAAACCTTTAGTGACCTCGGCGTAGTTAGGGATGAATCGGCGTAAAAAGTTCGCTTTCCCTTGCAAACTTTGGAGTTGGCGCAAACTCGAAGGAGGAGGCAATTGGATGATAGCCTCGACTTTCGAGGGATCGACGCGAATGCCGGATTTGGAAACAACAAATCCCAGCAATCGACCTGTTTCTATACAGAAAACACACTTGTGGGGATTCAACCGAATTCGATAATGCCTACACCTCATAAAGATTGCTCGTAAATGGACAAGGTGATCAGCTCGGTGTAAAGAATGAGCAGGCAAATCATCGAGATAGGGTTGCACAATGTGCTTGATGTCATGAAATGCATAAGACATGGCCCGTTGAAAAGTAGCACCGGCATTCTTAAGGCCAAAAGGTAATTTGCAATAAGCAAATGTCCCCCATGGACAAATGAATGTCGTTTTTGGTTGATCGGCAGGTAGAATATTGATTTGATTATAACCTGAGAAACCATCCATGAAGGAAAACATCTCACTTCCGGCACAATCATCAATAATTTGATCGATATAAGGCGTAGGATAGTTGTCTTTTGGACAAGCTCGATTGATATCCCTATAATCGATACAGATTCTTATTGTTCCTTGTTTTTTATTGACGGGAACAATATTCGATACCCAATCCGTTAACGGGATCGGATAAATGAAACCTGCTTTCAACAGCTTTTCGACTTCGGCTTTGATTGCAGCTGCTTTTCGAGGGTGAATCTGACGCAACCATTGCCGAATGGGTTTAGCATCCGGTTAGGTTTTGATTTCATGAACAACAATGGCAGGATCAATTCCCGGCATTTCTTCGTAGGACCAGGCAAACACGTCGCGGAATTCTTGGAATAGGGCCTTGTAAGTTTCTATTTCTTCGTCAGTACATGCGGCACCTATATGAATGTTCTCCTTGATTCCGGGCTTCACTGAAATATCAATGGGAATAGTACGAGAAATATTCCCTAAATTCAGCTCGGAATCAGAATGTTTCGTTGGATCCTGAGCGTCTTTGACATATTCAGCGGTAAAGATAGATGAAAAATCATTTTCAAAGGCATCATCCTTAGGTAAAAACGAAGATCTGTGATGGAGATCTTCCCATGGTAGATCATCTACACTTAGGATTTCGCGAAGTTGTTCGTCAGATGACACTTCTTCGGGAAACGTTATCCGTTCTAAGGGTGAGGTGAAAAGTGACTCTTCACTGACCACATTCATTTGGTCGGTTGAATGAAAGTCGGTAAAAGACATAAGAGCTTCATAAGCAATCTCATACGGACTCAACGGCATAACATCACCGAGTGAGTCTAGCTCAGAGTCAGAGGGAACATACCAAGGATCATCATAAATAATGTTTTCTGACGTGATCATATGAATTGTTGCGAACGAAGGGTCTGCATTGAGTGGAGGGAGAGGAAAAGTTCCCAGTAAACCGGAATCCTTAACTAAACCTACACCAATGTCCCTATAAGGGATTGTCGTTTTACCAACATGCTGGATAGTTTCTAAAGAGGTTGGGTCGGATGAAAAGTATGTCAGCTGATCAATAGTCACGATCTTACCGTTATGTGGAAACTTAATGACTCTGAAGACCGATGAAACGACCGCTGTCATAGCATATGACCAACTTCGACCCAAAAGAAGGTTGTAGTCTAGAGGGGCATCAACCACTTCCACATCCAGACTAACGGTTTTACCTTCGACCCCTATAGGCAATTCTTGTAGAATACCAAACGGACGGAACCCACGGCCATCAAAGGCCTTAAGGATGGTGGGGGATTGGTTCAATGAAGGAGAACCAAGCGATCTCCAACATTGAATCGACATAATACACGTAGAAGCTCCCTCATCAATCACAGTCCGATGAATAGGCCTGTTTTTGACTATCACTGGAATTTGGAAAGCCATTTGATGGGGGAGACGCGGTGTACTACTTTCTAGATCAAAGATCATTAGGTTCGGGTCCTGAACATCGACAGCTCCAATAGCCGACAAAAGCAATTTTCGTTGCGCTGGACATGATTGCAGCACTTCGAGCGCCGACATTGCTGAAGGTGAAACAGCTAAGTCTTCAACAATGTTGTAATTCTGGGCTGCTCTCGCATGTGGATTGAAAGCAGACCTTCGAAGTACACCCTTGGCGGGCGGCTTAATCACTAAGTCTGGGTTAGGTTTTTCGATCTGTAGTGGATCGGAACCAGGAGTTGAGGTTGATGGGTTAGAGTGAGAAGATTCTGCTTCTTTACCATCAACAGGAGCCTTACTACCATAATCTTGCGATCGAGTCGCAATCCTGACATGAGACATCATCAAAATGGGTTCTTCACTGGCATTCGAAGAAGAACCTATCATCTTATTTTCCTGCTCGGGGAATGGATTCTTTAACACAGCAGGAGTCGGAGAACCTTTAACTATTTTCACTACCTCGGCCCGATGAGGGCAGTCTCTCGTAAAATGATCTTCTTCACAAATGAGACAAGGATAACGAGGTTTGCGCTTTTCGTCATTAGTTTCCGACTTTTCCGTTTTCTCCTTTGGAGCCTTGTCTGCTTTAGCCTTCTTCTTTCCTTTCTTCTTTCCACCGTTTTTGGATTTGGCCGTAGATGACTCTACAGCGTGAATGTCGGCGGTAAGTTCAGGAGGAGAAGACTCTCCTGTCGGAGAATCAGGCAAAGTGATAATTGGAGTATTGGAGGTCTTGGAAGACTTCTTCTTACTCTTCGTAGTCACGATACCGATCATACCATCAGCGGCATGAGATCCCGAAGGAGCAGCAGCGATTTGGTTTGACTTTGGAAGATCCGGAATTTTCTCGTGTAACGTACCCGACTGAGTGTAAACTAAGTCAAGGTATTGTGCCTGAGCAATGACTTGCTCCTCAGTAACTACGCCGGCCTTAGCTACATCTTCAGTAATTCTTGGTAATAATGATTTTACAAACCATTCAGCTAAAATTTGGTCCGGGATAAAAACTTTCACTAATCTCCTTCGACGTCTCCACTCATGGATGTGATCAGAAATGTACGTGGATGTCGATTGTTTTAGCGAAGTTAATAATTCCGTACCATTATCGTATCTGACTGGTAACTGAAAATGAGTTAAGAATGAAGTAGCTAACTGGCTAAAGTTGTAAAAAGAAGCCCGTGGCAACTCAATGTACCACTTGGCTGCGAGACCAATGAGTGTACGCTGGAAAAGACGTAAGCGGATAGAATCATCTGAGATGGAATTTGATGCACACCAGAGGTGGTAAGTCATCACGTGATTAGACGAATCCTCTCCAGACTTACCTTCGAACTTGGGTATATCGCTGGGCAACTTATTTGGCATTGGCGGCCAGAACGGAAGATACTGAATTGGATCGTTCGTTAGGCGCGTCAAGTCGGGTAAATCTAAAGTCGCAATAAATGGTAACTGCCGGTTAGGATCTCTGAAACTCTGAGTCACAATACCAGCCCCAGGAGGAGGATATCCAGGATAACTAGGAACAGGATTCGCATTGGGGATATTATATCCTCCTGGAAAACCAGGATTAACCGGACCGTACTGGGGTTGTTGAGGTGGTTGATAATTGTACCCAGGATACGGTTGATACTGGTAAACCGGTTGTTGGGCAGCTTGCCCAGGTTGATACTGTCCCTGGTACGGAGGTTGAACAAATTGAGGTTGAGTAGTAACAACCGTACTTGTACCAGGTTGACCTGCAGGCATCTGGACTGTGGTTTGAACCGTGGGTCCAGACAACGGTACAGATGTCTGAGGAGCGGTTACAGGGACAGTAGAAACCGGAGCTGCCGATACTCCAGATGTAAGCATGGTAGATGAAGCGGTAGTTGCTGCAGCCGTGTGAGGAGGAGTACTCGGAATATCTCTTCCGCAGCTTGGGTTATCTATTCACCCTCTGACGAGTTAGTTTCTATGCATGGGGTAAGCCTCGGTCAAACAACGAATAACATTGCAGAATACAGTGCAGTGGTTGAATTATTATCCGAATCTATTTCATTTGGAATTCGACGTTTGATAGTGAGGTTAGATTCTGAACTTGTTGTATTACAGCTTAATAGAGTTTATGCCATTAGAAATCCTGTGTTATTAAGGTTGTTTTTGAGAGTGCGTCTCTTGGAACGTGAATTTGATTACATTGAATATCAACATATTCCAAGGTCTTTGAATACATTAGCAGATGCAATTGCTTCTCGAGTGTTGGACAGACATTTATAATAATCATGCAAGTAAATTTAAAGACATTTCATCATACATGTTAAACAAGATAAGCCGGTAATAGTGATATATAGATATAGATAGAAGTGTGTCCAAAAATATATACATCGTCTTCGATCATAGGTTTAACACACCTTATGATCGGCAAAATGATAGTGCAAAAAGTCAAAAATGTCACATGTGACTACAAAAGTGACTAGTCAATCACTGGTGGTGCTCTCTGTACGACACCACTGCGCGGGCTATCTTGCGCAGAAATCTCCTAAACGGTCCAGGGACCGCGACCACGAAGCGCTGAAGCCTCATTGGAATATCATCCATAGTAGTCTCAGGTATATCTGCCGTGAGACGCTCTAGATCATGCTCCAAATCGGCTAGTACTTCTGCTGTCGCATCCTGTAAGGCCGGTGCCGGTGCAGCTGGATGTCGTCTGTCGTAAGGCCGGAGATTGGCTGGACGCTGTGGTCCAACATCTGCATTTTTAAAATTTTACTGTTACTTTGAGACGATATATATAAAAAATATAAAAAAATACATAATTAGAAAACTTGTGAAAATGAAAGTACCTCTGTCATCCCATTGTTCTCCCTGTGGAAGAACCATGTCCGGATCACCTCTGAAATCCATTCCGGCATATGGAAAGTCTTGTATCACAAAAAGCTGGCCCTCTAGCCAGTCGAAGTAACTGTCTGAGAATCGAACCACTGCAGCACCCTCGTCAGGATGTCGGGCCATCACCGCAACCCATCGAACAAGCTTTGGCTCCCGAGGACCCAAGTCATCAACAGTGAGTTGCTGAGGGATCAGCATAGGAACTCTCTCCAAGGCAAAGCTCACGACTAGAGGCCCATATCCAAAAGTCTTTAGTCGTCCGTTCTTTGCCTTGGTTAGTTGGCTCTTCATATGAGCCGACACAGCTTCGCACCAGTTGAAGATGGTGCCTTGGTAACAGTCAACTGCCATCCGCATTTGGGATCCGGAGGCAATGTGCAAGGCGGCCGCCCCACAAATCCTAGTGACCGTAAATGCAATAACTCTAAGTTCCGCCAGAGCGATGTGCTTTATCTCCACGCCTTTTTTATGGCGAGTCCCTGGTCTGCACCACTCCTCGCGGAGATCATCAAGGGATTGGCCACCCGGCCTGGTCCCCGCAAGGTTGAGTTGCTCACCTCTGTTTGGCAAGCCAGTGAGAAAGTATACATCCGAGGGCTCTATCTCGAGCTGGTGCCCTCCAATGTAAAAGCATTGATCTTGAACGTTCCATCGCTCAACCAGCCATTCCAAAAATCTTACCTGGCCCCTCATGCCCGGTATGGTCCAATATTTGTACAATCCACATGTTCTTAAGGCATCCAGAGAGGGTTGGTGGTTAATCGCAGCTTCATCGTCCTCTACGTGCTCTCTCTCTCTCCAGTCTAACATGTTTAAGGTCCTGCACATCAAAAGAGTCAATTAGAAATTAATTTGAGCAAATCTGGTGGTTTTTTTAGAGAGATAGGGTTTTGAAATGCGCCCTTTGCGGAAGACGCACCCCGGCTTTGTAGCACAGGGCGTCCGGACGCAGCTCGCCTGAAGGTGGACTGCGTCCCCCGACCTTTTTCCCGTGTGCGAAAAAGTCGGGGGACGCGGGTCACCCGAAGGGCACCTGCGTCCGCCGAGGGGCGCATTTTGAACCCAAAACCCCCCCAAAAAATGAAACAGAGACCAAAAACAAAAAACTAAACGGATAAAAATGAAGAGTGGGATGTGTAAAATACCTCGGTGAAACGGCGTTCGATTCCGACGGTCAGATTTTCCGCAGCAACCACGGGAAGTTTCTTGTCAAAAGCTCCTTTTTCAACCTCAACAGTGAAACGGTAAAAATGACATGGTAAAAGGTCTTTTTATAGGTTTTTTGGATGAATTAGTTCATTTTTTACCATGAAAAGATGTTTTCGAATGTATTTTTGCCTATTTTAAACAGGTATGAGTAATGTGTCGCTTTTGTGCAGGACGAAGGGATTTCGAGGGAAATTGTAATTTTTCACAAACAAAATTTCAGAGTCATCTTTTAAGCCCTTTTCTGACTCCTAAAACATGAAAAGATCGCCGAGTGTTTCTTTTTCACTCGTTAAAACGGAATTAAAAGACGGTCCCCTTTTAGCTCTTTTCTGACCGCAAAATCAGGAAAAGATTGCCGGGTTTTTGTCGTTTCAAACTCGATAAGGAAATAAAACGACGTGTCTTTGATCGCTTTTTACTTTTCAGGTCAACGATACTATTATGAAAGTACTCCTTGGTCGCAAGATCAAGCGGTTCCCCCAGGTATTATTTTATACTTTTTCGGGCTTGAGGGACACAAATATACGAAAAAGTTCAACGTGGAGTTTCCTTAAGTTTTTCAGACTCTCTAAAATTGAAAAACGCCGAGTTTCTCCTATACTGGGCTCGTTAAACTTTTACAGTAAAGGACCTGTTCAATTACAAACAGGAACGAACCACTCCTTCCTAGGGTTCGCATTTAAACTAGGTTGGACTCGTCCGAAGGATGAGCTTATAATCAAGCATATGTTATCCTCCTCAAGCTTGTTAAAAATAAAGAGGTACTTGCCAGAAATGGTGGGGGAAAAAAGAGAAGAATGAACCTATTTGTCACCTTTTGCCTCAGAAGAAACTTTATTACCGCTCTTGAACACGACACTTTTCATTCACCTGGGTTGGGAAATCTTTTACCTCACAGTTGGCTAAATCACTTTGAAAATCTTTAACCGGGTTCAGGGATCAACTTTGAGTTATTCGTCACCAAACCATCTGTTGTGTCGTTATGTGTTCAAGAGGTCTGCAAGCAAAACTTTCATCTGCAAAATACTTGTCATCCATTTGACCATCCCTGAGTCAGTCCTTACAGCAACATTTCTTCAACTTGAACAATGATTTCGTGTTGCGGGCTTGCCTGCAACGGGTCGCTTTCTATCGACATCGACACATTATCTAGAAAGATGACTTAGGAATCGACAGTACCTTGAAGTCTGCATGCATCAATGGCAGGTTTCTCGCCTTTGACGTCAGTTTACATCATTGACTTTCGATCAGAGGATTCCGTGAAGTGTTCGACATCAAAACATCTATTCACATTTCACGGGTTGTGCTTGGTACTTTGAGGACCATTGACATTACTGGTGGTTTCTCTCATGCTTGTTAACAGTTTACATCATTGACTGGTAATCAAGTGGTTTCTACCATGTTCGACATCGAATCATTTAATCACATGGCTAGAATCGTACCAATTCGGGAAGTAGAAGTGAAGACCCTGGATCTAGTTTCTACCATCCAGGCTGCGAGGAGTTTTGTATTCATTGTCTATGTAGACTTATCATAAACAGATGGCTGCGTCCATACTGTGTCTACAAAAGTCTATAAAAATAATGTACTGCAAGATCATTCCTGTATCAGGATAGTTAGTCCATTAGTTAAAGTTTTGAATCTGAGTATGGGAATGCCTACCTCAGTGATGATATAATCTTATCCATGTATTTTGTGTTGAAAATTGCAGGTTCCAACCAGGCCATCCACAAGGCAATCCTTGAAATGATAAAGCGCTTCACCCTTCCTAAATTACAAAACCCTATTCTATTCCAGGCTTCGCACTTTAGGGGGCAATCTGTTACACTAAAAAATGTCACCTTGACTACTTACAGTTAGTATGGCTCAAATCAACAGTCATGCTACCCTCTTAGGCAAGTCTCATGCCTCTGTTATCCATCTCAAACTCAAAAAAGAGAGAAAGTCTTGTAAAAATCATGTTTATCTCTGGGGTCGCAGGTTCTCTCTAGCCTTACCTGCGGGGACGCGGACCATGTTCACAAAATCTGCGTCCATGGACGCTCTGTATGTTAAGGGACAGGTGCGTCCCTCTGTAAAAGGCAAAATGCGCGAGTTTTATCTTGAAAAAGTTACTTGTGGTTACTTCTAGAACATTCTAGAGGTCGGTTTGATGAAATGGATGCGCCTCCAGTTGGTTCATGTATCTCTATTAAGGGGGAACTTATCCCATCAATAAGGGAGCTATCCCACCCATAGAGGGGGATGATCCCATTGATAGTGGACCTGAATAACCTCTTTACAGCACTATAAATGAAGGCATTGAGCCAGAAGGAGAAGAGGTTGGAGCTATACATTTTCTTTGGGTAAATGCTGCAGGATTTAGGTCTTCCATTAGAGCCTTTGTGAGGAGAGATTGTCTTCACTTGATTCTACTTGGGAGAGGGTGAGCTTTGTCAAAGTAGAGGAAAACCCTTGATGGACCCTGGGAGGAACTTGCACAACACCAAGGCCAGGTTGTAAGAGTTTCTTTGTTTCGTTATTAATACAAACTGGTTTATTTTTCTCAATAGCTTGTGTTAATGAGTTATTTCATGTGTTCCTTGGTCTGCATGTTGAATATATGTTTTATTATATGAAATGCAAGTGCTTGGTAATTGTTTGATTGTTTGTGGTTGCAGGAATTGACTTGAAGGAGGAGCTCATCCGGATCGTCAAGAACGAACTTCAACAACAGCGTTTTGGAATAAGGTAAGCCTAAACACTTGTAGTTTTCATGTTGTAAAAGGTGTATTTAGAGAAAGATTACTCCATTTTGTCTTGTTTGTCATTAGAATGTCTTAGGCTTCTAGGAAGGTCAGTCGTGTCCGCACCCTTGACAGATTCCGTGTGACATGTTGGAGTCTCCTTAGCTTAGTATTCTCTACATGAATGATTTGGTTGATCTCCTAAAGTTCTTGGAGCCATGCCACATTGGGTGTCCTCTTCACCTTTGGTACAATATCTATTGAAAATTTTGCTTCATCGCCCGAATCGGAACCCAAATCGACAAGTCCATCTGTTGTGATCCAAAGAGTTGCAATCTTCCTTTTGTCACCAAAATCTGACCCCAAGTCAATTGGTCTACCTCGTTCAAATCACATGGCTATGACCTTCTCATCTTCCTCTAATTCAGAATCATGACCTTGTTGCATGGTGGTAGTTGTAGTTTTCCTCTCCCTTCTGTCATTCCTCTTAGGCCTTAGCTCAGGGTGCAATTTCCAACAATTCTCTTCATCGCGTCCCTCTTTCTCACAATGTGTACAAGAGGCCTTTGCCTCTCTTCTCTTGTTGGTGGTGGCTCCTTTTGGGTGGTAATTTTTTTCATGCATCCCCCTGCTCTAAAGATGCATGGCCTTCAGACTGGCCTCATCGATAGTAGTAGGCTCGCACAATAGTAATGAATTTCTTATTTAACTATGTAAGGAACTGATATAGTTAGTTACAATCTTTGGTGAATCTAATGGAATGCTCAAATTCAATGCTTGTTTCCTAAATTCTTTAGTGAATTTTTTCACATTTTGACCCTTGATTTGCCTTAGGTGTTGGCATTCCAGTAACGCCTTTTGTTTATATCCCAGAGGGTAAACCTAATTCTTCAATGCAGAAACAAAATTTGGCCATGAGGAAAGAAGGTTACCCACATTTTTTCTGCCTTGCAATCTACTCTCCCACAAAATGAGATGGTTCCACTCAGTTGAAGGGATGCCAACTGGATCTTTTCCTTGTCTTCCTTGATCTGTTGAATCCAGAAGTAGACCTCAATATTCATAATCCAATCGTTGATATTTTCTACATTACATTCTCCAGCATACATAGGCAAGTTAAGCTTTACATCTAGTTTAAGGAAACATTTCTTAGATGTATTTCGATGACGTCAACAAGAATGATGAGAAGAAGAAGAAGAAGCGGAACCATCAGCGGAATATGGAGAGGGAGGGGGATATTATCTACTATCTCCATGATGTACTGATCTATTGTAAATGGGAGCTTTCTTCTCATGCCCATGTGCCATCTCATACTCTGAAAACAACTTGTCCACTTCCTCTCCCATATTGTAGAATACCTTACAGAAATTTTTTTCCTCTTCCAAACAAGTTTCTACATTTTCCATGTTTCTTCTTCATTGTGCACATCCTACTTTAGGATCAAAGGACTTAAGCTTTCCTTCGCCCTTTGGTAGCTTGTTCTGGGTTAGCATATACACATGCAATTTGCATCGACAAAGACCTACGCTGATATTAAACTTGATCCAAGATATTTTAGTTATAGATGGATCAAAATTACATGAAACCGATCTTATAAACCATGTAACATAAAAGAACATAAAACAATGCAGAAATGACACGATAAGCAAGAAAACCATGACAAAAATATTTGATTATGGAGTTCGTCCAATTTGGACTACGTCTCTAGGCCCTTCTCAATAGTGGGGAAGCCTTCATTCATTAAGTGGCATAAAAAGAGAGATAAACGTACAAGCAACAATCTTTATTATAGTCCTTATACCTCCAATATGGAAGATGGACAAAGAATGGAGAGCTAGGCTTCAGAAATAGACAATACCACTAAACTCCTCGAAAAAAATTATGCAAAAACACCCATCGAAGCTCCCAATTTGGATAATCATGCCTTCTGCAACTTCTCGGAACCTCCTTGCTACTCAAGGCGAGGTCGTGGCCTATTCCCAGGGTTAGGATCTACTATACAATGAATTCTGAATTAATCAACTAGTCTTGTCACCTTATTCTGACACAGAATGGTCTTTTATACAAGCATGGCAGAAATGCGTAAACTCCTAGGCAGTTCTAACCGTAAGCCAAGTTAGTCAAGAAGGATTGTCTTAAGACCAACGATCTTGGGCCTGAATGATACATGCAAAAAACCTTTACAAGTATGGTGAAACCACTTTTAAATATGCATGAAACCTCTTTGACTACTTGTTGAACTTGGAAACTGATGCTATCGGCTGTTCTTAGCAATCGAAGTTCCATTGATATACAAACCATCCCTTATATCACATGGTTGACGATACAACGGACTCTTTTGGCTTATACGAAATAATATCTAACACATCGCATTAGGGAACCCGATCGCAATCGTAATCAGTGCTTAAACCATCGGCATATCAACCCAACTTGCATTTTACAATAACATGGACCCACCATGATTATAAATCTCAATGTATAAAACATCGTGTCTTGCATTCCTATCGCAATCGGAGATTACTGCAAGGGCCACTTCACATCCCCTAGCCCTTCTGCAATTGCAATATGTGATATATCACATCACAACTAGGCTTTGTTGGGGGGGTGATCCTTAACACTTGTTCCTCCGATCCATGTTGTGCAATATACAATCGCAACCAAGATCCTATTAGAGCCGATCCTTAACCCCTTTATCCTTTCACGAGTGCGATATGTGATTATCGCATTGCAACTTCCCTAGGGCCGATTTTCCCTTAAGATGCTTCATCTCCTTGCTACAATATGCGATATGTGGGACCAATGGCATCTTGCCATTTAGTGCTTACCTATTCGCTAAGACTTTTGCCACGTGGTCTCCTCCTGCCACGTGGACAAGTCAAACTTGGAATTTGACTTGCTCTAACTTCTTCATATGAACTTGGACTTGAGTGTCGTTCACACCATTGGAATCCAAATGACGAGTACTTCAATCTGATGCTAAGTTTATCCAGATTTTTCTATTTTTAGTTTTAATCCCTTTACCATGCCACTGGTACTTTTCTAACGATCTAGCTAGATGGATCCTCTTGGATCATTGGTTCTACTTTGATTATCACAATTTGTAGGATCTAGTGGTCCTCCAAACCAACTTATAGAAGCTTTCTTAACTAGTCTGCTTATTTTTCTACTTCACATGTAGCAACATATTTAGCCTTATCACTACTCAAAGCATCTGTATCTTATTTTCTACTCATCCAACAAATCATTGTGGATCCCAAACTCAAGAAACCACTAGTAGTGATTCTTCCATCTATCTCATATCCACCCCAATCAAACTCTGCCAAACCTATTAATTGAATCTCCTTCCCATCATATTTTAGATAGTGATGAATAGTTTCATATAGGTATCTCAAAATGTGCTTAAATTGTATCTATCGAGTGATCATGACAAGGCTTCAACTTAAATTGACTAATAGTGTTCACAACAAAGCATATATCAGGTCTACTATTCACCAAGTACATCAAGGAGCCAACTAAATTTTGGTAACTTATGTTCAAAATAGCAACAAGAAATGCTAAAAATAACACTGTTATAAATAGAATTTCAGCCAGTGTTGAACATCGCAACAAAGAATGAAAAAATGGAAGTGCTAAAAATAGCATTTCGAGATACCTTTCTATTTTAGTCAGTCCCTAAACTAAAATAGTGAAGTAAAATTCGAATTTGATCTTAGCAGTTGTTTGTAAAATAATTAATTAATTCATCTTAAGTTAATTAGTTAAGGAAAATCAAACATGAAGTCTATGTGGGGACATGCAACAGTTTCTCCTTTAATTGAGGAATTTATCCATCAGTTAAAGAGATAAGGATGAGTTGTAATATTGAGTTCTAATTAGTTGGCTCAATTAACTAAGTCAAGTCCAGTTAGATTAATTCAAACAATTTGTTGAATTAATCTAAGTTAAGTTAGTTAATTCTTGCATGCATGTAACTACTGCACTTCAGATAACTGAGTATTCTCTCATAAATAACTCATGCATGTCAGTTCAGACAGAGACCCAGTTGAGATTGGATGGAGGGACAATGTACTATCAGTTGCTAGAATATTCCATTATGAATATTCCTTACATGCAGAAGGATTTCTTTCCTTGAGGATTGTGCAGTTACTTCTTTAGGTTTTGTGAGTGTGATGAGGCCAATTCACACATGTGGATTCACTGGACCCCAAGAAAAACTGCACAAGGAAATAGGAGGCTTGGAGGGCTTGAGTAGGACATATACTATGTCTATTCAGTCTGTGAGTTATATTGTTTGATTGCAGAGAGAGCAGGATAGATTGAGAGCTAATTCTTTTTGTAACTTGAACATGATTTCCACTTATATGATAATACAAAGATTGGGGTTTTAGGCTAAGGCTTTCCCCAGGCTATTTCTTCTATGTTATGTGTGATTGATTTCTCATTCTCAGTTATATGTGTTCTCTTGATCTTTATCAATTCGATTAAGCTTCCGCAAAGTGTTGTGGAAGTAGATATTGTATTTTGTTTTAGTATAGTGCATAATATATTGATCTACAATGGGAATTTCTACATGGTATCGGAGCAAAGGTGATCAAGGCGAAGAAAAATATACAAGAAGGAGGAGTTCAATGTTTGTGGTTCCTGAATATAGAAATCGAGTTCTTATCACATCTCAATTTCACCAAGGGCGTTTAGCGGTTTAAGACTCAATTATGCCCTTTGATGGCAACTTGAATTATATAGACTGGAAGGATCACATGGAGGTAGTATTAGAGGATAATGGCCTAAAGGACTTCATTGATCAAGAATTCCACATGTCAACTGATGCTACTCAACTGGTGGAATGGAAGAAATGTGTGGATAGAGCAAGAAGAATCCTCTTGGAGGGAGTTCGAGACCACATTGTCTTGAGCCTCCATGGGAAGGAGACACTATTTTCGATGTGGAAAACATTGAAAGATTTATATCAAAACAGCAGTGATTAGAGGAATCTGGCGCTAAAAGACAAGCTTCGTAAGATCAAGTGTGAAAAGGGCGACACGATATCTACATATTTGAACAAGCTCACCACCTGTAGGGATGATCTTGGAAGTGTAGAGATCATGACCACTGATGATTACATGGTGAGTCTTGCACTCCTCGATATTCCTAAGAGCTAGCATAGCTACCAAGACTCGGTTAATGGAAGAGAAAAACTGCCAAATTGGGAACAACTTTGGTCGGATCTGACGAAGGAGGAAATAAGAAGAAGCACCAGAGACGGATCCTCATCGAAGCAAGATGATGAGGAAAATATAGCCTTAGCGAGTAAGGTGAAGAAAGGGAAACGGAAGGCATCCCATTCGAAATCCAGTTCTTCCCATGGTGGGAAGAAGATTGAAAAATCAAAAGTGCGATGCTTTCATTGTCATGAAGTGTGCCATTATGCTACGAATTGTCCACAAAAGAAATCCAAGGCAGGTTCCTCGAGGGGATCTGATGGTGAGGCACTAGCCTCACAGTTTGAGTTGGATTTCTCACTTATCACATGCATGGTTTCATCCATGGTGGGATGTGTGTGGTACCTGGTTTTGTGGGGAAAAATGCCTATGCAGGATAATCCTATCCACCTAAGGTGTGACAGTGCCTTAGCAACAAACAGAGACAGCTATTCTAGTATTCTTCCTTTATGAATTAAGAATGAAGAGAGATAGATGGACTAACCGGTGTCTTCCGTTTGTGCCTCGATCCGGTCTCTCTTCTCTTTGAGGGTTCCCAGCTACTTGCCTTCTCGCTCGCCCAACTTCAAGAGGTTTCTGCAAGATCACAAGAAGAGAACACTACACAAGACATGGATTCATATTCATAACTAGTTCAGGATTAGAAATAAACTAAACATACTAATGCAATCATACATCAAAGATACACCAATATATAAGAGAAACCAAGATAGCTTTATTGATGAATAACAAGGTTCAGGAAGAGATACAACCCAAAGGGCTCCAATCCAGCATCTCCTTCCCAGCAAATGGAATTCCTATCTTCACCCCCTTCAAAGCATTAAGCACCCAATGATTCCAATCTCAAACCAACAGCAATTCTTTGCAATAACAAAATTCCAGCCTCTAGATCTCATGGAGGAGAGATCCATATATAGATGTTTGGAGAGAGGATGAGTCAGCTTGAGATCTGACTAGTGTCCTCTCCCTCTGTTAGTTCTTGATTCCACTTGGAGGTTCTTGCTTCCGCTTGGAGATTAGGAACCTCTTACTCATAACCAGTCGAATTCACTGAGGCAAGTGTCATTGAGGAAGATTCTGGAAGCTTCCTGGGTCTTGACACCTCTTGGAATGAACTTGCCATTTGGCAAATCTCGCTCAACGCACCCTGGTAGTGCTTCTACCTGCGTTGCAGTGCAGGTAGCCAGTGTTGGCTTTGACATTCAGCGCAGACAGCTAGTGGAGCCACTGAATTGATCCTGAATTGACTTGTTTTTGAGAAGTTTCTGGTGGAGAACTTCTGTGAATTGCTGTGGTTTGTTAGCCTTGTTCCTATAGGGGTAGGAACAACATGTTTAGGGACTTTGGATCCCTTAGATTATGGACTTTTCATGCTCAATGTTGTAAGGCACAAAAATGTCTATAACAGTTTCCCTCTAAAGTATGAGGTCGTTTATCGGGTGAAATGCTTTATCAGGGGGATCCGAAGTTCATCCAATGCTGGGAGGAGACCTGTAATAAGATACAATACAATACATTATTTTTCATACTGCTTTCATGATCTAGCTGAGGCGGGCATTCCCATGCTCAGCTTTATAAATTCATTTTTCCGTACATAGAACAGACAATCGTCTGATGGTAGACTGATAATTTTGATGAAATTATCATCCTTTGGGTAGGATGATTATCTGCTGCAATGATGTACATGTCAATGTCTTTATCTTTCCTGAATATATATCACAGCCCGGATGGATGAAACTAGATCCGGGGTCTTCAAACTCGTTCGATCTTCACTCTAAGTACAAGTCGATCCATGTGAGAAATGTTCTGAAGTCGAACATGGAAAGACATCGCTTGATTACCGATCAATGAGGTAAACCGTTAACAAGCGTGAGAGGAATCACCGATAATGATAATGACCCTCAAGGTACTGCAGTACAATTCACGTGGTGTGAATAAAGGACTTGGCGTCGAACACCACGTAAAATCTTTCGGTCGAAGGTCATTGATGTATACCTGTCGCCGGAAGTGAGAAACTTGCCATTGAGGCATGCAAGCTTCAAAGTACTGAAGGGGTTGTTCCTAGATCAACCTCTTGGATAATGAGCTGATGTCGACAAGAAGCGATCCGTCAAAGGAGGGCCTTAATGAATCCTACATCAATGACACGGAACGGAGCTAATGATTTTAATGGAGGTGAAAACGATCTGTGACATATGATTCAGGGTGGCGGTCGTGAAAGGATGAAGGATAATGTACGGCAGTGGATGGGACACGGTTGACTTTTCTGAACGACTTCTCTTGAACATATGGCGACACGGATGCGATGGATCGGTAGCATTACCCCAAATATGGATGGTATGGAGAAACCATGGATGTGACCGGTGAATGAAACAACCCAACCCGATTGTGGTACGGAGGAAAAGTGTCATGTTCAAGAGCGACTTGCTACCATCAAAGTTTTCTTGAGTTTCTCCCAATTTTTCCCCAGTCATTGCTGACCAGTACCTCTTTATTTTTGTCAATCTTGAGGAGGATAACATATGCTTGTTCTATAACCTGCCCTTCGGGCAAGCCCATCGCTATGTTTTAACGAGCCTAGCGATAGTGAAACTCGTTCTCGTCTAAAGACAAGTTTGTCGCTATTTAATGATTTTAACGAGTCTAACGACAAAGATAACTCGGTTCTTTTCATTTTTAGAGAGTCTGAAAAGATACATAAAGTTAACTCCAAAAGTCCTTTTTCGTCATCTAATCCCTTAGGTCCGAAAAAGTATAAAACAATACAGAAGGGATGAGTTTTCAATAGTTTTAACGAGCCGAATAAAACAAGCGCTCGATCTTTTTGTGCAATAATCCCTCAGGTCCAAAAATATTAAAATCTAGAGGAGGGATAGCTCTTCCTGTCCCTTTAACGAGCTGGAAGGCCAAGGACTCGGCAACCTTTTCATATTTTACGAGTCAGATGAAAAGAGCTTAAAGAAGACTCGTCTTTTGAGGAACGAGTGATGAAACGGGTTAGCTGCTGATTCCAGGTACAGGTTGGAATTTTCCAATCACGGCAGTGTCACAAGGATGGCTAGTGAAATCACTCTTCGCAGCTGTTCCTCAAAATGGGTAAACAAACATATGGAGGTGAACGATCGGCCAATGGAAAAGTGGAGGTGACGGGCAAACACGACCAAGGCTTTAATGGCTGATGATATTACATTCACAGTGGCTATTTACCGGGATAGTTCATTTTTTAACGAGCTTAAACGCGGGTTGAAACATTTGCTCGATCTTATGTTTATTTTTTAACGAGCATGAACTATGCGCTAAAACTGCTCGGATCTTGTGTTTATTTTTTAACGAGCATGAACTGTGTGCTAAAACTGCTCGATATTATATGGTCAAATTTTTTATTTTTTACCATAACCAGCTTTGCCCTTTTCAAAGATAGTACTGTATCCTCAATTGCTGCATCAAACTAGTTAGAAATGAATAACATTTGCTTGAAAATGAGATTAGAACCCTAATATTTCACTTTGAACTACGTAAAAAGCAATTAAAAAGTGTTTTTACCTCTCATTTTACCATTTCATTTGAACTTTGTTTGTTGGAGCTCTGGAGGTGCCTCTTCCCCCTTGATTTTCATCAGCTGATTCCGGGAGATTCTGCGGACGATTTTCGGCGCCGTCTGGACCAGGTAGGAGCTAAACCCTAGCTCTTTCTTTTCATGGTTTCCTTTTCCCATTCTGTGCCTGTTTTCCTGTTCCCCTGAGCCCCTGGGGTTTTGTTAGGGCGCTCTGCCATCAGCGCAGCTGGTTCACTCGAAACCTGTGCTGAATGTCAAGCTACATGAAGGCAGTTTGACCTTCAACGCAGGTGGAACACTGGCTAGTTGCGTTGGGCATAGAAAATAGTTTTGTTGCACAGTTTTTGATGAAATTTTTGCTAGTTTCTCATCAAATCCAGGATCTAACTCCTCTCATGTTTTGTTTTCAGAGATTAGTGGAGCAAAATGACCCTTACGTGGCGAGAACGAGAACATGAAGAAGAGGACATGATTGCCCTCCATGATCCTATCATGGTGAACGCGCTGCGGAACTGTGGTCTGCTAAAGTTCTTCTATATCTCTAGTATGAGAGCACAGATCTCCCTACTGCAGTATATGCTCGATGCTTGGGATCCTATCAACCAAGTATTTCAGATCAGGAGCAAATCCATCCCTTTGACTGTGGTAGACATTTACTTCTTGACTTGTTTGTCGAGGCGGGGTGCCCCCATTTCTTTGTCAGGTTTGGCCCGAGGGAATGACTCTGTGAGAGATTATGTCCGCCGGTATTGCAGGGAAGGATCTCAGCCGAGTAGAGATGGCAAGGTCGTTATTCGTGAGATTACTGACAGATCTCTCAGGTCCATTCTGTATACTATTGGTAGGATGGCCGGTAGTGCATCTCTTCATGTTGCCAACAGATCCTATGTGCAGTACGCCTTGGAGTGCCTCCAACCGAAAATATTCAACTGGTGTGATGCAGTACTTTTTCAGATGAAAAGTCAGTTGACCAAGGTGAAGGACGGGAAGCTGAAGAACTTTGGATTTGGTTCTATTTTGACTGCCTTTGCCTTGGAGAAGATACCACTGATGCAGCCTCAGTATATCGCACTCGACTTTCCTTCTCCTACCGAGCCACGCATGCCGAGATGGGTTGATCACATGTCTAGGCATGCTGGTGAATCTCAGATTTCTTTCACTGATACCTTCTTCAGGTGGTTCGAGTGTCAGGAGATGGTCTATTCCGAGTATCCATATGTTGGTATGGATTTCCGAGGTGATCCGGACTTGGTACTGCCGGATGGCGAACAGTGGGGCGCTATTGGTAAAATCTTCGACCATATCATTGTTTACTGTTTTTATTTATAATGTCCTTGTGCTTTAATCTATCAAGACTTTAATCAAACTCATGTGTGCATGCAGATGTTGGTCCTGTTCATCCAGCAGTTCGCCCAAGAGTGCCAGTTGTTGCCCCAGCAGGGGAGACTGCTGGGAGGGTTATTCTTCGTGACCTTGATGTGGCCGAGACCCTTACAGTTGTGCAGGAGCAGGTTGATAGCCTTACTCTCGGCATTCCCGATGCGAGGATCGACGAGTTACCTTTACAGTTGCAGCGGCATACTACTGGTGTGCCTAGACGATGGACTTGTCTCTTACGCATGATTGCACAGGCCGTGACGTGCTATCATGAGCATCACTAGACTAGGGTGCCCCCTAGCATTTTTGAGTTTTTGGGTCATGCGACCGATTTTTGTCTTGGTTACAGAACATCATGTATAAACGATAAACAGCTTATATATATATATATATATATATATATATATATATATATATATATATATATATATATATATATATATATATATTTTGATTTTCGGGGTTTATTCTGGTTGAGTTATATGATCCATATGTACAACATTGATGATGTGCCTCTTTTTATAAATGTCACAAATGTCTATCTAACACATAGTTTGCTAATGAGTTGGTTAATGTGTTTAAGTTTATGGAAATATGCTGGTATTGAATTAAATCAAATTGTCTTTCCAAAATCTTAACCCTTAGGAACATGCGATAAATAGCTGGGTTGCGGACGGAATATATACCATTGAGTTGTAGTATTACGAGTTGTGAGTCTAGCCTGACGATTAGTCGGCGTATACCATGCGTGATGGCATCAGAGAGTAGTTCTATCAACGCGCTATACTCAGCGATGTTATTCGTTGATTGCCCAATACATACACCTCTGAAACTTACTAACTCGCCGCTTGGATCAAAAATGGCCTAGGCTGCGAAGGACAGGTTCCGCGAACTACGACTCGCTCCCTCGGCATATCCAACACATGTCTCCAGAAGGTTTGACATCTGCAATAAATGTAAAAAGGTGGATTACTCGACCAAAACAAACACTTTAGCGAAAACAAAATACAACAAAAGCATACAGGTTACTATTTAAGCATAGTAACGCTTGAGGTACAACCCATTACGGGGTTGCGCCAGTGGAATTCCGTCATAATCCATTAACTCGTAGGCTCCTTTTGCTAACACTCGTTTAACAATATAGGGGCCCATCCATAAAGAATTAAATTTACCTGCTCCCAATTTATCGGATTCTTGGTCATAAAGCAAGACCAAGACACCTTCTGAGAAGACACGGGGTTTGACATTTTTGTCGAACTGCGCCTTGACTCGTTTCTTATGGGCTTCGTTAGCCAAAGCGGCATCACGACGGGTTTCATCCAATTGGATTAATTCCAAGAAACGGGCCTCTTCTTCTGAAGTTCCGGGGAGGAGATCAATTGCGAGTTTAAGAGACGAGATTTCACACTGGATTGGCAAGATTGCTTCCAGGCCATACACTAGTTGGAAAGGTGTGAACCCGGTCGCATTCCTTACCGACATTCAGTAAGCCCACAAGGCTGAGTACAGGATTAGGTGCCACCTTCTTTTGTGAACTCCGATCATCCTTTGCAACATATGCTTCAGGACCTTGTTGATTGCTTCAACTTGTCCGTTGGCTTGCAGATAATACGGGGTAGAGCTGTCGTGAGAGAGCCCTAGCTTTTCAGCTAATTCAACCATCATGTGATTGCGAAAATGTGATCCATGATCTGTAACTATAGTTTGTGGTACGCCAAACCTGGCGACTACATGATTGAAAAAGAAAAGGGCAGCTGTTTCACCAGTGTTATCTAATGTAGGCATCGCCTCGGTCCATTTGGTAAAATAGTCAACGGCGACTATAATATACCCATGCCCCCCGGTCGAGGTGGGGTTACATGTCATGAAATCGATGCCCCATTTGGCGAAAGGCCCAACAGCAACTATTGGCTGTAAAGGTGCGGGTGGCCTTCTGGTTTTGCTATCAAAAATTTGACAAGCATGGCAACTTCTGACTGCGGTTACGTAATCTTTGAACATGGTTGGCCAGAAGTATCCTGCTCGTAAGATTTTTTGTGCTGTAGCATATCCAGATTGATGCCCCCCACACGCGCCTGAATGACACTCATTCAGGGCTTTTTCGGCCTCCTCATGGGTGAGGCATCTTCTCAGAACTGTATCGATACCACAACGGTAAAGCGTGTCACCGACGATCATGTAGTCTTTCACTTGGTATCGTATACGTTTCTATTCTGAGTGAGAGGTGTTAGGCCTGAATTTTTGGGTTTGGAGATAAATTATTATATCTCCATACCACTCATTGCTTGTAGATATCAGAAACAAACTTTCGTCCACGATTGATTCTTCGGATGTTTCATCGTTGGACGACGATGGGAGATCGCACAATAATTCTGCGAAAACTAAAGCTTTCTTTGATTTTGATTTTACAAATTCCAGATCAAACTCTTGAAGGATCGCTATCCATTTTGAATATTTGCCCCCCAGAAACTGTCGCGACAATATATAAGTCATGGGGTTGCAATCTGATAGAATGGTAGTTTTCCGGAAGGGGACATAATGTCGAAATCTTTGTATCGCTTGAACAGCAGCGAGTGATAGCTTTTCAACGTAAGAATATTTTCTTTCTGTATCATTCAAGTTTTTACTTAAATAATATATAGGATGTTCAATTCCATCGACTTCTTGAACTAAAACCATCGCAATGGTCGTATCCGCTGCAGCCAGATACAGGTTAAAATCTCTTTGATAGTCTGGGGTATACATTAATAATGCTTTTACTAGAGAATCTTTCAGAGAATCAAAAGAAGCTTGCGCCACCTGATCCCAGACAAAAGGTACATCCTTTTTCAAAAGACGAGTATAACCTTTAGCAAGTTCTGCGTAATTTGGAATGAACCTCCTCAGAAAGTTTGCTTTCCCCTGGACTTTCTGAATCTGAAGAAAATTTGAAGGTGGAGGCAAATTAATGATTGCCTGAACCTTGCAAGGGTCGAGACGAATCCCATCCTTAGAGACTACAAAGCCAAGTAAACGACCAGAACCGACGCAAAATACACATTTGTGCGGATTGAGTCTTATCTTGTAGTGTCGGCAACGTAGAAATATCGCTCTTAAATGCTGCAGATGATCAGTCCGCTTTCGCGAATGAGCCGGAAGGTCGTCGAGGTATGGTTGAACGATGTTCTTGATGTCATGGAAGGCATAATTCATTGCCCTCTGAAATGTCACCCCTGCGTTCTTTAAACCAAAGGGTAATATTCGATAAGCGAATGTGCCCCACGGACAAATGAATGCAGTCTTTGACAGGTCCTGTGGGCGGATATTTATTTGATTATACCCGGAACATCCGTCCATGAATGAAAAGATTTCACATCCGGCGCGTTCATCAATTATCTGGTCCATGAAGGGTGTAGGGTAGTTGTCTTTCGGACAAGTTTGGTTTACATCCCTATAATCGACACACACTCTAATTGTCCCTTGTTTCTTCATAACAGGGACAATATTCGATACCCAATCGGTTAGAGGAACTGGGTAGATGAAACCAGCATGGAGAAGTTTTTCAACTTCTGCCTTAATGGCAGCGGCTTTCTTGGGGTGCACCTGCCGAAGCCGTTGTCTTACTGGTTTGACATCTGGATACATCTTAATTTCGTGTTCAACGATACTCGAGTCATGCCTGGCATTTCATCATATGACCAAGCAAAGACATCTCTGAACTCGCGAAAAAGAGTGTTATATATTTCCAGTTCTGAAGGAGAACATCCTTTGCCGACATAAATATTCTCTACAACATTTGTTTTAGTCGAGATATTTATGGCTATAGTCTCTTCAATATTGGATAAGTTTCGCTCGGAATCCACCGTATTTACAGTATTTGATAGGAATTCAAAAACTGAAGGGTGGTAAAGGTCATGTTGAGTATCTTCTTCATAATCTGGAAGAAGGGAACGATGGTGGTAATCATTCCATGGTGCCCCCTCAATCAACATTGATTGTAGGATTCCTTCATCGGTTCCATGCACTCTCGACCAAGGATCTAATGGGGTACCATATTGTCTAGACCTATCTACCCAAACGCTTGATGAGCGTTGATTTGGGTTCGCCTCCCATGCCCGAAACATTGATTGCTACAATATTTCTATAGGGCTTGGGGGCAAAACCATTTCATGATCCATGTTGATATCATCTTCTGAGATCTTTGTTGAAGATATCATGTTGCAGGCTCCTACCAACGCTACTTCTCCTATATAGATTGGAGGTGGAAGTGCAAAAGTTCCCATTAATGTGGGTTCTTTCAGTAGGCCTACTCCAATATCTTGAAGCGAATGGTTGCTTCCATGGATCATGGGAATGCTTCCCGTAACTTGTGAACCATTAGGGAGGAAGTCTTGTTGGTCGATGATCCTAATCCCTCCTTGAAAAGGGAATGCCATCTTCCTAAAATAAGTCGACACTACAGCTACCATGGCATATATCCATGGTCTTCCCAGTAGGATGTCGTAGTCAAGATTCCCATCGATGACTTCAACATCTATTTCTACTGTTTTCCCCCCCAGTTCAACCTTCAAGTTATTTAGGATACCATACGGCGTATATGTCCTTCCGTCGAATGCTTTCAATGTCGTCGAAGATCGCGACAAGGTCGGAGATCCTAAAGTTTTCTACCAACTCATCGACATAATACATGTAGATGGCCCCTCATCAATGATTGTTCGGTGAATAGTTTTGTTGAGGGCTTTCACTTGAATAAGGAAAGCTAGTTGAGCTGGTAATTGAGGATCGTATCCTTTGTGGTCGAAGGATACAAGATTGGAATCCTTAGGATCAACCCCACCAATAGCCGATAACAAAGCCTGCCTTTGGGATGGACAATTTTGTAGTACTTCAAGAGTCGACATAGCGGATGGCAATTGGGCCAAATCTTCCACTATGTTATAATGCTGCGCCGCTCTGGCGCGAGGATTAAATGTCGACTTGTGTACTACTCCCTTTGGTGGTTTTATTGTTAATTCAGGAATGATGGGCGGTACAACTTCTGTCGAAGTTGTTGTCGAACTACTTGGTTGATCTTTACCTTTATCGTTCGACAGCTGTGGATTCCCGTAATCTTTGTTCCTTGTCGAAATCAAAGCATCATTCTGCTGTTTTGAAACCGACAACATAAGCACTTGCGACGGGGAAGCATTTCCACTATCAACCAGATTTTGACCTGGATTTGGGAACGGATCAGTTAACACAGCTGAGGTTTGTGAACTTTTGAAGAACCTTTTAAGCTCAGATTTGTATGGACAATTGGCTGTCCAATGATCCTCGTCACATATAAGACATGGAATTTTTGGTTTCCCTTTTCCAGGAGGATTCAAAGAAGTTTTTCCGAGAGATGACTCACCTTGTTTCTTCTTCTTCCCTTTTTTTTGCTTCTTCTTGCTTCCTGGTTGATTGGTTTCTTTGCCTTTATCTGCTGATAAGGCATTTACTTCCGAAGCAAGAATTTCTTCTTTTGCATTTTGATCTGAAGTCTTACGGGCTTTCTTAGACGAAGCCTTTGTCGATTTTGCGTTTGTCGTGCAAATCACACCATCGCCGGCATGAGAGTCACTATTTGATTTAGGAGGAGGAGGAATTGAGAATTCCGGTCTAGGGGCGTCAGGTATTTTGTCGTAGAGCGTGCCAGACTGAGTGTAGACCAAGTCTAGATATTGTGCACGAGCAATAACTTGCTCCTCCGTTACGACTCCTCCCTTGGCCACATCTTCTGTTATGGCAGGAAGTAACGACTTGATAAACCATTCAGCTAATAGCTGATCGGGAACGTACATTTTCACCATCCTACGACGACGACGCCACTCATGTATATGATTGGATATATGAGTGGCCGTTGTCTGCTTGAAGTTGGTTAAGATTTCCGTTCCCGTTTCATACCTTATCGGTAATTGAAAATGGGTTAATAAAGTCGTGGCTAGGGAGCTGAAATTGTCGAATGAGGCTCTAGGTAATTCAATATACCATTTAGCCGCTGGACCCGTTAACGTCCTCTGAAAAAGGCGAAGCCTTATCGAATCATCGTTTAGGGTGTTTGATGAACACCACAGATGAAAAGTCATCACGTGATTCGATGGGTCTTCACCTGGATTTCCATTAAATTTAGGAATGTCCGATGGAAGTTTGTGAGGAATTGATGGCCACCAAGGGGCGTAAGCAATTGGATCGTTTGTTAACCGGTGTAAATCAGGTAACTCTAAAGTTGCCACGAATGGTAACTGTTGATTCAGGTTAGGTGAAGCATACCCAGGGTACGATGGAATTGCCTGAGCAATGGGCCTTTGCATACCAGCATAATGCAACTGATGTTGGTATGACTGATATGGTTGGTGGACTTGACCACTGTAAAGCGATTGATTTTGACCGTTTTGAATGTCCGGTTGTCCACTGTTCGCAAAGATCTGCTGCTCAGAACCTTGGTATACTTGTTGGAATTGTGGTTGTTGGTATTGCACCAGCCACGGTTGTGAAGCCATGCTTTGTTGCGCTATACTAATTGTCGGACCAAGATGTGGGGTAATTATACCCGTTTGGACCTGTGTCGCCCCACTAGTAGGCGATTGTGGTTGAGTCACAGGGTCAAGGGGCTGTTGCATTACAACCTGAGAAATCTGAGGTTGGAATACAACATGCAACGTTTGAACTTGCGACACTGTTACAATAGCCGGTGTGGTCGGGATGTTCGACATAGGTACACATTGTTGCATAGAATACACAACCCTTGGTTGTTGAGGTAGCATAGGTACCCAACCACTTGATGTAACTCCAGTATAACCTGAATACTCTTGTGAACTCCCGTATGGATATCCTCCCGGAGGGGGTAGTGAAAGGGCATACTGCCCCCCATACGGTAGCAATCCGGAACTCAAGGGGATTGTTTGTCCTTGGGGACTGGATTGCCCAAATTGACCTCCAAATGGATCAATTTGGCGAGTTTCAACATAAGAGTTGCCGGATATTATTCCGGAGGAACAAACTGGAACAGACCACACTGTCGAAATAGTCCCTGGGTGGACTCCTTCTAGCGGTTGTGAGCTAGTAGAGACAGATGGTGTGCCGACAAACATTGTCGGAGTGACGGTAGGGAGTTTTGTTGTCGTTGTGTCGTTTGACATAGTCCTAGATGTTGACGGTTGTTCAGACATTTTGAGTCTATCCAAGAGATTACCTAGCGATTCTACAGGAACTTCCACCGATGGTAGACTAACTTCTGATGTCGAAGGAAATAGAGTGACCCCGACTCCAAAATGTGTTGGAGTACTTGCTTGCGGATCCTCTACAATTTCCTCTATCGCAATCAAACCAGGTGGAAGGGGAAGACCGTCAAGTCGGTAAAATATTTCTGGTGCTGAAGAAGGGGTTGAATCGACAGTGACAGTTATTTGAGGAGCAAGACTCTCCGAACCGGTCACAGATGGAACTGGTTCAGTAACGCAAGTATTTGCTCCCAGACTAGGATCAATGTTACTGTCCCTCTGTGGCTGTTGAACTTCTTCTATAGAGGCAGGGTTTCCAGAAATGTTTGGAGTAACCGGAACCTCCGATGTCGTCGGAACACTTGTTCTAACTTTAAGAGGAGATTTCGAACCGGTTAAACGAGTTCGCTTTGTCCATAATGTTTTCGATTCCGGAGACAAAGACGGTTGACTCGTAAGCCTCCGCGAACGACGGGGTTGCAATTGACTTTCTTCCACGATTGCGGATTACTCGATCAACCAAAATATAAAAGGGGAAAATGTGTTTTCGAATTAAATGAATTTTTTAGACGCTTTTAGACACAACTTGCTTTTTCACTTTTAAAGAGTCGAGAAAAAGCTAAAGACGACTCTAGTCTTCTTCAATGTTTTAACGAGCCCAAAGTGACAACTGCTCGGATGGACTTTTTCTGTTATAGAGTCTGAAAAATGCCAAAAGGAACTGCTCTGGAGTTCTAGGCAGAGGGTGTGCCAAACTTTTCGCAAAACCGCAGAATACTTTTTAGGGTACGGGCGGTCGATCTTCCTGAATGCTGTGTTCAGTGCATTGCGATCAGTAGGGCGGCCGACACGGCTTCCTAAGGATAAAGGTTTTATGCCTATAGGGGTCTCCCAATATATACGCAACGGTACGTGGGAGCACAATCCGTACTGGCGCTATCGTCCCTCAGGAGGAATCACCCACCATCAACGAGATTGACAGTCACCAGGCTTTACGACGCCGGAACACGTCTCTAGCCTAGACCTCTATGTTGTGCGTTATGTTGCAAAGCGTTGTTAAGTTCATTCAATTTATTTTAGGTTGATCTTTTTTAAAAGTTTGCCTTTCTGGATCACCACGAGATGTATGATACAATTCCTAAATGCAGTCTAAAGATGATAAGCAAGCTTTATATCTTTTCAACTTTGAAAATCCTAGCTACTAAGGGAAAAGAAAGACACCATCTTTTCTCAAAGAGCAATCAGCACACTCTAATGCACTTTTCCTAAATCAAACATGCAAACTATCAAGATGCAAATGCACAATGCAGGTGTTTGTTTTCCGCTTTCTTAGTATTGATGCCTACAAAGAAAGCTTTTTGTACAACTTCGAATTTGCTTTTAAATGACAAGTACAAACAAGTTTACTTTTTCGAAATCAGAGAGGGTAGAAGAGATTACAACACTTAACGATTTTCGAAATGAATAATTTTTTCGACACTTAAAAGAGACAAACTCAAAACAAAAGCAAAAGTAAATGTATAATCAACTGTAAACAGCCAATGAACTCTCTCCTAAGATCACAATCAATAGATCTGAATCAAGGGCTACAGGATGACTATTTCACTCTTGCAAAGGAAAACTGTAAATGATGCCACAAACACATAAAAACACTCACAGTCTTTTTGAACAAAAGGAGGCAGAATTTAAGCAGAGAAAAGGAGTTATCAGACTGGTACCTATGCTGGTTACAGGCTGCAAAAATCAGAGATCAAAACAAGGCAAAACAGAGCAGAGAACCCCAGCTGCACAAGTCCTAACTGGATCAGCGCAACCTCAACACAGGGGTTTTGACATTCAACGCAGGTAGCCTTCACGGGACCTGCGTTGAAATGCAGAACCTCTTCACAGGGGTCGCGCTGAAGGAGAAACGAGAGTTTCTCACTGGGTTCTGGGTTACAGATTGCTGATTAATCTACTGTTTCAGGCCAAATAAAAGCAACAAGCAAGGTACAATCAAAGGGATGCTTTGAGGGAGTACTAAGATCTATCACAAAGGATCATCAAATCATTTGTGAGTCCATTGTTCAAACCATAGACAAGTCCAGTGATTGGATCAAAGCAGCAACTGTCTACTTTGCATCTGGGAATAGCAGATGCAGTTCGATTGTTGTTGTCGATTCTATGAAACAAACAATGATGGAAACACAAATAAAATGACTAAACAGATCTCCCCAGTGGAGTCGCCAATTTGTTGTGGGGAAAAATGCCTATGCAGGACGATCCTATCCACCTAAGGTGTGACAGTGCCTTAGCAACAAACAGAGACAGCTATTCTAGTATTCTTCCTTTATGAATTAAGAATGAAGAGAGATAGATGGACTAACCGGTGTCTTCCGTTTGTACCTCGATCCGGTCTCTCTTCTCTTTGAGGGTTCCCAGATACTTGCCTTCTCGCTCACCCAGCTTCAAGAGGTTTCTGCAAGATCACAAGAAGAGAACACTACACAAGACATGGATTCATATTCATAACTAGTTCAGGATTAGAAATAAACTAAACATACTAATGCAATCATACATCAAAGATACATCAGTATATAGGAGAAACCAAGATAGCTTTAATGATGAATAAAAAGGTTCAGGAAGAGATACAACCCAGAGGGCTCCAATCCAGCATCTCCTTCCCAGCAAATGGAATTCCTATCTTCACCCCCTTCAAAGCATTAAGCACCCAATGATTCCAATCTCAAACCAACAGCAATTCTTTGCAATAACAAAATTCCAGCCTCTAGATCTCATGGAGGAGAGATCCATATATAGATGTTTGGAGAGAGGATGAGTCAGCTTGAGATCTGACTAGTGTCCTCTCCCTCTGTCAGTTCTTGATTCCACTTGGAGGTTCTTGCTTCCGTTTGGAGATTAGGAACCTCTAACTCATCATTAGTTGAATTCACTGAGGCAAGTGTCATTGAGGAAGATTATGGAAGCTTCCTGTGTCTTGACACCTCTTGGAATGAACTTTCCATTTGGCAAATCTCGCTCAACGCACCCTGGTAGTGCTTCTACCTGCGTTGCAGTGCAGGTAGCCAGTGTTGGCTTTGACATTCAGCGTAGACAGCTAGTGGAGCCACTGAATTGATCCTGAATTGACTTGTTTTTTAGCAGTTTCTGGTGGAGAACTTCTGTGAATTGCTGTGGTTTGTTAGCCTTGTTCCTCTAGGGGTAGGAACAACATGTTTAGGGACTTTGGATCCCTTAGATTAAAGACTTTTCATGCTCAATGCTGTAAGGCACAAAAATGTCTATAACACCTGGACAATGGAGCTTCATTCCACATGTTAGGTTAGAAGAATATTTTTAGTACCTTGGAGGAGAAGGATCTCCAGATGCGGATTGAGATGGGCAATGATGGAAAGTATTGTGTGTAGGTGAAGGTACGGTTGTGTTTTAGAGGGAGCATGGAGCTCCCCGCACCCTAACTTATGTAAAGTATGTACGAGGTCTGAAGAAGAATCTTGTGTCTATCATTATGCTAGAAGATAAAGGCTTTGATGTAGTCTTTAGTCAAGGAAAGGTATTGTTGAGGCATATCGATATTGGACAGATAAAGCGAATAGGGATTCGAGTTAAGAATATCTACAAGCTAGAGGTAGATGACTGTGCTACTCTAAGTTCCAAAGTTGAGATGGTGTAGAGCCAAGATGTTGGCGAGGCATGGCATAGAAGATTGGGCCACTTGTACCATGGAGCCCTAAAAATCATGCAATAGATTTCTACCAGATTACCCAAGGGAAAAATTTAGCAGATGACTACATTCAAAGGTTGTACCTTGGGTAAGTATGTGAAATCTTCCTTTTCGAATTGAGACAGTAGAGTTGGAGCAATCCTGAAGCAAGTTCACTCAGATGTTTGTGGACCTTTCTCTATAGCCTCCACCACTAAACAAAGGTACTATGTTATTTTTTTTGATGATTTTTCTCGTAGATGCTATATCTACTTTATGCAAAAGAAGGATCAGATCTTCTTGAGGTTTTGTGAGTTTAAAGCCTTGGCAGAGAAAGAATCTGGAAAGAAAATAAAAGCCTTGCGTAGCGATAATGGTGGAGAGTATGTTTCCCAACAGTTTAAAGAATTTTTCTCTGCAGAAGGAATTAAACGGGAATTAACAACACCCCATAACCCACAATACAATGGGGTGGTCAAAAGGAAGAACAGATCGATTGTGGGAATAGATCGAGTGATGTTGCATGAACAAAGCCTACCACTGCATTTGTGGGTTGACGCATGCAATACAATAATATACTTGTAGAACAAAATCCCACACCATATACTGGGAATGAAGACACCTATGGAGGTCTATTCCAGGAACCGACCTAATGTAAGTCACTTCCGAATATTTGTATCATCAGTTTACTATCATATGACCAAAGATGCCAGGAAGAAGCTATACTCAATAGCTGAGTTGGGAATACTTGTGTGGTACACAGATACACCCCACAACTGTTAGGTGTACCTTCCTTCCACTTACTGGACAATGGTACACAGGGATCTGAAGTCTGATCAGAAGAAATCCATGCACTTATCACTTGAGAGGGAGCTCGAGTTGCATGAAGATGAGGAACCTTCAGTTCCTAAGGTGGAGGAGCCTTAGATTGATGTGAAGCAGCCTCATGGAAAGGATACAGGAGTGGATACATCCACTCATGCTGAGACTTCGAGAGATGGGCAGAAACACTCAAGGGAAGTTGATAGGTTCATGCTAGATGCGTGGGAGAATATGGGACAACCATCTTCTGAGCACAAACAGAGGAGGTCACCCGAGTGGTACACTGGCTACATGGGCTTGGTTGGGGAGTGTGTAGATACCAAACCTTCTTCATTCAAGGAAGTAGTGCAACAACCAGTCTCGGTTGATGCAATGGTAGAGGAATACGACTCTATCATTTAGAACAGTGTGTGGGATGTTGTCCCAAGGCCTCAGGGCAAGTTAGTGGTGAGTTCCAGATGGATTTATAAGGTAAAGAGGCAGTTGATGGCAATCTGGAGAAACATAAGGCAAGGTTTGTTTCCTGAGGTTTCTCACAGGTCGAGGGGATCGACTATAATGAGACTTTTTCTCCCATAGTAAGGTACTCATCTATTAAATCGATATTGGCATTATCAGCTCAGATGGAGTGGAAGATCCACTAGATGGATGTGAAGATAGCATTCCTCAATGGGAAGATTGAGGAGGAGGTGTACATTGAGCAGCCAGAGGGTTTTAAGACCTTCGATCATGATTCTCATGTGTGTAGACTCAAGAGGGATTTGTATGGGCTGAAGCAAGCACCCCATGCTTGGTAGACCAGGATCGACAACTATTTCACTGCTTTGGGCTTCACCAAGAGTGAAGTAGACGTGAACCTTTACCACAACATGGTAGAAGGTAAACCATTGATCATTGTTCTTTATGTCGATGATCTGATTTTCATAGATGATGATTAGCTGATACCGTCTTGCAAGGAAGACCTTGCAAGAGAGTTTGAGATGAAGGACATGGGCCTTATGCACTACTTTCTAGGCATGGAGGTGTGGCAGAAGGAAGATGAAGTATTTGTGTCTCAAGGCAAGTATGCCAATGAGATACTCAAACGCTTTCACATGGAGAAGTGAAAGCCCATGCAGACTCCTTTAGCTGGGAACTAGAGGAAGGAGGATGCTACTTCAGGTGAGGTAGTAGTTGCTACTATTTATCGATAGCTGGTGGGTTCACTTATGTATCTGGTGAACACAAAACCCAACTTATGCTTTGTGGTGAACCAGGTGAGTCAAGCTATGGTTCATCCTACCAAGCTATTTTGGAAGGCAATGAAGCAGATACGTCAGAGGCACATCTCAATTTGGATTGTGGTATAGACAGACAGAGGGAGTGAAGCTTCAAGGCTTCAAAGATGCAGATTGGGCAGGGAGTCCATCGGACTGGAAGATCACTTTTGGAGGAATCTTCAACCTTGGTTCAGCTGCAGTTTCCTGGTACAGCAGGAAATAGAGATCAGTTGCACTTATCTCAGCAGAGGCTGAATACATGGATGCTAGTGAGGCTTCATGTGAGAAAATTTGGATGCAGAAGATTCTAGTGGGATTATTTATTCAGATGATAGATCCTACAATGATCTACCGCAATAACCAGAGTTGTATCAAACTCTCTGAGAAACCAGTTTTTCATGACAGGTCCAAGCACATTGATATCCTGTATCACCATCTTCGAGACTGTGTGGTCAAGAGGATCATGTTGTTGTTGTATGTTTCGACCAAGGAAGAGGATGCAAATATTTTGACTATGGCATTGTCAAAATGCAAGTTCGAGTTCCACAGAGATAGGATTGGGGTTACTGATAATCCCTTTCTTGTTGAGAGGGAGTGTTGAAAATAACAACAAGAAATGATTAAAATAGCACTAATATAAATAACAGTTAAGCCAATAATGTTGAACATAGCAACAAGGAATGAAAAAATGGAAGTGCTAAAAGTAGCATTCTATAAATAGCATTTCGGGATACCTTCCTATTTTAGTCAGTCCCTAAACTAAAATAGTGAAGTAAAATTCGAATTTGATCTTAGGAGCTATTTGTAAACTAATTAATTAATTCATCTGGAGTTAATTAGTTAAGGAGAATCAAACATGAAGTCTATGTGGGGACATGAAATAGTTTCTCCACTAATTGAGGAATTTATCCATCAGTTAAAGAGATAAGGATGAGTTGTAATATTGAGTTGTAATTAGTTGGCTAAGTTAACTATGTCAAGTCTAGTTATATTAATTCAAATAGTTTGTTGAATTAATGTAAGTTTAGTTAGTTAATTCTTGCATGCATGTAGCTACTACACTTCAAATAACTAAGTATTCTCTCATAAATAAATCATGCATGTCAGTTCAGACAAAGACCCAGTTGAGATCAGATGGAGGGATAGTGTACTATCAGTTGCTAGAATATTCCATTGGGAATATTCCTTGCATGCAGAAGGAATTATTTCCTTGAGGATTGCGCAGTTACTTCTCCATGTTTGGTGAGTGTGATGAGGCCAATTCACACATGTGGCTTCACTGGACCCCATGAAAAATTGCGCAAGGAAATAGGAGGCTTGGAGGGCTTAAGGAGGACATATACTATGTCTATTTAGTCTGTTAGCTGTATTGTTTGATTGCAGAGAGAGCAAGATAGCTTGAGAGCTGATTCCTTTTGTAACTTGAACAAGATTCCCACTTGTATGATAATACAGAGATTGGGGTTTTAGGCTGAGGCTTTCCCCAGGTTATTTCTTCTATGCTATGTGTGATTGATTTCTCATTCTCAGTTATACGTGTTCTGTTAATCTTGCTCAATTCGATTAAGCTTTCGTAAAGTGTTGTAGAAGTAGATATTGTATTGTGTTTTAGTATATTGCATATTCTATTGATATACTATGGGAATTTCTACAACTTGTGCTATCAACCAGTTTAGAATCACAACTTCTTAACTTCTTTAGATTTTTGGCCATAAGAGTTGTCATAGGTTTGGAATCCATCATATCAAAATTTTGTAACATCTTGGTTATGTACTTTCCTTGACCAAGATATGTTTATTAGGTTTTTCCAAACTTCCAAGCCCAATTAGTAATGCATAAGTCTTGGATCTTTCATTTCAAATTCAACTGCCAACATTTTCTTACATTCTATAATTCTTCACTCCACACCTAAAAAAAATAAATTTTTCACATATAAAATGATAATGATTAGTTCATTATTCACTATATTGATGTAGAGTTTTTCATCCATAGAACTTTGATAAATCCAATCCTTAAACTATAGGAATCCATTCTTGCGTACCAAGCCCTAGGAGTTTGTTTCAACCCTTACGAAGCTTTCATTAATATGCAGACATGAGTTTCCCCTCTATTTATCTCAAATTATTCCATGTGTTCAATATATACTTCTTCATCTATGTTTCCATTTAGGAAGGTTGATTTGACACCCATTTGATGGATATTCCAACCCATAGTGGTTGCTAGAGAACTCAAAGATCTAATAATAGTGTACCTAGAGGTAGGAGAAAAGGTTTCTTTATAGTCTATTGCTTCCTTTTAGAAAAACCCCTTGAAACAAATATTTATTTGTATTTGTCTATGCTTCCATCAAAAACATGTTTGATATTTTAAATCCATTTGGAAGTGACAATAGATGTTTCACTAGGTATAGGAACGATTTCCCAAATGCCATTCTTCATTATATATTAATATTCTTCTTGCATTTCTTTCTTCCATTCTTCTTGATAAGCGACTTCTTCAAAAGTGGTTGGTTCTTCTTAAATTAACTTTTTCATGTATATTTCATATCTTGAGTATCGTTTAGGCTTCTTGCTTTCTTTGAATGTGTCGTTCAGATTCTTCAAGTGTAGCTCTCAACTAGGCTAGTATCTTCTTTACTTCGGGAGTGATAGTAGGTTAAATAGGCTCACTTGGTCCTTCTTCTCCTTGATTAGTAGGTGACTTTTCATGTTTTTCTTTTTCTTGAAATAGTGGTGCATATTCTTCATCATATTCAATAGGTATATACTTGGATCTTTTGTATGCAATATTTTCATCAAATATAACATCCCCGCCAACTTCAATCTACCTTTCTTCTTTGATGTAGATTTTGTAGGCCTTTGATGAAAGGTTATAATCAATGAAGATATCCTTTATAATTGTAGAGTCTAACTTCGTTCACTTGTCTTTTGGAATATGAATGTATGCATGGAATCCAAATATTTCAAGATGATCTACACATGTATTTTTCCATGAGAATGCTTCTTCCGGTGTCATATTATCAAGAATTATATGAGGACTTCCAGTTTGTATGTATATTGTTTTCATGGCTTCTTCTCCCCATAGGAATTTTGGCAAGTCTTGATCAAATATCATAGTTTTTTTACATTCCTTAATGGTTATAATATTCCTTTCTTCTACTCAATTGTGTTCAGTATTGTAGGGAACTATGAGCTCCCTCTTAATGCATCCTTCTTTCGAATAAGCTATAAGTTCCTTAGAAGTATATTCACCCCCATTGTCATATCTAAGATTTTTTTTTCTTTCGATTAGGTTCTCTAGTTCGGATGTAAATTTCTTGAAGTTTTCAAATACTTCATCCTTTGTCTTGAGAATATAAATCCATTTATTTTTAGAGTGATCATCAATTAATGTCACATAGTATATATGGCCTCCAAGATATTTATCAATCTTGGGTCCGCATACATTTGAATGAATGAGGTGTGACTATTTCTTTAGAGCTTTTGTCACTACTTGTAAATGGTTTCCTAGTATTATTTCCCAAGGCACACCCCTTGAATACTTCTTCATGGTCTTCCTTAATGTTTTGGATTCCTTTCACCATTTGACTTAGAGAGGGTAGTATCTTGTAGTGAATGTGTCCATATATTCTATGCCAAAGTTAGATGGGACTGATTTCCATGTGAACAAGAGATTTAGGATATGGTATTATAACACTATACAACCTTCCTTTAGAAATCCTAATAACCCTTGGTTTTCAAAACTAGAAACCTTTCCCCAAACAAAAACTGTACGATATACAAAAGAAACCCTATCTCCTTTATCTTCTAAACAATAAATGGAAATTAAATTCTTTTTCAAACCTGGGACATAGAGAATGTTGTTCAGATGTAGCTTTCCTCCACTTTCTAGCTCCAAAGATGTAGATCTAAGGCCTTTCACTACATAGCTATTGTTGTCTCCAAGTTCCACTGAATGAAATGATGATCCTTTTGATAAAGTATGAAGTTTTCCACTTTCTCCTATCATGTTTCTTGAGGATACCCTATCAATAGTCCAAGCATTGTCATCATCAGGTGTACTTGTAAGTGCATCCAAGAATCCTCCACTCTTGACTCTCATAGATAGATTGTAGATGATCCTTACACCAAATCTTCCTACAATTTTCAAGATTTTGAGTCCCATCTTCAAATGGCTTTCAATTGAGAGAGTGGTATTTCTTCCAAGATTTCTTTCCTTCCTTCAAATAGTAACCAACAAAGTGATATTCAAATAGTCCTTCCTTCACCTTAGATATGATACAATGTAGAGAAATCAATGCAAGAAGATATTAGGGTTTGATTCCTCTTTTCTTGATAATTACTTGTGATGTGCATTGACTTCTTTTACTTCTTTATTATGTTGTCTTTCATCAATAAATTACCAAATATAAATTTCATGAAGATCACAATAATAAGAAACACATTATGTAGGCATTGAGCCAGGAAAAAACCCCTCTCTAGGGGAAAACCCAGTTGATGGGTCCCATCAATAGGTATATTTTGAGGTCCATTGTGATATCCTCCAGCCCTTAAAACTCTTATCTTCTCACATTAATTAGTATTTTTAGCCATAATATTCTTAGTAATTATACTAAAGGGTGCTTGCCTTATTGCACGAGTTCTTGTTGTATTGAATGGGAAAGGGAAATATTTACTATGCAAGGGCTTGGTGGATACATCCAGAGAGAATACAAGGGACTTGTCCACTTCATTAACTCTCCAACTTAGATTGTGATCAAATATTCCTCACCAACAACTCGAATTAACTAGTAGTTGAGGAACACTAGTGCATGCAGTGATCAAGGGGAACTGGATCCACCAATTAGGAGATTTTGGAGGGGAGCATTCCTCCTTCAAGGGAACTACTTTTTGTATATATAAACCAACTTAAAGGTTCATTAGGGTTCAATTTTTTTTTGAAGATAGGATTAGCTACTCAGAGAATCATGCTTGATACTATTACTTTCATCTTTCATATGACATATGTGACCCTTATTTTTTATCAATGAAAAGTTCACTATTGGCTTTCAACTCAGTTAGTTTTGGAGGGTTGAAACCTTTGGGTTTGGGCCCAACCTAGAGGATTTAGTACCTCTGTTGTATTATTTCCTTATTCTTTTCAAGTCATTGAAATTATGTTCTTGTTTAAGTATCAATTACATCACAAAACCTATAGTTGTAGGTTTGCTTATCACCTCCCTTGTGGGAGTGTTGGCCAGATAAATCGTTCTTGCAGACAAGACCAATCTCCCTAGTATCAACTGACATCTAGCGACGAGCAGAACAAGCCAATCTACCTTTCTCTAAATATTGCGATTTATAAATAAAAACCAAGAGGTGTTTTAGACCCTACCTTAAGTCCAATGCTAGTTTGTGGCAGCCACGCTTCAACCGTTCGAATGAGTTTCATTTTGAGAACCTACAAACACAAACAGGCACACATCAAATAACACCTGCATAGCCAATATAATAAATCATATTCATCATGGTGATCAAGGAATCCATGAAATAAACTATAGAAGACAGCTTATTGAGAAAAATAAACTTTATTGTATTAACTTTGAACAAAGAAGAACTTTACAACCTTTAGTGCCTTGATGTTGTACAAGCTCCTCCCAGGGTCCAAGCAAAAATCTCCTTTACTTTGACAAGCTTCACACTCTTCCCAATGAGAACAAAAGTTATGTAATATCTCCTCTCAAGCTCAATTAGGAAGTCTAAATTCCAACAACATTTACCCTAAAAAATATTCATCTTTCAACCTCCTCAGTAACCAGCCCAATGCCTCATTTTATAGTGTAGAGGGAGGAAGTTACAGGTCCACCTATGAAGGGATAGAGTCCTCCTTCAAAGGGATAAGATCCTCACATCAAGAGGTTAGCTCCTTTAGTTATGGGATGCATGAACCTCAAAGGAGCGAACTTGCCACCTCAAGATTCCCTCTAGAAGCTTCCAGAAATAACCCAAAGTGAGTTTTTAAGAATGTACTTGCGCCTTTTTGACTTTTATAGGGGTCCGCACACATTACACAGAAAGAGAGCGGGCAGGTCCACAGGGGACATGACCAGTAGGTGCGGGACCGCAGGTAATGCTAAGAGAAAGTGCGGAACTAGAGTTTTAGAGATTTTCAAGGAATTTCTCTCATTTTTCAAGGCTTGACATGAAGAGCTTAGGTTTAAGACTTGCATAGGAGGAAAGTATGAGTGGTGATAGACTCACACTGACTACAGAATGTTGTGGTGAAAATATTTTGTGTAACAGATTGCCCCATAAAGTGCGAAGTCTGTAATAGATGAGGATAGTATTTGTCATCTAAGAAGAGTAAAGTACTTTATCATTTCAAGGATCATCCTTTGGAGAGCCTGGTTGGAGCCTGTAAAAACATTCAATACAAAACATATATATGTGATCATATCATCGCTGAGGTAGGCATTCCCATACTCATATCAAAACTAACTAGAAAACTAACTAAACTACTCTGATATAGGAATGATCTTGTAATACATCACAAGTATAGACATATGTAGACACAGTATGGGCACAACCATCTGTTTATGAATAGTCCACTGTATAATGAATAACAAAATTCCTTGCAGCCTAGATGGTGGAAACTAGATCCAGGGTCTTGATTTCTGCTTCCCGAACTAGTACGATTCTATCCATGTGAATGAATGTGTCAAAGTCAAACATGGTAGAAACCACTTGATTACCAGTCAATGATGTGAACTATTAACAAGTGTGAGAGAAACCACCAGTAATGTTAATGGCTCTCAAAGTACTCAGTACAATCCATGAAATGTGAATAGATGAGCTGATGTTGAACATGTCATAGAATCCTTTGATCGAAGGTCAATGATGCAACCTGTGATCGAAGGTGAGAAACCTTCCATTAGGGCATGCAGATTCCAAGGTAGTGATGATTTCTAGATCATATTTCTAGATAATGAGCTAAATTCGATAGAAAGCGATCCGTCATAGGCAGGTCCACAACAAAAAATCATAGATCAAGTTTGAAGAAATATATTTGGCAAGGACTAACTCAGGGATGGTCAAGATGGATGACAGATATTTTGGAGATGAGTGGTTTATTTGGACTGACCTCTTGAACACATAACGACACTGCAGATGGTTTGGTGACAATTGACCCAAAGCTAATACCCAAAAACTAGCTGAAGACTTTCAATATGGTTTGATTAACTGTTAGGAAAAGGATTTCCCAACCTAGGTGAACAAAAAGTGTCGTGTTCAAGAGTGGTTAAATGCTTTTCTAAAACACAAAGTATAACAACTAGTTTCTTTTTTCTCTCTTTTCCCCCACCATTTCTGGCAAGTACCTCTGCTTGGATTCAGTTTCATGTTTACACAAGTTTGAAATGAAAAACTATGATTGTCATAAGTTTGCATGCCCCCAGCATAATGATGCAAATCGAGGTACATGCCCCCCAACCTTCATTGCTTTCAACCAAGTGGATGAAATGAAGGTTTTCTTTCAAGATCTTGAAAAGAATCGACTCAAAAAGGGAGTTGTTTCATTTTTTATTGAGGTTGACACAGGAAAAGAACTTTCCTCAAAACCCTTGTTTCATTTTTTAACGATCTTGACACAAGACAAGGAACTATGCTCGACTCCTTGTTTCATTTTTAAACGAGCTTGACACAAGACAAGGAACTATGCTCATGACATCCAGTTTTATTTTTTAATGAGGTTGAGACAGGAACAAACAATCCTCGCGTCTACTCTCTATAATCTACCTATATAACCTACTGATTCATTTTTTTTTTAATGAGGTTGACACAAGAAAAGAACTATCCTCATACCTGATTCATTTTTTAACGAGGTTGAATCAGTAACAAGAACTATCCTCTAACCAATTGATTCATTTTTAACGAGGTTGAATCAGTAACAGGAACTATCCTCGAACTCACTGATTCATTTTTTAACGAGGTTGACATAGGAAAAGAACTGTCCTCATGGACACATGTTTCATTTTTTAACGAGGTTGGCACAGGAAAAAGAACTATCCTCATGTTTCATTTTTTAACGAGGTTGAAACAGTAAAAATTGTCCTCAAAACCCTTATATGGCTTCCAACTGGAAGAAAGACATGTCAAAGGACACACCTTGATCATGGCTTCCAAGAGGTCTTCATCAGAAGGAAGAATAATTATTTGGAAGGATCACATGTCAAGGGACTCAAAATAGATAAGAACATCATGTTCAAATAATCCCATAGAGTTTTCCATGTCAATTACTGGATCTAAATCAAAGGAAGATGAGCAAACAGTGAGAGGCTCACTTACATTGGTAACTGAAAACATGGGACTAGTTGCCACATAATTAACCCGTGGTGGGGTAGATACCACTTTAGAATCAGGAACATTTACGGGTGTCATATTATTGGTAGTTGAAACAAGACTAGGGAACGAAAGCTGGTGAACAGTCACAATATTTTCATTGTGAGGGAAATACATCACGCGAAAGAGTGTCGATACGACAACTTTCATTGCATAAACATACTCGCACCCAAGGAGTAAATTGAAATCCAAGAGACCTCGAACTGCCATAAGATCAATATAAATAGTTTTACCTTCCAAGGTAATAGAAAACTTAGGAAGGATCCCTAAAGGTTCACTAATGGTTCTGTTTAAAGCTTTCAGATTTTGCGTAATAGGCACAAACTGAGGGGAACCCAAAGCTTTCCAAGCAGTTGAGGATAATATACTAACAGAAGCACCTTCCTCTACCTGTGTGCGGTGTATGTCCCTACCACCAGCCTTGACAATGATTTGGAAAGGGATGGAGGAAGGAAGACGCGGTTCTGTCAGTCTATTCCAATCAAAGGAAAACACCTCAGTACTTGGAGGGGGTTCTGTAGAAATAGGTGAAATGCCCCCCAACATAGAAGAATCTGATGTAACAAGAAGAACCTAAGTGGTATGAAGTTCAGTCTCTAGAGGGAGAGTGGGATCGACCGAATGTGAAATTGAATCGACCACTTGATCAACTAGTGGATCATCACCTTGAGTGATATGAGTTTCACTCTCCAATGGAAGAGTGGGATCGACTGTACTTGAAATTAGATCAATCACTCCGTCAGTTGACGGTAGGTTGGGAGAAAGTTTACGGTAACCAATTGGAAATTCTTGCTGTGGAACAGGAAGGTTTTCCAACAATTTCAAGGCTTCATCCATGTGAGGGAAAATGTGAGTTTGATGACTCCCTTTGCATAACTTACAAGGAAACCTAACTTTACCCTTTTTCCCAGGAACCTGACTATCACTAGTTGATGGATCAATGAAAAGTTGATGAGATTTGTCTGACCATACTTCCAAGACTTTTGGAATACCAAGAAAATTGATAAGGATGTGGTCACGCTTACAAAGCCTGCAAGGGTATTTGGGTTTACGATGCATGTTGGAGGTTTCCTCAACACAACTAACACTTACAGTCATGGTTGATTGGTTGACTTCTTTCTTATCTTGCTTCTTCTTCTTAGCCACCTGGTTAATAGCGTCAAGGCTTTTACCAAGCGAAGAGGAAGAAATGGAGGAAGAAATATTAGGCGAAGAAGGTAAAGGGTCAACGGAAGGTTGGTGATGTTGAGATGGTGAACTCTGTTGAGGTGAAGCATTCGGTTGAGGTGGAACAATTGGAGTATTTGGGGCCAACGAAGTTGAAAATAACCATATTGGTAAACCTATTGTAAATCTAGGTAATGATAAAGTAGCCATATAAGGAGGATCAACATTTCCAAAGCAAGGAAAAGTATTAGGATTCTCGTTAAGAGGGGTTCCTTGGTCGGTAAATTCCAAAACAGTTGCCGTTATATTCAACTTCAGTGAATTTTATTAACAAGTTAAAACTAAAATTAACAATTCACAATTCACACCTAACAATTAAAATTCGCAATTCACACCTATGGTCTCTAAAAGTAAAAAAAAAAACAAATTAACACGCACTATCAAATCTAGGAGTCAAACCACACACAAACAATAACTTTCCATACTAAAAACACTAGTTGGTGATGAAATCCAACGTCGTAGAATTCAATATAGAAAGGGTAGTTGGAACAGTTACCCCGACAACCTGCTTAATGAAATAGACTGGCACAAGTTTCTTCACAAAACCGTCTCGAGTGAAGAGAACCCCCCAGAGAATCCAAGTGAGTCTAGTCGATGTCTACTCTAGGTACAGTGGGATATTCCCTCCACTGTCACCTTAGGAAAGAATCCTATAGATTATGGCCACTAAGGTTACCAATAGAAATAAATATACCAGGGGGAACATTCTACGATCTGATACACATGCAAAGGCAGAGTAACAAAGCCCAATCCCCTTGAAAGCTCCTTGACATAATCCAAGGTTTACCAACAAGTGACCCCAGGCTCCTTAACAATGGTCAATCCGAGGTTTACCATTTTTAATATATGTATATCTTCTATTGTTCCCAATAAGGAAGGATTGATTACCTCACTGGTTCAGATATGATCTCGTGCTTGACTCCTTTAGGAGGAGTTTCCTAGAGCATACATGCAACAATTGGAATTTTTCCTACCACAAGATCGACTACTTGTTTGTTTTACTATCTTGGAGAGTTAACTAAAACCTATTCCAAGACACTAGCCTAAGCTAGATTGGTGGAAAGAGCCCTAAAAATGTAAAAATTACTAGATGAATTATAATTAAGCGTTGCGTTATTTAGGTTGTTATTACTCAAAAGGGTAAATGGATATGAAGCCAATGGTGTTATGACCCGACCCAAAACTGAATGCAATTGAATATGATAATGTAATCTTTTCAATTCAATGAATCCTAACTAAAGTAAGGAGAGAGTTTCCATTCACTTCCAACAATGCAAAAAATTGATCACTAAGAGAAAATATAACAAATTCTCTAATGCACTAATTTCATCAAGAAAAACTAATGAAAATCAATTCCAAAACAGTTTTTATTTTTATTTTTGTGTGTTAAAAACAAGCATTAAAATATGTAAATTCAAATCAAAGAAAACTGATCTAAATCTACGATTGATTTTTCAGAATGTAAACTATGCAATTGTAATCTATGCACAATTCACTGGAAAAGTATGCAAATGTAATCTATGCACAATTTTCATTCATATTTTGAAAATGAGAATTCTAATTATGCAAATGTGATATATGCAAGAGAATTCTCAAACGCAAGATGATTCTAATGTAATCTAAGAACCAATCAAGTGCAAGTCAAGAAAATTGGGTGAGAGTTCCAAAGATCAAAAAAATAAAAACACTCAAAGGCAATTAACACTCATACACAATTTAGCAAAAACAAAAGCAGAAAGATGCAAAATTGTGAAAAGATTGAGGCAAACCTCCAAGTAATGACCAAAGGAAATCAAATTAAGAATTTCTCAAAAAAGAGACTGAAAACACCCAACTAACTTAATGGAGATTGATGAGATGAAGAATTTGCTGAAAGAAACAAGGCTTTTTTACAAAAAAATGCAGATCTGGGTAGACTAAAAGCCGTAAATAAAACCTAAACCTAACTGAACGAAAACATTTTAGGTTTCTCAAAAATTTTGATAGGGTCCACAGGCTTCGAGTAGAAATAGATGCGATATCGCTCTGTGCACTAAAGGAATAGTGCGGAGATGTCCGCACAGTCTTGTAAAAAGAAAGTGCAGTCCTATTCAAAAGTTCGGAAAAAACAAAAAATACTCGAGATCCTAAAAACTACCCAATCCCACACACATCAAGCAAAAACCAGAAACAAGAAAAAGTTTCTCAAGTCAAAGTAAAAGTAAAGGCAAAAGACCAAAATTCAAGTCCCCAACGGAGTCGCCATTTTGACAGCCGGATAAATCATTCTTACAGACAAGACTGATCTCCCTAGTATCAACTGATATCTAGCGACAAGCAGAACAATCAAATCTACCTTTCTCTAAATATTGCGATTTATAAATAAAAACCAAGAGGTGTTTTAGACCCTACCTTAAGTCCAACGCTAGTTTGTGGCAGCCATGCTTCGACCATCCGAATGAGTTTCCTTTTGAGAACCTGCAAACACAAATAGGCACACATCAAATAACACTTGCATAGCAAATATAATAAATCATATTCATCATGGTGATCAAGGAATCCATGAAATAAACTATAGAAGACAGCTTATTGAGAAAAATAAACTTGATTGTATTAACTTTGAACAAAGAAGAACTTTACAACCTTTAGTGCCTTGATGGTGTACAAGCTCCTCCCAGGGTCCAAGCAAGAATCTCCTCTACTTTGACAAGCTTCACATTCTTCCCAGTGAGATCAAAAGGTATGTAATCTCTCCTCTCAAGCTCAATTAGGAAGTCTAAATTTCAACAACATTTACCCTAAAAAATATTTAGCTTTCAACCTCCTCAGTAACCAGCCCAGTGCTTCATTTTATAGTGCAGAGGGAGGAAGTTACAGGTCCACCTATGAAGGGATAGAGTCCTCCTTCAAAGGGATAAGCTCCTCACATCAAGGGGTTAGCTCCTTTAGTTATGGGATGCATGAACCTCAAAGGAGCGAACTTGCCACGTCAAGATTCCCTCTAGAAGCTTCCAGAAATAACCCAAAGTGATTTTTTAAGAATGAACTTGCGCCTTTTTGACTTTTACAGGGGTTCGCACCCATTACACAGAAATAGAGTGGGCAGGTCTGCAAGGGACATGACCAGTAGGTGCGGGACCGTAGGTAATGCTAAGAGAAAGTGCGGAACCAGAGTTTTAGAGATTTTCAAGGACTTTCTCTCATTTTTTAAGGCTTGACATGAAGAGTTGAGGTTTAAGACTTGCATAGGAGGAAAGTATGAGTGGTGATAGACTCACACTGACTAAAGAATGTCATGGTGACAATATTTTGTGTAACAGGGAGGAGTGGTTGTAAGATCTAAAACAACCCAAAAACACGTGTTTATGATTTATTAGAAATTGTTATGTGTTGGATCGTAATCCTTTTGCATACTTGGTTTCTGAAACTTAGAAGTTAGTAGAATTTATTTGGAAATTAGAGTTATGTTGTAGACTAGAGTATATTTTAATAAAATTCAACTCAACTTTTCCATGTTAATTTATTTTGTTGTAATCATGATCATTTAATGCATGTGCTCATTTAGTGTGCAAATATTTTGTTAACTTACATAGGTGGGCATGCTCTTCCTCATCCACCTATATCATTCCATCTCTCTCTTAGACACTTCACATTACTTCCAAACCCTTCCACCTTGATCACTCTTCCAGGGCAAATGAAGGACATTGTGGGCATAAAAGTTTGTGGAGGATATGCCTTTGAGGGGTACTAAGCTTAGATAAGGGACTCCCACAGCCTTCATTCACCTTAATTCACATTCACCCACCTTTATTCACCTTCAGGATACTGTTCTTGTCCTCTAAAATCTCTCGGACCCCCTCTTATAGAAAAACAGGGCCTTTTGTAGCCCTTCCTATAGTAGTCATGTAGCATTGCTTAATTCAACTAGATTCACTCTAGATTTTAACCCTTGAATTTTGAAGTTGAATAATGGCCCCCAATATTTGAACTCATGAATATTTAAGACTCTAATACCACTCCAACCCCATACTTTCCTCACTGCAAGCATAAGACAACAAGTAGAATTAGAATTAGCATTTATTTCATAGTTGTGTTGAATATTGAATTCCTCATTTTTAGGCAAGTTGCAAATAAATAAATGATTCATGCAAGTAAGCTATTGATTTGATTAAGTTTGAAAATATAGTAGCATGGTTTACTTCTATAACTAGACTAGCCTCTCCCTTTCATGAACTTTCAATTAGCATTTACATTTAATAAATGGAGTTTTCATTTATGTAGTTAGAATCATGTTCATCTCCTTGCAATCATGATATGCCTTCATAAGAAAATATATTTGTAGTTATTTGAAGGAGTGGTCTTTGAATCCCTTGATCTAATTTAATGGCTAAGGGTGACATGAGTAGAACCTAACTTTTCATGCATATAGCACTATCACCTCTAAGCTTGTATGAACCTCGGGTTGATAATTCAAGTTCGGAAGCCTTCAAAGTTCCAACATCCTTGGCGTAATACCACGACTCATCACTTTTTGGTGGCGTTTCTAGGGAGGTGTTCAAATATGTGTTGTTTCTACTTAGGAGTTACTTTTTTTTTCTTTGCATTAGTCTTACTAATTTGAAAGCTTAAAAAAAAAGTGAAAAATAATTCAAAAAACAGAGCTATTTCTTTCATACCTCCTAGGAGTAAGGATAGTCAAGGGAAATTCTTGCCAAAAACCCCCACCCCTTCAAGCATTCAACCTTCATTATTATTTGGTGATTGTGAACTTCCCTCTTTCATTATAGGGGAGTTAGAAGACCCTTTACGAAAGCAACCTGAAACTTTTTAGGAACCCATAGGGGAAGAATAACCTATCTCACCTACCCAAAATATGGATGAAAACAAGAAAAATGAGCATTTCCCTATCAGAGAAACCAATGGGGAAGCAAGAATGAAGAATATAAGTCATGCTTCCCTTCAACAATTCCATGGCCTAAGCTATGAGGATCCTGACACCTTCATGTTTGAATTTTTGTTGTCTGTAGGACCTATGACTATGCCTCGTATGAATAAAATTTGAAGTTGTTTCCATCTACCCTCAAATATGCAACCTTGCGCTAGTTTAAGAGTTTACCTGGAGGAAACATCACTGCCTAGGCCCAAATGCAACAAGCCTTCAATGACAAGTACAATGATTACTATAGGTCCAAGCAACAAAGGAGGAAATCTTTAAGATGAGCCTAGGTCTAGATGAATCCTTAGAGGACTATGAGGAAATATTCCAACTCAATTATTGGAGGGCTAACTGTACCCTTGAACCTAAATCACTCAAGCTATTTGTTCTCCAAGGGATCAGGGAGGATATAATGGAAACAATCAACATGTTTTTTGGGGGAGACGTCTCCCAACTACCTAGGAAAAAGGGTAGGTCTAGCCAAGGCTTGGTTAGTTCATCTCCCTATTCATAAGCCCTAAAACATGAGACAGGAAGCATGTTGGAGGATTTTAAGAGTGAAATGTTGCATATGATTTCCCTACAGATGGATACTATGAAAATTAAAAGGAAGCAAGAGGAAGCAAAAAAGGCACTAGCTATCTTCTTCCCTAGATGCTCTCAGAGACACCGTAAGAATGATTTCCTACTAGATGTCATAGAATTTTTATCTAACTATGAAGAAAAAATTGCATTATAAATATTTCTCTCTTTTCCAGGTTTGAAGGTTGTATACCAAGGGGAAGAAGGTCGTTTAGAGAAAGTTTTCTTGATTAACCAAAGGAGGCCTCAAGGCCCTTGGCTGTATCAGTAGTTCATGCCAAGTGCACACTATCCTCATTGCAATCCAAATCAGAATGCACCCTTATAGCCTCAGTACCCTTCCACTCATTCATTATGGACCACACCTCCTCCTTGGCCTTATACTCCTTAATATCCTCCTGTTAAGGGAAATTTTCCCCTAGGGCTTTTGGGTTGAAACCCTAGCAGACTGAAAGTTGTCTATATAGAAAAACACACATTCACACAGCCATTATGCTATTATAAGCAAATTCTATGATAAGGGGGCATACCTTAGGTCCTACGTTTGAGAAGGTCCTTTAGGGTCCAAACCCTTCTTCAATTTATTTTTGCTCCTTTGTCCCGCAAAACAACCAATTCCGAAGAACACAGCAGTATATGGACAAAAAATTATAAAGAAACCATGTTCATGTTATAAAGAAGGGTAGTTAGTTATGAAATATAAACAACCATTCACATATGAATTCTAACATGAATATCATAAACATGAAGAAGATTTATATCGGGAACCAAGACATGTGTTTCTTTTATTATAGACAAATAAAGTACAAAAAAGGAATAATTTCACCTGAGTCACCTTTCACAGGCTCCAAGCAAAGATTCCTTCCAGATTCGTCCAGCCTCAACCCTTTAACAAACTCCTTCCATGACTTACTCCATGATGTCACAAGTGGTGGATGAACATCAACACACAAGGAAATAAAGGTTTCCTGTACAAATGGGGGAAGTGTAGGAGGCACAAGGGTCTTTAGACCTGGTCAGGGGAAAAATCTCACCATAATAACCTTTCTCTCTCTTCTCTCCTCCCTTATGGCTTCACATTGAGGTATTTTTATACCTCTCCCAAAGTAGTTTTTTAGTTGGGAGTTGGTTGGGAACAGTTGGGCCATGGGCACTAACAAGTGATCAGCAGGTAAAACCCGCGATCTGCGCTCAAAATTAAGGAGTTTTATATTTTTTTAAGTGTTTTAATACATACACGTGGGTTGGGTATATGCCTACCCGCGTATACATGCGTTTAACTCAGGGCAATGTCGCGTATAAAGGATTAAACACAGTTTTTTAAATTTTTGGACCAGGTCTGGAAGGAGGGGTTGCCCTAGGCCATAAGTGCAGCATCACAAACCATAAGAGTGATATTTGGAGCTATAACACCTCCTTAACCTATTAACCCTCCTTTCTTTCCATATCCACCTCAACCTTCCCAATGGGAAAACCTCTCACCAGGGTGGAGGGCTCAAAAACACCAAACTCCTTCTTTCCTACCTCCACCTTAACTGCAACCACAACTATCTCACCATACCCCATGTAAGCAACTTCAAATTCCTGCTCAACCCAATTTGAACTTGAATAATAAGCAAGCACAACAGTTTTATAGCTGGGAGACATCCTATCCTGCTTATGATGTGGAAATCTAATAGATCAACCTTCGGTTAAGCAAAGTGCTCCTAGATAATAACCCATCTTCTCCACCTAGAGAGCTTGAAGAGGAGAAGGAAGAGAGTTCCCCTTAATCCAAAGCACCTCCTTACCCTGAAAGGTTGGTTCACCCTAGAAAACACATCCCAAAAGAGGTTGAACTTCTGGGATAATTGAAGAACTTTTGTGTCAAAATACCCCTTCTCTAGGCCAACAAAGATGTCACCATTTACAACAAGCTTATCAAGGAAGAGTGTTTGAAAAACACCTAGAAGAAGAAGAAGAGATACCCCCACTATAAATATTTTTGGACAACTATCTACCCTAATGCTTCGTAGGGTAATCCCCCCAAAGTACTTTTATTCAGGTAGCTCAGTAGAGGATGCGAAAATTGATGGAATTATGGTCCTTAATACCTTGATTGACTTTGGGGATGAAATCAATGTGATGACCAGGGAAACCATGTTGGCATTATGAGACAAGTATTGTCCTTGATAGCAAATCACACTGATAACAAATCATAATGCAGAAGGATAGCAGCAAGGAATTGATGATCAGTCTACAAGTATGAAGAAAAATATATACACGCTGGTTCACTATATACCAAGTCGCGTATACAAGCAGGTTCACTATATACCAAGTCGCGTATACGCAGGTTCGCTATATACCAAGTCGTGTGTACACGCTGGTTGGCTTCAGTAAAAGCGCGTGTATGTGGAAAACTTATCTTTGGTCCACGGCGGTTATTCCTTGGAAGTTGTGCCTATGGTTTTGGACCTTGGTGTCTCAACGGACGTGTTGATCCCTAGTTTTGAAGATGATGGTATTGGATTTCTATGGTTTTGGCCCTTGGTATTGAACAAGGCCTAAGGCTATATAAGGAGAAGGAAATCATTAGGCAAGTGTATCTGAAAAAGTCTTGAATATCTGATGAAGTATTAGATCCAGTATGCAGGTTATTGGTTGATGATGTATTGCTTGATCTGAGCTAAGGAGAGATCTCATCGGTTGATGGAGAACAAGATCTAAGGAGAGATCGAGATCAAATGCTTTGAAATGAACTATCTTTATATGGTTGATTATGCGTATTTCTAGATCTGCATACTGACGCAATGTTATGTTCTGGGTATAACTGAAATCTGGTACAGCTGCAAGTTATGAAAAATTATTTTTAGATCTGTACGCAGGTTGTCTTCAGTAAAACCGCGTGTATACGCGGGTTGCCTTCATTGTAGTAGCGTATATCTTTTGGAGCTTGATTTTTGGGTTGCAGCTGGATCTGACTGTTATTGCAGAGTTCTGTAGTCTTCTCTGTGTTCTGGTGACTGGGTTTGACAGGGTTTCAGTGGTTCAGTGATTCAAAGATTGATGATGCTAGTATTGGTTGTTTTATGCTTCAATGATTTGTGAATGAATCATGGTCTTCAGATTGTAATGTTGTGCTTCAGGAGTATCCAGTCTGAAAATTGATGAAAAGTGGTACCTGAAGGAAAGAAGATTGTAGGCCAGCACCTATGTACTAGTATCTTAGCTAGTACAAGAGCAAAGGGGGTTGGAGCTCCCTTCCAAGGAACCTTGGAGAATGAGAGAAGGTTGAAACCTTCTACAGGTTGTAGCCTGCGTACTGGTATAAGGCTGCACCAGTAGAAAAGATTGTAAACTGAAGTTCTTATTAAAGAAAGATAGAGACGACTTGCAGCAGATGGTTTTCACCCACATTGGGTTTCCACCTTATATCATGGTGTTCATGTGTGTGGCTTTTGTGTGATGATCTGTTCTGCTATACTGCATCTGTTTACTCTTAATATGATGAATAATGTCCTGATGCATTTAACTGAAGATAAACTAACTGAATTATAAGATTTATGGTTATACGCTGTTTTCTTTAGACACAGTAGCATGTACACGCTGGTTCACTTAACTGAAGTAGCGTATATGTTTCTGAGCATTGAAAAAGTTTTATTGATCTGATAATACTGATTCACCCCCCCTCTCAGTATTATTTCCAACAATTGGTATCAGAGCAGGTCTTTCAGAGAAGCTTGATCGCTTGAAGGTAGATCATTCATCATGAGCAACTACGAGAGAGAAGCATCAATCAGGCCACCGGTTTTTGATGGGACAAACTTCAATTATTGGAAGGTAAGAGTTACTGCCTATCTTCAATCTCTTGGTACAGAAGTTTTGGACATCGTAGAGACAGGCTACACTTTTCCTTCAGCTACTCCTACAGATGCAGCCGAGAAAAAGAAATATGAAACAAATGCGAAAGCAGTCAATACTCTATTGGGATGTATATCTCAATCAGAATTCATGAAGGTAATGCACTATAAATCTGCAAAAGAAATATGGGACAAAATTGTCACGAGCTATGAAGGAGACGAACAGGTAAAGCGTGCTAAACTTCAAACTCTCAGGATTAAGTATGAGACTCTCAGAATGTATAATGATGAAAGTGTGGCTAACTATTTCCTTAGGGTAGATGAGATTGTTAATTGCATGAAAAACTTGGGTGAAGGAATAAAAGAGGCTATTGTGGTTGAAAAGGTTCTAAGATCTTTGTCCCCCAAGTTTGAATCTAAAGTGTCTGCCATAGAAGAAAAGGAAAATCTGCAAATTATTACTATGTCTCAGCTTCACGGGATTCTAACCGCTTATGAAATGAGAAAGGGAGGTCCATCAGACAGAAGAGAAGTTGCCTTCAAGGCTTCAGGAAAAGAAGAGTATTATGAAGCAAGTCACGTGCCAGAAGATGAAGAAGAGGAATCAAATTTTGTCAGAAATCTTCAAAGGGGTTCTGGAAGGTTCAGAGGTAAGTTACCTTTTAAATGCTTTACTTGTGGAAGAGTAGGTCATTATGCTGCCAGATGTCCTCACAAAAATAAGAATGACAAGGGAAAGGAACCTGTTAAATGGAACAAGAAACAAAATGAAAAGAAGAAAAGCTATTACACTCATGAAGATAGTGATGGTCTTTCAAATAGTGATGAAGATGAACAAGGTAATAGATATAAATTGTTAATGGCTTTTGAAGATGATGACTATATGGATGCTATAGATGTAGAAGGCTTTTGTGAAGAAATGAAAGATCTCAAAGTTTTCTTAGAAGAGAAGAGTGCTATTATTGATTCTCTACAATGTCAACTAGCTGAAAAGGAAAAACATCTTGAAAAATTGGAATGTGAGATTGTTTGTCTTAGAAAGGAGATTGAGAAAACAAAAGCGATTAATCTTAAATTTGTTAAAGGATCTGAAACCTTGGATGAGATTATCAATGTGCAGCGATCTCCTCTGATCAAGACAGGTCTTGGATATAATGGAGAAACATCTCAAGGCTCTACCTCTAAAAGCTATCTTGATGCAGCAAGGAGAAGCGAGCAAAGGCCAAATAAAAGTCATCAGGTGAATCAGGGAAAGTTTACCTCAAGAACAAATAAAGACCATCAAGAAATTCGGGGACAAACTGCCTTAAGGACAAACAAAAGCTACAATCAGCCTCAGGTAAAATCTTCCCAATTTGCTCCAAGAATGAATGTGAATAGAAGCTACAATCGTTTGGATGATAGATCTGATTATCGCAGAAGTTTCTTTAATGGCCAATGCTTTTCTTGCCATAACTTCGGTCACAAAGTAGCTCAATGTGTTGCCTACAAGACAATCATGACTAGAGAAGCTCAAAAGCAAGGGAGAATGACTGGAACCATGAAAAGGACTTATAACAACTTTTCGGTTCTTGAAAATGAAGTTGAATGCTCTATTTGTAATAACTTTTGTCATGAAGACTCTGAATGCAGGAGCAGGTTCCGGAAGACAACTCAGAAGGAACAAACCTCAAATGTCAGAACATGGAGAATAAAGGAACCGCAACCAGAAAGATGTGGGATAGCCTTTTATGCAGAAGGTCAAGAAAGTCTATGGTACATTGACAGCGGATGTTCGAAGCATATGACAGGGGACAAAGAAAAGCTTGAGTCATATACCGCATTAGAAAAGGGGAAGAAAATTTCTTTTGGAAACGATATCTCTGTAGCCATAAAAGGAAAAGGTGTTGCTCCATTGAAAGAGAAGGTCAAAGCTAGAAATGTTTTGTATATTGATGGATTGAAGCATAATCTTCTGAGTGTCAGTCAGATGTGCGATCAAGGAACATAAGTAATATTTAGATCAAATGGATGTTGTGTTCGTGACCATGATACAGGTAAAACAATGATCAAAGGAAGAAGGGCTCCAAATAATCTATACATATTTGAAGAAGGACCACAACAATGCTATTTGAGCAAGGATGATGAACACTGGCTATGGCATCGAAGGTTGGGGCATCTAAGCTTTTCACAAATAAGGAAAGCATGCAAATATCAGGCAGTTCGTGGTCTTCCAGATATCAAAATTCCAGACAACACTATATGCAAATCTTGTCAGTTTGGAAAGCAAACCAGAACTAACTTTCCAGAGAAGGAAGGATCAGCCATCATACCTCTTGAGCTAGTCCATACAGATGTATGTGGTCCATTTAGGAAAAGGACACCTCGAGGAGAAGAATATTTGATATTATTCATTGACGATTTCTCCAGGTTTGTCTGGCTAGGGCTTATGAAGCACAAGGATGAAGCATTCGAAAAATTAAAATCCTTCAAAGCCTTGGTTGAAAACGAATCAGGACACAAAATTAAGTGCCTCAGATCTGACAGAGGTGGGGAGTTTACCTCAAACGAATTTTTCGATTTCTGTGAAGAACATGGGATAAGAAGAGAATTCTCTACAGCTAGAACTCCTCAGCAAAATGGGGTTGTGGAAAGAATGAACAGAACAATCCAACAAATGGCTCGTGCTATGCTTGATGAATCAGGTACTCCCACAACTTTCTGGGGTGAGGCTGCACATGCTGCGGTTATTATTCTTAACAAAAAAAATGTCCGAGTAAACAACACTCAAACACCTCATGAGCTCTGGAGTGGTGAGACTCCTTCAGTGAAGCATTTCAAAATCTTTGGGAGCAAATGTTATATTAAGAATACTGATGAGCAACTTGGAAAACTTGAACCAAGAGCAAATGAAGGAATTATTCTTGGTTATTCTCCACATAGCAAAGCTTACAAGTGCTACAACAAAAGACTTGGCAGAATTGTTGACAGCATTGATGTAGTGGTTGATGAGAAGGGATATATTCCTAGGCAAGTTCATCATGAAGACATTGAAGAAGATGAAGGATACCCTCAAAGGCAGAATGATGAAGAAGAAGAACCTCAAGAAGAACATCAAGAAGAAGAAGAACCTCAAGAAGAACCAGAGGAGCAGACAAGAATAGAAGAGAAGACTCCATCTAGATATGTTCAAAAGAATCATCCAGAATCTCAGATTGTGGGGAAGTATATTTCTTCTGCAGGAATACAAACAAGAAGAAGAATTGCATAAGCTTCAAGCTATTTGGCATTACTCTCTTCCACCAAACCACAAAATGTGAAAGAGGCATGCAAAGATGAATGTTGGGTCAAAGCAATGGATGAAGAACTTGAGCAGATCGAAAAGAACAATACTTGAGAATTGGTTCCTAGACCAAAAGATAAAAATGTCATAGGGACTAAATGCGTCTTCAAAAATAAATTGAATGAAAATGGAGAAGTAATTAGAAACAAGGCCAGACTTGTTTGTAAAGGGTATGCGCAGCAAGAAGGAATAGATTTTGAAGAGACCTTTGCTCCTGTTGCAAGACTTGAGGCCATCCGAATGTTCCTTGCTCTCTCAAGCTTTCAAAACTTCAAGGTATTCCAAATGGACGTGAAATCAGCCTTTCTGAATGGAGACTTATAAGAAGAAGTATATATTGAGCAGCCAGATGGTTTCATTCTTGGGAACGATCCAAACCTTGTATGCAGATTGAAAAAGGCTCTCTATGGTCTCAAACAAGCTCCAAGGGCTTGGTACTATCGTTTGGACAAATATCTTCACAAACATGGTTTTTCAAAAGGATCAGCAGATAGCAATCTCTATATGAAAGTTGAAAATAACAAATTGCTAATACTTGTTGTGTATGTAGATGATATTATCTTTGGTAGCAATGAAGAGGCTATGAGTCAGAACTTTGCCTTGGTTATGCAGAAAGAATTTGAAATGTCATTACTTGGAGAATTGACATACTTTCTTGGATTGCAAATACAACAAAATGAAGGAGGTATTTTCTTGTCTCAAACCAAGTACCTCAAGCAAATCTTGAAGAAGTATGGCATGGAAGATTCAAAGCCAGTTTGTACCCCCATGGTTACAGGATGCAGCCTCAGTGCAAATGACGAATCAGCAGCAGTTCACCAACCCACTTATAGATCCATGATTGGGAGTTTGCTTTATTTGACAGGTACCCGACCAGATATTATGCATGCAGTAGGAATTGTTGGAAGATTTCAAGCCAACCCAAAGGAAACTCATCTTCAGGCAGTCAAAAGAATCTTCAAGTATCTTCAAGGGACCCAAAACTATGGCTTATGGTATCCTAGAGATACAGATCTCACTCTTCATGCTTACACAGATGCAGATTGGGCCGGAAGTGTGGATGATAGGAAAAGCACAAGTGGTGGTTCTTTCTTCATGGGTTCCAGATTAGTATCTTGGTTCAGCAAGAAACAGAGTTCGATTGCCTTATCTACAGCTAAAGTAGAATATGTGGCTGCGGCATCTTGCTGCACACAACTTCTTTGGATGATGCAGACCTTGCAGGATTTTCAAATCACTTGCACTCCACCAGTCTCTATCTTATGTGATAATACAAGTGCAATCAGCATTTCAAAGAATCCAGTCATGCACTCAAAGACCAAGCACATACCAATCAAGTACCATTTTCTTCGGGAACAAGTGCTTGAGCAGAAGGTCAAGTTGGAGTATGTTCCTTCTAAGGAACAAGTTGCTGATATTCTCACAAAACCACTACCCAGAGAAACTTTTGAATATCTCAGACAAAAACTAGGAGTAGTTGATGCTTCATCCTGCTGTTGAAGCTTATCTGTTCTACAGAAAAGTGGTATACGCAAGTTACGTAAGGGATATCCGCGTATATACGCTGATTTATGATGGGAAAGTCGCGTGTATGGTGTACGCGTGTTGCAGAAAGAATATCCGCGTGCATACGCTATTTTATGCAGGAGAAGTTGCGTATATGGAGTTCTGAACAGCAAGGGCAGACTCCGGTTGGAGAAGGTCTGAGATGGGTGTGCCAGAATTCTTCAGGCACAGTTTCAGGGGGTGCAGCAGGCACAGGTTCAGGGGGAGCAGCTTAAAGTCTCATAAAGCATTGTTGGCATTTAGAGTCTTTTGGTTCTAGTACACAACTGTTGTTGCTTTCAGGAGAAGGAGCTCAGAAGGAAATCTTGGTTGCTGATCTAAAAAGATGTTTATCAGATGCTGCTTGTGATATTCATAAGTCTTGGTCTAGATCTGTTGTCTCTATGTCATGTATTTTTTTTTTTATGGTTTCAAGGTCATGTAACGGCCTATGTTGGTTTCCCCACTATGCCTGGGATGAATGTTGTAATATAATTGGTTGTTTCTGATGTATCCCCTCTTGGTTGGGAATATAGATTGAGTCTTTTGGTGATAGGGAGGTCCCTTATGGTGTATAAGTCTTGGTTCTTTTGAAGACATCTTTTGCAGATCTTGCCTAGAGTCAGGGGGAGCATGTTTCAGCACAGCCAAGCAAAGATATCAGCATGTACTTAGGGGGAGCACAGCCCTTTGCCCTTGATGACAAAGGGGGAGAGTGATTTGATTTGGTGTTGTTGCCATCAAGTCCAAAGGGGGAGATTGTTGGCATTATGAGACAAGTATTGTCCTTGATGGCAAATCACACTGATAACAAATCATAATGCAGAAGGATAGCAGCAAGGAATTGATGATCAGTCTACAAGTATGAAGAAAAATATATACACGCTGGTTCACTATATACCAAGTCGCGTATACAAGCAGGTTCACTATATACCAAGTCACGTATACGCAGGTTCGCTATATACCAAGTCGCATGTACACACTGGTTGGCTTCAGTAAGAGCGCGTGTATGTGGAAAACTTATCTTTGGTCCACGACGGTTATTCCTTGGAAGTTGTGCCTATGGTTTTGGACCTTGGTGACTCAACGGACGTGTTGATCCCTAGTTTTGAAGATGATGGTATTGGATTTCTATGGTTTTGGCCCTTGGTATTGAACAAGGCCTAAGGCTATATAAGGAGAAGGAAATCATTAGGCAAGTGTATCTGAAAAAGTCTTGAATATCTGATGAAGTATTAGATCCAGTATGCAGGTTATTGGTTGATGATGTATTGCTTGATCTGAGCTAAGGAGAGATCTCATCGGTTGATGGAGAACAAGATCTAAGGAGAGATCGGGATCAAATGCTTTGAAATGAACTATCTTTATATGGTTGATTATGCGTATTTCTAGATCTGCATACTGACGCAATGTTATGTTCTGGGTATAACTAAAATCTGGTACAACTGCAAGTTATGAAAAATTATTTTTAGATCTGTACGTAAGTTGTCTTCGGTAAAACCGCTTGTATACGCGGGTTGCCTTCATTGTAGTAGCGTATACCTTTTGGAGCTTTATTTTTGGGTTGCAGCTGGATCTGAATGTTATTGCAGAGTTCTGTAGTCTGCTCTGTGTTCTGGTGACTGGGTTTGACAGGGTTTCAGTGGTTCAGTGATTCAAAGATTGATGATGCTAGTATTGGTTGTTTTATGCTTCAATGATTTGTGAATGAATCATGGTCTTCAGATTGTAATGTTGTGCTTCAAGAGTATCCAGTCCGAAAATTGATGAAAAGTGGTACCTGAAGGAAAGAAGATTGTAGGTCAGCACCTACGTACTAGTATCTTAGCTAGTACAAGAGCAAAGGGGGTTGGACCTCCCTTCCAAGGAACCTTGGAGAACGAGAGAAGGTTGAAACCTTCTGCAGGTTGTAGCCTGCGTACTGGTATAAGGCTGCACCAGTACAAAAGATTGTAAACTGAAGTTCTTATTAAAGAAAGATAGAGACGACTTGCAGCAGGTGGTTTTCACCCACATTGGGTTTCCACCTTATATCATGGTGTTCATGTGTGTGGCTTTTGTGTGATGATCTGTTCTGCTATACTGCATCTGTTTACTCTTAATATGATGAATAATGTCTTGATGCATTTAACTGAAGATAAACTAACTGAATTATAAGATTTATGGTTATACGCTGGTTTCTTTAGACACAGTAGCGTGTACACGCTGGTTCACTTAACTGAAGTAGTGTATATGTTTCTGAGCATTGAAAAAGTTTTATTGATCTGATAATACTGATTCACCCCCCCTCTCAGTATTATTTCCAACAAACCATGCTTAATCTCAACCTCCAAGGGTCCTTGAGAAAGAGAAATACAATACTATGACTTGCAGATAGATCCATAGTATCTCTTGAGGGAGTTATTAAGGATGTAATGCTCTCCATTGACTCCTGGGAGTACCCCACTTATTTCCTTGCCCTCCAGCTCAAAACCAAGTTTAATGGATATCCTCTCATCCTAGGAATACCTTGGCTGGACACTACTAATGCCTACATTAGTTGCAGGGCTAGGAACATGAACATCAATAATGGGAATCTATTAAAACAACTTATGTTGTACCCTCCTTCTCAACCTTATTTTCAACATGAATTTCCCTTGTGGTTAGAGGATGAGGAAGAGGAATAATTTTATCATACATCCCCCTACCCGGTATGCACACTGCACACTATTATAGCGGGGAGGGAAACTTGATTAAGATGACCTTATTAACCATATATTACATAATCAACCCCCCACTACCGGTCCACTTGATGAACTAATAAAGGAACCTGAAGGTATTCCTTGGACTAGTTTGTGCTCTGCTAACTCTGTCCCATCACATGCCAAGGTTGTGGAAATTATCCCATCCAGAACTCTAAATATCAACCCCTCTCTCTTAGCTGAGTAGGAAGAACAACTATGCAGTGTGTTGAGGTAACACTTGAATTATTTTCTCTTGGGATTATAAGGAGATGAAGGGTATGCATCCCTATGTATGTACTCATCATATCTACATTAAAGAGGGATGCAAGCCTATGCACCAACCCTAGAGAATGATGAAGCCAACTCTTAAGGACATTATGAAAGAGGAATCACAAAAGATACTAGATGCAGGGTTCATATAAACCATTTTAAATACTAAGTGGGTGTCCCTTCTCATTTTAGTCCCCCAAAAAATTGGGAAGTGGAAGATCCATGTTGACTAACAAGAACTTCACAAGGCTACAAAAGATGACCATTTCCCTTTTCCCTTCATTGCCCAAGTCCTACATGGCCTTACAAGGGATAAATTCTTCCTTTTTCTATATGGATTTAGTAGGTACAACAAAATACAGATCAGCCCTAAAGACAAATATAAGACCACATTCATATGTCCTTGGGGTACCTTTTCCTATAGGGTCCTTCCATTCGGTTTGTGCAATGTGTGTGCTACCTTCCAGAGGGAGGTTCTATGTATCTTTTCTAAACTTGTTCACGATAGTATTGAGATATACATGGATGAATTCACTCCTTATTGATGTGAGGTTGGCTTAGTGGGTCTTGACCTAGGTTCAAGGTTAGTTTCAGCAAACAAATCCCTACACTACTGGACATTTAGGCATCAACCCGTGGAGCGCGGACTGAAGTCTCAACCGAACCAGTATGGGGGGATGCTGGAACCAAGTTTCCACACCCAGAGATGATCATGATGTCATTTTATGCCCTAATTCTTCCCTTGCATAGATTGATAAGCCTTTAAGGCTTATCGATATAACCTGCTTTAATCAGTTTCTATACCTCTACGAATGGTTATGAAGGTCCTTTGCGGACCCTGAATATGCGGATCAAATACTTACATGCATAAAAGATGAATTATAATCCATTAATTACTCCAATCAACATAAGTTTTCAATAACTTCAACATACAACAAGATATTCTTCTTGTAAACAGTTAACCGTAATTGCGTTCATGTATTAATATAAATCATGTAAATTTGTGCATCAATACATCATTATTTCATAAACCCATTATGACATAAGGCGCACTCATATAACATAAGTAAATAGATAACACAAATATTTCTACAACAATCTTCTTTATTGATAATGATTTCAATCTTGTAGACTCAAGACTTCCCTGTGCACTTAGTTGCGGGGGTCTGCGCACTCAGCTACGGACTCTACTCTAGGCCTATGTGCACACAGATGCAGAGCCTTCCTTCTACTCTAATACTTCTTAAATCTTACTCTTATTGACCCATTACATTCATCTTCATCATCAGTACTTTCCTTAGACATCCTAAGACACACCTATTTATACAATGCCATGGTCCACGGACCATGGGTAGATCTTCAAAATCCAACTCAACTTACATAAAAGAAGGATAAAACCCTTTATGACACTTTAACTATCTACCCACTCCGTGACCACAACTTGTGGAGAATTTACATTTTATACAACAAAACTTGGGCTTTTGCCCCAAAATTGACCCTAGGGGACCCCATACCAACATGTGATGTCAAGGGAGCTCTTTGAAATCTATGAAAAGTATTAAATAAAATAATTGAAGTGAATCTTTCATTGAGTCCTAAGAAATGAATTTTTTTTATGAATGTAGGGACTATCCTTGGCCATTCCATATCCAAGGAAGGGATACAAGTTGACCTAAATAGAATTTCCATCATTAAAAGGGTCCCTATCCCTAAAAAATAAAGAGTTGTTTGGAGCTTCCTTGGATTAGCTGGGTATTATAGAAGGATCTTTAAAGACTTTAATAAACTAGCTTCACCTTTGTTTAGATTGTTGGCTAAATATTCTGAATTTTTTTGGAAAAAAAATGCCAAGAATCCTTTGAAGTTCTAAAAGAAAAGTTGACCACGGCACCCATCCTTAGAGGTCGCAACTAGGCATTACCTTTCCATATACACATAGATGCATCAGATAAAGTTGTAGGGACTTCATTAGGGAATTTGTCATTGCTGAGGACAAATTTCCTTATGTTATCTATTTCATCAGTAAGAACCTTTCTAAAGTTTAGTTAAATTACATAGTCACTAAAAAGGAACTCTTAGCTATGGTACATTCTTTGTAGAAGTTTAGGCATTACATCACTGGCTATCAAAGTTATTTTTTCAGACTAATCATGCAACCATTATGTATTTAGAGAATATTCCTTATGTAAATTCTAGGATAATTAGATGTTTGTTGTTATTGCAAAAATTTGATTCAACTATAATTGACAAATCAGGAAAGGAGAATGTGGTTGCATATTCCTTGTCAAGACTAACCTTGCCTACAAAAAAGGAAGAAATGGTATATGATTAGCTGCTAGATGAACACCTATTTGACATCTTGGTTTTCTCTCCTTGGTTTGATGATATAGCCAACTACTTAGTTGTTGCAAGGTTCCCTCATAATCTATCCTCCAAGGAGAAAAGCAATATTTTTAGGAAGATTTCCTCATTCACTTGGATTGGTGTAATATTTTAAAATTGGGGCCATATTAGATCTTCGAGAGATGTGTGATGGAAGAGGAGGCATTTTCCATCCTCTCAACATGCCATTATTGACCTTATGGAGGCCACTTTGCTGCTAAGAGAAAAACCCGCAAAGTTAGACAAGCACATTACTACTAACCCACTCTACATTAGGATGCAAGAAGATACACCACCAGGTATGATCAGTGCTAAGGGATGGGTAAACCTACACCTAAGGATGAAATTCCATTACAACCTCAAGTGACGCTAGATCCATTTGAGAAATGGGGCATAGATTGCATTGGGCCCATTGATTCCCCATCAGGACATAAGAAGTATATCATTGTGTGCACTGATTACTTAACTAAATGGGTTGAAACAAAGGAAGCTAAGGCAACAACTGAACAAAAGGTGGTTGATTTTCTGAGGGATAACATCTTATAAAAGTTTGGTTTTCTAAGAGAATTCATTACTGATCAAGGAATAAAATTTACATCAAATTTGATTGAAGATCTCATGAAGTAGCACCACATCAAGCACAAGACATCCACTACATCACCCTTAGGAAAATGAGCAAGTAGAGTTCACAAACAGAGCATTGGAAAACATTCTTACCAAGGTTGTTAGTAGCAGTAGAAAGGATTGGGTAGACAAACATATAGAAGCCACTTGGGCCTACAACACCACTTGGAAGACCACAAATAGATTTACTCCATTAAAATTTTTGTATGGGAAGAAGGCCCCGGTGTCTGTTAAATTTGAATACAATACCTTAAGGATGGAAACTCAATTATACTCGAACTTCACTGTGGCACAACAAGAGAGGCTGCTGAAAATTAATTTTTTAAATGAATTAAGGTTGCAAGCTCTCCTTGACACTAAGGTAATCTAGCTACAGAGGAATATTTGGCATGAGAAACACATTAGGAAAAAGAATTTTCAAGAAGGTGATTGGGCCCTACTTTATGATTCCAAATTCAAGCATTTCAAGGGAAAATTAATGACAAGAGGGTTTGGTCCCTATCTAGTGGAAATATTTCATGATGATGGGTCTTCCCAAATCAGAACAATTAATGAGGAAGGTATTCCCTTAATTTTAAATGGTTATATGTTGAAGTTGTATAAAAGACCTTTGTCTAAGGAAGAGTTTATTACTTCAATCATCAAAGAGTTGAATGTGATTGGGAGGCTCACGACCCTCAGTCCACAAAGCTTCGAAAATAAATAAATAAATAAAGGGCCTAAATGAAAACCTCCATGAGGCATCTAGGGACAACACTAGGGTTGAAAACCTCTATGAGGTAGCCCAAGAGAAAGAAACAAAAAAACAAAAAAACAAAAAAGGAAAAATAATAATAATAAGAAAAAAAGGAAAATTTAAATATGAAAAGATCCCTATGTGAAAACCTCCTATTGGGTACCTAAGGTAGGCATGCAGGTTAAAAATATCTCCATAGTCATTCTTCATGTCTCAAAAAAAAAATAAGACACAAGTGGGGAGTCCTTACATCAATTTTTCTAACATTTCTCTTTCGTAGGACTTGAGACAGTCATAAGGATAATGGTTACAAAACAGGGTCCACAACTAATTTCTCCATATTTCCCATCCATCCATTTCATTTTCATTCTCTTTGTCCACGTCCCTACCTCTCTCCATCATCTTTATAACAATTGAACTATGTTTTACCTCATTTTTGGAATGCTACAAGATTTTCCTAAACCGCTACAAGATTGTCCTCAATTGCTACAGGAGAAACCTAAAATGATACAAGAGGGATATACACTTGGAAAAAGGGGCCAAAAGCTCATGTTTTCCTTGGAAAATGTTGAGAGAGGTCCACCAAAATTCATTCATCACTCATCCAATCCATTTATCCAAATTCATCCTCAAAATTCCACTTCTGCCATACATAAAAAAAACACAGAAACAAGACTCCGCCTTCACCTTTTTCACCACCCTCTTATGATTCTAATTATATCCCTATACGTACCTATGATTTTTCATAATCCCTGAATGTAATATAAGGTCTTCAGGGGGAACTAACTGACTACTACAAGAATGGGATCAACCCTATAGCATATTTCACAATTCCAACAAGTTCTTGAACCAATTTTTTTTTTTACAGCTCGAAATTAGAATATACATCCACCTTGAGGCATCATGAGACCATTCCTGAAGCTTATAAAGGTCACACCATCCCTGGAGAGTATATGTAAGGTCATTTATCCACTCTAGAAAAGATAGATCAAACACTGGAAGGAGTCATGCATGGAAGAAAGATTTCATCAGTCGACTACATCATCATGTTGTGAAGACCCGTGCATAAGTACAAAAGGAAAGTTAGTACCTCTAGGGGTTAGTTAATCCGTCATCACATCAGTAGAAGCATGCATGCATCTCCATCACTTAGACATCATAGGTAGGCTCATGTATGACACACCTAACCTCTTCCCTATACACATCATGGTAAAAAAAAGGTGTTTAATGACCAAGAATAGATTTTATATGGGCTCGAGGTGGCCAGTAAACTTGGCCACCTTCAATTAGTAAACTACAATTAATGGAACCATCCATGCCATGTGGAAAGGTCAAATTAAGTGGGGTGATGATCATGTGGAATGGAGGCAATGGTTAAAAAAGGAAATTCGTGCAATATTCAGGTCACCAAATCTCTCTGAGCCATTACCACAAAAGGGAATAAAAGTATGAGGCTTAATTCAACTTGCAGAATCGCTCATTTCTAGAAAAAAGTTGGAGAGACCAACTAGGGTATTAAAGGATGAGCTAGATGCTATAAGAGTCTGCCTAAGGTGCCACTGAACAACTATAGGTTGAGTTTGTAGGTGCTACACAAGGTTCTATAGGAGTACCTAAATTGCTATAGGAGCACAAAAAGGAAGCTACAAGGATGAATTAAGGGGAGAAAGGGAGCCAAAACCACCAAAATTTTTCCTCAAACCCTCATGCACATGAGAGATTTATCTTAGAAAGGGTAAATGGCCTCTTATCTCTCTAATTTGCAACCATTCCACAATACTTTCCTTTGAAAATTTATCATATAAGAAGGCAAGATAGGGATATTGAAATTTTTTGTTTTCATAGTAAAAATTATCATCCTTCTCCCCTATGTCAAAAAGAAAACTAGCCACTATCTCTACACCCAAGACTTCTTTGAGGAAAATATTGAAAATACAGCTACAATAACCTAGATAAGGAGAATTAGGAGCAATGGGAGGAGGTTTCAATAGAAGGGAACCTGAATAAACCAAAATAATCCATCAACATCCCCCTATTATGGACATTTTTCTGAGACATTAGTGGATCGGATTCTTTGAGCAATTAAATGGGTATGATGATGAGGTAAGCCATGAATTTTCCATGGCCCTCAATTCTCAAGGATAAAATAGTGCCACTACTATTGTTATAGGACTTGAAATCCATTTGAGCACAAAGCTTATAAGGAGAGTAACCACGATACCCTTAGGAGTTCAATGGAACAAGGAGGATAAGACAATATGTGTTAAAACCAAGAAAAAATTATTCCGCCATAGAGAGAATCAGATGGAAATAAAAGATGGAGTAAGAAGAGAGAGCCTCCCTTACCCTTGGGATGAAGTCGCATATCACATCCTCAAGTACATATTATGTGGGGAGGTTGAGCATTTGGTATGCCTATCAATTTAGGATTCTCTATGAGCTAAAGTTCTAGAGAGAGTTACTAATTCCAAATACACTCAGTGTCCCACATTTCCTCTTGCAGTCCATCATTGAAATGAGCTAGAAAATGAGGGAAGGGAAGCAACAACACATTTCCCATCATGTCCTCATCAAGATAATGGCCATGGATTCCTTAAGCGACCTAAGAAACCCTGTTTCGTGGAATGACTTTGTAGACATGGACAGGGAGCTTTTCATTGAAACAAAAACCCTCACATCCACACATCAAGAAGAAATAAAAAAAACTCTAGTAATAGAGGTAGGGAAGAGAAGGAAGAGGAGAAGGAAAAGGAAGAAACAAAGGAAATGGAGGGAGAGAAACAAAGAGTAGAGGAAGAGAGCCCTAAGGAGCTCTCCAAACCTCAAGGGACAAAAATATAGGGGAAAAAAATAAGCCTCTCACCAGGAAACACAGAGCAAGAGGTGGTTGCCATATTGGCCACACTTGGCACACTAGTGAAGCCCAAAAGAAGGAATCCAAGGCAAGTCCCTTTTACTTAAAAAAATGAAGATAACCAGGATAAGGTAAGGGTAGTTTCAGCCTCCCTATCACCATTTATGAATCAACAAATAAAAGGGAAGAAGTGGGACCTAATGAAGGGAAGATTGAAGAAGTTACCTCTCCCAAAGCCAACAGTAGACAACATGTGCCATCCATACAAAGACCCACCACTAGAGAAGTCACATATAAGAGGCTCAAATCACAAGCCACACTGTTACAAGAAAAAATAGAGGAACTACAAGAGAAAACATACGAGCTAGAGGAGAAATAGGGACTGCTACAGGAGAAACATGGGCTGCTACAAGCGAAACAAGAGATGTTATAGCAAGAGGTAGCCACATAAAAATTAAAAGAAGAAGGTCTCCAAGAACTCCAGGAGCTTGATCCATAATCTAACCTTGAATATTATTACAAATATTTTGTAGGAGGTAGGATTATACCAAATTTGCTATACCACTCTTCCTTGTGTTGGAAAAGGAAAGAGTCAGGACTCATAGGTGGATGCAAATTGAAAAATATAAGAAGGTGGAAGATGTTGGCCTCATGGAGGAGAAAGTGAATGAAATGAGACAAGAATTGAATAACTTAAGTCTAAGGGAGTCAGTCATGGGGGATCAGATACATATAGTAAATAGAAGGCTAAGAAGCTACAAGAAAAAGAGCTATAACGTGCCACTATAGAAATCTTATCCATGGAAGCCTTACAATATAGGAAGCCATTCAAATCCTATGAAATCTTCCTCATGGAGTAGTGACTACAATTCCAGATAAAGAAATTAGTAGAGTATGTATCTTTACCTTTCCAAGACTACAAAAATTTCATTGAATTTTGCAAAAGCGAAAGTATTAAGGATAGAGCCAAATTGGATGAGTTTTACATGCACAATATGATCTTCATAGACATGAAATTTTTGGACCCAAACTCAAGATTAGGGGATATGAAACTAATTGAATTAGCCTCTTGGTTAACCTAGGAGGAAACAAGATATGAAGAAGTCAAGAGGGTTGTGACAAAAGAAGAGAGGGATCCCTTATCCATCATATTAGAATTAGTGAGCCCCAAGGTTGTCATTAGTAACCACAAGCTCATCTCCACTGATCCTAAATTGGCACCTATATATATGGAAGCCTAAGAACAGACTATCCTAGATTTTGAGGACACCTTCAGGATGTTGGGGATAGAAATTTTTCTGGCATTCCAAATAAGATGGTATGCCCTACCTCATAGTTTGCAAATTAGACGGTATCACTCTATACAAAGACTAAGGAATGCCTTGGAGAGAACCCAACTATAAAAAATAATGATACAAAGATTGAAGATCAAGTGGATAGGACTCAAACTCAGTTATCCCTTACTGTTGGGCCTTCACGAGAGAAGAAATTAAGCAGATGAACAAAAGGAATGGAAAGACATAGAAGAAAATATAGGTTTCTATGCATAGGAAGGCACACCATATGAGATTCCTTGGGATGTCAAAGAGGCCACCAACACCATGAATGAACTTCACATCAACGATCGAGTTTCTCAAAGGGTGAGAAATACCTTTAGCAGGGGGTTGATGATAGATCCCATCAATAGGTATATTTTGAGGTCCATTGTGCTATCCTCTAGCCCTTAAAACTCTCCTTTTCTCACATTAATTCAAATTTTAATCCATAGCATGCCTAGTAAGAATAATAAAGGTTGCTTGTCATATTGTATGGCCTAATGTGATTAATAAGCAAGAAAAATAAGCATTTGTGGATATATTTACTATGTAGGGGCTTGTTGGAGACATCTAGAGAGAATATAGGGGGCTTGTGCACTTCATTAACTCTATAACTATACTTGAGATCAAATATTAATCACCAACAACTCGAATTCACTAGTAGTTGAGGAACTCTCGTTCATGTGAATGTCAAAGGGAACCATATCCACCAATTTCAATATTTTGGAGGGGATCATTCCTACTTTCGAGGGAGTTTCCCTCGGATACTTTTTGTATAAATAAAACATACTAGAGGCTCATTAGGATTCTATTTTTTTTTTAATATAGGAGTAGCTACTAAGAGCCTCATGATTTTTACTATTATTTTCATCTTTCATATGATGTATGTGACCCTTATTTCTATCAATGAGAAGCTCACTATTGGCCAGCATATGAGTTAGTTTTGCAGGTATGAAACCCTTGGGTTTGGGCCCAACCCAGAGGCTTCAATCCCTCTCTAATATTATTTCCTTCATCTTGTTCAATTAATTTCATTTATATTCTCGTTTAATTAGGAATTACATCACAAAACTTGTAGTTTTAGGTTTTTCCTATCACCTCACTTGTGGGAGGAGTGGTTGGAAGATCTACAAAAACAACGCAAAAACATGTGTTTATGATTTCTTGGAAATTTTTAACTATTGGATTGTAATCCTTCTGCATGATTGGTTTCTATAGCTTAGTTAGTAGCATTTATTTGGAAATTGGAGTTGTGTTTTAGGGCAGAGTATATTTTAATAAATTTCATCTCATATTTTCCATCTTAATTTATTTACTCTAATATTGATCATTTGATATATGTGCTTGATTATTTTACAGGGATTATTTTTTAATTTTAGGGGTGGGAACACTCTTCCATATCAACCTAGACCATTCCATATCTCTCTTCAGAACTTCATATTGCTTCCAAACTATGCCACCAACTTTACTCTTCCATGGCAAATGAAGGACACCGTGGGCATAAACTTTGGTGCAAGATAGGCCTCTAAGGGGTACTAATATTTGATAAGGGGCTCCCACACCCTTCATTCAACTTCATTCACCTTCAACCACCTTCCGTAACCTTCAATATACCATTATTTACCTTAAAAAACTCTCGGACCCCCTCCTATAGTAAAACAGGGCCTCCTATAACACTACCTGCAGTAGTTTTGTAGCATTGCTCACTTCAACCAGATTTGGTCCAGACTTTGACCCTTTAATTTTGAAGTTGAATAATGGCCCCAAATATTTGATTTCTTTATTAAGGAAGACTCTAAGAGAAATCAAACCCCATCCTTTCCTCACTGTAAACATAAGACAACAAGTAGAATTAGGCTTAGCATTTTTTTTCATAGTTGTGTTGAAGATTGAATTCCTCATTTTTAAGAAAGTTGGAAATAAATAAATGATTCATGAAAGTAGGCTATTGATTTCATTAAGTGTGCAAATAAAGTATCATGGTTTCTTTTGAAACTAGACTAGTCTCTCCCTTTCATGCAATTTCAATTAGCTTTTACATTTAATGAATGGCATTTTCATTTCTATAGTTAGAATCATGTTCATCTCCTTGCAATAATGATATGGTTTCATCAGAAATTCTCTTTGTATTTAGTTTAAGGAGTGGTCTCTAAATTCCTTGATATAATCTAATGGTTGAGGGTGACTGTTGGGTGTATCCCAACATGGCCTATATTTTGGTGAAGATTCCACATTTTGTGGAGCAGAGTGCGAAGTAAAGAATGTAGTGGAGGATGAAGTGAACCACATAGTGGGGGAATGGAACGCCAAATGGACCATGCAATAGATATATCATGTGGTGCAGGGGCTACAAGGTGGGTCAAAGCCCCTCCTTTTTCTAAAATAATGTAATGTTGTAAAAGATGAATGGTTTTCAGACCATAGTAGCTTGTATTAGGGGATTCCATTGTATGTGGACCACGGTATTGTAATGATGTGCCCTCAATGTAATGGTATATATATTGTAAACTAATAAGAAGAAGAAACATCTTGATGGTCCATATCTATGTTTATGGTTGAAATATTGTGATCTCTAGTTTGTGGCGAAGGAAAGGCTCTGTAGCTGAGACGCAGAGGCCTGAGTCTATAGCGGAGTGCACAGATGACCTGCAACTTAGTGCATAGCTCAAGAACTATTTGTTGTACAAGATTCATTATTATAAGAAACATTTCTTGTGGACTTAGTCCCACATTGGGATGAACCATGGTAAAATATGTATCTTCATGTGTATCTTTTTGTATTATCTGTTGTAGTGTAGGAGTTTATTACAATGCATTTTATTACAATGGAGTGATGATTGTGGGTTTATTTGATATTTTTATGTCATTAAATTATTAGCATTATGACATTGATTTGGCACTACAACACAGGTGTTGTCCTTGATGGCAACTCACTTAGATGAAAGATCATAGTTCAAACTCACAGATTGAAGAAAGAAAGGTATATGCAGGTTCCCCATTGACCAAGCCGCATGGACATGCGGGTTAGCATACCAAAAGGAGAGTATAGCATACACACGTGCTTTTACAAAAGGAAAGGCACGTACATGTTGGAAAAATAAGTATTGATCCATGGTATTTGGTCCATGGTATTTTGATCCATGGTATTGGTCTAAGGTATCTGAGCCGAACTGTTGACCCTAGGTATTTTGTCCAAGGTATTCGTCCTAAGTGATTTTGGTCCATGGTATTGAGTAAGGCCTAAGATTATAAAAGGAGGAGAAGATCATTAGGCAAAGGCACTCAAGTATTGAATATCTAATGAAGAGCAAGATCTAGAATACAGGTTATTGGGTTATGGTGCATAGATAGATCTGAATCAAGGATGAACCTTAACACTTGATGAAGGATAAGATCTAATGATGGGTCAAGATCTTAAGGCTTGAAGTGAAGTATCTTTGTGTGGTTTTGTTCCTTTATCTAAATAACTGGCGCATGTTGTAGTCTGTAAATATGATGATCTAGGTATAACTAAAATATGAAATTGTTGTAAAGATTAAATCATCATTTACAGATCTGTACGCAGGTTCACTTTAGAAAAGGCATGTATACACGATGGTTCTGCATATAAAAATAGTGTATACATCTTAAATTTGATTCACAGATCTGTACGCAGGTTTGCCTTGAGAAAAGTGCGTATGCACGCAAGTTCAACACATTGAAGTAGTGTAAAACTCATAAAATATGCTTCTGTTTGTTGTTGCAGTGTTCTAGGTTATGGTTACTGTGTTCTAGTTACTATATTCTAGTTACAACATTCTGAAAAGTGATTTATTGATTCAGTTGTGGTTGGTGCAAAGGAGTTTGGTTGATGCAGATATATTTTATGTTTAAATGATGTTAATGATGGATCCAGTCTGAAAATTTATGAAATGTGGTCCCTAGAAGAAAAGAGAAGGTTGTAGCCTTCTGTAGGCCGACACCTACGTACTAGTAAACATATCAGCTAGTGCAAGAGCTAGGGGGTTGTAGCTCCCTTCCAGGAGAATCTGGAGAACGAGAGAAGGTTGTAGCCTTCTACAAGTAGAAGCTTGCATACTGGTATAAGACTGCACTAGTACAAAAAATTGTGAAAAGAAGTTTCTTATTAAAAAAAAGATAGAGACGATTGCAGCAGGTGGTTTTTACCCACATTGGGTTTCCACCTTATATCTTGTGTTCATGTGTGTGATTGTCTATTTTGTTTTCACTGCACTTGGTTACTTTTTATATGGTTCTGATGCATAGATTAAAGATCAACATATGATGAATTAATTGAATCATCAGTTTGCAGGATATAAGCTAGTTGCCTTAAATACAGTTGCGTATACATGCAAGTTCCATTAACTGAAGTAGCGTATATGAATCTGATTATGGAAATGAAATATTATTGACTTCCTAATACTGATTCACCGCCCCCCCTCTCAGTATTATTTCCAACAATTGAAACTAGAGCAGGTCCTTCAGAAGAAGCTTGATCGCTTGAAGGAAGATCTATCATCATGAGTAACTACGAAAGAGAGGGATCCATCAGACCACCAATATTTGATGGGAAAAACTTTGTTTATTGGAAGGTAAAAAGAACCAAAACCTATCTTCAATCTCTTGGAGAAAATGTTTGGGAAATCATGGAAGGAGGATATACATTTCCATCAACAATTCCTATAGATACGACAGGTAAAAACCAATATGAAACCAATGCCAAGGTTGTCAATACATTATTGGGGAGTTTGTCACAATCAGAATTTGTCAAAGTTATGCAGCTCAAAAACACCAAAGAAATATGGGACAAGATCGTTCTAGGCTATGAAGGAGACAATCACATAAAACGTGCAAAACTACAAACTCTCAGAATTCAATATGAAACTCTCAAAATGCACAATGATGAAAGTATAGCTAGTTACTTCTTACGTATAGATGAGATTGTTAATTGCATGAAGAACTTGCGTGAAGAGATAAAAGAAGTTATTTTAGTTGAAAAGGTTTTAAGATCCTTGTCTACTATGTTTGAATCAAAAGTATCTGCCATAGAAGAAAAGAAGGATCTTCAAACTATTACTATGACACAGCTGCACGAAATCTTAACTGCTTTTGAAATGAGAAAGGGAGGTCCATCAAATATGGAGAAGCCGCATTCAAATCTTCAGGAAGAGAAGAACTCAATGAATCAGGACATATTTCAGAAGGAGAGGAAGAAGAAAACTTTGTCAAGAACCTTCAATGAGGTTTCGAAAGATTCAGAGGTAAATTACCTTTGAAATGTTTTGCTTGTGGAATATTTGGCCATTATGGTACCCAATTTCCTCATAAAGATAAGCTTGATAAAGGTAAGGAAACAGAAAAATGGAATAGAAAACAAAGTGTAAGTAAGAAGAGCTACTATACACATGGAGATAGTGAATAGTGATGAAGATGAAAATAGTAATGACTATAGACTTCTGATGGATTTTGAAGATGATGATTTCTTGGATCCTTTAGATGAAGATGACCTTTATGAAGAAATATCTAAACTCAAAATATATTTATAAGAAAATAATATGATTATAGATACTTTGACATTCCAACTTGCTGAAAGAGAAAAACATAATGAATAACTAGAATGTGAAATTGTGGGCCTGTTATCGCTCAGGTTGTCCTTAAAGCTCCTTAAAGGATACGGCCGAGGTTACCACAAACCAATCTTTGGACTGCAGGTCCTAGCCTACCTGCAATCAGAGAGGGCTCTTTCTTTATAATTTAGCTTTGTTTTGGGTTGATTTTAGGCTAGTTATGATTTTCGTGGGTTTTGTTTTGATCTTGGTGGGATGGTGGATTCTTTCAAACAGAGTTGGAATGCATAGTGTGAGAAGTTCAAACCATTGGGCATGGAGTCGTGGATTAGGCTTGTTGTTGCGTTTTCTTGGTCACAAGAGGAATACAGAGTAGGATAGCTACACATAAAACAATATCAAGCTGGAATAAGGATGGAATAAAGGTCAGTGAATGAAAGGCAACTAAGTAGCTCTCATTATGCTAACAGAGGGAAGGTGAATGAACATTTATATAGGAGCAATCAAGGATTCCTAAACAACATTCATATGTGAAGGAGCTAGTGTAAATATGAGCCAATCAGTATTCATATTTAGGACTAATTTAGAGGAAAACATAGATAAATCACAGAAATTGAGAACAGAATACAACTAAGTGAGCTCTGAACAATTCTTTCTTTCTGTTATTTAGATAGTGAAACAATGATGGCATAAAACATATAAACTGTAAACATAGATAAGAAACACTTATTGGGCTATGTAGAAGCGTTAGGATTCCATAGTCACTCTTCAGTCATTAAAACACAACAGTCAGTTCATCTCCCAAACATTCCAACGATCTTTGATTATAGAGACTCTCAGAAAATACAGTGCAAGTCTAGAGAGGAAGTTATCGACCAACCAACCCTTTACATAAATACAGAGGGTTGTTTAAATAGAAAATATTTACAAACATCCCTTGAACAGGTGTCAAGGGAGAAAATATCTCCAAATATCTATCAAAACAGAGCCAAAAGAGATCTGTGCAATAACTGCTTCTAATGCTAAGTTGTGCTGGAAATAAATGCAATAAAATATCTAAAACAGTTGCACATAAGGAAGCAGCCTCATACAAATGTCTTTCTAAGGTTGCGCATGGTCCTGCAGCTTCACAAATGGATTGAAAGAGTTCCTTGAGCCACGCGCTGTCCTCTATGTGATAACTATGCATTTAAGGAAGTAGCGCTGCTCAAAAAATATGACTGGGAACAATGTCTCTGCAATAAGTCTGCCTTGAAAGCCTTCATCTATGCCTTTAGGTGGATTTAAAGCAACAAAAGAAGTGTTGGTGAGACTTAGTGGCTGAATGATGCTTTGTTGACTTTGCTGGGCTTGCTTTGCTTTCATCTTCTTTGAAAAAATGGACTGATACTCTTTGCCGCATCCTGATACACTTTGGCACTGAATCTGGGCCTTTTCTCACCACTGATACTCTTTAAACTGTTCCATCGCCCCCTTCTGCCTTTTAATGCAAAAATAACTACTGCTAATATCCTCCATGGCCTTTGGGTGCAATCGGCCCTTGGCCGATCAAAAATAGCATTAAATCTTTTTGAAAAATGGTGCAAACAGGAGGAAAAAAATGTTGCCAACTGTGCCGAGGCCGAGACTGGCTATCTGAAGCAAAACTAGGCCTTTGAGCGATTTCAGAAAGCTTAGGGATGCATGAATTCCCTTATCGGGAGCCGGGCGTGGGCATATATGTGAAAATATGAACAAATGCCGCCCTTTCTTTTACATAGAAAAAAGACCAATTTCTATGTAAAATTCGTGAAAAACATAGGCGGGAGTAGCATTGTAGCGGAGATTAAATCCTGGCCGTTGGATCGCGCGAAGGTAGATCCAACGGCTGGCGCTAAATCACATCGGGGTGGACCATTGATCCCAACACATAAAACCTCTAAATGGCGATGAACCTGGGGGACCCGAAATGCTTATATGCCCTTTCTTTATGGAGATCGGGTCCGGTCCGTTGGCGATTTCATATCGTCGGATTTTAACAAAATCAATATGCGGACCCGAAATCCTTTAAAACTGCCCTTTAATATTTTTCGGCTCCAAGATATAGGAGCACACAGTGCAGACCCTTTCGGACCCAATATGCCTTTATGCCGCGCTTTATTACTTTTCGGCTCCGCTGGTTGGAGACATATAGGAGTGATGCAATTAAATATGGGTCGTTGACCTCTGGGCCTGAATGGGTGGCTGAGATTAACTCGGTAATTCGCTATCGGCGGGGTCATGGGGTTGCCACATAGAAACACTGAAACCCATCCGACCCAATAAGTTATACAGGCCCTCTTTATTTTATTTCGGGTCCAACCCATCGGCGGAGCCCAAATCGGTGGTTTTAACAGTGGAATGGGTCCGTTGACCCGAAAACCCTTAACACTGCATTTGATAACTCATCGGCTCCGCCAAATCAGAGCAGTATATGGGGCGATGCGAAGTGGGGGGCCGCACACAAGATCTGGACCGTCAGATCTGGGGCCCGATCCAACGGTCCTGGATCCGTCGGCAGATCGGCAGTCAGAGTGACCAGAGGGCGGCACATATGGAATCGCCGAACTGCGTGGACCTGATATACTATTACCGGTCCACTTTATATGTTTTTGGGTCCGGCCCATCGGCACTATGCCCCATGCCTTGAGACTTAGCCATTTTCACTTATATATGCCACTGCCCCCTCCCGATAGCGATATGACATCAGAGGGGGATCAAACAGATCTTTATCTCATCGGAGCACGCTTTTTATGAAAAGGCAAGGCAAATGAATTCGGAGGGGTTATATATGATGTTTTAAACATATGATTGCCCCCTCCCGATAGCGATATCGCATCGGAGGGGGTCCAAATGAAACTTTATTATATCGGACCCATGTTTTTGTGAATTGCCAAGCCTTTTGGGAAATCGAAAGGGTTCCTTTATAGTTTGGCATGGATTCTAAGGCATCTGAAGGGGTCTGATAGCCAAAAAAGGGAGGATTTTATCCTTTTTTGAAGGTTTTTCATGGTTTTTACATTCTTATGCCTTGGAAGGAGTCCAAAGGCACTTAGAGGGAAAGTGATGTGGTTTTGAGAGGGGTTTAGTGGCCAAAGAGGGTCTCATGCCTGATAAAGGCAAACCAAGGCCAAAGAGATGATTCTTATATATGTGAAGGGAAACTATGCAAAGGAATGAGTCCTTATGCATTTGGAAGATGGTTAGAGGGGTCAATGAGGGTTCTTGCTGAGTTTCTGTTAAAGTTAGCAATTCTCGAGGGATGTATATGGTTATCTTTCAACCAGGGGGAAGGGATAAGTATACAGGGGAGTTATATACATAGTTTTAGTAGGGGAAGGGGAAATAGATAGGGAGTTACATAATAAAGTTAGTAGTTAATATGATAATGATGAGAAAAAGTGCTAAGAATGATGTCTTAGGCTATCAATGGGGGAAAATGACTGATAGAAGGAGTGTGAACATTCCTTGAGTGAAGCAGATCTCCACCAAGGAAAATGATATGGCGAGTGATGAATCTAAGAGGTATCAAGCAGATCTTGACCTCTTTAGGGGAAGTTAGTGAGTGACTTGGGGAAAGAGGAAGAAGGGGAAGTTAGACATGCCTCGCTTGAAGTCCTTCAAATGGAAAACTGCCTCAAACTTGTGATATGAATAGATATGACACTTGACAATATGACATGGATCACAAGCCATGATTCTGTAACCACAAAGCTACCTACCCGACCTACTCACCTAGCATTTTCTCTTCTTTTTGGTCTGGGTGCACTTGAACTAGCATACCCGGCTTTTCACTCTTTCTTCTTGCTGTGCTCCTATCTAAATCTACACTTATTGCATCCAGGGGCTCAGATTAGGCTGTTGAGCACCCTTGTTTCTCTACCTATTTACAGATCTGCCAAGATTAAACAGTTTGGACAAATGTTTATTCTCTATATTCTAAAACAGGAAATTGAAACCTAGGGAGACCAAGATTAAGCTATTTGGACCTCCCTTAGCTGAAAACTCATGAAAATGGATCAACTCATCAAAAATGGAACAGAGCAGTGGCATTTAGACTAGCACACTCTATTTGGACCTCCCTTAGATGAAAACTCATGAAAATGGATCAACTCATCAAAAATGGAACACAACAGTGGCATTTAGACTAGCACACTCTATTTGGACCTCCCTTAGCTGAAAACTCATGAAAATGGATCAACTCATCAAAAATGGAACACAACAATGGCATTTAGACTAGCACACTCTCATGGATACTTCTCTGGCCATCTGTAGCAAATATGGAGCATTCTAGCAAGCAAAGTATGACATATTTGGCATGTAAAATGTCGATCGTGAAAGATGATTAACCTGCTGCAGTAGGAGGCTAACAGTGGCTCCACTTGGGGATGGCTTTTCCTTGTGACAAGCCAAGAACAGCAGGTCAGAATGCCTTGATCCTATGTAGTTGTTGTTAATTGAAAATCTCTTCCGTGCTAACTGTTGAATGACTCGAACTTTAACTTCTGAATGCAGCACTCCTCCTTAACTGAAACACTGTGAAAAATAAAGCATTGCCTGCTTTCTTCTGCGTGCTTGATATTGCATACACTTTTTCTTGAGCACTGCCTTGTGAAATAAACACAAAAAAGGGAATAAAACTGGAGCGCTTCTTTTCTTGTCTTTGAAAGGGTGCTAAAGTAGACTCAAAATCCTCCTTTCTTTTTGATATTGTTGACTTGAAGACTACAAGCTGCAAACAATTTCTCTTTATCATAAATCGCTATGATATGACAGCGCTGCTCTTGCTGTTTTGCTGAGATTACTGCAGAGACAAAGATTAAAAATAGAGGACTTGCATTGGTTGTGTTTTCACAAACTTTGTTGCTGCTCCTCTAACAATCGGACTGTTTATACAAAATAAAAACAAAAGTGCTGATATATACAAATATCAATGTACAAAGAGATATATACAAAGTTGCGTTATGTTCAACAAAAGGGATCATGATAATGCTTCAGCATACGGCCATTTACAGGGCCTTCTTTAGCAGTGCTGCCCTCTATAGATTTGAGGAAATATGTGTTATTTCCATGAACAACAAAAATAACAAATGGTCCTCTCCAAAGGAACTCGAATTTTGCATGTTTTTTCTTGTCTTCTCTTCGTGAGTCCCACATTAGAACTTTGTTGCCAACACAGAAATTCTCAGCCTTAGTCCTCTTATCAAACATCCTTTTGAGCTTCTCTTGCATAATGTGAGCTCTGTCATAGACCTGCTCTCTTGTCTGCTGTAAATGAATTGTTTGGTTTATCCTCCTTTGTATATCATTTGGCTTAGCTTGAATCTCTTGCAACAACTTGATAATAGGAATGCCCAGTGATGAAGGAAATCTGGCCTCCATGCCATATACTAGCTCATAAGGGCTCATCCCAATGGATTTCTTGGTTGACAATCTGTCTACCCATAGGGCATTTGTGAGCTTTCTATGCCCGTTCTTCTTGTTTTCTTCTAAGATCTTCTTGATAATACTAATCAGGCTCTTGTTGGATGATTCGGCTAATCCATTACCTTGAGGGTAATAGGCTGTAGAGTGGCCTAAGGTAATGTGAAATTTATGGCAAAAATTAATCATCTTTTTGGATTTGAAAGCAGCAGCACTGTCAGTGATGATATTCTCAGGGCAGCCAAATCTAGAAAGGATATTGCACTCAAGGAATTGGATAATGGTGGTGTCATTGGCCTGCCTACATGGAATGGCTTCAATCCACTTGGTGAAATAGTCGGTGGTAGTTAGAATCCACTTATGCTGGCCTGAGGAAGAGGGATGGATTTCTCCAATGAAGTCAAGACCCCATTGTTGAGAAGGCGTTTCGGTTGAGATGGGCTTAAGAGGCAAGGGCAACAGCTTTCTTTTGCCCTCAAAGATTTGGCATTTGTGACATGAGATAGCAAACTTCTTTACATCTGTAAACAAAGAGGGCCAATAGAAACCAGGCCTTAAAATTTTATCAGCAGTGGACTTCCAATATAGATGTCCTCCACAGTCCCCTGCATGGAATTCATGTTGGAAATAATACTGAGAGGGGGGGGGGGGGGGGTGAATCAGTATTATCAGATCAGTAAAACCTTTCCAATTTCATACTCAGAAACATATACGCTACTTCAATTAAGTGAACCCGCGTGTACACGCTACTGTGTCTAATGCAACTAGCGTATATCCAGAGATCTTATGATTCAGTTAGCTTAATCTTCAATAAATGTATCATAACATTATTAAGCATATTTAACAGTAAACAGGTGCAGTATAACAGAACAGAACATCACACAAGAGGCACACACATGAACACCATGATATAAGGTGGAAACCCAATGTGGGTGAAAACCACCTGCTGCAAATCGTCTCTTTCTTCTTTAATAAGAAACTTCTTTTACAATGTACTGGTGCAGTCCTTTACCAGTATGCAGGCTACAACCTGCAGAGGGCTACAACCCTCTCTCGTTTTCCAACTACTTCTGGAAGGGAGCTACAACCCCCTCAGCTCTTGTACTAGCCGATCCATTTACTAGTACGTAGGTGCTGACCCTACAACCTTCTTTCCTTCAGGGACCACGTTTCATCAATTTTCAGACTGGATCCAAGAGTACAAAACAAACATTACTGCAATACAATCATCAACTTATACTTGCATCATAATTCATTAAACAACCCAATACTGAATCACTGAAACCTTGTCATCAAGAACACAGAACCCAAACCAGAGCCCAGAACTCTGCAAAAACCACTAGAATCAACAGCAACCTGAAATATCAAATCTTATTATGCATACGCTACTTCACTGTACCAAAACCGCGTGTATACGCTCTTTCTCCAAAGGAAACCCGCGTGCAAATCTAGAAATAATTACTTATGCCTTCGCTGTCAGATCCGACCCTTGCCAAGCGTCCCGAACAGATAAACAGTGATACCAGATCTTCTCACTTCGTCAGACACACAATGCTTGCTATCACTTGCCTAATGATCTTCTCCTTATATAGCCTTAGGCCCTTTACAATACCACGGTCCAAAACCATAGTAACCCAATACCATCAGCTTCAAAACTAGGGATCAACACGTTCGTCGAGACATCATGGTCCAAAACTATAGGCACAATTTCCAAGAAATAACCGTCACGGACCAAAGATAAGTTTTCCACATACACGCTCTTTTACTGAAGCCAACCTGCATGTACACGCGACTTGATATATAGAGAACCTGCGTATACGTGACTTGGTATATAGTGAACCTGCTTGTATACGCGACTTGGGCTTAACAAACCTGCGTGTATGAACTTTCTTGGCATGATGTACTAAGATCTATCCTCTGATTAAGTTTCCATCACCTGTACCAACCTCTGAGCACCTGTACCAACCTCTGAGTGAGTTGCCATCAAGGACAACACTTGAATCATAATGCCAACAATCTCCCCCTTTGGACTTGATGGCAACCACCACACCAAGTCACTCTCCCCCTTTGACATCAAGGGCAAAGGGCGGACCAAGATATTCTCTTCTTTGGTATACCTTTTACTTTCCATACTGCTGTCCATACTCCCGCTGAGTACATGCTGAAGTTTCTGATTTGGCTCCCCCTTTGTATATGCCAAGTTGTATCAATCCATCCATGCTCCCCCTGAGCAGATGTAGGTTCTAAGACCAGCCATTCAGATCTGTACCATAAGCATCAGCCTGCAATACTATTCCTTTGATCAAACAACAAGATGTATCATTTAGTTTCATCAGCAACTTCTAACCATAATGCCAACAATGAATTATTTGAAGTATATGCTCCCCCTGAGTGTGACCCAACCATGACTGAACCATTTCCTGAGTCTGTTCTACTCCCCCTGAACCTGAGCCAACCATGACTGAGCCTGGGTCTGTTCTGCTGCCCTTTCTTCATATACGTGATTTTGCAGCCTGTAACTCGCGTATATACGCGACTTGTCTTCATTAGTATGCAGGATGGAATACCGAATTTCATCACTTTCAGATTCCCCTGTGTCTGTTATGTCAGTTGTCTGAATTATGCCACACCTTTCTGTCTCTGTCTTCTTCAGTTCCTGGAACTTTGATGATGTATGGTCCTCTTGTTTTGAATTTTGAAATCTACTCCTGCATTCCCTTGCTTTATGCCCATAGTTGTTGCATGTATAACACCTTACATTTTTCATGTTCCTTCTATCACAATCAATTGCTTTGTGTCCATATGCATTGCAGGCAAAGCAATATCCTCTGAAATACCTGGGATGCGATGATCTTTCTTGAACCATTCTACTTCTACATCTGGCTGCAACATGTCCAAGATTATGACATACATAACATTCAACATTATTCAGTGGAGGAAATAATCGTCTATCACGTCCACAGTTAGGAGTAAAGGATCTTCCTTGAGGAATTTCTTTCCTTGGTTGTTCCTTGTTGAGCATTTCAGATTTCTCATTAGAGTTTCTTGCCTCACCTTGTGAACTAGATTCACCTTCAACATATTCATGAAAACCAAGACCAGTTTTGATAGCAGGAGACCTTTGGCTATTAAGAATATCATCCAAGACTTTAGTACTATCTTGAAATTGTAAAAGCTTATCCTTTTCTTCTAGTTTACCTTTCAAGATATTTACCTCAACTTGATGTTGTTCTTCCTTTATCAGATACTGATTCCTTAGGTCTTCTTCAGCTTTTCTTCCTTCTTCCACTTGTCGCTTTAGTTTGATCACTTCATGTTCTTGATCTTCAAGAGCTTCTTTGTTCTGTTCTCTTGATTTTTTAAGATCTTCTTTTAGAGAGAGGATCTTTGATTCAAGCCTTTGAATAGTTATGCTCTGATCCTTTACTACATCCTGCAATTTCTCCCTTACCTTGGTTACTGTCTCTAATTGTTCATTTAATTTGGTAACTTCTTCAGTTTCTGCATTCTTCTTTTCATGTGCCATGAGACTTTTAATATCTTTGCTATTATTGGATGAAGCATTCTTCTTTTCATGTGCCATGAGACTTCTAATATCTTCACTATCATTGAATGGACTTGTAATATGGGTATAATAGCTTCTACCATCTTCTTCAGATATCTTTCCTTTGTTATGAGGGCATCTAGCAGCATAGTGACCAACTCTACCACATAGAAAACATTTGAAAGGTAGCTTACCTTTGAACCGTCCAGTTCCTCGTTCAAGATTCTTGACAAAATTTACCTCATCTTCTTCCTCTGACACTTCGAATGTGGCTTCTGGTGGTACCTCTTGTCGCATTTCAAAAGTAGTTAAGATCCCGTGAAGCTGTGACATGGTGATTTTCTGCACATTCTCCTTTTCTTCTATGGCAGATACATTAGAATCAAATTTAGCAAACAGAGATCTCAAAACCTTTTCAACTAAGACAACTTCCTCAAATTCTTCACCCAGATCCCTCATACAATTCACAATCTCATCCATACGCAGGAAAAAATTAGCTATGCTTTCATTACTATGCATCTTAAGAGTTTCATACTGGATTCTGAGAGTTTGAAGCTTTGCTCTTTTTACCTGATCATCTCCTTCGTAGCTTGTGACGATTTTGTCCCATATTTCCTTAGCTGATTTGAAATGCATGATCTTCATAAATTCCGATTGTGTCAAACTACTCAATAGGACAGTAACAGCTTTGGCATTGAGCTCATATTGCTTTTTCTCTGCTGGATCTGTAGGAGTTGCTGATGGGAATTTGTATCCTCCTTCTACGATTCCCCAAATTTCTGCTCCAAGTGATTGTAGATATGCAGTGGTTCTTATCTTCCAGTGAGTAAAATTGTTCCCGTCAAAGACTGGTGGCCTGATGTGTGCCTCTCTTTCTGGATTAGCCATTCTGATGGATCTTTTCCTTCAAGCGATCAAGCTTCCTCTGAAGGACCTGCTCCGATACCAATTGTTGGAAATAATACTGAGAGGGGGGGGGGTGAATCAGTATTATCAGATCAATAAAATCTTTCCAATTTCATACTCAGAAACATATACGCTACTTCAATTAAGTGAACCCGAGTGTACACGCTACTGTGTCTAATGAAACAAGCGTATATCCAGAGATCTTATGATTCAGTTAGCTTAATCTTCAGTAAATGCATCATAACATTATTAAGCATATTTAATAGTAAACAGGTGCAGTATAACAGAACAGAACATCACACAAGAGCCACACACATGAACACCATGATATAGGGTGGAAACCCAATGTGGGTGAAAACCACCTGTTGCAAATCGTCTCTTTCTTCTTTAATAAGAAACTTCTTTTACAATGTACTGGTGCAGTCCTTTACCAGTACGCAGGCTACAACCTGCAGAGGGCTACAACCCTCTCTCGTTTTCCAACTACTTCTGGAAGGGAGCTACAACCCCCTCAGCTCTTGTACTAGCCGATCCATTTACTAGTACGTAGGTGCTGACCCTACAACCTTCTTTCCTTCAGGGACCACGTTTCATCAATTTTCAGACTGGATCCAAGAGTACAAAACAAACATTACTGCAATACAATCATCAACTTATACTTGCATCATAATTCATTAAACAACCCAATACTGAATCACTGAAACCCTGTCATCAAGAACACAGAACCCAAACCAGAGCCCAGAACTCTGCAACAACCACCAGAATCAACAACAACCTGAAATATCAAATCTTATTATGCATACGCTACTTCACTGTACCAAAACCGCGTGTATACGCTCTTTCTCCAAAGGAAACCCGCGTGCAGATCTAGAAATAATTACTTATGCCTTCGCTGTCAGATCCGACCCTTGCCAAGCATCCCGAACAGATAAACAGTGATACCAGATCTTCTCACTTTGTCAGACACACAATTCTTGCTATCACTTGCCTAATGATCTTCTCCTTATATAGCCTTAGGCCCTTTACAATACCACGGTCCAAAACCATAGTAACCCAATACCATCAGCTTCAAAACTAGGGATCAACACGTTCGTCGAGACATCATGGTCCAAAACTATAGGCACAATTTCCAAGAAATAACCGTCACGGACCAAAGATAAGTTTTCCACATACACGCTCTTTTACTGAAGCCAACCTGCGTGTACACGCGACTTGATATATAGAGAACCTGCGTATACGCGACTTGGTATATAGTGAACCTGCTTGTATACGCGACTTGGGCTTAACGAACCTGCGTGTATGAACTTTCTTGGCATGCTGTACTAAGATCTATCCTCTGATTAAGTTGCCATCACCTGTACCAACCTCTGAGCACCTGTACCAACCTCTGAGTGAGTTGCCATCAAGGACAACACTTGAATCATAATGCCAACAATTCATTCATGACATTATTAGTTTCATTCATGGTCAAACAATTAAGCAATATGCCTTCATGATTCTTCCAAAATAAAGCACCATCTAAGACACAAAACTTTAAAGCCTTCATTTTTAAAAATCTTTTCTTAGTTCTGGACAATCCTGGGGGGGAAAATAGGTTTAACAATACAAAACATATATCAGCATACCATGGGGATTGCAGAAAGGTGTCACTGATCTATGGAGTCGCCAGCTCCTGTTCATTGTCCAGTTGGTTGATGTCTAAGTCTTGAAAGTTTGTTTCGGACATCAGTTTGGCTAAACTTTGTCACTTTATTAGCTTGGTTGGTTTTATTTCTATGTCATACTCAAGAATGTTAGCAATCCACTTGCCTCTTTTGCCTTCTAACCCTTCTTGAGTCAATATGTCTTTCACAACATCATTTGGGACATAGGCAATCACGTGTGAATATAAAATGTAAATTCTGAAGTCTTTGATTGCTTTAACAAGGGCATAGGCCTGCTTCTCCATGATTTGGTACTTCAGGGGTGCATCTCTTAAGGCTCGGCTGAAAAAAGCAATTGGCTTTTCATTTCCTTAGTCATCCTTTTGCAATAGGACAGCAACTATGGTATTATCAGGTGCAAATAAAAATATGATAAAGTCCCTACCAAATTGAGGACTTGTGAGGACTGGGGCTTGAGTTAGGGCAACTTTGATACTCTCAAATGCTTGCTTGGTTTCAAGAGACCATTTTACCTTGGCATCCTTCTTTAACATGTTGCTCAACAGTCTTATCAGCTCGGCTAGATTTGGGATAAATCTCCTTAGGAAATTGATCTTTTCTTGGAATGCTTGCAGCTCTTTTATGTTTCTTGGATATGGGATTTGGAGAATGGCTTGGATCCTTTCCGGATCAATTCTAATCCCGTCTTTTGAAATGATATGTCCAAGTAATTTTCCTTCTTCAAGGCCAAATAAAGACTTCTTAGGGTTCAAGGAAATGCCATATTTCCTACATGTTAGGAACACTTGCCTCAAATGTCTTAGGTGCTCTTGATCAGATTTGGAGAAAGGGGTAAGATCATAAAGATAGACAACCAAGAAATCATGGATTTATTTGGTGAATGCAATGTCCATTGCCCTTTTAAAGGTGGCACCAGCGTTCTTTAGGCCGAAAGGCATTTTAACATACTTAAATGTTCCCCATGGTGTGGTAAAGGCTATCTTGTCTTGGTCATCCGGGTGAACCAGTATTTGATTAAAACCTGAAAAGCCATCTAGCAAAGAGATTCTAGATGACCCCACTACTCTTTGTAGGATGTGGTACATTTTGGGCAATGGGTAGTGGTCTTTAAGGGAGACTTGGTTTAAGTTTCTCAAATCTACACAAATCCCAATCTCACCTGCTTTCTTTCTTGTGGGAACAAGATTGGATACCCATTCAGAAAATCTATTGGGTGTTATGATACTTGCTTCAAACATTCTTTACACTTCTGTCTCAATCAAAGGGAGAAGCACAGGATTGATTCTCCTCAGTTTCTGTTTGAAGGGCTTTTGATGGCTTTAAGGGAATGGTATGTTGAATAATTGAGGTGTCATAGGAATTCAAGTCCTCATAACTCCAAGCAAATACATCTTGGAATTCTTTGAACAAATCAACATATTTGGGCTTTTGATCGGGTGGCAAAGATTGATATAGTTTGATCATTTTGGGCTTCTCTACTGTCCCAATGTTGTGTTCTTCTATGGCAGTGTTTATAGGATACATTTTTGGCTTTTTGGGCACATCATTTGCATCAAACATGTCTTCTAGTAGAGTGAGACCAACCGGGAGAAAATTGTCCTTTAGATCAATGATTTCGGCCTCTATTTTGGCTATTTCCTCCAAATGCATCTGTTTCAACTCTTCTATGTTTTCTTCATCAAAGATGGTTGTCTGTAGCAATTTTCTAGTTGTTTCAGCTGTTACAGTTTGCTGGATTTGGTTTATTGCTTGCAGTGGATCATCCATAGCATCCATATCAATGTTTAGGCCTGAAAACTCATGCTGTAAGGTAAGAAAATTGTTGATTTGAGCATCATCCTCAAACACTTGCCAATCCTTAACATTGTTAGGGACAGCAGGCCTATGCTTTATCTCAGTAGTAAAGTGGTGATTGGACTCAAAAGGAAGCTTGCAAGTGCTAGCAAAAGTAGCTAGGCTGTGAGCATGCATGTTATTGTTTCTAGAAATCTTAGCAAGTTTGGATTCAGTGAAGGTATCAAGTATTGCAGTGGCAGCAGTCCCATAAGCTCTTAGCCTTCTATCATTGGTAACGAAGTGACCCTTCATTTGTTGTATGATTAAATCGGAGTCACCTAGAATGGACACCTTTGTAGCTCCTAGAGCTTTGAGCAGTTTAAGGCCTAAAAGGAGAGCTTCATACTCTGCCATGTTGTTGGTACATCTAAAGTTAAGTCTGTAAGCATGACCCTCTGCATGGCTATTATGTGTATTGTGAATCCATATTCTTGCCCCTGCTCCTAGCTTATTAACAGAACCATCAAACTCTAAATATCATGCGATTTCTTGCTTGTGGTTGATATTAAGAGTTTCAGTCATTTTAGGATCGGGCAGACCTAGGTTTTGTGCTTCATGTGGTTCTTCTTGTATGCTGATTGCGCTGACTATTTTGACAGTTTCCTGGGTATGGGCAACCGGTTCTTGATTGATGCATGTTTCTTGTTCTAAAGGAAAAGGCCTCTCGTTAGTTGGAGGACTTGTTTCATCATTAAACAAAATAAAAGAATCCATATCAGAATGGATTGAATAGGTAGTGAAATTCTGGGGCTTTTCCTCACTACTTACCACATACTTCATCAGTGTTTCTCTATACAGTCTCTTTGGTTGCCCAAAGACTAAAATAGTGGCATAAGAGAGGTCTAATTGGAGAGATCCTTGGAGTTTTGCTCCACAAGATCTTGATAACAGCATGCCATACTTTGGTGGAATGTCAGCAACTACCACATCCATGAGGATTGTCTTGTTTGGGTATTGGACTAAGGAGACAAATAAGCCTTTGATGAAGCCTAAACACTTGACCTGACTTGAGTCAAAGGAGAATAGACCTTTGTAGGGTCTTGTTACATCAAGGTTTAGCTTCTCCATTACAGCTTTGGGCATAAGGTTGTGTGAGGCACCTTAGTCAAACATTGCATTATGTAAAACTTTATCATGTATGTGCAGACTGACATAAAAGGGTAGAACAGCTCCATGTGTTGATCTGCCATCAACTTCTGGACCAAAAAGAAACTCAGTTGTATCATCTAAAACATTCACATCATCCCTATTCTCTGGCATTTGCAGTGATCTTTGGATTTGTTGCCTATACACATCATGCTTTGCAAGTTCAGATAAGGGGATGGAAATCTTAAGTTTGCTTATTTCTGCTTCTAAGTTGAATGGTTTCTCCAATGGAGTCTTTGTGTTGGCAATAACATATTTCCCCTTTTCAAGCATATTTTCTGTGTTTTCCTCTTGATTATCAGTGTTATGGTGAGTGATACCTTGCGGTATTTCTGTTTTGGGAAGGCTTTTAGGAGTGTTATTTACATTTTCTTTTGAGGAGGAAGGTAGCAGAGGCTGATCATTAGAGGGTTGCATGTCTGTTATGTCCTCTACAGTCACTTCGTGCGGGTTTGGGACAGTTATATCAGCTGTTTCTATTATAATAGGCTTGCCTTTAATCTGGTTGGGCTGTTTTTCCTCCTTTGGTTTAACTTTTTCGGGCACATCTATGGTTCTTGTCCTCAGCTTATACTGCTTGTGGACTTCATAAACAGCTGAATCATAACCTTGTTTAAAGTCAAAAGACTCACCAGACTTAGTCTGAAATTGATCTATCTCATGGTCATCTTGGTCTTCTTGAGTTAGAAAAATTTGTTGCTCACCCTTCAAATCTATTAAGTTCATGTGAGTGTCTTCTGTGGGTTCATTAGAAGTGGATGCCTCTGCGTAGTTTTCTTGAAAAGGAGGCCTTATATCATGGTATGGGCTAGACCTACCATCGTTTGGATTTTGAGTTTTTCTAAAATTTGGGTTCCTTATGGTATTGGGCTGTTGCCCTTCCCATGATGATTTCCTCTCAACACTCTCTACTCTGTCTCCCAGCCTGTGCATGCCATTGATAATAGCATCTAGAGTTTGATCTAAGGCTGAGGGCTCTTCCTTGAAGGTGGTTCTTCTCTCAGTTCTAGCTCTGTTTCTTTTGGCAATTAAATTTGCCTCCACAGTGACAGCCACATTTTGCATGTCTGCAAGGCTGTTTGGGGCTCTTTCTTTTAATTGGTAGGCCATATCTGGGTCGAATCCATCAGGGAATTTATATAAGGCAAGGTCAGGTGGGGGCCTTAAGTTTTGTGGGATAGCATTATAAATGCTATTGAATCTTGCACAGTAGTCCAAAACAGTCTCTTGAGGGCCTCTTTTAATTGTATCGTATTCAGCTAGTATGTGCAAGGGGTCTTTCTTTTTCTCCCATCTGTTGATAAATGACTGGTATAAGGCTTCTGGGTCTGCTATGGAATTAGCTGGGAGTGCTCTAAACCAAGTCCTGACATCGCCTGTCAAACTTTGGACAAAAATCTTCATTCTCACACTATCATCGTCAATCTCATAGCTTTCAAAGTAATCCTGCATTTTCTTTGTATGCTGAAGGGCTGTGCAGGCACTTGTGCCATCAAAATATGTGATTTTAGTTTGGTAATCCTGAGGCATAGCTCCAGGATTAGCAGGTAATTGCAAAGGTGCATATATGTTAGCCATATTCACAGGTATGAGAGGGACAATAGGAACAACTGGGATAATAGGAGTAGTAGTGGTAGTATGTGTAGTGAATGGAGGTGTGGAAGGAGTGCTTTGAGACGTGGATGATGAACAAGGGGAACTAGGGGTTGAACGAAATAAAACTTTGACAGGGGTTGGGCCACAGCGTGGGTGAACTGCTTCAGGACTATTATCAGCAAAATCCTCTTTTCGCTCTAGCTTCCTGAGGTTCCTTGGGATTATATTGGGATTTTCAAAAGCTGCTGGGGGATTTGGGTGTGGATTTGACCTTGTATAACATGAATTCTTTTTAGGAGCCAGCCTCTAGCTCATTTTTTTGGGGATTTTTCTAAGAATATTTGGGTTAGAAAGAAACTTTTGAAGGTCCGGTTCCTTCCCAGTGGAGCTTTCCAACTTGATTTGTGAAATTAACTGAGGAGTGTCCCCAGCGGAGTCGCCATTACGTTATCGCTCAGGTTGTCCTTAAAGCTCCTTAAAGGATACGGCTGAGGTAACCACAAACCAATCTTTGGACTGCAGGTCCTAGCCTACCTGCAATCAGAGAGGGCTCTCTCTTTATAATTTAGCTTTGTTTTGGGTTGATTTTAGGCTAGTTATGATTTTCTTGGGTTTTGTTTTGAGCTTGGTGGGATGGAGGATTATTTCAAACAGAGTTGGGATGCATAGTGTGAGAAATTCAAACCATTGGGCATGGAGTCATGGATTAGGCTTGCTGTTGCGTTTTCTTGGTCACAAGAGGAATACAGAGAAGGATAGCTACACATAAAACAATATCAAGATGGAATAAGGATGGAATGAAGGTCAGTGAATGAAAGGCAACTAAGTAGCTCTCATTATGCTAACAGAGGGAAGGTGAGTGAACATTTATATAGGAGAAATCAAGGATTCCTAAACAAAATTCATATATGAAGGAACTAGTGTAAATATGAGCCAATCAGTATTCATATTTAGGACTAATTCAAAGGAAAACATAGATAAATCACAGAAATTTAGAACAGAATACAACTAAGTGAGCTCTGAACTATTCTTTCTTTCTGCTATTTAGATAGTGAAACAATGATGGCATAAAACATATAAACTGTAAACAGAGATAAGAAACACTTATTGGGCTATGTAGAAGCGTTAGGATTTCATAGTCACTCTTCAGTCATTAAAACACAACAGTCAGTTCATCTCCCAAACATTCCAGCGATCTTTGATTATAGAGACTCTCAGAAAATACAGTGCAAGTCTAGAGAGGAAGTTATCGACCAACCAACCCTTTACATAAATACAGAGGGTTGTTTAAATAGAAAATATTTACAAACATCCCTTGAACAGGTGTCAAGGGAGAAAATATCTCAAAATATCTATCAAAACAGAGCCAAAAAAGATCTGTGCAATAACTGCTTCTAATGCTAAGTTGTGCTGGAAATAAATGCAATAAAATATCTAAAACAGTTGCACATAAGGTAGCAGCCTCATACAAATGTCTTTCTAAGGCTGCGCATGGTCCTGCAGCTTCACAAATGGACTGAAAGAGTTCCTTGAGCCACGCGCTTTCCTCTATGTGATAACTATGCATTTAAGGAAGCAGCGCTGCTCCAAAATATGACTGGGAACAATGTCTCTGCAATAACTCTACCTTGAAAGCCTTCATCTATGCCTTTAGGTGGCTTTAAAGCAACAAAAGAAGTGTTGGTGAGCCTTAATGGCTGAATGATGCTTTGTTGACTTTGCTGGGCTTGCTTTGCTTTCATCTGCTTTGAAAAACTGGACTGATACTCTTTGCCGCATCCTGATACAATTTGGCACTGAATCTGGGCCTTTTCTCACCGCTGATACTCTTTAAACAATCCCATCGCCCCCTTCTGCCTTTTAATGCAAAAATAACTGCTGCTAATGTCCTCTGTGGCCTTTGGGTGCAATCGGCACTTGGCCGATCAAAAATAGCATTAAATCTTTTTGAAAAATGGTGCAAACAGGAGGAAAAAAAATGTTGCCAACTGTGCCGAGGTTGAGACTAGCTATCTGAAGCAAAATTGGGCCTTGGAGCGATCTCAGAAAGCTTAGGGATGCATGAATTCCCTTATCGGGAGTCGGGCGCTGGCATATATGTGAAAATATGAACAAATGCCACCCTTTCTTTCACACAGAAAAAAGACGAATTTCTATGTAAAATTCGTGAAAAAAATAGGCGGGAGGAGCACTGTAGCGGAGATTAAATCCTGGCCGTTGGATCGCGCGAAGGCAGATCCAATGGCTAGCACTAAATCGCATCAGGGCGGACCATTGGTCCCAACACATAAAACCTCTGAATAGCGATGAACCTGGCGGACCCGAAATGCTTATATGCCCCTTCTTTATGGAGAGCGGGTCCGGTCCGTCGATGGTTTCATATCGGCGGATTTTAACAAAATCAATATGCGGACCCGAAATCCTTTAAAACTTCCCTCTAATATTTTTTGGCTCCGGGATATAGGAGCACACAGTGCGGACCCTTTCGGACCCGATATGCCTTTATGCCGCGCTTTATTACTTTTCGGCTCCGCTGGTCGGAGCCATATAGGAGTGATGTGATTAAATATGGGCCGTTGATCTCTGGGCCTGAATGGGCGGCTGAGATTAACTCGGCAATTCGCTATCGGTGGGGTCATGGGGTTGCCGCATAGAAACGCTGAAACCCATCGAACCCGATAAGTTATACAGGCCCTCTTTATTTTATTTCGGGTTTGACCCATCGGCAGAACCCAAATCGGCGGTTTTAACAGTGGAATGGGTCCGCGGACCCGAAAACCCTTAACACTGCATTTGATAACTCATCGGCTTGGCCAAATCGGAGCAGTATATGGGGCGATGAGAAGTGGGGGGCCGCGCGACAAGATCTGGACCGTCAGATCTGGGGCCCGATCCAACGGTCCTGGATCCGTCGGCGGAATGGCAGTCGGAGGGACCAGAGGGTGGCACATATGGGATCACCGAACTACGCAGACCCGATATACTATTACCGGTCCACTTTATATGTTTTCAGGTCCGGCCCATCGGCACTATGCCCCATGCCTTGAGATTTAGCCATTTTCTCTTATATATGCCACTGCCCCCTCCCGATAGCGATATGGCATAGGAGGGGGATCAAACAGATCTTTATCTCATCGGAGCATGCTTTTTATGAAAAGGCAAGGCAATTGAATTCGGAGGGGTTATATATGATGTTTTAAACATATGATTGCCCCCTCCCGATAGCGATATCGCATTGGAGGGGGTCCAAATGAAACTTTATTATATCGGACCCATGTTTTTGTGAACTGCCAAGCCTTTTGGGAAATCGGAAGGGTTCCTTTATAGTTTGGAATGGATTCTAAGGCAACGGAAGGGGTCTGATAGCCAAAAAAGCAAGGATTTTATCCTTTTTTGAAGGTTTTTCATGGTTTTTGCATTCTTATGCCTTGGAAGGAGTCCAAAGGCACTTAGGCGGAAAGTGATGTGGTTTTGAGAGGGGTTTAGTGGCCAAAGAGGGTCTCATGCCTGATAAAGGCAAACCAAGGCCAAAGAGATGATTCTTATATATGTGAAGGGAAACTATGCAAAGGAATGAGTCCTTATGCATTTGGAAGATGGTTAGAGGGGTCAATGAGGGTTCTTGCTGAGTTTCTGATAAAGTTAGCAATTCCCAAGGGATGTATATGGTTATGTTTCAACCAGGGGGGAAGGGATAAGTATACAGGGGAGTTACATACATAGTTTTAGTAGGGGAAGGGGAAATAGATAGGGAGTTACATAATAAAGTTAGTAGTTAATATAATAATGATGAGAAAAAGCACTAAGAATGATGTCTTAGGCTATCAATGGGGGAAAATGACTGATATAAGGAGTGTGAACATTCCTTGAGTGAAGCAGATCTCCACCAAGGCAAATGATATGGAGAATGATGAATCTAAGAGGTATCAAGCAGATCTTGACCTCTTTAGGGGAAGTTAGTGAGTGACTTGGGGAAAGAGGAAGAAGGGGAAGTTAGACATGCCTCGCTTGAAGTCCTTCAAATGGAAAACTGCCTCAAACTTGTGATATGAATAGATATGACACTTGACAATATGACATGGATCACAAGCCATGATTCTGTAACCACAAAGCTACCTACTCGACCTACTCACCTAGCATTTTCTCTTCTTTTTGGTCTGGGTGCACTTGAACTAGCATACCTGGCTTTTCACTCTTTCTTCTTGCTGTGCTCCTATATAAATCTACACTTATTGCATCCAGGGGCTCAGATTAGGTTGTTGAGCACCCTTGTTTCTCTACCTATTTACAGATCTGCCAAGATTAAACAGTTTGGACAGATGTTTATTCTCTATATTCTAAAACAGGAAATTGAAACCTAGGGAGACCAAGATTAAGCTGTTTGGACCTCCCCTTAGCTGAAAACTCATGAAAATGGATCAACTCATCAAAAATCGAACACAACAGTGGCATTTAGACTAGCACACTCTCATGGATACTTCTCTGGCCATCTGTAGAAAATATGGAGCATTGCAGCAAGCAAAGTATGACATATTTGGCATGTAAAATGTCGATCATGAAAGATGATTAACCTACTGCAGCAAGAGGCTAACATGGCCTAAGAAAGGATATTGAGAAAACAAAAGCTCTCAATCTTAGATTTGCTAATGGATCAGAAACCTTAAATGAAATTACCAAAGTGCAATGTTCTCCTCTGATAAAGACAGGTCTTGGATATACTGAAGAAGCATATCAAGCACAGAAGATGTCAACCTCCACTAAAAGCTATATTGATGCAGCAAAGAGAAATGAACAGTTTGACAATCGAAAACAAAGGCATAAAGTAGATCACCAGGTAAATCAGGCTCAATTTACTTCAAGGATGAATAGAAGCTACAACCAACCTCAGGTAAATCATACTCAATCTGTTTCAAGAATGAATATCAATAGAAACTACAATCACCAAGTTAGTAGATTCAATAATCACAAGAGCTTCTTTAATGGCCAATATTTTTCATGTCATAACTTTGGACACAAAGCTACTCAATGTGTTTCATACAAGACCATCGTGACTAGAGAAGCACAAAATCAAAGGAATGTGACGAGGATCATGAAACAAACCTACAATAACTTTTCTCTTCTTGAAAATGAAATAGAATTCTCTATCTACAACAACTTCAGTCATGAAGAATCTGAATGCAAGAGTAAATTTCAGCAAACATCTTAGAAGGATAAAACTTCTTTAAATCCAAAAATGTGGAGAAATAAAGAACCACAAATAGAAATATGTGGTATAGCCTTGTATGCAGAAGGATAAGAAAAATAGTGGTACATCGATAGTGGATGCTCAAAACACATGACAGGTGATAAAGAAAAACTTCATCCATATAATGCCTTAGAAAAAGAAAAGAAGGCATCATTTGGAAATGACACTCTTAATGTCATTAAAGGTAAAGGTTATATTCTCTTAAAAGAAAAAGTTAAAGCTAGGAATTGTTGGCATTATGACACAAGTTTGGCACTATGAAACAAGTGTTGTCCACGATGGCAACTCACTCAGATGGAAAATCACTATTCAGGCTCTCAGAATAAAAGAAAAAGAGGTATATGCAGGTTTCCTTTGACGAAGTCGCGTATACACGTGGGATTGCCGATCAAAATTCGCGTATGTATATGCACACACTTTCATGCACAGAAAAGCATGTACATGCGGGAAAGATTATTTTTAGGACCATGGTATTTGGACCTATGTTTTTGGACCTTGGTATTGTGTCCGAAGTATTGAACCCAGGTTTTGGGTCCCTAGTATTGGTTCTCTATGGTTTTGGACCATGGTTTGAGTAAGGCCTAAGACTATAAAAAGGAGGAGATCATTTGGAAACGACATTAACTTAAGGATTGAATATCTTATGAAGAGAAATATCTAGAATACTGGTGATCGTTTTATGGTGCATAGCTGAATCTGAATCAAGGAGGAACCTGAGCACAAGAACACGGATAAGTTCTATTGATGGGTCAAAACTCAAGTCTTGAATAGTATTATTTTGATCTGTTATATTTGGCGCATGACTTGATCTATAAACCTGATAATCTGGGTATAACTGATGTCTGAATATTTGAAAGAGTGAATTATCTTTTATAGATTTGTAAGCAGGTTTGACACATCAGAGGCGCATATACACACTGGTTCAGTAAATCAAAACAGCGTATACACGGGTTGGCCTTAATACAGAAGCGTATGCACGTAGGTTTCTACATATTGAAGTTGTGTACATCTCTTGAAATATGTTTTAGATACTTTTGTTTATTGCTACAGTGTTCTGGGTTCATAATTGGTGTCTGGTTACTGTTACTATTTTCTGGGTACATCATTCGGAGTAGTGATTATTTGATTCAGTTTGTTTGGTGCAAAGGAGATTGGTTGATGTAGATATACTTGATGTTTGATTCATGTTATTCATGGATCCATTCTGAAAATTTATGAAATGTGGTCCCTGGAAGAAAAGAGAAGGTTGTAGCCTTCTGTAAGTCAGCACCTACGTACTAGTACCTCAGCTAGTACAAGAGCTAAGGGGGTTGTAGCTCCCTTCGAGGAGAAGCTGGAGAATGAGAGAAGGTTGTAGCCTTCTGCTGGTAGAAGCCTGTGCACTGGTATAAGACTGCACCAGTACAGATCCATTGTAAAAAGAAGTTTCTAATTGAAAGAAGATAGAGACGAATTGCAGCAGGTGGTTTTCACCCACATTGGGTTTCCACCTTATATCTTGTGTACTTGTGTGTGATTGTTTGATCTATTTTTACTGTTCCTGGTTACTGTTTATATGGTTCTGACACACAGATTAATGATCAACATCAGAAGAATAAATTAAATTACAAGCCTACAAATTATACGAGAATTTCCTTAACTGTAGTTGCGTATATACGTGGTTTTCACTAACTGAAGTAGCGTATGCAAATTTGATTCTAAAATGAAAAATAATTGACCTGATAATACTGATTCACTCCCCCTCTCAGTATTATTTCCAACAATTGGTATAGGAGCGGGTCCTTCAAAGAAGCTTGATCGCTTGAAGGAAGATATATCATCATGAGCAACTACGAGAAAGAATCATCGATTAGGCCACCAATTTTTGATGGGAGCAACTTCGTCTATTGGAAGGTAAGAATCACAGTCTATCTTCAATCTCTTGGTACAAAAGTATGGGATATCGTGGAAACATCATACACATTTCCATCAACAACTCCTACAGATACGACTGGTAAGAAGCAGTATGAAACAAATGCAAAGGCTGTCAATACTCTATTAGGGAGTCTATCTCAATCAGAATTCGTCAAGGTTATGCAGCTCAAAACCGCAAAAGAAATATGGGACAAGATCGTTCTAAGCAATGAAGGAGATGATCAGGTAAAATAAGAAAAACTGCAAACTCTTAGAATTCAATATGAAAATCTCAGAATGCACAATGATAAAAGTGTGGTTAACTATTTCCTATGTATAGATGAGATTGTTAATTGTATGAAAAACTTGGGTGAAGAAATAAAAGAAGTTGTTATGGTTGAAAGGTTCTAAGATCTTTGTCTTCTAAGTTTGAATCAAAATTTTCTGCTATAAAAGAAAAAAAGAATCTATAGAGCATTACCATGTCACAGCTGCACGAAATCGTAACCACTTACGAAATGAGAAAAGGGGGACCATCAGATAAGAGAGAAGCCGCATTCAAAGCCTCAGGAAAAGGTGATTACAATGACTCAGGACATATGTCAAAAGAATAGGAAGAATCAAATTTTGTCAAGAACCTTCAACGGGGTTTTGGAAGATTCAGAGGTAAGCTACCTTTCAAATGTTTTGCTTGTGAAAGAGTCGGTCACTATGCCGCCAAGTGTCCTCATAAAGATAATCTTGACAAAGGTAAGGAACCAGTTAGATGGAACAGAAAAGAAAAGGTAAGTAAGAAAAGCTATTACACAGATGAAGACAGTGATGGATTTTCAAATAGTGATGAAGATGAACAAGGTAATGATTATAGACTTTTAATGGCTTTTGAAGATGATGATTTCTTGGATGTTATAGATGAAGAAAGTCTTTATGAAGAAATTTCTAAACTCAAAGTTTGTTTAGAAGAAAATAATATGATTATAGATACTCTGACATTCCAACTTGTTGAAAGGGAAAAACACAATGAAAAGTTAGAATGTGAAATTGTGGGACTTAGAAAAGACATTGAGAAAACAAAAGCTCTTAATCTTAGATTTGCTAAAGGATATGAAACTTTAGATGAGATTATCAAAGTGCAGCATTCTCCTCTAATCAAGACTGGTCATGGATATACTGAAGAAACATCTCAAGCACAGAAGCCATCTACCTCCAAAAGTTATCTTGAAGCAGTGAGGAGAAGTGAACAGGTTGACAATTGACAACAAAGGCACAATGAAGATCATCAGGTAAATAAGGGACAATCTACTTCAAGGATGAACAAAAGCTACAACCAACCGCAGGTAAATCATCCTCAATTTGCCTTAAGAACGAATGGCTATTGCAATCGCAGGAATTTCTTCAATGGCCAATGTTTCTCTTGTCATAACTTTGGACATAAAACAACTCAATGTGTTGCCTACAAGACCATCATGACCAGATAAGCACGAAATCAAAGGAGTGTGACTAGAATCATGAAAAGAACCTACAATAACTTTTCTACTCTTGAAAATGAAATAGAATGTTCTATTTGTAACAACTTTGGTCATGAAGATTCTGAATGGAGGAGTAGGTTTCGGAAAACAACTCAGAAGGATCTAGCTTCATTGACCCCCAAAACATGGAGGAAGAAAGAACTGCAACCAGAAAGATGTGGTATGGCATTATATGTGCAAGGGCAAGAAAATCAGTGGTACATCGACAGTGGATGCTCAAAACATATGACAGGTGATAAAGAAAAACTATCATATAGTGCCTTAGGAAAGGAAAAGAAGGTCTCATTTGGAAATGACACCCCTGTATTCATAAAAGGTAAAGGTTCTGTTATTTTGAAAGAAAAGGTCAAAGCTAGGAATGTTATGTATGTTGATGGCTTAAAGCATAACCTATTAAGTGTCAGTCAAATGTGTGATCAAGGAAATGAGGTAATATTTCATTCAAATGGATGTATTGTTCATCAACTTGATACAAGAGAAACAGTGATCAAAGGCATAAGAACACCAAATAATTTATACATACTCAAGGAAGGAAAACAACAATGCTATCTAAGCAAGAATGATGAGCACTGGCTATGGCATAGAAGATTGGGTCATCTAAGCTTTTCTCAAATAATGAAAGCATGCAAATATCAGGTGGTTCGTGATCTCCCAAACATCAGAATTCCAGACAATACAATATGCAAATCATGTCAGTTTGGGAAGCAAACCAGAACTAATTTCCTTGAGAAGGAGGGATCAATAAGTAGGCCACTTGAACTTGTCCATACTGATGTATGTGGTCCATCTAGGAAAAGGTCACCTTGAGGAGAAAAATAATTTATATTGTTCATTGACGACTTTTCCAGGATGTGTTGGATAGGACTTATGAAGCATAAATACGAATTTTGAAAAGTTCAAAGCATTCAAAGCCTTGGTTGAAAATGAATCAGATCACAAAATCAAATGCCTCGGGTCTGATAGAGTTGGGGAATTTACCTCGGATGAATTTTTCAATTTTTGTGAAGAACATGGAATAAGAAGGGAATTCTCTACTGCAAGGACTCCTCAGCAAAATGGAGTAGTGGAAAGGATGAACAGAACGGTTCAACAAATGGCTCGTGCTATGCTTGATGAGTCTGGAACTCTCGCAACCTTCTGGGGTGAAGTCGTATTTGTTGCAAGTACTATTCTCAACAAGACAAATGTCCGGGTAAACAACACTCAAACTCCTCATGAAATTTGGTATGGTAAGACTCCCACAGTAAAATACTTCAAAATTTTTGGAAGCAAATGTTACATCAAAAAGACTGATGAAAACCTTGGTAAGATTGAACCTAGAGCAGATGAAGGCATTCTTCTTGGTTACTCTCCCCATAGCAAAGCATATAAGTGTTACAATAAAATACTTGGAAAAATTGTTGAAAGTATTGATGTAGTGGTTGATGAAGAAGGAAAAATTCCTAGGCAAGTAAAATCTAGAGATTTCGAAGATGATGAGGACTATCCTTTATCAACAAATCAGACTCATGATGAAGAAGAAACCCATGAGGCACCAGAAGAACAGATAGGGATAGAAGAAAAGACTCCATCCGGGTACGTTCATAAGAATCATCCAAAAACTCAAATTTTGGGGTAGAAAGAGGTAGGTGTACAAACAAGAAGAACTATTTCAGAAGCTTCAAGCTACCTAGCATTTCTCTCCTCCACTAAACCACAAAATGTAAGTGAAGCATGCAAATATGAATGCTGGGTTAAGCCCATGAATGAAGAACTAGAGCAGATTGAAAAGAATAACACTTGGGAGTTGGTTCCTAGACCAAATGATAAAAATGTAATAGGCACAAAATGGATATTCAAAACAAACTGAATGAAAATGGAGATGTTATTAGAAACAAGGAAATACTTGTTTGTAAAGGGTATGCTCAACAAGAAGGCATATACTTTGAAGAAAATTTTGCACCAGTTGCTAGACTTGAGGCATAAGAATGTTCCTTGCTCTTTCAAGCTTTCAAAAGTTCAAAGTATTTCAAATGGACGTGAAGTCTACTTTTCTAAATGGAGACTAGGATGAAGAAGTGTATATTGAGCAACCAGATGGGTTTATCCTTGGAAATGATACAAAACTTGTATGTAGACTCAAAAAGGCTCTCTATGGCCTTAAACAGGCTCCAAGGGCTTGGTAGTATCATTTGGATAAGTACCTCCATCAACACGGTTTTAAAAAAGGATCAACAGATAGCAATCTATATATAAAAATTGATAATGATAAGTTGCTAATACTTGTTGTATATGTTGATGATATCATCTTTGGTAGAAATGAAGATGACATGAGTCAAAACTTTGCCTTGGTGATGCAAAAATAATTTGAAATGTCCATGCTTGGTGAGCTCACATATTTTCTTGGTTTACAAGTCCAACAAAACAAAGATGATATTTTTCTATCACAAACCAAGTATCTCAAGCAGATCTTGAAGAAATATGGGATGGAGGATTCGAAACCAGTATGTACCCCTATGGTAACAGGATGCAGCCTCAGTGCAAATGATGAAACAGTAGCAGTGCATCAACCAACCTATAGATCCATGATTGGTAGTCTGCTCTATCTAACAGGTACCCAACTAGACTGTTATGAAACCAGCTCAAGAAAATATAGAAAAGATAGATCAACGCCTTAGAATTTAGCCTCTTCGAGGGGGAAACCTCCTTTACATTACATAAATGAACAATTCTTGGATGATTCAAATGACAAAACCTCCTTTCTATATATAGGATTCTAAGGAGTCACAATATAACCCAGCGGACCTAACAATAATAATATAAAGCCACAAAAATAAGAATAGAGGAATTCTATGGGGCACAGTAATAACAATATGGGGATAATAGGGGCACAACAATATTAATAAGGGATGCAACTATAATAGTAATGGGGTAATTACTAGTATTATAGGGACCCAACATGCCCCTCTCCTTAAAAAAAAGTGTTGTCCTCAACACTTGAGTAGTTCTGGATGCTTCTGTATAAAATTCTCATCCTCCCATGTCGAATCTTCAATGGATAAGTTCTTCCACTTGATAAGATACTCTGAAATTGATCAATTTCGTAGCTGTTGAGTTCTTGTTTCTATGACTGCTTCCAGTTCCACTATAATTTTTCCTTCCTCATCAAGTTCTGGTAATATTGTTTGAACTGGGAGCTTGTTACCTATAACCTTATTTAAACATGAAACATGGAAAACTAGGTGCAATCGAGAAGCTGCAGGAAGCTCCAATTTGTATGCCATAGTACCAATCTTTTGCAACACCTTGTACGAACATAATACTTTGGTGATAATTTATTATCCTTCTTATCTTGCTTGAGGGACATTTGCTTATATGGTTGTATCCGTAGGAATACCCAATCACCTATATCAAAACTTCTTTCGCTGCGATGTTGATCTGCCTGTTGTTTCATTCTATTCTGTGCCAACATGAGGTTATCCTTTATGAGTTGGAGGACTTGTTGTTGATGTTCAATGTGATGTTCCACTGCCTGAACCTTAGAATTTTCTCTTAAATATGATGTGATGGATGGTGGTTGATATCCATAAAGTGCCATAAATGGGGTCATTTTTGTTGCTGTATGGAAGGAAGTGTTATACCACCATTCAACCAGAGGCAACCATTTGACCCATTATGTCTGTTTATCATATACAAAGAAATGAAGATATCCTTCCAAACATTTGTTTACTATCTCAGTTTTCCCATCAGATTGAGGATGATAAGATGAGCTATGAGCTATCTGAGTACCAAGACAAGAAAATAATTCTGTCAAAAAATTTCCAGTGAAAATCGGATCTCTGTCACTTACAATAATCTTTGGGTTTCCATGTAGCTTTTGAATTGTTTCCATAAATGCAGTAGAAACCGTACTGGCTTTAAATGGATGTGATAATGCACAAAAGTGTGCATATTTGGTAAGTCTGTCAACTACCACCATGATGACACTCTTTCCCTCAGACTTGGGTAAACCTGTGATAAAATCCATTGAAACCTCCTACCAACGTTGGCTTGGAATGGATAAAGGTTGTAATAGACCCGTTGTCTTTATTGTTTCAACTTTATTTTCTTGGCAAACCAAACATTCCGCCACAAATTTTTGAATATCCGATTTAAGGCCATCCTAAAAAATTCCTTCTTAACCCTGCGGTAAGTTTTAAAAAATCCTGAGTGCCCTCCTAAGGGAGAAGTGTGCAATTCCATAAGAATCTTTTGTTTTAGTTGGGAATTCTTACAGAGGTATAAGCGATCTTTGTACCATAAAGAATCATTTTGCCAGCTAAATGTATCAGAAGTACTGGAATCTTGTTGTAACTTTCGAATAAGTGCCCATACTTCTTCATCATTCTTCCATTCCTCCCTTGCTTCGTTTATCCAATATGGTTGGATGATAGAAATGGTGCACAACAATGCTTCCACATCCTCATCCTTTCTTGAGAGTGCATCTGCCACCACATTTTGCTTCCCTTTTTTGTAGATGATTTCAAAGTCATAACCCAACATCTTTGTGACCCACTTTTGTTGCTCTTAAGAGGATAATCTTTGTTCTAAAAAGTATTTAAGGCTATCATGATCCGCTTTTACCTTGAAGTGTCTTCCCATTAGGTAGGGTCGCCATTTCTTAAGTGCATGGATTATTGCCAACATTTCCTTCTCATAAATAGCTTTGTGTAAAAACTTCCCTTGATTGGACGACTTTAAAAAGCATTGGGTCTTTCATCTTGCATTAAAATAGCACCAATTCCATTTCCCGAAGCATCGCATTCCACAATAAAGGTTTTTGTGAAGTCCGATGTAGCTAAGACCGGTGCTTGGCACATTGCCTCTTTAAGATGTTTGAAGGCCTTTGTTGCTTCTAGAGTCCATGAAAATGCATCTTTCTTCAATAATGTTGTTAGAGGTGCTACTATTCTCCCATAATTCTTAGCAAACTTGCGATAATACCCTGTCAACCTGAGAAATCCTCGCAGATGCTTTATGGATGTGGGGATTTTCCATTCCTTAATGGCTTTAATTTTTCTAGGGTCTACCTTAACTCCTTCATGATATACAATATGACCCAGATATTCCACCTCTTGTACTCCAAAGAAACATTTGGATATTTTTGCATATAATTGTTTCTCCTCCAATAGTTGTAGCACCCTGTCAACATGTTCAACATGATCCTTCCAAGCCTTGCTGTCGATTAGTATATCATCAAAAAATACTAACAAAATTTTTCTAAGGAATGGTTTGAAAATGGAATTCATCAAACCTTGAAATGTTGAAGGTGCATTGGTAAGGCCAAAAGGCATGACCAAAAATTCATAATGACCCTCATGAGTTTTAAATGTTGTTTTCGGAATTTCTTCAGTCTTCATTCTGATTTGATGATATCTTGAACGAAGATCCAACTTGGTGAAGTAAATTGCTCCATGCAATTCATCCAGTAATTCATCAATGACGAGAATGGAAAACTTATCTTTAGTAGTGAGCTTGTTGAGCTCCCTATAATCCGGACACATGTGCCATGATCCATCCTTCTTGTGCACTAATACTACTGGAGCAGAGAAAGAACTTTGACTTGGTTGAATTATACCAGCCTCTAGCATTTCTGCAACGATACGTTCAATTTCACTCTTTTGGGCATAGGGATATCTGTACGGCCTGATGTTTGGAGGAACACTTCCTGGAATAAAATGAATAGCATGATCATGATCACGAATAGGTGGGAGACCTTTGGGAGTCTCAAATACCTTGGAATGATTGTCCAAGACTTTTTGGAGATCTGGAGAAATAGATGATTGCAATGTGGAAACATCTAGCGAACATAATTGTGCAATTACACCCCTTTGTTCCTTTTTTAGAAGCTTTGTCATACCATTAGAGCTAATTATCTTTCCCGGTTTCCCTGCAATACCCCTTAATTCAACTTCCTTCCACGGAAAATTTCATGAAAAGTTCTTGAAAATTGAAAGTTATTGTACCCAAGGATTGTAGCCATTGTACTCCTAGTACAACATCAGCACCTCCCATTGGAATGGAAAGCATTGGGCTAGTCAATACATATTATCCCATCGATAGCTTGATATTATGGCACTTTCCAGAGAAATTTAGTGTTCCTCCATTTGCAACCATCACTTGACACTCTGGTGCTGGGTATAAGAAGCAATTCAATTCTTTTGCTACCTTACAATGAATAAAATTGTGGGTACTTCCTGAATCAATCAACACTAGTACCTTTTTCTTCTTGATTTGTCCTTCTATCTTGATGGTTTTAGGAGTGGTAATTCCCACCAATGCATTACAAGATATGGTCAGATTCATTTCTTCTTTATCTAGGCTTTGTTCCTGGAGTATATCCTCTTCTTTTGACCTTTCTTGCTTTGTTTCTTCTTCCTCTTCACAATCTATGTAGAATAATTTCTTCTCAGCACACTTATGACCTTTAGTGTATTTTCTATCACAACTGTAACAAAGCCCTTTTTCTCTTTTTTCTTCCAATTTTTGTGGTGTCAACCTTATAGGTTTTGGAAGACTAGGAGCAACCACACCTCCATCTTTATAGTTGTGAGTGGTATGCTTCCTAGTTGCCATAATTTTGCTTTCCATTTTTCTTGCTAACATGAATGCCTTCTCTAATGAATCAAATTCCCAAAGGTGAAAATCATGTTGGATATTATCCTTTAAATTCCCTATGAACACATCAATCCTATGCTCCTCTAGAATATCTTTTACCCTTATGTTCAATTTTGGAACTCCTCAATGTGCTCCATTATTGAACCCTTTTGTTTGAGACTTATCAATTGGCTAAAAAAAGTGTTTCTTTTTGTATCCTCATAATGTGCTATCAATTCTTCTGTAAAAATTTCCCAAGTGATAATTTGTTTACGAGAGCAAAGCCATTGATACCATACAAACTGATTTGGTTCCAAACATAAAGTTGCAATACGTACCTTTTGTGTGTTTTGCACATTATTGAGATCGAAAAATTGCTCCATTTGTAATATCCATGTTGCGGGATCCTTGCTATCAAACTTCCTCATATCAATTTTTGGAATATGGTGGCTTTTTGATCCCACATTAGAGTCTAAGAAATCATGATTAACATTTCTTTTGTTCACATCATAAGTTCCCTTTACTACCTTTTCACCATTGGTAAGTATTTCTTGTAGAAAATTTGTCAAATCTGTCTTCAAATCTGCCATGCCTGTGTTCAAATTTGTGTTAAAATCTATCTTTAAGTTGTCCATCTTAGCTTCCATGCCATTCATCTTAGCTTCCACGCCATTTATCTTAGCTTCTATTAGCTTTTGTGATAGTGAAATTTGTTGCACTTGTTTTTGTAATTTTTATATATCATGTAGCATTTCTTCCTCTTCTTCATGAGTCATGTTAGAGCTTTCAGGTTCATTACTAGGTGTTTGCATTTTCTTTCCTCGGGGCATTAGTTACCGATAATAATGCTCTACTATGCCCTTGGAATTCCTTCAAAATAAATTTTCAAACCAAGCTTAAGAAAAAATTTATGAAAATCTACACACCTTTTTTCACTTTGTAGGAGCTCGATATTGCCTCTAATGTATCTCTGTACTTTCCGATCATCTAGTTCTGAATTTGTGTCTTATAGTAGCCCTCTGTGTCCTCTTTCCAATGCCACAAGTCTGACCAAAATTGGATTCTCCAAGGAAGAGTTATGCAAAATCTCCCATAGTGACTTTATTATAGACTAGTTCAGTAGAGAGAACTTGTACGATATGCCACGAGTCACTGTTTCAACCTTTGGATTTGAAAAATGCATACAAGAAACTAAAATCTGTCCTCTTTCTGTACCTTCTTATGAAATTTCAATCTGATCCCCAGAGAAATAGTTATGATGATTTTCCCCAGGTCACCTGTTTGGAATGTAATTTAGGAGTCTGCAAAAAGACCAACTTCCTCATATCATATCGTCGCAAATATAGCACTAAAAGCTCTGAAATTCGGGAGGTTCAGGGAGATTTCTTCTCAAATGGTTTTTTTTTGCAACTTCTGAAACATCTCAGAAAAATGTTATAGCGAAAATGCGACGATGACCTGTTTGGAGCAGCGAAACCCTAGAATCCAAAGCTCTCATACAAAATGTTATGAAACCAGCTCAAGAAAAGATAGAAAAGATAGATCAACACCTTAGAATTTAGCCTCTTTGAGGGGGAAACCTCCTTTACATTACATAAATGAACAATTCTTGGATGATTCAAATGACAAAACCTTTTTCTATATATAGGAGTCTAAGGAGTCATAATATAACCTAGCTAACCTAACAATAATAATATAAAGCCACAAAAATAAGAATAGAGGAATTCTATGGGGCACAGTAATAACAATATGGGGATAATAGGGGCACAAAAATATTAATAAGAGATACAAGTATAATAGTAATGGGGTAATTACTAGTATTATAGGGACCCAACACAGACATTATGCGTGCAGTGGGAATAGTTGGAAGTTTTCAGGAAAATCCAAAGGAAACTCATCTTCAGGCAGTTAAGAGAATTTTCAAGTATCTTCAAGGAACTCAAAACTATGGCTTATGGTATCCTAGAGGTACATATCTCACACTTCATGCATATATAGATGTAGATTGGGCAGGAAGTGTGGATGACAGAAAAAGCACTAGTGTTGGTGCATTCTTCATGGGTCCTAGATTAGTATCTTGGTTCAGCAAGAAACAAAGTTCAATTGAATTATCTACAGCTGAAGAAGAATATGTAGTTGCTGCATCTTGCTGCACACAACTCCTTTGGATTATGCAAACATTGCAAGGCATGCAAATCACTTGTACTCCACCTATCTCCATTTTTTGTGATAATACAAGTGCAGTCAGTATTTCAAAGAATCTTGTCATGCATTCAAAGACCAAGCACATACCTATCAAATATCACTTTCTCCGGGAACAAGTGCTTGAACAAAAGGTTAAATTAGAGTATGTTCCCTCCAAGGAACAAGTTGCTGATATACTCACCAAACCACTGCCGAGGGAAACATTTGAATACCTCAGACAGAAACTGGGAGTAGTCGATGCATCATCTTGCTCTTGAAACTTTTCTGTTTCAGAGAAAAGTGGGTGTACGCGAGCTTCATGAGGAGGATCCACGTACATATTATGGTTTATGTGGGTACAGTCGCGTATATGTTGGTTTAAAGACAAACAATGGGCCAGGCTCAAGATGAAAGGAGTCTGATATGGGTCTGATAGAGACCATCTAGCACAGGTTAAGGGGGAGCATATATATTCTTCTAATAATGCATTGTTGGCATTATCCTACAAGATCTTGGTTCAAAATCTCAGTGTTTTGGCTTCAGGGGGAATATGTGCAGAACGAAAACACAGTTGCTGGTTTGAATCATGGTTGACAGATGCTGCTGATGATAGTTGTTGATAACTATCATAGTCTGGTTGTGGATATTTCATCTCTATGTCATGTATTTATTTTCTTATGAAGGTCATGTACCGACCTACTTTGGTTTCCCCACTATTCCTGGGATGGATAATGTGACGTTCTTGTTTTATCTTGTGTAAACTTTTGGTGTATCCCCACTTGGTTGGGAGATGGATGTGTGTATGATTATTTGGTGGTAGGAAGGTCATTTATGATGTATAAAGTTATGTATCTTTTTGTATAACATCTTCTTGCAGACCTTGCCTACATTCAGGGGGAGCATTGACAACACAGCAGAGCAGAGATTTCAGCATGAACTCAGGGGGAGCATAACCCTTTGACCTTGATGTCAAAGGGGGAGAATGACTTTGAATGACTTGGGGTTGCCATCAAGTCCAAAGGGGGAGATTGTTGGCATTATGACACAGGTTTGGCACTATGACACAGGCGTTGTCCTTGATGGCAACTCACTCAAATGGTAGATCACTGTTCAAACTCTCAGAATAAAAGAAAAAGAGGCATATGTAGGTTTCCTTTGATGAAGTTGTGTATACACACAGGATTGCCGATAAAAAGTTGTGTATGCGTATGCACGCACTTTCATGCAATAAAAGCACGTACATGTGGGAAATCTTATTTTTAGGACCATGGTATTTGGACCTATCTTTTTGGACCTTGGTATTGCATTTGAAGTATTGAACCTAAGTTTTGGGTCCCTAGTATTGTTCTCTATGGTTTTGGACCATGGTTTGAGTAAGGCCTAAGACCATAAAAAGGAGGAGATCATTTGGCAAAGGCATTAACTTAAGGATTGAATATCTTATGAAGAGCAAGATATGGAATACTAGTGATCGGTTTATGGTGCATAGCTAAATCTGAATCAAGGAGGAACCTGAGCATAAGAAGACGAATAAGTTCTATTGATGGGTCAAAACTCAAGTCTTGAATAGTAGTATTTTGATTTGTTATATTTGGCACATGACTTGATCTATAAATTTGATAATATAGGTATAACTGATGTCTGAATATTTGAAAGAGTGAATTATCTTTTATAGATCTGTATGTAGGTTTGACACATCAGAGGTGCGTATACATGCTAGTTTAGTAAATCAAAACAGCGTATACGCTGGTTGGCCTTAATACAGAAGCGTATACACGCAGGTTTCTGCATATTGAAGTAGTGTATGTCTCTTGAAATATGTTTTAGCTACTTTTGTTTATTGCTGCGGTGTTCTAGGTTCAGAATTGGTGTCTGGTTACTGTTACTATTTTCTAGGTACATCATTCGGAGAAGTCATTATTTGGTTCAGTTTGTTTGGTGCAAAGGAGACTGGTTGATGCAGATATAATTGATGTTTGATTGATGTTATTCATGGATCCAGTTTATAAATTTATGAAATGTGGTCCCTGGAAGGAAAGAGAAGGTTGTAGCCTTCTGTAGGTCAACACCTACGTACTAGTACCTGAGCTAGTACAAGAGCTAAGGGGGTTGTAGCTCCCTTCTAGGAGAAGCTGGAGAACGAGAGAAGGTTGTAGCCTTCTGCAGGTAGACACTTGTGTACTAGTATAATATTGCATCAGTACAGATCCATTGTAAAAAGAATATTCTAATTGAAAGAAGATAGAGACTAATTGTAGCAGGTGGTTTTCACCCACATTGGGTTTCCACCTTATATCTTGTGTTCTTGTGTGTGACTGTCTGATTTGTTTTTAGTGTTCCTGGTTATTGTTTATATGGTTTTGACACACAGAATAATGATCAACATCAGAAGAATAAATTAAATTACAAGTCTGCAAGTTATACGCGAATTTCCTTAACTGTAGTTGCGTATACACGCAATTTTCACTAACTGAAGTAGCATATGCAAATCTAATTGTGAAATGAAAAATAATTGACTTGATAATACTGATTCACCCCCCCAAGCATTATTTCCAATAGGAATATTATGTATGTTGATGGTCTAAAGCATAACCCGTTGAGTGTCAGTCAAATGTGTGATCAAGGAAATGAAGTAGTATTTCAATCAAATGGATGTGTTGTTCATGAGCTTGATACATGAAAAACCATGATCAAAGGTATAAGAACTCCAAGAAACTTTCACATACTCAAGGGAGGACAACAGCAGTGCTATCTAAGTAAAAATCATGAACATTGGCTATGGCACAGAAGATTGGGGCATCTAAGCTTCTCTCAAATAAGAAAAGCATGCAGGTTCCAGGCTGTTTATGATCTTCCTGGTATCAACATCCTAGAAAATACAATATGCAAATCATTTCAATTTGGTAAGGAAACCAGAGTTCACTTCCCTAAAAAGGAAGCATCAGCTAGTAAGCCTCTTCAACTTGTTCATACTGATTTATGTGGACCATCAAGGAAAATGTCACCTTGTGGAGAGGAATACTTTATATTGTTCATTAATGATTTTTTCAGAATGTGTTGGATAGGGCTTCTAAAGCATAAAGATGAAGCATTTGAAAAATTCAAAGCCTTCAAAGCCCTAGTTGAAAATGAATCAGATCACAAAATCAAATACCTCAGATCTGATCGAGGAGGGGAATTTACCTCGAATGAATTCTTTGACATTTGTGAAGAACTGTTATAGACATTTTTGTGCCTAACAGCATGGAGCATGAAATGTCGATAATCTGAGGGATCCAAAGTCCCTAAACATGTTTTTCTTACCCTTAGAGGAACAAGGTCTGCAAACCACAGCACTGAAAATCAGTTCTCCACTCAAAAACACTCAAAAACAGGCTATTTCTGGATCATGTCAGCTGCTCCACTGAGCATCTGCACTGAATGTCAATTGCTCCTCCTTGTACCTACGCTGAAGGTCAAAACCAATGAAGGCTACCTGCGCTGGGCGAGATTGGCCAAGTGGCACAGTCATTCTGCAAGGTGTCAACTGCCCAGGAAGCTTCCAAACTGACACTTGGTTCAAGGAATTCGCCCTATGATGAGTAAGAGGGTCTTGATCTCCAAGTGGAAGCAAGATTCTCCAAGTGGACTCAAGAACTGAAGATTAACTAAAGTGGGAGAGGACACAAGTCAGCTTCAGGCCAGTCTCAAGATGACTCATCCTTTCTCCAAAACCCTATATATAGAGCTCTCTCATGAGGTCTAGGGAGGCTGGAATTTTGTGCAAGTAAGGAAGTGATGTTGGTTTGTGATTAGAGCTATTGGGTGTTTGCTTGAAGGAGGTGAAGAGGAGATTTCTTTCAGCTGGGAGGTGTTGCTGGATTGGGCCCATTGTGGTTGTAACTCTCTCAGAACTTTACTTCTATTATCAATAAAGTATTTGAGGTTCTTCTATATGCATGTGTCTTTATGATGAATAGATGCTTGTATATTTGATTTATGCTAATCCTATAATCGATTATGGATGTATGCTTCTTGTAGTTTCCTTTTCTTGTGCTTTTACAGGATCTGTGTGTAGCTGGGCCGGTGAAAGGGCAAGGAGCTAGGAGCAAGCGGTAAGGAGTGAAGACTGGATCGACTATTAGCGCAAGATAACGGTTAGTAGATCATCCTTTTCTTCCCTCTCTCATCTCATAAAGAAGAAACTTTGAATAGCTTTGCATTCAGTTGTTGCTGGAGTACTATCACCTTCAGAGTAGGGATAGAGGCATTCTGCATTAGATACTTTTCCCCCCAACAAAATGGCGACTCCACTGGGGATCGTGTCTTGGTAGTTTGTTGTGTTTCTTGCTATTTATTTCATAAACAAGGAGAAGTACCGAATCGAACTGTGTTTGAATCTATCAAACACAAAGTAGAGGGCAGCTACTGTGGCTCAGTTTCTGAGCAAGTTTATGATTTGAAGAGCTGATCCACAAGGACTTTAATAAGCTCTTAGTGATAGCTTTTCATCCTCCTTTACATCCCTTAGTGTGTCCTTGACTGATAGCTTCTGATTTGAGCAAAAACTGTGAATTTTTGAGCAATCTGTGACCCGGAAACCAAGACGGACGAAAGTCTCGTTCTTCATTGCAGGCTGTACACTAGCAGTCTGCATTTCAGCGCAGTTCCCGAAGGGGCTACCTACGCTGAAGGTCAAACAGGCAATGTTACACCTGCGCTGGACCAGTCTTGGCTTGAGTTCCTGTGGTTTCTTGCTGTGTCTTGATTTGTTTTCACTGTTGTTTTTGCTGTTTGCTGCCAGTCAGTAGGCCTATCTGAAACCATCTTCCTTTGTCATTATTCCGCCTCAGTTGTATAAAGAAACTGTATTTGTTCTTTTGTATTTCTTATGTCATTTACAGTTTCCCATAACAAAAGTGAACCAGTCTTGCATTGACCTCTTAGATCTAGACCTGTGATTAAGTGTCGTTTCTGATCTTAAGAGTTAGCTTATTTGCTGTTCATAGCTGATTGACTTTGTCGCTTTCGTTATATGGTTTGAATTTACATATTTCTAAGTGTCGAAACAAGTAAATCGTAAGGCGTCGTTCGATTTTGGACAAACTTGTTTGTTATCGCTTGAAATTGAATTCGAAATTATACAACAGCTTTCTTTTTGTATTTCATCAAACATTAAGAAAGAGAAAAGAAATACTTGCATTGTGCATGTACATCATGACAGTTTGCATGTTGATTTAGGAAAGTGCATTAGTGTGTGCTCTATGATCTGTGTGAAAAGGTGTTATCTTCCTTCTCCCTCAGTAGTTAAGGTTTTCAAAGTTGAAAGATTGAAAAGCTTGCTTATCATCTTAGATTGCATTCAGGAGTGTTTATATACATCTCGTGGTGATCCATAAAGGCAAACTGCTAAACAAGATCAACCTTAAAATAAATTGAATTTACATAACAATGCATTGAAACATAATGCAAACATCTAGAGGTCTAAGCTAGAGACGTGTTTCGGCATCGTTAAACGTGATATCTTAGCGTTGAGTGGTTGGGTGATTCCTCCACGGTGAAGCGATAAGTATCAATACGGACTTGTGCTCCCGCGTACCATTGCGTATATTGGGAGACCCCTATAGGATCTAAGCCTTTATCCATAGGAAACCGTGTCGGCCGCCCTACTGATCGCAATGCAGTGAACACAGCATTCACGAAGATCGACCACCCGTACCGTAAAACGTATTCTGTGGTTTTACGAAAGGTTTGGCACACCCTCTGCCTACAGCTCCAGAGCAGTTTCTTTTGGCCTTTTTCAAACTCTATAACTGAAAAAGTCCATCCGAGCATTTGTCACTTCGGGCTCGTTAAAACATCGAAGGAGACTAGAGTCATCTTTAGCTTTTTCTCGACTCTTAAAAAGTGAAAAAGCAAGTTGTGTCTAAGCGTCGTTATAAAATTTATTTTAAACAGAACATAATCACCTCCTATTCCCGTGTTGATCTTAAAGTTGAGAACATGGAACGCCCCAACCAAGGAACTCCACATGATGGAAGTCCTAGTCCATTCTCCTCTTGGGGAGAAGTTGGTGCGCCCCACATGGCCACATTGTCGCTTCCAGGACTGACAATTGGCCTGCCTGTTTGGCTATTCTCAACTAGTGTAGTTCAGAACACCATGGTTCCTGAGCAGTCGAGTCAACAGTTAGATGAGTCTAGAGCATCCCACCAGCCTTCTACTTCCTCTAACCCTTCCTCCAATCCTTCATCTTCAAAAGGTAGAGCTGGCAAAAGCCAAGCTCCCACGGAGAAGAAGGAAAAGAAGAAGAAAGAGAAGAAGAAGAAGGAGCCTAAGGCGGCTGGGGGCAAGCAAAAGACATCTTACAAAAACCCAAACACAGCACAGACCGGGCCTAAATCGCCATGTGTCATATGTAGAGGAGACCACTTCCATAGAGATTGTCCCTATATTCCCCGGATACTAAGGGACTGGTCACCTCGTTTGCACAATTCGGGAGCATCAACCTCTGATAACCATGTTGATTGCTTACCGTCAACCAGCGAAAGTGAAGGTTCAAGACAAAGAGGGGGAACAAGATCCCCCTGCAGACTGTGTGAAGGCGGTCACGCCATCCACCGTTGTCCCTTCTTAGACGAAACGAAGAGAGTTTTGGAAGATTGTCCGGTTTCTCCGGAAATACTTCCTCCTGGATACAAAAAACTCGTGCCAAGTCCTTCGTTGGTTGAAAATACAGTTGTCCCGCTCAAGTGGTCAGCTGAAGCATCAGTCATTGAAAATGAACCCACTGAATCTAGACCAGACGAAAGTCTAAAGGTCGATACGGCAGTTGACCCGGTTCTTCCTTCAGAGGTTTCATCCTCAAATGACACCGTCATTGAAGATTCATCTTCAAATGACACCCTCACGGAAGAGAATAAGGATGACACCATCCAGATTCTTTTCGTCAACACAGATTCTGATGAGCATCAGGGCAATGCGCCCATTCCTTTATCGCAGGAAGGAACATCGTTAGGATCGTATCCGGCCGTATATTCGGTCCCACCACCAAGCAACCTGGTTGTGTCCTTTGATTGGAACCAACTGGGCAGACCCCGGTTACCAGCCAGTATACCATTCAGAATCATAGTCCAAATTTATAGAATGGTGATGGCTGGAACTATCATTGATGAAGGGGCATTTGTGAGTATCCTTTCCTCTGTTGCTTGGAAAGCACTGGGTTCCCCGGCACTTTTGCCTGAGATGAGAAATCTCTCGGGCTTTGATAAAGGAACCAGTCGACCATTAGGGATCCTCCCCAATGTGCCTGTTACATTGAAAGGGAAGACCGTTAATATGAACGTGATGGTCGTTCAAGGACCCTTGGATTATAACCTACTCCTTGGACGTGACTATATATATTGCATGGGAGCTATAGTCTCCTCACTCTTTAGAGTAATGTGTTTTCCACACGAAGGAAGGGTGGTCAAGCTCGTAGACCAACTTTCATTTCCGGGATCACGCATCGCAAATAGTCAAATACCAATCCTCAATGGTCTATTCACCCAAGAAATGTCTCCACCCCCAGTCCTCCTTCCCGATGAATGCGAGTGATTCGGAAAGATAGAACTGGAACCCAGGGGGCATGCATCCTGGTCTGCTTCGGGCAGAAGAAACCTTGGGTATAAAGTAGAATTTCCGCGAAAGAATATGACTAGTCCGTACCCCGTCCGTGGATGGAAGAGGGGTTGTTCTAGAATAGCATTCTTTTGATAAGGTTACTTGTCTGACAAAGTGTCACTCATCTTTGTCTAAAAAGGTAGGCTACCAAGGAAATAGATTCTATTGCGGCAGCAAATGGTAACCGTCTTTGGGTAAAAGGCAAGCCTCACCCATTAAAACTATGTTTTAGAGGATAAGTAGGGGCAGCCCCCAAAGAAGGGGACTCTTTTGCTGCAACAAGTAGTAACCATCTTTGAGTAACCTAATGATAGACACCGCCGAAGAAAGAGTTTCATTTGCGGCAGCAAACAAAACCATTCTTTGGGTAACCAGAAAGAGGCAAGCCTCACCCTTTAAAACAAATGTTTTATCGGATAAGTAGGGGCAGCCTTGAAATTTTACTTTATACCTGGGGGCATGCAAACCTTTTGGAGTGCAAGCAAAGAGCGGTTATTTATCTGCTTTTTGGATTAGTCGTTTCCGAACTTGTATAAAGAAAGGATGAGGGGCAAAGGTCAAAAAATTGCCAAAGAGCATAGCTTATGTGAGGTGCAAGCTCTATAAAAATTGGAATCTTGCAGGAAGACATTTCTTATCTTATGACTGGTATATCGAGCAGTTTTAGCATAAAGTTCATGCTCGTTAAAAAATAAATGCAAGATCCGAGCAGTTTTATCGCGGTCTTCATGCTCGTTAAAAAATAAATCTAAGCAGTGAGCAATGTTTCCTCCAGAGTTTAAGCTCATTTTTAAATAAAAAATGAACCTATTCCGGTAAATAACCATTGTGATCGAAAATTTATCAGCCATAAAAGCCTTGGTCGTGTTTGCACCCGCCACCTCCATTCCATTTGGCCTATCGTTCACATCCATATGATTGTTTACCCATTTTGAGGAACAGCTGCGAAGAGTGATTTCACTTAGCCATCCTTGTGACACTGCCGTGATTGGAAAATTCCAACTTGTACCTGGAATCTGCTGCTATCCCTGTTTATCACTCGTTCCTCAAAAGACGAGTCTTCTTTGAGCTCTTTTCATCTGACTCATAAAATATGAAAAGTTTGCCGAGTTTTGGCCTTCCAGCTCGTTAAAAGGACCGGAAGATCTATCCCTCCTCTAGATTTTAATCTTTTTTGGACCTGAGGGATTATTGCACAAAAAGGTCGAGCGCTTGTTTTATTCGGCTCGTTAAAGTTATCGAAAATTCATCCCTTCTGTATTGTTTTATACTTTTTCGGACTTAAGGGATTAGATGACAAAAAAGGAATTTTGGAGTTAACTTTCTGTACCTTTTCAGACTCTCTAAAAATGAAAAGGACCAAGTTGTCTTTGTCGCTAGACTCGTTAAAATGATTAAATAGCGACAAACTTGTCTTTAGACGAGAACGAGTTTCCCTATCGCTAGGCTCGTTAAAACATAGCGATGGGCTTGCCCGAAGGGCAGGTTATAGAACAAGCATATGTTATCCTCCTCAAGCTTGACAAAAATAAAGAGGTACTGGTCAGAAATGACTGGGGAAAAATTGGGAGAATCTCGAAAAGCTTTGATGGTAGCAAGTCGCTCTTGAACATGACACTTCGTCCTCCGTACCACATCGGGTTGGGTTGTTTCATTCACCGGTCTCATCACCATGGTCCTCGCCAAACCATCCGTATTTGGGGTAATGCTACCGATCCATCACATTAGTGTCGTTATATGTTCAAGAGATGTGTTCAGAAAGAGTCAACCGTGTCCCATCCACTGCCATACATTATCCTTCATCCACCCATGATCGCCACCCTGAATCATATCTCACAGTTTGTTTTCACCTCCACTAAAGTCCTTAGCTCCATTCCGTGTCACTGATGTGGGATTCATTAAGGCCCTCCTTTGACGGATCGCTTCTTGTCGACTTCAGCTCATTATCCAAGAAGTTGATCTAGGAACACCCCCCCCAGTACTTTGAAGCTTGCATGCCTCAATGGAAAGTTTCTCACTTCCGGCGACAGGTATACATCAATGACCTTCGACCAGAAGATTTTGCGTGGTGTTCGACGCCAAGTCCTTTATTCACACCACGCGAATTGTATTGTAGTACCTTGAGGGTCATTGTCATTATTGGTGATTCCTCTCGCGCTTGTTAACGGTTTACATTATTGACCGGTAATCAAGCGATGTCTTTCCATGTTCGACTTCAACACAATTCTCACATGGATCGACTTGTACTTAGAGTGAAGATCAAACGAGATTGAAGACCCCGGATCTAGTTTCATCCATCCGGGCTGCAATATATATTCAGGATATAAAGACATTTAATATGTACATTGTTGCACCAGATGATCATCCTACTCAAAGGATGATAATTTCAGCAGAGAATTATCAGTCTATCATCAGACGGTCGTCTGTTATATGTACCAAAATGAATTTATAAAGCTGAGCATGGGAATGCCCGCCTCAGCTAGATCATGAAAGCAGAATGAAAAATAATGTATTGTATTGTATTTTATTGCAGGACACCTCTCAGCCGATTGAATGAACTTCGGATCCTCCTAATAAAGCATTTCACCCGATAAACGACCTCATACTTTAGGGGGCAACTGTTATAGAAATTTTTGTGCCTAACAGCATGGAGCATGAAATGTCGATAATCTAAGGGATCCAAAGTCCCTAAACATGTTGTTCTTACCCTTAGAGGAACAAGGTCTGCAAACCACAGCACTGAAAATCAGTTCTCCACTCAAAAACAGGCTATTTCTGGATCATGTCAGCTGCTCCACTGAGCATCTGCGCTGAATGTCAACTACTCCTCCTTGTACCTGCGCTGAAGGTCAAAACCAATGAAGGCTACCTGCGCTGGGCGAGATTGGCCAAGTGGCACAGTCATTCTGCAAGGTGTCAACTGCCTAGGAAGCTTCCAAACTGACACTTGGTTCAAGGAATTCGCCCTATGATGAGTAAGAGGGTCTTGATCTCCAAGTGGAAGCAAGATTCTCCAAGTGGACTCAAGAACTGAAGATTAACTAAAGTGGGAGAGGACACAAGTCAGCTTCAGGCCAGTCTCAAGATGAATCATCCTTTCTCCAAAACCCTATATATAGAGCTCTCTCATGAGGTCTAGGGAGGCTGGAATTTTGTGCAAGTAAGGAAGTGTTGTTGGTTTGTGATTAGAGCTATTGGGTGTTTGCTTGAAGGAGGTGAAGAGGAGATTTATTTCAACTGGGAGGTGTTGCTGGATTGGGCCCATTGTGGTTGTAACTCTCTCAAAACTTTACTTCTATTATCAATAAAGTATTTGAGGTTCTTCTATATGCATGTGTCTTTATGATGAATAGATGCTTGTATATTTGATTTATACTAATCCTATAATCGATTATGGATGTATGCTTCTTGTAGTTTCCTTTTCTTGTGCTTTTACAGGATCTGTGTGTAGCTGGGCCGGTGAAAGGGCAAGGAGCTAGGAGCAAGCGGTAAGGAGTGAAGACTGGATCGACTATTAGCGCAAGATAACGGTTAGTAGATCATCCTTTTCTTCCCTCTCTCATCTCATAAAGAAGAAACTTTGAATAGCTTTGCATTCAGTTGTTGCTGGAGTACTATCACCTTCAGAGTAGGGATAGAGGCATTCTGCATTAGATACTTTTCCCCCCAACAAGAACATGGAATAAAAAGGAAATTCTCCACTGCAAGGACTCCTCAGTGAAATGGAGTGGTAGAAAGGATGAATAGAACTGTTCAACAAATGGCTCGTGCTATGCTAGATGAGTCTGAAACTCCTACAACCTTCTAGGGTGAAGCTGCATTCACTGCCATCAATATTCTCAACCATGAAAATGTTCGGGTAAACAACACTCAAACTCCACATGAACTTTTGTATGGTAAGACTCCTACTATAAAATAATTCAAAATTTTTGAAGCAAATGTTACACCAAAAGGACTGATGAAAAATGTGGCAAGTTTGAACCTAGAGCAGATGAAGGCATTCTCCTTGGTTACTCTTCCCGAAGTAAAGGATATAATTGTTATAATAAAAGACTTGGGAAAATTATTGAAAGTATTAATGTTGTGGTTGATGGAGTAGGTGAAAATCCAAAGCAGGTAAAAACCAAAGATTGTGGAGAAGATGAGGATTATCCTTCCACATCAAATCAAACTAATTCTGAAGAAGAAACCAATTAAGCACCAGAAGAACAGATAATAGCAGAAGAAAAGACTCCATTCAGATATGTTCAGAAAAATCATCCAGAAACTCAAATTTTGGGATAGAAAGAGGCAGGTGTGTAGACAAGAAGAACTATTACAGAAGCTTCAAGCTATCTAGCATTTCTTTCCTCCATTAAACCTCAAAATGTAAATGATGCATGCAAATATGAATGTTGGGTCAAGTCCATGAATGAAGAACTTGAGCAAATTGAAAAGAATAATACTTGGGAATTAGTTCCTAGACCTCATGATAAGAATATCATAGGAACCAAATGGATATTCAACAACAAGGTGAATGAAAATGGAGAAGTTATTAGAAATAAGGCCAGACTTGTTTGTAAAGGGTATGCTCAACAAGAAGGTATAGATTTTGAAGAAACTTTTGCACTTGTTGCTAGACTTGAAGCCATAAGGATGTTCCTTGCTCTTTCTAGTTTTCAGAAATTCAAAGTATACCAAATGGATGTAAAATTTTCCTTTATTAATGGAGAATTAGAAGAAGAAGTATATATTGAGCAATCAAACAAATTCATCCTTGGAAATGATGCAAAACTTGCATGCAGACTCAGAAAGGCTCTTTATGGTCTAAAACAAACTCCAAGTGCCTGATATTACCGTCTTGACAAATACCTCCACCAACAATGTTTTTTAAAAGGATCAGCTAATAGCAATCTATATACAAAGATTTACAATAATAAAGTGCTAATACTTGTTGTGTATGTTGACGATATCATTTTTGGTAGCAATAAAAAACCCATGAGTCAGAATTTTGCTTCGGTAATGTATCAAGAATTTGAAATGTCCCTGCTTGATGAGCTTACATATTCTCTTGGTCTACAAGTTCAACAAAATAAAGATGGTATTCTTTTGTCTCAAACCAAGTATCTCAAGGAGATCTTGAAAAAATATGGCATGGAAGATTCTAGACTAGTATGTACCCCTATGGTAACAAGATGCAGTCTCAGCCCAAATGATGAATCAGCAGTAGTACATCAACCAACCTACAGATCCATGATTGGTTGTCTACTTTATCTAACAGGTACCCGACCAGACATCATGCATGCAGTGGGAATAGTTGGAAGATTCCAAGCAAATTCAAAGGAATCACACCTTCAGGCAGTCAAAAAGATTTTCAAATATCTTCAAGGAACACAGAATTTTGGTTTATGGTATCCTAGAGATATAGATCTTACACTTCATGCATATATAGATGTAGATTAGGTAGGAAGCATTGATGATAGAAAATGCACTAGTGGTGGTGCATTCTATATGGGTTCCAGATTAGTGACTTGGTTCAGCAAGAAATAAAGTTCAATTGCATTATCTACAACTGAAACAAAATATGTGGTTGTTGCATCTTGCTGCGCACAACTCCTTTGGATGATGCAAACATTGCAAGACATTCAGATCACATGTACTACAACCATCTCCATTCTATGTGATAAGACAAGTGCCATAAGTATTTCAAAGAATCCAGTCATGCATTCCAAGACCAAGCACATACCCATCAAATATCATTTTCTACGTGAACAAGTGCTTGAACAAAAGGTCAAATTGGAGTATGTTCCCTCCAAAGAACAGGTTGCTGATATATTCACCAAACCACTGCCTAGAGAGACATTTGAATATCTTAGACAAAAGCTGGGAGTAGTTGATGCATTATCTCGCTGTTAAAACTTATCTGTTTCAGAGAAAAATGGTTATACGCGAGTTTCATAAAGCATAGCCGCGTACATATGTCAATTTCTGTGGATACAATTGTGTATATGTTGGTTTGAGGAAAAGTAGTGGACCAGACTTAGAATGAAAGGAGTCTGATATGGGTCTATCAGTGATCATCTGGCACAGATTTAGGGGGAGCATATACTTCTCATAATGCATTGTTGGCATTATCTTAGAAGATCTTTGTACAAATTCACAGTTGTTTTTTATTCAAGTGGAATAGGTTTAGGGGGAGATGATGGTTGCTGGTCTAGATGCTGATTGACAGATGTTGCTGATGATAGTTGTTGATAACTATCATGGTCTTGTTTCAGATATTTGGTCCCTATCTCATGTATATCTTTTAATGTCAAGGTCATGAAACGACCTATTTTGTTACCCCACTATGCATGGGATGGATGATGTAATGTTCTTGTTTTAACATGTATAAACAATTGACATATCCCCACATGGTTGGGAGATGGACGTATGTATGATTCATTGGTGATAGGAAGGTCATTTATGATGTATGTATAGAGTCATGTTCTTCATTTAGAACATCTTTTTTAGACCTTTCTTATATTCAAGAGGAGCATGGAGCTCAATCAACACACTTCAGCATATCAGAGAAATTTGCATGAACTCATGGGGAGCATAACCCTTTTCCCTTGATGGCAAAGGGGGAGAGTGACTTTGGGTTGCCATCAAGTCCAAAGGGTCAGATTGTTGGCATTATGACACAGATTTGGCATTATGACACAGGTGTTGTCCTGGATGGCAACTCACTCAAATGACAAATCATAGTTCAGACTCACAGATTCAAGAAAGAAATGTATACGTAGGTTCCCCATTGACCAAGCTGCGTGTACAAGCGGGTTAGTAGACAAAAATTAGCGTATAGCGTACACACACACTTTCAAGGTATTTGGTTCAAGGTATTGGTCCTAAGTCATTTTGGTCCATGGTATTGAGTAAGGCCTAAGATTATAAAAGGAGGAGAAGATCATTAGGCAAAGGCACTCAGGTATTGAATATCTAATGAAGAGCAAGATCTAGAATATAGTTTATTGGGTTATGGTGGATAGCTAGATTTGAATCAAGGATGAACCTTAGCACTTGATGAAGGATAAGATCTAATGATGAGTCAAGATCTTAAGGCTTGAAGTGAAGTATATTTGTGTGGTTTTGATATTTTATCTGAATAAGTGGTGCATGTTGTAGTCTATAAATATGATTATCTGGGTATAACTAAAGTTTGAAATTGTTGTAAAGATTAAATCATCATTTACAGATCCGTACGCAGGTTCACTTTAGAAAAGGCACATATACACACTAGTTCTACATATCAAAATAGTGTATACATATTAAATTTGATTTTCATATCTGTACGAAGGTTCGCCTTAAGAAAAGTATGTATGCACGCAGGTTTGACACATTGAAATAGCGAATACCTCATAAAATATGCGTCTATTTCTTGTTGCACTGTTCTGGGTTCTGGTTACTGTGTTACAGTTGTTGTATTCTAGTTACAACATTATGAAAAGTGATTGATTGATTCAATTGTGGTTGGTGCAAAGGAGATTGGTTGATGTAGATATATTTAATATTTGAATGATCTTATTGATGGATCTAATCTGAAATTTTATGAAACATGGTCCCTAGAAGAAGAGAGAAGGTTGTAGCCTTCTGTAGGCTAGCACCTATGTACTAGTAAACATATCAGCTAATACAAGAGCTAGGGGGTTGTAGCTCCCTTCCAGGAGAAGTTGGAGAATGAGAGAAGGTTGTAACCTTCTATAGGTAGAAGCCTACATATTGGTATGAGACTGCAACAATACAAAAAAATGTAATAATAAGTTTCTTATTAAAAAGAAGATAGATATGATTGCAGCAGGTGGTTTTTACCCACATTGGGTTTCCACCTTACATCTTGTATTCATGTGTGTGATTGTATGTTTTGTTTTTACTGCACTTGGTTACTGTTTATATGGTTCTGATGCACAGATTAAAGATCAACATATGATGAATTAACCGAATCATAATTTTGCAGCATATATGCTAGTTTCCTTAAATACAATTGTGTATACACGCAAGTTCCATTAACTGAAGTAGCGTATATGAATCTGATTATGGAAATGAAATATTATTGACTTGCTAATACTGATTCACCCCCCCTCTTAGTATTATTTCCAACATAAATGAATGCGAAGATGTAATATATGTATGTTAAAGATAAAAGAACATAAAAATGTCACATCGTATCATCCCTCAAGCTTGCAGAAACTTGGTTTTGCATCCTTCCATAGTCACTTTGGGTGAGACTGCAATCTACTTGGGGTCATTGCCGAAAGGGCCAGTGATTAAGGGGTGTGTTTGTGTGCAACATAGATCAAACCTACGTTAGCTCAATCATAACCAACAAATTGTTCAGTCCTCAGGACCGAGATATATTTGAGGGACATGTTTATGTGGCATCCATCATAGAAGGAGATTCAATGTTGGCTAGAATTGAAGGAGTGAGAATTTGTAGATCAAGAGAACAAAAAGCCTCATCTGAAGTATGAAGCTTTGTCATAGAGATATTTCACGGATCAATACAAAATTTTCTTAGCGTCATTCCTTGTTGAACTGTACGAGTGGTTATCAAGGTTGACCGAAAGAAAGACCTATTTTAAATGTGGAGAACCTACGATGTGGACTCTTGAATTGGTAATTGACTCAAGAGAACTGATAATAGAATTTCAATGGCTGTTCATTTATGGATTGATAGCATCTTGGGAGGATTTATTACAAAGTTTGGAGTAGACCAGAATATGTCCTACAATGAAGAAAAATTATGATTCTGCAAAGGACTACGAGGTAAGTATTTGAAATCTTTGAAACTCTGGGTTGAGATGCTTTTATGTGAAAAAGGAGGTTTACGGATGTAACCAAATTGTTAGTTTACTTATGTTTGGAAGAAAAGAAAATAAATCTAAGTAAGAGATTGGAAGAATGAGAAGTGGAAAAAGATATAGAATAGATACCAGAAAGAGAGCTCATGGACAAGACCCAAAGACCTTTGTAGAAACTGAATATAGTCCTATGTTGAGTGAATCAGAAAGAAAAAGATAAGATAACCACCCCAATAACCCTCAGGTAACTTCGCAGTATTCACCCTTCTAGCCTAAGAGTTCACCAAAGCCAAAATCCAGCAAGAGCTAGGGTATTTTTTACTGTCCCCCTACCCCTCCTTCTACCCCTCCTACCCTCCATCCCCCTCCCCCTCTCCCTCCCCCTCTAAGAAGAAACATGATTGATGATATTAAGTTGCCCCTTCTCAAAGGAATTGGATTAGAAGATCGAGAGCAGTTTTGGTTTTCATGTGAAGCTGTATGGACCGCGAAACAAATCAATGATGAAAATATAAGAAACCGTAGCTCATTACGATGCTGCGAGATAGAGCTCTGGCATGTTATATGAAGTATTCAAGTAACTAGATGAGAACATTTGCAGATATCAAAGTGATGGGCCTCTAAATTAGACATATATTAAATCCCATGCCTCTAAATTAAACATAAATTAAGGCCTATGACCATCATTTAGCACATTAAACCTCTCTTTTTGCATTAAATAATGTATTCATAACTTTAATATGTTCATTATGAAGGTTTTTGAATAATCGCATATATGTGCATAATATTATTTATTTTTGTGCAATACTGTGAGAATATTGGGCAAATTATGAAGATTTGGAGGAGGAGATAATTTAGGTACTTGCTCCCTACTCCAGGAGGATCAATATTAAATAATAAATCAACAAGATATTATGGAATTATGGAACATATTATGGAACTCCAATGATTGAAAAAATCTATGAATGTGTTCCCTGCCATTTAATGAAGATTCCTAGTATTGGGAACCATATCCACTGATCAAGGGATTTTTGTGTGGAAAGCTTCCTTCTTTCATGGGGAATGATTCCTAATCATTTTTTATAAGTACCAAGTTGAATTTCCCTCTAGGGATAGATTTTTATTAGCCTTCTTATGGAGAGAACTCGTACTTTTGCATCTCCATTGTATTTTCTTACAGGGATGTAATTGTATTGATGAAAATAATTAATATTGGTGTCACATTCAGTTTCAAAATCTTGTTCTCCTTCATAATTCTCTGATTTTCCTTGTGCTTGGCCATCCCTGGAGCCTCAAAGCCCTTTTGTATCATTTTCTTTTCTTCTTTTCACTTCTTATTCACATGCATCTCTTGTTTTTATTTATTTTTATTTCTACATTTATTAATAATGATTTCTTGTTGTAGGATTGGGTTAAATGGTTAATGTAAGTTCTTTTGTAGGATCACAAGCATCATTTCATCCTTGTAAAATCTTTGGAAGTTCATAGTGATCATTGACGGATTAGCTTTCTCATTCCCAAATCTAGATTTCTGGAACTCCTTTGTGGCAAGGAATAGTAAATTTCTGCTATTTTTTAGAGCATTCTAAAGAACTTCAATCGAGTTGGTTCAACTAGCATTAGTTCAAAAAAAAAAAAATATTTAATAACAAAATTTACCCCATTTCATTTTCACTTGATTAGGATAGGCATTTGATAGATTTACTAGCTCACTAGTTCTCGAATTTCTAGATTTTAGACTAGTAATTTTCTGTTATTTTTTAGAGAATGCTAACAAGATTCAATCAAGTTTATTCCACTTGAATTAGATCAATAAATAATTTTATTTAATAAAAAAGAGTACCCCATTTTATTTTCACTTGCTTAGGTTAGGCATTTGATAGATTTACTAGATCACTATTTCTCTAATTTATGATTTTTAGACTAAGTAATTTTTGTTATTTAATAAATATTTCCCAAGAATAGATGAATTTGGGGATAGATGCAGACAATAATGTGTGTTATTTCAAGAGCTTCAACATTGTAGGGAGGCCTCATCTCACATCATCCACCCATGTTTCCAAAATCCACTAAAATATCAATATGAATGTTGTTTTATAAGAAAAAATTGTCATTTCCATTGAGCAAATATACCCATATTGAAGCCCTTGATTGAGTTATGGATAGTGTCCACCATCTTCATGCCTTATTCTTCCATTATCCACCTTTCGCAAGTTCCATTCCACATTCTAGACCACTTACAAGGGATCTTGTAGACATCTTGTAAGAACTAGTATTTCCTATAGACATCCTGTAGGAAAACCTGTAGTGGTCTGTTTCGAGCCTGAATTGAGAAAAACCATCACTAGAATCTAGGATTAAACTCCTACTTTCCCTCCAAGCCATCTGAACCATTGTACTCATTTTCCTACACACTTGTCTCCCCTACCAAAGAACCAAGCAAGATTAGAATTTACATTTTTCAACCAAAAGGATGAAAACAAAAAAGTTATTTTATATTTATTCATGCACACAATAGTTAGCACTCTCTAGATTAGATTTCATGCTTAGCTAGTTTAAATAATCACATGTGATAAATAGGGTTAGGTTAGGTTTCTTTTACATTTATTCCATGATCTTTATGCAATTAGAATATGTTTCTTTCATCGTACTTTATTTGTTGCAATAGGTTAGGGTATCAATTTTAGCTCATTTTCTGCAATTAGTTTAGGGTTTTATTTCAGTACATGCACTCCATTACATCATGATAGCAAAGGAAGGACACATTTTATGTTGCATGTATAGTGTCAATACCTCTTAAGTTTGTACGAACCCTAGGTTGACAATCGAAAGTCGGTAGCCTTGGGAGTTGCGGCATTCTTGCTGCAATACTGAGGCTCATCACTTTTTGGCATCGTTGTCGAGGAGGTGTCAAAATATGTATTGTTTTCTTACCTATTTGATTTATTTCTTTTTAATTTTTGCAAAAACGAAAAATAATTGCATCAGGCTTATTTCATTTCGAAAATAGAAAAGTGCATTGCATTAGTGTTTTCATTCAATCATAAAAACAAAAAAAATCTCCAACACCAACCCACCCCCTCCATTTGATCACATGGTGTAGTAAGGTCTAGATCACCATCCATTTTTCCACGTAGAAGAAGAAGAAAATAACAAAGAATGTAGAATAAATGGATGGAGATGATGACAATGAGGAATATCCTCTCAGATTTCCCATTCAAGATACTGATGGTAGTGTGCACATGAAGAACGTCCCTCCATCTTATCTTCCAAAATTTTGTGGTCTAAGGTCAGAGGATCTGGAAACCTTTCTCTTTGAATTTGAAATTGTTTGTAAATCTTATGGTTACCTATTAAACACCCAAAAACTAAGACTGTTTCTGACAACATTGAAGGATACAACTCTTAAATGGTTCATGAGTTTAACAACCAATTCAATAAGATCATGGAGTAAGATGCAAAATATATTTCTAGAAAAATATAAAGATCATGATCTTAAAGAAGAAATATTTATAATGAATCAAAAATAAGATGAGACTCTAGAGGATCTAATAGAGAGGTTCATGTATAATGTTAAGAGGACAAAACTACATCATTTAGGACCTAACACACTAAAAACCCTCTTACTTATAACAATTAGGGATGAGTGGATTGATCTCCTTGATCTCATGAGCAAAGGCGATATATACAAACTATAATTTGAAGAAATTTGTGAAACATTCAAACAAATATCAAGAGGAAGGGCAAGAGTAAGTAAATCAACATCAAGATCTGTAAGTCAAGCTAAAATTGGAAATTTTCTTGATAACTTTAAAACATAAATTATTAGCAATCTAAGTGAACAAGTAGAAATGTTAAGAATTCAAAATGAGGATAAAAAATATGTTGATATTTCTGTCATCCATGCAGAATTGGATGATGTTAAATATTTCCCCTCATTACCAAGGTTGAAGGAAGTTTACCAAGAGGAAAATGGAGCAATTCAATTGTTAATGCAATTATTTTATGTAGCTCCAAGATGGCCATGGCAGCCTATTAAACCTGATATGATACAAGAGCCTAATTCACAATTTCAATTTTATGCACATCTGTCTAAAATTACTTGGATCACACCCTTTCCTTTGCAACATTGGCCATCTCAACCCGAAAAGCAATCTTGGCAACAAGGTTGGCAAGGAACTTATGGGAGCCATCCACAATATCCTCCATACAAAACTCCATGTTATTCTTAACATTCACCTCCACCTCCACCACAACCCCAACCACATCCATCTCAAACATACACTCCGACTCAACTACCTGTACCACCATTTCCAAACCCACACATTGAAGTAGCTCATGCCACTTATAATGCTAAGGTAGAATACTTCCAAACATCTCCTCTTGAGATAAATGGTATTCACCATAGCTCAAGAAGAGTATTTCAAAAAAGACATTATATTGATATCATTAAAGGACAACATCCAGAAGAAGAAGATTCAAATGAAAAGACCAAGGAATCATGGGCTACACTTGATGAAGAGCAGACATCAAAAACAAAGATTGAGAAAGCTCCCTCATGGTTACTATCAAATCCTCAATGTATTTAAGAGAACAATCAACAAAAAGGGGAAGATTTGAAGGTCATGAAGAATGATCCATATAAGCAAGAAAACCAAGGACATCAAAGTTATATTGAGGTTTGGTTCGAGAAAATCAACAAGATGGCGCATCACTCCCTTCTTCAACTACTCTTGATCCTTTCAAAGTCAAATCGTCTGGTCTCTGAAATCCAACTACGTGTCAAATCATATATTGCAAGCCTACACATCATTTTGTCTGTCATATTGATGTGCACATGGATCCATTGGAAGTATTCCTATACTTTAAAGTGATTTTTTTTTCAAGTAGGGTAGGGTAGAAGGGAAAAAAAAAATGAAAAATAAAAAAAGAAAATAATCTCGGGTGAAAACCTCCTTTGAGGCACCTCAAATTGGCTCACTGATTGAAAAACTCCATGAGGAGGTCAATGGGTTGGGAAAAAAGAAAAAAGAGAAAAAGAAAAGAAAAGATCCTAGGTGAAAACCTCCTTTGAGGCACCTAGCCAGACCTACTAGTTGAAAACCTCCTTGAGGTGGCTAGTAGGCTTAGAAAAAAAAAAAAGGAAAAAATATATATATATATATATATATTCTCCATGTATCTCTCTAATGAATGCATGTACTCTCCAACATCTGCAAGCAACAAAAACAATTTGGTAGAAAAAGAAAAATTGGTCAAGCCTAGTCAAAAGTGAGTCAAAAGAAGTCAAATTTTGACTTTCTCCTCATTTTCTCAAATGCTCCAACAAGGCCAAGGCCATGCCAAGCCATCACCCTCATTTATTTCCACCATTCATCCATCATTCTCAATTTTTTCCCATTCAATTTGTTTGTTGTCCAAAAAAGTACAAGACTGCTTTGTTTTGCTACAGGAAACAAAAATACATAAAGAATACAATTATTTTTGCCATAACTTGAAACCCATGCATCCATTTACCAAGTTGTTTTATGGAGAGATGAATATGTATGATGGTGACATGGTCAAGCAATTTCAAAAAATTCCAGTACACAATTTCTAGGAAATTGGCTTCCATCACCTGCAGCCATTTTTTAATTTTCTCGACATCTGTGCATCCATTTAAAAAGTTGTTTCATGGGGAGATGCATATGGATGATGGTAACATGCCCAAGAAATTTAAGAAAATTCCACTTCACGGTTTCCAAGAAATCTTCCTCCATCACGTTCAACCATTTTTATTTTTTCTTGAGATTTGTGCATACATTGACCAATATTTGTTTTTGGGTAGGTGCATAATGATGATGGCAACATGATAAGAAAATTTCAGGTCAATCCATTCTACCGTTTGGGAGATATGGACAAAACAAGTCTGCTACAAGAGGTTGTCCTGAATTACTACAGGATCTCTACAAGAAGTTCTGAACTACTACGGGATCTCTACAAGAAGGTCGAGAAGAATCTACAAGAGGCAATATGATGGAAAAATGGATCAGTTATTCTTTAGGGAAGGTTTATATAGCTCCACCAACACCTGCACATCAACATCAACTCAGCAACAACATGCATGTCTCTCCACAAGCATTAGGTAGATACAAATATGCAATATTCTTGACCTCTTATCTTCAGTATATTATAGTTAAAAATTTGTTGTCAATGCATGAGAGATGAGGTTTTATAGCCAAGGATGGGTCAACAGTCTCAGCTACCTTCAACTAGTGAATTTTAGCTCACTCCTTCAGTCATGCAATGTTGAAAAGTCAAATTATGAAGGGTGATGATTTCAGGGAATGAGGTCAGCAGTTAAAAGAAGAATTTTTTTCAAAGGCCAAGTCACTATAGCACTCCAATACCTCCATCCACTTCATGTTCACTATCTATCCATCATTCATCCATCCCATTTCATAATTTCAAGAACAAACCCTACACTCTGTCTCACCTTGTTATTTCTTGAAAAACCAAACAGAGCATACTCTTCATTTTTACAAACCTAGACTTCTCCCTCTAATCCCTGTCATCATCATCGAAACCCTCTTCATCATTTCTCATCACTCCCATATAGTTATAAGACCCTGAAAGAAGGGGAACGCCTACTACAAGAAGGCAGAATGTTGCTACAAGAAGGCAGAATGCTACTACAAGAAGGAAGAAATGAACAAATTATGCTAAACCCCAAAATGGCAGGGCCTAGGAGAGACCTAATGAAAACAGATAACTATAAGGCCATTAGGAAATCATCTAGGCCATAAGAGAGAAGAAGAAGGAAACAAAATGAAATAAAGCATTCACCATCAAAACAGAAGTGATGAAAAGAGGCTTTCCAAGAGGAATCTCTTTCTAACTTTTGTCCAAGGCCTAAAAGAAGTTATAGAAATGGTAAAAGGGCATGAAAGTCAAGTTGATATCCTACCCTAGGCTCAAACTATCATTTATGCTTAAAACAAGTTTCTTGTAGTTTTAAGAGGGTTTCCTATAGTTTTGACAGGAATTACTACAGGATGTCCTAGTTAAGATCTAAAGGAATTTTGAAGGTTTCAGAAGTGTCCAAATGGTTGAACAAGGTAGCACAAGTTTGATAAGGATGTGGAATACCTTGCCAAATTGAAAAATAATCAAGAATCTATCTTCAATAAGGAGAAAAAGGCAAGCTAATGGTTTTAAGAAACAATGATTTTTCTATGCACAAATAGATTTTTGGGCTTATCCTTGCAGAACTTAGAGCCAAGATTCTTAAGAGAAAGGACTGGGAGGTGCACAAGAGAGGGGCCACTAGGGCCACGAATGAGGCATAATGAGGTAACTAAGTTGCTCAGAGGATGAGCAACACTTTCAGGAGGGGAATATAATGAGCCTCTAAATTGGAGATAAATTAAATCCCATGCCTCTAAATTAAATATAAATTAAGGCCTATGACCATCCTACAACAAATTAAACCTCTCTTTTTGTATTAGATAATGTATATTTAACTTTAATATGCTCATTAAGAAGGTTTATGAATAATTGCATATTTGTGCCTAATATTATTTTTTTGTGCAATATTGTGAGAATATTGGGCAGATTATGAAGACTTGGAGGATTTAATTTAGGGACTTTCTCCCTACTATAGGAGGATCAATATTAAATAATAAATCAACAAGATATTATGGTATTATGACACATATTGTGGAACTCTAGTGATTGAGAAAATCTAGGAATGTGTTCCCTCCCACTTAATGCAGATTCCTAGTATTGGGAAACAGATCCACTAATCAAGGGATTTTGGTGGGGAAAGCTTCCTCCTTTCATGGGGAATGATTCATAATCATTTTTTATAAGTATCGAGTTGATTTTTCCTCTAGGGATATATTTTTATTAGTCTTCTTGTGGAGAGGACTCGTATTATTACAGCTCCATTGCATTTCATGCAAGGATGTAATTGTATTGATAAAAATAATGAAGATTGGTGTCATGTTAAGCTTATAAATCTTGTTATCCTCCATAGGTCTCTGAGTTTCATTGGGCTTGGCCATCCCAAGAGCATTAGAGCCCTTTTGTATCATTTTCTTTTTTTATTTTCATTTCTTATTCACATACATCTCTTGTTTTTATTTCTTTCTATTTCTGCGTTTAGTATTAATGATTTCTTGTTGTAGGATTGGGTTAAATGGTTGATGTAAGTTCTTTTGTAGGATCAAAAGCATCATTTCATCCTTGGAAAATATTTGGAAGGTCATGGTGATCATTGAGCTACTTGTATTAGCTTTCTTATTCCCAAATTTAGATTTCTGGAACTCCTTTGTGGCAAAGAACAACATTTTTTTTTTTTTTTTTTTTAGAGCATGCTAATGAACTTCAATCAAGTTTGTTCCACTTGAATTAGATCAAAAAGACATTATATTTAATAAAAAAAATTACCCCATTTCATTTTCACTTGATTAGGTTAGGCATTCAGTAGATTTACTAGCTCACTAGTTCTTTAATTTCTGGATTTTAGACTAGTAATTTTTTGCTAATTTTTAGATCATGCTAACGAGATTCAATCAAGTTGATTTCACTTGCATTAGATCAAAAAAGCATCTTATTTAATAATAATATTTACCCCGTTCCATTTTCACTTGGTTAGGTTAGGAATTTGATAGATTTACTAGCTCATTAGTTCTCGAATTTATAATTTTTAGACTAAGTAATTTTCTGTTATTTAATAAATCTTTCCCATGTATAGATGAATTTGTAGATAGATGTTGACATTAATGTGTGTTGTTGTAGTATATTCAATGTTTCAGGGAGACATCATCTCGCCTCGTCCACCCATGTTTCCAAAATTCACTAAAATATCAATCTAAAGTCTTGTTTTATAACTAAAAATTACCATTTCCATTGAGAAAATCTACCCATCTTGAAGCGCTTGCTTGAGTTATGAGTAGTGTCCACCACATCCATGCCTTATTTTTCTAGTATCCACCTTTTCCAAGCTCCATTCCACCTTCTAGACAACTTCCTAAGCTTTCGGCTTGCTTTTGTAGTAAAATAGGGGATCCAATAGACATCTTGTAGGAACTAGTACTTCTTGTAGACATCCTATAGGAAAACCTACAGCAGCCTGTTTTGAGCCCGAATTGAGAAAAATCATCACTAGAAGCCAGGATTAGGCCCCTACTTGCCCTCCAATCCATCTAAGCCATTGTACTCCTTTTCTTTTACACTTGTCTCCCCTACCAAAGAACAAATAAATATTAGAATTTACATTTTTCAAGAAAAAAGATAAAAAGGAAAAAATTATTTTTATATTTATTCATGTACACAGTTGTTGGCACTCTCTAGATCATATTCCATGCTTAGTTAGTTTAAATCATCACATGTGATAAATAGGGTTAAGTTAGGTTTCGTTTACATTTATTTCATGAACTTTATGCAATTAGAATATGTTTCATTCCTTGTACTTTATTTCTTGCAATAGGTTAGGGTCTCCATTTCATTTCATTTTCTGCAATTAGTTTAAGGTTTGATTTCAGTACATGCACTCTATTACATCATGACAACAAAGGAAGGACACATTGTATGCTAAACATATAGTTTTGATACCTCTTAAGTTTGTACGAACCTTGAGTTGATAATTAAAAGGCAGTAGCCTTGGGAGTTGCAGCATTCTTGCTACAATACCAAGGCTCATCACAAAGTAATGCTGATTAGAGAATTTAAGAAGCTGAAGTCTGAGTCACAGTGCATCACCGAGTTAAAAGAAGTTGAATAGAAACCTACTGAGTCTATTTGGGAATTTGATCAAAGATTTTTGGAATTGTTGGATCAAGTGAGCTTCAAAATAGCTTTGCAACAACATCAAGAATGATTTATAGCTGCTCTATTACCACATATCGGATTACCATTGATGCAACAAAAGATAACAATTCAATTTGAAGCTCTAAACATTGCAATGGATTTGGAATATGCTCCTATATGAGATTGTAATGTAGTTATGTAATAGATTCAAATTTAACTTGTGAACCTACAGATACAAGATATCAAGAAAAGAAAAGAAGTTAGAGAAGAAGTATGGTCTACAAAGTGCAGATCGGAGGGCCATTGTAAAGAAAAATGTCCTATCTTTAGGGATTACATGGCTAGTAGGGCATTGCATCCCTTAAATATAGGATCCAACTTATGGCTCGACATATGTAAGACTAGAAGCGAACATCGCTCAGAAGATTGTTACTTGTTATAGAAATATGTGCAGACTCCAAGGAACCTATATTGAAAATTATGTAAATAAGTAGGACATGATGAGAATAATTATCGAGCTTCTAAAATAATGATGGAGCGTAGTGCTGACACTTATAGAATACAAGCAAAAGAACTTGAACATGAAGTGGGATAATGCGATGGTTGAGGAGGCTACCAAGGAAGAGGTTGAGGTGTTGGATCTCGTCATTAGGGGAAATTTTGAAGTCTAAAATGGTCCTCCTAAGAAAAATTTACAACCAAAATAAAATTTATAAGAACCAATAGGATTCAAGATGATGATGTCAACCATGGGGGATGATTCACCATTTTTGGAGTAAAAAAGTAAAAATATTAAATAATAATAAAATAGTAAAACTACCTTTTCAACTCGTATTTTAAATTTATTTCCCTAAGTTTTTACTCAAATTTCAATCAAGAGTACTCATTGGTTGCAAAATTTAATTCCTCATCTAAGGAGTACCCATGTTGCATATTGTTGATGGACCCTGCTACACGAAAAATGAGAAATACATGAAATTGTTTGATTACAATCACATTTTTCATGTATTTCTCATTTTTTGTGTAACAGGGTCCATCGAAAGTATGCAACACGATTACTCGTTAGATGAGGAATCAAATTCTGCATCCAATGAGTGTTTCCACTCAAAATTTGAGTAAACCCATAAGAAGATAAGTTGAAAAAATATTTTTTCTTTTTTTCCCTCTAAAATTTGATGATGTAATCTAATATTATTTTATTTCCACTATTACTTTATAATTTCCTTAGGAGCCCCATTTTAGACCTAAAAATTCCCATAATGAGGATGTGAACAGATTATTTCCTATAACTGCAACCAAGCAGGTCGTTGTGCAAGAGATTGTTAGAACCCTACTACAACATATAAGTACTATAATTGCTTTGACCACGTAATTGAAGAATTCCATGTACTTATGGAAAAGATGCAAGAAAAAAGGAATCAACAACCAACACAAAAATATCCAAATGATGATTGCTGCAAGGAGGACCGATGAACCTCAAATGAGTATTGTTACTATAAGTGGAGCTACGACTGGAAGTGATAAAGAAGAGGAGAAGAAAGCATATGAAAGTACATGGGTTAGAAACACTGTTGAGAAAGCTCCTATTTTTTATATTCAGAACGAAAAAAAGGTGTTTATGGAAGGAAAGATAAGCTTTATGGAAGTTAGAGCCTCCACATCTAGTGCACAGCCAAAGCAAATAAATAGCTTCGATGTATCATTCGCTTTGACATAGAGTCAAGTTTTGACACAGAATCAAGCTCCGACACAAGATTGAACTCTGACATAGGACCAGGGGTCAATAAATCAAGGAGGTACTTTCAATTTTTTTCTACAAATTTGTATGAAGTTATTAAGAGATCAAAAGTTTGTAGAAGGGCTTCAATTATTGATAGATTCTTGTGCATCAAAAGAAACAACGTGAATTGGGATGCACAAAGTAAATAATTTGGATCAACATAAGAGAACTGGAAGAGAAATGAGGCTTAGTGCACAGATAGGAGTGTATGAGATGGATCAATTTATTCTAGATCTCAAATCTGATGCTACTTCTTTGACAAATCATACATGGGAATTAATGGGTAAGCGGAAGCTACAGTAGTCACCTATTCAGTTAAGGATGGAAAATCAACAAAAGATCTTCCCCTTAGGAAGACTACCAGTTATAAAAATGAATATTGAAGGAGTTCACACTACTGTTGAATTTGAAGTAATAGACATCATTGATGATAGTGACCCTTATCCTGCATTGCTTGGACTTGACTTAGCATTTGATAATATGGCCATCATTAATATGAAGAAGAGACAAATGATATTTGAACGAAGAAATATGAGAGTTATTGTTCCGCTGGATCCATTATAAGGAGTAATATATACAGAACTAGCTAGAGAAGATTACTAAGTAGCTAATATAGCTAATATTTATCAAATGACAACAAAGGAACATGTTTGGGTTAACCCTACTGAAGAAGGCAAGTTGACATGGGAGCATGATAGTTCTTGTGCATCAGACTCAGAACAAGAGTTGGAGAATTGGAAGAACAATCTACATGAAGTATCTACAAGGTGTTGTGCAAGAATTTCCAAATCAGTTCGCTGCATGATATTTGAGGTATGTAATCTGCCTTAATATGATGGCTTGGGTGATGTAAATACTTTTTTTGATGAATATGAGGAACAAGTTCCAGAAAATAAAAAGTTGTTAGCTTTGGAGGTAGCCTTGAAAGCTACTCCTACTAAACGGTGGGGTGTACACAAAAGGAATATAGAAGGTTTGTAGGAATGTCGAAGAATGATGTGGATATAGTTTGGACAGATGGATACAGAAATAGAGATAAAATATGATGGTGAAACTAATCCTAGGAAGCATATCCAACTATGCACTACGGAATGGAAGGAGATTCCAAAACAGGAATGGGTACATGGATTCATTCATACATTAGAGACAATCCCTAAGAACTAGTACTTAGAAATAGAGCTTTGACATGGTATAAGAAATTGGAAAGACATGGTTGATGGCTTCATATTAAAATTCAGTTTTGAGGATGATTGCCCATGGATAGATTTGGCTCTTGAGATAGTTAAGAAGAAAATATTTGAGAATGTAACTCCACTGACATGGAAACAATATCATTGGGCTACGCAGATAGAAAATGCACTAAAATGATATAAACTTACTTCAAAAGAAGAAGAAAAAACTTGCAAAATCAACATAGAAGAATCAAAAGGATATCGCGAAGTAAATGGACGTAAATTGGAGATATCAGATATAATGAAGCCACTAAAGACCAATGAGGTGAACATAAGATCAGAGAAGGAGCCCAAGTTTACAACAATGGGAAATTATTGGGATGAAGAGATAGTCAGTAAAGTTACATAGTTACTTCATGAATATCAAGAACTGTTTTCCACAAATATTTCATAAATGAAGGGTATAGTAGGAGATCTGGGAGTTATGAATATTCCCCTTAAGCCTGATGTGAAGCTAGTCAAGAAAAGACCTTACAAATTGAACCCAAACTATAAATAGAAAGTAAATATAGAAATGGATAAGATGATATGAACATGAATGATTGAATCATTAGAAGAATCAGAAAGGGTGGGTCCTATGGTGGTGCAAGAAAAGAAGAATGAATGAGAGATTAGGATCTGTGTTGATCTGAGGAAGTTAAATGATGCATGTTTACATGATCCATTCCCTACCCCTTTCATAGATTAAGTGTAAGACAATGTAGGAGGTCAAGAAGCTTACTCATCTACAAATGGATTTTAAGGTTATCATCAGATAAGGATTGCACCTAAAGATCAGCATAAGACCACATTTTCTATAGAATGGGGCTCATATCAATACACAATGATCCCTTTTGGACTGAAAAATGCCCCTGCTATGTTTTCTAGAGTGGTGGATGCCGCTTTTAAAGAATATATCCACAAGTTTTTGGAGTTATACTTTGATGATTGGAAAATATTTACATTGTTAAGTAAACATGTTGGAAGTCTAAGACTCATAATTAACTCATGTAGACAATATCAGATCTCTTTGAACTTAAAGAAGTGCATATTTGATGTACCTTTTTGCATATTGTTGGGACATATTGTTTGTAAGAAAGGACTAATGGTGGACCCTGCTAATATTTTTATCGTTGTGAATTTCCCTCCACCTAAGGCAGTAAGCCAACTTTGCACTACATTGGGACATACAAAGTATTATAGGAATTTTATTTAAGGGTATGCTCAGACTACTATGCCTACGGAGAAATTGTTGAAGAAGGATGTAAGTTTCTAGTGGAATGAAGACTGTTAGAAAAGGCTCAAAATATTGAAAGAAAAAATGGTAACTGCACCTATATTAGTGTTCCATGTTTGGAATAAGGAATTTCATATCCATGTTGATGCTTCTTGTATAGCTTTGGGAGTGGCACTAGCACAACTTGGTGAAGGGGAAATTGATCATCCTATAGCCTTTTCAAGTAGAAAGTTGTCCAAGTAAGAAAAGAATTACAAAACTACAGAAAGGGAAGGACTGGCTATGGTGTATGATTTGCAAAAATTTAGACATTATTTGCTGGGATCACACATTAAAATGTTTACAGATCACTCTGCACTAAAGAATTTGGTTAAAAAGCTTGTTTTGGGAGGAAATATTTTCATATGGTTACTATTATTTCAGGAATAGGACTTTGAGATCATTATTAAAATAGGAATACTACATGTAGGACCTGACCATTTGTCAAGGTTGGAAATAGGGGAAGAACCAACTAGCATACAGGGTAATCTCCCTGATGCGCAACTATATGCAATTAGAATTGCAGATGACCATTTTGCAGATATCATTTAGTTTTCTACCACAAGGATGGCTCCTTCTGAATATACTATGCAGCACAAGAAAGAATTAGTAATTAATGCAGCTGAATTTTTATTAATAGAAGGACAGTTATATAATATGGGACCAGATGAGATACTACGCAGATATGTTCTAGAACATGAAAGAAAAATGATTCTAGTAGAAGCTCATGGTGGCACAACTGGTAGACACTATGCAAGAAAATTTATTGAACATAAGATTTTGAGAGCAGGATTGCGGTGGCCTACACTACATAAATATGCAAAGGAATATTGCAGAGCATGTGATATGTCTCAAAGAACAGGAAAACCTTTCAAGAAGAGATGAGATTCCATTGGTACCACAAGTTACATTGTAGGCTTTTAATAAATGGGCTATTGATTTTGTTGGACCTATTAGCCCATCTGGAAAGAGGACTGATGCAAGGTACATAATTATAGAAATTGATTACTTAACAAGACGAGAGAAGCACAACTAGTAGAAGACTGCAGTGCAGAGACTGTTGTGAAGTTTATTTTTGAGTATATATTGTCTAGATTTGGATGTCCAAAGATTTTGATGAGTGACAAAGGTTCCCACTTCCTGAATAAAAATATTGAAGCATTGACTGAGGATTCCAAATCTATCATCAGAAGAGTAGCCCTTATCATCCTTAGGCCAATGGAACTGTAGAAGCATTTAATAATATTTTGGAGAATTCCTTGACTAAGGTATCAAATGTCAACCAGGATGACTAGGACATTAGAATTCCAATAGTTTTATGGGCTTATAGGACCACATGTAAAAAGTTGACAATTCAGACACCCTTCAGGTTGGTTTATGGGCAATAAGTTGTGATGCACATGGAACACATCATTCTTAGCTTAAGGATTGCAACTTTTGAAGATATGGCAGAGCTTAATATAATGAAGGAAAGAATGTCACATTTGATTTATTTGGAAGAAAACATATTTATAGCAAGATTACATCAAGCGATACAGAAAGCAAGAGAAAAGGCCTGGCATGATATACATATTAAGTAGAAGTAGTTTCAAATAGGAGACCTTGTTCTCATCTATGACAGTAAGTTTGTAAAATTTTGAGGAATATTCAAGATGCATTGTTTGGGCATCTACGTTATCAAACATGTTACTAATGGAGGCACAATTCAATTAACGAAGTTAAATGGAGAATTGATTAAGGGAAGAGTAAATGGTAGCAGGTTTAAGCCGTATAGTGAAAACCATGTCGTTGTAACCTCGTTCTAAAGAAGAAAGGGGAAAAGTATTAGTGCCACCTATAGTTAAAAATGGGCACTGGGATATAAACTAGGCTGTAGATAACTTCGACATAAGGAGCCACTTCACTACAATCTGGATTATGTCGAATTACATTAGAGTTGTTACATAAGATTACTGATTGCTACACTATGGGATGTGTCAAATTTCGCTGGAAAACAAAAGTATCAACATTTAAGGGGAAAGTTAATGTTAAAATATGCAGAAAATTGTATTTATGAGGACAATTTGACAAGATCTAGGGATAGATATGCAATTAATGAACACAATCTAAGCTAATGATGGGGTCAGAAACTTGAAATCATTATAAAAATCTAACTCCTACCTAGATCAAACACTTTTCTGAATTGAGAATTCAATTTTTGAGAGTGCAAAGAAATTGTAGAACTTTTAGCTATTGTATGTCATCTAAGCATTCTTGGGAAGAAATTGTGCATAATTTTTATGAGAAAGGCTTATCTGGAATCATGGAAGCCACTAGTACTCCTACAACATCATTTGAGATGCCTGTAATAACATCTCCCACAACAACATCAACACAAAAACAACGAAGATCGCCAAGGAAGAAATTGATCAAGGATGAAAGAACTAAGAAACAGGATAAGAAACTTGTCAAGCCTTAGCAAAAACCTAAGCAAGTCAAAGACAACGAAGAAAAAGTGGAGGAGGTGCAGATGGAAATAGGTGGCGAAGCATTTCCATCACCTCTAACACCATAAATTCCACCTAGGAAATTGAATGCTAAACTAGTCAAAGACATAAAGGATGCAAAGTATGGTACCTTTAGACCCTTGTTGTCGGAAGCATTACCATTTTCAATAGAAGTTTTAAGGAAAATTCCACAGCTCAAGTTCGTAGATTATGATTTTAATGACAGGAAGAAGTATCCTCAGTTTACGCCAGACCAGTATTTGAAACACGTGCACTACCGAGACAATCAAGTGACAAGGCTAGAACCACAACAGTGGGAAAATGGCTTGACACAGTCGGGATTATTAAATATGTTAAATGTTTCACACTTCGGCAGAATTCTGGGGAACACGACGTGTGTGCGTTAGTTTCTCGTATTGGTGAAAGATGGAGAATTATGGATGGGAAATAAGATCCATATAGACCCAATGTTTATCTAGAGGATCACAAGACTACCATACCAAGGGTGGAACCCCATGGAGGAGTTCATTGGAAAAAATCAGGACCGTGCTATAGCAGATAATATGAAGAAGAAGTTTGGGCTAGAAAAAGGAAAGAAGGGATATGGAAAAAATTCAATCACTGACCAAGCAGTTCACTTTGTATCATATATATTGGCTCGGAAGATCATGAGAAAGTGTCAGGCAAATGAAGTTCCTGTGTTGATGGTTTCATTAGTCACATAGTGCACCAATGTGGTTTAATACAACTGGGTCAAATACCTATGCAAGGAATTTATGTATGATTTTTGCGGAGTCCAGGAGAAAGGTACCACATTCCATTATGCGTGGTTAATTTTTATTATTGTAATGTTAGCATGGAGAGAGTCGGAGGATTCATAGTTCCCCCAGTAGCATCAGATGTCTGTGAAGTCGTGCCATATGCCTCACTATGGTTTACCACTCAGCTGTCGCGAGCTATGGAGAATAAAATGTCTTTTGTGTTATACCATATGTATTTTCATATGATAGTGAACCAGTACCCTCACTTGTCGCCAAGCCTATACGAACAATATAACAGTGTTGCGAATTTCAAGGCCAATTTTCACAGAGTGTATATACAGGCTCACAAGGATATAGGAAAGAAAGGGTATCCCCTGACATATTTGAATACAAAGGACGATTTCTTAGAACAGACACAACAATGGCCTATATAATAGATGACTGCATTGGAAGCAGAGGAAAAAGTAGAAGATAGTGTGACAGAAGAGGAAATTTTGAAACATGACGAAACAAGTGTCAAAGACAAGGACAAGCACTAGGATGAGTGTGAATCAGAGGAAGAGGAGAAATGTGATGAGGGTCACCACGATCCTCCTGAAGGAGTTGAGCAGAATAAGGAGTTTAAGAAGATGGAAACATAACAAACTTCCACAAAAAAGAGAAAAGTGCGAGGGTGAAGCTGCCACAAAGATCAAGAAAATGTAGAAGGAAAATAAGACAAAGTATGTCATGCCAATGGTCCTTACTGAAGGGGGCTTTATCAAATCGATGACAAGATACAATTAGAAAAATTAGAATCATGGAACAAAGTAGAAGATCTCTATGACACAATTTTGACCAGTCTCACAGAGTGGATTTCAGAATTGAAGATACTAGTGCAGACAGTTGGACAACTAGCACAAATAGAGGAAAGATTTGGAGTAGAAATGAAGATAGAGCTACACTTGCAGTGAGGTTAGCATAGATACTTTTAGAAGCTCTACAGTTTGAATCTGCCAAACTACAACAATAAGCTAAGGAATGGAAGCATCTCAATATGAATGTTGTAGCGGTACCATTTCCAAGACTACACAAGCTACACGTGGAGATAATTGAAGAGATGAAGCTACACGAACAACATACCTTGCAGCTAAATATTTAAGTAGAAAAAGATTGATATGCGCTTTGGCATAAACTCAAGAAGGTGATCCAAGAAAGGGATCAAGTAGCATAGGAGCACCAGATGATCAAGCAGGTAGTGGAAGTAACATGAAAACAAATTCCGGACCTTGATGTCCGAGAGGAAGAGCTAGTAGAGGACAAGGAAGTGAAGCTCGACCTTGCAGTGAAAAGTTATAAGGAGAAAATTGTCGTAGTGAAATTCAAGTACGAAATGCAGATAAGTGAGCTGCAAATGAAGCCACAACCAACTATGCCATAGGAAGTATGGGATCAAAGGGGGACTGACATAAAGACTGGAGTGACCAACATCTCCGTAGTAGTGGCAGACTATGGAAAACTCTTGAATAAAAGTCTACAAATTTGAACTTTGTTATAGGAAGATCCAAATGTACAGAAACCGCAGGAAGAAATGCACTAGAAGCATCAACAGTTAGAGGAGATTCAGGCATCTATGAAGACCTTACCAATCTCGCAGAAGCTCGCAAAGATCAATGAGTCGAAGTCCCTCCAAATGAAAATTGAGGAGTTGAAGAGGGGTGAATTGATTTTGACTGAGAGGACTCAAACTTGGCAGGATGAGGCCTCTAGCTATCGCAGATAGTAGATGAGAAGCTTCAACAACCTTGACAGAGAGAGACAACGTGGACATAGAAGGTTGCAATACATGTGATAGAGGCACTGCTGGAGGAAAATATGAATAGTAGGGAATATAGACTATAAAATAGTTTAGCTAGGTCTACAATAACATCGCAACAAAAATTAGAGGCAAATTAGCTAAGTGACTCAGGATGAGTCACATGTGAGTGTTGGGGGCTTATTGGGTGTAGCCCAACTTGGCCTAGACTTTAGTGAGGATTCCACATTTTTTGTAGTGAAGTGTGAAGTAAGAATGAAGTGGAGCACCAAATGGATCGAGTAGTAGATATACAATGTGGTGTGGGGGCTTCGAGGTGGGTCGAAGCCTGTCGCTTTTGTAAAAGAATGTAATGTTGTAAAACATGAATGGTTTTCCGACCATAATAGCTTGTATTGGGGGAGTCCATTATATGTGGACCATGGTATTGTAATGATGTGCCCTCAATGTAATAATATATATAGGGTAAAATAATAATAAGAAGAATCATCTTGATGGTACAGATCTATGTTTATGGTTAAATTATTGTGATCTACAGTTTTTGGTGAAGGAAAGAATCTGTAGCTGAGTGCGCACAGGCCTGAGTCTACAACGGAGTGCACAGACGACCTATAGCTTAGTGTGTAGGTCAGGAACTATTTTTTGTACAAGATTCATTATTATAATCAACATTTCTTGTTGACGTAATCCGACATTGGGATCAACCACGATAAAATATATGTCTTCATGTGTATCTTTGCATGTTATTTGTTTTAGTGTAGCAATTTATTCCAATATATTTTATTACAACGAAGTGATGATTATGGGTTTATGTGATATGTTTATATGATTAAATGAATGTGGTGAAGTAATATATGTACGTTAAAAATAAAATAACATAAAAATACCATATCACATCATCCCTCGAAGTTGCAAAAGCTTGGTTCTGCATCCTCCCATAGTCACCTCCAGTGAGACTGCGATCTACTTGCGGGTTGTTGCTGAAAGGGCCAATGATTAATGGTTATGTTGGTCTGCAGGATAGGTTGAACCTAAGTCAACCCAATCATAACCAGTAGTTACATGAGTAGAACCTAACCTATTGTGCGTATAGCACTGTAACCTTTAAGTTTGTACAAACATCGGGTTGATAATTTAAGTTGAGAAGCCTTGGTAGTTGCAACATCTTTGTGCAATACGAAGGCTCGTCATCAATCAAAATCTTATTCAATAATCGAACCAAGTCAAAGTGAGAAAATCCAAGACCTTTATACCTAGACAAAGACCCCCTCCAATCATCAAGTCAACCATTCTTTCAAATAGATAGATTTTTTCAAATTCAATGAGAGTAACTTCCTTCAAATCTACTTCAATCTAGAATTTAGACCCGCCACAAATCATAATTTTAGACCTATAATTATTGCAGGAATTTCAACCCCTGCAACTTGCCCAAAAACCATAGAAAAACTCATACGTGTGAGAGAGAGATGCCCCAAAAACTTCGATTTTGTCTTATTTTAATTTTTCCTCCTTCTTCTTGACTTTTCTCACCTCTTTCTTGTTCTTTTACTATAGATCAAACTTGTGGATGATGGATTCCAAATAGGTTGAGCTCCTCTTCTATGTATACTGCTTCCATAGATTTTAATAGCCCCAATTTGTGCCAACTTCTTCAAGGCAGGGCCGACTTGGTGAGGAGGTGAAAAAAGACCAATTTGACTCAAAAATATTTTTCTTTACATGATACAAAAACCTAATAAGGGTCTAATAAATGTGACAATGACTCAGGAAAAAACCTAGAAGCCTTCAATGGAGGATATGACCTAGAAAATAAATAAGAGAGCATGAAACCCATGCTTCAAAAATATTTTTTCTTTAACAAAAAAAAATTAAATTTCTTTCTTTTGGTAAAATACATTACATCATGAATCAAATACAATTATGAAGGAAAATACTAGTTGCATTCTTCAACTACATGGGAAATGGAAACCTCCTGAGGTTGGAGAATATGTGTAGGTGGTGACGGTCAAAACAAGCTTAGATAAGTAATCCCTTGAAGTCGAGAGGATGTCCAAGGGAATGGTATATTGCTTTGACTAGGTTTAGTGGCTCAACTACTTTATGGTTTTATCTTTACAAGAGATAAAGGAACATGGCATGAAATCAATATTGAGAAGATGATGTATGATAGTTGTTATTCAACCAGGGGCCACTAGGTATTGCTAATGGGTAATAAACAAAAAAAGGGAGAGGTTCTCTCTTCTAAAAAAAAATTGCTCTTTCTAAAAGAATGTAAAAGTGGATTGGAATGTAGAAACACAAATATGGATGCCCCAATGCGCGATGATGCATGACAATGCAAGGGAATACCTACAAAGAGTGGTTGCCCCATTGGCTAGTCTCGATGTGAGAAAAATGAATGTGGGTAATCATGTAAATGGTCTATTGAATTGTGGGTGTGTGAGAGGCCAAGTGCGAACACGATGGCACATTTAAAGTGATCAATTTTATGGGTTTTGGGGAATTAAAATGGGTGGTAAGAAATGAGTTTAGAAAAATTAATGTGGTCATTTTTTGAGTTATGCATACAAATGGTTCCTTGGAAGGATGTTCATGGATGATAGTATTGTAATGTGTACAACTATATGGGACAATCCATGGAAGTAACTACCAATGTTGGAATACATTTATTGTGTACAAGTGGAAGATGATGGTAACTATGATTGCAAGGTGGAGGCCCTATGGTTAATTTAGGGAAGAATCATGTCAATCCAATGTGGGGTTGTACCTTGATTTTCATCTCATTTTCTTCTGTCTGGTTGCTATGTTAGGTTGGAAAAGTATCCTACAATAATAAACTAAGCACCCCAAGTGAATTCACCTATTGTACTATTCAACAACCCCCATTTTAATATATTATAAATTTCCTATGAAATTTGTTATATTAAAATAGGGACCCTTTTTTTAATATCAACACAAAATACTGTTAATAAAACCCCATAACTAAAATTTAATACTTAGTATTTTTACTTAAAACCCAAGTATTAAACCTTGGTTATCAAAATAATTTCCAAAAGTTAAAACCATACAATAAAAACCACAACCTATACAAAATATAATTGTAATAAGAAATGGACCTGACTACATTATTAATTAAAAAACACAAAAAATTGTGTCCGAAACATACATAAGCCTTTCCCCCATGGCTCATTGGAATGAGACTTACGATCACCCAGACCCAACCATGGATTTAAATTCACTGTATAAAATATTGCATCCAAAAATACTATTGAAACAAGTCTCGTGGCCCCTTCCTTTACCGATTGTGATCAGCCAGACCCAACGTGTTATACGCACCAGTTCATAGATTCATCGCATTCACGCAATCATAAAATCCAAAGGTTAAACACTCTATCCCTTCTCAATGAAATTTGCAATAAGCGGACCCGACAAGATTATACATTCCAGTTCATAAATATTTGCGTCCACACAATTGAAAGTTCCAAAGGCTAGCACTCTCCTCCCATCCTCCCAGACCTGCTGTGATTATAAAACGCAGTTAAATTAATATCACATCTGCAGTTATGTTATGAAACCATCTCACAAAAAGATAGAAAAGATAGATCAACGCCCTAGAATTCAGCCTCTTCGAGGGGGCAGCCTCCTTTACATTACACAAATGAATGGGGTAATCATTAGTATTATAGGGACCTATCAAGTTACCAAGGGTCATGCCTCCCATCCCATACCAAATGGAATTGTGATTTGACGTTAGCAGTGACATCAGATCCACATTAGCATTCCATGTCAACTAGTGACATCACCTCCACGTCATTTCCATGTCACTTACACATCACCTTTCAACATGGATCTGCCACGTCATAGTGATGTCACCATGACATCATCCCTTATGTCATCTCGCAGATCACAATTCATGAGATATGATGCTAATTCATACCCTCCTGATCTAAAAGTGATTGCGATATGATTTCAAAAGGCCCCCTTTGGAATTTGATTGGAGTACTCGCTATTTTAGATATGATTGCGATTGTAGTTCAATCTCTCTCCAAGCGATTGCAATTATTCTAGGTTCTGCCCTCAATGCTCAATCGATTGCAATTGGATTTTGGTTATCGCATTAAAACGCTCCCCTTTTCAATTATAACTTCCTGGTTACAAAGCGATTGTGATTTAATAAAAATGGCCTTCCTGCTTTTATTCAATTTTCATTGAAAGTACAAGTCATAATTCACGATTTACTTATCCATGACTTATCCTTCTAGGTATAGATAGAGCTACAACAAAGAGGAGGATATAACTACGTAGAGGAAAAGGTAGATTTGTTCCTTAGAATCTACAGAAAGCGAAGGTAATGTGATCGAAAGTCAATGATAATAAGCCAGAAGTGGCAAACTATTTTTTATTTTTCACAGATTCGAGGAACTTCATTTAATTTTTTTAGCATTGTGTGGAGACCTGTTACTTTTAAAAATAAAAATAAAATTTTTATTATTATTTAAGAAGACATGATGGATCAATTTAAGGGTCCAAAATTTGACAGAGAAATCCTAAGGAAGAATTCGCACTTCTGCATTCCTTCTTGAGTATTTGTTTGAATAAAAAAAAATTGGGTCATGGCCACTTTTATTTTTGCAAAAAAGCTTGAGAGTTGTTTCATTTATGTATTACCTTAAAGTGTTGGAGCAAAGGAGAAAAGGAAGAGACTGCTAAGTTTTTGAAAGCAATCATTTTTTGAAACGGGTATTTTTATCAGTATTTTAAAATGATTCTATTTTCTTTTATTGTTTTCACTTCCTCTTTGTTTTGTGTTATATGCATTTCTATAAAACAACATTAGCATAAATTCATTTCTAAATATGTTTAAGTGTTGGAATATGCTAATGGCATGTATCAAAAACAGATAATAATATTTTGATTGTGATATAAGCTTATCATAGTTCTTTTAATTAATTTCTTAATTAAAGGAATTAATTTAAATTGTTTTTCAATTCTGAAGTAAATGATTAATTTCTTAATCATCTACTAAGGAAAATTGTTCTAGATCACAATCAAACTTTTTACAAATAACCTGGGTAATAAGTAGATTATTTTCATATGTTTTATCTTTTAGTCATAAACCATTCCAAATCCACCTTTTCCATCCCATTATAATCATTTCTTATCCATTTTATCACCTTTGATTGGGAAACTAGTCCCATTATATCCAATTAAACCCACTACCCCAAACAGAAAATGAGTTGTTTAAGGTCCGGACTGGGTGGTTTTCCCCCATGTTGGTGCAATGAATTTCAAGGCCTCAACATTTTCGCTCTAGAAGGAGGGCCAAGGCTATAAATGGAAAAGAGAACTCAATCTAAATTAACAAGCCATTCTAAGAGTCACTCCCCCTCTATATCACCTCCAACTTCTCGATCCCCATCTAAAACTCCTATTTCTAGATCAGAAGTCGAGAAGTCACTCCCAAAATATCCTAGTACGATTCCTAAAATATCTTCTTCAAAGTATAATCCTAAACCACTTGAGGTTCAAGCTTTAATAAAGAAATTAGAGGAAATATCTATTTCAGTAGAAAGCATGTCCAATCTGAAGCATCTGAAGGAAGTATCATTTCTATTTTACAGCCCACTCAGATTCTAACTCGTTCTTAAAGTGAGAAGCTTGGGGTTCCTCCTTACGAATTTACCCTCCCTCATTTCAAAAAGAAAAATAAGAAAATTGAGTCACAGACATCAACTAGTGAGGTTTGATCAAATTCCCCACCACAAACACCCTCATTCCCTCCATTCGTTCCAACTTCTTCTGCTCAAAGTACTAGTGATAGTTCATCAAATCCTGGCACTTAACTTGCCTCTACTTCCACTCAAACTCCATTTAAAATTCACTTCCACATCTAATCAAGTGATTCCCTCTTCATCTAATTCTCCATCTTGACCCAAAACCTTAGTAGTTTCGGATAATATTGAGTATAACATGGTAGAGGACCAAAAAAAATAAAAGTAAATATCTCCCTCTATAAACTCATTAAACTCAAACAATAGTACAAGCTTTTATTGAAAGAATTGAATGCAATGTCTGCTTCTCCTCTCTTTGTTGATGTAATATCCAAGGCTGCAAATGGAACAGGTAAACCTCCTGTTAATTCATTGTTTGATTCCTCTGATGCTATCTTGATAGGCGATAGATCTAATTCACATACCCCACCTTTCCTGTTGAATTTTTAGATATCCAGTAAAAATGTACATAACTGCTTGGTAGATTTACGAACTTCTTCAAACATTATTCCATATTCAATTTGTTTAAAATTGAACATGTATCCTCAAAAATATGTAGTTCATATTGTGCAACTCGATAGGACAAAAGTTGAAGTCATAGCAGAAATGAATCTAGTCCTCATTCAATTATCCTCAAATCCTAAAGTCTGTCAAATAATTGATATACTAGATGCCAACATTCTAGATTTCTATGGTTTGATTCTTAGTAGGGATTGGTCATAAAAACTACACAGTTACTTTTCAACTGATTCATCTCACTTGTGGCTTTCTTACAATGGTAAGACAAATCAAATTAAAATCAACTGAGAAAAACACATGAAAAATTTGGTAACAGATTTTGAAGGTGAAAATGAGCCAGTAGCATTTAATAATAACATCCTTGTAAATTAGTCTTCTGAATCATTTTTTGAGAATTTAAATGTGAAAATGTCACCTTCTCTGAATGATTCAGTAACTTCCCAAATTGAAAATTTTCAAACAAATCCTTCTAGATGTGTAAATATGTTAGAAAAACCATTAGTTAACTCTTTTTTTTGGAAATTTTATTTTGATGGATCAAAGTCAAGTGATGGTGCAAGAGCAAGTTGCATATTGATTAATCCTAAAGGTGAGAAGACAACGTTAACTTGCAAGTTAGAATTCGAATGCACAAACAATATTGCAGAATACGAAGCATTGGTCCAAGATATGTATAAGGGAATAGGACTTAACATTAAATACCTTCAAGTTTTTCGAGATTCAGAAATTGTAATTAAACAAATAAGAAACACTATGCATTGCATCTCTAGACACTTGAAGCATTATCAGCCTTTATTTCAATCTCTCACTTCACACTTTTTAGCTTTTGACATTTCTTCTATTCCTAAGATTCAGAGTGCTAGTGTTGACCTTCTCGCTAATCTTGCATCAAAACTAACTTCATGAGAATTTTACAACCTAGATAGATTTTCTATAGAGTTAATTTTTAGACCATCCATTCATGATAATATCACCAATTGGTGGGTATTCAATGATGATGAAGACATATTAAACTTCAAAAAAATCATATGATGACCAAATAATTGATGAATATGAACACGACAATCAATTAAAAAAGAAAATCAACGATATTCTTATACCAAAATCTATAGTTAAACCTGAGGATCTTTACGATTTAAAAGACGTATTCAAAAAGGCTACTAATTCAAAGCTTCAAAGTTTGACATTAAGATTTGAATTAATAAACCTTGGGACAAATCTTAAAACTCGGAACATTAACTTAGGACTTGGTCTCTCATCTGACCAACCATTATCCTTCATCCATTTGTTAAAGAAATATAAGGATATATTTTCTTGGAGTTATGAAGATCTCAAAAAATTTGACACTTCCATCATTCAACACATAATTCCAATGACATCTAATGATAAACTTGTCTAACAAAAATTAATGAAAATTAATCTTTAATTAGAAAGTTAAATCAAAATAGAATTGAATAAACTCCTTAAGGCCAAAATCATTTTTCATGCCAAGCATTCAAAGTGGTTTCCAACTTAGTGCATGTTAGGAATAGAAACGGTGATATCCGCATTTGCGTAGGTTTTATAAACCTCAATAAGGCCAGACAAAAGGATAATTTCCCATTACCTACTATGGAATAAATTTTACAATCAGTTGCAGGTTCAGAACTTATGTCTTTCCTTAATGGATTTTTAGGATACAATCAAATCATGGTACACCCAGATGATAGGCTTAAGACTACTTTAAAAACTAAATGGGGAACTTATGCCTACAAAAAAATTCCATTCGGGTTAATAAATTCCAGGGAAACATTCCAACGGGTTATCAATATATCTTTCAAAAGTATGTTAAACAAAACGGTGGTTGTTTACTTAGATGACATTCTGTTTATTCTAAGAAAAGAAATAACAATTTGCATGACTTAAGACAAAGCTTTGAATGATGTAGAAAATATGGGATTTCGTTAAATCCAAAAAAGTATTTCTTCACTCTTTGTGAAGAAAAAAATTTAGGATTGATTGTGTCCAAAGATGGAATTTATATTGACCCTAATAGAATAAAAGAAATTTCAGAAATTCCTCTCCCACATAATAAAAAATCCATGCAATCTTTTTTCAGACAGATCAATTTCATCAAAACATTTGTCCCTGATTTTTCACAAATTGTTTTACCATTACAACAAATGATCAAGAAAAACTCAACCTTTAAGTGGGGTAATAATGAAAGACAATATTTCGACTCAATCAAATAAGAAATCATTAATGCTCCCTCTCTAAGTACTCTGAATTTCTCTAATCATTTCATCTTGTATACTTTCACTTCTTCAACATCTTATGTTTTTGTCTTAATGCAAATTAACGATTAAAAAACTGAAACACCTATCTCTTTTTTCAGTTCAAATTTTCAAGGTGTTGAACTGAATTACTCAGAGGTAGAGGAACAAGCATGTTCTATTTATAAATCTATAAATTGTTTTAGACATTTTCTCTTCAAAACACATACAAAACTAATAGTCCCATTCCCAGTGGTGAGACAATTATGTATGCAGAGAGAGTTAGGAGAAAAGAGAGAAAATTGGGTGATAGCTCTGCAGGAATATGATATTTAAATGAAACCAGCCAAAATCATCAGAGGACAAAGTTTTTGTAGATTTATTGTAGGAGCATCCAACATGCCATCTAATGAGGACATAGGTAACAATGAACGTGCATCTGATGTAAGCCTTATTGATACTAAGTCCCAATACGTTGATCTGATTTTTATTTGAAAATTGGATATGCTCCTCTTGAACTCAATCATTAAAGAAAAAGAGCTTCAAGATTGAAAGAAAACTAATATGAGATTGATGATAATTTGTTATTCATAAGAAATAATTATTTTGTTTTGTTAAGATGTCTTCAAAAATCTAAAGCCAAAAAGGTTTTGCAGGAACTTCACAATGGACCAGCAGGAGGACACTTTGGAGGACATACTATCGTGTATAAAATCTTGCATGCAGGATACTATTGGCCCACTCTCTTCAAATATACTCATACATATGCAATAAAATGAAAAACATGCTAAACTACATCTAAAAGACAATCAAAACTAGCCTTGCCTCTACAACCAGTCAACGTCAAACAACCTTTCAAACAATGGGGATAGGATGTCGTAGGTTAGATCATTCCTCACTCTTCTAAACAACATAAGTATATTTTTACTACTACAAACTATTTCACTAAGTGGGTGGAAGAAATTTTGTTAAATGTAGCCAATTCTTACGCTATTACTGAGTTTATTGATCAATTTACCATTACAAGATTTGGTTTACCTTATCCACTTATATTTTATAATACATCTTACTTTTCAGGTAACAGTATGACTGTGTTTGCACCTAAGAGAGGTTTTAAACTAAAATATTCTACTAACTACTATCCTTAGGGAAACAGTTTAGCAAAATCCACTAGTAAAAACCTCCTAAGAATAATCAAAAGAACTTTTGACCAAAATCAATGTAATTGGCATAAATCATTAATATTTTCTGTATGGTCTGATAGGATAAATCAAAATGCCTCTATAGGTACTTCTCCATTTAACCTAGTATATGGGAAGGAAGCCATAATTCCATCACATTTAGCTCTTCCCTCACTAACCCTAGTTCAATTCATTGAAAAAACACCTACTTCTTCTTTACAATTAATACATTCCCAAATCGTAAACCTAGAAGAAGAAAGGGAGAAATCTAAACTCACACATGCCGAACATAAACATATACTGAAATCTTCTTTTGATGCAAGCTCGGTTGCACAAAAATCCTTCCAACTTGGAGACCTAGTTCTCAAGTGGGACAAAGCACATTAAGAAAAAGGGAAACATATGAAATTTTAGAAATTGTGGCTTGGTCCATTCTAGATTGTCAAAAAAATAAGCCCATCTACATTCATACTATAAGATTTATCAGGAAAGAGAGATTCTCTTCTTGTAAATGCGCTCAACTTAAAGAAATTCTTTTCTTAAAAAATTGAATCTATATATATATAAAGAAATATGTAAAAGATCACTTCCATTGTACATCGCGCTGCAATTTATTTTCCTTTTACATATTTTGTTAATAAAAATGTTAAATAGTAATCTATTGACTTTTCAAACATCTATTGAAGTTATTTTTTCATTTTTTCAATTTGAAGGTAGGATTATTTTTTAAGAAGTGGTTACCAAAATTGAAAACTAGATAAAAAATATATAGCTCTGAATTTTTTCCATTAAGTTGTGAAATCTTTAAAGAACCTCAAAAATTATATCCTTTTACTCTAGTTTTAGTCAAAAAGGTCATCTTTAAAAAAGTAAAGATTGTCTTATGACTAAGCACTTTCAACTCGGATTTGTCATCCAAAACTCTTAAGGAGTCAATGATTCTCCCCATCCATTAAAAAGAGATTTTTTAGAGTGTAATTCTAAAATATAATAAATCTAAAAGATAAGAGGTCTCATCACGAGCCCACTTACCATGATCATAGGTAACCAATTAAATTGAAATTACCAATACTGAACACCAAATCAGGGTAATGGCTTATGATTTTTCAATTATAAGACAAGGGGTCTCATCACGAACCAACTTGTTCAGTTTGATTATTAGCAGTGAATGGCATTGTCATTATCTGGCCACCAAACTGGGACAATGGTTTTTTAGCATCAGTTAAAACAGAAAAGAAAAAAAAAAAAACTTACCTCTAATTATTGCACTATTAAATGTATGGGTTATTGGATTATTGTTGGTTAAAAGGTAACCCTATCAAAGCTATGAACACTTGCTGGTAGCAGTGGCTCCACCTGTGATGAACAAGTACATCAGAAGCTAAGTCGTAAAAGGCCCCCTACTTTATTTCTATAACTGATTAATCATTGATACCAGTAAATAGGTGTTTTTCATTCATGAAAGGCTTTTAAAGAAATTGAACTTTAATGAGTGTTATAGTCAAAGTAATTTTATTTATCTAAATGTTTCAAAAAAAAATCTTCCACTTCCTAAATTATTTTTACTAAATTTTTGGAAAATTTCATTATTATTTATCAAAGATAACTAGTTCTTTTAGTAAATCAAAAACTTCTATACTATTTAACAACCCTATTTTTAATATATTGTAAACTTCTTATGAAATTTATTATATTAAAATAGGGACATTTTTCTGAAAATCAACACAAAAAAATGTTAATAAAACCCCATAACCAAAATTTAATACTTGGGATTTTTAAATTAAAACCCAAGTATTAAACCTTGGTTATCGAAATTGTTTCCAAAAGTTAAAACCATACAATAAAACCCACAACCTATACAAAATATAATTGTAATAAGAAAGAGACCCAATGAAATTATTAATTAAAAAACATAAAAAAATCACGTCTGAAACATACATAGTCCTTTTCCCCCATGGCTCATTGCAATGATAATTGCAATCACTTGCACCCGACCATGAATTTAAATCTGCTATATAAAATATCGGATCAGCAAATACTATTGAAACAAGTCCCATAGCCCCTTTCTTTAGCGATTGCGATTAGTCGGACCTGATGGGTTATACACTCTAGTTCATAGATTCCCCGTGTCCACACAATTGCAAAAGCCAAAGGTTAGACACTTTTCCCCTTCTCAAAAGGATTTATTATAAGAGGAACATATGAGATTATATATTCCAATTCACAAATCTATGCATCCACGCAATCACTAGTTTCCAAAGGCTAACACTCCCCTCCCATCCTTCTAGAGCCACTGTGATTATAAAATGCAGTTAAATTAATATCGCATCTACAGTTACAAAGGGTCATGCCTCCCAGCCCATACCAAATTTGATTATGATCTGACGTCAGCAGTGATGTCAAATCCATGTCATCATTCCACATCATCTAGTGACATCACCTCCATGTCATTTCCACATCACTTACACATCACCGTTCCACATGGATTTGCCATGTCATAGTAACATCACCATAATGTCATCTCGTAGTTCGCGAATCAAGAGATATGATGCTAATTCATCCCCTCCTGGTCTAAAAGAGATTCTGATATGATTTCAAAAGGCCCCCTTTGGATTTTGATCGGAGTACTCCCTACTTTAGATATCATTGCGATTGTAATTCAATCTTGTTCCAAGCGATTGCGATTATTTTGGGTTCTGCCTCCGATTCTCAAGAGATTGCAATTTGGATTTTGGATATTGCATTAAAATTCTCCCCTTTTCGATTATAACTTTTGGGTTACAAAGTTGTTGTGATTTAATCAAAACTTCTCGTATTTTTTTATTCAATTTTATATCAAAATACGAGTCTTAATTCACGATTTACTCATCCATGGCCTATCCTTCCAGGTATAGACAAAGCTCAAAAACGAGGAGGAGATAGCTACACAAAGGAAAAGGTAGATTCATTCCTTAGAATCTACAAAAAGAAAAGATAATGTCATCTAAAGTCAACGATAATAAGCCAGAAATGGCAAACTATTTTTTTTTTTTCATAGATTCGAGGAACTTCATTTAATTTTTTTAGCATTGTGCACAGACCTCCTAAAAAATAAAAATTGTATTATTATTTAAGCATACATGATGGATCGATTTAAGGGTCCAAAATTTGACAGATAAATCCCAAGGAATAATTCACACTTTTGCATTCCTTCTTGAGTATTTTTTTGAATAATTTTTTTTTGGATCATGGCCTCTTTTATTTTTGCAAAAAAACTTGAGAGTTGTTGAATTTCTATATTACCTTAAAGTGTTGGAGAAAAGGAGAAAAGGTTGATACTGCTAACTTTTTAAAAGCAATAATTTTTAGATCTGAGTATTTTAATCAGTATTTAAAACAATCCTGTTTTCTTTTATTGTTTGTAGTTTCTCTCTATTTTGTGTTATATGCATTTATGTAAAACAACATTAGCATAAATTCATTTCTGAATATGTTTAAGTGCTGCAATATTTTAATGGCATGTATAAAAAATAGATAATAATATTTTGATTGTGATATAAACTTATCATAGTTCTTTTAATTAATTTCTTAATTAAAATAATTAATTTAAATCGTTTTTCAATTTCTAAGTAAATGATTAATTTCTTACTCATGTACTAAGGAAAAGTATTCTAGATCACAATCAAACTGTTAAGAAATAACCCAGAAAATAAGTAGATTATTTTCATATGTTTTATCTTTTAGTCACAAACCATTCCAAATGCATATTTTCCATCGCATTATGAGCATTTCTTATCCATTTTATCACCTCTCATCAGGAAACTGGTCCCATTATATCCAGTCGGAGCCACTACCCCAAATGGAAAAGGAGTTGTTTAAGATCTGGACCGGGTGGTTTTCCCCCATGTTGGTGTAACAAATTTCAAGGCCTCAATAGTACCACACACACACAATGTCAATGCATATGGGACCAAGAGAAATAGAAAATAAGGATACTTTAGTATGATCCCCAACATCATGAGGGCCAAAAAACGGAAAATATTTGTAGGTTGAACTAAATTTGCTATTGAGAAGTGTACTATGACATGATACAAAAAGGTGTAAATGGTTTTGAAAATGAATCTTTTGTGCTCCTACATGGTTATTCAAAACTTTTCTAAGCTAGGAATGTATAAAGGGGATGGGGCCCATAATGGCACCTCATTTCTGTTTTGGTGAGGTGGTGACTTGTGAGTGTGCACATGATCCCGTTGTTGCTCAAAGACTAGTAGAGATCATGTTTTTCATGCAATTAGAGCCTAATGAGTACTAAAACTCATAACTTCATCATTTTGGTATGTAGGGTACAAGGGTTGTATAGTATGATACCATAGGACCATTTTTGGTGTCTTGGGCCCACATTTGCATGTGAACTTAGTGGAAGCCACGATTTCTGCACAAAGGTGGAATAAAAAATGATGAATTTAACCTACATAAGGAAATGAATGGTCGCATGGTAATGTAGATCATAGTCATACTGATATGTGTGAGTCTGGAGCATTTACATGTGTGATTTTTCTCCAAAAAGTTGAATAAATGTGGAAATCATCGAGAATGTTGATTTTACAAGTGCATTGGTAATCACAAGAAGTGATTTTGGTAGTTGTGGTGATCACACAACTATGCAAGGAACTTTTTTGCAGTGATACACACAACTATATGGGATATAGTCGTGCAAATCATCGCAGGTATATTGGAAACAAGCATGGTGATCCAACAACCTTAGTTATTTTTTTCTATAAGAGAGAGAGAGAGAGAGAGAGAGAGAGAGAGAGAGAGAGAGAGAATTGTCAGCTATTTTCATGCATATGGAAATTCAGTAGAAGGAACGAGACTATGTAGAGATCCAAGCTATATTTTAGGGTATCCCACAGGCATGGTTAGATTTAACTAGGTGTGGGTTTCTCGAGTATCTTAACTACTCATTGACTTCATTGTAGAAGGAGCTCCCATGATTCCTAGTTGGCTTATGGTGACTGCACCATGGCATATTTTCTCATTAGACTAAAATTGTTGAGGCATGAAGTTCTAACTGAGGCTTTGTGATTGGTTATGAATTTTGGGAAGTGGGTTGATCAATGTTGCATACCTGGTGTTATTGAGGGACGATTGGTCTAGATGGTGGTTATCTGAGATTTGGGACTTCAAGTTGAAAACACCATGATAATGCAGATTTTAGGTGGAACAATGTAACACATAATTATTGGCTATTAGTTGGGCGTGTTGGACTGGGTGGATAGGGGCATCTTATGTTATTGGGCTTGATTTTTGCATGGGAGCCTGTTGTCCCAATTATCCTGAACAATGGGTGGATGACTAGAGGAGTTACCTTTCAAACACTCCTATGCAATTTTTTCTTTGAGTGGGTTGTACTACTCTCACCCTAGATTAGAGTGCTGGTGACTCCTCCCTGTCTAGCCCAGATCATGAGATGGAGAAATTAATGATATGTGAAAGGGGAGGAGAGGTAGGATGTGTCTAGATTGAGACAATACATCATTGTTGTCTATCAATACCATAGATTATCTTGGAGATCCCTTACATACAAATTTACATCAAGGGCGATTCAGAAATTGCTTTGTAACCAGGCGAGATATGGGGTCCCTAAGGTATGCATGTCAGGCCTTGAAATTGTTGTACATAATGCTTATTTTTACCCATATGATGCCCTTCTTATTCCCTTGTTTTACCATCTTATGAACTTCTACCTTGCACTTCTACATTCTTTTGATGAAATAATGAAGATTTGTGCTACATTTGTAGTTTCTCTAAGAACACCTTTGTTATATGCATTTTTTAGGACTAATGTTTATTAAAATGTTGTTAATTTAGATTATCTTGTTCCTACATTACATAGGGATCCCGCACCAAGCATATGTAGACCACTTCATCATTAAAGCTTGCCACAAAGAAAAATTATATCTTATAGTATACACACATGTTTGGAATTATTTTGGACACTATTTGATAGTCAGAGGTGCACTTATCTTTCACTAACATGTTCTTGCACTAAAGAGCAACATTCTTGCACTAATTTGGGGATTTCATACATTGGAAACTTTTCGGGAGCAATCGAAGATGGCTTTTGTCCAAAATGATGTTGTAACACTCCCAGATGAGTTAAAAGTCCACCCAAGTCGTGCATATGAATTTTTAGAAATTAATTAAAGCTACAACAAAAAAGTAGCAACAGTTTTCAAACTGCCAAATTGATCCTCAATTTGTGTGCATACAAGGGAGAATCCCAGAATTATGAAACACAAGTTTGGTTGAAAATATGGAAAAATAGTCTCCGTCCAATTGTTTTTCCAAAATTCATCACAGTTTGAGAGTTATGCAAGGCTATTTGAGGTAGTTTTGTAAAAAAATGCATTTTTTTCCAAAATTCTAGGATCATGCCCAAAATGCAAAATTATGCACTAGATCTCCATTTCTTGAATTGGAATGTGGCTACACCAAACCTCCATCACTGGATATTCCTTTTTCTTTTGTATTCAGTTTGTAATGTAAAAAATTTAAATTATAAGAACATTTATGGCTTCAAGCCTAGTACAACAATCCATCCCTTGTACTCTCTTGCTATTAGATTAAGTTTTGGGGGTCACCCCACTTTTGATGAACTAGATATGAGATCATATTGTAATGTAATGTAATATCGATTGATCTGATCTAATAGAATACTTTTGATGCCAGGTGTTTCCATCTCATATCAAGTGTGATCAATGAATACTTATGCTTTATAATTTAGTCTCCTTAAAGAGGGTGCAAGTTGGATTGGTAGGGCCCACCAACCCAAATTGAAAACTCTCTAATTATTGTTGGAAATAATACTGAGAGGGGGGGGGGGGGGGTGAATCAGTATTATCAGATCAATAAAACTTTTCCAATTTCATGCTCAGAAACATATACGCTACTTCAGTTAAGTGAACCCGCATGTACACGCTACTGTGTCTAAAGAAACTAGCGTATATCCAGAAATCTTATGATTCAGTTAGCTTATCTTCAGTAAATGCATCAGAACATTATTAACCACATTGACAGTAAACAGGTGCAGTATAACAAAACAGATCATCACATAAAAGCCACACACATGAACACCATGATATAAGGTGGAAACCCAATGTGGGTGAAAACCACCTGCTGCAATTCGTCTCTTTCTTCTTTAATAAGAAACTTCGTTTACAATGTACTGGTGTAGTCCTTTACCAGTACGCAGGTTACAACCTGCAGAGGGCTACAACCCTCTCTCGTTTTCCAGTTACTTCTGGAAGGGAGCTACAACCCCCTCAGCTCTTTTACTAGCCGATCCATTTACTAGTACATAGGTGCTAACCCTACAGAAGGCTACAACCTTCTTTCTTTCAGGGACCACGTTTCATCAATTTTCAGACTGGATCCATGAGTATAAAACAAACACTCCTTCAATACAATCATCAACTTATACTTGCATCATAATTCTCTAAATCACCCAATACTGAATCACTGAAACCCTGTCATCAAGAACACAGAACACAAACCAGAGCCCAGAACTCTGCAACAACCACCAGAATCAACAGCAACCTGAAATATCAAATCTTATTATGCATACGCTACTTCGCTATACCAAAACCGCGTGTACACGCGCTTTCTCCAAAGGCAACCCGCGTGCAGATCTAGAAATAATTACTTATACCTTCGCTGTCAATCCGACCCTTGCCAAGCGTCCCGAACAGATAACCAGCAATACCAGATCTTCTCACTTCGTCAGACACACATTTCTTACCCTCTTTGCCTAATTATCTTCTCCTTATATAGCCTTAGGCCCTTCACAATACCACGGTCCAAAACCATAGTAACACAATACCATCACCTTCAAAACTAGGGATGGACACGTCTGTCGAGACACCATGGTCCAAAACCATATGCACAACTTCCAAGGACTAACCGCCACGGACCAAAGGTAAGTTTTCACATGTACGCGCTTTTACTGAAACCAACATGCGTGTATACACCGATTTTCCTTAATGAACCTGTGTATATCTCTTTCTTGTCCTGCTGTACTAAGATCTGTCCTCTGATTAAGTTGTCATCACTTGTACCTGCTTTTGAGTGAGTTGCCATCAAGGACAACACTTGTATCATAATGCCAACAATCTCCCCCTTTGAACTTGATGGAAACCACCACATCAAGTCACTCTCGCCCTTTGACATCAAGGGCAAAGGGTGGACCAAGATATTCTCTTCTTTGGTATACCTTCTGCTGTCCATACTCCCCCTGAGTACATGCTGAAGTTTCTGATTTGGCTCCCCTTTGTATATGCCAAGTTGTATCAATCCATCCATGCTCCCCCTGAGCAGATGCAGGTTCTAAGACCAGCAATAACTATATAATCTGTACCATATGCATAAGCTTGCAATGCCATTCCTTTGATCAAACAACAAGATGTATCATTTAGTTTCATCAGCAACTTCTAACCATAATGCCAACAATGAATTATTTGAAGTATATGCTCCCCCTGAGCGTGAGCCAACCATGACTGAACCATTTCCTGAGTCTGTTCTGCTGCCCTTTATGCTCCCCCTAAGCCTGAGCCAACCATGACTGAAACATTTCCTGGGTATGTTCTGCTACCCTTTCTACATATACGCGACTTTGCAGCCTGTAACTCGCGTATATACGCAACTTGTCTTCATTATATCAGCGTATGCAAGATGGAATACTGAAATTCATCACTTTCAGATTCCCCTGTGTCTGTTGTGTCAGCTGACTGAGTTATGCCACACCTTTCTGTCTCTAATTATGTCTTCTTCAATTCCTGGAACTGTGATGATGTATGGTCCTCTTTTTTTGAATTTTGAAGTCTGCTCTTGCATTCCCTTGCTTTATGCCCATATTTGTTGCATGTATAACATCTTACATATTTCACGTTCCTTCTATTGCAATCAATTTCTTTGTGTCCATATTCATTGCAGGCAAAGCAATATCCTCTGAAATACCTGGGATGCGATGATCTTTTGTAATGGTCTTGAACCATTCTACTTCTACATCTGGCTGCAACATGTCCAAGATTATGACATACATAACATTCAACATTATTCAGACGAGGAAATAATCATCTATCACTTCCATAGTTAGGAGTAAAGGATCTTCCTTGAGGAATTTCTTTCCTTGGTTGTTCCTTGTTCAGAATTTCAGATTTCTCATTAGAGTTTCTTGCCTCACCTTGTGAACTATATTCACCTTCAACATATTCATGAAAACCAAGACCAGTTTTGATAGCAGGAGACCTTTGACTATTAAGAATATCGTCCAAGACTTCAGTACTATCTTGAAATCGTAAAAGCTTATCCTTTTCTTCTAATTTACCTTTCAAGATATTTACCTCAACTTGATGTTGTTCTTCCTTTTCCAGATACTAATTCCTTAGGTCTTCTTCAGCTTTTCTTCCTTCTTCCACTTGTCACTTTAGTTTGATCACTTCATGTTCTTGATCTTCAAGAGCTTCTCTATTCTGTTCTCTTGATTTTTTAAGATCTTCTTTTATAGAGAGGATCTTTGATTCAAGTCTCTGAACAGTTATGCTCTGATCCTTTACTATATCCTGCAATTGCTCTCTTACCCTGGTTTCTGTCTCCAAATGTTCATTTAATTTGGTAACTTCTTCAGTTTCTGCATTCTTTTGTTCATGTGCCATGAGACTTCTAATATCTTCACTATTATTGGATGAAGCATTCTTCTTTTCATGTGCCATGAGACTTCTAATATCTTCACTATCATTGAATGAACTTTTAATATGGGTATAATAGCTTCTACCATCTTCTTTAGATATCTTTCCTTTGTTATGAGGGCATCTAGCAGCATAGTGACCAACTCTACCACATAGAAAACATTTGAAAGGTAGCTTACCTTTGAACCGTCCAGTTCCCCGTTCAAGATTCTTGACAAAATTTACCTCATCTTCTTCCTCTGACGCTTCAAATGCGGCTTCTGATGGTACCTCTTGTCGCATTTCAAAAGCAGTTAAGATCCCGTGAAGCTGTGACATGGTGATTTTCTGCACATTCTCCTTTTCTTCTATGGCAGATACTTTAGAATCAAATTTAGCAGACAGAGATCTCAAGACCTTTTCAACTAAGACAACTTCCTCAAATTCTTCACCCAGATCCCTCATACAATTTACAATCTCGTCCATACGCAGGAAATAATTAGCTATGCTTTCATTACTATGCATCTTCAGAGTTTCATATCGGATTCTGAGAGTTTGAAGCTTTGCTCTTTTTACCTTATCATATCCTTCATAGCTTGTAATGATTTTGTCCCATATTTCCTTAGCTGATTTGAAATGCATGATCTTCATAAATTCTGATTGTGTCAAACTACTCAATAGGACAGTAACAGCTTTGGCATTGAGCTCATATTGCTTTTTCTCTGCTAGATCTGTAGGAGTTGCTGATGGGAATTTGTATCCTCCTTCTACGATTCCCCAAACTTCTGCTCCAAGTGATTGTAGATATGCAGTGGTTCTTATCTTCCAGTGGGTAAAATTGTTCTCGTCAAAGACTGGTGGCCTGATGTGTGCCTCTCTTTCTGGATTAGCCATTATGATGGATCTTTTCCTTCAAGCGATCAAGCTTCCTCTGAAGGACCAGCTCTGATTCCAATTGTTGGAAATAATACTGAGAGGGGGGGGTGAATCAGTATTATCAGATCAATAAAAATTTTCCAATTTCATGCTCAGAAACATATACGCTACTTCAGTTAAGTGAACCCGCGTGTACACGCTACTGTGTCTAAAGAAACTAGCGTATATCCAGAAATCTTATGATTCAGTTAGCTTATCTTCAGTAAATGCATCAGAGCATTATTAACCAGATTGACAGTGAACAGGTGCAGTATAACAAAACAGATCATCACATAAAAGCCACACACATGAACACCATGATATAAGGTGGAAACCCAATGTGGGTGAAAACCACCTGCTGCAATTCGTCTCTTTCTTCTTTAATAAGAAACTTCATTTACAATGTATTGGTGCAGTCCTTTACCAGTACGCAGGTTACAACCTGCAGAGGGCTACAACCCTCTCTCGTTTTCCAGCTACTTCTGGAAGGGAGCTACAACCCCCTCAGCTCTTGTACTAGCCGATCCATTTACTAGTACATAGGTGCTAACCCTACAGAAGGCTACAACCTTCTTTCTTTCAGGGACCACGTTTCATCAATTTTCAGACTGGATCCATGAGTATAAAACAAACACTGCTTCAATACAATCATCAACTGATACTTGCATCATAATTCTCTAAATCACCCAATACTAAATCACTGAAACCCTGTCATCAAGAACACAGAACACAAACCAGAGCCCAGAAATCTACAACAACCACCAGAATCAACAGCAACCTGAAATATCAAATCTTATTATGCATACGCTACTTCGCTATACCAAAACCGCGTGTACACGCGCTTTCTCCAAAGGCAACCCGCGTGCAGATCTAGAAATAATTACTTATACCTTCGCTATTAGATCCGACCCTTGCCAAGCGTCCCGAACAGATAACCAGCAATACCAGATCTTCTCACTTCGTCAGACACACATTGCTTACCCTATTTGCCTAATGATCTTCTCCTTATATAGCCTTAGGCCCTTCACAATACCACGGTCCAAAACCATAGTAACACAATACCATCAACTTCAAAACTAGGGATCGACACGTCTGTCGAGACACCATGGTCCAAAACCATAGGCACAACTTCCAAGGACTAACCGCCATGGACCAAAGGTACGTTTTCACATGTACGCACTTTTACTGAAACGAACATGTGTGTATACGCCGATTTTCCTTAATGAACCTACGTATATCTCTTTCTTGTCCTGTTGTACTAAGATCTGTCCTCTGATTAAGTTGCCATCACTTTTACCTGCTTCTGAGTGAGTTGCCATCAAGGACAACACTTGTATCATAATGCCAACAATTATGTAGTATTTTGTGTGGTGTGAGATCTATTTGGATAGTATATATTTTTCTCATTATTAAGTGTATCACTTGTGTTCTTGCCTACGAACTTCACAGATATGTGTTTGCTATTTTACATACTCTATTTTCATTACATCTACGCTAATGTTTTGATGAATGGTTTCTTAAATACTTGGATCTAAAATACAAGTGGTTATAAGTGCGAGACCTCTTTAGATATATTGTCTTTCCACCTGTGTGAATTTATAATATTCATGTGCATATAATTGTGGTGATTAATTAAATATCTTGCTTCAAATTTCAGAGGTAATAAACTCAAGATTATTCTGATGTGCATAGTTTGAAAAGGTCTGGTTATAGAGGTATTTGATAGTAGATTCATTTATGTATATTATTTTTATAGATTGATACATTAGTTTAAGTTATTTCAAACCCTCGAATCACATGGTATCATATGTACACAACAAATATATGAACCGTTGAGTTTGTATTGCGTGTTTTGTAACCTAGCATTGTGGTAGTATCACCATGCTTTCAATATTTGTGAGTGAATATGGAATATGATATGAATTTATCCACAATATTTTAATTTGAATTTCATTGGTGATATTATTAACCCTAGTTTCTTTAGGTATGGAGGAAAATCCAATGTTATGGATATCGTTGTAACTTTATATTGTGACTTGGTTTATTCCAAATTGATATTCAAAACAATGTATGTACATGTAAATTTATGGTTGTTTGATTCAAGAAGGTGTAGATGTGTTGTCACTATTGTTGAGATATTTCATAGAGCTTTTATATTGGTTATTTAAATAATGACTTGTATTTAAGAAAGAATATGATCTTGTGCCTCTGATGTACATTTTTGTACCCACTGTAGGACTAGTTTTTGAAGGAAAATATTCACACCATTTGTATTAAAATGATTATGGATGGGTTTGAAGATTATTTGTTGGATTTGTGTCTATAGGATCATGACGAACCATTTCTTTTATATTTTTCCCTCCTTGGGTATCAATAATTTTACTTACATGATTTTCATGTCATTACAAGTAGACATTTGTTAAAGTGTAGATTTGAGGAAACGTCTCACTGGAATACGATTGTTTTTATTTGCATGCACAAAAAGTGTTGATTTGATTGATACATTTAGTTGCACTGGTAATATAAAAACAAATCCAAACCATGGTTGTATTTTATAGAGTGCATACACAGTGGAGTGCATTTTAATTCTCATATTACATATAGGATTGAGTTAGTTTAGTGCAGAAATTTTGAGAGACTATTATTTCTTGATTGTTTGTGTCAAAAGAATTTGGTTTGAATAGTGGATTTAAATGTTGATATATTTAGTTGATCAAAATAATTTTTTATAAAGATTTCAAGAGTTAATGCTCAGTGTGAAAGTTGATTGGTAGTTTAGGGTTTTTTAAAATAAACTTCCAAGAATTATAGGAGCTAGATTAGGGTTCTCTTTCAATTATCAGTTAAGGTTTTCTTTTATGTTATTAAGGTTTACTTCCAATTTTTGATAGATTGAAAAACTAGTGTGTTTGATTTCATTTCTAAATACTTATTTTTAGAGAAAGATTAGAACAAGGATTAATTAGTGCAAGAATTTGAAGGTGTGACCAATTTTCTAGACAAACTAAGGTTTTTTTTTCCAAGTTGTTGGATTCTCTCCATGGCATTTCAAGTGTCGTGCCTAGAAGTCCAAGGACCCTAGATTGAAATTAAATGTCTGGGAGGCACTTAGGTGATTGACCTTAGTGACCTATTTTAGTATTGTTTTCCCTTTACCTAGCTTTTATTGCAAGTTTTTTGGTTTCTTTCCTGCATATTTTGTTTTCATTTCTAAGGTGTTGTAAGAACCCCACTCTATATACTAATCCATATGCTGATAGAATACATCATCTATCTTGATAAGAAAAAAAATGGTATTTCAAGGATTTTTTCAATGAGGAGTTTGAGGTTGCTATCAATCATCCAATGCACCTATTTCACTAACCGATTGGTAGGATATTTCGAATAACGAGTCTCGAAGTGTTACATGGAAACCAAATTCTATTTTGGGACAAGGTGGCAGAAAACATTACCTTTGAATTCCCTATCAAAGATCCTGGAGGAGAGGTACAAATGCATAACATTCCCCCATCTACTCTACCAAAATTTCATGGTTTGGAAAACGAAGAACAAGATACATTCTTCTTTAAGTTTGATGTAATCTGTAGAGGATATGTTTATTATACTAATTCTCAAATATTTCAAGTATTTCCTCTTACTCTTAAAGGAGAAACTCTCCAATGGCTCATGAGCCTTGGAGGGAACTGCATTCAAACATATGAAGACATGAAGAATGTATTCTTGAAGAAATATTAAGAGTATGCTAATAAATTTACTGCATAACGTAAATAATTACTGAGAGGAATAAATATAAGAAAATAAACAACAACAACCATAAACACATAAACAAAAATGTTTATCTGAGAAAACCCCAAATCCGGGGAAAAACCCAACCTAATAAGATCTTATTAGCATTGGCCAAAACCCTAGCCAATCCAACCAAGTGAGCCTTCACTACTCACCTCTAGGTCTTACCCCCCTCAGAGTTTTTACCCAGGGTATTATTAACCGGACATCCCCCCTATCACCTAGGTCTAACCCAGACTTTACCGGTGATCACTGAGGGGTACACATGCCTTACCAGGTCTTACAGTAGTATGCCCATTTACATGCAATAATTTTGACTTCATTAATTTTTTTATTTTTTTTGCTGCTGCGATTCTGATCCATCCTCTCTCAATTTGATTTGCTCAAAAACTTTTATCAAACCGCTCCAACTTGAGACTGAGAACCTCGTAGATTCCAGCACCGGTGGCCTCACGTAGCAGAAAATGAACAATTTTCAAAGCCGCATGAACAATTTTCTTCCGTTGACTTGCATGCAGCCAACGCCTACTGTATCTTTCAACATGACATAGAACACACAGGAAATATCCCTTATCGATTCCCTACGAAGAAATCTCTGAACAAAATCAGCCGTTACGACTCTATCTTCCGCACATTCTCCTCGAGGTTCCTCTGCATACGATTTTTCCACCATTATTTTCCAGGCCCAGATCTGAAAAAAAAAACCGCATTGATCTCATCAGGCACTATAAACCCCTGACATCAAAGAATCCCTTTGAAGCCAATATCTGGCTCTGATACAAGTTGTTAAAAAATTTACATAATGAAATTTCATTATCCTTGGCCAAAACCCTATCCAATCCGACCAAATGAGCCTTCACCGCTCACCTCAAGGTCTTGCATTACAATGAAGTCCTTCCAGCCTTTTATAAGCTCCATTACATATAATACCACGGGCAGAATACTATGGGTGCACAATACCATGTGCCCCAAAACCATCACTGTTTAACTTGGTCAACTTTGACTCTATCCTGAGTCAAGTTTACCTAACAGAGTACTGCCAGGCCAGTGAATATATTTTTGGAATGATACAAGGGGAAGATGAAGGTTTGGAGGACTATGTGGATTTATTTCAATACAACCTTCAAAAATCAAAATATTAACAATTGGAAAAAGATATAATGAAAACACTCCTACTCAAAGGACTCAAACTTGCATTGTTAGACCCTTTAAATATGATAGGAGAAAGCGAATATTTTAACTTACCATATGATGATGTTTGTGAATTATGCATTAGGTATTCAAGAGGAATCTCCAAGGTTGGTAAGAATTCTCAAGAACTTTCCTCTCAATTTTTGAAATCTGCTACAAAAATAGGAGTTACTGAATCCTCTGTAAATTCACAATTGGATTATTTGTAGGAACATAAGAAGTGCAAGGAGGATAACTCAATAAATTATCACCTATAATTGTTAGGGTTTCAATAAGTACTTAATGAGTAAATTAAGGAAATAAGCAAATTACCAGGTATAACTCAAAACCTTCCATCATTTAGTACTTGGACTAACATTTATTGTCCACAGCAAAGTCCTTTGTAGATTTATAACCCTACAGTTCCATGGAAGACTTATAATCATCCTGTTGTCTATGAAAATCCTCTCAGCAAATAGAGACAATCTCTCTAGCCCAATCAATGGGACTAGCAACCTAAGTGACAATCTACAAGCACACTTTCCTAAATTACAATCGAAATGAGAGAAGAGGAATATTGCCTACCTCGTTGTGATGCTATAACATACTCCTTTGTTGAAGACATTGAATTTCTTGTGCCTAAATGTCATCTCTACTACTCACAGCATTTGGATACCTACACAAGAGATCAAAGACGCAATAAACCATACAAGTACAACAACCATAATAAAAAATAATCCACTTAACAGATCAAGGAGCATTAAGATAAATGATTCATTAACACAAACATTTATAGAAAGTGAACCAACAATTGTATATATTAATGAAATAAAGGAGGAAGCATACAACCAAGCCTTAATGTTAATAAGCTCTCCTTGAGTGAATGTCCAAGTTCAAGCTCAAGCTCTCCAAGCACTGCTTCTCCAAGCCAAATGAGTATCATGTAGGCACTATCTCAGCATAATAGTGCAAATAACAAAATACCAACCTTTTGAGAATTGAATAGGATGAATATATAGGCAAGGAAAGCGAGTTAGGATCTATCCAAAGATAGGAGAAGACCCTCATCTCAAGGAGGTAGCACATAAGGATAAGATCAAATGGAAATATTGGAAGAATTCAACCACATCCACACTAAACAACCTCTAACTCATTATTTTAGAAACCTCTAGATCACGAAGCTTCTTGTCCTATCTTGTAGAACTTTCCTTTTAGGGATCAGTGTGGGTATCCAAGTAAAAAGTGTGCTTGCAGTAGGAGGCTAGTATGGTGAAACTTCTCATTAGCACTAAGTTTCCATTGTCAGGGTCACATTGGTCTTGTAATTAGGGTTTTAGAGCTTACTTCTTCAGGTAAGGCTCAAGGCATGTTTCCATCAGTGTTTCAAGCACTATATCATTATGGGTAATACATGATTGAAAAGTTTCAGGCACTTTGGGGTATGGCTCAAGGAAGTGTAGGAGGCGTGACAAAATACTGTGTAACACATCCTCTAATTCAATACCCCACCTTATGGCCACAATGGCCCTCTCCCTTGATCCAGATATTCCCATAGACTCAAGGATGGTTTAGAGCCTCCTCTCTAGGGAAGTTCCACATGCAAAATCTATTACCTGAGCCACAATAGTTGCATTTCCCATCCAATGCGCTACCATGTTACCATTCTCTATGGCCCTAGCCTTTTGTACAACCAAACACTAATTCCAACAATCAAGTTGCAAATCAATTTAAAACACATATTTTCCTACTGACTCTCTTATTGAATGTAACATCATATCTTTTAGAGAGCGGAGAGGAGTGAATTCAGAAACTTCCCCTATTACCACACTAGCTCAGGAAGAAACTTTAATCCATAAATCATTAGAGGAGAAATCTATGATTGGAACTTGTTCAAAAAATATTGTTGAATCTCATGAACAATATCAAGAGAAACCATAGAATTTCCCTTAACCATCCATGTAAATCCGAAGAGAAAAAAAATAAGGCTATGGAAGACATGTACAAGTTGGAGAACCATGAATATGTGGGTCCCGTTGAAGCCTAGTTCTAAACTATTGTCAACACATACCATTCCTTCATCATTCAACAACTCTTGGTACCATATCAATTAAAGCAACTTGTTAGGGACCAACCCTAACCCCTTTATTTATGTAATAAGACCAAGAGGCCTTGTGAGAGTCATAGTTAGTTAGTTGAGTTAATAAAGCCTGTAAAAGGTTATCCACATTAATAATAATTGTCAATGGTTGACCTATATTATAGGAAAGGGACCACAATTAGTTGTAAATGGGGCATAGATAATAAATAAAGTGGCTAACCCATATTACGCAAGGGACCATTAGTAGTTAGGATTTTGGGTGTCATAAACATATAAACAGTATTAGATAGAAAGGGGAGAAGCATCAAGTTTTATTGTAATTGAGCTCTACTCTGTTGGAGGTTGCCCCCTTTAAGAGGCAAGTGAACATTGTATTCTTCTTCTAAATAATCAAATATCTTTGTAGCTTGTCTCAATTCATGTGATATTTTTGTATTTATTGCAATCTTATTTTGTATTTCTGGCATTCTATTATTCTCAATGTTCACATGCATAAATAGTGGTATCAGAGAAATTTCGAGGGCTAGTTGTACCTCCAATTTTTGCTATTTTTTTTAGGCTAGAGATGTGTTCTGGCATCTTTAAACCACATTATCTATCATTGAGCACATAAACTTGTGGATTTTGGGAGGCATGCACACATAAACTACAAGAGGTGGTCATGCTTGTTGGAACCCCTTATAACCCCTATGGGTACCCCTTCGACTAGTAGTGCATTAGACAGAACTAAACATAGACTACACTTCCACGTACCCTTGGGTGTATCGGATGCCCCCCTAGGGTAACCTAAAAGCTAACCTTAGACAAGACATCGACCATCTTGTTACTACAGTACACTAAGAACAATACTTGTGGAGATTACTATAATGTACAATAGGGTAGTCAGGTAGTATGACTAAGGGTATAGTTGATCCTCCTTAGTTAGCACTCTGAAAGATTAGGCCGAGTACTACTGTTGGACCCCTGCGTATATCATGATATCTAGTACCTGACACTCCATTGTGACCATTTTTCCCTCAACTATTTGAAGATCTCCCCCTACCTTTTCATCCATATCAAATCTAATAGTTGGGGTTCGGCTACCACTATATAGATTAGATCCAGAAGTTAGGGTTCTATCACCGCCATACAGATCAAATTCATCAATTGGGATTTTAACAATGTGGATCAGACTCTTTATGTAGGGAGGGTTTTGGCTACTATAGCCCATATCAGATTGTTGCAAAAAAATTTTAAGTGTTAAGACTTTGGGGATTCTGCTACTATAGTCGAACCCTGATTTTAACATGACATTTGGTAGTATTAACAATTTTGGACTTCATCCATTGAAATATTGATTAGCTGGTAGTAAAATGCCTTTCGAAGTTATAAAAAAAATAAAAATTAATGAAAAAATTAAGAAATTAAAATTAAAAGAAAATAAAAATCTAAGGCCATCACACTACGATTATAAGAGACCTATCCCATAATATTTTGGATGACGAGTTGATAACAATGGTACCATTCACTTGTAAGCCCCTAATTTTCATGCGGTCCCAAATTTTTCTCGACATGACTTCAAGTGATGTGCATCACTATAATTATGAGCTTGCCCTCTTTTTAACCATACTACTCTTAATTAAGCTCAAAATTTGAAAGGGGCTAGTGTATACATGGTATTAGGCCTCAAGTTATGGATATGGAGAAATTTGAATCCCTCGAGAAAAAAATCAATAACTTACAGACATCTTCTAGCAACAAACTCACAAAAGTATTAGAGTCCCTGAGGAAGTCTCATGAACCTATGATGGAAGAACACAACATTGATACAAATGTAGAAGGGTAATCTAGTCATCACATTCATTTCCATGGAGGTCACCAATAATCGAGCCACTAGACGCCCAAGCTATACATGTACAAATTTGATGGCACTAACCTGACAATATGGGTGGCACAAATGGAACAATATTCCCACCTTAATAATGCCTAATATCGTGACACTAAACTACATGTTGTGGCTCTTTACTTAGACTAAGAAAAATGGCAATGGCATCACAAATGCTATCTAGGGAGGAAAATCTGGAACATGTTCTCAATATCCATTTGTGACTGCTTTGATTAGGAATCCACATTTGAGGGTAATGTTACTAAGATCAAGAAAATTGGTATAGTATAGGACTACATTGCAACATTTTAACAATTGGCCATATGGACTTAAAGGCTAGGAGATGCATTTTACTTGGAACATTTCATCAATGGCCTAAAGGAAGCTATCCAAGCCCATGTTTGAATGCATCACCTAGCTACTTGGTTGGAAGCATGCAACAAGGCCTTAGAGGTAGAAGTTTCTTTAAATACCCAATCCAATCACCTAAATTTCATCACAAGGGAACGTCGCACCCCAGCTACGGGCCCCACCCAAACACTTAAGTTTCAAAAGGTGTCACTGATAGAAATGGCTGAAAGAAGGAAACAAGGACTCTACTAATACTATGATGACAAATACTCCTCGGGACATAAATACAAGGAACCATTTTTTTTTCAAGCCAATGCTACTGAAAACAAATCTATCAATGAAGCTACATCCACCAAAGTGCATGAGGAGGAAGCAGTGAACCCATAATAACACTACACACTGATACTACAACTATACCAAATGAGTCGGTTATCTCACTCCATGTCTTATCTAGAATTTAACTCTCAAAATATGAGGTTTTATTAAACATCGTCTAGTACTGGTGTTGATAGATAGTGGGAACATGCATAATTTTTTCCATAAGAGAGTAGTAGAAGTCGTTCATTATTTTTTCAAGGTGGTATCTAATTTCGAAGTCCTTATCACTGATGGGGGGAACCATGAAATGTGAAGGATGTTGTCAAAATATTAAGCTTCAAATGGGGGATTTGCACATCAAAACATGCATGTTTTCCATTCAAATGGGTGGTTGTGACATTGTCCTTGGTGGTGCAAGGCTTCGCACAGTGGGCCCTATCACAATGGACTTCCAGATGTTATATATGAGCATTAAGTAGAATGGACACACTCATACAATGTGGGGACTCCAAGAAGGCGCTCATATTATCATCAGCTCACATCGAATGGAGATGCTTTTAAAAAAGGTCCATTTTAACACCCTCCTCCCACATCTACCCAAGTAAACCAACCAACGGGGTTAAAAATGTGACAAAGAGTTACTATGATATGATTCAACTTCCTAGATAAGCTTAAGGAAGTGGAATAAAAAAAACAAGAACTTACTGACCTTCCTCGAAAGCTACAAGACCCACAGGAGCTAAACCACCCCTCCAGGTGCCCAAGCCCTAAGTCAAATTTCCTTTTCACTAAAAAAATCACAGTCACATGCACAAGCCTTCATGCATGCTACTATAAACCTCTAGTCACTCCCACAATCCTATAAGGCAGAGACTGCAGTATTTTTGTCAAGTTATGAGATAGAGACCGAGAGATTTAAGCCACATTTTTAGGGATAGAATCCTAACTAATACCCAAAACTCAATGAGACTTTCCAAAACAACAAATGACATGAAGATAAAGCTTCTAACACCAAACTTGATCAAGGAATTGACCTAACCAAGCCCAATCATGAGAAATATTTCATCAAACACATGGATGACATATAATATATAGGCCATGAATGCATAAGTAAACATAGCGGTCTAAAACTTATCTCAAAATCACCAAGGAGGTCTAATGCCATCTCATAATAGGTGAAATAACATCTATTATTACATGCATTCTCCAAAAATTCATATATACATCAAACATGTCAAGAGCCATAAACAATGCACATCATATAACTACTAAATAACCAACTTAGAAATCAACAAATAACCAACATAGAAACCATGGAAACTCAGCCATAATATCACCAACATAATAAATACATATTCTCATAGATCAAATAAAAAATACCTCATAATAATATATGAAAATTCCAACAAAGTCAGGTGATTCCACATACACCTGACTAGATTGGGCTGAGCCAAACCTTTCTTCGGCCAATCACCCTCGTGCCATATTCCAAGAATGAATGTGGGATCTCATGGAATAAAAAAACCAAAACCAAACGAAGGCTTCCAAAGGCCAAACAACCTCAACCCTCAATCAATTATTCGACCTCATGGTTGGGCATCATTGACCATCACCAGATCAGTCTCTAACCAAGTTGTTCAGGGATCCAAAGCGTTTGTTCCAACCAAGGCTTCCAGGACTAGTAACTCAACCCACAACTATTTTCAAGCTTCCAGTGTGTTTCACCAACTAAGGCTTCTAGAACTAGTAAATCAACCCACCAATGTCTTCTAGAGATTTTTTCCAGCCAATGCTTCCAGGATTAGTAACTCAACCGTAGTTGTTACAGGGATTTTAGAGCATGTGTCCAACCAAGGCTTTGAGGAACTAATAACTCAACCCACAACCAAAGGAACATGAGAACCAAACAGAAAATGAAATATAAAACTCACACCACCATGGCTATCTAGGAAATAGAAAGGCTAGGCAAAACCATTGTCAATCTAGGGAATCATCCATGCCAATGAAAAATCATAACCAAGAAACCACATGCATGTTCGATGCATGCAAAATTGAGCTAGGAAATCATACATGCAACTCGGTACCTACAAGAAAACCCCATTGTAGTTGTTGATATCGATGTCCTCTTGCACTTTCCTACTCTTCCTTTTCCTTATTTCTCCAAATCCCAAGTATGACACACTCCTCCAAGATTGCTACAAGAAAACTCCAAATGTCCAAGAGTATGAGAGAGAGAATAGAGAGATCTCAAAAATGGAACTGACAAAATTCTAAGAAAAAGCTTGAACAAAAGCTTCTGAACTGATCCTCAAAAGCCTTTTATTAATGAGGTCTCTATTTTTTCATTCTCCATTATTCTCCTTCATTTTCCTCCTCACGTGCAACCTGTGACCTTTCACCTTCTGTTTCTCCTAATTTCCATTATTTTAATTAATAATATGAGATTTATTGCCTTATTTATTTCCAAATCCTTTGTGTTATAGACATTTTTGTGCCTAACAGCATGGAGCATGAAATGTCAATAATCTGAGGGATCCAAAGTCCCTAAACATGTTGTTCTTACCCTTAAAGGAACAAGGTCAGCAAACCACAGCACTGAAAATCAGTTCTCCACCTGAAAACACTCAAAAACAGGCTATTTCTGGATCATGTCAGCTGCTCCACTGAGCATCTGCGCTGAATGTCAACTGCTCCTCTCTGTACCTGCGCTGAAGGTCAAAACTGATGAAGGCTACCTGCGCTGGGCGAGATTGGCCAAGTGGCACAGTCATTCTGCAAGGTGTCAACTGCCCAGGAAGCTTCCAAACTGACACTTGGGTCAAGGAATTCGCCTTGTGATGAGTAAGAGGGTCTTGATCTCCAAGTGGAAGCAAGATTCTCCAAGTGGACTCAAGAACTGAAGATTAACTAAAGTGGGAGAGGACACTAGTCAGCTTCATGCCAATCTCAAGATGACTCATCCTTTCTCCAAAACCCTATATATAGATCTCTCTCATGAGGTCTAGTGAGGCTGGAATTTTGTGCAAGTAAGGAAGTGCTATTGGTTTGAGTATAGAGCTATTGGGTGTTTTGCTTGAAGGAGGTGAAGAGGAGATTTCTTTCAGCTGGGAGGTGTTGCTGGATTGGGCCTATTATGGTTCTAACTCTCTCAGAACTTTACTTCTTCTATTAATAAAGTATTTGAGGTTCTTCTATATGCATGTGTCTTAATGATGAATTGATGCTTGTATATTTGATTTATGCTAATCCCTAAATCGATTATGGATGTATGCTTCTTGTAGTTTCCTTTTCTTGTGCTTTTACAGGATCTGTGTGTAGCTGGGCCGGTGAAAGAGCAAGGAGCTAGGAGCAAGAAGCAAGGAGTGAAGACTGGATCGACTATTAGCGCAAGATAACGGTTAGTAGATCATCCTTTTCTTCCCTCTCTCATCTCATAAAGAAGAATTCTTGAATAGCTTTGCATTCAGTTGTTGCTGAGGTACTATCACCCTTAGAGTGGGATAGGGGCATTCTGCATTAGATACTTTTCCCCCCAACACTTTTCCATTGCCTTTGCCAAATTATTCTTTCCCAAAATAACTAAAATGAACACCCACTAGGATGTTTTTCCCACCATTTAGCTTGAAATACATTTCCCATGACCGTGGTTTTATATATTTTTACATGGATTTTTAACTAGGGTTGTTACAGAATAATTCCCCTTGGGGGAACACCATCCTCGGTGTTCAATGACACCTATAAACCAACAAACCACTAGAAAACAAAATATACTTTCCATGGAGCTTTATAACCCAACTTGTTTCAGTATTTACAATGACCACCTCCTAAGAACATGACAAACATACCATTACTGGAGCTTTATAAATCTAGCTTGATACAATATTTACAATAATATACACATATGCACATTTTCACGATCAACAAATAAAAGGATACGATGCCTACATCAAAAATAAGGGAATCTACAGGCTCACACCTCCACCCTCAAAGTATTACCAGGATTCACCTCCCTCCCAGGAAATTCAGAATCTACTACCAAAGTCAAATATACATCCAATGTCTAGTGCTACTATCTCGAGCCACATGTACTCTCATTGAACACTTACCTGCTCATTGTTCCAAATCACACTCCTAATGTGCATCTGATTCCATCTCGCAATGCTAATGACCAAAAAAAATCCATCCCCAACCTTCCATTCTCTGATTTATAGTCCCTCAGGAAATCTGATCGCCCCCTTCTATGTATTCACACACCTTCCAAGTTTTGCAAGCATCCCCTTCTCGGCTACACAATCCCTTGGGTGACCTGTCCCTTGGCAATGTTTCCTCAAATCAAAAGATCCAAAAACCAAGGCATATCCCTACTTCAAAACCATCATATCATCCATAGCATGCTCATAGATATTAATTGACACTATTGGGTGCCACTTTCCCACAATGGCCCTACTCCTGAAGTGCTTTACCAACATACTGTTGTATTTCCTAATAACTTTTGTCCTTGTTGCTAATTCTTGTAGTCAATTTTCAACCACCCAACTGGGCATTTCCATGCTTTCCTGTACCAATAACATAGCTTCCATTAGATTCAAAATAAATTGAAATAAGCTCAAATACTATCTCATTGGTACCCCTAAATAAGTACACCTGCAATCATGTTTACTTCCTGTCAGAATAAGTCAAACTAGCTCTTGACCAAATAATCATGTATAAACATGTCACATTCGGTTAGTTCAAAACACAACCATCATAATCATAGTCATAAATCACATGTAATCATCATAAACTAGAATCATAGCTCACATGGATAATTAAAACTGAAATAAAATATTGATACTTATCCTTTAATAGATCCTTTCCATATGCACACTAGATCAGTTTCTATACCTGACAAACACCCAGTGCCTTCTTGTCAACCACATACACATACACATAGTGTACACCACATGCACACCATACAATACATGCATCTACACCTAACATAAAACACATACACCTACACTCGGCGTACATCACGACACATATACATGCATCTGGGGTACGACATAACACAATACATACAGCTACACCTAGTGTACAACACAACATAATACATATGCCCACATCCAGTGTAAAACACAATACATATATGTACATAAAGTAAAACACAACAAATACATGTGTCACGATACCACGACTACACAATGCACATACATAGTACCACATGCCCGCAACACAGCCTGTACAACCTGTACACATCACCGCCACCACTACATGTGCACAACATCACATGTACACGACACCACCTATGCAACATGCACACAACATTGCATGTGAGACATGTACACAACACCACCTACACTCAACGCCACATGTACAACACATACACAACACCACATGCAGACAACACCACATGTACAATCATGCACACAATACCATATGTACATAGCACCACATGTACAACATGCACACAACACCATATGTACATGGCATTGCATATACAACATGTAGACAACACCATCTAGACCGAATACTTCATATCTGATATACACACAACACCATATATAAAACAGGAACGCCCCATCATATGTACACAATATTACATATGCTACGTGTACAAACCACTAGTACTGCACATCCTAAGGGCACACTGTCTCTACCAAGCAACCTCGCTTCTAGTGTCTTATCCATTATTGTCCCAGCATGTCACTGATAATGTTGTTTTCATTACGTTGATGTATCGCTTAGCATTACATGTCCATAATGTAAACATAGGCATAGTATAAACACATAGTATCAACTCCAATCCACATGATACATAGCTCATAAATTTTTCGAGGTTACTCTTCCCACTTGATTCTCCATAAGACTAGGAACCTCTTTCATGCCATTCACCTACACAAGTAATCATTCCTCCACAAGAATGATCCTTGAAAACCCTATCAGAGTGTGACATACATACATACATACATACATACATACATACATACATACATATATCTAAATATTAGCATAAAAAAATCATTATCATGTCATCCATACATACATATCTGCATTTATACATATATAGACATTAGCATAATCATGGTCACAACATAATTACCATATATCATAAGGTATTGGTTAGGATAACTCCCTTTATCCGTGCACAACATGCACAACATTGAGAAGAACAATTCCCAACATAGCCAAGGCATTTGATGCCTCAAATATATTTACTTCACCTTTCTTGTTACCTTTCTCATGTCTTTACTATCACCATCCATTTACCTCAATGAACCCAACAAATCCAACAATTTTTCATACTCTTACCTTCAATTTCCCTTATACATCCATCAAGCTTCATCTGGGTCTTACATTACCTGTCAAGTTTCTTCCAACTCTCCCCAAGCTCCATTAACTTTCTTCTTCCTACCCAATTCTCAAGACCCTCAAAACACAAAAGTTAAGAACAAGAAACAAAAAATAAGGAAACCATGAAAAACAAATACCAATATGACATCACAAACATAGTGGCAAAATCATGCACTAGATGTAATCAAGACAACAAATCAAGCATAAAAAAAATCACAAAAGATCAAAAGAACAAGACTAGCAACAAACACCATGACTCAATCCCCATTGTTCCTAATACTTCCAAGGGACAACTCAACCTGAGCCTTATTCAAGATTTCATGGCACTCTCTTGTCATGCAATCACCTGCATCATACTACCGTAAACACATAACTATTAACGAATAAATAAATATAACAATATACTATCTATTTTACCTTGTTGTGCCAAGCACATTGCCTTGTAGCTGAACACATTCATGCCATCTCTCAAGCAACTCCAACTCCCTTGAGGGATCTGGCCATAACTAGAAACTAGTGATAATTTATATAAACAAATCAAGTATTACCTACTGTTGAAGCCCCGAAAATCGGGTCAAAAACAAGGGGGATACCCACCTGTTGTTGGGAAAAGTATCCATTCGGAATGCCCCTATCCCACTCTAAGGTGTGATAGTGCCTTAGCAACAAACAAGGAAACTTATTTGAGTATTTCTTCTTTATGAAATGTAAATGAGGAGGAAGGATGTAACTAACCTGTGTCTTCCGCTAGTTTGTTGATCCAATCGCTCCTCTCTTCAGTGGCTCCCAGCTCCCTGCTCTCTCACCGGCCTAGCTTCACTGAATTCTTGCAAGATCACAAGAGAGAGATACTACACGAAGATATAGATATACATTCATAAAAAGCTTAAGATCAGATTAAGCTAAACATGTAAGCATAACAAAACATCATTGATACACAACATGTAGGAGAAACTCAAATAGTTTATTGATAGAATAAGAAAGTCCAAGAGGAGATACAACCAAGTGAGTTCTGATCCAGCATCTACCTCCCAGCAAAGGAATCCCTTCCTCTCCTCCAACAAAGCATAAATCACCCAATGTACTAATCTCAATCTCAAACCAACATCAATTCTCTGCAAAGTACAAAATTCCAGCCTCTTGAACCTCTGGGTGAGAGATCAATATATAGATGTAAGCAGAGAGGATGAGTCAGCTTATGTTTTGACTTGTGGCTTCTCTCTGTCAGTTCTTTCTTCCACTTGGAGGTTGAGAGCCTCTTACTCATCACTAGTCGAATTCATTGAGGCAAGTGTCATTGGAGAAGATTCTGGAAGCTTCCAGGGTCTTTCCACCTCGTTGAATGAGTTTGCCATTTGTCATTTCCCACTCAGCGCACCCTGGTAGTGCTTTTAGGTGCGTTGCAACACACCCAGCTAGTGTACTGGGGTGCACTGCAACGCAGGTAGCTAGAAGAGCTTCTGAATTGATCCTGAATTGACTGTTTTTGAGTTGTTTTTGGTGGAGAACTTCTGGGAGAAGCTGTCATTGGTTGACCTTGTTCCTTTAGGGGCAGGAAAAACTCTTCTAGGGACTTTGGATCCCTTGGATTATGGACATTTCATGCTCAATGCTGTAAGGCACAAAAATGTCTATAACAGTTTCCCCTTAAAGTATGAGGCTGTTTATCGGGTGAAATGCTTTATTAGGAGGATCCGAAGTTCATTCAATGCTAGGAGGAGACCTGTAATAAGATACAATAAAATACATTATTTTTCATACTGTTTTCATGATCTAGCTGCGGCGGGCATTCCCATGCTCAGCTTTATAAATTCATTTTTATGTACATAGGACAGACAAATGTCTGATGATAGACTGATGATCCTGCTGAAATCATCATCCTTTGGTAGGATGATTGTCTGTGCTGCAATGCTGTACATGTCAATGTCTTTATTTTTCCTGAATATTTATCGCAGCCCAGATGGATGAAACTAGATCCGGGGTCTTCAATCTCATCCAATCTTCACTCTAAGTACAAGTCGATCCATGTGAGAAATGTTTTGAAGTCGAACATGGAAAGACATCGCTTGATTACCAGTCAATGATGTAGACTGTTAACAAGCACGAGAGGAATCACCGATAATGAAAATGACCCTCAAGGTACTGCAATACAATTCACGTGGTGTGAATAAAGGACTTGGCGTCGAACACCACGCAAAATCTTTCGGTCGAAGGTCATTGATGTATACCTGTCGCCGGAAGTGAGAAACTTGCCATTGAGGCATGCAAGTTTCAAAGTACTGAAGGGGGTGTTCCTAGATCAACTTCTTGGATAATGAGCTGATGTCGACAAGAAGCGATCCGTCAAAGGAGGGCCTTGATGTATCCCACATCAGTGACACGGAACGGAGCAAATGATTTTCATGGAGGTGAAAACGATCTGATGATATATGGTTCAGGGTGGCGGTCATGAAAGAATGAAGGATAATGTATGGTAGTGGACGGGACACGGTTGACTTCTCTGGATGACTTCTCTTGAACATATCGGCGACACTTATGTGATGGATTGGTAGCATTTACCCCAAAGGTGGATGGTATGGCGAGACCATGGTGATGTGACCGGTGAATGAAACAACCCAACCCGACTCAGGCACAGAGCGGAAGTGTCATGTTCAAGAGCGACTTGCTACCAATAAAGGTTCTTTGAGTTTCTCCCAATTTTCCCCAGTCATTGCTGACCAGTACCTCTTTATTTTTATCAAGCTTGAGGAGGATAACATATGCTTGTTCTATAATTTGCCCTTCGGGCAAACCCATCGCTATGTTTTAACGAGCCTAGCGATAGTGAAACTCGTTCTCGCCTAAAGACAAGTTTGTCGCTATTAATGTTTTTTAACGAGTCTAACGACAAAGATAACTCGGTCCTTTTCATTTTTAGAGAGTCTGAAAAGGTACGTAAAGTTAACTCCAAAATTCCTTTTTCGTCATCTAATCCCTTAAGTTCGAAAAAGTATAAAACAATACATAAGGGATGAATTTTCGATAGTTTTAACGAGCCGAACAAAACAAGCGCTCAATCCTTTTGTGCAATAATCCCTCAGGTCCAAAAAGATTAAAATCTAGAGGAGGGATAGCACTTCCGGTCACTTTAACGAGCTGGAAGGCCAAAACTCAGCAATCTTTTCATATTTTATGAGTCAGATGAAAAGAGCTTAAAGAAGACTCGTCTTTTGAGGAACGAGTGATAAAACGAGTTAGGAGCTGATTCCATGTAAGGGTTGGAATTTTCCAATCACGGCAGTGTCACAAGGATGGCTAGTGAAATCACTCTTCGTAGTTGTTCCTCAAAATGGGTAAACAATCAAATGGAGGTGAATGATTGACCAATGAAAAAGTGGAGGTGACGGTGCAAACACGACCAAGGCTTTAATGGCTGATAATGTTACATTCATGGTGGTTATTTACCGGAGGATAGTTCATTTTTTAACGAGCTTAAACGCGGGTTGAAACACTTGCTCGATCTTATGTTTATTTTTTAACGAGCATGAACTATGTGCTAAAACTGCTCGATTATCCAGTCATATGATAAGAATGTCTCATGTAAGATTCCATTTTTTATGGAGCTTGCGCCTTACAAAGCTATGCCTCGCATCCTTTCGTTATGCAAGTTCGGAAACGACTAATCCTACGAGTTTAAAGGGTTAGACGTACAGGTTTAAAGGGAGGACCTAAAAATTTAAAAAATAAATAGCCGCCCCTTGCTTGCACTCCAAAAGGGTTGCATGCCCCCAGCTATAAAACAGAGATTCAAGGTTACCCCTACTTTAGTCCGATAAAACATTTGTTTCAGCGAGAGAGGCCTACCTCTTACAGGTCACCCAAAGATTGTTCTATTAATCTTTCAAACAAAACACTTCTTCAGCAATGTCTACCAAGATAGACAAAGGTGATTGACTCAGTTCTGTCAACTCACATAACTTTGACAAGAGAATCTTATTCTAGAACAACCCCTCTTCCAATCACGGATGGGGTACGGACTAGTCATATTCTCCCGCGGAAACCTACCCTATACCCAAAGTTTTCCTGCCGAAGCAGACTAGGACGCATGCCCCCCTGGGTTCCAGTCATATCTTTCCGAATTACTCGTGCTCATCGGGAGGACGGACCGTGGGTTGAGACATTTCTTGCGTGAAGAGACCATTTAGGGACGGTATATGATTATTTGCGATGTGTGATCCGGGAAATGAAAGTTGTTCCACGAGCTTGACCACTCTTCCTTCGTGCGGAAAACACATTACTCTAAAGAGTGAGGAGACGATGGCTCCCATGCAATATATATAGTCTCGTCCAAGGAGTAGGTTATAATCCAAGGGTCCTTGAATGACCATCACGTTCATTTGAACGGTCTTCCCTTTCAATGTGATAGGCACATTGGGGAGGATCCCTAAAGGTCGACTGGTTCCTTTATCAAAGCCTGTCAGATTTCTCATTTCAGGAAAAAGCGCTGGCGAACAAAGCGCTTTCCAAGCAGTAGAGGAAAGGATACTCACAGATGCCCCCTCATCAATGATGGTGCCAGCCATGACCATTCTGTATATTTGGACGATAATTCTGAATGGTATGCTTGCTGGCAAACGGGGTCTGCCTAGTTGGTTCCAGTCGAAAGAGATAACTAGGTTGCTTGGTGGTGGGACCGAGTAGACGGCCGGGTATCGCTCTGACGAACTTCCTTCCTGTGATAAAGGAATGGGGGGATTGCCCCCGTGCTCGTCGGAGTCTGTGTTGATGAAGAGAATTTGGATGGTGTCATCTTTATCCTCTTCAGTGACTATATCATTCGAAGACAAAACCTCTGAAGGCAAGACCGGGTCAACTGCCACCTCGACCTTTTGACTTTCGTCGAGTATGGATTCAGCTGGTTCATCTTCAATGACTAGCGCTTCAGCTGACCACTTGAGCAAGCCAGCTGGATTTTCAACTAACGAAGGACTCGGCAAGAGTTTTTTATATCCAGGAGGAAGTCGTAACGGTGAAACCAGACGATCATCCAAAACTCTTTTTGCTTTGTCTAAGAAGGGACAACGGTGGATAGCATGATTGCCTTCGCACAGTCTACAGGGAGATCTAGCTCTCCCTTTTTGTCCAAGGACTTCACTTTCGCTAGTTGACGGTGTGCATTCAACCTGGCTATCAGAGGTTGATGCCACCGGATTGTGCAAACGGGGAGACCAGTCCCTTAGTATCCGAGGGATGCAGAGACAATCTCTGTGGAAATGGTCTCCCTTGCATATGACACATGGCGATTTAGGCCTAGTCAGTGCTGTGTGTGGATTTTTGTCAGACGACACTTGTTTGCCCCCAGTCGCTTTTGGCTCCTTCTTCTTCTTCTCTTTCTTCTTCTTTTCCTCCTTCTCCTTAGGAACTTGGTTTTTTGTTTTACCAGTTCCGTCAAGCGAAGAGGAAGGAGGAGAGGAAGAATTAGAGGAAGTAGAAGGTTGGTGGGTAACTTTGGACTGGTCTAATTGTTGATTCAACTGTTTAGGAATAGTGGTGTTCTAAACGACATTGGTTGAGAAGAGCCAGACCGGCAAGCCAATTGTCAGTCTTGGAAGTGACAATGTGGCCATATGCGGCGCACCAACATCTCCCCAAGAGGAGAAGGGACTAGGATTTCCACCAAGGGGAATTCCTTGGTTGGTAGGCTCCATTTTCTCAACCTAAATATCAACGCAGGAAAAAGGGTATGAATATTCCGTTTAAAATAATTTTAACGACGCTTGGACACAACTTGCTTTTTCAATTTTAAAGAGTCGAGAAAAAGCAAAAGATGACTCTAGTCTCCTTCGATGTTTTAACGAGCCCGAAGTGACAAATGCTCGGATGGACTTTTTCCGTTATAGAGTCTGAAAAAGGCCAAAAGGAACTGCTCTGGAGTTCTAGGTAGAGGGTGTGCCAAACTTTTCGCAAAACCGCAGAATACTTTTTAAGGTACGGGCGGTCAATCTTCCCGAATGTTGTGTTCAATGCATTGCGATCGGTAGGGCGGCCGACACGGCTTCCTAAGGATAAAGGTTTTATGCATATAGGGGTCTCCCAATATATACTCGACGGTACGTGGGAGCACAATCCGTACTGGCGCTTATCGTCTCTCAGGAGGAATCACCCAACCATCAGTGAGATCGACAGTCACCAGGTTTTATGACGTCGGAACACATCTCTAGCCTAGACCTCTATGTTGTGCGTTAAGTTACAAAGCGTTGTTAAGTTCATTCAATTTATTTTAGGTTGATCTTTCTTAGAAGTTTGCCTTTTTGGATCACCATGAGATGTATGATACAATTCCTAAGTGCAGTCTAAAGATGATAAGCAAGCTTTTATATCTTTTCAACAATGAAAATCCTAGCTACAAGGGGAAAATAAAGACACCATCTTTTCTCAAAGAGCATAGAGCACACAGTAATGCACTTTTCCCTAAATCAACATACAAACTGTCAAAATGCAAATGCACATATGCATGTATTTGTTTTCACTTTCTTAATATTGATGCCTAAAAAGAAAGTTGTTGTACAAATTTGAATTCGATTTCAAGTGAAAAACATAAACAAGCTCCTTTTTCGAAATCAAAAAGACGATTACGACACTTTATGATTTACTTGTTTCGACACTAGAAATGCATAAATTCAAACCAAACGACAAAAGTAAAAGCTTAATCAACTGTGAACAGCAAACAAACTCACTCCTAAGATCAAAACGACACTTACGACAGGTCTAGATCTAAGGGCGATAGTATGACTAGTTTACTTTTGTTATGGGAAACTGCAAATGATGTAACAAATGCACAAAGAACAAACACAGTTTCTTTATACAACTGAGGCGGAATTGAGGCAAAGAAAAGGGGTTTCAGATAGGTACACTGACTGATAACAAGCTGCAAAAACAGAGATAAAACTGAGCAAAAGGAAGCAGGGAACCACAGCTGCACAAGGCAAAGGCTGATCAGCGCACCCTCAGCACAGAGAAACTGAACTTCAGCGCAGGTATCCTTCATGGGATCTGCGTTGAAATGCAGAACCTCTTCAAAGAGTCTACGTTGAAGCAGAAACGAGAATTGTTTCTGGGTTCTGGGTCACGGTTTGCAGTTTAATCTACAGTTTTTGGCCGGATAAAAGCTATCAATTAGGTACAATTAGGAGGATGATTTAAAGGAGGACTAAGATCTATCACAAAGGGTTGTTAGAGCACTTATGGATCAGTTGTTCAGATCATAAAAACAGGTCCAGTGAGTGGACTAGAGTGGCAGATCTCTACTTTGCATTTGAAAATGGCAAATGCATTTCGATTCGGCACTCCTGAGTTTATGAGAAGAACAACAATAGAAGCACAAATAAACTAACAAGATACGTTCCCCAGCGGAGTCGCCAATTTGTTGTTGGGAAAAGTATCCATTCAGAATGCGCCTATCCCACTCTAAGGTGTGATAGTGCCTTAGCAACAAACAAGGAAACTTATTTGAGTATTTCTTCTTTATGAAATGTAAATGAGGAGGAAGGATGTAACTAACCTGTGTCTTCCGCTAGTTTGTTGATCCAATCGCTCCTCTCTTCAGTGGCTCCCAGCTCCCTGCTCTCTCACCGGCCCAGCTTCACCGAATTCCTACAAGATCACAAGAGAGAGAGACTACACGAAGATATAGATATACATTCATAAAAATCTTAAGATCAGATTAAGCTAAACATGTAAGCATAACAAAACATCATTGATACACAGCATGTAGGAGAAACTCAAATAGTTTATTGATAGAATAAGAAAGTCCAAGAGGAGATACAACCAAGTGAGTTCTGATCCAGCATCTACCTCCCAGCAAAGGAATCCCTTGCTCTCCTCCAACAAAGCATAAATCACCCAATGTACTAATCTCAATCTCAAACCAACAACAATTCTCTGCAAAGTACAAAATTCCAGCCTCTTGAACCTCTGGGTGAGAGATCCATATATAGATGTAAGCAGAGAGGATGATTCAGCTTACGTTTTGACTTGTGGCTTCTCTCTGTCAGTTCTTGCTTCCACTTGGAGGTTGAGAGCCTCTTACTCATCACTAGTCAAATTCATTGAGGCAAGTGTCATTGGAGAAGATTCTGGAAGCTTCCAGGGTCTTTCCACCTCGTTGAATGAGTTTTCCATTTGTCATTTCCCGCTCAGCGCACCCTGGTAGTGCTTTTAGGTGCATTGCAACGCACCCAGCTAGTGTACTGGGGTGCACTGCAACGCAGGTAGCTAGAAGAGCTTCTGAATTGATCCTGAATTGACTGTTTTTGAGTTGTTTTTGGTGGAGAACTTCTACGAGAAGCTGTCATTGGTTGACCTTGTTCCTTTAGGGGCAGGAACAACTCTTTTAGGGACTTTGGATCCCTTGGATTATGGACATTTCATGCTCAATGCTGTAAGGCACAAAAATGTCTATAACACCACCTGGTCCGGACCTTGGTTGGCAGCTCCTTATCCGTTTGGTATAGCAGGTCCGACTGGGGATAATGGGACTAGTTTCCCAATCTATGGGTGTGTGTGTGTAGAATTGGATGTTGTTAATCTAACAGTAACTATCTAAGCTATTCTAATTCAAACTTTAATCTAATTCTATGCTATTGTAATCTAACAACACATCTAATCTATGCTAACCCGGGATGTAACTCGTCTATTATGCGATCTAAAGAGATTTCAAATAACAACTGGTAATAAAGATCATTCAACGATTATAAGAAAGGAAATCAATTAATATGAACTATTTCGCATAAAAAGTTAGGCAAAACAGTTGTGAATCGCATATCACATAAAACGTTATTCATACATTAAACATAAATAAATAGCTACCACCGTACAAAAGTGCCAAATGGTAACTCAAGCATTCATGCAATAACATATAAATAACTAAAAACTGTATATCACTTTAACATATAAGCAGAAATGGTCAAGAGATAAAAGTACCATTTATGATTGGTCCTACTCATAAGCTTCAAGCAACAATGATTTCTCTCTCCTTGCTCTAACATCTACTAAGAGTACAAAAGTGCAACATCAGTAGCAGATATCAAATGCAAACATCAATAAATCTTGATCCATTCATTCACCAAAACCTCCTCTGAGGGTGCAAAAGTGCATGTTCTAAGGACAAGTTTTCAATAAATTTCTAGACCCTTCTCTAAATGCATGAGAAGGGTTTAAATACTACTTCCTAATTCTAATAATAGTTTATTTACAAAACTTCAGGATGCGGTTTTCAAATGACCGCCCTTTTTCTAAGCAAAATTTAAAGCGAAAATTAAATTCAGAACTAAACTACTTTTGTATCTGGTCTTTAAAACTGCATGTATTCAGCATTGGTTTAAGGAGAGTCAGCTGGCTGACTTCTGCTTTGAGCTAGGCTGAGAAAACGGAATCGATGAGTAATGGTACCACCTTTTCGGCTGCATTTATGATACACTTCACAGTCATCCACTGACTATGCGGCTTCACCAATTATGTCCAGTAACATTCCCAATTTAACCTGTTTAGTGCTTGGATTTACTTTTCCTTTTCTTGCGCTCTCTGCTTCCATTCCGCCTCTAGTTGTAGTTTGTTTAGTAAATACCGCGGGGTGGTTTCTGCGATTAAATTTGCTCTGTGCAAATTCTCATTTACACAGTCAATAAGAATGCTTGCTGTTGTGGTTGCTGTTTCTGCCGCTTGTTCTGCCTCCCTGATTTGATCGTCCCACTTGTTAAAGAGAAGCTCTTTATGATTCTCATTTATCTTGGGTGCGCCTGCTCTTTTTCCCTCATCCTCATCCTATCAAGCCAAGTACTCAGTTACTTGTTTGTCAATCAGGTCATATTCACTTCATAAGTCGACCACTTGATCAGTGATCTTATCACTCATTTCGCAATAATCATTTCACTGTGACATCTTTTGTCCCAACACTTCCTGCTGCTGCAGTAGTTGTTCATTCAAAGAAATAGATTCTGAAATAAACTTTGTAAGCTTAGGGTCATCCCTGTGTATTTCTTGTACATCCTGTAACTATTTTCCCTTCTCGTCCAAACTTCTCTGATAACTTATCTGCATTTGCTGGAAGTCTTCCTGCAACTTTTCAAGCTGTTTGTGTACCTCATTATTAGTATTGGCTTGTTGCAATTGTAGTTGCAGTACCTGTATTTGATCTTCTCTCTCTTTCAACAATTGCTGTACTTCTGATGCTTTGTCAATAGTCGCAGAGGCATATGCTCCTGCGATCTGGGATAGTTTGGTGAGATTTTCAGTAGGATTACTGGTGGGATCTTTCCATAAGACGCCTAATTGCTCGGCATCCTGAGAGGGTTTATTTTCTAACTTCCTTTTCTTTCTCGATCTTCTTACCACTGCTTTATGTTGGGGACTATAAAATATGTCAAGAGGGGGAATTTCTTCTACATTAAGTAGAAGCTCAGAAGACAGAGCGATAGGAATATGCTCTGTTTCTGAGACATTGCTGACTATGGTTGGGACCACTTCCTGTGCTACCTGTGTATTGCTCACAGGTGTTTTTGGGGCTTGTCCTTCAGGATTCATCAATTTGCTAAAGGTTTCTCATTCCTTATCTAATTCTGTCGTGACGGGTGGTGCTTCAATGATGAGAGGGGGAGGATCTCTTTGCAGGGAGGTAATAACCTGCTGTGGTGGAAATTCCATTGACTGAGTGGTGCCTTTAGCTAACTCATCGCTCCTATCTTGGTCATTCCTGGATCTTTTAGAATGTTTAGGCATTTCTTGTACAGAATTAGATTTAGATCCGTTAGTACTTGAATTCCCACTAATACTAACGCTTGGAGTTGGTTCTCTTGCAGACAGTCGCAGCTTTTCTAGAGGAACACTGGCTAGTCTTCTTTCCCTCTACACCATGAACTTTTAAAAGTCTTCTGGAGACAATTGCAATTGGGCTTCACGCAAAATTTCTTGAAGTGAACTTTTATTTTGGAATATATCATCAAATAAATCCTTTTTCCCAAAGAACACTTTTATCTTGACTGTAGTTGTGAAATTCTGGGCAGCCTCATTTGGGTCAAATGGTCTTCCCGGGAATTTAAATAGTTGTAGACACGTCATATTGTGTACTTCAGTGAACGCGTGACCTACATCAAATAGCGAAAAGGCCCCAAAAGCCACAGGAAACTGTGGCCATATAGCCTTCTTTTTGTCCTTTAAGTATTTAGTTAGGTCGCCTTCTGAACAAGTTTGATATGCAATTTCTCGAGCTAAGAGCTTATCAGGGATATACAAAGGTAGAACATGAGGGGGTACAGTACTTCCAAAAACTATAACATAAGTAAAAAATTCTTCTCCAAACCATCTTGCGATGGGGAGGATATCTATCTATGCTTCAGGTGAGCACCTCGGGGGCTCTTTACCATACAACATCCTATACAAGGGCAACATGAGTCCGTGACAAATCTGGTAGAAATATGGAGTGAACTGAGAGTCCCACAATATCTTATGATAGACATGGATGGGCAAGGGGTCTTGAGTTGTCCACTTCCAACCCATAACAGGGAATTTAGACACATAACATATTGAATCCATAACATATGCGGCTAGGTAAAAAGGAGGATAAATCCTTTGAGACATAGATCTTTTAGACCGGTAATTGACAATAGCCGTGATTAGGTTATTAGATAAAATCTTGGCCCAATCTACAATAGTGGCATTTGTGGCAGCATCTAGTAATGGTAACCATTCGGACGAAAATTTATTGATATCTGGCATTCCAAATAATCTACAGAGCATGGCAGCAAAAAAACAATATGGGGAGGTAAGGGAACCAGTACTGTACATACCTTGTTTATCTTTCTTGAGCGGTTCATCTTTTCTGGACCAATCTTTGGTGGTCTCCGACAGGTTCGGGTTCTCTGCCACAAATTTTTCTATGAATTGCATATTATAAGTTGCTTGCAGCTCAGGCGGATGATACATAAGCTTTAAATCCTGCGCAGTGAATGACCCGATGAGCCCTTGACCATGAATCTTGAACTGTCTATTTTTCATTTCTGCGCTATCAAGTATCCACTTGATCATGTATGTGTATGGGATAATTTTGGGCGTCGCTGCTATCTGATGTAGGAACGAGCATGCTAGCTCTTCTAGAGATGCTTCAGAAGAGCCCTGTGAGCCCGCGACAGTAGTAACCTTCATTATTCTTGGATTTTCTTCTTCAAGCAGTCTGTACATGCCTTCCCACGTTGATATTCCTGCATCTCTGTTACAGGCTGTGTCTGTGTATAAAGGTGCCATTTCCTTCTCTTCGGAGCTCTGAGCCTTGTTTTTCTTCCCCATTTCAACCTGCGTATTGCCTTGTATCGTCCTCCGTTCTCCGTTCCTGCAATTCACAAGTGAAATGGAAATGAATGACCCGGGTGATGGGAGAGTTTTTAATGCCGCAGACATACCAAATACACCACCTTATGTGAAGTGATTCTTTGAAAAGCATGCATCCATATTTTATTAATAACTGGCAACTAACTCATGTATTAGCATTTAAAGCGCGTAATTATGTGTCAGCTTATGGCAAGTAGCTTTTCTTGAATATTGTGCCCGAATGATCTGTGATGGAGCGATTTTGCGATTTGCTTCGCAACATCGCAGATCGCAACATCGTAATTACGTAAAATCACACAAATGTAATATCGCAGCGTTGGTCTGGCTTGACATCGCAACCATCGCTATATCGCGATATCGCAATTATCGCAGATCGCAAAAGTTTATGTATGACAAATTTAGTTAACCTGTTTTCCTGCGATATGCGATCTTGCGATCGGCGTCATCGCAAATCGGTAAATCTTGAAATTTTTCTTATAAGTTTTACTTATTGCGACGCGATAGTTGCTTTAATACCATAATCTCGCACATGCCGAGATTGTACTTGTATGGTGGGGTTCTACTACTGTTTATACGATGCGTTTTAAATATTTCTTCCTCATCATAAACTTTAGGTTTTAAGTATTCGAAGGAGTTTCCTAAACTTATGATGGTAACTTTATTTTGAGGAAAAGAAAGCTAAGCCCTACTCTTGCTTTTCCTAAATTTTAACTAAGGGTCCCCACACATTTAGTATTTTGGATAACACTTAAATGAGAAGGGGGGGTTGTTGCTAGTCACAACAATTGGCGATTCACTTGGGAGAACCAGTTATCTCTGTTTTTCTGTTGAATTTTTCAAACTTCCAAAATAGGAAATTTTTCAGAAAACTAAACTTCATTATGGAAAGATAAAGCATATTATGCTCTAGACTGTCAATGATATTTTGTTTCAAGCTTCCTCTACTTCGACTATTAGCTTCCTCAGGCTAGTCCTTGTATTTATATCAGCCATTACTTGGTTTTGTAAAGATAAAACAAAGTCTCTTCTGTATACCAGTTTTTAAATATGCTCATTTGTCGTAGGTAGAGCCTCTGCTGCCAGTAGGCGTTTATAGCCTTGACAGGGTTACCTGTTACCTAGCAATGATCCTGTATCCTACTTAAGGTGACCTACAACTTTCAAAGAAAAATCCATATTCACACTTATTGCTTTGATTTTCTTTTTATTCTTAAAGAACAATGTCTTGGTTTGGTAGCCAAATTATGACACAGTCATTCACTTGATTTAGAACTTTGCTGAACAAGCTGGCTCATGATGAGACCCCTTATCTTTTGATTGCAACAATCTTGAGTCATTACCCTGTTGTGGTAGACAATATTGGAAAAGTCAGCAAGTTATAATATCTGTGATCATAATAAGCCAGCTAGTGATGAGACCTCTTATTCTTCAAGATATAGCGTATCCTTGGATTATCCCTCTGAAATCTGTGATTTTCCTTAGCAGGGAGGAAGTATTTTTTTCCTTAAGATAGCTCTGGACGATAATAATAGAGTTTTTTTGAAACAACTGTTTTACAGAGAATCTTCATTTTTTTTTATTGATACCTTTCATTGTACTGAGATAAAACAATTTCTTCACTAAAGGTTGCTTTCATCAAACTTTGAAGTTGAAACTAGTATCATATCTAGGCTAAAGTTTTTAGCTGTATCTGACAATAATAAAGATCAATTTTCCAAAATATTTGCTATTTATACAAGCAAAGGATTCAAAATCTGAAAGAGAGTTGGCCTCTTTTAGTAAATGTCAAATGCTGCTAACAACAGTAGATTTTATTAGGGAAAAACATGTTAAAGGAAATGAGGAGTAACTATTCCCTTGGATTATGTACATGATAGGAATAATTACTTCTCTTATTTTGCATACCAATTGTTAAAAATAAACTATCCACCTAATCAACCTTGCTAAATTAATCCTACTCCTATTTTAACTATTCACAAAAAATCGACTAGGTATAAAGGTATTTCCAGTGTAACCATCTTTCCATTTTTATTCCTACATGTATATCCCTTTCGAACATCAGTATTAAAACTAAATTTTTTCCTGGACTGAAAACGTTGAATATGGAATTAGAAAGTGTAACTGTGGTCAGAACTCTGCCTGAAATCTCTTTCTTATGAAATCTTCTTTCCAATTGGATATCTATTGGATCATAAAAATCAGGATGAGTTTCCATTATGGGTCGGTAATCGTGCAATAGGAAAGATGACAGGTTGGGTTGTAAATATGAGTTTTTGGTTTTAATAGCCTGTATTTTATTATGTGTGAAAGTTAAGCTTTCGACTTTTTCTAATGAAAGGAAAGTTTCCAAATATATCTTACTGAATGAACCAATCAAGAATGGATGGAAATTTCTCAAAAGACAATTATCAATTAACTTGAATTGTCGGCAGTTTTCCAAAATTACCTTCTTTTGTTGATGATGTTTTGGACAAGATAGAAGTTTTTCAAGAAAAGCTGATTGGACTTTGGATTGAGAAAGTTCTACATTTATTTGACACCATTCAATTTTCCAAAATGGTAAAATATCACTCAAATGTATGTCAGTAAGGTGCTCAACATGCCATAGTAATCTATCAAGAGTCTAAAAATTAAAATTTAAAGCACAATCTGATTTTATACAAAATGAGTGCAAGCGAAAAAGAATGCAATGACTATCTGTACAACTAGTGTTATAGCACAACTGGGATTGTTTTGAAATATCTTCTCTTTCACAAGGATTGGCCAGAATTATGGGATTCGAGTAATTTCGAATTCCATCTTGTGAATTAGAAAACAAATTATGATTGGGAACAGGCGTGAAGGTTTGTTCATGATATGAATCATAGATTGGAATATTCTCTTGGGTAGTGAAATCATGTAAATGATCTGCCACTCTGGAATGAGGATTGGCTGAAATAATTCTTGAATTAGAATATCCCTCATTCTCAGATTTCTGTTGATTTACTCGAGATAAATCAACATCTTCATCATCAAAGTAGCTATCATAAATGACTTTACAGGATTCCCTAGATTTCTCTTTTTCATCCAGTATATTCAAAAAAGGGGGGTCAAGTCGTTCATGTTTGTAAATGACAAAAGGGTGTTCTATAGCTGCCTCTTTATCTTGAAAACCTAATGGTGATTCATTTGGATAATCCTCTGTACTTTCTGAGATATCATTAATACTGAGGGGGGGGAATTATCATCATTAAAAACATCAGGATAAAGAGAAAAATGAGACTCTGAAATAATGCATTTGAAAGTATCATCGTGAAAAAACCCTTGTTCATCACATTCATCGTAGATTTCGGGCTTTAGATCATACCTTTGTGTGCTTATGTTTTTTGAAAGAGGATTACTTTGTTGTTCTAACCTTGGCATCTGCATTTGTCGACTTGCGATCATATTATCTGACTTTGTCTCAAAGTTTCTTTCTGGTTCCAAGGCAGGCTTTCTTCTAACATTCTCGCTTTCATCTTCTCGTATTAGATCAGGCACGTCCCCTAAGCTTTGGGAAGTTTCTTCATCATGACTTATTCACACATCCAAATTGGAATCCTCATTCATATTAGAGGAAAATGGAACAAAGCTGGGACTAACTTCTACTGGATCAGGGATAGGAGGCAGGGAATATTTATGCTCAACATAATATAATGATTCTTCATTCATGAGTTCATTCTCAACATCACATTTCAAACAATTAAGATGAAATCGAATATTAAAATATCTAACAGACTCATCTTATTTGCGTAGATATTCAATTTCATCATATACCTGATCGTAATCATAGCAATAAAATTTACAAATGAAAGCTGTGACAAATTTGTCCCAGCTGTGAATTGAGGCAACTGGGAGGGTTCTACACCAGTTTCTAGCTTCCGATAAGAATGTGAGAGTAAAAACTTTGAAATAAAATGCCTTCATCAATTCCTTGAAAATTTGAATTTGAAACATTTTGAATAAATTGAAGGGCATGATTAAAAGCAGAAGAACTACTCTTACCATTAAATTTTACCTGAGACAAGAGTCTTACCACTTCAGGTGGAGTGTTGGAAGAGGCACGAACACAACTCCAAATGGGAAGTTTGAGAGAAGCCATCCTAATTCAAATGTCACAATTGCAAACAAACTCCAACAGACAACATGTTCAGACCCTCCTTCTAGCAGCAAATATGTTGAAGCCCCGAAAATCGGGTCGACAACAAGGGGGATACCCACCTGGTCTGGACCTTGGTTGGCATCTCCTTATCTGTTTGGTATAGCGGGTCCGACTGGGGATAATGGGACCATTTTCCCAATCTATGGGTGTGTTTGTGTAGAATTGCATGTTGCTGATCTAACAGTAACTATCTAAGCTATTCTAATTCAAACATTAATCTAATTCTATGCTATTGTAATCTAACAGCACATCTAATCTATGCTAACCCAGGATGTAACTCTTCTATTATGCGATCTAAAGATATTTCAAATAACAACTGGTAATAAAGGTCATTCAGCGATTATAAGAAAGGAAATCAATTAAGATGACCTATTTCGCATAAAAATTTAGGCAAAATAATTGTGAACAACAACATATCGCATAATAAGCTATTCATACATTAAACATAAATAAATAGCTACCACCATACAAAAGTGCCAAATGGTAACTCAAGCATTCATGCAATAACATATAAACAACTAAAAATTGTATATCACTTTAACATATAAGCAGAAATGGTCAAGAGATAAAAGTACCATTTATGACTGGTCCTACTCATAAGCTTCAAGCAACAATGATTTATCTCTCCTTGCTCTAACATCTACTAAGAGTACAGAAGTGCAACATCAGTAGTAGATATCAAATGCAAACATCAATAAATCTTGATCCATTCATTCACCAAAACCTCCTCTGAGGGTGCAAAAGTGCATGTTCTGAGGACAAGTTTTCGATAAAGTTTTGGACCCTTATCTAAATGCATGAGAAGGGTTTAAATACTACTTCCTAATTCTAATAATAGTTTATTTAAAAAACTTCAGGATGCGGTTTTCAAATGACCGCCCTTTTTCTAAGCAAAATTTAAAGCGAAAATTAAATTTAGAACTAAACTACTTTTGTATCTGGTCTTTAAAACTGCATGTATTCAACATTGGTTTAAGGAGAGTCGAGTGGCTGACTTCTGCTTTGAGCTGGGCTAAGAAAACGGAATCGATGAGTACTGGTACCACCTTTTCGGCCGCATTTATGATACACTTCACAATCATCCACTGACTATGCAGCTTCACCAAGTATGTCCAGTAACATTCCCAATTTAACCTGTTTAGTGCATGGATTGCCTTTCCCTTTTCTTGCGCTTTCTGCTTCCATTCCACCTCTAGTTGTACTTTGTTTGGTAAATACCCCCGGGTGGTTTTTTCAATTAAATTTTCTCTATGCAAATTCTTGTTTACACAGTCAATAAGAATGCTTGTTGTCGTGGCTGCTATTTCTGCCTCCCTGATTTGATCGTCCCACTTGTTGAAGAGCATCTCTTTATGATTCTCATTTATCCTGGGTGCGCCTGCTCTTTTTCCCTCATCCTCATCCTATCAAGCCAAGTACTCAGTTGCTTGTTTGTCAATCAGATCATATTCACTTCGTAAGTCGACCACTTGATTAGTGATCTTATCACTCATTTCGCAATAATCATTCCACTGTGACATCTTTTGTCCCAACACTTCTTGCTGCTGCAGTAGTTGTTCATTCAAAGAAATAGATTCTGAAATAAACTCTGTAAGCTTAGGGTCATCCCTATGCATTTCTTGTACATCCTGTAACTGTTTTCCCTTCTCGTCCAAACTTCTCTGATAACTTATCTGCATTTGTTGGAAGTCTTCCTGCAACTTTTCAAGCTGTTTGTGTGCCTCATTATTAGTATTGGCTTGTTGCAATTGTAGTTGCAGTAGCTATATTTGATCTTCTCGCTCTTTCAACAATTGTTGTACTTCTGATGCTTTTTCAATAGTCGCAAAGGCATATGCTCCTGCGATCTGGGATAGTTTGGTGAAATTTTCAGTCGGATTACTGGTGGGATCTTTCCATAAGACGTCTAATTGCTCAACATCCTGAGAGGGTGTATTTTCTAACTTCCTTTTCTTTCTTTGTCTTCTTACCACTGGTTTATGTTGGGGAGTATAAAATATGTAAAGAGGGGGAATTTCTTCTACATTGAGTAGAAGCTCAGAAGAAAGAGCAATAGGAATATGCTCTGTTTCTGAGACATTGCTGACTATGGTTGGGAACACTTCCTGTGCTACCTGTGTATTGCTCACAGGTGTTTTTGGGGCTTGTCCTTCAAGATTGATCCATTCGTTGAAGGTTTCCCATTCCTTATATAATTCTGTCGTGATGGGTGGTGCTTCAATGACGAGAGGATCTCTTTGCGGGGAGGTAATAACCTACTGTGGTGGAAATTCCATTCACTGATTGATGTCTTTAGCTGACTCCTCACTCCTATCTTGGTCGTTCCCGGATCTTTTAGAATGTTCAGGCATTTATTGTACAGACTTAGATTTAGATCCATTAGTGCTTGAATTCCCACTGAGACTAACGCTTGGAGTTGGTTCTCTTGCAGTCAGTCACAACTTTTTTAGAGGAACACTGGCTAGTCTTCTTTCCCTGTATACCATGAAATTTTGAAAGTCTTTTGGAGACAATTGAAATTGGGCTTCATGCAAAATTTCTTGAAGTGAACTTTTATTTTGGAATATATCATCAAATAAATCCTTTTTCCCAAAGAACACTTTTATCTTGACTGTAGTTGTGAAATTCTAGGCAGCCTCATTTGGGTCAAATGGTCTTCCTGGGAATTTAAATAGTTGTAGACATTTCATATTTTGTACTTCAGTGAATGTGTGACCTACATCAAAAAGCGAAAAGGCCCCACAAGCCATAGGAAACTGTGGCCATATAGCCTTCTTTTTGTCCTTTAAGTCTTTAGTTAGGCTGCCTTTTGAACAGGTTTGATATGCAATTTCTCGAGCTAAGAGCTTATCAGGGATATACAAAGGTAGAACATGAGGGGGTACAGTACTTGCAAAAACTCTAACATCTGTAAACAATTCTTCTCCGAACCATCTTGCGATGGGGAGGATATCTATCTGTGCTTCAGGTGAGCACCTCGGGGGTTCTTTATCATACAACATCCTATACAAGGGCAACATGAGTCCGTGACAAATCTGGTAGAAATATGGAGTGAACTGAGAGTCCCACAATATCTTATGGTAGACATGGATGGGCAAGGGGTCTTGATTTTTCCACTTCCAACCCATAACAGGGAATTTAGACACATAACATATGCGGCTAGGTAAAAAGGAGGATAAATCCTTTGAGACTTAGATCTTTTAGACGGTAACTGACAATGTGATTAGGTTATTAGACAAAATCTCGACCCAATCTACAATAGTGGCATTTGTGGCAGCATCTAGTAATGGTAACCATTCGGACGAAAATTTAATGATATCTGGCATTCCAAATAATCTACAGAGCATGGCAGCAGCAAAACAATATGGGGAGGTAAGGGAACCAGTACTGTACATACCGTGTTTATCTTTCTTGAGCGGTTCATATTTTCTGGACCAACCTTTGGTGGTATTCGACAGGTTCGGCTTCTCCACCACAAATTTTTCTATGAATTGCGTATTATAAGTTGCGTGCGGCTCAAGAAGATGATACATAAGCTTTAAATCATGTGCAGTGAATGACCCGATGAGCCCTTGACCATGAATCTTGAACTGTCTATTTTTCATTTCTGCGCTATCAAGTATCCACTTGATCATGTCTGTGTATGGGAGAATTTTGGGCGTCGCTGCTATCCGATGTAGGAATGAGCATGCTAGCTCTTCTAGGGATGCTTCAGAAGAGCCCTGTGAGCCCGCGACAATAACCTTCATTATTCTGGGATTTTCTTCTTCAAGTAGTCTGTACATGCCTTCCCGCATTGATATTCCTGCATCTCTGTTACAGGCTGTGTTTGTGTATAAGGGTGCCATTTCCTTCTCTTCGGAGCACTAAGCCTTGTTTTTCTTCCCCATTTCAACTTTTGTATTGCCTTGTATCGTCCTCCATTCTCCGTTCCTGCAATTCACAAGTGAAATGGAAATGAATGACCCGGGTGATGGGAGAGTTTTTGAATGCCGCAGACATAGCAAATACACCACCTTACGTGAAGTGATTCTTTGAAAAGCACGCATCCATATTTTATTAATAACTGGAAACTAACTCCTCTATTAGCATTTAAAGTGCGTAATTATGTGTCAGCGTATGGCAAGGAGCTTTTCTTGAATATTGTGCCCGAACGATCTGCGATGGAGCAATTTTGCGATTTGCTTCGCAACATCGTAGATCGCTCCATCGTAATTACGTAAAACCGCACAAATGTAATACCGCAGCGTTGGTCTGGCTTGACATCGCAAACATCACTATATCGCGATATCACAATTATCGCATATTGTAGAAGTTTATGCATGACAAATTTAGTTAACCTATTTTCCTGCGATATGCGATCTTGCGATCGGCGTCATCGCAAATCGGTAAATCTTGAAATTTTTCTTATAAGTTTTACTTATTGCGACCCGATAGTTGCTTTAATACCATAATCTCGCACATGCCGGGATTGTACTTGTATGGTGGGGTTCTACTACCATTTATACGATGCGTTTTAAAGATTTCTTCCTCATCATAAACTTTAGGTTTTAAGTATTCGAAGGAGTTTCCTAAACTTATGATGGTAACTTTATTTTGAGGAAAAGAAAGCTAAGCCCTACTCTTGCTTTTCCTAAATTTTAAATAAGGGTCCCCACACATTTAGTATTTTGGATAACACTTAAATGAGAAAGGGGGGGGGGGGGGGTTTCTGGTCACAACACCTACTTACATTCAAGTACATGTCAACTGTCTCAACACATGTGTATTAGTACATTGATCTTAAAACAATATCGTTTTTTCATGCAATCGTATAGATAGAAACTCATATCTTGAAACTTTTCAAACATTCAAACAAAAGATATGTGACATAATAGACACCAAACACTCAAGCACCATAGAGACGACATAATAAAAAATTCAAGCACTAAGTTAGATGACATAAGAAAATTCATACCTTAATGTATCTCACGAGAGGCTATCCTATCTTCACAATCAATCTAGACTAGCATGATATAACTTCACAACATATCAAATCAAGCATAAATAAGGTCATGATGTCCATAATACTGACTAGCTAACATGTTCAAATCATAAAGTCATAAACAATTGTCATTCACACATAGCAATGACATATGCATAGTTAGTGTAGATTAGGACAACACATTATCATAATTAGGTCGACTCATACCTAAATGTCATAACCCTACCCATTTGAATAGGCTAATCCAAATTAACATTATACATATAATATCAAGATCTTAGTTTCAATTACCATAACCATCATGCATATGACCACAATGCATATAACAACAAGTTATTATCCTTCATTACTAGCTGACACATGTACATATGATCACATTGATTAAATAACATATATCATACATGTACCAACAAAAACCATAGACTAACATACATTTACATAACCCTAATCCTAATAAAAATCGTTAACCAACTTACCTACATACTCACCATACAAACTTGTATGACGATCTACTCTTACCCTGACATTCAATGTTGCAACCTTTCTTTGATGATATGCATCTCCCACTCTATCTCAACCAACACATCAGCATCATAGCATTCCAACAACATCATGATGACCTAAAATGCATATAATGACCTGATGGAAAACAACCTTAACCATGAGAATGCATGCATAGAAAAATATAGACACTCACATAAATAAAATTACATCACCAACATACACTCATGATGACCACGTCCTGCAGCAACACCATCAATTTTCACATTGCGAACAAATTGCAACCATGACCATCACCATGCATACACAACAAGTACATTGACCAAAAGCATAGAGAACACATAAGAAACTAACATGTATGCATGACAAACACATTCCGCCCATTGAGTCAAAGGGTTGAACCATGCTCTGATACCACTCTATGGTATTAAATAACACTGAAAGAGAACAGAAACCAAACATTCCCCAAAGAGAATGGAACACACTCTAATACAATTTTGTAACACCCTCCTCCCACATTTCTCAAAGTAAACTGGCCAACCAGGGTAAAAATGTGATGAAGAGTTACTATGATATGATTCAACCTCCTAGATTACCTTCAGGAAGTGGAATCAACACAATAAACCTTACTAAACTTCCTCGGGAGCTACAGGACCCACAAGAGCTAAACCACCTCTCCAGGTGCCTAAGCCCTTAGTCAAATTTCCTTTTCACTAAAAAAATCCCAGCCACATGTACAAGCCTATATGTGAGCTACTATAGGCCTCCATTTTCTCCCTAAAGCATGCAAGGGAGAGACTAGAGTCTTTTTCAACCAGTTTTGTGCCAAAGCCAAAGATATTTAAGCCACCTTTTAAGGGCTAGGATCTTGGTGACTACCTAGAACTCAATGAGACTTTTCAAAACAACAAAGGGAACAAAGAAAAAGATTCTAAAAAAAAACGTGATCAAGGACTTCACCTAACTAAGCCCAACCATGTCATACATTTCGCCAAACACATGGCAATCATATAATATATAGGACATGAATGCTTAAGTAAACATAGGGGTTTGAAACTTATCTGATAATCACCAAGGAGGTCTAGTTCCCTCTCATAATAGATGTAATAACATATATTATTCCATTCATTCCTCAACCATTCATATATTACTCAAACATGTCAAGATCCATAGACAATGTACATCATATAACCAATTAATAACCAACATAGAAACCATGGACACTCAACATTAATATCACCATCATAATCAATACATATGCTTATAAATCACAATAGAAAGTACCTCATATTAATATATGAAAATACCAACCAAGTCAGGGGCTTCCACGTACCACCTAACCATATACTCGACTTAGCCAAATCTTTCTTTAGTTAGTCATCCTCATGCCATATTCTAGGCATGAATGTGGGATCTCATTGAATAGATCAACCGAAACCAAATCAAGGATCGAAGAGGCCAAACCACCTCAAACCTCAACCAATGATTCCACCTCATGATTGGATGCCACTAACCATAGCCAGATCAGTTTCTACCCAAGTTGTCCAGGGTTCCAGAGCATTTATTCCAACAAAGGATCTAGGAATAATAACTTAACCCACAACTGATGTTCAGCTTTGAGAGAGTTTTTCAAACCAAGGCTTCCAAGACTAATAGCTGATTCCACCAAGGGCTTCCAAAGCAATTTTCCATCAAATTCTTCAAGGATTAGTAACTCAACCCAAGTTGTTATGGGGCTTCCAAAGAATTTATCCAACCAAGGCTCCATGAACTAATAACTCAACCCATAACCAAAGAAACATGAGAACCAACTAGAAAATGAAAGATAAAACCCTCAACACCATGGCTATCCATGAAATGGCAAGGGCAAGAAAAACCATTGTCAATCCAAGAAATCTCCCATGTCAGTTACATATCATAACCAAGAAACCACATGCATGTGCCATGCATTCCAAAACTAGCAAAGAAATTAGACTGAAACTCGATACCTGAAAGAAAAGACCAGTGTAGCGGATGCTCCTAATGTCCTCTTGCACTTTATTGCTCTTCCTTTTCCTTCTTTCTCTAAATCCTAGGTATGCCACACTCCCCCAAGAGTGCTCCAAGAAAAATCTAAGTGTCTAAGAGTATGAGAGAGAGAATAGAGACAACTCCAAAGCTAAACTGACAAAAGTCTAAGAAAAATCTTGAGCCAAAGCTTGTGAACTAATCCTCAGAAGCTTTTTTATTAATTAGGCCTCCATTTCTTCATTTTCCATTATTTTCCTTCAATTTCCTCCTCACATGCAACCTGTAACCTTCCACCTTCCTTTTCTCCTAATTTCCATTAATTTCATAAATAATATGTCAATTAATGCCCCATGCCTTTCCAAATCATTTTCCATTGCCTTTGCCAATTTCCTCTTAGCCATAATTTATTAAATGAACACATGCTAGGTTGTTTTACTCACCATTTGCCTTGTAATACTTGTCCCATGACAATGGTCTTATATATTTTTACATGGATTTTTAACCAAGGTTGTTACAAAACTCTCCCTCTTGGGGGAACATTGTCCTTGGTATCCAATGTCGCCTATAAACTAGCAAACCACTAAAAAGAAAAACATATTGCCCATGGAGCTTTATAATCTAGCTCATTGCAGAATTTAAAATCAACACCTTCTAAAAACATGAAAATAATATCATTTACTGGAGCTTTATAACGCAACTAATTACAGAATTTACATTAACAATGCCATTTACTCAGACATAAAATAACCATACCCTCTATGGAGATTTATAAATCCAACTAGATATAGTATTTACAATAATATACACATATGGACATTTTCTTGACCAACAATTAAAAGGATATGATGTTTTCATCCGCAACAAGGGTATCCAGAGGCTCACACCTCTACCCTCAAAGTAGTACTTGGATTCACCTCCCTCCCAGGAAATCCAGAATCCACTACCAAATTCAAATATGCATCCAATGTCTAGTGCTACAATCTTGTGCCACTTGTACTCTCAATGAACATTTATTGACTCATTCTTCCAGGGCACACTCCCAATGTGCATATGATTCTATTTGGTAATGTTAATGACAAAAAACAATCCATCCCCTTCCTTCCCTTCTCTACTACATAGTTCCTTGGGCAATTCGGTCACCCTCTTATGTGGAGTCACACACTGTTGTTGGGAAAATACGGAATGACCCTATCCCACTCTAAGGGTGATAGTACCTCAGCAACAACTGAATGCAAAGCTATTCAAGATTACTTCTTTATGAGATGTAAGAGAGAGGAGGAAGAGATCCACTAACCGTTATCTTCCGCTAATGATTGATCCAATCTTCCCTCTTTGTTGCTTGCTCCCAGCTCCTTGCTCTTTCATTGGCCCAGCTACACGAAGATCCTGTAAAAGCACAAGAAAAGGAAACTACAAGAAGCATACATCCATAATTGATTCAAGGATTAGAATAAATCAAATATACAAGTATCAATACGCCACGGAGACACATGCATATAGAAGAACCTCAAATACTTTATTAATAGAAGAAGTAAAGTTCTGAGAGTGTTACAACCATAATAGGCCCAATCCAGCAACACCTCCCAGCAGAAAGAAATCTCCTCTTCACCTCCTTCAAGCAAATCACCCAATAGTTCTATACTCAAACTACCAACACTTCCTTACAGTCACAAGATTCCAGCCCCCCTAGACCTCATGAGAGAGCTCTATATATAGGAGTTTTGGAGAAAGGATGAGTCAGCTTGAGGTTGGCATGAAGCTAACTAGTGTCCTCTCCCACTTCAGTTATTCTTCAGTTCTTAAGTCCACTTGGAGGTTCTTGCTTCCACTTGGAGATCAAGACCCTCTTACTCATCAATAGGCGAATTCCTTGACCCAAGTGTCATTTTGGAAGCTTCCTGGGCATTTGACACATTGAGGAATGACTGTGCCACTTGGCCAATCTTGCCCAGCGCAGGTAGCCTTCATTGCTTTTGACATTCAGCGCAGGTACAGAGTGGTGCAGTTGACATTCAGCGCAGATGCTCAGTGGAGCAGTTGACATGATCCAGAAATAGCTTGTTTTTGAGTGTTTTCAGGTGGAGAACTGATTTTCAGTGCTGTGGTTTGCTGACCTTGTTCCTCTAGGGGTAGGAACAACATGTTTAGGGACTTTGGATCCCTCAGATTATTGACATTTCATGCTTCATGCTGTAAGGCACAAAAATGTCTATAACAGTTGCCCCCTAAAGTATGAGGTCGTTTATCGGGTGAAATGCTTTATCAGGAGGATCCGAAGTTCATTCAATCGCTGAGAGGCGCCCTGTAATAAATACAATACAATACATTATTTTTCATTCTGCTTTCATGATCTAGTTGAGGCGGGTATTCCCATGCTCAACTTTATAAATTCATTTTGGTACATATAACAGACGACCGTCTGATGGTAGACTGATAATTCTCTGCTGAAATTATCATCCTTTGAGTAGGATGATCATCTGCTGCAATAATGTACATATCAAATGTCTTTATATTTCCTGAATATATATCGCAGCCTGGATGGATGAAACTAGATCCGGGGTCTTCAAACTCGTTCGATCTTCACTCTATGTACAAGCCGATCCATGTGAGAATTGCGCTGAAGTCGAACATGGAAAGACATCGCTTGATTACCGGTCAATAATGTAAACCGTTAACAAGCGCGAGAGGAATCACCGATAATGATAATGACCCTCAAGGTACTACAGTACAATTCACATGGTGTGAATAAAAGACTTGGCGTCGAACACCACGCAAAATCTTCTGGTCGAAGGTCATTGATGTATACCTGTCGCCGGAAGTGAGAAACTTGCCATTGAGGCATGCAAGCTTCAAAGTACTGGGGGGGGTGTTCCTAGATCAACTTCTTGGATAATGAGCTGAAGTCGACAAGAAGCGATCTGTCAAAGGAGGGCCTTAATGAATCCCACATCAGTGACACGGAACGGAGCTAATGATTTTAGTGGAGGTGAAAACAATCTGTGAGATATGATTCAGGGTGGCGATCATGGGTGGATGAAGGATAATGTATGGCAGTGGATGGGACACGGTTGACTCTTTCTGAACAACATCTCTTGAACATATAACGACACTGATGTGATGGATCGGTAGCATTACCCCAAATGTGGATGGTTTGGCAAAGACCATGGTGATGAGACCGGTGAATGAAACAACCCAACCCGATGTGATATGGAGGACAAAGTGTCATGTTCAAGAGCGACTTGCTACCATTAAAGCTTTGAGGTTCTCCCAATTTTTCCCCAGTCATTTCTGACCAGTACCTCTTTATTTTTGTCAAGCTTGAGGAGGATAACATATGCTTGTTCTATAACCTGCCCTTCAGGCAAGCCCATCGCTATGTTTTAACGAGCCTAGCGATAGGGAAACTCGTTCTCGTCTAAAGACAAGTTTGTCACTATTTAATCATTTTAACGAGTCTAACGACAAAGACAACTCGGTCCTTTTCATTTTTAGAGAGTCTGAAAAGTTACGGAAAGTTAACTCCAAAATTCCTTTTTCGTCATCTAATCCCTTAAGTCTGAAAAAGTATAAAACAATACAGAAGGGATGAGTTTTCGATAATTTTAACGAGCCGAATAAAACAAGCACTCGACCTTTTTGTGAAATAATCCCTCAGGTCCAAAAAGATTAAAATCTAGAGAAGGGATAGTTCTTCCGGTCACTTTAACGAGCTAGAAGGCCAAAACTCGGCAAACTTTTCATATTTTACGAGTCAGATGAAAAGAGCTCAAAGAAGACTCGTCTTTCGAGGAACGAGTGATAAACAGGGGTAGCAGCAGATTCCAGGTATAGGTTGGAATTTTCCAATCATGGCAGTGTCACAAGGATGGCTAAGTGAAATCATTCTTCGCAGCTGTTCCTCAAAATGGGTAAACAATCATATGGGGGTGAACGATCGGCCAAATGGAATGGAGGTGGCAAGTGCAAACACGACCAAGGCTTTTTATGGCTAATAAATTTACGATCACAATGGTTATTTACCGGAATAGGTTCATTTTTTATTTAAAAATGAGCTTAAACTTTGGGGGAAACATTGCTCACTGCTTTTATTTATTTTTTAACGAGCATGAAGACCGCGTTAAAACTGCTCGGATCTTGCGTTTATTTTTTAACGAGCATGAACTTTATGCTAAAACTGCTCGATCTACCAGTCATAAGATAAGAAATGTCTCCTGTGAGATATCTATTTTTTATAGAGCTTCATCTTCACTAAGCTTTGCTCCCTCTCATCCTTTCTTTATGCAAGTTCGGACACGGCTAATCCTAAAAACAGATAAATAACCGCTCCTAGCTTGCACTCCAAAAGGTTTGCATGCCCCCAGGTATAAAATACAATTTCAAGGCTGCCCTTCCTCTCCCCCACCTCTATTTTTCTTTGGGTATTCACAGCTACTTGTCGTCTTGCCAATCTAATGCTAACGATACTTATCTTCTCGTTATTCTTAACGGGTCTTATGCGGTACTTGTCTTCCCGTCGGCCCAACTTTTGACAGCTCTTTTGCAAGATCGCAAGAGAACAGCTACTTGCGACAAGAGAACAGCTACTTGCGACAAGAGAAGAACACTACTCAAAGACAAAATGTTAATGTTATTGAGGGAGGCTTGCCTCTTTCTGGTTACCCAAAGATTGTTTTGTTAACACCATCAAACGAAAACATTTCCTCGGCATTGCCCACCGAAGTAGACAATGGTGAATGACTGTTGTCAAACAAGTAACCTTAACAAAAGAATCCTATCCCAGAACAACCCCTCTTCCAAATACGGACGGGGTATGGACTAGTCATATTCTTTCGCGGAAATTCTACATTATACCCAGGGTTTCCTTTGCCCAAAGCAGACCAGGATGCATGCCCCCTGGGTTCCAGTCCCATCTTTCCGAATCACTCACACTCATCGGGAAGGAGGACTGGGGGTGGAGACATTTCTTGAGTGAATAGACCATTGAGGGTTGGTATTTGACTATTTGCGATGCGCGATCCTGGAAATGAAAGTTGGTCTACGAGCTTGACCACCCTTCCTTCGTGTGGAAAACACATTACTCTAAAGAGTAGGGAGACTATAGCTCCCATGCAATATATATAGTCTCGTCCAAGGAGTAGGTTATAATCCAAGGGTCCTTGAATGACCATCACGTTCATTTGAATGGTCTTCCCTTTCAATGTAACAGGTACATTGGGGAGGATGCCTAATAGTCGACTCGTTCCTTTATCAAAACCCGAGAGATTTCTTATCTCAGGAAAAAGTGCCGGGGAACCCAGTGCTTTCCAAGCAATAGAGGAAAGGATACTCACAGATGCCCCTTCATCAATGATAGTCCCAGCCATCACCATTCTATAAATTTGGACTATGATTCTGAATGGTATACTGGCTGGCAACCGGGATCTGCCTAGTTGGTTCCAATCAAAGGACACAACCAGGTTGCTTGGTGGTGGGACCGAATACACGGCCGAATACGACCCTGACGATGTTCCTTCCTGCGATAAAGGAATGGGCGCATTGCCCTGATGCTCATCAGAATCTGTGTTGATGAAAAGAATCTGGATGGTGTCATCCTTATTCTCTTCAGTGAGGGTGTCATTTGAAGATGAATCTTCAGTGACGGTGTCATTTGAGGATGAAACCTCTGAAGGAAGAACCGGGTCAACTGCCGTATCGACCTTTAGACTTTTGTCTGGTCTGGATTCAGTAGGTTCATTTTCAATGACTGACGCTTCAGCCGACCACTTGAGCGGGCCAGCTGTATTTTCAACCAACGAAGGACTTGGCACGAGTTTTTTGTATCCAGGAGGAAGTCTCAACGGTGAAACCGGGCGATCTTCCAAAACTCTCTTCGCTTCATCTAAGAAGGGACAACGGTGGATGGCGTGATCGCCTTCACACAGTCTACAGGGGGATCTTGCTCCCCCCTTTTGTCTTGAACCTTCACTTTCGCTGGTTGATGGTAAGCATTCAACATGGCTATCAGAGGTTGATGCTCCCGAATTGTGCAACCGAGGGGACCAGTCCCTTAGTATCCGGGGAATACAGGGACAATCTCTATGGAAGTGATCTCCTCTACATATGATGCATGGAAATTTAGGCCCGGTCTGTGCTGTGTGTGGATTTTTGTTAGATGTCTTTTGCTTGCCCCCAGTCGCCTTAGGCTCCTTCTTCTTCTTCTCTTTCTTCTTCTTTTCCTTCTTCTCCATGGGAGCTTGGCTTTTGCCAGCTCTACTTTTTGAAGATGAAGGATTGGAGGAAGAGTTATAGGAAGTAGAAGGCTGGTGGGCAGCTCTAGACTCATCTAACCGTTGACTCGACTGTTCAGGAACCATGGTGTTCTGAACTACATTGGTTGAGAAAAGCCAAATAGGCAGGCCAATTTTCAGTCCTGGAAGCGACAATGTGGCCATGTGGGGCGCACCAACTTCTCCCCAAGAGGAGAAAGGACTAGGATTTCCATCATGTGGAATTCCTTGGTTGGGGCATTCCATGTTCTCAACCTACAGATCAATGCGGGAATAGAAGGTGATTATGTTCCGTTTAAAATAAATTTTATAACGACGCTTAGACACAACTTGCTTTTTCACTTTTTAAGAGTCGAGAAAAAAGCTAAAGATGACTCTAGTCTCCTTCGATGTTTTAACAAGCCCGAAGTGACAAATGCTCGGATGGACTTTTTCAGTTATAGAGTTTGAAAAAGGCCAAAAGAAACTGCTCTGGAGTTCTAGGCAGAGGGTGTGCCAAACTTTTCGCAAAACCACAGAATACGTTTTACGGTACGAGTGGTCGATCTTCATGAATGCTGTGTTCACTACATTGCGATCAGTAGGGCGGCCGACATGGTTTCCTATGGATAAAGGCTTTGATCCTATAGGGGTCTCCCAATATATACGCGACGGTACGTGGGAGCACAAGTCCGTATTGATACTTATCGCTTCACCGTGGAGGAATCACCCAACCACTCAACGCTAAGATATCATGTTTAACGACGCCGGAACACGTCTCTAGCTTAGACCTCTATGTGTTTGCGTTATGTTTCAATGCGTTGTTATGTAAATTCAATTTATTTTAAGGTTGATCTTGTTTAGCAGTTTTCCTTTATGGATCACCACGAGATGTATAGTAACACTCCTAAATGCAGTCTAAGATGATAAGCAAGCTTTTCAATCTTTCAACTTTGAAAATCTTAACTACTGAGGGAAAAGAAAGATAACATCTTTTCACACAGATCATAGAGCACACACTAATGCATTTTTCCCTAAATCAACATGCAAATTGTCATAATGCACATGCACAATGCAAGTATTTCTTTTCTCTTTCTTAATGTTTGTGCGACACAAAAAGAAAGCTGTTGTATAATTTCGAATTCAATTTCAAGTGAAAGCAAACAAGCTTGTCCAAAATCAAAAGACACCTTAAGATTTACTTGTTTCAACACTAGAAATATATAAATTCAAACCATATGATGAAAGCGAAAGCTCAATCAGCTATGAACAGCAAACAAACTAACTCTTAAGATCAAAACGACACTTAATCACAGGTCTAGATCTAAGAGGCCACAACAAGACTAGTTCACTTTCGTTATGGGAAACTGTAAATGTACAAGAAATACACAAAGAACAAACACAGTTTCTTTATACAACCGAGGCAGAATAGTGGCAAGGAAAGTTGGTTTCAGATAGGCACATTGACTGGTAACAAGCAGCAAAAACAAGAGTGAAAACAGGGCAAGAAACAGCAGGAAACCCCAGTAGCACAAGGCAAGACTGGTCCAGCGCAGGTGGTACACAGGCAGTTTGACCTTCAGCGCAGGTAGCCCCTTCAGGAACTGCGCTGAAATGCAGACAGCCTTCACATAGCCTGCACTGAAGAACGAAACTTTCGTTTCTCTTGGTTTCTGGGTCACAGATTGCTCAAAAATTCATAGTTTTTGGCCAAATCAGAAGCTATCAGTCAAGTACACACTAAGGGATGAAAAGGAGGATGAAAAGTTATCACTAAGAGCTTATTAGAGTCCTTGTGGATCAGCTCTTCAAATCATAAACTTGCCCAGAAACTGAGCTAGAATAGCTGCCCTCTACTTTGCATTTGAAAGATCCAAATGCAGTTCGATTCGGTACTCCCTGTGTTTATGAAATGAATAGCAAAAACACAAACAACCAACAAGATACGATCCCCAGTGGAGTCGCCAAATTGTTGTTGGGAAAAATATCCAATACGGAATGACCCTATCCCACTCTAAGGGTGATAGTACCTCAGCAACAACTGAATGCAAAGCTATTCAAGATTACTTCTTTATGAGATGTAAGAGAGAGGAGGAAGAGATCCACTAACCGTTATCTTCCGCTAATGATTGATCCAATCTTCCCTCTTTGCTGCTTGCTCCCAGCTCCTTGCTCTTTCACTGGCCCAGCTACACGAAGATCCTGTAAAAGCACAAGAAAAGGAAACTACAAGAAGCATACATCCATAATTGATTCAAGGATTAGAATAAATCAAATATACAAGTATCAATACGCCATGGAGACACATGCATATAGAAGAACCTCAAATACTTTATTAATGGAAGAAGTAAAGTTCTGAGAGTGTTACAACCATAATAGGCCCAATCCAGCAACACCTCCCAACAGAAAGAAATCTCCTCTTCACCTCCTTCAAGCAAATCACCCAATAGTTCTATACTCAAACCAACAGCACTTCCTTACAGTCACAAGATTCCAGCCCCCCTAGACCTCATGAGAGAGCTCTATATATAGGAGTTTTGGAGAAAGGATGAGTCAGCTTGAGGTTGGCATGAAGCTGACTAGTGTCCTCTCCCACTTCAGTTATTCTTCAGTTCTTAAGTCCACTTGGAGGTTCTTGCTTCCACTTGGAGATCAAGACCCTCTTACTCATCAATAGGCGAATTCCTTGACCCAAGTGTCATTTTGGAAGCTTCCTGGGCATTTGACACATTGAGGAATGACTGTGCCACTTGGCCAATCTCGCCCAGCGTAGGTAGCCTTCATTGCTTTTGACATTCAGTGCAGGTACAGAGTGGAGCAGTTGACATTCAGCGCAGATGCTCAGTGGAGCAGTTGACATGATCCAGAAATAGCTTGTTTTGAGTGTTTTCAGGTGGAGAACTGATTTTCAGTGTTGTGGTTTGCTGACCTTGTTCCTCTAGGGGTAGGAACAACATGTTTAGGGACTTTGGATCCCTCAAATTATTGACATTTCATGCTTCATGCTGTAAGGCAAAAAAATGTCTATAACACACACCTTCCAAGTTCCATGGGCATCCCCTTCTCTGCTCCACAACCCCTCAGGGGATCCCTCCCTTGGCAAGGTTTCCTCGCATCAGAAGGTCCAAAAACCAAGACATATCCCTACCTCAAAACCATCAAACCAGTAATAGCATGCTGATGGAAATAAATTGACATTATTGGGTACTAGTGTCCCACAATGGCCTTGCTCCTGAAGTGATTTACCAGCATACTACTACATTTCACAATTCCTTTTTTCATTGCTACTAATGCTTGAAATTAGTTTTCGACAACCCATCCGTGAATTTCTATGCTTTCCTGTACCAAGCACATAACTTCCATTAGATTTAAAATAAATTGAAAAAAACTAAAATCATATCGCATTGGTAGCCCATCAATAAAGTACATCTGCAATCATGTTTACTTCCTGTCACAACAAGTCAAACTAGCTCTTGACCAAATAATCATGTATAAAAATGTCACATCCGGTTAGATCAAAATTCAACCATCATAGTAAAAATCATAGCTCAAATACATAATTAGAACTAAAATAAAATAAATATACTTATCCTTTAACCGATCCATTTCATATGCACACTAGATTGGTTACGATACCTTCTCTTCAAGCATGTACACGTACACATAGTGTACACCACACACCATACAATACATGCATCTACACTTGACATACAACACATACACCTACACCTAGCATAAATCACGAGACATACACCTACGTCCAATCTACAACACACAAACCTACATGCGGTCTACAACCCAACATAATACATATGCCTACATTCGGTGTACAACACAATACATATGTACACAAAGTACAACATGATGAATACACATGTCATGATACCACACCTACACAATGCACATGCATAGTACCACATGCCCGCAGCACAACATGTACGACATGCACAAAATACCACATGTACACCAATACCATATGTACAACATGTACACAATAACACCTGTATACAACACCACCTACATAACGTGTGAATAACTATTGGAATTATGATACAGGTGTTGTCCTTGATGGCAACTCACTCAGATGAGAGATCACAGTGCAGTAGGTTAACAACAAAGAATTATAGATCAGACTACAAAGAATTAAGAAAGAGAGGTATATGCAGGTTCACCTTGACCAAGCTGCGTATTCATGGAGGTTCACAAAACAAAAGGAGCGTATAACATACACATGCACTTTCACAAGAAGGAAAGCGCATACATGTTGGAAAACTAAGTTTTTCGTCTGAGGTATTTGGTCCAAGGAATTTTGATCCATGGTAATGGTACAAGCTATTTGGTCTGAGGTATTGACCCTAGGTATTTGGTCCAAGGTATTGGTCCTAAGTGGTTTTGGTCCATGGTATTGAGAAAGGCCTAAAACTATAAAAATAGGAGAAGATCATTAGGCCAAGTGTGCAAGTATTAAATATCTGATGAAGTGTGAGATCCAGTATGTAGGTTATGGGTTTCTGATGCTTTGCTTGATATGAACCAAGGATGCACCTATGTGGATGATGATGGATTATGAATCAGGATCTTAAGTCTTGGAATGTATTATCATTATGTGGTTTCATCATGGATAGACTAGATCTGAATTACTGATGCGTATTTTATTCTATAAATGTTATGATCTGGGTATGACTGATGTTTGGTATAGTTGCAAAGTTATGAGTAAATATTTGCAGATCTATACATGGGTTTGCTTTGGAAAAAGTGTGCATACACGCTGGTTTGGCTCATCATAGTAGTATATACATTATGAAATATGATATCTGAATTTACAGTTGGTTGTTGCAGAATTCTGGGTTTTACTCTATGTTTTGGTGACTGTATTTTGATGACAGGCCTTCAGTGATTCAGTTATCGGATTGATGATTAAGTATTCAATGATTGGGTAATGCAATGGTTGTATTGTAGTGGTGATTGATTTTCAGCTTCAACGTTGTTGATGGGTCCATTATGAAAATTGGATGAAACGTGGCCTTCAGATTATGGTTTTGTGTTCCTGAAGTATCCAGTATGAAAATTTATGAAACGTAGTCCCTGGAAGAAGAGAGAAGGTCGTAGCCTTCTGTAGGCCGACGCGTATGTACTGATAAACATATCAGTTAGTACATGAGCTAGGGGGTTGGAGCTCCCTTCTAGTAGTAGCTGGAAAACGAGTGAAGGTTGGAGCCTTCAGTAGGTCGGCGCCTACATACTAGTAAACAGATCGGCTAGTACAAGAGCTAGGGGGTTGTAACTCCCTTCCAGTAGTAGTTGGAGAACAAGAGAAGGTTGTAGCCTTCTGCAGGTGGGTGCCTTCATACTAGTATGAGTCTACACGAGTACAAGATTGTAAACATGTTTTTCTTATATTGAAAGGAAGACAACAGCAAGTGGTTTTTGTCCCGCATTGGGTTTCCACCTTATATCTTGGTGTTCATGTGTGTTTCTTATGTGTGATGGTCTGTTCTATGTTTACTGCACCTAGTTACTATTTATATGGTTAATGAAGTACTAATGCACTGATTACAGATCAACATATCATTAATTAACTGAATCATAAGTTTGCTGGATATACGCTAGTTTCCTTAAACACAGTTACGTGTACACGCGGGTTACCTTCATTGAATTAGCGTATATGAATTTGAGTATGCAAAAATAAAAATATTATTGACTTGACTAATACTTATCACCCCCCCCCCCCCCCCCCCCCCCCATCTCATTATTATTTCCAACAATTGGAATCAGAGCAGGTCCTTTGGTAGAAGCTTGAGTGCCTGAAGGAGATCCGTAGAAACAATGGGAAAGAATCTAAAGAACAAAGCAACTTAGAAGAAGAACACAACTCAAAGGAATGGTGATAGTAGGAGAGAAAATTGGCCGTTAGATGGAAGCAAGGATTCAGATTCCAAACCATCTCAAGATGAACAAGAAAATAAAGTATCAGATAAAATCATAGATCAACAAGATCTATTTAACGAAAGGGAGTGTGCCCTCAAAGAAGAAGTTACCAGATTAAAAGCTCAGCTAGAGTGTGCCTTCAAAGTATGTCAATTGCTGCAGGATGAAGTGATATCATTAAAAAATAAGCAGAATGAAGAACTACCTCAAGTAGATAAAGAACAAGAAAATGAGATTCTAAAATTAAGGTAACAAGTGGAAGAAGGAAGAAAGGCTGAAGTAATCTTGAAGAAGCAATATCTGGAAAAGGAAGAAGAAAATCAGGTTGAGGTAAATATCTTAAAAGGTAAATTAGAAGAAAACGATAAAATATTACAATTTCAAGACAGTACTGAGATTTTGGATGATATTCTTAGTAGTCAATGATCTCTTGCTATCAAAACTATTCTTGGTTTTTATGAATCTGCTGAAGGTGAATCTAGCTCACAGGGTGAGGCAAGGAACTCTAATGCAAAACCTGAAATGCTCAACAAGGAGATAAGAGGTCAACCCCATCAACAACCAAGGAAGGAAATCCTTCAAAGAAAATCTTTTACTCCAAACTATGGAAGTGATAGTCGGTTATTTTTCTCAGATGAATAATGTTGAGTGGTATGTATGTAATAATCTTGGACATGTTGCAGTGAGATGTAGAAGTAGAAAGGTTCAAGACCATCGCACAAAAAGATCATCACGTTCCAGGTACTTTATGTTGGCATTATGATTCAAGTGTTGTCCTTGATGGCAACTCTCTCAGAGGTTGGTACAGGTACTCAGAGGTTGGTACAGGTGATGGCAACTTAATCAGAAGACAGATCTTAGTACAGCATGCCAAGGAAGTTCATATACGCAGGTTCGTTAAGCCCAAGTCGCGTGTACACGCTAGTTGGATTCAGAAAAAGCGCGTGTATGTGGAAAAGTACCTTTGGTCCATGGTGGTTAGTCCTTGGAAGTTGTGCCTATGGTTTCGGACCATTGTGTCTCGACGGGCGTGTCGATCTCTAGTTTTGAAGTTGATGGTATTGTATTACTATGGTTTTGGCTCTTGGTATTGAGCAAGGCCTAAGGCTATATAAGGAGAAGAAGATCATTAGGCAAAAATATCTTTCGACAAGGCTTGAATATCTAAGAGAGAAAGAGATCTGATATGCAGGTTCTGGGTTGCTTGATCTAAGCCAAGGAGAGATCACATCGGTTGATGGAAGACTAGATCTAAGGATAGATCGGGATCTAATGGTTTGAACTGCACTATCATGATATGGTTGATTATGCGTAGATCTGCATACTGTCGCAATGTTATGTTCTGGGTCTAACTAATGTCTGGTACAGCTGCAAATTGAGAAAGTTTATTTTTAGATCTGTACGCAGGTTGGCTTCGGTAAAAGCGCGTGTATATTCGGGTTTTGCTCATTGAAGTAGCGTATATCTTTTGAAGCTTGATTTTGGGTTTACAGTGGGGTCTGACTGTTATTGCAGAGTTCTGTAGTCTGCTCTGTGTTCTGGTAACTGGTGATTGACAGGGTTCAGTGGTTCAGTGATTCAAAGTTTGGTTGTTTTATGCTTCAATGATCTGTTGTGGAAATTGAATGAATTGTGGTCTTCAGATTGTAATGTTGTGCTTCAGGAATATCCAAGTCTGAAAATGTATGAAAAGTGATACCTGAAAGAAAGAAGATTGTAGGTCAGCACCTACGTACTAGTATCTTGGCTAGTACAAGAGCAAAGGGGGTTGGAGCTCCCTTCCAAGGAAGTTTGGAGAACGAGAGAAGGTTGTAGCCTTCTGCAGGTTGTAGCCTGCGTACTGGTATAAGGCTGCACCAGTACAAAAGATTGTAAACTGAAGTTTCATATTAAAGAAAGATAGAGACAACTTGCAGCAGGTGGTTTTCACCCACATTGGGTTTCCACCTTATATCTTGGTGTTCATGTGTGTGGCTTTTGATCTGTTCTGTTATACTGCACATGTTTACTGTTAATGTGGTGAATAATGTCCTGATGCACTTAACTGAAGAATAAGCTAACTAAATTGTGAGTTTTCTTCTTATACGCTGTTTTACTTAGTCACAGTAGCGTGTACACGCTGGTTCACTTAACTGAAGTAGCGTATATGTTTCTGAGCATTGAAAAGTTTGATTGATCTGATAATACTGATTCACCCCCTCCTCTCAGTATTATTTCCAACAATTGGTATCAGAGCAGGTCCTTCAGAGAAGCTTGATCGCTTGAAGGTAGATCATTCATCATGAGCAACTACGAGAAAGAAGCATCAATCAGGCCACCGGTTTTTGATGGAACAAATTTCAATTATTGGAAGGTAAGAGTTACTGCATATCTTCAATCTCTTGGTACAGAAGTTTGGAACATTGTAGAAACAGGCTATGCTTTTCCTTCAGCTACTCCTACAGATCCAGCTGAGAAAAAGACATATGAAACAAATGCAAAAGCAGTCAGTACTCTATTAGGAAGTATATCCCAAACAGAATTCATGAAGGTCATGCACTTCAAATCAGCAAAAGAGATATGGGACAAAATGATCACTAGCTATGAAGGAGATGAACAGGTAAAGCAAGCTAAACTTCAAACTCTCAGGATTCAATATGAGACTCTCAAGATGTATAATGATGAAAGTGTGGCTAATTATTTTCTTCGGGTAGATGAGATTGTTAATTGTATGAAAAATTTGGGTGAAGAAATAAAAGAGACTATAGTAGTTCAAAAGATTCTAAGATCATTATCCCCCAAGTTTGAATCTAAAGTATCTGCAATAGAAGAAAAGGAAAATCTCAAAGTTCTCACTATGTCTCAGCTACATGGAATTCTAACTGCTTATGAAATGAGAAAGGGAGGTCCATCAGACAGAAGGGAAGCTGCTTTTAAGGCATCAGGAAAAGAAGATTACTATGAAGCAAGCCATGTTCCAGAAGAAGAGGAAGAAGAATCAAATTTTGTCAGAAATCTTCAAAGGGGTGCTGGAAGGTTCAGAGGTAAGCTACCTTTCAAATGCTTTGCTTGTGGAAGAGTAGGTCATTATGCTGCAAAATGTCCTTATAAGGATAAAGGAAAAGAACCTGCTAGATGGAACAAGAAACAAAGTGCAAATAAGAAAAGCTACTACACCCATGAAGATAGTGATGGCTTATCAAACAGTGATGAAGATGAACAAGGTAATAAATATAAGCTGTTAATGGCATTTGAAGATGATGATTATGAGGATGCTGTAGATGTGGATAATCTCTATAATGAAATTACTAGACTCAAGAGATGCATAGAAGAAAAGAGTGTGATCATTGATACTTTGCAATTTCAAATTGATGAAAAGGAAAAACATCTTGAAAAACTAGAAGGTGAAATTGTTGGTCTCAGAAAAGAAATTGAGAAAACAAAAGCTATTAATCTTAAGTTTGTCAAAGGATCTGAAACTTTGGATGAGATTATCAATGTGCAGCGGTCTCCTCTAAACAAGACAGGTTTGGGCTATAATGGAGAAACCTCTCAAGCATCCACCTCAAAAAGTTATCTTGATGCAAGAAGAAATGAGCAGAAGAACAATGAAGATAATCAGGTAAAGCAGGGACGAATTACAAACAGAAACTATCAGGGACAATCCTTCTTAAGGGTGAACAAAAACTACAACCAACCACAGGTAAAATCTTCTCAGTTTGGCACAAGAATAGATGAAAATAGAAATTACAATCAGTTGGCTGGTAGATTCAATAACCGCAGAAGCTTCTTCAATGGACAATGCTTTTCTTGCCATAACTTTGGTCACAAAGCAGCTCAATGTGTTGCATATAAAACAATCATGACTAGGGAAGCTCAAAAACAAAGAAGTATGACAGGGATTACAAAGAGGACCAATAACAACTTTTCGGTTCTTGAAAATGAAGTTGAATGTTCTATTTGCAATAATTTTGGTCATAAAGAATCTGAATGCAGGAGCAGGTTTCAGGAGAAAAAGGAACAAGCCACGAGCACCAAAAAATGGAGAATAAAGGAACCTCAGACAGAAAGATGTGGGATAGCTTTTTATGCAGAAGGACAGGAAAATCTATGGTACATTGACAGTGGATGTTCGAAACATATGACAGGTGATAAAGAAAAACTTGAATCTTATTCTACTTTAGAAAAGGGAAAGAAAGTTTCTTTTGGAAATGATACTCCTGCAACTATAAAAGGAAAAGGTATTGCTCCTTTGAAGGAAAAGGTCAAGGCTGGAAATGTTTTGTATGTTGATGGATTGAAGCATAATCTACTAAGTGTCAGCCAGATGTGTGATCAAAAAACCGAGGTTATTTTCAGATCGAATGGATGTCTTGTTCGTGATCTTGATACAGGTAAAACAGTTCTCAAAGGCAAAAGAACTCCAAATAATCTGTACATATTTGAAGAAGGACAACAACAATGCTATCTTAGCAAGGATGAAGAGCACTGGTTATGGCATCGAAGGTTGGGACATCTAAGCTTCTCACAAATAAGGAAAGCATGCAAATATCAGGCAGTTCGCGATCTTCCAGATATCAAAATTCCAGACAACACCATATGCAAATCTTGTCAGTTTGGAAAGCAAACCAGAACTAACTTTCCAGAGAAGGAAGGATCAGCTAGCTTGCCTCTTGAGCTAGTCCATACAGATGTATGTGGTCCATTTAGGAAAAGGACACCTCGAGGAGAAGAATATCTGATATTATTCATTGATGATTTTTCAAGGTTTGTTTGGTTAGGGCTTATGAAGCACAAAGATGAAGCATTCGAAAAATTCAAATCCTTCAAAGCATTGGCTGAAAATGAATCAGGACACAAAATTAAGTGCCTCAGATCTGACAGAGGTGGGGAGTTCACATCAAATGAATTTTTCGATTTCTGTGATGAACATGGGATAAGAAGAGAATTCTCTACAGCTAGAACTCCTCAGCAAAATGGGGTTGTGGAAAGAATGAACAGAACTATCCAACAAATGGCTCGTGCTATGCTCGATGAATCAGGTACTCCTGCAACCTTCTGGGGTGAAGCTGCACATGCTGCTGTTATCATTCTTAACAAAACAAATGTCCGAGTAAACAGCACTCAAACACCTCATGAGCTTTGGAGTGGTAAAACTCCTTCCGTGAATCATTTCAAAATCTTTGGGAGCAAATGTTATATTAAGAATACTGATGAGCAACTTGGCAAACTTGAACCTAGAGCAGATGAGGGCATTCTTCTTGGTTATTCTCCACATAGCAAAGCATACAAGTGCTACAATAAAAGACTTGGCAGAATTGTTGACAGTATTGATATAGTGGTTGATGAGAAGGGATATATTCCTAGGCAAGTTCATCATGAAGACATTGAAGAAGATGAAGGTTACTCTCAAAGGCGAAATGATGAAGAAGAAGAACCTCAAGAAGAAGAAGAATCTCAAGAAGAACCAGAGGAGCAGACAAGAATAGAAGAGAAGACTCCATCCAGATATGTCCAAAAGAATCATCCAGAAACTCAGATTGTGGGGCAGAAAGAAGCAGGAGTACAAACAAGAAGGACACTTGCAGAAGCTTCAAGCTACTTGGCTCTACTCTCCTCCATTGAACCACAAAATGTGAAAGAAGCATGCAAAGATGAATGTTGGGTCAAAGCAATGGATGAAGAACTTGAGCAAATCGAAAAGAACAACACTTGGGAATTAGTTCCTAGACCAAAAGATAAGAATGTAATAGGAACAAAATGGGTCTTCAAGAATGAATTAAATGAAAATGGAGAAGTAATTAGAAACAAGGCCAGACTTGTTTGTAAAGGGTATGCACAGCAAGAAGGAATAGATTTTGAAGAGACCTTTGCTCCTGTGGCAAGACTAGAGGCCATCCGAATGTTCCTTGCTCTCTCAAGCTTTCAAAACTTCCAGGTATTTCAAATGGACGTGAAATCAGCCTTCCTGAATGGAGACTTAGAAGAAGAAGTATATATTGAGCAGCCAGATGGTTTCATTCTTGGGAATGATCCAAACCTTGTATGCAGATTGAAAAAGGCACTCTATGGGCTCAAACAAGCTCCAAGGGCTTGGTACTATCGGTTGGACAAATATCTTCACCAACAAGGCTTTTCAAAAGGATCAGCAGATAGCAATCTCTATATAAAAGTTGAAAATAACAAATTGCTAATTCTTGTTGTTTATGTAGATGATATTATTTTTGGCAGCAATGAAGAGACTATGAGTCAAAACTTTGCCTTGGTTATGCAGAAAGAATTCGAAATGTCACTTCTTGGAGAATTGACATATTTTCTTGGATTGCAAATCCAACAAAATGAAGGAGGTATCTTCTTGTCTCAAACCAAATACCTCAAGCAGATCTTGAAGAAGTATGGCATGGAAGAGTCAAAGCCAGTTTGTACACCCATGGTTACAGGATGCAGCCTCAGTGCTAATGATGAATCAGCAGCAGTTCACCAACCCACTTATAGATCCATGATTGGGAGTTTGCTTTATTTGACAGGTACTCGACCAGATATTACACATGCAGTAGGAATGGTTGGAAGATTTCAAGCCAACCCAAAGGAAACTCATCTTCAGGCAGTCAAAAGAATCTTCAAATATCTTCAAGGGACCCAAAACTATGGCTTATGGTATCCTAGAAATACAGATCTCACTCTTCATGCTTACACAGATGCAGATTGGGCTGGAAGTGTGGATGATAGGAAAAGCACAAGTGGTGGTGCTTTCTTCATGGGTTCCAGATTAGTATCTTGGTTCAGCAAGAAACAGAGTTCGATTGCCTTATCTACAGCTGAAGCAGAATATGTGGCTGCGGCATCTTGTTGCACACAACTTCTTTGGATGATGCAGACCTTGCAGGACTTTCAAATCACTTGCACTCCACCAGTTTCTATCTTGTGTGATAATACTAGTGCAATCAGCATTTCAAAGAATCCAGTCATGCACTCAAAGACCAAGCACATACCAATCAAGTACCATTTTCTCCGGGAACAAGTGCTTGAACAGAAGGTCAAGTTGGAGTATGTTCCTTCTAAGGAACAAGTTGCTGATATTCTCACAAAACCACTACCCAGGGAAACTTTTGAATATCTCAGACAAAAGCTGGGAGTAGTTGATGCTTCATCCTACTGTTGAAGCTTGTCTGTTCTACAGAAAAGTTGGTATACGCTTGTTTCAGAGATTATATCCGCGTACATACGCTGTTTTATGCGGGAGAAATCGCGTATATGAAGTTCTGAACGGCAAGGGAAAACTCTGGAGTTCTGAACAGCAATGGGAATGTCAGAATTCTTCAGGCACAGTTTCAGGGGGTGCAACAGGCACAGGTTCAGGGGGAGCAGCTTAAAAGTCTCATAAAGCATTGTTGGCATTCAGATGTTTTGGTTGTTGGTTTCAGGAGAAGGAGCTCAGAAAGAAATCCTGGTTGCTGATCTAACAAGATGTTCATCAGATGCTGCTGGTGCCTTTCCTAAGTCTTGGTCTAGATCTGTTGTCTCTATGTCATGTATCTCTCTTGTCATATCTCTTTTATGGTGTCAAGGTCATGTAACGGCCTATGTTGGTTTCCCCTCTATGCCTGGGATGAATGCTGTAATATAATTGGTTGTTTCTGATATGTCGTATTGAGTCTTTTGGTGATAGGAAGGTCTCTTATGGTGTATAAGTCTTGGTTCTTGTTGAAGAACATCTTTTGCAGATCTGGCCTACTGTCAGGGGGAGCACGAGTCAGCACAGCCAAGCAGAGGTATCAGCATGTCCTCAGGGGGAGCACAGCCCTTTGCCCTTGATGTCAAAGGGGGAGAGTGACTTGGTGTGGTGGTTGCCATCAAGTCCAAAGGGGGAGATTGTTGGCATTATGATTCAAGTGTTGTCCTTGATGGCAACTCTCTCAGAGGTTGGTATAGGTTCTCAGAGGTTGGTACAGGTGATGGCAACTTAATCAGAAGACAGATCTTAGTACAGCATGCCAAGGAAGTTCATATACGCAGGTTCGTTAAGCCCAAGTCGCGTGTACACGCTAGTTGGATTCAGAAAAAGCGCGTGTATGTGGAAAAGTACCTTTGGTCCATGGTGGTTAGTCCTTGGAAGTTGTGCCTATGGTTTCGGACCATTGTGTCTCAACGGGCGTGTCGATCTCTAGTTTTGAAGTTGATGGTATTGTATTACTATGGTTTTGGCTCTTGGTATTGAGCAAGGCCTAAGGCTATATAAGGAGAAGAAGATCATTAGGCAAAAATATCTTTCGACAAGGCTTGAATATCTAAGAGAGAAAGAGATCTGATATGCAGGTTCTGGGTTGCTTGATCTAAGCCAAGGAGAGATCACATCGGTTGATGGAAGACTAGATCTAAGGATAGATCGGGATCTAATGGTTTGAACTGCACTATCATGATATGGTTGATTATGCGTAGATCTGCATATTGTCGCAATGTTATGTTCTGGGTCTAACTAATGTCTGGTACAGCTGCAAATTGAGAAAGTTTATTTTTAGATCTGTACGCAGGTTGGCTTCGGTAAAAGCGCGTGTATACGCGGGTTTTGCTCATTGAAGTAGCGTATATCTTTTGAAGCTTGATTTTGGGTTTACAGTGGGGTCTGACTGTTATTGCAGAGTTCTGTAGTCTGCTCTGTGTTCTGGTAACTGGTGATTGACAGGGTTCAGTGGTTCAGTGATTCAAAGTTTGGTTGTTTTATGCTTCAATGATCTGTTGTGGAAATTGAATGAATTGTGGTCTTCAGATTGTAATGTTGTGCTTCAGGAATATCCAAGTCTGAAAATGTATGAAAAGTGATACCTGAAAGAAAGAAGATTGTAGGTCAGCACCTACGTACTAGTATCTTGGCTAGTACAAGAGCAAAGGGGGTTGGAGCTCCCTTCCAAGGAAGTTTGGAGAACGAGAGAAGGTTGTAGCCTTCTGCAGGTTGTAGCCTGCGTACTGGTATAAGGCTGCACCAGTACAAAAGATTGTAAACTGAAGTTTCATATTAAAGAAAGATAGAGACAACTTGCAGCAGGTGGTTTTCACCCACATTGGGTTTCCACCTTATATCTTGGTGTTCATGTGTGTGGCTTTTGATCTGTTCTGTTATACTGCACATGTTTACTGTTAATGTGGTGAATAATGTCCTGATGCACTTAACTGAAGAATAAGCTAACTAAATTGTGAGTTTTCTTCTTATACGCTGTTTTACTTAGTCACAGTAGCGTGTACACGCTGGTTCACTTAACTGAAGTAGCGTATATGTTTCTGAGCATTGAAAAGTTTGATTGATCTGATAATACTGATTCACCCCCCCCTCTCAGTATTATTTCCAACACTTTAAGGGATATTTTTTTGCTTGCAATATGTTTGGTCACAAATCCATTGACTGCTATAGAAGGACTAGAAAACATATGAGATGTTATGCATGTAACAAGCTTGGACATATATAAAAGGAATGCAGGAGAAGATTTTGGGCACCATACCAAAAGGATAAAACATCATCACAGTCGAAGATATGGAAAAAGAAGGAAGTACAGTCAGAAAAATGTGGCATGGTACAATGTACAAACATAACAGACTCAGGTGGAGCTGAAAGTGTGAAACCTCATTGTTCTAAATCTCATATGCAAGTTTCATAAAGACAAGTCATGTATATACACGAGTTCGAAGCTGCACAATCGCGTATATGTTAGTTTGAGGAAAAATAGTGGGACAAACTCAGGAAAAGGGGTCTGATATGCTTGAATCAATTATCTGCTCTGTTTGATGATGGTTACAATATGCTGATGATGTGTGGAAATGTGTTGGTACTCATAAGATGTTATTTAGAAGTGCTTTTGATCCTCACAAGTTAACATGATATATATCTGATTGATGATGATTCCTTGATACTTTTTGCTGATATATGCATGATCACATATGACAGTGAACAGGTGGAAAAGGATCAAGGGGAGAACATGCTATGCTTCTAATAAAGCATTGTTGGCATTGTGTTTAGAATTCTTTGGTACCTAATCAATTATGATGAGATGATGATAGGTTGATACTCACATATGTTCATTATCATGGTTGATGTCCCCTAGTGATGATATAATGAAGGTTCTTGTGGAAAGATCATGCAGTTCTTGATAATGGTTTCTATGGTGTTTTCACATAAATATGATATGTTATGAATGATTCTGTGCCACTTCTCGGAGATATGACATATGCTTAGTTGATTCATGGAAGGTTATGATAGGGCTATTTCTACTAAGGAAGTGAAGCAAATTGATCTAGATGAGATCAAGAGGATGAGTTGATATATGCATACTAACTTTGACATAGGTTGATGATGGACATATACTAGTTGCTGATGTTGCTGAAAAATTCCTATGGTGCATATCATATATGGTGTATGATAGTTGCTGATGACTGTCATGGCCTTGTTTAGGTCTTTGGTCTAAATGTCATGTATATTTTTTAAAAACCCGTGAGTCATATGATGTAATTTGTACCCCCACTATTCATGGGAAGGATGATGTAATAATTTCTATTTCAATCATGTATAAACATTTGGTATATCCCCACTTGTTTGGGTGGATAAGTCAAAAGTAGTGTATCCCCACTTGGTTGGGAGATTGATATATGTATGAGTCATTGGTGATAGGAAGGTCATACCCACTTAGTTGAGTTGTAGAGTCATGTTATTCTTTTGAAAAATATTTTTACAGACTCTGTATGTGCTCAGGGGGAGCATGGATGGTTTAGTACATCTTAGCATGTACAAAGGGGGAGCTCATTTAGATAATTCAGCATGTACTCAGGGGGAGCATGGACAGCATAATGTACATCAAAGGGGGAGAATATCTTGGTTTTCCCTTTGCCCTTGATGTCAAAGGGGTAGAGTGACTTGGTGTTGTTGCTGCCATCAAGTCCAAAGGGGGGAATTGTTGCCATTATGATACATGTGTTGTCCTTGATGGAAACTCACTCAAATGACAGATCATAGTGCAGCAGGTTAACAACAAAGAATTATAGATCAAACTACAAAGAATGAAGAAAGAAAGGTATACGCAGGTTCACCTTGACCAAGTTGCATATACACGCAGGTTCATAGAACAAAAGGAGCGTATAACATACACACGCACTTTCACAAGAGGAAAAGCGCATACATGACGGAAAACTAAGTTTTTGGTCTGAGGTATTTGGTCCATGGTATTTTGATCCATGGAATTGGTCCAAAGTATTTGGTCCAAGGTATTGACCCTAGGTATTTGATCCAAGGTATTGGTCCATGGTATTGAGAAAGGCCTAAAACTATAAAAAAAAAAATAAGGAGAAGATCATTAGGCCAAGTGTGCAAGTATTGAATATCTAATGAAGTGTGAGATCCAGTATGCAGGTTATGGGTTTGTGATGATTTGGTTGATCTAAACCAAGGATGCACCTATGTGGATGATGACAGATGATGGATCGGGATAGACTAGATCTAAATTACTAACACATATTTTATTCTATAAATGTTATGATATGGGTATGACTGATGTCTGGTATAGTTGTAAAGTTATGAGTAAATACTTGCATATCTATATGCGGGTTCTCTTTGGAAAAAGCGTGTGTACACACTGGTTCAACTCATCAGAGTAGCATATACATTATGAAATATGATATCTGAATTTGTAGTTGGTTGTTGCAGAATTCTGGGTTCTGCTCTGTGTTTTGGTGACTGTGTTTTGATGGCAGGCCTTCAGTGATTCGGTTATGGGATTGATGATTGAGTATTCAATGATTGGGTAATGCAATGGTTGTATTGCAGTGGTGATTGATTTTGAGATTCAATGTTGTTGATGGGTCCAATATGAAAATTGGATGAAACATGGCCTTTCGATTATGGTGTTGTGTTCCAGGAGTATCCAATATGAAAATTTATGAAACATGGTCCCTGGAGGAAGAGAGAAGGTCGTAGCCTTCTATAGGTCGGTGCCTACATACTAGTAAACATATTGGCCAGTACAAGAGCCAAGGGGTTGGAGCTCCCTTCTAGTAGTAGCTGGAAAATGAGTGAAGGTTGGAGTCTTCAACAGGTCAGCTCCTATGTACTAGTAAACAGATTGGCTAGTACAAGAGCTAGGGGGTCGTAGCTCCCTTCCAGTAGTAGCTGGAGAACAAGAGAAGTTTGTAGCCTTTTGCAGGTGGGTGTTTGCGTACTGGTATGGGTATACACCAGTACAAGATTGTAAACAGTTTTTTCTTATATTAAAAGGAAGACAACAACAGGTGTTTTTTTTCATGCATTGGGTTTCCACCTTATATCTTAGTCTTCATGTGTGTTTCTTATGTGTGATGGTCTGTTCTGTTTTTACTGCACCTCATTACTATTTATATGGTTAATGAAGCACTGATGCAGTAATTAAAGATGAACATATGATGAATTAATTGAATCATAATTTTATTGGATATACGCTAGTTTCCTTAAACACAGTTGCATGTACATGTGGGTTACCTTCATTGAAGTAGCGTATATGAATTTTAGCATGAAAAAAGAAAAAAATTATTGACTTGACTAATACTAATTCACCCTCCCCTGCTCTTAGTATTATTTCCAACAATAACATCACATGTACATGGCACCACTTGCATAATGCGTACATATTGTGACATGTACACCTCACCATCTATATAATGTGTACACAATAACACATGTACACAAAACAACATGCATGACATGTGTTATCACTCCAAAATTTCTTTTGAGTTGTTCAAAAAAGAAACGATAGAGGTAACCACAAACCTACTTTGGAGATTAGGATCTAGCCTTTCTAAAACTCAGAGAGGGCTCTCTCTTTATGATTTAACTTTGTTTAGTTAATTGATTTTAGGCTAGTTATGATTATACTTGGGTTTTGATTTGGATTTGGTGGTGGGATCACTTACTTAGATGGACAGAGGGGTGTCTTTTACCATTGGGCTATGGGGTCAAATGTCAAGCAAACAGGACTGGATCATGTTCTAAAAATGGTGTCTACAGGAAAAGGTAGTTGAGTTACTTTAGATCTCAAGGCTGGATGGTGAAATGGTTTTCAATCAAATCTAAGGAGCAATTAAGTGTTCCTTAGATCGGATATTGAATGAAGTGAAAGAGGTCAGCCGAGATGGGAGAAAAATTAAGGATTCTCAGATCCGAATATCAGAAGAAAACATAAAAATGATTAATTGTTCAAGATAGAGTGTACTTAAACAAATTCTGAAATAAATTTACATTTAATTCATTCACTTTAGATAACATTTAATTTTGTTAGATACATAAGAAAATAAAAAAGTTTACAAAGAAAATACTTCACTGTAGTAGCTCAACACATAAATCCTGTAATGCAATCTGTTTATTATTGAGTCTTGTCTACTGACTTGAAAAAGAAATGGTACAATAACCCTTAGGTTTGTGATCAATACAACTCTACAAATGTATAGCAATCCACCCCAATACTTTGAATTATGAAGTATTTATACAAAAATAGTTTACAAAATATCCCAAACTATCTTGGGAATTAATCTACGAGAAATAAATATCTTCATGCAAGAAGATATAGGGAGTTGTTCAACTGTTGTATGTTGTCCCTGTTTATTAGGTTGTGTTGTATTTATGCTCTGATATTTTGCTTCTTATTCTTTGTACTTTTCCCTTTCATCTGATACTCTTTTACCTGGCTGATCTATTATTTTCCTTTTACTGTGTTGTTTTCATCCTTACTGTACTTTTTTACATTTTGACTGTGTATTTTTACAGTAAGTCATTCAATTTCTCCCATGTGTCTGCATCTGGTAATTGGATATTTACCATCTTCCTGTAGATTTCATTTTCCTCTATGTACTTGGTAAGTGGGTTTATTCACAAAATGGTGTTTTACCTCATGTTGGAGGTAAAACAAGTTCTCAAAGGTCTGATATAGGACCTTTCCAGTATGCATCCCCTTCATAGAGTAAGTATTTACCTGATCCTTTGCCACCTCTCTTATTCTCTTCTTGTAGTCCTCTTGGAATTAATTTATAATTTATCACCAAGGGATTGCGTAAACCCTTCTGCCTCAAAACATCAAACTTTACCATGAACTTCTCTATAGCTAGTTGCCTGGTTTGGAATTTTTCTTGAAGGTTTAGCATCAAATTTCTCTTGGTGAGCACCTTCTTAACCTCCAATATTTTACTTGTCCTGTCATCTATGTCCAATTCCTGCAATTCATATTTGTTTTTGGAGTTTAGGAAATGGACGATTCTAGTGGCTTCTTCTGGCATATCGCCCAGTTCAGCATTAACCCTCTGAATGGGTTCTGTAGCTTCTTTCACTAACTCACTTTGTTCAGAAATCACTTGAATGCATTGCCAAATATCATTGACAGAGTCAATGATATTGGCCCATAATTGTTCCTTAGATTGGCCAAGTGGCTCCTTTAATGTTAGCTCTTTCTCTAAACTTTTTATCATCTCATTCATCCTAGTTGATTTCTGTACTTCTTCCTTGTGCATAATCTGTGAAAGCTTGTTACCATTCTCTAGAATAGTTATCTTTTCCTTAAGCTTGTTTATTTGTGTGGTCTGAATAGAAATGTCTTCCATTTCCTTGACCAATTTACTAGCCTCATCTCTTGGCTTGGTTGTTGTTGATGCCGAACTTGTTGCTGATGTAGACGTTTTGGAAGCTAGGAGGGTTGTAGCCAATGGAGTTGTAGGATCTAATGAAGCTGCAAAGGTGGATGGTATTGTTGTGGTGACTGTTGGAATGAAAATGGTTGCAACAGTCTCAAGACTGGCCTGTTTCAGCTGTATCAAGTTGTCCAACTCCTTTTCCATCTCTTTCAATTGATCATTCAATTGTAAAACGGGGTCCATCATTTCCTCCTGATGTGTTTGGCTCTCAAGGACCTCTTTTGTCTATGGATGCTCTGAATGAGGAAGTTTCAGTTTTTTTTTAGAGCATCAATGTCCTCATTCTCTTTCTTTCTCAACTTCTTAGCAACCTTAATGTCATTGGGATCATGTCCCAGCTCAATGACCAAGTCTTCTAGTGACTTGATTTTATTTTCCTTGGCCTGTGAGGAGGCCTTTTCTATCTTGTATTGTGCAGTGATGTTATCTAATGAACTTTACAGTTTGTGTGCAGTTATACCTTTACCTATCAAGGTGGAATATATCATCTTACCTACCTGCTTATGAAACTCAATTTGGTCAACGGGATGAACATCCCTAGCCAAAACCTCAAAATATATTTTCCTGTAGTCAGTTGATGTTTTTGGTTGTTGCATGAATGACATCTGCATTTTTCCTGTTTTGATGTCAAAGACTGACATCAACCTGTTTTCATTTCTAGGTGTCTGCTTGAAGTATTGAGCATAAGTTTCAACCTTCAACTTCTCATTCCTCAACTTAATTTCCTTATGCCTGTCTTTGTTATCCATCTCTTTATCCATGGGCCTGGTTAATGAAGAAGCCTCAACACTGAGTTGTCTCTCAATAAGTTGAGTGTTTGATGTTGAGGGCTAGTGTCTTTCTCCTGAAGCTATTGTACCTTTGCTCCTTTCCACCTTTGTATCAGTGTCAGTGATTTCCACTGAGTCAATGGTGTCTTCTTGTTTAGTTACAAGATTAAGCTTGGGCCTCTTCCAGTATCTGCTCTCAAATTATTCATCTTTGGTTTGCATAGCTGAACTAGAACCTTCTTCTCTGGTTCTCTTTGTACTTTTGTATTCATTTGCTGGAGTCCGTAAAAGAGGAGGAATGTTCATTGGTTCTCCTAGTTCTAGAACCTGCAGGAAGGAACTTCTATCAATTTGTTTTTCTACATCAATCAATGTATTCTCTACATCAACTATAGTATTGTCCATGTCTATCAAAGTGTTTTCCAACCATTCTAATTGGTTGGAAAAACTCTCTATGTTTGGCCTAGAATGATGAATGAAAAGACCCAATTTAAGCTTGATCCTTAGCTTATTTATGACTCCATTAGGGTCATACTGCCACATAAAGTTGTTTTTGAATTTCATCTCCTGCAGAATCTTATCGGCCTCTTGTCCAACCTCCCTATTGTTACAAATAAAGGGGCCCAATTGATTTTTAATTTTGAACTGGGTCTTCTTCCTAGCTGCTAGGAAATTTACTTCATCGGAGTTTATTATCTACCTAAAGTAATCTAGTGCAAATATCCTCATGGGGAGGTATTTGGGCATTTTGTAGGGGGAAAGTTGGCATCCATGTATCCTTATTTCTGTGTGGTTCTAGTACATATACCAGTCTCCCACTTTACTGTTCTTGGCCAACTATAAATCTCTTTTGATCCCTTGACTAATTCTGGGTTGAGGGCTATTGGTTAGCATATTCATAACTAGATGGACAAATGAATCAAGGAAGTCCTTGTAAGTAAATATAGTGGAGTACTTTTGGATCAAGGGTGTCCAATATATGACTAATCTTGGATTGCCTTTGGTATCCAATTTCTGAATGTTGATAGGGAATTTGTCTTACTGATAATATAAATACATCTGAAACAATAGAGATGAGTACTTGAAGACTCTCTCAGTAGGTAGTATAATAAATTGTTCATGCATCCTATCTGCTATGAACTGAGCATAGTTGTAAATTACAGTAGGAGACTTTCCTGAGCTAAAGATGGAAAGGAAAGCAATGACAACCTCATCCACATGTTCATTTGTAGTGTATCCTAGAATGCAGGAGATCATGGTTATGATTTGTCTGCCTCTCTCAGAAAAATTGATGGTAGCATATGGAGGAATTTTTGTAGGAGTATGACACTCCTCTATGATGAAAGTTTGGAAAATTTGGGCTATTTTGGGTAGGTCTAACTTGGTATAGAGGTAGAGAAAGCCTCCAATAGAAAGTGGGGTCTCATTTGGGCTTGGATGGACCTGCAACATTTGGTTAATGGATTCTGCAGTGATGGTAAACAAAAATTGCTGGTCAGGGGTGACAATGGATCTTTGGTGGGGAATGTAGCAAGCATGACAGAAGTGGATGATTTGTAGAAATGGGTGTACTTCTGGAAAAAAATACTTGGGAAAGTTAGACTCCTAAAGGTGAATGTCATCGCTATGGTTTAAAAAATTGTCCTTACTCCAGCAGTGGAGCTTTAGAAGATAGGCAGAGGAAGCAATATCCTTAATTTGAAAGTCTCGGTCTACAAAGGCAAGGTGGTCAATGTCCAGGTGAGGGGTTTGTAGAGGTCTCATGCCCAGAGAGGTTTGGGAAGCCATCTTTGGGTTTTCAGATTTGAATTAGGCTTTTAGTGGTTTCAGGAGCGTGGTGCAGAAGTTCTGGTACAGAGGGAGGGTAGTTACAGTTTGTACAAGGGTTTGGGATGTAGAAATAAGATTTTCTTCAATTTTAGGAAGGTTTCTTTAATTAATTCAATTAATTAACCATTCAATTAAATTGTGCATTTTCGAATTTAATGGTCATTCTGGTTTTTCCCAAGAATACCTAGAAATTGGCGATCTGGATTTCTAACTAGGTTCTGTGGTAATTTAAGAAAGTATTGAGGCTTCAACTGTCAACTGGATGCTTCAATTGGGTATCCGGAGCATCTTCAGGTGGCAGAAGGTGGTCAAATTGGTCATAGTAGTTCAGGGTGTCGCAAATTGCTAAGGAGGAGTTTGTAGTAAAAAATGAGCGAAAAGAGAAATTTGGGGCTTTTTCGACCTTTTAACAGGTAACGACCACATTTTGGCACGAAAGTTATAAGTGAATAGTGGGCAATTTTCGGTTTAGGTGGGGAGGTGGTTTTCTGAGCCATCGCACCACTTTTGGATGGCGAGCGGTATTTTTTGCAAGCACGCGCTCTAACCTGGTGTTGCAACATAGCAGAACAATGCCCAGGAAAAATTGTGAATCTCACATTCTCTTAGGATGTTATCGATTGGATGATGAATCCGCGTGATATGGATGTACACCATCAGATCTCACGGTAGAATATCAGAGGGCTATTGTGCAGTCGAGTTGCATGGATGGAATCGAGAAAGTGATTTGTAAGGCCCGGAGTTTAATTACACAGCAATGTAAATAATTAGTGCATAATGTCGGGTTTTTTAATATAAGCAGTGGGTAATAACGTGGGACCATGGGTTATGTGGCGGGGTTTTCTTTAACTACACCAAGGGTTGGTGGGTTAAAAAGGGCTATTGGGAAATACAACGTGGGGGATGTCAGTTTAGATAATGCGGGGGTATAGCAAAACTTAGGATAAAAGGGTTTTTTGTGGGTTTTGAAGGGAAATAGGGAAATTAATAGGGGGGGAAGTAATACTTGTAATGGGGAATGGGTTTCACACTAGGGAAAGGGGTTTTTACGAAGGGGGATGATTTTGAAGGGTAATTTCTAGGGAAATGTGTGAAACTAAGGGGTAAAGGTAAAAATGAAGGGAAAGGGGGTGTTTTATAAGAAATGAAGGGATAATTGGGAAATTAGCAAATATGTATGTGGGGGTAGTGAAATGAGGGGAAATTAGTAAAAAAAACTTGGTAAATGTCCTTTACTTCTCACAATTCCTCCTGCACATGAAAAATAGTATTAAGCATGATAAATGTGCTTTTGACTTAGCAACCTTGTGTATTTTCAAAATTTCTTCTACCTACCCTTTATTTACCCTAACATTTTTTTCTTTATTTCAATGGGTGCATTTGACCTTCCTGACCCCTTATTTCCTTTTCTTTTGATAAGCACACTATCTAATTCTAACCTTGTAACTTCCAATGGCTCAGATTAAACTAATGACCTCATTTTTATTCTCTACCTAACTATTGATCTACCAAGGTTAAAGAGTTTGGCTAGATCTTTATTCTCTATCTATCTACATGAAATTTAAAGAATGAATGAGTCAAGATTAAGCTATTTGACCATCATGGATTGTGGCATTTCTAAAAAGTTGCACACAATATTATTTTACAAAGTAAAGCAATGGTAGTGACATTTGAATTTTCACACTTTCATGATCTATTTTTATTTCTTTTTGGGGTTCATATTTTTCACTTTTTTCACCTTTTTTCTTCTTTTTTTGTCCTTTGATTATTCTTTTAGGACATACCCTCTTTACATTTTTTAATTTTTAATATGGAAAACATTTTGCAGAGAGAAAAAGTATGAATAATATTACAATACTAACCATAGCCAATTCAAACTTATGAATCCTATTATATAGGACCCTAACAGCGGCTCCACATAGGGATGGCATTTCTTGGTGAAATGTCAAGAACTTTTACTTTAGTATCCTTTGAAAGTGTGACTGAAGCTAGCTTGTAAACTACTCTTCTATGATTCTGCTTTATTCATACATATGATGGTAAACCATTCAAAGTTCAGGGCCTTCTCTCCGGGCTTCAACCTTAAAAGGTCGCCATCCAATCCAAGCTAAACTCTGCAATGTTATGTACAATGAGCAAAGTAAAATTAACTAGTGTCATTATGTGGATAAGTAGTGCTTCAGCGTTCTACCATTTACACGTCCTCCAGGTAGATTTTCTCCATCCAACTCTCTCAAGAAAAATGCATTGTTACCTCTATAACCATAAATGATGTAACGTCCTTGCCATAGGAAATCAAATTTTCCATGTTTACCCTTTTCTTCTCTTCTAGAATCCCACTTGAGAACTTTATCACCTATGTAAAAATCATCAGCTTTGGTCTTTTTGTCAAAAATCTTTTTGATTTTATCCTGGATCACTTATGATTTGACATAGACTTCTTCTCTGGTTTGATGCTAGTGTATTGTCTGATTTATCCTTCTTTGGATATCATTTGGTTCTACCTGCAATTCTTGAATGATATTCATCACTGGCACTGCTAAAGAGGATGGAAAAATAGCATCCATTCCATATACTAACTAATAAGGAGATGTACCAATGGACTTTTTGGTACTTAGTCTGTCTGCCCATAAGGAATTTATCAACTTTTTGTTCCATGTCTTCTTGTTGTCTTCCATTAGTTTTTTTATCATATTAACAAGGCTTTTGTTTGAGGATTCTGCAAGTCCATTACCTTGAGGGTAATAAGCAGTGGAATGGCCAAGGTTAATGTGATATTTGTTACAAAAGTCGACCATTTTCATGGATTTAAAAGCAGATGCATTATTAGTAATGAGATTTTGGGGGCATCCAGATCTTGAAGGATATTGTTTTCAAGGAATGAGATAATGACAGATTATGTGGCTTGTCTAGAAGGGATGACTTCTATCCATTTAATAAATTAATCAGTGGCTATCGAAATCCATTTATTTTGTGCTGAGGAGGATGGGTGAATTTCCACAGTGAAGTCTAAACCCCATTGTTGAAATGGAATTTCTGTGGAGATGGGTTTGAGAGGTAAAGGTAAAAGCTTCCTTTTGCCCTCAAATATCCGGCACTTATGATAGGAGGTCACATGTTTCTTGACATCTGCAAAAAGGGTGGGCGAGTAAAAACCTACCCTTAGAATCTTGTCAGTAGTTGTTTTCGAATATAGGTGTCCTCCACAATCTCCTACATGAAATTCTTGCATAACATTGTCAGCTTCATCTTTCAATAAGAAACTTAATAGAACTCCACCATTATCTTTCCAAAATAAAGCATTATCTATGATACAATATTTCATTGATTTCATTTTCAAAAATCTAGCTTTAGTTCTAGATAAACCAGGAGGAGCTTGTAAGTTTAGTAAAAGAAATATGATATCTGAATACCAAGGTGAATCTGTAAAAGGTTCACTAAATTGTGGAGTCACCATCTCTTCTTGATCATCTAGGGCACCAATGAAATTTATATCTAAGGCCTGATAGTACGATTCAGCCATAAATTTAGATAAACCTTGGCCTTTGATAATTTTTGTAGGCTTTATTTCTATGTCAGAATGTCCTTTACTACTGAATTTGGAACATAAGCAATGATGTGTGAATACAAGATGTATACTCTGAAATATTTAATATATTTTACTAAAGCTAGTGGTTGTTTTTCCATTATGTTGTACTTTAGTGTGCCATCTCTCAAATATTTACTGAAAAATGCAATAGGCTGCTCATATCCTTGATCATTCTTTTGCAACAACACTGTTGCAATAATATGTTCTGAAGCAAAAGAAAAAGATATAAAATCTTTCTGGAAATCCGGACTTATGAGGGCTGGAGTTTTGGTAACGGCTTCTTTCATGGCCTCAAAAGATTGTTTAGCCTCTACTATCCACTTAACTACTGAATCTTTCCTTAACATGTTATTTAGTTCTCTAATTAATTCTGCTAAGTTTGAAATGAATCTCCTAAGAAAATTTATTTTGCCTAAAAATGACTGTAATTATTTGATGTTTCTAGGATGAGTGATGGTCAAGATTACCTCTATTCTAGTTGGATCTATTCTAATTCCATCTTTGGATATTATGTGTCCCAAGAGTTTACCTTCTTCTAGACCAAAGAGTGTCTTTTTGGGATTTAAGGAAATACCAAATTTTCTGCGTTTAATGAAAACTCTTCTTAGGTGATCTAGATGTTTGTTATCTGATTTAGAAAAGATTGTGATGTCATCTTGGTAAACAACTAGAAAGTCATGGATTTATTTGGTAAAAGCTATATCCATATCTCTTTGAAATTTTTCTCCTGAATTCATTAATCCAAAAGGCATCTTCAAATACATGAAAGTACCTGAAGGAGTAGTAAATGCAGTCTTTCCTTGGCCCTCTGGTTGAACTAAGATTTGGTTGTATCCAGAAAATCCATCAAGCAATGAAATTCTGGATGATCCTACTACCCTCTGAATAATGTGGTCCATTTTTGGGAGAGGATAGATGTATTTTAATGACACTTTGTTCAAGTTTCTGAAATCAACACAGAGTCTGATTTCTCCTATTTTCTTCCTGATAGTGACCAAATTAGAGACCCAATCTGAATATCTGATAGGTGTTATGATTTGGGCATCATACATCCTTTTTACTTCCTTTTCAATAAGTGGCATAAAAACTGGATTAATTCTCCTAAGCTTTTGTTTAAAAGCTTTATGATCTTCTTCGATAGGTGTCCTATGTTGAATTATGTTGGTGTCATAAGACTTAAGGTATTCATAACTACAAGAAAAGACATCTTGAAACTATTTGAGCAGACTTATGTATTTAATCTTTTCATGTGGAGGTAAGGCTTTGGATATTTTGATGAGCTTCAGTTTTTCTTCAGTTCCTATGTTATATTCTTCTACATTTTCTCTTAAAGGCTCCATTTTTGGTTTCCTAGCTACATCATTTGAATCAAACAAATCTTCTAATGGGACTAATCCCTTAGGAAAACAATTATTTTTAATATTTTGAATTTTAGGGTCATCATTCATTATTTCTTCTATTTCTACATTTTCTAAGTTATCTATTTCTACTTTAGTGAAATTAGTGGGTTTACCTATATCTAAAGCATTTGCATCTATCTCACTATCTAGGTTATTATCTATTGTACAATCTGTATCTATATTACAATTTTGGAACTCCCCTTCAGCATTCATGAGATCATAAATTTGAGAATCTTGTGAGAAAGTCAGCCAATATTTCAAATTTTCAAGTATAACAAGCCTATGTCTCACTTCTGCAGTGTACTGGTGATTGGGCTGAAAAGACAACTTGCAGGTACTAGCAAAAGTGGCTAGACTGTGAGCTTGCATATTCTATTTCCTAAGAATGGCAGCAAAATCAGTTTCTGAAGGTCTTTAACCAAATCTAGGACAATCTCTCTATATTGGCTAAGTCTAGGATTATTTACAGAGTATTCACCTTTGATTTGTTTTATAATAAATTCTGAGTCTCCCATTATAGAAACTATCTTGGCTCCAAGTTTTTTAACCATTTGTAGTCCTAATATTAGAGCTTCATATTCTACCATGTTGTTTGTGCAATTAAAGTTTAATCTAAATGAATGACCTTCTTGATGATTATTTTCCATGTTGTGAATCCACACTCCTGCACCTGCTCCTAATCTATTCACAGAGCCATCAAAATCTAAATGCCATAGGGACTCATGAAAAATGTTTTCATTATCAGGAGCTTTGTATTTTTCTTCTACAATTGTGATTTCATTCTTTTCATGTTATGAATTGTACGAGATAAAAGAGTCCACATTAGAATGAATGGAGTATATAGGGAAATTTTGTGGTTTTTTTGCGCTTCTTACCATGTATTTTGTCAAGGTCTCTGTAAACTTTCCTTTGTTGACCAAAAACAGAGATGATGGCATAAAACATGTCTAACTGTAAATATCCCTGCAGTTTTTCTCCCCATGAGCAAGATAACATCATTCCATACTTGGGTGGGATATCAGAAACTACTATGTCCATGACAACACTCTTTGCTGGGCACTGGACTAGAGTCAAACACAAATATTTAATCAAGCCAATGCACTTGACTTTGCTAGAATCAAAAGAAAATAGGTCCTTGTATGGTCTAGTGATATCTAAGTTTAGTCTCTCCACGATTTATTTTGGCATTAAGTTATGGGATGACCCTGAGTTTAGGATCACATTATGTAATATTTTATCATGAACATTCAAGCTAATGTAGAAAGGAGGGATACCCCCTTGTTGGTGGGTGCCATTTACTTCAGCACCAAACAATAACTTAGTTTGATCATCATTCAAATTTACAACATCCTCTCCTTCACCTATATTTAATGTTTCAGTGATTTGTGACCTATATGACTAATTTTCCACTAACTCAGTCAAAGGAACTGATATTTTCAACTTTGCTATCTCAGTCTTAATGTTAAATAGTCAATCATTTTTTTCACATGCTGTTGGGAAGTATACTGACCAATAGCATAACAAAAAAAAATGGTAATCTTGGGGCATGGGATGTAATTGGGATGGTAAAACCAAAGGTTCATATCTGTCTGCCATGGCTAAGGTTTTAGTTTGGCTGTGGGGTAAAGTAGTTGTGCTAGAATAAGGACTTGAGATGGGTGTAGATGAGCTAGATGAACTTGAGATGTTCAGTTGGAGAGGAAGCTGAGGAATAAATAGTTTAGGGGAATGAACTATGGTGGATATTATTGGTGAGGTGGTAGTAAATGAAGGTGTATTTACAATATTTGAAGATTATGCAGAAGGTTCAGAGGCAGCAACAGTGATGGAAGCTAATTCAACCGATTGTTGAAGATAAGCATCATCTATATGGCTTATCAAATTTGAGGTTAAAGCTTCTAGTTTATCAAAAGTATTCAAGACAAGTTGATCTAAATCTGGATGTATAGGCACCTTTTTTTACTCAATGAATTGAATGGAATCAAGGTCTATTACAGTTTCATGAATTGAATTTTCTTATTTGGTTCTAAACAAACAAAGCTCAAATGAAAAATCAAACTGAATATCCTCTAAACTTGATAATTCCTTGGGGAGTGAATTTGCTTTAACTAGCTGGCTATTATTTGCTTGAGTTTCTACCTTTTTTGGTTTTCTTAAAATTATGTTAGGGTCATCAACTATTGTAGCAGGGTTTGGATCTAGATTTTCCCTAGTATAATGAGTCTTTTTGGGAGCCAGAATTTTAATTTTTTAATTATTTTTATGAAACTTTTCAACAACCCTAAAAATGACCTTAAGGGGAAAAATATGAGATTTAAGATTTCCTTAAATTTTTATTACACTGAGGATCGAGTCCCCAATATGGTCGCCAATATGTTATCGCTCCAAAATTTCTTTGAGTTGTTAGAAAAAGAAATGATAAAAGTAACCACAAACCTACTTTGGAGATTAGGATCTAGCCTTCCTAATGCTCAGAGAGGGCTCTCTCTTTATGATTTTACTTTGTTTAGTTAATTGATTTTCGGCTAGTTATTATTGTACTTTGGTTTTGATTTGGATTTGGTGGTGGGATCACTTACTTAGATGGACAGCAGGGTGTCTTTTACCATTGGGTTGTGGGGTCAAATGTCAAGCCAACAGGACTAGATACATTTCTAAAAATAGTGTCTACAGGGAAAGGTAGCTGAGTTACATCAGATCTCAAGGCTGGATGGTGAAATGATTTTCAATCGGATCCAAGAAGCAATTAAGGGTTCCTTAGACTGGATATTGAATGTAGTGAAAGAGGTCAACTGGGATGGGAGAGCCATTAAGGATTCTTAGATCCAGATATCAGAAGAAAACATTAAAAGGATTAACTATTCAAGACAGAGTGTACTTAAACAAATTCTAAAATAAATTTCCAGTTAATTCATTCACTTTAGATAACATTTAAGTTTGCGAGATACATAAGAAAATAACAAATTTGACAAAGAAAATACTTCGTTGTAATAGTTCAACACTTGAATCCTGTAATGCAATCTCTTTATTACTGAAGCCGGTCTGCTAACTTGAAAAAGAATTGGTACAATAACCCTTAGGTTTATGATCAATACAACTCTACAAATGTATAGAAATCCACCCCAATACTTCGAATTATGAAGTATTTATACAAAAATAGTATACAAAATATCCCAAACTGTCTTGGAAATTAATCTAGGAGAAAGAAATATCTTCATGCAAGAAGATAAAGATAGATGCTACTATATGTTGTCTCTATTTGTTAGGTTGTGTTTTATTTATGCTATGATATTTTGGTTCTTATTCTCTGCCTTGCTGTTGGTTTTCACGCTAGCTCTTCTTTGTACTTTGAGCTTTCAATTGATACACTTTCAACTGATACTCTTTTACCTGGTTGATTTATTATTTTCCTTTCATTGTGCTATTTTCACCCTTACCGTACATTTTTACATTTTGACTGTGTATTTTTACAGTAAGTCATTTAATTTCTCCCATTTGTCTGCATCTAGTAATTGGATATTTACCATCTTCCTGTAGATTTCATTTACCTCTGTGTTCTTGGTAGAAGTGGGTTTATTCAAAAAAAGGTGTTTTACCTCATGCTGGAGGTAAAACAAGGTCTCAAAGGTCTGATATAGGACCTTTCCAGTAGGCATCCCCTTCATAGAGTAAGTATTTACTTGATCCTTTGCTACCTCTCTTATTCTCCTATTGTAGTCCTCCCATGGAATTAATTTATCATTTATCACCAAGGGATTAGGAAAACCCTCCTGCCTCAAAACATCAAACTTTACCATGAACCTATTTATAGCTAGCTGCATGGTTTGGAATTTGTCCTGAAGAGCCAACGAAGTTGTCAAGGTGGATGGTACTATTGCGGTGACTGTTTGAATGGCAGTGGTTGGGGCATTCTCAAGGCTAGCTTGTTTCAGCTGTATCAAGCTCTGCAAGTCCTTTTCCATCTCTTTCAACTGATCATTCAATTATAAAATGAGGTCCATCATTTCCTCCTGAGGTGTTTGGCTCTCAAGGACCTATTTTGTCTATGGATGCTCTGAATGAGGAAGTTTCAATTGTTTTTGAGAGAAGCAATGTCCTCATTCTTTTTCTTTATCAACTTCTCAGTAGCCTTGATTTCATTGGGACCATGTCCCAGCTCAATGACCAAGTCTTCCAGTGACTTGATTCTGTTGTCCTTGGTCAATGAGTAGGCCTTTTCCAGCTTGTATTGTGAAGTGATGTTATCTAATGAACTTTGTAACTTGTGTGTAGTTATAGCTTTACCTGTCAAGGTGGAATAGATCATCTCACGTGCCTGCTTATGAAACTCAATTTGGTCAATGGGATGAACATCCCTGGCCAAAACCTCAAAATATGTTTTCCTGTAGTCAGCTAAATTTTTTGGTTTTTGAATGACATATGCATTTTTCCTCTTCTGATGTGAAAGGCTAACATCAACCTGTTTTGATTTTCATGTGCCTACTTGAAGTATTGAGCATAAGTCTTAGCCTTCAACTTCTCATTCCTCAAATTAATTTCCTTATACCTATCTTTGATATCCTTCTCTTTATCCATAAGCCTGGTGAATGAAGAAACCTCAACGTTGAGTTTTCTCTCAATAAGTTGATTGTTTGATGTTGAGGGTTGGTGTGTTTCTCCTGAAGTTGTTATGTCTTTGATACTTTCCACCATTGTATCAGTGCCAGTGATTTCCACTAAGTCAATGGTGTTTTCTTGGTCAGTTATAGGATTAAGCGTGGAGCTCTTCTTGTAAATAGTCTCAAACTATTCATATGTGGTTTCCATAGCTGAACTAGAACCTTCTTCTATGGTTCTCTTTGTACTTTTGTCTTCATTTGCTATAGCCTGTAAAAGACGAGGAATCTTCATTGGTTCTCCTGTTCTAGAACCTATAGGAAGGAAATTCTATCAATCTATTTTTCTACATCAATCAATGTATTCTCTACATCAACTATAGTATTGTCCACGTCTATCAAAGTGTTTCCAACCATTTTTTTTTGGTTGGAAAATCTCTCTATGTCTGGCCTAGGATGATGAATGAAAGGGCCCAATTTATGACTCCATGAGGTCATATTACCACATAAAATTATTTTTTAATTTCATCTCTTGTAGAATATTATCAGCCTCTAGTTCAACCTCCCTATTGTTACAAATAAAGGGGCCCAACTGATTTTTCATTATGAATCGGGTCTTCTTCCTAGCTGCTAGGAAATTTACTTCATCAGAGTTTATTATCTACCTAAAGTATACTAGTGCAAATATCCTCATGGGGAGGTATTTAGGCAGTTTGTAGGGGGCAGTTTGGCGTCCATATATCCTTATTTTTGTGTGGTTAAGGTATAGATACCAGTCTCCCACTTTACTATTCTTGGCCAACTGTAAAACTCTTTTGATCTCTTGATTGATTTTGGGTTAAGGGCTATTGGTTAACATATTCATAACTGGATGGAAAAATGAATCAATGAATTCCTTGTAAGTAAATACAGTGGAGTACTTTTGGATGAAGGGTGTCCAATATATGACTAACCTTGCATTGCCTTTGGTATCCAATATTGAAATGTCGACAAGGAATTTGTCTGACTGATAATATAAAAACATGTGAAACAATGCAGATGACTACTTGAAGACTCTCTTAGTAGGTAGTCTGATGAATTGTTCATGCATCCTATCTTCTATGAATTGAGCATAGTTGTAAATTACAGCAAGAGGCTTTCCTAGGCTAAATATGGAAAGGAAAGCAAGGACATCCTCATCCACATGTTCATCTGTAGCGTATCCTAGAATGCAGGAGAGCATGGTTATGATTTGTCTGCCTCTCTCAGAAAAATTGGTGGCAGCATATGGAGGACTTTCTATAGGCGTATGGCACTCCTCTATGATGAAAGTTTGGAAAATTTGGGTTATTCTAGGAAGGTCTAACTTGGTATAGAGGTCCAACAATCCTTCAATAGAAAGTAGGGTCTCATTTGGGCTTCGCTAGACCTGTAGCATTTGGTTAATGGATTCTGCAGTGTTGGTAAACAAAATGTGCTGGTCAGGGGTGACAATGGCTCTTTGGTAGGGAATGTAGCAAGCATGACAAAAGTGGATGATTTCTGGGAATGGGTGTACTTCTGGAAACAAATACTTGGGCAAATTAGACTCCCAAAGGTGGATTTCATCATTTTGGTTTAAAAAATATTCCTTACTCCATCAGTGGAGGTTTAGAAGGTTGGTAGGGGAAGCAGTATCCTTAATTTGAAAGTCTCGGTCTACTAAGGCAAGGTGGTCAATTTCTAGGTGGGGTGTTTGTAGAGGTCTCACATCCAGAGAGGTTTGGGAAGCCATGATTGGGTTTTCATATTTGAATTCGGATTTTAGTGGTTTCAAGAGTGAGGTGCATAAGTTTTGGCACAATGGGAGGGTAGTTACAGTCTGTATAAGGGTATTGGATGTATAAATAAGCTTTTCTTCAATTTCAGTTCAATTAATTAACCATTCAATTGAAGGGTCGTTCTGGTTTTTCCAAAGAATACCTTGAAATTGGTGGTCTCGCTTGCAAACTGGGTTCTGTGGTAATTTCTGAAAGTATTGAGACTTCAACTGTCAATTGGCTGCTTTATTTGGGTATCCAGAGCTTCTTCAGGCGAAAAAATGTGGTCAAATTGGTTGCAAAGGTTCAGGGTATGGCAAATGGCTAAGCAATAGTTTGTAGTGAAAAACAAGCGTAAAGAGCAATTTGGGGCTTTTTTAGCCTTTTAGTGGGTAACAGTCACATTTTGGCATGGAAATTATAAATGAATAGTAGGCAATTTTTGGTTTAGGCAGGGAGGTGGTTTTCTGGGCCATCACAACACTTTTGGAGGGTGGACGGTATTTTTCACGAGCACACGATCTAACCTGGTGCCGCCACGTAGCAGAACAGTGCCCAGGAAAAACCGCGAATCTCATGTGCTCTTAGGTTGTTATCAATCGGACGATGAATCCACACGATATGAATGTACACCATCAGATCTGGGGATAGGAGATCGGAGAGCTATCACAGAGTGGAGTTGCACAGATGGAATCAGGAAAGTGATTTGTGGAGCCCGAGGTTTAATTACACAGAAATGTAATTAATTAGTGCATATCGTTGGATTTTTTAATATAAGCAGTAGGTAATAAGGTGGGACCATGGGATATGTGGTGGGGTTTTCTTTAACTGCACCAAGGGTTGGTGGGCTAAAAATGGTTGTCGAGAAATACAAAGTGGGGGATGTTAATTTAGATAATGCAGTGGTATAGCAAAACTTAGGATAAAAGGGGTTTTCTGGGGTTTTGAAAGGAAATAGGGAAATTAATAAGGGGGGAAAGTAATATTTGTAATGGGGAATGGGTTTCACACTAGGGAAAGGGGTTTTTAGTAAGGGGGGTGATTTTGAAGGGTAATATCTAGGGAAATGTGTGAAACTAAGGGGTAAAGGTCAAAATGAAGGGAAAAGAGGTATTTTATAAGAAATGAAGGGATAATGGGGAAATTAGCAAATAAGTATGTGGGGGTGTAGTGAAATGAGGGGAAATTAGTAAACAAACTTGATAAATGACCTTTCTTTCTCACAATTCCTCCTACACATGAAAAATAGGATTAAGCATGATAAATGTGCTTTTTACTTCGCAACCTGGTGCATTTTAAAACTTCTTCTACCTTTTTATTTACCCTAACATTTTTTCTTCATTTGAATAGGTGCATTTGAGCTTGTTGATCCTTTATTTCCTTTTCTTTTGATAAGTACAGTATCTAATTCTAACCTTATAACTTCTAATGGCTCAGATTAAATTGATGAGCTCATTTTTATTCTCTACCTAACTACTGATCTGTATAGGCTAGACAGTTTGGCTAGATCTTTGTTTTTTATCTATCAACATGAAATTTAAAGCATGAATGAGTCATGATTAAGCTATTTTACCTTCATGGATTTGGCATTTCTAACAAGCTACACACAATCTTATTTTACAAAGTAAAGCAATGGTAGTGGCATTTGAATTTGCACACTTTCATGATCTATTTTTATTTCTTTTTGGGGTTCATACTTTTCACTTTTTGATCCTTTTTTTTGGCCTTTGAATTCTTTTAGGACATACCCTCATTACATTTTTTTTTTTTTAATATGGAAAACATTTTTCAGAAAGCAAAAGTATGAACAATATTACAAGACTAACCATAGCCAATTCAAAATTATGAATCCTATTATTATAGGATCCTAACAACATGTACACGACACCACATGTACATAGCCCCACATGCACGACGTGTACACAACACCACATATACAACATGTCCACAACACCTCATGTACAATCATGCAAACAACACCATATTCACATAGCACCACGTGTACAATCATGCAAACAACGCCATATTCACATAGCACCACATGTACAACATGTACACAACACCGTATGTACATGGAAATGGATACATAACATGTACATAGGACTATCTATACCCAACACTCCATATGCAATATTCACACAAAACCATATATACAATAGGCATGCAACATCAAATGTACACAATACTACATATGCTACATGTACACAACACCATTACTTCACATCCTAAGACCACACTATCTCTACCAAGCAACATTGCTTCTAGTGTCTTATCTATGATTGTCCCAACATGTCACAGGTCACATTGTTTTCATTCTACTAATGTATCTATCAGAATTACATGTCCATAACGTAAACATAGGCATAGTATAAATGCATAATATCAACAAAAATCCACAAGATAGTGAACTCATAAACTTTTTGAGGCTAATATTCCCACTTGATTCTACATAAGACCAAGAACTTATTTCATGCCATTCACCTGCATAAGCAATCATTCCTCCACAAGAATGATCACTAGCATCCCTGTTAGACAATGACATAGATACATAGACACATACATATAAATAAACATTAACATAAAACAATCATATATTGTGAGAGAATTATATACAGACATACACATATACATATAAACATTATCATTAAACAATCATGATTTCTGGTGATCCTCTCAAATAGTGACATACATACATGCATAAAAGTCATATGCAGTTTGGAGCAGACTTTAGGGTTTGGAAGCAAGGATGGAGAGTAGTAGTAGGCCGTGACTCCCAATATGTCTGTCATCATCCTGGAAATTTCCACAAACCAGTCCCTCGTCTCATGTGTAGCAAAGAGTCTACATTGCATGTTGTTCGAGGGGTGATGGGAGGTGAGGAGGGGCGGTGTGCTGTCTCTCCGGTGAGGTTCCCGTCAAGGTATGGCAAAGGGATGAGAGGTCTGAGCTAGGGGTGGTACTCCCTAGCTTTAAGCCCCGTTTTCACGATTTAGGCTTCTCCCATTTTGCTCGCTGCTACTACGGGAATCACTTTTGCTTTCTATTCCTCTCGCTACTAAGATGTTTCAGTTCACTAGGTTGTCTCTTGTCTGCCCATGGATTCAACAGCAGTGAAAAAGGTTAACCTATTTGGGAATCTCTATACATATATAGACATGAGCATAATCATGGTTACAACATAATTACCAGATATCATAAGGTCTAGGTTAGGATAACTCCCTTTATCTGTGAACAACATGCACAACATTGAGAACAATTCCCAACATAGCCAAGGCATCTAATGCCTCAAATATATTTACATCACCTTTCCTATTACCTTTCTCATGATTATCCTGCCACCGTACATTTACCTCAATGGACCCAACCAATCTAACTAGTTGTCATACACTTACCTTCAATTTCCCTTATACATCGACCAAGCTTCATCCAGGTCTTATATTACATATGGGGTTTCATTCATCTCTCCTCGAGCTCCATTAAATTTGTTCTTCCAAAAAAATTCACGAGACCCTCAAAACACAAAATGTAAGAACAAGAAACAAACAAGATGAAAACCATGAAAAACAAATAGCAATACGACATCACAAAAAAAGTGGCATGATCATGCACTAGACGCAATCAAGGCCACAAATCAAGCATAAGCAAATCACAAAATACCAAAAGCACAAGACTAGAAACAAACACCATGACTCAATCCTCATAGTTACCAATTTTTCCAAAGGAAATCTCAATCCAAAATTTCTTCAATATTTCATGGCAGTCTCTTTTCATGCAATCCCCTACATCATACTAGCATAAACACATGAATTTCAGCACATAAATAAATATAACAATATACTAGCTATCTTACCTTGTTGTGCCAAGCATGTTGTCTTGTATATAAACACATATGTGCCATCTCTCAAGGGACTCCAATTCCCTTGATGGATCCAACCATAACTAGAAACCAATGGTTAGTTATAGAAACAAATCAACTATTACCTAACATTCAAGTACATGTCAACTCTCTCAACGCATGTGTATTAGTAAAACCATCTTAAAACAAGGTCATTTGGTCATGCAATCTTATAGATAGAAATTCATATCACGTAATTAGTCAAACAATCAAACAGTAGATTGACAACATAATGTACACCAAACACTCAAAAAAATAGATGACAGAATCAAACATTTGAGCACTAAGTAGATGACATAAGAAAACATACATTATTGTTCTCAGGGGAGGCTATCTTATTTGCAAAATCAATCTAGATTAACACGATATAGCTTCACAACATATCAAATCAAGCATAAATAGGGTTTTGATGTCCATAATAGTAACTATATGACATGTTCACATTACAAAGACATAAACAATTGCCATTCATGCTTAACAATCACATATGCACAGTTAGTCTAGATTAATACAACACACTACCATAATTAGGTCGACTCATACCTAAATGTTATAACCCTACCCATCTGCATTGGCCAATCCAAATTAGCATGGTACACATAATATCAAGATCTTGGTTGCAATGACCATAGCCATCATGCATATGACTAAAATTAATCTAATAACAAGATAATATTCTTCATGACTAACACACACATGTACATATGATCACACTGATTAACTAAGATCTATCATACATTTAACAAAGAAAACCATAAAATAACAAACATGTACATAACCCTAATGCTTATAACAACCATTAACCAACATACCTACATACCCACCATACAAACCTGTATGACGATCTTCTCTTACCCCCAATGTTCATTGTTGCAACCTCGCTTTGATGATCTACATCTCCTACTCTATCTCAACCAACACATTATCATCATAACATACCGGCAACATCATTATGACCTAAAATGCATTCAATCACCTCATGGAAAACAACCTTAACCATCTGAATGCATGCATAAAAACATATATACACTGACATGCATAACAATGCATAACTAACATATACTCATGACGACCACATCCTACAACAACACCATCAACTTTCACATGGTAACACAACTGCAACCATGACCACCAACATGCATAGACAATAACTACATAGAACACAAGCATAGAGAAATCATATGAGGCTAACATGTATGCATGAAAAATACATTTTTCACATATAGTACAAAGGGTGAACCATGATCTAATACCACTTTGTGGTATTTGATAACACCCAATGAGAACAAAAACTAGAAATTATCAAAAGAGAATGAAACCCTTTATGATACCATTTTGTAACACCCTCCTCCCACATTTCCCCAAGTGAAGCAACCAACTGGTGAAAACATGTGACGAAGAGTGAATATGATATAATTAAACCCACTAGATCACCTTAAGTAAGTGGAATCAACACAACAAAACCTTACTAACCTTCGTTGAGAGCTAAAGGACCCATAGGAGATAAACCACCCCTCTAGTTGCCCAAACCTTGAGTCAAATTTTCTTTTCACTGAAAAATCCTAGTCACATGCACAAGTCTACATGCATGCTACTATACACCTGTAGTTTCTCCCATAAACTTGCAAGGGAGAGAGACTGCAAGCTTTTTTACGCAGTTTTGTGCCAGAAGCCGAGAGATTCAAGCCACTTTTTCAGGGCTAGGATCTCGACCACTGCCCAGAACTAGATGAGACTTTCCAAAATAAAAAATAACATAACGACATATATTCTTTTTTTTTAATCAATGGAAAAAACCTGTGAGCAAATTTTGAAACCGACGTTTCGGACTAGCTAGGTGAGTCCATCATCAGGGTAATGAGATCTGCAAAAATGCAGATCTCATTACCCTGATGATGGACTCACCTAGCTAGTCCGAAACGTCGGTTTCAAAATTTGCTCACAGGTTTTTTCCATTGATTAAAATTCTCTACCAGCCTGTATGGAATCTCTCTTCAACGACATATATTCTTATAAAAATCTTGATCAAGGACTTGACCTAACTAAGCCAAACAATGATAGACATTTCGCCAAACACATCGAAAACATATAGTATACAGGCCATGAATGCATAAGTAAACATTATGGTCTAAAAATTATCTGAGAATCACTAAGGAGGTATAATGCCATCTCATAATATTTGCAATAACATATATTATTCCATGCATTCCTAAAAAATTCATATATTCATCAAACATGTCAAGAGTAATGTACATCATATAACCAACAAATAACTGGTATAGAAACCAACAAATATCCAACATAGAAACCATGGGAACTCAACCATAATATCAACATCATAAGCAATACATATTGTCATAGATCAAAATTGGTTTGGACTTATGTAGGAACACAAAAGGATACATATATACACATAAACACAAATATGCAGCATAAATAAAACTTCATTTCATTAATATCAAAGAATTAAAATATTCTTACATACAGAAATGGAAATAAACTGGCTAGGGGGATGGTGGATTATCTTTGAGAAGAGATGTGGCAGCTACATGCCTCTAAACTACGTTATAATGAGGCTCAGAGGCCTATTTATTATTGAGAAAAAATGGGAAACCCTAAACATTCAAAAACCTAACCCTAGGGGATGAAGCACCAAAATTGTGGGCCTCATTTAGGTAAATTGGTACATCGACTTCCTGGGGTCTTAACTTTGGCATGCCATATTTGTTTTGATGTCATAATACCTCATTTATAATATTTCAAAGAGGAGGCTGAACTCAAACCAATAAACTAGTTTGTGACTTTTCTGGTCTCTCTGTTTTCCCTAAAAACTTCTTTTAGTTCTTCCAAACAACTCTGAAAGTTTAGGGTCCAAAAATCTACTAAAAATATTAAGTTATGCTATAATTAATGAGATTGGAAAGAAACAATGGTGGCAGTCCAAGTGGAACAATTGGGTGGCCATCAATATCCACCTAGATCAGTCCTCCTCCCTTAGGAATAAATGGCCCCCATTGTGTTGAGTGCCTCCATGAGATAGGAAAACTTCTGTTGAACTTGGTCCCTGGTGACCCACTTGCCTTGGTGCAAGAGTTGGCCAATTTTGATAACCTTGTTATCACCTAGATTGAACCTCAGGCTGAAGGAAGGCAATGCCAAGGTAACCACAAACCACGCTTAGACAAGTAGCTAGCCCTACTATGCCGAGAGAGGGATCTCTCCATAAGGATCTCAGTGAAGATGACTAGATTAGGAAAAGGATTTTAGGCTAGGTCTAGTAGCACAAATTTTCGTTTGGATTTTGAAGGGGTTTTGTTGGATTGGGAGGAGTTGGACAGTTTAGGGCTAGGGAATTAGGTCAAAATTGCAGGGTGTTCAATGGGGCAAGGTAGGAATAAGGTTTATCACTCTAGGGCTTGATAGGTGAGGTGTTTAAGATTGGTGAGAGGCTAGGAAGAGCATGCAATTATCATGGATCTTTGCCAAACTATAGAAAACATGAAATGTGGAATGTTTTCCCAAAACAGAGCACTGATGTAATGAATTTGTCCTATCAACTTAAAAGCATTCACTTAGAAGAAATGAAATGATTAAAGAAATACACAAAACATACTAACATATGATCACAAGAGAATAAATTCTACTAAAACTCCATACCACATGGATCCCATAAAAATAGCTGCAATTCTTATTAATCTCCTACTAAACTACTACAAAATGATGTACAATCAAGGTTTGAGCATCCAGCTGAGTCCAACCCTTTACAATGAGAAAGAAGAAGAATGTATAGGCTTTGTTTCAATCTCCTCCCATCCTCAGGGTTCGAATCCCAAAGATGAGGAGCTAATCTAACCAACACTGGACAAGAAACAAGAATATAAGCATCTTAACGACTTGCCTCTAAAAGTGAAAAACTGATTCATTTGAGCTCAAATTTATTTTTAATGCAATGAATCTATCCTCTACTACTAATTATCCATCATATTTACATGCCAAGTCATCATTTACAATGGTAAAACATCCTCCATGAGAGAAAATCCATGAACACAGAAATAAACTAGAAAAATAGCCATCTTGTGCAAATTTGCTCTACGCACAGCGCCACTGGCCCAAGGGGAAGCACCACTTTTAGGTCCCTTTTGGAGGCCTTTCTAACATCCAAATTGAGCACATGATAGCTCATTAGAAAGGTATTCGAGTCTAATTTCCAAAAAAACTTGAATTGCTTCATTTGAATCTCATTTGACCCCTCAAAACTTGATTCTCCTAGGACTGCTTCTGTGTGTCCAAAAAGTGGTGGAAAGGTCATTTATATGGTGTTTTTTTGACCTTTTGGTGGACTAGTTCTGCCCCAAAAACTTAGAAAATCGATAGGGTGCATGTACTCATCACTCAAAAGGCAAAAATGCAAGCCATTTGTGCATTGGGTTCCCCTAGGAAAAGTGCAGCACCCGTGGCGTTGCGCGTTGAGCCTGATTTTCTGTGTTTAAAATTTCAAAATTTGCAAATGACAAAAACTCTTCCAAACTTGACCAAAATTGGTGAGAAGCACCATCATCAAGTATCCTAATGATCCAAGGAATCTTCAGTAAGAAACCTAAGCTCATCCTCCTTTTTTCCTTTTAGAACTCGCCTTAGCCTACCTTTCATCTTTTTTATCATCATGTTGCAAATTTTGTTTCAAGTCTTGTAATGGTAAGCCATGTGTCTGATCATTTGGTTGTCCCTATTGCCTCTTGTAATAGATTCTCTAGGTGCAAATTTACTCTCTCAAGCCAAGTCCCTCTATCATCTTCAATTTCCTTATCAATAGGAGTCAAAGTGACTTGTGCCTCTTTATCACTCTGTCGTTTTACCTTGAGAAGTTCCAGTTCCATGAGGACATACCTGTCACTCAGCTGCTTCTTCTCTTGTTCCAAATATGTGATGACATACTTGGCCCTCTACAAATTGTCCATCAAAGCTTGTACTTGAGCCTCCTTTTCCTATATGATGATGTCCTTTATTATGTCTTCATCCTGAGCCTCTAAGTCAATTATTTCCACGCCGTGATGAGTATAACATTGCTCTGACTCATCATGCTCTGTCAAATCAAAGTCCCTCTCTTTCTTCTCATCATCAAAACACTACTCCAGCATATTTTCGTTCACTTTGTGCAGATGCTACACCTGTACCTGCTACGTTGATGAAGAAGGCAAAGCCCCTTCCACATCCTGTGGAGCAAGCATTTGCCTATGGTTTGATGAAGAAGGCAAGGTCCCTTCCACATCCGATGGAGCAAATACTTTCCTATCAACTGCAAACAATCTCCTTGTGAACCTATGATATGTCATGTAAGTCCTGAGCACCTTAGTAGTTCTAGTCTCTTTGGCCTCCTCATCTATTTTCACCTTAGCACTGCTAGAAGGTCTCCCTCCTTGTTGAGACACTGGTGGAGGAATTTGAGGACCCCTGAAGATGTCATGAGAAATAAATGTCTCCCAAGGGATGTTCAGGAGGCTAAGATGATGAAGCACAATCATCTTGATCAGGGAATAATGATAGAGACTACTCATCTGCTGAGGATATGGCTTTTTCTACACAAAATGGGCCACCTTCTTAATATTCCTAAACAAGAAATAAGGGAGGTTTAACATCCTCACCCTGGTAAAATTTATGAGAAGCCTGATGTGATTGGTGTACAACCTGGAAAATCTGCCCTCACAAGTGAAATATTCCATGATGATTTTCATCATGGGAGCATACTTGTCCTCAAGGAATCTGAAGGGAAAAAACCTTTTTACCTCATTTCTATACGTGGATTTGATATAAGGCTCATAATAGTGTTCATCCAGGTCCTGTGCCTTGTACCACTTGTTGGGTACCTATAATACTAGTGATTACCCCATTACTATTGTAGTTATACCCCTTATTTATATTGTTGTGCCCCTATTACCCCCATATTGTTATTTCTGTGCCCCATAGAATCCCTCTATTGTTATTTTTGTGGCTTTATATTATTATTGTTAGGTCGGCTGGATTATATTGTGACTCCTTAGACTCCTATATATAGAAATGAGGTTTTGTCATTTGTATCATCCAAGAATTGTTCATTTATGTAATGTAAAGGAGGTTTCCCCCTTGAAGAGGCTGAATTCTAAGGCGTTGATCTATCTTTTCTATCTTTTCTTGAGCTGGTTTCATAACATTTGGTATCAGAGCTTTGGATTCTAGGGTTTCGCTGCTCCAAACAGGTCATCGTGGCATTTTCTCTATAACCTTTTTTCTGTGATGTTTCGGAAGTCGCAAAAAAAACCCATTTGAGAAGAATTGGTGCTGAACCTTGGGTCCGAATTTCAGATATTTGCGCGCGATATTTTCGGAGATATGATCTGACGAAGTTGGTCTTTGTTTAGACTCCTGAATTACATTCAAAACAGGTGACCTGGGGAATATCGTCATGACGTTCTCTCTGAGGATCGGATTGAAATTTCGTAAAAAGGTGAAAAAAGAGAATGGACTGTAGTTTCTTTTGTGTGTTTTTCAGATTCAAAGGTTGAAACAGTGACGCGTGGCACGTCGTACAAGTTCGCTCTACTGAACCAGTCTAAAAGAAAGTCGTTGTGGGAGATTTCACATAACTCTTCCTTGGAGAATCCAATTTGGCTCAGACTTGTGGCATTGGAAAGAGGACGTAGGAGGCTACTACAGGTAGTAATTTCAGAACTGGATGATCCGAAATTACAGAGATACATCAGATTCAATATCAGGCTTCTATAAAGTGAAAAAAGGTGTGTAGTTTTTTTTTAAATTTTGGTGTAAGCTTGGTTTAACAGAATTCAAAGGGCATAGTAAAGCATTATTATTGGTAACTGATGCCCCGAGGAAAGAAAATGCAAACACCTAGTAAGGAACCTGAAAGCTCTAGCATGACTCATGAAGAAGAAGAAGAAATGCTACATGATATATCAAAATTACAAGAACAAGTGCAACAAATGTCACGCTCACAAAAGCTAACAGAAGCTAAGATAAGTGGCGTGGAATCTAAGATAAAGGGCATGGAAGCTAAGATGGATGATTCAAAGACAGATTTGAAGAGAGACATGGCAGATTTGAAGATAGATTTGAAGACAGATATGGAAGAATTGAAGAAGTTGCTACAAGAAAGGGTCATTAATGGTGAAAAGGTAGTAAAGGAAACTCATGATGAGAACAAAAGAAATGTTAATCATGATACCATAGACGCTAATGTTGGATCGAAGAATCACCATATTCCAAAAATCGATATGAGGAAGTTTGATGGTAAGGATCCCGCTACATGGATATTACAGATGGAGCAATTATTCGATCTCAATAATGTGCAAAACGCACAAAAGGTACGTATGGCAACTCTATATTTGGAACCAAATCAGTTTGTATGGTATCAATGGCTTTGCTCTCGTAAAAAATTTATCACTTGGGCAATTTTTACGGAAGAATTGATAGCACATTATGAAGATACAAAAAGCAACACTTTTTTTAGCCAATTGATAAGTCTCAAACAAAAGGGTTCAGTAATGGAGCACATTGAGGAGTTCCAAAAATTGAACATAAGGGTAAAAGATATTCCAGAGGAGCATAGGATTGATGTGTTCATAGGGTCTTTAAAGGATAATATCCAACATGATGTTCGCCTTTGGGAACCGGATTCATTAGAGAAGGCATCAGGTTAGCAAGAAAAATGGAAAGCAAAATTATGGCAACCAGGAAGCATACCACTCACAACTATAAAGACGGAAGTGTTGTTGCCCCTAGTTTTCCACAACCTATAAGGTTGACACCACAACAATTGGAAGAAAAAAGAGCAAAAGGGCTTTGTTACAATTGTGATAGCAAATACACTAAAGGTCATAAGTGTGCTGAGAAGAAATTATTCTACATAGATTGTGAAGAGGAAGAAGAAAAGGAGCAAGAAAGGTCAAAAGAAGAAGATATACCCCAGGAACAAAGCCTAAATGAAGAACAAATAAATCCAACCATATCTTGTAATGCATTGGCGGGAATTACCACTCCTCAAACCATCAAGATAGAAGGACAAATCAAGAAGAAAAAGGTAATAGTGTTGATTGATTCAGGAAGCACCCACAATTTTATTCATTGTAGGGTATCAAAAGAATTGAATTGCTTCCTATATCCAGCACCAGAGTGTCAAGTGATGATTGCAAATGGAGGAACAATAAATTGCTCTGGAAAGTGCCATAATATCAAGCTATCCATGGGAGAATATGTATTGACTAGCCCAATGCTTTCCATTCCAATGGGAGGTGTGGATGTTGTACTAGGAGTCCAATGGCTACAATCCTTAGGTACAATAGCTTTTAATTTTCAAGAACTTTTCATCAAATTTTATACGGAAGGAAAGGAAGTTGAATTAAGGGGTATTGCAGGGAAACCAGGAAAGATAATCAGCTCTCATGGTATGACAAAGCTTCTAAAAAAGGAGCAAAGATGTGTAATTGCACAATTATGCTCGCTAGATGTTTCCACATTGGAATCATTTATTTCTCCAGATCTCCAAAAAGTCTTGGACAATCATTCCAAGGTATTTGAGACTCCCAAGGGTCTCCCACCTATGCGTGATCATGATCATGCTATTCATCTGATTCCAGGAAGTGTTCCTCCAAACATCAGGCCGTACAGATATCCCTATGTCCAAAAAAGTGAAATTGAACGTATGGTTGCAGAAATGCTAGAGGCTGGTATAATTCAACCGAGTCAAAGTTCTTTCTCAGCTCCAGTAGTATTGGTGCACAAGAAGGATGGATCATGGTGCATGTGTCCAGATTATAGGGAGCTCAACAAGCTCGCTATTAAAGATAAGTTCCCCATTCCTGTTATTGATGAATTACTGGATGAATTGGATGGATCAATTTACTTCACCAAGTTGGATCTTCATTTGGGATATCATCAAATCAGAATGAACAAGGATAATTTTAGGGGCGAATGTTCGCCCTTTGGCGAAATTAAGGGGTTTTAAATTTTTAGTGGACGAATATTTTGTATCATAGTACATTTTTACAAATAACCTCAAATAGCCCTCCTTATTTTAAGGGAGAGGGTAAAAAGGTAAATTTAGCCCTTGAAATTAGGACTTACAACCTTCCATTCGCCCATTTTCAAGAATAGGTTTTATTTAAGTGAATCCTATGGGCCAAATACCATATTTATAAAAGAGGTATGGTAAATTAATAAAAATATAAATAAATGAGAGGTATGGTAAATAAATAAAACATTTTTTATATTTACTCCGTAAGTCACCTTATATACATGTAACGGTGTAACCAAATAAAAATATAAGTAAAGTGGAGGTATGGTAAAGAAATAAAACATCTTTTTATACTTACTCAAACGGTATGGTAAATAAATAAAAATATAAATAAACTAGACGTATCGTAAATAAATAAAACCTCTTTTTATATTTAGTCCATAACCCTCATTCCATTTATGAAGGCTCAAGAAAGAGGTTTTATTTAAGTGAATCCTATGGGCCAAATACCATATTTGTAAAAGAGGTATGGTAAATTAATAAAAATATAAATAAACGAGAGGTATGGTAAATACTATGGGACAAATACCATGGACTAGATTGTTATTAATACCATGCAAAAAACCATTATTAATCCTAATATTTGAATATTAAAAATAAAAATGGCACACGATATTGACCCATGGTATTCACCTGGAATGTAGCCTATTTAAATGGGGGAATTAAACGAGCATGTAGCCTATGCTAAGATTCACTAGGACTTTATAAAGTTTTATTATTTAGTGAAAGACTCGCCAAGATCTTACAAGATTTTATAATTGAGTAAAATATTCGCCATGCCTGGTGAGAGATTCGCCAAAAAATTATATATACATATTATATTATTGATAAAATAGCCTTCCATTTTTCTTATATACCATGGAGATTCGCCCATTTATTATATTTATAAATTTAGGGGGGGTTCTTAAAATTTTCCCTGAGAATGAAGATTGAAGACATTCCGAAAACGGCATTTAGAACTCATGAGGGTCATTATAAATTTTTGGTCACGCCTTTTGGCCTTACCAATGCACCTTCAACATTTCAAGGTTTGATGAATTCAATTTTCAAACCATTCCTTAGAAAATTTGTGTTAGCATTTTTTGATGATATACTAATCTACAACAAGTCTTGGAAGGATCATGTTGAACATGTTGACAGGGTGCTACAACTATTGGAGGAGAAACAATTATATGCAAAAAGATCCAAATGTTTCTTTGGAGTCCAGGAGGTGGAATATTTGGGTCATGTTGTATCTCATGAAGGAGTTAAGGTAGACCCTAGCAAAATTAAAGCCATTAAGGAATGGAAAATCCCCACATCCATAAAGCATCTGCGAGGATTTCTTGGGTTGACAGGGTATTATCGCAAGTTTGTTAAGAACTATGGGAGAATAGCAGCACCTTTAACAACATTATTGAAGAAAGATTCATTTTCATGGACTCCGGAAGCAACAAAGGCCTTTGAACATCTTAAAGAGGCAATGTGCCAAGCACCGGTCTTAGCTACACCGGACTTCACAAAAACCTTTATTGTGGAATGTGATGCTTCAGGAAATGGAATTGGTGCTATTCTAATGCAAGATGAGAGACCCATTGCTTTTGAAAGTCATCCAATCAAGGGAAAGTTTTTAAGCAAAGCTATTTATGAGAAGGAAATGTTTGCAATACTCCATGCACTTAAGAAATGGTGACCCTACCTAATGGGAAGACACTTCAAGGTAAAAACGGATCATGATAGCCTTAAATAATTTTTAGAACAAAGATTATCCTCTGAAGAGCAACAAAAGTGGGTCACAAAGATGTTGGGTTATGACTTTGAAATCATCTACAAAAAAGCGAAGCAAAATGTGGTGGCAGATGCACTCTCAAGAAAGGATGAGGATGTGGAAGCATTGTTGTGTTCCATTTCTATTATCCAACCAGATTGGATAAACGAAGCAAGGGAGGAATGGAAGAATCATGAAGAAGTGTGGGCACTTATTCGAAAGCTACAACAAGATTCAAGTACTTCTGATACATTTAGTTGGAAAAATGATTCGTTATGGTACAAAGATCGCTTATACCTCTGTAAGAATTCCCAGCTAAAACAAAAGATTCTTATGGAATTGCACACTTCTCCCTTAGGAGGGCACTCAGGATTTTTAAAAACTTACCACAGGGTTAAGAAGGAATTTTTTTGGGATGGCCTTAAATCAGATATTCAAAAGTTTGTGGCGGAATGTTTGGTTTGCTAGCAAAATAAAGTTGAAACAATTAAGATACCGGGTCTATTACAACCTTTATCCATTCCAAGCCAACGTTGGGAGGAGGTTTCAATGGATTTTATCACAGGTTTACCCAAGTCTGAGGGAAAGAATGTCATCATCGTGGTAGTTGACAAACTTACCAAGTATGCACAATTTTTTGCATTATCACATCCATTTAAAGCCAGTACAGTTTCTACTGCATTTATGGAAACAGTTCAAAAGCTACATGGAAACCCAAAGATTATTATAAGTGACAGAGATCCCATTTTCACTGGAAATTTTTGGACAGAATTATTTTCTTGTCTTGGTACTTAGTTAGCTCATAGCTCATCTTATCATCCTCAATCCAATGGGCAAACTGAGATAGTAAACAAATGTTTGGAAGGATATCTTCGTTGCTTTGTATCTGATAAACAGACACAATGGGTCAAATGGTTGCCTCTGGCTAAATGGTGGTATAACACTTCCTTCCATACAGCAACAAAAATGACCCCATTTATGGCACTTTATGGGTATCAACCACCACCCATCACATCATATTTAAGAGAAAATTCTAAGGTTCAGGCAGTGGAACATCACATCGAACATCAACAACAAGTCCTCCAACTCTTAAAGGATAACCTCGTGTTGGCACAAAATAGAATGAAACAACAGGAAGATCAACATCACAGTGAAAGAAGTTTTGATGTAGGTGATTTGGTATTCCTACGGCTACAACCATATAAGAAAATGTCCCTAAAGCAAACTAAGAAGGATAATAAATTATCACCAAAGTATTATGGTCCGTACAAGGTGTTGCAAAAGATTGGTACTATGGCATACAAATTGGAGCTTCCTTCAGCTTCTCGATTGCACCCAGTCTTCCATGTTTCATGTTTAAAGAAGGTTATAGGTGACAAGCTCCCAATTCAAACAATATTGCCAGAAATTGACGAGGAAGGAAAAATTATATTGGAACCGGAAGCAGTCACAGAAACAAGAACTTGACAGCTACGAAATCGATCAATTTCAGAGTATCTTATCAAGTGGAAGAACTTATCCGCTGAAGATTCCACATGGGAGGATGAGAATTTTATGTAGAAGTATCCATAACTACTCAAGCGTTGAGGACAACACTTTTTTGAAGGAGAGGGGCATGTTGGGTACCTATAATACTAGTGATTACCCCATTACTATTGTACTTATACCCCTTATTTATATTGTTGTGCCCCTATTACCCCCATATTGTTATTTTTGTGCCCCATAGAATCCCTCTATTGTTATTTTTGTGGCTTTATATTATTATTGTTAGGTCAGCTGGATTATATTGTGACTCCTTAGACTCCTATATATAGAAAGGAGGTTTTGTCATTTGTATCATCCAAGAATTGTTCATTTATGTAATGTAAAGGAGGTTGCCCCCTCGAAGAGGCTGAATTCTAAGGCGTTGATCTATCTTTTCTATCTTTTCTTGAGCTGGTTTCATAACACCACTTCTCCCCTACATTTGGATCCTAGTTGCATCTGCAATTATGGAAGGTGAAACTGTAAATGTTACCGCAGCAAGAATCACCTTGTTTTCCTAAAGATGGGCTACAAAAAATCTAGTGAGCTCAGGGTGGTGTTGAACTCTCTCTACCTGCTCATAGAACTCATAGCAGCCAAGATATCTGAAACAAGTGACAGCCAACTGAGAGGCTTGCAAATCTCTAAGTTTTTATGGCTCTTCCTTGATAATTATGCCTCCCTTGTGTGGTTTTCTCTGATGTCGAGGTCTATCTATCGAACTATCATTACCTGTGTTTTCCTCCTCCTCATATTCTCTGTCTTCTCTGTCCATGTTTGAAAATTTGAGGTTGTATGAAGGGAAGAGAGGGAAATCTTGAAGTTTGTATGAATTTTGAGGCCTTTTTGGTCCTTCTGCTCAACGCGTAGTGCCAACCCATAGATGCGCAACATCACCTCTAGAAGCGTAGTGCAGTATAAATTTACATTATGGAAATCTCCAAACGTGCAGTGCTGAGCCCAGATGCATAGCGTTAACCTCTCAATGCGCAACGCCAACCCTCTTGCCTAAAACGCACAGTGCCATACTATAGAAGTGTAATGCCACTTCACCACTACTCCAAACGCGTAGTGCCACCCTCCAAAAGCACAGTGCCACTTCTCCTTTACCCAAAACTCACTCAACCTTTCCTCTTCTCCTCAGTTTTTCACTCCTTGCTTGCCAAATGAGAATGATGAACTTGAAAATGAAATGTGAGACCTTATATAGGAGTAAATTTTGATTTTTCACTTGAAAAGCCCACTTTCTAATGTTTCTTGACCTTCTTCAAAACTCTGTTTTTAATGCCTTTTCTCCTTTGTTTATTTTCAGGTGGATAATGCTCAACTTGAACTGATTTTTGTAGTGTTTCTTTATCTTGCAGGAAGGAGAGATGCTTTGGTGCAACCAGGATCATTTATTACATAAAGTGACTTAAAATTACATAAGAAATACAAATTAACTCAAAATACTCTATTTTCACCTCAAAAACATGTTTTTTAGGTGAAAATTACATTAGTTTAAAAGATAATTATATAGTGACTATGACCTACAAGCTATCATGCTTGACTTATTTATCATCCTCATACCCTTGTTGCCCTCTATTTACAGTTTTAAATCATGCTCTTGACCTTTGTAATGAAACCCTAAGACCTAATGAAAATATGCCCTATGACCTAAGGAAATCATGATTGCAAATTGACCATGAAACCATAACTGAAGACAACCTGAAGAAGGGTCAGCAAGTATAATCTATGAGGGAGAAATTATATTTTTTGAAGAGAAGACAACCATTAGTGGATTAGTTTGACATGGCCTAGTGAAATGATGTAAAAATTTCAGTATGGGACCCCTAAAATGAAAATAGAAAGAGAAATTTTTTATCCCTGATGGAAGTATGCAGATACTAACACTAACAAACTCGATACAGATGGATCTTCTACTGGTGAGTGTTATTGATAGGCATGCCCATGATCTGATCATTTGTGGCCTGTTCCATGTTGTTTGGGTTTAACTATGTTGTCCATGAACTATTCTTCAATGTATGATGTGTCTAGTAATAGTGGAAAGTATGGTCGAAGGTAGTCCACATTGAACACCAGGTGTAGGCCAAGGAATGGTGAAATGTTGAGCTCAAAATAATTGTCCCCTATAACCTTCATGATGGTGTAATCCCATATCAGTCTGGGTGAAGCTTGCAGTGGGGCCTAGTGAGGCATTGTTGGCTTATGGGGGTTTGACCTAGCTTCAGAGGTAATTTAGCTAAACAAATCCCGGTACTACTGGTCCTTTTGGCAATAGTCCATGGAGAGTGGACTGAGCTCTCACCGGAAGTAGTATGGGAGAGTGCTAGAACCAGGTTTCCGCACCCTAGAGATGTCTGATGGTTTTTGTGTGGTGCGCGGTTTGACCCCGCATGCACGTCCCTACGCGCATCTATCAATACCTCGTAGCCTGCAATGCTGCGTTCACACAATCCTACTTGATGTGTGATCCATGTTATTACCCAACTTCCTTACTATTAACCTGATATTATCTAATTACTTAAATTATATGTAGGAGCCCAATTATACTTAACAATGTTTAGTATTCATATAAGTGTGCACGATAAACAAAACAATATAGATGCATAGAAAGTAATACAAAAGCAGATACACAGTATTTGGAATCAAACTTCTCTTATTATTCTTCTTCTCAGGTTACAAACTCGACTCTGCCCTATGCACTCAGATGCAGGGGTCCACACACTCAGCTGCAGACTCTACTAGGCCTCTGCGCATTCAGTTGCAGAGCCTCTTCCTATTACTATGACCCAAGACCCTTAGAATTCTTCTCTATCCGCTACTAGATCATTCATTCTTCTCCAACTCTAACTATCTTTACAACTTAGAGCCTTGCTCTATTTATACAATCCCATGGTCCACAGACCATGGTAGGTCGACATGACATTCAGTACAAAACTTAGGGCGGACAAACTTATGACTCAACCTACATTTCGCGCTCTACACCCATAATTCACGGAGTCTTACAACATTATTTGACCAAAAGTTGGGCTTTGAGCCCCAAAACATGATTTGGGGGGATTCCATGCCCAACAGGCCCCCAAAACAAACATCATGACTCACCCTCGAGTCACTCTGTCAGCACGATGATCTTGGTGCGGAGTCCCTCCAACTAGTCTTGAACGGCCTGAATGTCAGCAACACACTAAGCTACTGCTTGATGCACCTGCTACATTCTGTCTTCTGAGCCCTCTATTTTTGGCGCGCTCCATTGCATCTGTACCTACATCCCCTAAATCTGTGCTAGCTTTCCTTTGATATCTGCAGTGATTGTGAAGACTTCATCAATCCATGGCTGGATGCGTGCTTTGAGAATGGCTTCCTTATGGCATGCCATATCCACCTGCCTTTTTAATGCCTTGGCTTGCTACATCCTTGCAAACCGTTGAGTAAGGACTACTGTCTGCACAGTCCCTTTGATGTTGTCATATTATTGTTGGAGTTCATGTGCCTCTATCTCCAACTGCTGAATGTTGGGGTCCTCCTGCAACGTCGTAAGGACCTCAAGCACGTGCTCCAACATGTTGGTACAGTCACGCACTACATAGCCAATCTCTTCCATCGTTGTTGCAATAGTGTTGGCACACTGCTCTCTGACCTCTGGGGGAGTGGAAGGCTATGCCTTTAATCATAACTCATAAATCTAGAGATTCAGCTCCAGCTGCACCTTTTTTTCTCTTCTCTAGCATCGTAGACTCCACTTGCTGTTAATCTGCACTTCTACTGGTAGATCTACTACGATAGCCAACTCTGGTATGCATCAGCAAGTGTCATCTATCGTTTACACCAATTGTTTGTTATGTGAAACTAGTTCATTGCATTGCAAGATAATCTGTTATATATTAATCTTATGCTCACTCAGAACCTGGATCACGCGACTCCCCCTCACACGCATCTTTGCTGTTATTCCATCCTGTAGCTGATATAGCATTTCTCGGGGAAGGGAAGCTAGACTAAAGCTAAGGCCTTTCATCATGCTAACCATAATTTGTTCCATCACATATTTTGATACCAACGCTCCTTATGGAAACACTATTGTGTTGGCCATCCTCACGTGCAGCATATGTTCTACTTTTGAAGTGCCCGCTGCAACATGGGTAGACAAGATACCTTCATGAGGGAGCCGCAACTTTAACTCCTGCAGCTGCATCCTAAGGGACCCCAACACATTCTGCTGCTCTATCATAAAGTCTTGGAGTGCTTCACTAGTGACATCGTGAACCGTCTCGCTGATGTTATGGAGGTCACCTTTAGTTAAGGTGACTAGGTCAATGGCTAGCTTCGAGGCCTTGACCTTTTTTCCGGGACCCGATCTTTCTGTGACGTGCGACCATTTGACTTGGGTCAAGGTGGTTCTTGGGTCCATGCTCTCTTCTACAAGGTTCGTGTCATTTTCCTCCTATCCTACAGACACTACTTGGCCCTCCTCTGGCTGCATTGTTTCAACCTCCGTTGTCTATGCTATTGCTGCTTTGGCTGCCTTCTTTTGCTCTGTGGCTGTCTGTGCCACTTTGTGGGCTACCCTGACCTCGGCTGTAGCTTTTTTGTTGTGCCTTTTCTCAGCCATTTTGGTGATGTGCTGCTTGGTATCATCCATCCTTTTTTGCTCTGCTATCTTATCCAACTCTTCCAAATCCAAAGCACACCACTCAGGAGGCCATGTCTCTAACACTGTAAAGATATATTGTCAATGGCTATGAATGGGAGCTTTGTTCACTGCTGCACTAGGTCCTTTCACGGTCCGATGTAAATATTGTGCACGTCCACCTTAAAGTATGCAAAACTCTACAAACTATTCTGCACTACGGGGGATAGGCGTGGCCTCCTATTAATCCACATCCGGATGCTTGCCTCCATGAGCACCCAGAAAATCTTTGTATTGCAAACCTGCTTTACGTCCTTGGTAGCCCAGAGCAACGCATACTTCGCAGCCTCTGGTAAGTCACACTCAATTCTTAGGAGCCAATTATCCTCTGGAAGTTCTCCTGCTACCAACAAGATGAACAAGAGTAACCACGCGTAGTGGAAGGTCTTACCCTGCTCTTGGGCTTCCTTGCAGTTGAGAAAAAAATCTTTGCAGAGGAACTCAACCCATTTTAGTGGACCCCTTCCACACACTATTTGGCCAACACGACTACTAGCACTGGTACTTCATCATAGTGGAATTTTCTCATCACCTTACCGGCTAGGAGTTGGGTGGCTATGCGCACCCCTTTATCCTTGATACTGTTGATGGCGTAACCCCTCTTTTTCTTCTCAAGCTTATATTTTTCTTGATGGCTTCCGCGAGAGCCAAATCGCCGCTCTTTCCTACTATTGTCGTGGGGTCCTTTCCATTACAGGGAAGGTGGGAAATTTTGTGGATGAGATCCGCCGTGATGGGAATAGGCTCCTCTAGCCATAATTACCCATCATGCACCAGGAAAAGAAGTTGTGTGATGATGAAAATGGCGATGGGCGCATGATGAAAGTGTGGTATCCATAGTAGATGAAAGAACATGACCTTATCCACATTGGGCAACCATTTTCGCAGTTGTAATGTGATCACTGGCCCCTTCGTATTCTGTTTCATTAGGCTTTCTATCTCTAAGTGTGGGAATTTCTTATTGTCCATGAGGTCCCAAACTTAAAATTTTCGGGTAAGCACATGTCCTAGGAGCGTACCCTCAAAGGCAATTCCATTAGGGAGGAGCAGAGTCTAGAGTGCACTCTTCATTGCATCTAGATCCTTTGGTACCTTAGTTTTCCCCTTTCACAGAGCGACATACTCAGGTAATTTTGTTGTAGAGCGCATTGGTTGGATGTCCGCCTCCACATCTTCTTCCTCTTCTACCTCGGCAATCAGAGCATATAAGTCCTCCTCCTCTTCATATGACTCAATGGTGACAATGTTTCCTTTGTCCTCCATTGATGGCTTACCGAACAGCGGATTCATCTAGCACATGCGGACTGGTCCCATTGTCTACTTATCTTTTTTCGGTCTCAACATTCAAGGTGATTTCGGTATTTCTAGCGCGACCCCAATATCTTTAGGAACATTGTGTACCACATGGGTTGGTGCAACCTCGCAGGTGGTTCCCTCTTCAAATCCCAAACCTACCCTGGTATCCGTCATCTTGTCTGTACTGTATGTGGTCTTTCGCAAACTTAGGGACTCGAATATCACTCGACGCTCAACACTCAGTTCTCTATTCAACCGCTCAAACCTCTAGTGAACAAGTGTTGTGTCGTGGCTGGCCCCTAGAGTTTTATAGCACCTTTTGAATTCAAATTCAACCGTTCCCCCCAATTATGGGCCATCAATGCTTTCTTGGCAGCAGATTTTTCGAAATCTTGCTCATAAATGTTGTCATAAATGTCTGTCGCCCACTCCATTTGGCCTTAAACTAGACATCCCATCATCAACAGTGAAACCAACGGTCACTTCCCAGCCTACCTGCGTGGCAGCGCAACCCTCTGTGCGTGGGTGTGAACCTTGTGACACGCTAACTCTACGGGCACCTCCCTTATCATGCAGCTCTCAAGCAGACTCTTTTATAGTCCCCGCGCTTCCTTTCAATTGCCTTGAGCGCTGAGACTGTGCTTCCTATGGCTAGTCAGGTGGTCACAACCCCTGTGCAAGGCTCCATCTTGCCTTCTAGTATAGTCCACGGAAAATCCTCAATTTCCCTTGTGATAGTCGGCATCACGCGCTCTATTGTATACAATGTGTTCCCCTCATTACTGCATTTGGTGATATGTGGTTCTAACCATGGTAGCAGACGTTCTTGGTGATAGTCTTCTAATTCATTGGTATGAGCATCCGCACCTTTCCTTTCCATCCTTGGTTTATCGACGAGACATGCTTACTTGATCTTGTTTTTCCAGCCTCTTGACCTCTGCGTCCATAAAAATGAAGTCTAAGGTTCCCTCACTGAATGGCTTCCCGAAGCCTTATGTGTTCTACCTCATGTAGCTGTGTGATTTATTCGTCCTAGGCTTCGTGTACTGTTGTACCTATGGGTGCTATTATGTTTGGATTCATTGTTGCATGCCCTTCAGAAATTATGCTCCCTTCCCTATTCCTCAACCATAGAATTATTTTTGTGATCAGGGTTTTGCACATGGTCCTATAGGACCATTAAAAGTTGGCACCATCAGGTCCTAGTCAGTGTGTTTCACCTAGTGGACTCTATTTAACACCTTGCACACCTTATCGAATGGTTCTCCATGGATAATCCTGAGCGCACTTTGCCTTTCCAGGTGTTGTGCTTTGTTCTGATTATCTATTGTGGGGTTTGTGTGCACTTATGCCGGCTCCATGTCATATGTCTGTACCCATCGAGAAAGGTGGGCATGCAAGTTGTTCTTCCACTGGTAACCGGCTCTCATCCTTAGTTGGGGTTTTCCAAATCATAGGCGCATCACCCTCTTACATCCGCACCAGTCCTCAAAACTTCTGTGATGTGTACCCCACCATCTTGTGGGTGTCGCGCAGTGCCCATTTTAGAGCATCAGACAACTGCTGTTCTAGTACTACACTTTCAAATTTGTTCAGGAATTCATCCACCACTGTCAACCCATCATATGTAGGCAGGTCCCTTACCTCTGTTGTCACGTAGCATAGTGATCTCATCATTGTATTATAGTTGAGTGTTGTTACTTCGTGCAACCAATTCTGCCATCATTCTATATCTTCATCCAAATCCAAAGTGCAAGAGCTTTCACGCTCCCATGAAATCCTACCATCTACAATCGGATTCACCCAATCCTATTCTCATGTAGTTATCTTGTAGATGCAATCGAGATCGGCGTCACTATCATCATTACGCATCGGTTCAGTGTATCGCACTCCTTCGACTGGATCTAACGGTACTACTATGCGTAGTGACTTTTCCTCAAAAATCATTTTGCGCTTCTTCAGATTTATGACTCCATTCATATCGATGGCTTAGTCTATTCCTAGTAGCGCAAGATAGGGATTGCTGTCATTGACAATCTATACCACTTAAAAATCCACCTGCGCGCTCGCACCTTCAATATCAACTGTTACCCCTTGCAATCTTCCCATGGGCAGGATCTTTTGCTGGTTTACCATTCGCAACTGAATAGGAGACCATTGTAGTGTGGATCTTCCCATCCGTTCGCATGTTTGTTTTGGCAGTACATTCACGTCCAATCTGAGATCCAAGATTACCTAATCCATTTCATACTCGCTGATTTGCGCAGTCAACCTCATTTCCCTTCATGTGTGCAATGCATGCTTTCCAAGTTTTAAACCACGCGTGGTTCTCTTGACCTCATGCACCTAGTGATAAGTTCATGTAGTCCTTTTACTGCTTTGTTGTCACGTATTAGTTTCATTCATGTCTCCAGAAAGGTAGTGAGCATTGAAGGATCCATCCTAGGTTCTAGTTGATCCTTATTATCTGAAGTGGAGACCTCCGTGAAGCTCTTCTTAGCTTCCATGAATGTCTCCTTTCCGCGTTCTAAATCAAATTCGGGCTCCTTTGTAGGATCCTTACGAACCCATGCACTTTCTTCGAATTTCTTACCTTTATCATCGCCAGTGGTCATACTAGTCTTTAGCATCATGTATACATTTGGGTCTTCTTTGCGCAGCTTAGACCTCATCATCTGCAAATTCTGAGTCGGAGGAGGCTAGAGTACCCCTTTTTCGTGCAGCCTCGCTATCAATGTGGGGCAACCTTATGCCTCGTGATCAAACTGAGTGCAGTACAAACATGATTTCCTTGCCAGGTTTTTACAATCGTGGGCATAGTGCCATGGCCCTCTACAATTGTAACAAATTAGTTGTCCACGACCCCTTCTTGGTCACATTCCTCCCCGACCTTGTCCGCGCCCCTAGAATCCAGTGTGTGCCATTCTTGTATTTGGGTCGAGGGCTCACATTTCAGTCTGCACCCTATAGATAGGAGCTTGATCCATTATTAGTTCGTAGCTTCTGCAGGTGCGCTCATCATGGCCTACCAACCTACAGAAATTACAAAACAAATATTGGGACATCTGCGTATACTTCTGCAATAGATGATAATTATCCATAGTGTGTTTTCCTCTTATCTGATAGATCATGCACCATAGAGCAGGTGTCGTGCTTGGTCCTACTTGTGCGTCAGGTCTTAACAGCATCGACCCTCCTCCTACCAAGTACTTCACGAACACTAGACAGTGGTCCTTGTCATGCCCCTGGCCTTTGCATTTTATGCACCATACCTCCTCATGCACCTCTGGTCGAGGTGTCCTGTCCTGTTTCAAACTTTGCATCTCCAAGCATAGATTTTGTAGTTTCATGTGGATTTGTTGGACTCCCAAACCAGGGTCTTGTATAGGGGTCTCATGCAATCTCATTGCCATCTCCAAATCTTCGGCCTTGGTGGAAAGCTTTTGTTGTTACAACATCATCCTTAAATTCATTGTTAGTGATGCTACAAACCATGCACGGCATTTTCCATCCATCAAAGTCATGTTGGCTTCGTGAATCATACCCTTTAGCCTTTGGTCCAGATCCCATGGAGTCTCACTTGGGAGCATCGCGATTTCCTTAAACCCGATAATTGATTGTGTCTCCGACTTTGGCCTGCTAAATTCCCTATTCAATGTGGTCTGGATTTCCACAATTCTTGCGTTCAGATGGTCATTAGAATGATTAATGTACCATGTTAATGCATGATCCTGCAACGCGCTTACCAACGTAGCCTTCTTAATATTGTCATCCACGATGCCTTGTTCTTCCCATACTGCCGTTACCACGAACCAAAATTGGTCTGGATCTTCATTCCCTACTCCTCTGAATACCAGTAGTTTGATCGCACTTTCCATATTGAACTATGGTGGTAGATGATGTGGGTTGGGTGGAGATGGAGGTGAGGAGGGTGAGACAGGTGGTAGTGTAGGTGGAGGTGGTAAGTGCAGAATTCACTGCCTTATCAGGATGACCACGCTTCGCGGAGAAAATTTCACGAGCTCTTCCTCGCTTTCCCATGAGGGTGAAATTAAGGGACTGGTTTCTAATTCTTCACTACCTCTGCTTCTGTAGATCTTCCCACTTCGTGTAGTCCCAAATATTAATTTATTCGCATAACCTGCTTTTCACACAATAGCATCTTAATCCAAGTGTTCAAAGATTTAATATACTTACCTCATGGTCCTTTGATGAAGCACTGCTCTGTCTCACTGTAACTGATGATCGTATCTACCGCCAACTCAATGATAAATCACCCTATAATTCGATCGAGCCAATGCTCGACAGCTCGCACGATCTTATCTCTTGACGCTTCTAGTCTATGCACTAATTTCGGAGGCCACACGATTGGTTTGTCAAGCCTACACCTTCCCTAACAGCATGCTAGCTTCGTGATCCACTCATATAGCTTAGAAGGAAAGGATGTAAAGAAAATTTCGTGGATTTATATATATAAGTAGCACTCCAACCACTGTTCCTTAGATACTCGTGGATTGTTGTTTTCATGTGCCGTGAACTCGTGAATCGTCTTGTCAAACCACCCTTCAATTTCTTTCTTTGTTGGATTCCAGTGACACGACATCAGACATCCCTTATGTAGATCTCGGTCCTAGCAAAGGAACCATTTTTTGGCTTATGGGGGCCTGACCCAGGTTCAGAGGTGATTTAGCAAAACAAATCCCGGTACTACTGGCCCTCTCGGCAATAGTCCCCGGAGCGTAGACAGAGGTCTCCCCAGAAGTAGTATGGGAAGGTGCTAGAACCAAGTTTCTGCACCCTAGAGATGTCTGATGGTTTTTGGGTGGTCCGCAGTTTTACCCTGAGCGCACACTGCTACATGCACCTATCAGTACCTCGCAGCCTGCAATGCTGCCTTTGCACAGCCCTACTTGAGGCACGATCCATGTTATTACCCAAGTTCCTTACTATTAACCCGATATTATCTGATTACGTAACTTATCTGTATGAGCCCAATTATACTTAACAATGTTTAGTATTCATATAAGTGTGCGCGATAAACAAAACAATATAGATGCATAGAAAGTAATACAAAAGTAGATACACAGTATTTGGAATCAAACTTCGCTTATAATTCTTCTTCTCAGGTTACAGACTTGACTCCACCCTATGCACTCAGTTGTAAGGGTCTGCGCACTCAGCTACAGACTCTACTAGGCCTCTGCGCACTCAACTGTGGAGCCTCTTCCCACTATTACGACCCAAGACCCTTAGACTTATTCTCTATCCGCTACTAGATCATTTTTTCTTCTCCAACTCTAACTATCTTTATAACTTAGAGCCTTGCTCTGTTTATACAATCCCATGGTCTGTGGACCATGGGTAGTCCGACATGACATTACATTACAAAACTTAGGGAAGACAACCCTATGACTCAACCTACATTTTGCACTCCGCACCCACAATTCATGAAGTCTTACAACATTATTTGACCAAAAATTGGTCTTTGAGCCCCAAAAAATGTTGTGGGGGGATTCCATGCCCAACAGGTACTCCTTCTACAAATGTAACCAAACTTTGTCACCCACCTAGAACTTTTGTGGCACCTGATGTTGATCATGACACTTCCTATAACCAGAATTGGCTCTATCCAATATGTCATGGACCTACTAGAAGATGTGATAAATGTGCTTAATGAATTTGTTATCCCTATCATTTTCGGACTGTACATGAGCCAAATTTTCCAAGTAGCTGCAAATCGTATGACCACATCAATGGGACATAATTGTTGGAATCCAAACGCCACCTGGGTTGTGGCCAGCTAAGTTATGGAAAGCTCTATTGTAGCTTTGATGGACATAGGGGAGGATTTCATCCCATGTGTGTGGATGCTTTGAGTTGTACATACACCGAATGTATACGATCATCCTATTGATGACCTCTGTTTGGCCATCAGTTTGGGGGTGGAAAGTCATGGAGTTAGTGAACTTGGTATCCAACATCAACCAAGGACTTGACCAAAATGTACTTAGCAACCTGCTATCCTTACCTAAGATAATGGAATGTGGCATGAAAAAATGTACCCACACTCATCCAAATAGTAGCCTAGAGGTGGCTTATGTTGTGATACTCTTCTTGCAGGCTGCCATAATGGCCATGTTAGAGAATTTTTTGTTGACCATGAAAATGTAGTCATTTCCATGCTTAGTAGAAGGAATGTTGGACATGTAATCCATGGAGATGGATTCCCAAATTTTACTAGGAGTAGGAAGAGTAGTATATAGGCCTTGCTTCTTGATGGTTGGTTTGGCAATGGCATAGGTAGTGCAGGATTGAATGTAATTCCTAACATCATGTTGAAGGTTCGACCAATAAAAATACTTCTGCAAAACTACCATTGTTTTCTCCACCCTTAAATGTCTAGCGACCCGACTGTAGTATGCCTCAAAAATCATCCTTGCACGCTCACTTGAAAGTACACAGAGGTGTCCTAGGTGGAATAACAATGCATCCTGCAGGTGAAAATTTGTGATTTTCTTGCCTTCGAAGAGCATATGGTATGTGTTTCCAGATTTTGGATTTCTCTTGTAAATATGTGACAACCCCGCAATCTCATGCCCATAAGAGTCAAGCACAATGGTCAGTGTCGTGACCAGTGGTCGACTGAGGTAGTCTAGAACATTTTTGGTGCTTTCCTTATTGAACTTAATGTTCAAATGGAGTTGTTGTAGGTATGTGGAAAATTCCTGATGGTGATCAATTTGCAACTTCCCTTGTGTCTGTATGAACTGCAGGGGTTGGTGGTATGTGTGGATGACCATTTCCTTCCCCATAATGTAATTATTCCATTGTTGTAAGGCTTGAACAATGGAATATATCTCTTTGTCATAGGTGGGATCCTTTCAGACTATTTCTGAAAGTGTCTCACTATGATATGCCACTAGATTCCCTTGCTGAGTAAGAACTGCATGAATAGTGTAGTTGGAGGCATTTGTCTCGATCTCAAATGGTTGTTCTGGTTTGGTAATGTGAGCACTAATGAAAGTCAGAGGCGATGCTTCAACTTAGAAAAAACCTTCTATTGGGATTCATACCGGAAGGAATTTTATTTCTCTCCCCCCTTGATGAGATAAGTCAAAGGCCAAGTGATATGAGAGAAACCCAACACGAACCTGTGGTAAAATTTGGTAAGACCCAAAAAGATGCGAAACTCTATTAGAGTATTTGGGACTAGCCAATCTTGAATGACCTGTATCTTGGTTGTGTCCACATGCAAAACTCTCTCATCAATTTTGTACCCCATATATTGAACCTTGGTCATATCAAAAGTTCATTTCTCCAAATTGGCACACAATGTGTGTTGCCACAGGGTTTGGAGGACTTACCAAATATGGTGGAGGTGTTCTTCCCAACTTTGGTTGAAGAACAGAATGTCATCCAAATACACCACATCGAATTATTTGGTGAAGGGTCACAATATGTCATTCATCAGCCTCATGAAGGTTGCAGGGGAATTCGTCAACCCAAAAGGCATGACTAACACCATTCAAAAAGGCCCTAGTTTATTTGAAGACAATATTCCACACATCAAAGGGTTCGATTGGTACCTAGTGATAATAAGACTTTAATTCAATCTTATTGAAATATTTGGCACCCTTGATCTGGTCCAGAATGTCATCAATTCGTGGGATTGGATAGCTATTCCAGACAGTGTTATTGTTCAGGACCTGATAGTCAATATAGAGTCTCGAGGTCTAGTACTTCTTCTGTACCAACATGATCAGGCTTCCACGGGGTGATGAACTTGGTATGATGTTCCCTTTCTACAATAGCTCATAAATATGACTCCTGATTTCATCATTCTTAAGAACAATGTGTCGATAGATCGGTCCCTTGGGTATCGGTGCGCCTGGGGTCAGATCAATAAAGCTCTTTACCTGATAGTGTATAGGTACCGCTATGGATGAGTTGAATATTTCCCTATACTCCTCTACAACCTTGTCCTTATGCTTCTACCATATAGAGGAGCCCTATCCAGAGGTCGTGGCCACAATCTTCTTCTTTCCTTGAGGGTGAATCATAAGGAAAAAAATTCTCGGTCTGGGAAATGATCTTACTGCATTTCTTCACACTGATCAAAGAAATGACAGTAGACGATGATACCTTTGGTATCTAGTACAACTTATTTCCCAAAGCAATAATAAAAGTGTGAGGCTTAGAATCATACACAACATGATGCTTCCATATGTATGGTTGGCCTAATAAAACATCCCAAACATAAAGAGGAGAAACATCACACAATACCTCGTATGTGAAGGGCTTGTAGGGAAGGTGACATTATTAGTTGATGTATAGATATCACCCTTCGTGAAGCCATTTGATGATGTACAACTATAGGTGTGGTGTGGTCGGTAGGCCCACTCACTTCATGACCTTTGCTGAAATGAGGTTCTTTTGGCTCCCATTGTCAACAATGAACTGCATCGAAGAACCCTTCACCCACATCTGTCAGTGGAAGAGTCACTCCCCCTCATCTAGATATTCAAGCTCATCCTCCTAGATCTTGTTGGTAGAAAAGGTGGCACTATGCTCTACATAGATAATATGCTTCCCTTTTTCATTCCCCTTGTAGGTTTCTAACTCAGATTCAGAACATGCATTTAATTCGGAAGCTTTTAGTTTGGCCACTAGTGACTGCTTGGTTCAGCACTCACTTGTGTTGTGAGTAGGGCTCTTATGGAACTCACACCATTTCCCTGTGTTATTGTTTTTCTTCATGGTGTTTATCTTTTCTTTCATCTTCAGTAGGGTGTATTGGTTTCCCCCATCTTGCATTTGTCCTTTATTCTGCAGTTTCGGGGTGCCTTTTCCTTGCTTCAAATTCACAAATCCAAAGTCTCGCTTCCTCTACTTAAATGTGTGCTTGATCTTGATAGTGTATCGACAGGTAGCACCAAGTGAGGAGATGTCCAAGAACTCCATCTCATCCTGGATGGAATTTTGTAGGTAGTCATAGTACTTGAGTACCAAATGCTACTTAGAATCCTTGATACAAAGCTTCATGCGAAGGGTATTGAAAAAAATTGTGAACGTTGGCACATGTCCTTTCCCTACTATACAGTGGTCCACTTTATGTATTTGTATTCATATCTCCCAATAGGGTAATATTGTTCCTTAATGGCATCTCAGAGAAATTTCCAAGTGGATGCAGCCAAAAGCAGTTAATATTCCCTCTCGTCCTTTTGTTAACAGTAGGTTTCCCATTGATCCTTGACATGTGGGGTGGCTTTGAGGAGTGAAAAAGTAGTAATTTCCCAATTGGAAAAGTGATAAACTCAAAAATATCCTTCTAGCATATTTAACCATCTATCTATGATGTTTTCATCCATCTCTCCTTCAAATATGGGAATGTCAAAGTTAAATTGTACCTTAAAAGGACTGGTGCCTCTAGAGTGGTTGCTAGATGAATTGGGTCACTTGTGGTTAGCCACCAAAGGATCAGGGAAAAGTTATCCATCATCACATTCCATTGTTGCTCGAGGGCTTCCTCGAACAATATTTGGAAAATATCTCTTTTCTTCTGCCATGGGAGGTCATCGGAGTTAACGAGGTTGGTATTGCAAAGGTTCAACTAGTTTGAGCCCTATCTCCTTATAACCTAACCTCGTTGATCCATAATTACGCAGGAAGGCAAAAAAATAAATATCTACACATAAACACAAAGATGAAGCATAAATAAAACTTTATTTCATTAATATCAAATAACTAAAATATGCTTACATACAGAAATGGAAATAAACTAGCTCAGACGATAGTAGCTTATCTCTGAGAAGCAATGTGGTGACTACATTCCTCTGAGCTATATTACAATGAGTCTCAAAGGCCTATTTATTATTTAGAAACAATGGAAAACTCTAAACATCCAAAAACCTAACCCTAGGAGATGAAGCGCCAAACATGTGGGCCTCATTTGGGTAAATTCATACATCAGCTTCCGAGGGTCATAAATTTTTCATACAATCTCCATTTGGTTATCATAATACCTCGTTCCAAATATCTCAAAGAGGAGTCCAGAAACAAACTAGTAAACTAGTTAGGGACTTTCTGGTCACTCCATTCTCCCTAAAAATGTCTTTTATGTAGGTTTTAACCCCATACAAAAATTACCTGCATACGAATTCTAAAACACAGAAAATAAAAAATAGCAAGAGCATAACACATAAAACAAATATACATAGATATTTTCCCCTGGATCCCAAAACTGGGACTACTAGATTGATTTTTCATTAGGTTCCTTTCAATGTTACAATACATATATATACATGCCGAAGCATCCAATACCATGGACCAAAAACCATTGCGCCCAAAACCATGTGCAAAAACCATGCACAAAACCATAGGTAGGTTTGCCCACCTAATATAAGGTCCAAAAAAAAATTACCCGGGGCGCTACCCTGATCCCCATAGAGGGGGGCTAACCATCCTCCTCAAACCCCCTGTGACCCTCTGGCTGCATAATTGACACAACAAAAGGGGGGCTTCGCCCCCCCCCCCCCCTCTAACCCCCTAATTCGCTAGGGGAGCTAGTTGTGGAAATAATACAACACAACCCAACATTGTAGTCCTACAAAACAGCTCCAAAAGTTTAGGACCCGAAAAATTACAAAAAATAGGAATTTGTGCTACAATTAAGGAAACTAAAAAGAAACAAGTGTGGGGGTCCAAGAGGAATAGATGGGTGGCAATCAATATCCAACTAGATGAATAATAGAAAATACCTCATATTAATATATGAAAATTCCAACCAAGTGAGGGAATTCCACGTACCACCCGACCAAAGACTAGGCTAAGCCAAATATTTATTCAACCATTCACCCTCATTCCATATTCCAAGCATGAATATGGGATCTCATGTAATAAACCAACCAAAACCAAACTAGGAATTCTAGAGGACAAACCACCTCGACCATCAACCAATGATTCCACCTCACGGTCGGACATCACTGACCATCACCAAATCAGTCTCTACCCAAGTTGTCTAGGGCTCTAGGGTGTTTGTTCAAACCAAGGCTTCCAAGACTAGTAACTCAACCCATAAATTCTACTAGGCATCTAGATCGTTTGTCCAACAATGAATTTGAGGACTAGTATCTCAACCCACCATGGGATTCTAGAGCATTTTTGTAGCCAAGGCTTCTGGGACTTCTAACTCAACCCAACTTGTTATAGGGATTCAAGTGCGTTTATCCAACCAAGGCTTCGAGGAACTAATAACTCAACCCACAAGCAAAGGAACATGAGAACACACTATAAAATGAAAGGTGAAACCCACAACACCATGGCTATCTAGGAAATGGAAAATCCAGGAAAAACCATTGTTAATCCAGGCAATCCTCCATGCCAAGGACAAATCATAACCAAGAAACCACATGTGTGTTCCATGCATGCCAATACTAACAAGGAAATCATACGTGCAACTTGCTACTTGCAAGGAAAACTTACTATAGTTGTTGATCCTGATGTCCTCTTCTACTTTCGTACTCTTCCTTTTCCTTATTACTCCAAATCCCAAGTATGACACACACCTCCAAGAGTGCTGCAAGAAAAATCAAGTGTCTAAGAGTATGAGAGAGAGAATAGAGAGAGAGCTCCAAAACTCAAATGACAAATGTGTGAGAAAAATATTGAGCCAAAGCTTGTGAACTAATCCTCAGAAGCCTTTTTATTAATGAGGCCTCTATTTCTTCATTTTTCCTCCTCACATGAAACCTGTGACCTTTCACCTTCCTTTTCTCCTAATTTCCATTATTTCCATAAATAATATTCCAATTAATGTATCATTCCTTTCTAAAGCCTTTGCCATTGCCTTTTCCAATTTTATCTTAGACATAATAATCAAAATGAACACCCACTAGGATGATTTTCCCCACCATTTAGCTTGGAATACATGTCCCATGACCTTGGTCTTATATATTTTTCCATGTATTTTTAACCAAGGTTGTTACAACCATCATGGGATAATAACACAATTTAATGCCATCCATGCCATTGAATCCACTCCTCCTAACATTCATCTTGATATGCAACAAGTATTAGATTGTCACTAGCAGGTCTTTGACAAACATAAGGAGCTCCCACCCTCTAGGGTTGAACATGATAATTGAATCCTTTTCTCCTTGGTTTCCAAAAGTCAAATGTCTTCCCCTATCAATAATATTTTGCACAAAATAATGAAATTGAAAAAATCATCAAGGTGCTCCTCAAAGCCAGTGTTATTCTTCCCAACACTAGCCCTTATTCATCTCCAGTGGTCATGGTTTTAAAGAATGATAATGAATGGCACATGTTTCCTAACTTTAGGGCCCTTAACAAGCTCATTATGAAGGGAAATTTTCCTATTCCAGTAGTTGATGACCTGCTTCATGAACTACATGGTGCCAAATTTTTTACCAAGTTGGACTTACGCTTGGGTTATCACCAATACGAATGAAGGAAGATGCCATTCCCAAGAAAACCTTCCAAAGTCATGAATGCCATTATGAATTCTTGGTCGTGTCATTTGGTATTTGTAATTCCCCAACCACTTTTTAGAGCCTCATGAACCACCTTCTGAAATCATATATCAGAAAATTCATCCTGGTCATTTTTGTTGACATTCTCATCTACAACATAACGTGTGACACACACCTTCATCATGTTTACTAGCTATTGCAACTACTCCAAGATCACAATTTTTTTTTCAAATTATCAAAGTGTTCCCTTGGCATGTAAGAGGTAGATTATTTGGGACACATTGTGGGCCATGAAGGAGTCAGGGTTGATCTGAAAAATATTCATGCAATGTAAGATTGGCCCAAATGAGAAACCTTGAATAGTTTGAGGGTATTCTTGGGTCTCACGGGCTACTATTGCAAATTTGTTAGAAATTATGAACACATTGATCGGCCACTCACTAATTTTCTCAAGAAAAATTCATTTCTCTTGACTGATAGAGCTTAGCAAACCTTCTTGCCTCTCAAACTGACCATGTTCTCCACTCCAACATTGGCCTTACCAGACTTCACAAAAACTTGTGTGATTGAATGTGATTCGTAAGGTACAAACATTGGCACAATATCAATGTAAGAAGGTATACCATTGGCTTTCACCAATCAACAACTCAGTGGAAAAAATTTGGTTCATTCTACATATGAGAAATAAATGATGACCATATTACATGCAGTAGATACTGGAAACCATACTTATTGGGGTATCGTTTCCAAATCCATACTGACCATCAGAGCCTAAAATATTTCCTAGAGTAGTACCTATCATCACCTCAACAAAATAAATGGCTCGAAACAATGTTGGGATATGATTATGAGATAATTTACAAGAAGGGGCATGGTGAAAATGTAGTAGTCGATGCCTTATCGTGCCAATTTGAGGAAGAGGGCACCTCATTATCCCTCTCTCTACCCATACTAGATTGGATTGAAGAAGCAGATCATGAATGGTTCTCCCACCCCTCTCTGCCCCAGTTCACTCATAGATTATCGGAATATCTTAATTCCTTAGAGGATTACTCTTGAAAGGATGAGGTTCTACACAATAAGGATTGGGTAGTGTTGTCCCTAACCTCCACCATCAATCCCCACATATCAGAAGAACTACACTTCTCTCCAGTTGCTAGACATTTAGGCTTTCAGAAGACTTATGCACAAGCACAACGCTCTTTCGTTTGGACCGGCATGAAGAATGGAATTTTTAGTTTTGTAGCTAAATGCAAAGTATGCCAATGCAACAAAGGGGAAATGATCAAGCTACCAGGAACCTTAGAACTCTTGCCACTACTTGCTTCCATCTGGATGGATGTTTCCATGAACTTCATTGCAGGTCTCCCAAAGTTAGGCAACAACCATTCATCATGGTGGTTGTTGACAAAATTTTCAAATATGCTCATTTTTGCGCTCTATCGCACCCATTTACCCCAAATTTGGTGGCTCAAGTTTTTATGGACCAAATATTCAAATGACATGGCAGGCTGAATTCCATTGGGTCTAATCGAGGCCCCACTTTCACCAGCAATTTTTGGTAGGAACTTTGCAGCTATAGGGCATGCAACTCCAACTGAGTACATCTTATCATCCCCAAACCAATGGTCAAACTAAAGTAATCAAGAAATGTTTGGAGACCTATCTGCAGTTATTCACCATAGATAAGAAACATCAATGGGTATAGTGGTTTCATTTAGTTGAATGGTGGTATAATACTAACTATCATGAAGCCACCAAGATGATCCCATATGAGGCAGTTTATGGTCAACTCCCACCTTCACTAACTTCTTATATCCTCAGCTCTTCAAAAGTACACACAGTTGATAAGCTCCAACAAAACCTGCCACCATGATCACTCATCTCAAAGATAATCTACATCAAGCTGAGAATTATGAAGCAATAGACCAACCAACACCATTAAGATAGGTCATTTCAAGTAGGCGACATGGTGTTCATGTGGCTTCTATTAGGGTCATATAAATATAGTAGTCTTGTATGATTAATTAGTCATTTGTCCCATTGGGATATTTTGAAAAGTTATATTTCATTTTAAATTTGTTTAGCTCATAAAAATAGAAAAAAGAAAGATAGAAAAATAGAAAATGAATAAAAAAGAAAAAGAAAAAATAAAATGGCATAATATATAATATATATATATATATATATATATATATATATATATATATATATATATATATGAGAAAAATAAAAAAATAGATCCCAAAGTATGGGCGTGCAAGTGTAAATGCCACCAAAGTCATTTTATTTTAATTTTTATTTCAAATAAAAGTCAAAATGTATGAAAATATTGTTTTGTCATTTGTGATAAAGTTAGTGCACATTTGCATGGTGGCGATGATCCCCAAATAGATCAATGGTCGGGGATCGATTTCAGACAGCCCCCGCACTATCGACGCTTAATAGAGGGGGGTGTCCCGAAAAGAAGTTTTAATAATACTACCCCCAATTACATGTCAACTCCTAGGCATTTTTAGGGGGTCCCTTCCATTTACCACTTACCACCCCTACACACCCCCCCCCCCCCCCCCCCCCACAATCTGCCAACCCACTCATCTCTTTGCCGACTCGCCCCCATGCCTTTTCCTCACATCCACCTGTCCTTTATTCCACTAGCCACACACCACCATTTGTCTTCTCTTCCATGTTAGCTTCCCTCCATCCATGTTACTTGACCATTAGCTCTTAAATTACCCACCAGATTTCACATAGTCGTTATGCATTAAACTCCTCCTACCAACTGATCTATTACAAATAAATGTCTTGCTATCAAACTTGCTATAAAATCCCTTGAACACCTATAGTATTTTCCCCTTTCAACATTATTTGAATGTGCAGGTCAGGATCAAGCCATTGCGAAGTTACCAACGTGAATTTGTGAGTCATCTCCCTCTGCAACTTTAGTTAAACAAATCGCATGGTATATTTGTTCTTCAATTTTCTTCTGTAATTCTATGTTCCTTTATTTCCCCTATTTAATTCCCTATTCCTCCATTTTTTTCTCTATAATTAGATATGTCTTCACATAAGGGCAAAGGAAAAATGCCTAAAGAGGATCCCTGGTACCCCCTGTCCCTGATCTTGATAGAACTCCATTGATAGATACCTAATATAAAATTGTTAAAACCCAATGTGAATTTGACCTCTATGAGCTCCATAATTGGGAAAAACAAAAATACTTAGACCAGAGTGATGAATTGAGCATCTGGGAGTCCTTCTTTCCCCAGTTTACCTTTCCCCAAACTACTTTATTCCATGAATTCTCTACCTGGTGTCATCTCAGATACCTCCCAGGCCAAAAAGCAGTGATTGCCCAGAACAATTAGGTCCTCTTTTTCAGTTCCCTTGAAAGCATTTGCCAAGCCTTGCAAATAAAATCTTAGACCTCCCTACATCCATTTTCCACTGATGCACTAATGGAATTGTATAATAAGATTACCTTCCCCCAGTTAACTCACATTTTAGAATGCTTCCTACCTTAAAAAATTGAGTTTCCTAGAACAAACCCACAATATTTTGCCTCTATCTTCCCAGAAATGTCAAGACAAGTGATATATATGGTTACTCATTCACTTGTTTGTCCTATAGAATAGTGGCTTGATGCGGTAGTTTTATGATTTTTATTAGATTTTACAGTTTGTTAGAAGCCTTCAGTTGTGTTCAATTATAGTAAGTATTTATCAGATATCATACATGAGCAATTTTTGAAGTTCAAAATTGAAGGTGTGTTTAAACACCTAGTCAATTTTGGTTTATTTAATGTTATTTTACGAGATAGACAGGTTCAAGTTTCAATTGTAGAAGATGGATGAGAAGGGAAACCCATTATCAGTTATTCATTGGACTTATCTAATTAGAATAAATTCAAAGGAGTATACTTATACACATTTTGTAGATAAATTCCTTCACACATATTTATGTCTACTATGCAGTGATGTTATAACAATAATTTCTCTAGAAATTAAGAAGGTTTTGCACCTTTCATAGTTGTCAAAGGATGGAGACTGGTATTTATACTATAACTATACAGAGATCAGAATTTATGGGTGTCGTCTCCCTCCTTATATATTTCCAGTCCTTGTGCCAGTAAGAATATTCACCTTAGAATATTCTAGACAGATGTTGAACATGGATGAATTACACTTTGTATCCAATAAGAAGAAGGCACAATTTAAACGAAAGGCATAGGCAGGTCCTTATATTGTAAAGACCTGAGCAACAAAAAAGGAAGTGGCAACAAATTTAAAGTAGATTAAGTTCAAACCAAGCTTCACTTGGTATTATGATCCTTTAGGGATAATTTCAAAGCATAGGGTTGAACAAAAAATCACCCGATATCCAGATACACTAAGGCCAGAGATAGAGTAGTATGCTAACCAAGAGGAATGGGAAGAAAACACATTACATGAAGTAGAATAATAGTTAGTTAGTCTATCTTATTTAAAAACTCCTATTAATAAAGAAAAATAAATAAAGAGGCCAAAGGAAAGAATGTCCATATAGATTCATAAACTTAGGCTGCATATTTCATTGTATTCAAGAGAAGGAAAAATGATCCATAGAGCACTACAAATACTGATAGTAAGGTTGATCCTCAGGTAATCACTATTCAAGAAGAACCTTTAGAAGAAAGGTATGCACAGGAGTAGACTACTTTGGTTTTGACAGGAACTCCTACCACCTCTCTCCCATATGTAGAAGAGATAATTGAGTCCCCTATCTGTTCTACCTCTCAGGTTCCACCAAATCCAAGTACTTTTACAAGGTACATGGGGGTCAAAATGAAGAATGAAGCTCTGAAAGCTTAAACATACACAGAATCCTAGAAACAAACTACCACCACTCAACATAGGTTTTTGTCTACGTTTGCCTTAGAAAAGGGGCAGTTTAAAATGCCCATTTTGGAACCCAAAGTGATAGCTCCATGAAATTTTGAATATTATAAGGCCTCCATATTTTTAGTTCATACTAAACAAGTTCATGCAACTGATCATATAGATTTGCATAAGAAAGAAGGTGAGATGATATACTCAAATCTAACCAGCTCATCCATGATTGCTTCTAAATTGCATGTTTCTTTAAATAATATTCACTCATAGTTGAATATTGAGATAATGTCTTCTCTAGCCAAAGACACCAGGATTAATACATTACAAGATTTGGTTATTAAACTAGGATATGATCCTAGTGATGTCAAGGCAACAAAGGAGATAATCAAGAAAAAGAATGCAGACATTCAAGCTCTCGGTAAACTACTCAAACTTCCAACTACATAACACCCTCAGGCTACAAAAGTCACTAGTTTGGAGATGGAGAAAGAAAACTTGGTCACAGTAATAGTGGAACAAAATGCTCAAATCTAGAAAATGGAACAATACATGGAAGTATTACTGAAAGAAAAAGAGTAATGGGAGGTACCATGAACATCAAGAGTAGGTACTTTAACATAGCTAACAACACAAACACCAATTTCTGATTCCTCAGAAAAGATAGCTCAATCTTTGGGGGAATTATCATTGAGAAAAAAAGAAGTGAAGAAATTGATAGTAGCGCTTAGGAAGATGGAAGAAGAAAATATTAATGCAAACAATGCATACTTGGCAGAAGTGAAATATAATTTCAAATTGATTCAAGAGATTCAAAAGTATGAAGATCAATCTATCATTATTCTGATGTTAGCAGAAGCCAAAATCAACATTTGGTAGAATATCAATGCAAATGTTACTGAGTTATGACCATAAATTCAAATTATTTTTAATCAAGGGGATTTGATCTAGAGAGTTAAAGCAGAATTGGAAAACACAAAAGTATATATTGAACATGCGCCAGAAGAAGCACAAAAAATTATAATAATTCTAAATTCCAAAAACATAGATGAGCTTCAGGAGTTGAACATTCATGGCAAGATAGAGACAGTGATGGAAGTCTAAAGAGTTTTGACTAAGAAGAGTCTTATGGTATAGTTGGAGAATAAGTGTAAAAAACTAGAGTTACAAGCTAGAAGATATAACAAGAAGTTTCCTTTTTTGTAGGAGAAAGGGCTTCTAACTCTCAAAAATTCTAATGGAAAATTGATTCCATTAGAAAATTACCAGGAACAATTATGCAATATAACTGTAGATGCATCTAACTTTGCAAAGGAAAAGGGATCTATCAGTGGAGAAGCCTTTCTAGAGGTCCTACAGTTTGATTTAAACATTCAACATGAGATTAGTCATTTATTTTAATAAACCAACCTTTCATACTTACATTGAAGTAGATGAAATATTTAGAAACATCGTGAATTTTTATATCCTAGGTGAAGAGTGATGGGACCAATTACTAGAATTGGTTGAATAAGCACAAGTAGAAATTTTACAATTTGGACAACAAGGCAAACAGAAGGAGATAGAAATTAGCCACAATCAACAACAAATTTCCTTTAAATTTTCAAAAAACAATTGAATTTGTTTAGAAATCCTATTTTCTAGTTCTGTTTATGAAATATATGTAATTTTGTTAGATATTATTTTGTAATCAATTCCTTTTCAGGAATCCAAACTCAATTTAATAACAAGTATATAAATATTTTTTAATAAGACTTAGTAATTGTTGGATTATGTATGAAGAAAGGAGCTTTACATTAATGCAAGTCATGGATTGTACGCAAAGTGATCAGTTTACAGAAATACAGAGAAAGTTTGTTCCAGGATTCATGTGTCAAGAAATTGGGGATGTGTTGTTTCATGTAAAATTGTTTATTTTTTCGGAGTTTCCATATGTTTTTTCTTCCTCCTTATTGTTGCAAGGAGATTAAGGGCTGAATTTGATTAAGTGTACTATGCTATGGATTTTTAACAATATCAATGTGTTCTTTCTGATATTAAGTATAAAATTTGTCTCTATATGTTCTATATTTAATTGAAATTAATTATCATTCATCTTATTCACACCACAAGTACTTTATAAGATCCAGGAGTTTGTCTACCCTACCCTGTTACAGTTCCTCTATTATTCATATAATTGATTACTCAAAACTTTATGGCTCCATGCCCAATGGACTTTTCCAGCATATTTCAACCAAAATTTTGAAAAAACCACCTAAAATTTAATAGGTAGTGTAATATCTTAAAACGAAATCCAAATTAGAAAGAGAGAGTCCTCTATGAAGATGGAAGGGCTAGATCCTAGCTTTACAAGTGGTTTCTGGTTAACTTTGTAGTTTTATGCCTCAACCTAGGAAAATTACAAAGTGATAACAAATCCAACCTTATAAGCAGGCCTCTGTCAAAGAAAATGGTTTCCAGAAACTAGCCCCAAAATTCTATGGACCTTATTAGGTACTTCAACATATAAGAGAAGTCGCTTACAAACTGGCCCTATCGAATACTTCAAAAATCCACCCAGTCTTCCATGTATCCTACCTCAAGAAAGTTTCGGGGAACAATTACAGGGTTCAAACAAGCCTGCCATAATTGGATGAGGAATGTTCACTTTGGCTTTGACCTGAATAGTTCCTCAATACTCACGAGATACATCTCTGAAAATGCACAATCAAGGAAGTCCTCATCAAGTGGAAAGACACCTCTCCAAAATATGCAACATGGGAACCAACAAATATTCTTCAACATTTTTTGCAGCTTCAACCTTGAGGACAAGGATTTTTTTGATGGGGGAGGGCATGTTAAGGACCAACCCTAACCCCTTTATTTATGTAATAATCCTAAGGGGCCTCATTCGAGTCATTGTTAGTTAATTGAGTCAGTAAAGCATGTAAGCAATTATCTGCATTAATAATAATTGTAAGTGGTTGACCCGCATTATAAAAAAGGGACTACAATTAGTTGTAAACACTCCATAGTTAATAAATGAAGTGGATAACCCATATTATGCAAGGGAACACTATTATTTAGTGCTTTGGATGTCATAAAGTTATAAACAGTCTTAGATAGAGAGAGAAAAAGCATTGAGTTTTATTGTAATTAAGCTCTGCTCTGTTGGCGGTTTCCCTATCAAAGAGGCTAGTGAATATTGTATTATGCTTATGAATAATAAAATATCTTTGCAACTTATCTCAATTCATGTGATATTCCTGTGTTTCTTCCAATATTGTTTCATATTTTTCACATTTTTTTATTCTCGCAGGTCAAGTGAAAAACACAACTAGTTTTTCATACTCCAGTATGTGTTGAAGTTTACATTTTGAACCCAAGTGTGAGTATGTTTAGTATTTTGGTATGCACATGGTTACACTAGAAGTAATCCTACACTTGAAGGAGATATTCCTCTCTATAAATTTGCGTATGGTAGTATATAAATAATAAATAAAAATTCCATTTAGAATAAATTTTTTATACTGGAACTCTTGAAACTATAACTCCCTACAACATAGCTATTGAAACTTCTATTATGCACTCTTGTTGTAAGTCTTGTCAGAAGAAATTCACTCTTGATGCATCATATTTTTTAAAGTGACTTTGATTAGTTGGATTTTCACCATGGCCATAATTGTACATTGGGTCAGTCAGGGTTATTTTTCAATACACTTTCCATTCGTAACCCCAAAACCTTACCTTGGCCTTATCATATGAGAATATTTTCAAGTTTCTCTTTGAAGGTATTGATGAAAATCCTCCTTGATCTGGATTTAAATAGGAACGCAAAAAATTACATATATGACCATAAATACAAAGATGTATTAGAAATAACATTTCATTTCATTAATATCAAACACTGAAATATGCTTACAAACATAATGGAATTAAGACTAGCTCGAGCGATGGTGGATTATCTATGAGAAGAGATGTGGTGGTGTTGTAGCAGCTACAACCACACTCCAAAATTTTGGCCTGTACCCAATTTCAGAACCTCCCTTGAGAGTTCCCTTGATGACTGCACACCCTCAGGTTCACTTTGTGAGCCCGTGGGAGTCTTTGCATCTGCCTTGTTTGTTTATTTCATCCAAGTTTTTGCATGTTGGTATCTAAGTCATGCTTGCGACTATGTTCTAGTTATGCTCAATGTCCTCACTTCATGTGTACTTGTTATGTTCGTTATGAAAGAATCTATTGCACTCACACACGGAGCCACATTCACTGTCGCACAAGCATCGTCACAGTTGACCAATGATCAATCACGAGTTTTGCGCTTATTGTTTTCATCGTTGATCAGTCATGTTCAACATGTGTGTTTGGATGGTTTGAGTCATCTCGTCATCAAGTCATGTGAGTGTGCGTTTGCATGATCACCTGTGCATCTTTCGATCATTCACACACTTAGCCATTTTTGCTGAAGTTCTTACGACCAGAATCCCCTCTAACCATTGGACCATCACCCCTCCATTGACTTGATTGACTGTCACCCAAAACAGTGCAAAAGCACCAACTAAGTCTTTCCAAGAAGCGATGATCATAAGCAATCCAATCAACATTCATTCTAAACACCTCGACAGTCAGAACCAGCTGCCACCCCAGCACTGACTCCCCTAAAACATTGTGCAGAGGCTACTGACCTTGGTTGCTCTGCTGACTAAGGAAATTGTGCAGATAGGCTGGATAGACACCAATTTTCCGTCCTTGTCTCCCTTAGAAAACTACATAGTTTTCCAAGTCAGGCCTCCCGACAGTCGACCGAATGCTCATCCAGGAAATTGCATAGTTTTCATGAGCATGCCTTCTACTAGACAATAGTCCACTCACCTCAAAAACTATGGAGAGCTTATCACCAAGAAGACCTGTTAGCCTTAGTGTATTTTTCCTTACCAGTAGCTCCTGGTAGCAAATTGGCAGTTCTCTCCAGTAATTACGCAGTTTCTGCTACTAAGCTCCCAGCAGCTAACTACCTATTCCCCTTGGTAATTGCACAATTTCTGCTGCCAGTGGCCCAACAATGAATTGACAGTTCCTTCTCGAAATTGTGAAGTTTTGACTACTAGTCTCCTGACCAATTCCTCCTAAAAAATATGCAATTTCTTCTTGTTGATCCTCCTTGCAACCCAACCTATTCCTCCAAAAATTTGCGCAAATTTTTCCTTCCAACCCCTGCTGCTCGCTCATTCCAAAAACTGTATATATTCTTCCTACCTTGCCTTCCTATAGCCTGAACTATCCCTCCCAAAAGTTGCGCAATTGTTCCTTCCATCCGAGCCAGGCCTCTCGGACAATCACTGTCGACTTGGATTGCCTATCTTCATCACTTAGTGACTCTTGCACTGTTTTCACCAGCAATGCCTCAACACATCATCTCACTTCACAACCTTGCTGCCTCTCTTGGTCACTTGCATCCAAAATGATCATATTTCATGATTTGATGTTGTCTCGTCATGAGCGACTACAAGCATAGGTACACGAAAACGAAAGGGATGAATGAAGGGAGCACATGCAGAAGTACACATTCACCAATAGACGAATGAATGATGCATTCGAAGAGATGTGCTCACGAATGGATGATCATGCAAAGATGTGTTTACAGATGGACGAACCAAAAATCATGTAAGATGTGCTCATGAACGGACAAACAGACAAACATGCACCTTTCACAAACAGATGAGCCTGTCAAGTCTTGCAACATGCAAGCAAGAAACAATGTGCCAAAGCATCATAAAGCGAAACAAACCCATCGAAGGCACCACAAGCTTTGCCATGGAGAGGTGAATCTGTGCTACACCATGAAGACATCCATCACCTAACAACACTGTAGCTCGACATGCAATTGAACAACAACACGAATGTACCAACATTTTCATGTTGAGTCATGTCACCCACATCTCTACTATGGGCTATGTTTTCAATCAATGTAATGTAACGTGGAAGTCGAATAGAACCACTTGTTGTACAAAGAGTCATGTAAAGTAAAAACGTCATGGAAGTCAAATAGTCATGACGGTAGTCAAACAACTACAAGGGTCAATTTCACCCTTGGATATAAATACCCCCTCATTTGTACATGAATGGACTTTTCACTTCATCTCCTCCCACATAGCCAAGAGAGTCTGTAATATTTTATTTGAGGAGTAAGTAGTGGCTCCAATGCCCCGCACTTGGGGCTAGTGATGTAAGGTGTAACGATGTGTCTTGGAACTTTCACTTAATTCAGAAGCAGGCTAATAGGCTAGCACATTTTCACACATGTATTGTAGCTGTTGTAAGACTAATCTTGAACACTTGTAATTCATGTTTCTTTAACCTGTGTTGAACACTTGAACTATTTCACTTGTTGTAATATATTATTCGTTAATGGAAATGTGTTGTCTATGTTGTTAACGTTGTCTCGCCCGTGGTGGCTATCTCCTCGTACATCAGACATACCGTTGTGGAGGTAAATCCTCTCTGTGGACAGAGACGACCCCTACTAGCCTAGACCGGGTCTAGCAACAATCACACATTGCTATCACACAAGTTCCTAATTGAAAATACAAAGTAGATGGTGAGAACCTACTTGGATTCCAACGCTAGTGTTTGTAGAAGAGATGTCGCCCTCGTTCCTTTGCCTTGGCCGGTCATGATCCCCACGATCTCCGTGATTGGACACCTGCAAAGAACAACACAAAAACAAGCATAAAATCTAGTAGATGCAATTATATATCAGTCAGAAAAGATATAACTCAACATAAAACATAGGACAATGAGAGTGGAACCATAATGATAGTCATCTATTATTAATAAGTAACAAAGAAGAATACAACCATTGTTCTGACGTCAAATCCTCCTTTGGCTGGGTAGTCAGCTACACAAGTCTTGCAAAGCTTGTTGGGATGAGGAACAAGCCTCTCTCTCTTTGGGTGACAAGAATCTCCTTACTTAGATTTGGCGTTATGGGTGCAAAGAAGGCTCTTGCAGCTTCAAACTCTCTATCACTATGCTAGAACTGGAGCTATTGTAACTATGACTAGCTTGCTCAAGGCATAGAGGCAAGCTTTTATAGATAGAGAAGAAAGAGATAGGATCAACCACATTATTCATGGGATTGGCTTTATCACTTGGAAACTTCCATGAAAGGTGGCAAACCACTTTCCCTTCTATGTAGATTCGAAGCCAAACCATCCTAGCTCAACATAGATTCAGTTGGTGAATGGATTGAAGAGAACCTTCGGGAGTTTGTTGGTTAGAAACTTTACTCAATTCGGTTGGCGCGAGTGCGACTCTGAGACAGAGCGCCAATAGCGCGCCATTTTTAGAGGATTTCCCTCATTGGCACGGGCAGTGAACTACGGACCCGTGCTAATGCAAAAAGAGTTGTTTTCATGGAGATTTTGCAGGAGATGTCTTCAGGGCAAATGAAGCTCATACTTAGAGGAATATGATGCAAGTGGTTTCAGGTCATGTCACTTCTCACAGGTCCCGAAATGAGTCCTCCAGTGTGCGGGTGAGGGGTAAAAGGGACGGTGACAAACGGTGACAAATTGCTGTGTAACACATACCTTTCACATATAGCTTGTTGTAACAACCGTTACACTCGTTTTCACTCATCCATTGAGTGATGTACGTGTTATCTTAACTTTTTTGTTGTGACTGCCACATCCATGTGGACTACTCCTCCAGAAGTTGTGCATGTCCTATTGTGTTGTGCGTTCCTAGCCGAGTTGGGACTTCCTCCCAATGAAATTGGGGCTCACTCTCACCCTCTCCCCTTACAATGAAAGAACCACTTACACAAGTACAATAGAATTCACTAGGCACGCAAACCTCACTTCTCGAGGGCAAAGCAGACCACTCTCCTCTGTTGACAAGCAAGAGTTGAAGCAAATCCTTAAGACAATGGCAACCGGGCCATCATACATGATGGGACTCCCACACCCAATGGTATGAGGTCTAGTTGGGACTTCATACCAGGGTGATCCCTTGAATGTTGGCAGGTCCATGACCATCAACATTTGTGGCACTAGAAGGAGGGAAACCAGATGTATATGGTTGAATATCCCCTCACACGGATTCATCAACCATCTTGTCAAGGCAGTAACTCGCACTCCCTCTCACGTACATGTGACTCTATAGTTGGTTACTCCTCACCTCCCAAGATTGACCATGCTAATTCTATATCATCAACCTCATTCTGTTTGTCCCATCACTCGCTAGTTTGCAAAAGCAGTCAGACTAATCCCAGCCATACAACATTTTCCATATACATCAAGGAAGACAAAAGATACTCCCACAGGAGTTGTTGTATCATTGGTGGAAGAAGCAATCCTTGCCACACTTAAAGGTCTAGCAGAAGCTATTGACGATGGAGAGGAACCTTCAGTCTTCTGGCAAGGGAAAAAAAAACTCTTGTGATCTCTGGATCACACTCCGGTATAGGAGGTGGAGGGGAAGGTAGCGAAGGAGGCGGAGGTGGAGACGAACCAATAGAATCAGAGCCGGAATCATCAAACTCTGAAAGAGAGAAAAAGGGTGAAGAGGAAGAAGAGATGGCTGACCCAAATCTTGAATGGATGACTCAGGGACCGTTGGCTCTCCCGGATGTTATACACAAGATGCCGAAGTGAGCGAAGGGAATGAACATCAAGTTCAACCTTGACAAGATGGTGAAGGCAGAAGACCACTTGGACAACTTCTACCTACAACTGCAAACCCTTGAGCTGCGGTTTGACGACGTAGCATGTAGATTGTTCCCATGTACTTTGGATGGTTGTGCAACTGTAGGGTATCATAGCCTGCGATCGAACTCTATACAGAACTTGGGTGCATTCAAACGCATGTTCATTGAGAAGTTCGCTAATGACAAAACCCAAGCCATGATACTCAAAGAGTTGGGAAGCCTCAAGATGGAGGGAAAATAAAAAGTAAAAGACTTCAATCAGAGGTTTACATGTATTTTGAACAAGTTTGTAGTGGACACTAAAGCTCATGACTCCATCATTATTGATTACTACACATCTGCACTGCAAACCATCATTGTGCAGTTCGTCAAGCGAGCTATGAAACCAACACTCTTGGAAAGTTGCGAAGAGGCTATTGTTTTTGAGAAATACCTTCTCACGATTGGTGACATCAAGGATGATGAATCAATGAATGATTCCAAGGATGCGAGCAGGAGGCCCCAAGCAATGGAAAGAAAGGGTAGAGATAAGGAAGCAACAGATATTGAGACCCTCAATCGCCTTGTCAAGAACTTGACCACAAAAGTGTCTAAGCTCAAGAAACAGAACAAGGACACATTTGCAAGCAACCATTTGCCCAAACAAAGATAGACAAATATCTCATCGAGTGTCTCGACAAGAAATAACTGGTTTACTTAAAAAACTATGTAGAAGCCTATGTTCCAAATCAAATAGTGTGCAGATCCTAAGTTATGTTCCTTCCACAAAGAACATCACCTCGACAACCCTTGTTCAGATTGGAAGTGAGTCATTAGCTCTATCTACAGTCATACACTTGATGCAGAAAGAAATATGCAGGATAAACCTGAAGATACTTATGATGACGAAGAGGTAGAACCTGATGAAACATCAATTTCTCGGCATGTGGTGAATGCATATCAATGCTCGCAAGTAATGTCGAAGACGAACACCGAGAAGCAGCCCCAAAATAAAAAAGATCATTACAATATTAAGAGTAAAGGGGATCCCCATACACTTGAGGAAATGCAAGAGAAGGTGAGGTTACTGATGAAGAAGGTCGATCCACCAGCCGGCCCAAATCAGAAAACACAAAGCAAGTCTTGGAAGACAACAACAGATAAGAGTACATCCATGAGCAGCAATCCATCGAATGACATGAACATTCTTTCCACCCTAGACACCTCGGTGATTATACCACCTCTAGACTACAACATTGTTGATGACATGAAGAAAACTCGGACGAACATCAGTTTGTTCGAGTTATCCAATGTCCAAAGTCAACGAGATATCCTGCTGTGTGCATTAGGACAGACAACAATGGACAACGCAACCTCTACTGGCAAGGGAGAAAGCACACCTCCTAGATCACTTTACATTGTGCTCAATACACTCTGGATGGAAGAAGCAAACTCAGGTTTCCCCCATTCCTACTTTCATTTGAAGTTTTTAACTACAATGTTCACAACTGTTTAGTTGATTCTGGCATCACAACCAACATCATGTTACTCTCCATCACTAGGAAGATCAATGCGTAATGTAGCGAGACATCCGCACAAATAATCCAACTTGATCAAACATCAATACCAGCCATTGGTGAACTGCGAGATGTGATCATCTGACTATCACATGACAGTCGATTCAACCAATGCATCAACATAGTTTTTGTGGACATACCGGAAGCATATGGTCTACTACTTAGGAGAGACTAGTCCGTCAAGCTAGATTGATATTTTTCTATAGACTAGTCTCACATGTGGCTTCCATACAAGGGAAATGCAACCAAATCTGGGTGTTATCTGAGAGGTATATGAAACACAATGTCACTCCCCTTAACGGTGAGAATGAACCGTTGGCCTTCGCAGAACTCATGTTTGGCAACTGCCTCCTGGAAAAAACATTGGAGCGGTATCCTGCATGGCTAGCTCCAACCCATTCAGACACAAAGTTTGGACTCCTTCCTTGCCCAACTGATGGTAATGAAATATGTACTGTTAATTGTACCAATAGTAGTAGTGGTAGCATCGATAGTAGTAGCAGTAGTACTAGCATGCCAAATGGTTTGTGTATAGATAAGCTGTGGGAAATGGATTATGATGAATCAAAGACACATGGTGGCTCAAGGACCAAGTGTATCTTAGTCATCCAAAACAACAGACAATGCATGATTTCAATTTTCTTGAAGTTCGAGTGCACAAACAACGATGTTGAATATTAAGCACTCGTGTTGATCTTACAAAGGATGATCAGCCTCAAATGAGCCACACTAAAAGTGATGATGTACCCCATGGACAATGTTGATTCTTTCGAGGACATAACAATTGATGAAGGTAAGCATGAGAAACCCTTGAAAATTGTTGTTGGGGGAAAGAAACGAAACCTCATTCCCGAGGGTGGGGTTTCCCTCAACAAGCTCTATGTTTTGCAAAATTTCTGTCAAGGGCCGAGAAACAGCAAGACCCACAAGGCCACACTACGAATGAACAAATAAACCTAGGAACCTATCATGATCCGAAGATAGCCAATCGCAATACAAGCTACACACTGCAGTAATGACAAATATTTTATCACTTGACTAAACAGTATCGAGATGGGTCTACACAGGCAAATGATGACCGGAGTACACACTACACATGAGGAATTCAACACAAGATTCTAGGTAAAGGAGGAGACAAGACATTGTAGGAAAGACCAAGTAAAACACATATGTTGTTTGTACTTCTTATGCAGGAAAAATTGACTAACACTTTGGATGATTGGAATACTTGCCAATCATACTTGGTTTTCTAATTTAAATTCCGCACGTAAGAAATTCGAGAAAATAAAATTATGCATTGATTTCAAAAACTTGAACCATTCATGGAATAAAAACAACTAACCCGTGCCATCATCCGGGCCCATGTTTCACACAGTACCTGAAACAGTGGTGTTGTCTTCACTTAAAGGTCTTTTGGAATGCCACCAAGTTTCGGTAGCGAAGCCTGGTGGACTTAGACTAGTCCACGAGAAGCTTGGCCCACACATGTATCACTTTCAATCACTTGACAAGAGGATTGAAAACCTTCCTATCAATGACCAAGATCTCAAGCATTACCTTCAATAGCTCGGGCCACACCCATGCCATGTACATAATTTGCTTACTGTTTTTTTTTTTCATCTTGTTTTCTTTGCTTATTATCTTTGTTTTTACTTTGTTTGATTCTTCTTACTATTTTTGTTCACTTTTGTTTTGTTTGTTTGATATATTACTATTGTTGTTTCTGGAAAGAAGTACTACCAACTACTACGTTATGGCTTCTGAATAGAGCATGTGGATGAAATTTGAAGAGACTTGTGATACTGCAACACTTGGCAATTCTTGTGTCAGTCTTCTGTGTGCTTGGTTAAAACCTTCAGGCAATGAAGTCTTGATGGAAAATACAAACCATTTGCAAGGAAAATTTTGCTCCAACCATGAACCTGTGTCCACACTAAGAAGCCCCATGCCTGTACTCAGCCTTCTACTCTGTGTGTTCAAGCTCATCCAACTAGTAGAAACGGAGAAGGGGAAAATCTAAACAAGAAAAACTATGTCATAGGTCTTACATGCTTCTCTAAAGGAACAACCTCTTCTTCTCTCAATAAGTTAGGATCCCTCTTCCACCCCAAAAATAAATAAGTACCTATGCACAGTCCTCTTGAAAAATACAAAGGTGAAAGAAGAGAAAGGCTTCCTGCACAAAGAGGTGAAGCATTCAACTCCAACAGGGTATTGTCCAAGTTCGTTGGCAATGGAGAAATGCATGTGTCCTTGCGTGACTCCATCAAGGTACTGTCCAGCCCTGTTGGTAGTGGAGCAACACCAGAGATAAAAACTTATACTCTAAAAATCTTCAATGCGTGAGCTAAATTGCCCTTCCCAAATTCAAAACACTGAGATCTAAGATGAAATTTTGATTGTGTTTAACTGAGTTGGCAAAGGATGAACCATGTATGTCCATGGGGTTAGTTGGGAAGCCGAAGTAACCCACACAATGATTCAATACTCCCCAAACGTTTGAGGCCCTTTGCTAGAAATGAACCAAAACAGAGAAGCTCGAGTTCTACTAGTGTGTCATCAAGTGTTGTAGTGGCTACAACCACCCTCCAAAATTTTGGCCTGCACCCAATTTTAGAGCCTTCGTTAAGAGTTCTCTTGATGACTGCACACCTCAGGTTCACTCCATGAGCCTGTGGTAGTCTTTGAATCTACCTTGCTTGTTTATTTCATCCCAAGTTTTTACATGTTGGTATCTAAGTCATGCTGGTCACTATGTTCTGGTTATGCTCAAAGCCTTCGCATCGTGTGTACTTTTTATGTTCGCTATGAAAGAATCTATCACACTCAAACATAGAGCCACATTCACTATCGTATAATCATCATCATGGTCGATCAACAATCAATCATGAGTGTCGCGCTTGTCGCTTGCACCATCGAGTAGTCATGTTGAACATGTGTGTCTGGATGGTTTGAGTCATCTACTCGTCAAGTCACGTGAGGGTGTGTTTTCATTATCACCTATGCATCTTTCGATCATTCACACACTTAGTCATTTTTTCTGAAGTTCTGATGACTGGAGTACCCTCTGACAGTTAGACCATCACCCCACCATTGGCTCATTCGACTGTCATCTAGAACAATGCAGAAGCACCAAGAAAGTCTTTCCAAGATGCGTTGATCGCAAGCAATCTAATCAACTTTCATGCTGACCACCCGGACAGCTGGACCTGCAAGCAACCCCTAGACTGACTCCCCTCAAAAATTGTGTGAAGGCTACTGACCTTGCCCACTCTGCTAACTGAGGAAATTACACAGACAGACACCAAGTTCTCATCCCTGTCTCCCTTAGAAAATTGCAAATTTTTCCAAGTCAATCCTCCCGACAGTTGACCAGATGCTTATCCAGGAAATTGCATAGTTTTCATGAGTAGGACTTCCACTGGACAACGATCTGCTCAACTAAGAAAATGTGCAGAGATGATCAGTAGGCTGGTCTGTCAGCATCAATGCATTTTTCGTTGCCAACAACTCCTAGTAGCAGACTACCAGTTCCCTCAAGGAATTGCGCAGTTTCTTCAGCCAAGCTCCTAGTAGCTCACTGCATGTTCCCCTTGGGAATTGTGTAGTTTCTATTTCTATTGACCCAGTAGCCATCTCCTAGTTCCCTCTGAGAATTGCACAATTTTGACTACCAACCTCCCAGCCAGTTCCTCCAAAAAACTGAGCAATTTCTGCCTGTTGATCCTCCTTGCAACCCGGCCTATTCCTCCAAAAAATTGCGCAAATAGAGAAGTGGCAAATCAGAAGTCTTGTGCCCACAAGAGTTAAGCATCGTAGTTAACGACATGATTGGTGGTCGCCTAAGGAAGGTTGCAACTTTATTAGTGCTGCCCTTCTTTTAATTGATATTGAAATGGAATTTTTGAAGGTATGTGGATCATTTCTAATCGCGATCATTCTGCAACTAGTTACTATAGGGGTCGGTGGTCTGTGTGGATGAGCATTTCCTTCCCCAAAATGTAATGTTTCCATTGTCGGCAGGCCTACATAATGAAATACATCTCTTTGTCATAAGTGGGATATTTTCGGATTGTGTTTGAAAGTGTCTGAGTATGATATGCCACTGGATTCCCCTATTGAGTAAGGACTACCCCAATAGCAAAGTCAAAGGCATCTATCTTGATCTCAAATGGTTGTTTCAAGTCTAGTAAAGTGAGCACTAATGTAGAGAAGAGGTCGTGTTTCAACTCTACGAATGCCTTCTATTGAGATTTAGACAAAATTTTCTTTCACTCCTCCCTTGGTGACTTGACTCAAGGGCCAAGTGATATGAGAGAATCCCAACACGAACCTGTGGTAGAAATTGGCAAGACCCAGAAAGTTGCGGAGTTTTGTTAGAGTGGTTGGCGCTAGTGTTGTGGGGAAAAGTATCCGACTCGGATGACCCTATCCCTACTCTAAAGGTGACAGTCTTTAGCAACAACTGAAAGTAAAGCTTTGATATTTTCCTTTATGAAAGTACAGAGAGAAGGAAGAAAAGATTAACCAACCTGGTGTCTTTCGCTTAGTCAATCCTTATCCTCTCTCTTTGTCTCTTGTTCCCAGCTCCTTGCTCTCTTTGTCGGTCCAGCTACACACAGATCCTGCACAAAACAAGAGAGGAAACTACAAGATACATGTACTCATAACTGATGCATGGATTAGAGTGAATCAAATATACAAGTAAATACAATACATCAATGCAATACAAGTATATAGGAGAACATGCAAAACTTTATTGATAGAAGTAACAGGGTTCTGAGAAGGTTACAACCAATGATGGCTCCAATCCAGCAGCACCTCCCTAGCAGCAAGAACTCTCCTCTTCACCTCTAGTAAAACAATCACCCAATAGCTCCAACTGTAAACCAACAGCACCTCCTTGCTTTACACAAAATTCCAGCCTCTTTAGACCTCATAGAAGAGCTCTATATATAGGAGAGAAGAAGAAAGGATGAGTCAGCTTGAGACTGACATGAAGCTGCCTTGTGTCCTCTCCCTCTTCAGTTAATCTTCAGTTCTTGAGTCCACTTGGAGATCCTTGCTTACACATGGTGATCAAGTACCTCTTACTCATCACAGGGCGAATCTCATGAACCAAGTGTCAGTTTGGAAGCTTCCTGGGCAGTTGACACCTTGCAGGATGACTGTGCCACTTGGCCAATCTCGCCCAGCGCAGGTAGCCTTCATTAATCTTGACTTCCAGCGCAGGTACAAGGAGGGACAGTTGCATTCCAGCGCAGATGCTCAGTGGAGCAGCTGACATGATCCAAAATTAGCCTGTTTTGAAGTGTTTTCAGGTGGAGAACTGATTGGAAGTGTTGTTGTTTGATGACCTTGTTCTTTTAGGGGTAAGAACAACATGTTTAGGGACTGAGGATCCCTGTGATTATTGACATTTCATGCTCCATGATGCGAGGCACAAAAATGTCTATAACAGTTGCCCCCTAAAGTATGAGGCCGTTTATCGGGTGAAATGCTTTATCTAGAGGGTCCGAAGTTCATTCCAGTGCTGAGGAGGCGCCTTGTAATACAATACAATACAATACATTATTTTTCATTCTATTTTCATGATCTAGCTGAGGCGGGCATTCCCATGCTCAGCTTTTATAAATACATTTTGGTACATATGACAGACGATCGTCTGAAGGGAGACTGATAATTTTCTGCTGAAATTATCATCCTTTGAATAGGATGATCATCTGCTGCAATGATGTACATGACAAATGCTTTTATATTTCCTGAATATGTATCGCAGCCCAGATGGATGAAACTAGATCCGGGGTCTTCAAACTCGTTCGATCTTCACTCTAAGTACAAGTCGATCCATGTGAGAATTTCGCTGAAGTCGAACATGGAAAGACATCGCTTGATTACCGGTCAATGATGGAAACCGTTAACAAGCGCGAGAGGAATCACCGATAATGATAATGACCCTCAAGGTACTGCAGTACAATTCACGTGGCGTGAATAAAGGACTTGGTGTCGAACGCCACGCAAAATCTTCTGGTCGAAGGTCATTGATGTATACCTGTCGCCGGAAGTGAGAAACTTGCCATTGAGGCATGCAAGCTTCAAAGTACTGATGGGGGTGTTCCTAGATCAACTTCTTGGATAATGAGCTGAAGTCGACAAGAAGCGATCCGTCAAAGGAGGGCCTTAATGAATCCCACAGCAATGACACGGAATGGAGCTAATGACTTTAGTTGAGGTGAAAACAAACTGTGACATATGATTCAGGGTGGCGATCATGAATGGATGAAGGATAATGTATGGCAGTGGATGGGACACGGTTGACACTTTCAGAATGACCCCTCTTGAACATATAACAACACTGATGCGATGGATCGGTAGCATTACCCCAAATGTGGATGGTTTGGCGAGGACCATGGTGATGAGACCGGTGAATGAAACAACCCAACCCAATGTGGTACGGAGGAAAAGTGTCATGTTCAAGAGTGACTTGCTACCATTAAACTTTGATGTTCTCCCAATTTTTCCCCAGTCATTTCTGACCAGTACCTCTTTATTTTTGTCAAGCTTGAGGAGGATAACATATGCTTGTTCTATAACCTGCCCTTCGGGCAAGCCCATCGCTATGATTTAACGAGCCTAGCGATAGGGAAACTCGTTCTCGTCTAAAGACAAGTTTGTCGCTATTTAATCATTTTAACGAGTCTAACGACAAAGAAAACTCGGTTCTTTTCATTTTTAGAGAGTCTGAAAAGGTACGGAAAGTCAACTCCATAATTCCTTTTTCGTCAGCAAATCCCTTAAGTCCGAAAAAGTATAAAACAATACAGAAGGGATGGCTGTTCGGTACTTTTAACGAGCCGAACAAGACAAGCGCTCGATCCTTTTGTGCAATAATCCCTCAGGTCCAAAAAGATTAAAATTTAGAGGAGGGATAGCGTTCCGGTCATTTAACGAGCTGGAAGGCCAAAACTCGGCAAACTTTTCATATTTTACGAGTCAGTGAAAAGAGCTGAAAGAAGACTCGTCTTTTGAGGAACGAGTGATAAACAGGGATAGCAATTGATTCCAGGTACAAATTGGAATTTTCCAATCACGGCAGTGTCACAAGGATGGCTAGGTGAAATCACTCTTCGCAGCTGTTTCTCAAAAAGAGGTAAACACACAAATGGAAGTGAATGATCGGCCAAATGAACAGTGGAGGTGATGGATGAAAACACGATCAAGGTTCTTATGGCTAATGAATTTACGATCTCAAAAGGTTATTTACCGGTTCATTTTTTCATGAGCTTGAACTCTGGGGGAAACTTTTGCTCACACTTTTCTATTTTTTAACGAGCATAAATTCAGTCATAAAACTGCTCGAATTTGCGTTTATTTTTTAACGAGCATGAACTATATGCTAAAACTGCTCGATATACCAGTCATAAAAAGAACGCCTCCCGTAAGGACCAATTTTTATAGAGCTTATGCCTTACCACAGCTATGCTCACTTTTGGCAAATTTTACTTTTGCCCCACAGGCTTCTTTCATGCAAGTTTGGAAACAGCTAATCTTAAAACCAGATAAATAACCGCCCCTAGCTTGCACTCCAGAAGGTTTGCATGCCCCCAGGTATAGGATAGAATTTCGAGGTTGCCCCTCCTCTCCCCTACCTCTGCTTTTCTTTGGGTGTTCACAGTTACTTGTCATCTTGCCAATCTAATGTTAACGATACTTGTCTTCTCGTTATTCTAAGGGGTCTTACGCAGTACTCAGGCTTCCCGTCGGCCCACTTTTAACAAACAGCTATTTGTGACAATGGAAGAACACTACTCAAAGATAAAACATTGGTATTATTGAGGGAGGCTTGCCTCTTTCTTATTATTCCAAAGACGGTTCGATTTGCTGCCGCAAATCAATCTCTTTCTTCGGCGATGTCTAACGTTGGGTTACTAAAGATGGTGACCACCCGTTGTAGCAATAGAATCTCTTTGAAGGCTGCCCCTGCTTATCCTTCAAAACATTCGTTTTAATGGGCGAGGCTTGAATTCAAAGACGGTTACTACTTGTTACCACAAACGGTCTTCATCTTCGGTGTCCCTATTACCTAGACAAGGGGAGCGAGAAGCCAATTATCTCACTCACATAACTTTGACAAAAGAATATTATTCTAGAACAACCCCACTTCCTTCCACGGACGGGGTACGGACTAGTCATATTCTTTTGCGGAAATTCTTCCTTATACCCGGGGTTTCTTCTGCCCGAAGCAGACCAGGGTGCATGCCCCCTGGGTTCCAGTCTTTCTTTCCGAATCACTCGCACTCATCGGGAAGAAGGACTGGGGGTGGAGGCGAATCTTGAGTGAACAGACCATTTAGGAATGGTATTTGACTATTTGCGATGCGAGATCCCGGAAACGAAAGTTGGTCTACGAGCTTGACCACCTTTCCTTCGTGTGGAAAACACATTACTCTAAAGAGTGAGGAGACTATCGCTCCCATGCAATAAATATAGTCCCGCCCAAGGAGTAGGTTATAATCCAAAGGTCCTTGGACGACCATCACGTTCATCTCGACGGTCTTCCCTTTCAATGTAACAGGTACATTGGGGAGGATCCCTAATGGTCGACTGGTTCCTTTATCAAAACCTGAGAGATTTCTCAACTCAGGTAAAAGCGCTGGGGAACCCAGTGCTTTCCAAGCAACAGAGGAAAGGATACTCACAGACACCCCTTCATCAATGATAGTACCAGCCATGATCATTCTATAGATCTGGACAATGATTCTGAATGGTACACTGGCTGGTAACCGGGGTCTGCCTAGTTGATTCCAATCAAAGGATACAACCAGGTTGCTTGGTGGTGGGACCGAATATACGGCCGGATATGACTCTGATGATGTTCCTTCCTATGATAAAGGAATGGGCGCATTGCCCTGACGCTCATCGGAGTCGGTGCTGATGAAAAGAACCTGGATGGTGTCATCCTTATTCTCTTCAGTGAGGGTGTCGCATGAAGATGACTCTTCGGCGACGGTGTCATTTGAAGACGGGTCTTCAATGACGGAGTCATTGGACGATAGAACCTCTGAAGGAAGAACTGGGTCAACTGCCGTTTCGACCTTTAGACTTTCGTCTGGTCTGGATTCAGTAGGTTCATTCTCAATGACCGACACTTCAGCTGACCACTTGAGCGGGCCAGCTGGATTTTCAACTATCGAGGGATTAGGCACGAGTTTTTGGTATCCAGGAGGAAGTCGTAACGGTGATACCGGACGATCTTCCAAAACTCTCTTTGCCTCATCTAAGAATGGACATTTGTGGATGGCATGATTGCCTTCACACAATAGACAGGGTGATCTTGGTCCCCTTCTTCGTCCTTCACTCTCATTAGTCGACGGATTGCAATCAACATGACAACCAGAGGTTGATGCTACCGGATTGTGCAACCTTGGGGACCAGTCCCTTAGTATCCGGGGAATACAAGGACAATCACGATGGAAGTGGATCCCTTTGCAAATGACACATGGCGATTTAGGCCCGGTCGGTGCAGTGTGTGGGTTTTTGTCAGCTTTCTTCTGCTTGCCCCCAGTCGCCTTCGCCAGAGGCTCCTTCTGCTTCTTTTCTCTCTTCTTCTTTTCCTTCTTCTCCTTGGGAGGCTGACTTTTGCCAGCTCTACCTTGGAAAGATGAAGGATCAGAGGAAGTATCATAAGAAGTGGAAGGCTGGTGGGTAGTTCTAGATTGTTCTGACTATTGATTCGACTGCTCAGGATTAGTGGCGATCTGGACTACATTAGTTGAAAAGAGCCATACAGGGAGGCCGATTGTCAATCCTGGAAGTGACAATGTAGCCATATGAGGCGCACCAACATCTCTCCAAGAGGAGAAGGGGTTTGGACTTCCGCCAAGGTTATTTCCTTGGTTGGTGGGCTCCATACTTTTCAACTGAAAGATCAACGTGGGAATAACAGGTGATTATGTTCCGCTTAAAATAAATTTTATTAACGACGCTTTTAGACACAAACTTGCTTTTTCATGTTTTAAGAGTCGAGAAAAAGCTAAAGATGACTCTAGTCACCTTCGATGTATTAACGAGCCCGAAGTGACAAATGCTCGGTTGGACTTTTTCAGTTATAGAGTTTGAAAAAGGCCAAAAGAAACTGCTCTGGAGATCTAGGCAGAGGGTGTGCCAAACCTTTCGCGAAACCACAGAATACGTTTTACGGTACGGGTGGTCGATCTTCGTGAATGCTGTGTTCACTGCATCGCGATCAGTAGGGCGGCCGACACGGTTTCCTAAGGATAAAGGATAAAAGCCTATAGGGGTCTCCCAATATACGCGATGGTACGCGGGAGCTCAAGTCCGTGTTAGTGCCACCGACTCTCAGGAGGAATCACCCACCTTCGTAGAGATCGACAGTCACTATGTTTAACGACGCCGGAACACGTCTCTACCTAGACCTCTAGATGTTTGCGTTAAATTCCAAAGCGTTGTTATGTAAATTGAGTTTATTTTAATGTTGATCTTTCTTAACAGTTTGCCTTTCAGGTTCGCCACGAGATGTATATATACAACTTCCTATATGCAATCTAAGAATGAGAAGCAAATCTTTTCAATCTTTCAACTTTGAAAACCTTAATCTACTTGAGGGAAAAGAAAGACACAACTTTTTCCACAGATCAAAGAACACACACTAAAATGCACATCTTCCTAAATCGTCAAGCATACAGTCAAATGCAAAATGCACAATGCATGTATTTCTTTTCGTTATCCTTAATGTTGATGCTAGACAGAAAGGAAACTGTTGTATAATTTTGAATCTAATTTCAAGTAGAAATAAACAAGCTTGTCCACAATCAAAAAGACACCTTATGATAGACTTGTTTAAAACACAGGAAATGTATAGATTCAAACCATGAAATGAAAAGCAAACAAACTCAAACAGCCATGAACAGTAATAAAACTAGCTCTTAAGATCACAAAGACACTTTTACAGTTCAGGATCTAAGAGGCCAAAGCTATACTGGTTCGCTTTTCACAATGGGAAACTGTAACTGAAGCAAGAAATACTGAAAGAACATTCACAGTTTCATCACACAACTGAGGCGGAATAATGTCAAGGAGAAGTGGTTTACAGCAAGTACAATGACCAGCAAGCAATCAGCAAAAAATCAGTGAAAACAGGACTCAGACACAATGGGAAAACTGAGCAAGACAATGGCTAACTGGACCAGCGCAGGTTCTAGTCTGCCAGTTTGACTCTCAGCGCAGTTCCCGAAGGGAGCACCTGCGCTGTAATGCAGACTGCCTGTGGACAGCCTGCACTGACACACGAGAGTTGCGTCTACAAAGAATTCCGGGTCATAAAAAGCTCAAAAATGCACTGTTTTTGCTGAAATAAAAAGCTATAGGTCAAGTACAGGCTAAGGGATGATCAAGAGGATGAAGATCTATCACAAAGAGTAAAGAGTCTTTTGTAGATTAGCTCTTTAAATCTTGAATTTGCTCAGCAAATGAGCAAGAGTAGCAGTCCCTCTACTTCGCTTTTGATATAGTCAAAAGCTTTTCGATTTGGTACTCTTTTCTTCAAGAAATGAATAGCAAAATACTACAAACACCAACAAGATACTAGGCTCCCCAGCGGAGTCGCCAGTTTGTTTAGGGACTGAGGATCCCTGTGATTATTGACATTTCATGCTCCATGATGCGAGGCACAAAAATGTCTATAACAGCTAGCCAATCCTGAATGACTTGGATCTTGGCTGGATCCACATGCACCCCTTGTTCATCAATAATATATCCTAGATACTGAACCTGGGTCATCCCAAAAGTGTATTTCTCCAAATTGGCACACATCTTGTGTTGTTGCTATGTTTGGAGAGCCTGTCAGATGTGGTCGAGGTGCTCTTCATAACTCTGGCTAAAGATTAGGGTGTCATCCAAGTATACCACTACAAATAAGTTGGTGAATGGTTGAAATATGTCATCCATCAACGTCATGAAGGTTGTAGGAGCATTCGTCAACCTGAAAGGCATAACCAACCATTCTAAAAGGCCCTCCTTGTATTTCAAGGAAGTCGTCCACACATCGAAGGGTTTGATTGGTACTTGGTAATATCCGGACTTCAAGTTGATCTTGAGGAAATATTTTTCCCCCTTGAGTTGGTCCAAAAGGTCATCAATCCATGGGATCGGGTACCTATTCTGAACAGTGATCTTTTTTAGTGAACGATAGTTAAAACAGAGTCTCCAAGTTCCATCCTTCTTTTTTACCAACATGATCGGGCTCCGACAGGGCAATGAACTTAGCCGATGTGAAATTTTTGTAGAAACTCCTGAATCCACCTCTTTATTTCATCATTCTCTGGAACGGAGTGCCGATAGATTGGTCTTTTGGGCAACAACGTACTTGGGGTCAGATCAATGGAGTGCTTGACCTGACAGTATAGTGGCACCCTAACAGGGGAGGTGAAGATGTATTCGTACTCCTCCATGACCTTTTCCATATGTTGTTTTCATGTAAAGGGGCCTTGTTTGGAGGTTGTGGCCACTGTCTTCTTCTTTCCCTGAGGGTGTATCATCAAGAAAAAAATTTCCCAGTTTTGGAAATGAGCTTACTACATTGTTTTGTAGTAACCAGAGAGATGGCGATAACTAGTGCTACCTCTGGTAACTTGTATAACTTATTTCCCAAGGTAATAATAACACCTCAAGACCTTGACTCATAAAAACATGTCGCTTCCAAAACTATGGTTGGCTTAATAATACATCACAAATATCAAGGTGAGAAACGTCACATAATACCTCATTAGTGAATGGCTTGATGTTATATGGAAGGTGAAACTGTTGGCTCACGTGAAGATACCATCCTTGGTGAAACCACCCGATGGTGTATGGTTGTGGGTGTGATGTAGTCTGTAATTCGAACCGCTTCATGACCTCTACTGCAATGAGGTTCCTTTGGATCCCACTGTCGATGATGAACTGTAGCGGGGAACCCTTTACCCACATCTATGAGTGGCATAGATGCTCCTCCTCCCCTGGATATTCGAGTTCGTCCATTTGGACCTTCGTGGTGGAAATGGTGGCGTTGGGCTCTGCATCAATAATATGCTTCACTTTTCCATTCCCCTTGTGAGGTCCTAAATCAAAGTCAGAACATGCATCTAGTATTGAGGCCTTCATCTCGGCCATTAGTGACTGCTTGGCCCAACACTCACTTGTGTTGTGAGTGGAGCTCTTATGGAACTCACACCACTTTCCCTTGTCCTTCTTTGGCTCCACAGTGTTATCCTTTACTTGTGGCTTTGCCAGGTTTTCCTGGGTCATCATGCCTTAGCTTTTTCCTTTTTTCTGCGTCTTGGGGGAATCTTTCCCTTGATTTGTATTTTCATATCCAAAGTCTTGCTTCTTATATTTAAACTTCTGCTCGAGTTTAACAATGTATTGGTATGCTATGCCGAGCAAGGATATGTCCAGGAACTCCATCTCATCCTAGATGTATCTATGTAGGTAGCCACAGTACTTGAGTACCAAATGTTTCTCAGAATCCTTGATACCCAACTTCATGTGAAGGGTATGAAAAACATCGGTAAACTCTAACACATCTTGTTCCCTTCCATGCCACAGTGTAGTCCACTTTATGTATTTTTCCTCAGAGATCTCAACAAGGTAGTTCTGTTCCTTGATGGAATCCTTGAATGAATTCCAAGTGGTAGTGAATCAAAATAGTGAGGTCGTACTTTCATCCTTCTACTCACGGTAGGTTTCCCACTAGTCCTTGATGTGGGGCAAAACTTTGAGAAGAGAAAAAGTAATCTTTTCCTAGCTGAAAAAATCATGAATAGAAAAATATCCTTCTAGCAAATTTAACCATTTATCTACAACGTCTGCATCTATTTGGCCCTCAAATATGGGAAGGCGAAATTTTACTTGTACCTTAAAAGGTGTGGAACCTCTAGAGTGGCTGTTGGATGTGGATGCGTAGTCGGCAGGAAATCGTTGAACGATCTAGGCAAAGTTATCCATCATTGCATTCCTTTATTTCTCGAGGACGTCCTTGAGAAATATGTTGATAGGATCTCCTACTCCCTCATCTTTCTTTTCTTCCCCCATGGGTACTTGTTGGGGTTTTCGAGGCTGATCTTATAATGGTTCAACCAGATCGAGCCCTAACTCCTTATATTGCGACCTCGTTGGTGACATGCAAAGAAAAACAAAGAAAGACCAGACTGCTCTGATACCACTGATTCAGATTTAAATGGGAATTCCAAAAATTACAAAAATAACCATAAATATAGAGATGCAGTAGAAATAACATTTCATTTCATTAATATCAAATAGTGAAATATGCTTACAAACTGAATGGAAATAAGACTAGCTCGGGCGATGGTAGCTTATATCTGAGAAGAGATGTGGTAGCTACATGCCTTTGAACTAAGTTACATTGAGGCTCAAGGGCCTTTTTATTATTGGACAATAAGATAAAACCCTAAACAACCAAAACCCTAACCCCAGGAGATGTAACACCAAGAGTTTATGGGCCCCATTGGGGTTTGTTGGGAAGCCAACTTCTCGGGGTTGTATCTTGGTCATATTATCTCAGTTTAACGCATATGTTACCTCATTGGAAAGATCTCTCTGATGACTACAATTGTTGATGCCATTTCAATTGAAATCACTAGATTTCTATTTTCCCAAAAAAACATCATTTAGGGCCTCAAAATGACTCCAGAACTTCAGGACCCGAAAAACTGCCAAAAATAGTAAATTGTGCTACAATTAAGGAAACTAAAAAAAACTGAAAGAACAATGGTGAGAGTCCAAGTGGAATAGGCGGGTGGCCACAAATATCCACCTGGATCACTCCTATGGTGGACCACTCATATAAAACCCTAATGAGCCCTCATGAGAACCCTAGAATATTGTATTCATTATCTAAGATGCTTTCTTTAAAATGAGTCTTTAGGGTAGCATGAGCGACCAATAAGGATTAGTCATAAAAAAAATTCACATTATCCCCTATCTTAAGGAAAAAAATTTCCTCCCCTCCTATTAAAAAACCTATTTAACATTAATCATAATCATAATTTATTTTAACATAAATTAATTAAGGGATAGGAGGTCTCATTACAAGCCGACCTACCATGATCATGGCTCCTAACGAGAATGACGTTACCGATACTAGTCACCAAGCCAGGGTAATGTCTTTCAATTGAAAATATGGAGGACAAGAGGTCTCATCAAGAGTTGAATTGTTCATTCTTATTAGTTCTTGTGAATGGAACTATCATTAGCTAGCCACCAAGATAGGAAAACGACCTTCAATTAATTTCAAAACCAATGTAAATGTTTTTAAATTATTCTGAATCTATATCTAATAGATGAGACACATGCATTTCATTGGGTTAAAGGGCATCCCTGTCTAATGTATAGATGCCTGCTAGCCACAATGGGCATGCCTGTGGCATTAAAGTTAATTTTACACTATGATTTACTTGATCACTTTTGTCTCTGCCTAAACTCATTATCATATCTCTATGAGAATGGCTTTAAGATCCTTTATGTAATTTTCTTTGGAGTTCTATCTTTCAAAAATATGAGTGTTTTTATGGATGTGGGACCCTTAGTGCAAGTGATTCAAATTTCATGAACAAGTAGAGCTTCACCTATATTCTTGGACAATGGTAAGATGGCCATCCTGGGAAGATATTGTTTTGTCATATTTCCCTTTCCCTATCTCCATCCATTTTTTAACACCATGGATTTCAAATTATGTCACTTTTATTTGTAATGAGGATATTAAGATGAAAACCTATTTATTAGGATTTCTCTTGAGATATTTTGTGGAAACTTTGATGGTTGGCTAGTTCATGATACACTATATTTGCAATGACAATATTGATAACATTCCTAAGGTAGCCCTAACATTAGTTTTTCTCTTGAAAATTAGTCTTAGTGAATAAAGATTAAAAAAAAAACCAATATGTATTTCCCTTCTCAAAACAATGATATCTAAGCAGAGGCATTTATGTCTATACAAAACTGCAAGAACATTATTGTAAGTGCAAGGTCACCCATAAATGTTTTAATTTTGGTTTTTTCAAGGGAGAATCAATACAATATTTTAATAGCTTGCATGAGGACATGCAAGATGATCAACATGGGGGGATGCCAGGCCTTGAAATGGTTGTACTTAATGCATCTTTTTACCTATATGATGTCTTTCTTATTCCCTTGTTTTACTGACTTATGAACTTCTACCTTGCACTTCTACATTCTTTTGATGCAATAGTGAATATTTGTGCTTGTTTTTCATTTTATCTATTGAAAACTTCGTTATATGCATTTTTTGGGACTAATGTTCTTTAAAATGTTGTTAATGTAGATTGTCTTGTTCCTGCATTACATATGGATCCTACACAAAATATATGTGGACCACTTCATCATTCAAGCATGCCATAAATGAAAATGATAGCTGGTAGAACAAGCACATGTTTGGAACTATTTTGGAGCCTATTTGACAGTCATAGGTGCACTTATCTTTCATTGACCTATTCTTGCACTAAAGAGAAACATTCCTCCACCAATTTGGGGCTATCATAAATTAGAAAAATTTTGGGAAAAACTGCTAATGGCTTTTTTCCAAACTGATTTTTTAACATTTCCACATGAGTCAAAATGCACCTAGGTTGGATGGATCTATTTTTAGAAATTAATTAATGCTACAACCAAAAACTCATAGGAGTTTTCAAAATTCCAACTTTCTCCTTGATTTGTGTGCAGATGACGGTGAATCCCAAAATTATGAACAAAGGCATTTATTGAAAATATGTAAAATTAGTATCCCTCCAATTTTTTTTCCAAAATTCGTCATGGTTGGAGAGTTACGCAGGGTGCTTTGAGGCAGTTTTGTAAAAAAATGCAGTTTTTTCTAGAATTCTAGGATTGTGGCTAGAATGCAAAATTATGCACTAGTTCTCAATTTATTGGTTTGGAAGATGGCTACACCAGACTTCTATCAATGGAAAACTCACTTCCATCGATGGAAAATTGATTGGATCTTCATTTATTTTATTTTATATTTAGTTTGTAATGTAAAAAAAAGAAATCATAAAAAGAGAGTTATGGCTTCAAGCCTAGGAAAACAAGTGATTCCTTGTACTCATATTGTTGGATAAAATTATGGGGGTCAACACCCTTTTGATCAAATATATATGAGATTATATTCTAATGTAATAGAGATAGATTTGATATAATAGAATATTTTTCATGCCAGTTTTTCTTATCTCATATTAGGTGTGATCTATGAATACTTTTGCTATGTAATTTAATCTTCTAAAAGAGTGCAAGCTAGATTAGTAGCGCCCACCAACCCATCTTGAAACCTCTTAGGTTGTGTAGTCTTTTGTGTAGTGGGAGATATGTTTGGATAATATATTATTTTTTCATTATTATAAGTGTATCACTTGTATGATTTCCTACGAACTTCACTGATCTATGTTTTATATTTTACATACTGAATTTTCATTACATTTATGTTAATGCTTTGATAAATGGTTTCTTAAATACTTGGATCTAAAAGACCAATGGTTATATGTGAAAGATCTCTTTAGATATATTTTATTTTCCACTAGTGTGAATTTAGAATATTCATGTGCCTATAGTTGTGGTGATTAAAGAAATTCCTTCCTTAAAATTTCAGAGGTAATCAGCTCAATATTATTCTAATGTGCATACTTTGAAGAGGTTTGGCTATAGAGGTATCTGATAGTAGGTTCAGATTTTCATATTTTGGTTATTGATTGGTATAGGAGTGTAAGGTATTTCTAACCCTTGTATCGCTTAGTATCATATGTACACAACATAATTATGAACCCTTTAGTTTGTATTGTGTTCTATAACCTAGGGTTGTGGTAATATCACCATGCTTTCAATATTTGTGAGTCAATTTGGATTGTGATCAGAACTGATTGACAATATTTTAATCTAAAGTTCATTGATGATATTATAAACCCTATTTTTTGTATATCTAGAGGAAAATCCAATGTTATGGATATTGTTGTAACTTTATTTTATGACTTGGTTTATTCTAGATTGATATTCAAAATAACTTATGCACATGGAAATTTATTGTTGCTTCATTCACTAAGGTGTAGATATCTTGTCACTGTTGTTGAGCTATTTCATAGATCTTGTTTCTTTGTTTATTCAAACATTGATTTTTCTTTAAGAAATAATATGCACTTGTGCCTCTGATGTAGATTTTTGTACCTAGTGCAGGAGTAGTATTTGAAAAAAAATATTCACACCATTTGTATCAAAAAGCTCGTGTCTAGGCTTGAAGATTATTTCTTGGATCTGTATCTACAAGATCACGAGGAACCCTACCTTCTATATTTTTCCCTCCTTGGGTATTGATAAATTTACTTTCAGGATTTTCATGTGATTACAAGTAGACATTTGTTGCAATGTAGATTTGAGGAAACCTCTGACTTGAATAGGATTATTTTTCTTTTCATTTATAAAAAGTGTTGATTTGATTGTTACATTTAGTTTCACTGGTGATACCAAAATAGATCCAAACTATTCTTGTAGTTTAGAGAGTGCGTACAGAGTGGATTGAAGTTTAATTATTAGATTGCATATAGGATTAAGTGATTTTAGTGTACAAATTTTGAGAGACAATTCTTTCTTGATTTTTGGTGTGAAAATAATTTGGTTTGAATAATGGATTTACATGTTGATTTATTTAGTTGATCAAAATAATTTCTTATAAAAATTTCAGGAGTTAATTCTCAGCGTGAAAGTTGATTGGTAATTTAGGGTTTTTGTTAAATAAACTACTAAGAATTTTAGGAGCTAGATTAGGGTTGTCTTTCAATTATCGATTAAGGTTTTATTTTCTGTTATTCAGATTTTCTTCCAATTGTTGATATATTGCAAGATTAGTGTTTATGGCTTCATTTCCAAAGAATTTGTTTGTGTGCAGGATTAGAAAAAGGATTAACTAGTGCAGGAATCTGAAGGTTTTGGTCATTACCTCACATGTTTACATATGCCAATCAACTATATCAATATCATTAACTCTAGATAAGTTTATGCTGATAAAAGTAGGTATGGAACCAAGTAATTGTGCATTTTCATTTGTTCCCGGTTGGAGGATAGTTTATTTAAACATATTGTTATCAAATTTAGTCTTTGATAAGAACCCTGTCTCTGAATATGAATTCATTTCATTCATTAGAATATCATCTATTACTATTAGGTAATTTAATTTTTGGTTAAATTACTTGCATTAAATTATGAATCTATGGTTGATGTTCTTGTGAAGTGTTGGTTTGATTAGCCCTGACCTAGGTTCAACGTTAGTCAACCAAGAAAATCCCTACACTACTGGCCCTTTCGACATCATTCTGAAGTGTGTGGACCGAAGTCTCACCCGAAGTAGTATGGGGGCATGCAGGAACCAAGTTTCTGCACCCTAAGATGGTTTTGATGTTGGTTTTATACCTTAAATCCTTCCTTCATGCAGATTAGTAAGAATTTAGGGATTATCGATGTACTTTCTCTTCTGTCTCTTAAAACCTCCGTGAAGGTATACGATCGTCCTTCGCGCAACCCTAACAAGCGACTCAGGCACTTACACATCTTTATTACTGCATTATTGTATAATTTCCTGATTTATCTTAAGTTTTCGAAAATTTTACCATGCAATTAATATTATCTTCGCATAAACATATATCCTTATTTGCATTCATATAGCAGATAGAAACATATACATTCGCGCATCAAATTAGCATTATAACATAAACCCAAAACTTAACATAGTAATTTCATGCAATACACAGAGGCAAAACACACAGTAATTTCATAATACTTCTCTTCATTGATGATTCAGCTTTCCAATACAAACTCTATCTATGCTGCACACATAGCTGCAGGGGTCTGCACACTTAGCTGTGGACTTCCACCCTAGGCCTCTACGCACTCAGCTGCAGAGCCTCTTCCTACACTAAGACTCTCACTCTTAGCTCTTCACAAACTCATCAAGAACTCAAACTTACTTAGAACTTTATTTCCCCCCTTAGACTTTTCTAATACTCCCTTTTTATACAATCCCATGGTTCACGAACCAAAGCCAGATCTCTAAAGTCGACACAAGCTATCTAAACTATGGGCGGAAACCCTTATTGACTCTTGATATCTCCACACTTCGTAGCCAAAAAATGTGGAGACTTTACATTACTTTGTACAAAATTCAGGCTTTCTACCCGAAACTTAGGCTTTTAGTCCCAAAAATGACCCCAGGGGACCCGTTCTGAGTAGGCCTCCAACACAAACATGGTGATTCACCATCAAGTCACTCAGTTGGCGAGGAGATCTTATCATGAGGACCTCCTAGCTCGACTTGGACTACTGCAACTTCGGCAGTACACTGTGTTGCCACCTGCTTTGTCTCCTCGACCAGCTGCTCTGTTGTTGGCCCTGTGCCCCCTGACTGAATCATCTACTAAGTCTCTTGTAGACTAGCCAACTTTCCTTCAATAGTGGTCATGATCAAATAGGCCTCATCTAGCCAAGGCTTTAAGTGAGCCTTCAACATTGCTTCCTTATACTGAGATGCATCTACTTGCTCTTTCAAAGCCTTGGCCTCCTGCATCTTTGCCAGCCTTTGCATGATGCGACAGTGCGCGTCATCACTTTAACTTCATCGTAGCACTGCTGCAGCTCCTGCGCTTCTGTTTCCAGCTTCTGCATAGTGGGGTCTTCTTGCAAGCTAGTGACCACCTCGAGCGACTAATTGAAGAGTGTAGTGCAATCCTTTAATGCACTGTCCACTACTGCTACAACCTCTTTCACAGTTGACTTGCGTTGTTCTCTTATTTTTGAGGGAGTCGAAGGCTACGCCTTCAACTGAAACTTTGCAATTTTGAGGTTCAATTCCAACTGGACCTTTCCCAATTCTGTGTGTGCATTGCATACTCCAACAATGATCTTCTGAACCCGCACATCTACTAGCTCAGCCTCAGGAATTTTCTGCTCTGGGACAAATATGCATGACTCAGCCATGACCTTAGCCATGTGCTAGTTCTTGTCCATAAGGTATTTCATGAGGTCAATGGAGGAGTCTCGTTGTACAACCATCTGGGCATTGTTGACCTTCTACTCATTGATTACCTATAACGTGCGCTGTTCGCGGGCCCGTAGCTCCACGATCATGCCATCCAGGAAAAGGTGAAGTGGCTCACTGGGAAGTTTGGCCAAGTTAAGTCCAACTCCCTTGAGGCTACTGACAGTGGACCTATCAGCTTCTACCTCTATAGTCACTACTCCATCCAGCAACACTATTTCTCAGGGATCCTATGTGCATAGCATCCCTGCATATTCGAAGGTGCCAAGCACCAAACTGGTTGATGTTGCACCACTCTATACCTGTGATGCATGGATCTGCAGCTTGCACAGACTCATCTAGATAGCACCCAAAGCCTGCTGCTACTACTGCTTGAACTGCTGCAGCAGTTTCGCGGTGGCGTCCTTCGCCGTATCACCTATGTCATTCAAGTCCCCCTCCATTAGGGTGATCGGGTTAAGAGATTTCTTGTTAGCGTTGGACTTCTTCCATTGCCCTACTTTTTGTAGATCTCTGTTGTTCTTAATGCAAAACAAAGTCATCTCTAGGTATGCTCCTCCCTGTTCCGTCTCTTCATCCTCTTCTGTTGTCTCCGGGGAAGGTGACTTCTGACTACGGTTAGAGTTGTGCTCCTCTTCCTATACTTTCCCACTTGTCTTCTTTGTGGCAGTGCTCTCTATCATGGCCTTATCCTTGGCCTCCTTTCTTCTCTTCATGGCCAATTGTTCCATCTTCAGCTTGGCTTCTTCCTTCTTTCACTGTGCGGCAGACTTGCTAGATCCCACTGTCAAGTCCATGGCAGTGCGCGAATCTTCCAGCTAGTGGTCGATGACCGCTGCAATGCATCATCTGTGGCCAAGTGTGGTAGGTAATGCCACTTCTGTTCCGAGTTCTTTCACACATGTATTGAGACATGGTGGTGTTATCACTCTAGGAAACTCTCCGAGGTTGTAAATTAGAGATGCCTGGTAACATGTAATTTTTAATATTGTTCTCTGAAATATTGGAATGAAAGATGGTTTGGATCAAGTCGGATAACCATTTCAGCTCTATTCACACTCAAGGCATGCATGAACACCCCCAATAACACAAGGCTTTAGACTGTTAATGCTCAATAGTTTGTAGATTTAATGGATAGATGGAGAACACTGACTATGCCAGCAGGTTGCATACATGGACCTATACGAATGGCTAGCTACAGGCAGCAAATGAACTTACTGACTATACCGGCAGATGCATATATAATCACACATATAAATGGCTAGCCATAGGCAGCAAAGAAGCTTGCAAATCTAATATATCAAAGCAGAGATAAGATGACAGTTATCTGGCCTCAAACACACAGAAAACCTGAACAAACTGTTCAAGTGCAAGCATAGAACAGAAGAGAAATGGACATTAAACATGTAGCAGCAAAAGAAGCTTGTATTACTAAAGACTACAGATGAGAAGCTTGAGAAAACAGGGGAGGAATAATCTCCAAAAGTTTAACCCTTGTTACATCTTGTTTTCAACTATTTATAGCTTGTTTACAATGGTCCTCAGCCTTTTGAGGCTTCATGTGTCTTAATTTATCCTTCTGTCTTGTTTAACTGATTGATTCCCTCAATAGGTAGGCATGGCTCAGCGGTTTTCCTCTTCTGACAGAGAAATAACCATACTCAGATATTTTGGGTGGCCTGCTGTGATGCATAGGAGCTCCCTCGTGCCAAAGATGCCCCATTATGTTCGTTAGTATGACTGCTGCACTGGCAGGGCCGTTAATGCTCCATGATTTTATTTGATTTGGGTTGAGGCATGTAGTGGCCCTTCCCCTTCCCTTTCTAGGTTCTGTTTGCCGGTCGTTGTCCCTCCACCGAATCCTTCTTCTGGTATATAAATAACTACTTGCCGCTTGAACCTGCAATGGAGTGGCTGCCGTTCTTATGAAATCCCTGCACCGGTCCCTTTCAGGCAATAGATGTGAATGTTTCTTTTCTGTTATTGTGTTTGTCTGGGTCATAAACAGCGAAAATGCTGCGACACTACTAAATCCTGCCCATTTATGTTTCACTTGGACTTAAAACATCCTCAAACATGGCATAACTTTCTATCGGGTCCGCCTTTCGGGTCACAGTCGCATATCGCAGCCGGCCGATCCCTTGCTTTTCTTTATATTTGGAAATTCATGAACAATGCTGCAAAACATGAGGAAATCGACTTTGGCGGACCTAAAAATATATGTATTTCAATTCCCGGACCCTTTCGGGTCCAGGCTTCATCGTTATCGGCATTCGCTAAGGCTTCCTGTGTATTTCCTTATACATTGAAAATACACAAAATACAATAAAAATGCCCCCCGTGCGGACTTGAAATATTATGAAAAATCCTTTATAGTGTCATCGGGTCCAACCCATCGGATCAGAGGCATGCTATATGTAAAGGCCCCGCCCCTCAGAAAACGCCGATAGCGATATTCACCACGGACCTGATAAGTTATCAAAAATAACTCATAACGTTGTCGGGTCTGGCCCATCAACGATCGCTCATCGGTAATGTATCATGTCACTGCCTCTGCCTCCTCCGACTTGCGATATGCCAACGCGACCTAGACCGTTGATCGACCAGATCCGACAGGTGAGGTTGATGCGGATTCATAAGCCTGCAATCTTGGTTTTTATGTGTTTTTTTGGGTATTTTCACCTTCCGATACTGTAATTCTGCCCTCCAAAGGGCTTCCCTCTTGCAACCTCTTTGATCGGTGGGTAGCTTTTGTCATATCTTGATGATTTGAATAGCAAACATGGATTTTGGGCATGACTATAAGCATATTTGCAGCCTTTGAGAGCTTTTTGAATCTATTTTTAATCCATTTGCATAGCAAAGCTAACAGGTGGAATTCATGCTTGAATTCCACGTACTCCTGCAGCTTATCAAAAGTTGTTGGTGACAACCGCAGCTTGCGGTTGATGGCCATATGGATGCTCATCTCCATTAAGATCCAGACGATCTTGTTGTCCTTGATCTACTGAGGATCCTTCATAGCCCATAACAAAGCTAACTTCGTTGCTTCCAGTAGGTCTGGCATGACCGAAGGACTCTGGCTATCCTCGAGTAGATCCCACACAACTGACACTATGGACAACAATAGCCATGCATAGTGGAATGTCTTACTATGATCCTGTGCCTCGCGATAGTTTGCGAGAAACTCATCGCAAAGGTAGAGTGCCTAGTTAAACTGTATGCCCTCTGCACACTAGGCTGCCAAGGCTATCACTGGTGCCGACACTTCATCTACGTGACACTTCCTCGTGACATTTCCTACCAAGATTTGCATCGCCACTTTGACTGCAGGGTCAAAGATACTTGTGATGGCGTAGCCACATGTCTTATTTACTAGCTTGAATTTTTCCTTCATCACCTCAGCAAGGGCATGCTTGTCGGCTTTTCTAGCAAACACCATGGCCAAGATTTTCTCCTTATTGTGGCAGCCGCATGATCCTATGGATCATCATGTTAGTGATGGGTATTAGCTCCTCCAACCACAGACACCCATCATGCACCAAGTAAAACAATTGCTTGATCATGATTATCATGATGGGTGTGCATTGTAATGTGGCACCCATAGCAGGTTTAAGAGGCATGCCTTGTCCATGCCCTTCGGCCACTTCCTCGGCTCCAAAGCGGTCACTCTAGTGTTTTGGCGGAAGACACGATGCATAAGTTGGTCTATCACTAAATGAGGGAAATGGTCTGTGTCATCTAAATCCCAGTCTTCCAATTTTAGAACGGGTACATATGGTCCCTCAAAGACAATTTGGTTGGCAGTAGGGGTGTGTGCAGGGTGACCTTAATCTCATAGATATCCTTCGGCACCTTTGTTTTGCCCCTGGGTGGAGGAACGTATTTAGGTAGCTTCGAAATGGGGTTAGACCCCTCAACCTCAACATCCTCTGTTTCCATCGCAATATCTTCATCTTCCGACTCTTGGTCAACCACCTTGCCATTTTCCTGTGCGGTGGGCTGATCCTTTTGTGGGTGCTTTCTAGGTGATGCATGCACCGGATGCGATGTCACAGCCTGCTTTCCTTTCTTGTTCTTCAGACCCTCCTTGGTCGGGGTAGGCCTCGGCCTAGGTGACCGCGGTGACTTAGGTTCTTCAGTTGGTACTTCCGTAGTTGAAACCTCTGAGGTAACTCCCTTGGCTGCTATGGCTACCTCTAGAATAGCTCCTTTGGTTGTCATTGCTTCATCAACATTTAAAATCTCAGTTGACATCGACATGATGCTATTCAACAGCTCCTATTTGTCCTTTGGCAACTTCTCAAACGCTGAACTCGCTATCAAAGCTTCAAAGTATTCACGATTCATACATGGCTAAGAGCTCAACACCTCAATTCCCAAAATGGCAAGTGTTTTCCATTGGAAAACCCTCTATAAGTTATAGGAATTTTTGAATTCAAATCTGATGATTCCCCCCATAATCAGTTCATTAATGATATATTAGCAGCAGATTTTCAAAGATTGGGTCCATAACTTCCGACATAAATGCTGCCCCCTGCTCCATTTGGCTGTTTTTTCATTGTCAAATCATGAACAATGACTTTATCGGTCACTTTCCTATTGTCTTGAATGGTTTTTCCTTTGGTAGCACAACTACCTGCATGCTTCTGTGGGCTTTGTGACATTTCTTTGTTCCATGCAATTTCCCAATCGCGCAGCTCTCCAACCTAGGTAGTGTAATTTATAGTCCCGCACTTCCTTTTAGCTACCTAGAGTGCTCAGACTATGCTTCCCTGATATAACCACCTAGTTAGATCACCGGTGTATGGCTTCAATCGACTGCCATTCACCTTCCCTGGGAAGGGTTCTCCATTCAATTTGACTAGCTGAACTGCTCCACCATCGGTAATCTCCTTGATGACATATGGCACTTGCCAGTGCATCCTAAATTTCCCTAGAATTTTATCAAACTTGTTGTCATATAACAAGACCAGATCATTTACCTTGAAGTTGCACAGCTTGATGTGTCGATCATTCCATGCCTTTTCCCACTCCTTTTGAGCTTTTTGATGAAATACAGCTAGAAATCGGTCCTCCTCAAGCTTTGCTAGTTGCGCGAGCCTCTCTTCCAAGGCTACATGATCTTCCATTCCTGTGAATGTCACTATGTGAAGACTAGGTACAATTTATTGCATTGGCATCACAACTTCTATGCCATACATGAGTCTGAAAGGTGTTTGTCCAGTCCGCTTCTTGTAATTTGTTATGTAGGCCCATAGCACCATGGGTACATGCACATCCCAATCATTTATCTGAGCGTTGCAAACCTTTGTCAGCGCACTCTCAAGTAACTTATTGAATGATTCCACCATACCATTAGCCTGTGGATGATAAGGCATACTTTTCTGATGATACACTTGAAATTCCTCTGCTAATGCACTGATTGTTTTGTTAAGAAAGTGCGTACCGCAATCGCTCATCAAAATATTTGGACACCCAAATCTCATTAGTACATACTCAAAAATAAATTTTTATATTGTCGTGCATGTGGAGTCTTTCACAGGCTGTGCCTCTACCCATCTAGTCAAATACTCAGTCACGGTGATGATGTACCGCAAACCTGTCTTCTTTCCTTGAGGCTGAATTGGTCCCACAAAGTCTATTTCCTATTTTTCGAATGGTTGTAATGTCACCTGTGGTATCAGAGGTATCTCATCCCTCTACGATGGCCTACCAATCCTTTGACATTCATCACATGACATACAATATTCTTTCGAATCCATATGTAGCATCGGCCACCACAACCAAATGCGTATAATATTCTACGTTGTTGATTTCCATGTATAATGTCCTCTCGTGGCTCCTCCATGAGCCTTAGCAAGGATGCTTCTTCATTCATAGTCATGCACATAACGTCACAATATTTTGTCTAATCCCATTTTGTACATGTGCCCTGCAATGATAGAAAATTATGGAGTGCACAGTACCAGTTCCTTCTTTTGTTGACTTTTATAACCTTCTAGAGTCATTCCTATCGTCAGGAAGTGGATAATATCTTCAAAGTGACTGTCCACGATGCGTACTATAAAGAGTTGTGCGTGAGGCAATCCTTCCTCTAAATTAGTAGTTTCCTCTCTAGTTTCAATGCATGACAGATGATTAGGTCTAGAATTCATTCGTCTTGGCCTCACAATAACTTCGAAGTCATACTCCTGGAACAACAACAGCAACCTAAATATTTTTCCCTCCAACACAGGCTTGTTGACCAAGTACCTCAACATGGAATGATAAGTATACATCTTAAAGTGTCCTCCCAGCAAATAGTGCTTGAACTTCTGGAGCATGTACACCATAGCTAATCCTTTGCTCTCTGTCGTGGAATAATTTTTCTCCGCTTTAGACAACTTCCTACTTGTGAATGCTATAGGATGATCTAGTTCTCCCTCACGGCTTGTGTCAGTACAGCTCCCAACGCAATACATGATGTGTCCATGTGCACATGAAATTCCTTCTTCCAATACGGGAAGACTAGGATCGACACGATGACCATTTTCTCTTTCAGCATATCCAAGATCTTCTGACATTCATCTTCCAACAGAACGTAGCATCCTTTTCCAACCATTTCTCCATAGGTGCGATTATCTGGGCATATCCCTTCATGAACTTCTTATAGTATCCGGTATGCCCCAGAGTTGTGCGCAACTATTTCACACTCCTCGGTGCCTCCAAGTTTATTATCACCGCGATCTTCACGGTGTCTACCATCAATCCTTGTCTTCAAATCACATGACCCAACAAGATCCCAAAAAGGACACAAAATAAACAATTCTTTATATTGAGTGTGATCTGGTATCTCCTACATGTATCTAGCATCAAGCGCAGACTTGCCACATGGCGCTTGACTAATACAAACACTATCCAATCGTCAAAGTATACCTTCATAAATTTATGAATGAAGTCTGAATGCCGCAATGGTTACATGTGAAAAGATCGTTGGCGTATTCTTTATGCCAAAAGCCATTAAGGTGTATTGAAAACATCCCCATTCAGTCACAAAGGTCGTCTTGCTTCTATCCTCAGGCATGATTTTGATCTCATGGTACCTCGAAAACCCATCAGTGAAAGAGTATGCTTCTTGGCCACCTACATTATCCAGGGCCTCGTCGGTGAACGGGATGGGGAAAGGATGATGCACACAAGCGTCATTCAATTTCTTGAGATCTATGCATATCCTTATTTCTTCCTTTTGTTTCTTTTCTTGAACCATTATTGGGCTTACCCAATCAGATTCTTACACCGGTTCAATAATACCTGCTACGAGCATCTTATCTAACTCAATGAGGACCCTTTCCTTATACTTCATATTGAGTTGGTAAGGTCTTTATTTCACAAGTTTCACATCTGGTTTCGGGATGATCCTCATGAAACCCAGGTCTCCTATTATTCCTTTCAGGTTAGAAAACTTCGTGGGGAACAAATACTGATATTCGCGGAGTAGTTCGGCGACCTTATCTATTGTTGAATCATCCCAATAATCCCCAATATTTGCAAATTTTTGCTTTGTTTATGTGCCAATATTCACCTGCCTAGGTTTGAGCGGTGTAGTTATGTCTAGGTTTTCTATCTATTGTCCCTCAACTTCATGGTGACCTTCAGTTTTTGGAATATTATATTTCATGGGATCCTCATATTCTTCTTCAATGGTCACATTATAGCATTACAGCACATGGCTCAGCTGAGCGGTCCAGTCAGGTTCAATTAGATCTAAAGGATCCTATGGTATCCTAAAGATCGTTTATTTAACCTCTTGTAGTGTTTCGTCAATATAGTTAAAACCGTCTTCAAAACTGAACGTCATTACGAACCCCTAGTGCAAAATATCTCATTCTTCAGTGCCATTGTAGAGCTCTGTCTCCAGGTACCAATTCATTGGTATGAAATCCAGGGTATGATAGAACAAATGCACCCATTCAGGCTGAGGCTCCACTCCATAAGCTTTAGTCAATTTGGGCAAGTGATCGCGTGGATCATCCCTCCCATCATACTTGTATGTCATATGTACTTTTGGTTCTCCAAAGCATATTCTCATCATCCTCCTATATTCGCACCAATCATCAAAACTACCCTTGTGCATACCCCACCATCTTGTGGGTGTAGCATGTAGTGCCCAATCCAAGGCCTGGAAATGATGCGTTCTGGCACTTCTCTTTAAAATGCATCCAAAAATATACCCACATCATTCAACCCATCATAAGAAGGAAAATTCCTTACCTCCGATGACACACAATGCAACATTTTAGTCATCATATTATAGCACAACATAGATACTTCATGTGATCGATTTTGCCAGTGCTCTAATTCTTCATCCAAGTTTGATGTGCAGGAGCTTTCACAGTCCCATGCAATACAACCATCCGCTATTGGATTCACCCAATATTGATCTCACGCTGTTGTCTTATATATATGGTCCAAATTGTCATCGCTTTCATAACCACAGGTCGGTTCAATATAGCGCGGTCCTTCTGAAATATCTAGGGGTACTACTATGTGAAGCGATTTCGTTTCAAAAATCATCTTTCACTTCTTTAGGTTGATCACCACATACATGTCAGTAGCCCAATCAATCCCAAGGAGCACAAAGTATTGGCTGATGTCATCCACAAGTTATATTACTTCAAAGTCAGCCAATGTGCTCGCACCTTCAATATCTATAGTTACTCCCTAAAATCATCCCATAGAGATGATCTTCTACTGATTTTCCATTCTTAACTGAATTGGAGACCACTGTAGTGTAGGTCTCCCCATTTGTTCCCATGTCTGCTTAGGTAAAACATTCGCATCCCACCCTAGATCCAGAATAACTTGATCCATCTCATACTCTCATATCTGCGCAGTGAGTCTCATCTCATCTCTCGTCCTTGCCTTATGCTTACCAAGTTTTTTGAATATGTGCGGCTCACCAGTAGTGTTGTTCTTGCCAGCACACTGATTGATCATTTCCTGCAGTCCCTTCACAACCTTACTATCATGGAGTAGTTTCATCCAAGTCTCCAAGAATGCCGTAATCATGGATGGGTCCATTTCTTCAACCGATTTTTTCTGACTTCCTGAGGTAGAGGCCTCAGTGAAGCTTTTCTTTTCTTCCATAAATGTTTATTTTGCATGCTCCAAATCAAACCTAGTCTGCTTTTCTGGTGCTTTATGGACCCACTCACCTTCTGTAGGTTGCTTCCCTTTATCCTCACAAGTTGTTGTTCCACTTCATAGCATAATGTTTACCTTAGGGTCTTCCTCACGAGGCTCAGCCCTTATCATCTAGAGGTTTTACATTCGCTGCGGAGGCTGTACCCCATTTTTGTGAATCTTAGCCAACAATATAGGAAACTCCTCATTTGCATGCTCAAACTGAGTACAATAGTGGCATTACAGTCGCATCATGTTTGAGCAGTCTCTCACATATTGTGCTAGTCCTCCACTATTGTAACAAATAAGCTTCCCTCGGCCTCTACCAGGCCCTCCTCCACCTCAGCCTCGGTCACACCCCTAATACTCACCTCGCACTCCCCCAACGCCTTGGTCCAGAGGTTGTGTTTCTGCCTCCATCCTATATGAAAGTGTCCTATCCATCATTAATTCATAACTATGGAAATTACGCTCATTATGACCTACTGATTGACAGAAATTTCAAAAGAGATATTGTGGTGTCTGTACAAATTTTTGTAGCAAATGGAATTGTCAGTCGCATCCTTCCCAGCTACTAGAAGATAGCACACCATAGCCTGGGCCCTATACTTGGCCCTCTTGTAGCCCCTAACCTCAGAGGAATTGGTCCCCCTGCTGCAACATAATTCGCGGACTGGACAATGATATTTGTCATGGCCATGACCTTTGCATTTCAGGCACCATACTTCTTTACATGCCTCTGGCTGAGCTATTCTATCTTTCTTCAAGCCTTGTATTTCAAGACAAAGGTTCTGAAACTGGGCCTGAATATGCTGAACCCCCAGATTAGCATCCTGCATTGGTGTCTCATGTAGTCTCATCGCGATTTCTAGAGCTTCTGCCTGGGTCCCAATCTTTTGTGTGATAGCACAACCCTTAGGTGCGGCAGGAGCGAGGCCACAAACCATTCACGGTGCTACCCATCAATTAGGTTGATTTTGGCTTCATGGATCATACACTTCAATCTTTGATTCAAATCCCAGGGCATCTCCCCAGGCTTCATCATGATATCCTTGAATCCCACAATGGATTTCTCTTGAGACTTAGGCCTACTAAATTCAATATTCAACACAATTTGGAAATCTTCCAACATGGACGTCGGGTTATCGACACTGTACTTAATGTACCACGTTAATGCGTGATCTTGCAAAGCACTAACCAGCGTTTCTTTCTTCATTTGATCGTCTGTGATACCCTGATATTCCCATACATCCTTCATGACGAACCAAAAGTGGTCCGAATCTTCATTTCCTACGCCCTTGAATACAGGTAGCTTTACAGAGTTTTCCATGTTGAATAGTGGTGGAGGTTGCGGCGGTGCAGGTGATGAGGTAAGTGGTGTAGGTGAGGACGGAGGTGGTGTAGGTATTCATGGGAACCCTTGTCTTATTAACTAAATAACACTCAGTGGAGAATCTTGCGTTGTTCCTTCGTTGTCACTCAAAGGAGGCTCAATCAACGGGCTATACTCAGGACCTTTTTTCCCTCCATCTCTAAAATACCTTCCACTTCATGTAGCTCCAAATATCAAGGTAACTGCATGACCCGCTTTTCACATAAGAGAATCTTAATCCAAGTATTTAATGATTTCAAGTACTTACCTCGCGGCCCCTTAAAGAAACGGCACTATACTTTGTTGTAACTGACTAAATTATCGACCACAAACTCTATCACAAACCCTCCTATGATACGGTCGAGCCAACGATTGACAACACGTGTTATCTTATCTTCATAGGCTTCCAATCTTCGCACTAACTCCAGAGTCCAGATAATTGGATTTTCAAGCCTCCACCTTCCCTAGTCGTCTTCCAACTTCGCGATCTGCTCGTATAGTTCAACTGGGAAAGAACATAAGAAGATTTCTTGAATTTTTGTGTACAAATATCTATCCAACCATTGTTCCTTTGTCAATTGCAGATTCCTATTTTCTTGCACCCCAAATCCGTGGATCTTTCTATCCAACCAGTCTTCATCTCCTTCTTAGTTGGCTTCCAATGATGCGACATCACACATCTCGTTATGCAGATCTCGGTCCTAGCAACGGAACCATTTGTTGGCTTGATGGGCCCTGACCTAGGTTCAACATTTGTCAGCCAAGAAAATCCCTACACTACTGGCCCTTTCGGCATCAGTCCACGCAGCGTGGACCAAAGTCTCACCATAAGCACTATGGGGGGATGCAGGAACCAAGTTTCTGCACCCTGAGATGGTTTTGATGTTGGTTTTATACTTTAAACCCTTCCTTTGTAGATTGATAAGCCTTTAGGGATTATTGATGTACTTTCTCTTCCGTCTCTTAAAACCTCCATGAAGGTATACCATCGTCCTTCGCATAACCCTAACCAACGACTCAAGCAATTACGCATCTTTGTTACTGCGTTATTGTATAATTTTATGATTTATCTTAAGCGTTCACCAATTTTACTATGCAATTAAGATTATCTTTGCGTAAACATATATCCTTATTTGTGTTCATATAGCAAATAGAAACATATATATTCACACATCAAATTAGCATTATAACATAAACCCAGAACTTAACATAACATAATTGCATGCAATCCACAGAGGAAAAACACACAGTAATTTTAGAATACTTATCTTTATTGATGATTCAGATTTCCAATAAATACTCTACCTTCCCTGTGCACATAGCTACAGGGGTCCATGCACTCAGCTCTGGACTTCTACCCTAGGTCTCTATGCACTCAGCTGCAGAGCCTCTTCCTACACTAAGACTCTCACTCTTAGCTCTTCACAGATTCATCAAGAACTCAAAACTTACTTAGAACTCTACTTCCCCCCTTAGACTCTTCTAAGACTCCCATTTTATACAATCCCATGGTCTGTGGACCAATGGTAGATCTCTAAAGCCAACATAGGATATCTAAAATAAGGGCAGAAACCCTTTTTGACTCTTGATATCTCCACGCTCCACGGCCACAAAATGTGGATAATTTACATTCCTTTGTATAAAATTTAGGCCTTCTACCCCAAATTTATTCTTTAGTCCCAAAAATGACCCCAGGGGACCCGTTCCAGCATGAAGTATACTTGCACTATATATGCTATGCTATCAACTTTCAATTCAAAAGAAAATTAACCTACAGAAAGGATTACAAAGTTAAAATGAAACATACTCATGAAAATATCTAAGTGAGCACACACACATGTTCTTTCTCAAAGACTATCAAAAAAATCATCAAATTTAGAGCTTGAAAAGTAAAGGATTTCAAAACAAATATATTCCAGTTATATAATATGAAAGCTTTGAAATTCTATTATATTAAACAAGAAATGAAATTTGTTTTATTGGGCTTTGAAAATAAATCTAGTCTATTGAGCCTTGAAAAGAAATATAATCTATTGATTTTTTTGAAGAAAATATAATCTATCGAACGTGGAAATAAATTATCTATTGAACCCGAAAGAAAATATAATCTATTAAACTTTGAAAGTAAATCTAATCTATTGAAATCAATCCAACTCTATTCTAGGAAAGCAATAAAATCTTATTTGAAAGCGAGAAGCAAGTAATTGGATTTAAATTGCAAAAAGCCTATTGAGACTAATGGTGTGTGCATATCAATTAGAGCCAATCACAACTAAACTATTTATAAATATGAATCTAAGTGAATTAAAGAACAATGAAATAAATGTTTTTGGTTGTTTTATTTTTCTCAAGCACTTGACCCATGGAATATAAATGAAAACAAATTAGCAATATGTGAGATAAAATATAAGTTATCAAAAAAAGGAATTAATCTAAATATGTAGGAGGCATAGCATTAACCTAAGTCCATGAAAAGTAGAGCATAATTAAATCAGATAAAAACAAGTTATACTATTGAACTCACACTTTTGTAGAGGGCCCTTCTCATATTTACTAGGTGACGGAAATTTTAGATCACGAAAGTAAAATCACCAACAAATATTATAACAAAGTCTTAATAGAGGTTTCTATTAATTATAGTTTTTAAATAGAGTTTTCTTCAAAGCAACGAGTCTCAGACATACATCAACTTCTAAACTATCATTTTCTTCTAGGTGAAGCTTTCAGATAGAGTTTTAGATTTTAAAAAAAAATGAGAATTCATTGCATAATAACTAAAACTTGAATTGACACTCAATTTTATGAATAGAATATGAGTCTTTCTTCTCATGATTTTCTATTGAAGGAGCGCATTGTGAGAAGGCACATAATCAACTTCAATTTTTTCTTTTGATCTTTCTATATTGGCGATAGTCCTCGCTCACTTGATTATACATCCGATTCCCTTGATATTATGTGTGTTACAGGTGTGTCATGACTACTTTGACCATAGGTTTGACTCAAGAGATATGGTGACCATGTGAACCTCTGCATGTGGCTATAGGTGAATCTCCATCTTGATAACATTTTGCAGCTTCCCATATGCTTTGGTTGATGTTTAGCTCACGTGAACCTATAAAATATCCAATTCAATTGCAAAATGTTAGGACAACTATAGAATATGCACAATTTGGTAGTTATTATCTAATCAAACCAATTTCACAAAGTAAAACATTTAGACTTGATTTGATAATGGAAATTTACCTTTTCACTGAATTTTCTTGGCCCAAATGACTCTTAATCTGTGGAGAAGATGAAATGAGATGGCAATAGGTGACAAAATAAGTGAAAAAGAAAAGATAAAACTATCAAAAAGAGGCCAAATTTGGAGGCTCAGTAGTGACTTCAATTTCTCTAAAGGATAGCATTAATTATTTGCTTCTAACCTTTATAAGCTTTCTAGTGATTGAATTTTTATTGATTGATATATATTACTCTCCAAAGCCCTTTGGATTGGTTTATTCCATTGTATCTTCCAACTGTTTCAGCATTTCATCATTGGCTCTTTATAACATGATTTTTTCTTCATAATCATCATCAGTGTCCTTTATTTCCTTTATTGACAACTATATTTCATCAAGTATGATTTCGTCTTCCTTTATCTTTAGAGGATTACCCTGAGCATGATCACCTACAATATATTTTTCTTCCTAAACTATTATCCTTCTTCATGAATTGATAAAGATGTACTTTGTTTCACAAGAACCTTTTTGACAAACATTGGCTTAACCATGGCCACTTCAGATACCTACAATTCGGCTAGATTTATATCACTATGAGAAGAATAGTCAATGTTAGCTAGTTTTCGAAGCTCAAGATTTAGATCATGTACATATATAGGTGGCCCAACTAACCTTCCTTCATTTGATATAATTTGGAAAGTATCAAAACACCAAGATAAATCTTTATCAAGAGCCAAAGCTAATAACTATTTTTCTATGATTTCCAAAGTAATTTTTATGTTTGATTAATCAATGACCTACAAAAAATGACGTCACAACCATAGCCTTTTTATTTTTCGATAAAAATTATGAAACTCATTAATTTATATTCATTGTCTACATATTTCCAAAGAAAATATTTGGGGAGGGATGAACTAAGGAAAATGGTATGGCTCTCCTTCAAATCCATAAGTTTGAGTAGTAAAGTAATCGGGTAAAAGAAACCACTAACCAATATTATTTCCTTTTTTAAATATAAAATTCTCCTAGCTTCTACTAATATCCTATTAGGATCCTTTTGCAACATTTTACGTGTAAATAAATTGAGAAGCGATTTATGAATTTTGTATAACTTCCAAAAATTATTCGTGGATACAACATTTGTGACACGACCTATCTCCTCTTCTCTTCTAGTCTCATCATTATTTGTTTCTATTAACTTGGTTTTAATGAAATACTTGGGATAGTTAAATAAAAATAGGTGCACCAAATATGTACAATATCTGAAGATTTGAAACTTTGAGCTGCAGCCAAGTCCACATAGATGTTTCTAGCTAGGTACCCTAGCAAATTTATAGTAATTTCATTAGGGTTCCTCAATATTTCTCTCATAAACACAAACATTGACTCATTTGAATTTGAATAATTTGAATATCTTTGGATGAGTACTCAGTGGGAGGCCAGTCTTTGGCATAAGTATTTAAGAGAGCTAGTTGAGATAGGCAAGACAACTTCAAAGATGTCACTAAGGTTTTTGAATAGACTTTGTAAGAAATTTAATTTTCTTCATCAACCCACATAATGAATAACTCATTTAGCTCTTTATTAGATAAAACCTTACCAAAATAGGTTAAATTAAACATTTTAGCTAAGGATTCTTGGGAGGTTTCTAAGAAAACTTGACCATTCGTTGACACATGATATTCCTCGACTCATGATTTAAATTATTGGCAAGAAACATGGTATCACTCCTTTGGATCTCCAAGGTTGAGGAAGAATCCAGCTAAGGTAACCACAGATCAACCTTTTGACTTGGTAGCTATCCCTAAGAAGACGGAGAGGGATCTCTCCAAAGAATCACAAGCAAGAGGGCTGGATGGATTAGCATTTTAGGCTAGGTATAAAGTGCAGAGGTTGTTTTCATTTGATTTGGTGGGGTTATTGCTAGATGAGGGCGTTAGGTTCCTATACCAATAGGATTCATAATTTTTGAATGACTGAGATTAAACTTGTAATATGTACATACCTTTGCTTTTTGGAAATGTTTTCCATATTTAAAAAATTAAAAAATTTAAAGAGGGTATGTCCTAAAATAAAAATCAAAGGACAAAATAATGAAAAGGTCAAAAAATATGAAAAATATGAACCCCAAGAAAAGAAAACACCATGAAAGTGCACAAGTCAAAATGCCACTACTATTTACCTTTTGTGCAAAATAAATGATTTTGTGCAGCTTGTAATATTTGCCATAATCCATGATGTCAAAATGTTTAAACTTGGCTATTTCATGTTTAAATTTCATGTCTATAGATAGAGAATAAAATCTGACCAAACCATTTAATCTTGGCAAATAAGTAGATAGGTAGAGTGAATAAAAGGAGCTCAATTTTTTAATCTGAGCCCTTGGATGTAATAAGGTTATATTTAGTTAGTTTACTATTGTAAAAAAAATAGAAAAAATGTTTCATAAGGGTTTGCTAGCTCAAATGCACCCTAATAAAGAGAAGTAAAAAATGGTAGGATGCGTAGATGGGTAAGTAGAAGAAAGGTTGCAGAATTTTGATGATTGATTAGACAAAAGAATGTGTATCATCTTTTCATCATATAAATTTCCAAATGTGAATGGGAACTCAAGCATGCAGATGGATATCATAGTCAATTAATTAATTTCCCTCATTCATTTGACCTTTTACTTAACTAATTCCCCAAAATAAAGATCAAAGTACTCAAAAACCCTAAGTCAAAGAGGCTCAGAGCATTTCTCTGACTTTTGGAGGGACCGAACACTCGGCTCAATGACTTATAGGTTATAATTTCTAAATACCCTCATAAGCATTCATTCCCCCCCTCGGATCATTCATCTTTCCTAATAATATTTTTTCCTAAGGTTAAATCACTTTTACCTGGGAAAAGTATTTGTCCCCCCCACATAATTCATTTTCACATCAAAAACCCACAAAAAACATGATATCCTAATTTTTATGTGATTATTGGAAAGCATTAAAAACATGAAAATCATATGCTTAGGGTATGGCGCCCCCTCTGCTCATTTGACTAAATTATTGACTTATATATTAAATCCCCTATGAAAACCCTTTCCTGTATATATATATTAATTCCCACAATAATTAATTAATCCCACCCTAGTTTAATTATATAAACTATGATTTTTACCCCCTGACCCACCAACTAATCAATCCTCGATTAAGTTAGTTAAAAACCCAATTAAAGCCCGTCTGATACCTTAATCCCCACCTTAATCTCTCATTAAGCCAAAAACCGCCATGCTTAAATGCGCGGTGGGCCCCCCCATTACCTTCCGTGCAACTCCCGTGCTCGAACACCGCACGAGCTCTCCCCTCCCCATCTAATGGCCCATGTTGATTTTGGAAGGGCCCGAAATCTGAAGAATACCCGCCCGAAATGGGTTGTTTTCCACTGGGCCCCCGAGGCGATGTGGTGCTCGATAAATGGAATCGAGTGGCCTCCCCCAATACCGTCGGGCGCCTAAAATTTGTACGAAGAAAACCACTTACCACCAGCCCGCTACATGCCAAAAAAAGCACTATTCACCCCTCTACGTGACAAAAAGTCACTATTCACCCATACCCGCCAAATTGACTTTTCGCGCATAAATCCAAAAAAGCCCCAAATCATTGTTTTTATCGTTTTTTTCAACTGAAAACTTCCATGCACGCATCTGTGAACGTCCATGTTGTCAACCCACATACAATTGCACACTGAAGACTCTACAAAGTTCCCAGATTTCCTTCCAGCCTACTTAAAGCTTTTTCAACTGTTCACAGTCGCTAGTTAACCAGTTCAGACCCAGTTTCTTCAGTTCTAGGTATTTAAGCAAGAATCCATTGAAAGCCCTATCAATTTCCAAACCAATCACTAAGTTTTCTTAATTGAAATAAAAGAGGAACTTTAGTAACATAAAACCCACATGGAATTGAACCACCATTACCTTAAAGACTAACAATTTACCTTCCCCATTCTTAAATCCACAAGAACTAAGAATTGTTGCCCCAATTTCCATTGATGTCAAACCAATTACCACTACTCACCTAGACCTAGACTACCTTCCCCTTGGTGATAAAGATTTCCAAATCAAGGACACCTCTGTCCATGAATCCCCTCTCAAATTATATTTCTGATACAAAGATCAATACCTAAACCACACTGATAAAATAGGTCTTTGGGAGTCTAATTTTCCCAAGTATCAATTCCCTGAGGTGCACATCTTTCCATAAATTGTCCATTATTACCATGCAAACTACATCCCCAATCAAAGAGCAGTGATTTCCCCTGACCAAACCATACTTTTCACCATTACTGTCGAGTTAATCAATGAAATGCTGCAACCACAACTAGGGCAAAACTTAAGCCCTATTTCAATTGGAGACCTACTAGACAGATTCCCCAAGCTAACCACTGCAAAGCTTGCTGAAATGTTCCAAACTTTTATTATAAAAGAAAAACTTATCCCAAAAGATCCTCCCCTCCCCCATATATATACCATATTTTCTCAAAGTTGTCAAGACATCATAGCGATGCTATCTAGTATCTTAGGCTATACTACGAGTGAATACATAGATGAAATTATCTTAGCCTTCATGTCCATTTTCACTCTAGGATAGCCCCCTGCTGTCATGTATGATTATGCCAAGTACATAGCTGATAGGATGCATGACCAATTTCTTAAAATGAGTAATGAAAGGGTATTCAAGTATTCCTCAGTTTTGTACCACCTTTTTCTATATTACCAAGTTGACAAGTTCCCTTTTACTCTCCAAAAGCTTGATACCAAAGGTCATCCTGGGTCAGTGATTTTCTGGACTCCTTTGATCCATAAGTATGACTCACCATATCCATACATAGACTTCATAGATCTTTTTGTACATCCTGTAGCGACCATGCTTCTAGGAATTCCTCCTCCAAGGATCAGTTTAGATATTAGGAGGATCCCATATCTTTCAAAACAACACAAAGTGGGAGATTGGTACTTCTACCAAAATCAAACTGATATTAGGATCTATGGCTGTGAGTTGGCCCCATATAAACTACCTAGATACCTCCTAATGAGGTTGTTTTCTCTGGAGTACTACAGGCATATAATCAATTCAGACGAGGTGCATTTTGTTAAAGCCGAAAAGAAGGCCCAGCTCAGAATCAAAGATCAACTAGGTCCCTTTGTGCGTAATAGCTAAGAAGCTATAAAAGAAGCATAGAAAATCCTTCAGAGACTTAACCTAAAACAAAACTTCATGTGGAGATATGATCCCCTAGACTTCATCTGCAATAGAAGAAATAAAAACAATATGGATCCCTACATTCACCACCGAATCCCTGAAATAGAGAAATATGGAAATCAATTGGAATGGGTGGAGAATACTTTAGTGGATAGGGATAGCACTGAAGTTGTAGTTGAAAATGCTCTAATTGATCTACAGAAATGGCTTGATGAGGGTTCTTTCCTGCAGGTACTAGGAGAATCTCAAGTTCAAGAAGAATCACAAGCACAAAGTGAATCACATACAAAAGAAGAATCCCAGGTGCAAGAAGAGTCAGAACAACCAGGCCTATCAGAGGAATTAAATAAAACAAGTATACCAGATCCCATCATGAGTACTCTCCCTACCTTGCAAACTCCTCTAAATGAGGAAGAAGGCCTCAAAAGAAATAGGGAAGAGGATACTACTTCAGGAAAGGCAACCACCCAAACATATGTAGAGACCAGCCTTGTCAAAAGGAAAAGGATAAATCCTGTCTCTGAATAGGAATTCACAGAAGAAATAGTTGGGGCCACTAGCACAGAAAGAGAAAGAAGAAGGCCTGCCACTCCCTCGGGGGGGCACACTAGAACCTTCCACATCAAATAATCTGATGTTGGAAAGGCAACAGAGTGTTGAATTGTCCCCATTTAGGATGCCAACTAACAGGGAACAAGACATCAAAGAAAGATACAAGGACATAAAGGCCAGGAATGAGAGGCTAAAAGCCCAGACTTATGCACAATACCTAAATATGGCACCTACAAATCAGACAAGGCTTATGTCAGCGTATGATGTGAAAGAAGGCAAAATGCAGATGACATTTTTGAAACTTACCACTCAGCAACCAAGAACAGTAGCAGACTTCAAAAAGAAATATTTTGAAGTACTAGTAAAGGACATACATCCTATTGACCAGATTGAGCTACACAAGTAGACAAGGGACATGATTTACTCCACCTTGACAGGGAAAGCCATCCCAACTCACAAATTGCAAAATTCCTTAAATAACATATCAGCTTCATTCCAATTGGAGAAGACCTCTTCATAGGCAAAAGACACCAGAATCAAGTCCTTAGAGGACTTAATTATTGAGTTGGGACATGATCCCAAAGATGTAAAGGCCACCGAAATACTAATAAAGAAGAAGAATGATAACATAGTTGCTTTGAAGAAGCAACTCAATATTCCACCATTACATCATCCATAAACAATAGAAGTCCTGGAAACACAAAAAGGACAAGAAGAGCTTATGGACTTGGTCCTAAAGCTAAATGACCAGTTGAAAGAAATAGAGAAGGAGCTAGACATATTGATTCAATCCAAACAAAGTGACTTGGCCACCACTTCTAGGACTTCCATTCCGACTACTTCTATTGAAGTTCCTTCAACATTGGCAGCATCATTGGCACCCATAGCTCCACCTGCCGCAACACTGCATCTACAATAGCAGATGCTTCAAAAAAAAAGACAGTAGAGCTGGTAAAAGCCATGGAGGATATGTCAATTCAGGCAACAGAACTTAAAATGCTTAAGGAGAAAGTGGCAAGCTTAGAAACTGACTGTAAGATTGCCCAAATACAGCAGAGAAAAGGAACATAGAGAGCCCTAAGGATGGGTGAGAAGATCAAGGTACTAGAAAAATATTTAACTCTGCAAAAGCCACTAGGACAGACCAAGGATATGCTCTGGGCCAATATCATTGACTCTATCAATGATATTTAGCCATCAATTCAAGTAATATTTGAGCAAATTGAATTGGTAAAAGTGGCCACTGAAGCAATTCAAAAAGTAAAGGAAGATTTAGGAGACCAGCCTGAGGATGCTAGTCGACTCATCCACTTCCTAAATAGAAATAACAGACATGAGCTTAGTGAGCTTGGGGTAGAGGATAAAACTGGAGCTATCATAGAAGTCAAAAAGGTTCTTTCCAAAAGAAACCTTATGGTCAACTTAGAGGGAAAATGCCATAACATGCAGGTGGGCATTGACAAATTCATGGCCAAGTTTCAAATTTTGAGGGATAAAGGTTTTCCTAGTCCTATGGTCATCCATGATAAACTTATGACCCAATTGGACTACACTGACAGATTAAGGATGTTGGCCAAGGAACAAGCAAGCACTTCAGGTATCAAAGCCTTGCCAACAGGGAAAGTATTGTATGACACTTTAGAGAATCTGTTTTTCCTATAGCATGAGGCAAGACATATGTTTGTCACCAAGCCTAATTTTTCCAAATACACAGACGTAGATGAGATCTATAGAATAATTCTCAAAGTAAAGTTACTTGAGGACGAATGGTGGGAAAAAATGACAAATTTACTATATGTTAGCACAGTAAATCTGAAGGCAGCCAGATGAAACAAGTAAGAGACAGATTAACAGGGTCAAAGAGTAGAAAGTTAAAGAGTATCAGTAAAAATTAAAGATAAAGATGATTCTAGCGTACAAATATCAGCTAGCTTAAAGGGCTCAAATTCAACTACAATAGCCAGCACTACCACAACAAGAGGGACAACATGATGCAGTTTTCCATTTGTCTCTATCTTCATGCTTGAAGATATTTTTATTTCCTTAAATAAATCTCAAATTGTTGTGAGATATTTTGTAATATTTTCTGTATAAATACTTCACATTTCGAAGTATTTAGGGTGGATTCAAAGACATTTCTGTAGAATCTCATCTAAATGAAAGTGTTATTGTATCAAAATTGGATTGGCTTGCTAGATCATGGAATAAAGCTCAGATATTTTTCAGGATTCTTGTGTAAAGCGAAAATCAAATAAGTATTCTCTCAAGTATATTATTTTTTTCCTTATGTTTCTTAATAATCATATGTGTTTCTATGAAATATGAATGTAAACTAGGAATAATATTTCAGAACTTGCTTTAATGCACTCTGTCTTGACTGTTTACATTCTTAATGTTTTCTACTAAACTATCTTCGTTAGGGAATTCTTAAATTCCCCCTTACTTCCATAGTTTCTCCCCCTGGTCTATAGAAAGGGATTCTTAATTGCCCTTCGTTCATGATCACCTATTTTCTTTCATTTTGATCCCTGTGTAAGGATTATTCATTGCCCCTTTCACCCTAGTTAGAACCATCTCATCCATTAAACCTAAAGATTTTCATTTTTGTTTGCTGGCCTGCCCTGTAAACATTCCCTTTAATGATCTGGTCTAGTTAAGCTATCCTTTGATTGATTCCATAGCCCAATGGCTTGAAGACCTAGCTCTATCCATCTGTTCCAAGAATTCCACCACCCAACTGTCAATCAAAATCAAAATCCTCATGAACATTAAGAACTAGCCTAAAATCTAATAAAAACAAAGTTAAATCATAAAGAGAGAGCCCTCTCTGGACTTAGGTTGGCTAGAACCTGAGTCTAAAAGATTTGGTTTGTGGTTACCTCAGATTATTACTTCTTTTGATAACTTCTAGGGAAAACTTCTGAGTGATAACAGAGGGTATTAGGTCAAAGAGGCTAGGTCAGGGAAAATGAGATATGATTGTAGAAATTCGAAAAGGAAAGGTAAGCACAAGGTTTAGCACTTAAAAGGTGATTGATTAGATGGTTTAAGACTGATGAGGAGTTAAGAAGAACATTAGAGATGTATTCTTCCTAAACTGAAGAAAAATGGAGAAATTATGATAACTTTCCCAAAATAGAGCATGAGAAAACATGTATTCTTCCTATCAACTTGAAAATTACCATATAATAGACATGAAATGGTTTATGAGCATACAAAAAATTCATACAAATGATAAAAAAAAGAATAAACAATGATACACATCCATACCACATGTATCCCAAAGAAATAGCTGCAACTCATCTATTAATACTGGCAAAAATCTGGTACAGTAGTGTCTCTGATCACTAGTACAACATCCAACTGAGTCCAACCTCTGAAAATAGTGAAGAAAGGGAAGATATAGACATCAAAACAAACTCCTCCCAACCTCAAGGGTCGAATCCATGAGAGGAGGAGTAGTTCCACCAAAATATGAACTGATAGCTAGAGTGTAGGGTGGTCAAAGTGACTCATCCATAATTACATTGAAACTGATTCATTTGACTTGATAAAGTCTATTTACCTAATGTATTTACCCCTAGGTAATAGTAAAAGACCATAATTACATATACCATATCAATTACATCAGTAAAAAGTTGATTCCCAAGGATGAAAATCAAAACTGGAGAAAAACAGTGAAAAATCAGGCAAATTGTCAAGTGCGCCATCTTTCTCTCAAGTGTGCCCTCACACTGTCATGTGTGCCCTGCATGTTGAAGACTACTTTAGACTACCTTTCATGTGTCCAAATTGAGCTCAGGATATTTCATTGTAGATATGGTCCTATCTAGTTTCTAGATCTTCCTTCAATTAATAAAACAAACCCGATTTGACCCTCCAAAATGCCATTCTCCCAAGACTGGTCAAGTGCGCAGCCTAGCTGAAAAAGAGGGAAGAAATGTGACTTTTTGCTATTTTTTTGCCCTTTTCACCTGCCAGTTTTGCAAAGTAAGGTTGTAAACATGGTTTTCTTTGATGTATTTATCATTATACATGCAGTGGTCATCTCCATTTCTCCAAAACATACTCCAAAAAAGTGTGCAATGCCTAGGGAACTGCACATTTGACCATGTAGCTAATATTTGAATTGCCTAAAAAAACACAGAAAATATATTATTTACAAAAATGAGCCAAGAGGCTTCAAAATTGGTCATGGAGCTGATGCTTGGTGTGGCTAGGATTGCAGTGAAGCCTCTACAAGTATATCAATCTTATTCTTCTCTTCTTGGTGAGTTAGGGCATCAATTTTTGCCTTTGTAGCCTTGAGCTTTACCCTTGCATTTCTTTCTATGTTGGCATAGTATTTTTCCATCTTCCTATGAATGCCATTTTTCCAATTAGCCTTGTCTAGGAGCTTCTATAAATGCTAATTGACCTTATCAATCCAATGCTCCCTGTTCTTATTGATCAAGATGGCAAACTGCTCATTCCATGTGAGCTCATTTTCAAGCTCAGCCTCTTTTTGTTTCTCTAGTTCTAGATCTCTTTTAATCCTCTAGTCCTAAGTCTTCTTCTAGGTTCTTGCTCTTCTTCAGGTTCACCATACATGTCATAGGCCTCATCAAACAACGCCTTGGCTTTCATTACTTCCCTTTTTGCCTTGATGAGGTGAATCTCCATGATATCATGTTTGGCTTGAAGTTGCTCATTCTCTTGCTCATAATATGAAATGATGCAGTTTGACCTCTCTAGGTTGATCTGGAGCTCCCTGATGAGTGCATCATTTTCGTTGATGACAATGGTGGTGTCCTTATTGTCATCATACTCACCTAGGTCAACTAAGTCAAAATCCTTCTCTGTCTCGTGGAGGTCTTCCTCCTCATGATGAATCTATGTCTCTGTCATCTTTTCCTTACACTTCTATACCTACTTTGTTGGTGAGGAAGGCAAGGCCCCTCCCAAAATCTGTGGGGAAAACACCTACCTATGGCCTCTCTAATAAGTGTGTGCCAATGTGCTCATATCTGCCCCTTTAGGCTTGATGACCTTAACCTGCTTAATTTGCTCTGGCTCACTGATCTCATCTCTGCTAGGTGACTCAATATGCTCATGAAATGGTGATGATGGAGGTGATGGTGAAGGTGACTGATCTGATGATGATGAATGATCTATGGCCTGAGATGGAGGAATGGAGGTCAAAGGATGAGATGATAAAGGGACATTCTGAACATTCTCAATAGATGGATAAGTGAATATGGGATTAGCTATGAAGGTACTCCATGCAATGTTCATCTCTTTGAGATGATAGAGGACTATAATTTTGATGAGGGAATGATGAAAAAGACTCTTCATTTGATTTTCATATTCTAGTTTCTAGAAAATATAGGCCATCTTATCAATGCTTTGGAAAAGGTAGTAGGGTATGTTGAGTAGTTTTACCCTAATGAGATGCATTAAGAGTTACATGTGATAGGAATAAAGCCTAAAAAATTTTCCTTCACATGAAAAGTATTTCATGATAATCTTCATCATTGGGGCATATTTGTCTAGGAGGTGAGAAAAAGGAAAATAGCCCTTTCTTTCATTTCGGTACCTTGGTTTTATGAAAGGCTCACAGTAATGTTTCTCCAACTCACCTTGTTTAAACCATTTCTCCCCAATATCTAGGATCCCGGTGGCAACTGATATAACAACAGTAGATAAAGTAAAAGTGACACCATCTAGAGTAAGTTTGTTGTCATGGAGTTTGGATATGAAGAGTCTAGTCAACATAGCATGGCGTTGGATTGCTTGAATTTGATCACAGAAATCATAACAGCCAAGATATTTGAAAGATGTCATATCCATAAGAGATGCCAAGAGTTTCCATGAGATCTGTTGGCTCAAATCTAAGTATTCTGCCCCTTTGTCTCATTTTCTTCAACTTTGTTTCATCTCCCTTTGCTTCTTCTCCCTCACTGTATGGTTTTTTTCCCTCTTCTGCCATGGTGTTTTAATATCAAAACCTAGGGAGGTATGAGGTTGTAGGAATGTGACTTTTTAGGATTAAGGAATGGGGAAAGGAAATTGAAGGAGATGGGTTTAGGGATTTATGTAATGGAGGAGGGGATAGGGAGTATTAATATGATGGATTTTAGAATGGGGAAATTGTTTAAAATGTTGGGGGTTTGGGAGCCTAGGTAGTTATATCACCTAAGGCTTAGGGTTTTGGGATAAAGGTTAAAGAGTATTGGGATAAAGGGTTTAGGGAAAGGGAATGAAAGTATAGGGGAGTGTATGAAAGTGTAGGGGAGTGTATGAAAGGGTAAGGGAGTTGAAATTTGGGAATTAAGAGTGCAATGATAGTTTTAAGGGATATACTAGGGTTTTAATGTGAGAAAAACACCAAATCTTCAATAAACTTTCAAAACACCATAAGAGTGACTTTAGAAGGAAGAATCATGCTCTCATTAGTCGTTACTTACTTGTGGGAAGTTGAATACAAGTTTGGTGGAGCTTTAGAGGTGATTCTAGCTTTCCTGGACAAACGTGCAGCGACTGAAGGGAGTGTGTAGCACCTGGCAAGTGCATAGCATTTGTAGGAAAAGCGCAGCGCCTGAAGGGAAAATGCAGCACCTGAAGGAAACGCGTAGAACCTGCTCTATTTTTTCAAATCCGCCCAGAATCATGAGAAATTCTCTCTTGGGGTTTTCTCAATCGATGGTAGGAGGAAAATGAAGTTGAGTTTGAAGCTAGGAAGACCTCTGCACTTGAGCGAATTCGATCTTTTAACTATAAAACCCACTTTTCAATGTTTTAGTTTGCCTTTTCGAAATCTTTTCTCAATATCCTTTACACTCTGATTTTCTTCTTTATAGATTGATGATGCTGGAATTTGGCACTTTTCACATTTGAATTTGCTTGGATGAAGTTGGCACATAGAGTTTGAGTTAGCAGGTTTAGGAATAATACTTATTACATATAATGAACATAAAATTACATAAATTTAAAAAATAATATTACATCTCTGTTTTTTGGAATGAAATTACAAACTAGAATAAAAATCATACTTGGAATGAAAATTAGAACTTGGAAAGCATAGTTACATGTTTGAAAATCCTCTTCAAATGAAAATAGATATTATTTTGCTCACTCTCATACTTCTTTGTTGGCCTTATGCAGTGAAATGGCATGTTATTGAACCTTGGAAAATGAAACCTAGTGACCTAATGGGACCTTGAATGAACAATCTTCATGGTGACCTGACTGACATAAAAACATGATGAAATGAGCTTCTGATTGATGTATGCTTAGTAAGACATGAAGGTAGGCCAACAAGTATTGATTTTTGAGGGAAAGTGAGGTTTTTTTTACTATGGCTACCATTAGTGAGTAAATTTTTGAATGAGGACCTATGTGGAATGACAAAAATTTATGAGTGAGACCCTAATATGAATATGAAAAGAGGATTTTTTATCATTGATGGCAGTATGCAAATACTAACTCTAACATTGGCCTTATTTGGGGATGGCACCTCCTTGGAGGTGTCAAGAACGCCATAGACCAAGTGCCTAACCATGTGGGCCAATACTGTAAAAAACGTAAACTGAAATGCATGACTGAATACTGTCAACTAAAATAACACAAACTAACTCGAAACTATCTTGAAATCGACTGTAAAAATGACTCAAAACTGACTTACTTAACTGACGACTGAACTTTTGAAAATGGCAGAAAATAAATGAAGTTCCACAGCCTTCACTTCGAGCTCTGAACACTAGTGATTCTCTACTTCACACTTGTAGAAAGTTAATTTGTTATGTACAATGAAACCAGGAAATCTCTAAGAAGCATATTTCAGGAAAGATAGTGCTTAAGGAGCCTACCATTGACTGGTCCTCCTAAGCATGGTTCTCCATTCATCTCATCTAGTAAGAAAGAATTTTTCCCTCGGAAAGATGAAATCCGATAAGGGCATTTCCACATATTTTCAAATTTACCATGCTTACCCTTGTTCTCATTTCTGGCATCCCAACGGAGCGCCACATCTCCAATTTTGAAATCATCCTCCTTTTTTTTCCAATCATAGGTTTTATTTATCCTATCATTGACTTAGAGGTGTTCTAAAATACCTCACCTGATGTCTATTGTAGGTGAATCATTTGATTGATCCATAGTTGTATATAATTCTCTTCACTCCCTGCTTCTTGCAACAATTTCATGACCGAGACTACTAATGATTAAGGAAAAACAATATCTACTCCATACAAAATTTGAAAAGGAGAAACTCCAAGAGATTTCTTACTACTCACTCGATCATCCCATAATGCATTGATCAACTTTTTGTGCCAATTCTTTTTGTTGGCCTCCAACATTTTCTTGATGATGTTGATTAAGGATTTATTGGAGGACTCCACCAAACCATTTCCTTGCGGATAATATCTTTTAGAATGTCCCAACTTGATGTTATATTTGTCACAAAACTCAATCATCTTTTTAGACTTGAATGTTCCGTGTTTCTTGCGATGATCTTATTAGGACAACCAAAATGGGACAAGATATTAGTTTCTAAAAACTGAATGATAATTAAATCTATTTCTTCCCTGGTTGGAATCGCTTCGATCCACTTAGTAAAATAGCATGTAGATGTCAATATCCACTTTTTTTGTGTGGATGATGATGGGTTAATATTGCCTATAAAATCTAGGCCCCACTATTGAATTGGTGAATGAACTCATATAGGTTGTCGAGGCAAAGGAAGAAGTATTTTTTTACCTTGGAAAACTTGGCACTCATGACAACTCATCACTACCTTGTAGATATCTGCAAAAAGTGTAATCCAATAGTAACCCACTCTCAGTACTTTCTTGGTCATGGTCTGGCAGTACAAGTGGCCCGCACAATCTCCTTTTTGGAAGTCATTTATCACTTCTTTAGACTTATATTCAATCAAACAATTGAGCAACATACCTCTAGGATCCTTCCAATAAGGTGCGTTGTCCATAATGCAATATTTATAAGCCTTCATCTTCAATGACATGCTCTTATCCTTCGACATGCCTAGAGGGGGATTTAGATGTTGCAAAACATAAATAATATCAAAATATCATGGAGATGATAAAAACATATCAGGTACCTGAATGAGATCTACTTCTTCTTGATTTTCGGACAATGCTGCTACAAGGTTGATATCTAGAGCATGGAGATTTGACTCAACCATGACTTTGGCTAAGCCTTGACCCTTGATCATCTTGGTAGGATTGATCTCAAGATCATATCCTAATAATGATGCTATCCATCTACCTCTTCTACCTTTTGGGTCATTCGGCACAAGAACTTCTTTAACCGCTGCATTAGGCACATAAGCAAGAGTATGCAAACGTAAAATGTAAACTCTGAAATATTTCATTGCCTTTAGCAAAGCCTGTTTCTCTAGGATGTTGTACTTAAGTGCTGCATCCCTGATATTGTGACTGAAAAATGCTATTGGCAACTCAGTTTTATCCCTTTTTTGGATCAATACTGCTACCATGGTATGCTCAGAAGAAAAACAAAATATTATGAAATCAATGGAGTAATCGAGACTGATTAAAATGGGGGTAGTGGTCAAGGCAAGTTTTACCACATGAAAGGACTTGCCGGCTTCTTCGGACCGCTTTACATCATTATATTTTTTCAACATATTTGTCATATATCTAAGATGTTCAGCCAAATTAGGAATAAATTTGCATAAGAAAACCATCTTACCATTGAATACTTGGATTTCTTTCTTGCTGTGAGGGAAATAAATTTGTTGAATGGATTCTACCCATGAAGGGTCAATCTGGATGCTATCCTTTGAGATGATTTGGCCAAGAAGTTTTCCTTACTCCATAGAAAATAAACTTTTCTTCAAGTTGAGAGAGATCTCGAAATTTATGCATCTCTGGAAAATAACTCTTAAATGATGCAAATGCTCATCATCTGAATGTGAAAATATTGTCACATCATCTAAATATACAACCAAAAAAACATAATTTTCATTGGCAAAGGCTATGTCCATGTCACGCTAAAAATTAGCACCTACATTTTTGAGACCGAATGAAATTTTTTCATATTTGAATGTGTCTCAAGGTATGGTAAATGTCGTTTTGTCTTGATCATCCTCGTGCACTAAAATCTGATTGTAACTGCAGTAGCCATCAAGTAGTGACATCCGTGAAGCACCAACAACTCTCTGAAGGATATGATCCATTTTTGGAAGTGGATAATTATCATTTAGAGATACTTTGTTTAAGTTTCTGAAGTCTATGTAGAGCCTTATATCCCCGGTCTTATTTCTAGTCAAAACTAGATTTGATATCCAATATGAAAATTTGATAGGAACAATGATGCCTGCCTTGAAAAGTCTGTTAATTTCTTTCTCTATGTATGGAAGTAACCTTGGGTTAATCCTTCTTAGCTTTTGTCTAAAGAGCTTTTGATGAGATTTAACTGGGATAGTATGTTGAATTATTTTCTTGTCATACTCCTTTAAGTCTGCATAATCCCACGCAAGAACATCAGAAAATTTGGGCAATAAATGAATATATTTCTCTTTTACCTCTCGGAGATAATTATTTGGATAGCTTGATCATTTTTGGTTTGTCTTCTATTCTGACGTTCACGTCTTCGACACCTTTCTTCGTAGGAAACAATGTGGGCTTCCTTGCTACATCATATTGATCAAACAAGTCTTCCAACGGTACAAGACCTTTCAGAATATTCTTGTCCTTCAGCTGTAGTATATCAACTTGATTTTCCTCAATGACTTAATCATCCTTGTCGTAAACTTCATCCATGGAACAATTCTCAAACTCTCCTTCAATATGAAGAAAGTTATTTACCTACTTATCATCCCAAAATACTTGACAATATCACAAGTTGTTAGGAACAGAGGGCCGATACTTTACACGAATCTCAAATTTCCTGTTTGAAAAGATGGGAATTTTGAAATTTCTTGTAGTTGTAGCTAATGAATCTACCATAATATTCCAACTCCTTGGTACAAATGAAAGTGTATATTCAGGAAACATCCTCAAAATATCTAAAACAACATTTCTATATTGTCTCATTTGTGGATGGTGAGCTTAATATTCACCTTTAACTTGCTTGATCACAAGTATTGAATCACCATACATATAAATTCTTCGTGCACCCAATATTTTCAAGATCTTTAAACCCGTGATCAACGCTTCGTACTCTGCCTCATTGTTAGTGCAATCAAAAGCTAACTTGTATGATCATAATCTAACATTCTAAGGGACCTCACCTTGCTGATGATGTGGACTTTGGATCCAAATGCCAATGCTTTCTTTCCAAGGGCACCATTGAAGTCCATGGTCCAAAGACCATGCTCCTCTTCCAAGGTTTGTAAATATGGCTTTCGCTTTGGTTCAATTTTCTGAACTTTCTCTTCACGTTTTTCTAAATTTTCTATTACCTTTTCTTATTGTTGTTCTAAGTATTTCTTTTCCTTGTTTGATGGTTGTTCTGATGAGCTTGGTAGATTTTCTTTTCCCTGATATAAGACTATTCTTATACAATCAGAAATCTCTGGTACATCTTTTATTTCTACAAGCTAACTATCTACGTTATTCAATCCACTATCATTATATAAAATAAATAGTTTTAAATCTATATGTACAACATTTATAGGACGATTATTCGGTCTCTCCTTACTAGTTATCATGAATTTCATTTTGGTTTCTTCCTACAATTTCCTCAATTGCCCGAAAACTAGGATGGTGGCATAGGAGAAATCTAACTGCAGTGTGCCTCTTAGTTTCATTACCGAGGACCTTGAAAATAAAATACCAAAACATGGTGGTATATCAAGTACCACCACATCCATTAAGACATGCTTTGTTGGGATTTCGTCCAGGGACACTACCAAATCTTTGACTAGACCAAGACAATGGACCTTACCAGAATCAAAAGAGTACAAGTCATGGTATTCATGGGTTATATCTAGACCCAACATTTCCATGATGGCCTTGGGCATTAAATTATGGGAGACTCCAAAGTCAAGCATGGAGTTATGAAGAATGTACTGGTGGATTCTTAAACTTAGGTAAAATGGTGGAAGCTCACTATCTTCTAACTAACCATTTATGGCTGGACCAAAAATTAATTCATGATGGTCATCTTCAACATTAACCATGTCGAGCAAAGGATCAACTTTCAACATTTTAACTATATCAGACTTGTAATGGCTATTTTTTACTAATTTAGTAAGAGGGATTGACACTTTCAACTTTCAAATTTCAGTTTCTAAATTGAATGAGCCAGATTTATCTACCTCTCTTTGGATGATGTCTCTCTTCTTGAGCATACATTTTGATGTCTGATCCTTCTTCTGACTATCATGGTCCTTGTTTGGATTGCTTGTAGATGGTTGATTTACTTTGTTTTGGTTAGCTACTGCCATCTCTTTACCTTTACTTTGATTACCTTGATGATTTATCTTCTATTGGGTATCCTTCTGTTGCGATGTCCTCTTCTGAATAGGAGTGATTGAGACATCCCTATTTCTCAAGGAATATTGCTTCTTGCTGAGAGCTGAGTGCATTCAAGTATCCTCTTTGATAATCATCTGATTATGTTTCTAATGCATAATCATCTGCCAGTATGTAGTCTTCATCTTTGGTTCTTCCGTTGTCTTGACATACTTCTCATTTTGAGTCAAGAAAATGGGATGGTAATCTTCCCTGAAGAAGTGGTTTTCTTTGACAATCAGGTCCGTTTCATCCTCTGATTCTCCTTGGGCATAATTCTACTACAAGGGTGTCCAAATTTGTTACTGAGATGTTGATGCCTCAGAATATTTATGTTCTCTTTGTTTTATCATGTACTAAGGTTGTTGTCAATTTCTGAAATTCAAATTTCTGACTATGGCTCCTATTGTCTATATGAGTTTATTATTCTGACGGCCATCCTCTCCATGGTTCTGATCAGTGCATCTAGTTTAAGATTGGTGGAAGAATAGGGTTCTTATTTTATTGTTACTTTATTTTTTGGTTTCTCATGTTTTAACTAAGACTTTTTAATCATTAAATTTACTTCAATGCTCACTGTATTATTCTGCATTTCTTCCAGAGTTGCAGGAACTCTTTCCCTTAGTTGATAAGCCATCTCGGGATCAAATCCATTTGGATAATGTTGAAGTGCAAAATCAAGAGAAGGTTTCATGTTCTATGGAATGGAATTGTAGATATGATTGAACCTTATAGTAAACTCTTGAACTGTCTCATTTGGATTCCTTTTCAATGTATTATATTCCTCCAAGACATGCAATGGATTCTTCTTTTCCCACCACCTAGCTAAGAACAAATAATTACAACTGTGAGGAGTATCAATGGAGTGAGCTCCCAAACCATGAAACCATTTTTTGGCATCTCCAGAAAAACTTTGAGCCATTACTCTCATCTTGACATCATCTTCATCAACCTCCTCTAAATCAATGAAATCAACCATTTTGTCAATATTTTGTTGTGTTGTGATTCTCAGGCTACCATCAGGAAGAGGAAGTCTCTGTTCATAGGTCTAAGGTAAAGTTTCTAACTAACCATGTATTTGTAAGGGAGAAAATATTGCTATGAATACTAGGGGAGGATGTACGGGAACTACACTGGGTTGTGTTGGTTGCAAATAAAATTGAAGGTACGAATATGGATGTTTTTGGAGGTGCAATAGAGGGTATGGCAGAAGATAATCTTTCAAGATGATACTGGATATAGGCTTTTTCTGCAGTAATTTGTAATTGATCAACTAGGCTTTGAAGTTTATCAAAATTATACCAAACCTCGTGCTCAAGTTTTGAAAACTGAGATGTTGCAGAAAGTTGATTAAACAAATATTTTGAGGCGGGTAAGTATGAATCAGACTTTATGGGACCAAACACTATTTCCTTAAGACAAGACTTAGACTTCGAAAAAAATAGGGATAGCTTGAATTCAATATCAAAAGGAATATCTTGAACACTTAGAATCTGATCTGGTAGGGAAGTGTTCCTTTCCAATTTTTTTCTTTTAGTCTCGGGGAAAGGGATTTTAAGTTTTCTTAAAAAAAGATTAGGATCATCAACACGAGAAGGAGGGTTTGGATCTGTGTTTGACTTGGTATATCTTTATAGAGCCAGAATCTTGACACAGTAAAAAACTAGGTGAGGTAAAATACTTCAGACTTGAGTGGTACAAAGAGAGCTTCAAAGTTCACAACAAAGGAATGTCATCAAGAGAAAATTTTAAATAGGTAATGATCAACAACCTACCAATGGAATGAGGTTTGATTGAACTTGTAATTTGTAAACTTCTTTTCTTTTCGAACAAACTATGAAAATCTTTGACCGAATCAGTTGGAACACGATCTAGATTTTGATTTTGTTTGTCTCCTCGAAGCCAGCTCTACAATCTTGGCACTACAATTATGGAATGAAACTTTTTGAAACTTAGTACTATCATCTCGAGGACCAAATTCCAACGAAAACGTGTCTTACACCCAGGGAAAATGAATCTTCAGTTCCCTCGCAACAATGCCAGTATGTTATCACTCCTCCAGATCTCCAAGGTTGAGGAAGAGTCCAGCTGAGGTAACCACAGACCAACCTTTTGACTTGGTAGCTAGCCCTACCAAGCTAGAGAGGGATCTCTCCAAAGAATCACGACCAAGAGGGTTGAATGGATTAGGGTTTTAGGCTAGGTATAAAGTGCAAAGGTTGTTTTGATTTGATTTGGTGGGGTTATTGCTAGATGAGGGTAATCGGTCAAAGAGGCTAGGTCAAGGAAAATGATATATGATTGCAAACATTCGAAGGGGAAAGGTAGGCAGAAGGTTTAGCACTTAAAAGGTGATTTGATGAAATGGTTTAAGAGTGATGAGGAGTTAGGAAGAGCATAGGTTATTTAGTCTCCCTAAAATGAAGAAAAATGGACAAATTATGATAACTTTCCCAAAATAGAGCATGAGAAAACATGTATTTTGCCTATCAACTTGAAAATTACCATATAACAGACATGAAATTGTTTATGACCATACAAAAAATTCATACAAATGATCACAAATAAGAAACAATGCTAAACATCCATACCACATGTATCCCAAAGAAATAGTTGTAACTCATCTATTAATACTGGCCAAAATACGATACAATAATGTCTCTGATCACTAGTACAACATCCAACTAAGTCCAACCTCTGAAAAGATTGAAGAAAGGGATATATAGACATCAAAACAAACTCCTCCCAACCTCAGGGGTCGAATCCATGAGAGGAAGAGTAGTTCCACCAAAATCTAAACTGATAGATATAGTGTAGGGTGGTCAAAGTGACTCATCCCTAACTACATTGAAACTGATTCATTTGACTTGATGAAGTCTATTTACCTAATGTATTTACCTGTAGGTAATAGTAAAAGACCATAATTACATTTACCATATCAATTAAATTAGTAAAAATTTGATTCCCAATGATGAAAATAAGAACTGGAGAAAAACAATGAAAAATCAAGCAAATTGTCAAGTGCACCATCTTTCTGTCAAGTGCGGCCTCACAGTGTCATGTGTGCCCTCCATGTTGCAAACTGCTTTTGACTACTTTCCAAGTGTCCAAATTGAGCCCAGGATATATCATTAGAAATCTTGTCCTATCTATTTTCTTGATATTCCTTCAGTTTCTAAAATGGACCTAATTTGACAATTCAAAACTTCATTCTCCCAATACTGGTCAAGTGTGCAGCGCCTAGCTGAAAAAGAGGGAAAAAATGTGATTTTTTGCTAGTTTTTTTTCCCTTTTCACCTACGAGTTTTGCAAACTAAGGTCGGAAACATGGTTTCCTTAGATGTATTTATCATTATTCATCAAGTGGTGGTCTCCATTTCTCCAAAAAGTTCCCCAAAAAAGTTTGTAACGCCTAGGGAGCTGCGCATTTAACCATGCAGCTGATATTTGAATTGCCTAAAAAAACACAAAAAAAATATATTATTTACAAGAATGAGCCAAGAGGATTCAAAATTGGTCAAGGAGCTGATGTTTGGTGTGGTTAGGCTTGGAGTGAAGCCTCTACAAGTATATCAATCTTCATCTTCTCTTCTAGGTGAGTTAAGGTTTCAATTTTTGCCTTTGCAGCCTTGAGCTTTTCCCTTGCATTTATTTCTATGATGGCATAGTGTTTTGCCATCTTCCTCTGAATGTCATTTTTATGATTAGCCTTTTCTAGGAGCTTCTCTAAATTCTGATTGACCTTATCAAGCCAATTCTCTCAGTTCTCATTGATCAAGATGGCAAACTACTCATTCCATGTGAGCTCATTTGCAAGCTCAATCTCCTTTTGTTTCTCTAGTTCTAGAGCTCTTTTCAGCCCTCTAGTCCTATGTATGCTTCTAGGTTCTTGCTCTTCTTAAGGTTCACCATACCTATCGTAGGCCTCATCAAACAATGCCTTGGCTTTCATTGCTTCCCTTTTTGCCTTAATGAGGTGAATATCCATGATATCATTTTTGGCTTGAAGCTACTCATTCTCTTGATCATAATATGAAATGATGTATTTTGACCTCTCTAGGTTGATCCGAAGCTCCCTGATGTCTGTATATTTTTCCTTAATGACAATGTTGGTCTCCTTATTGTCGTCATGCTCACCTAGGTCAACCAAGTCAAAATCTTGCTCTGTCTCATAGAGGTCTTCCTCCTCATGCTGAATCTTTGTCTCTGTCATATTTTCCTTGCCCTTCTGTACCTGCTTTGTTAGTGAGGAAGGAAATGCCCCTCCAACAATATGTGGGGAAAAAACCTACCCATGGCCTCTCTGATAAGTGTGCGCCAATGTGCCCAAATTTCCCCTTTAGGCTTGATGACCTCAACCTGCTCAATATTCTCCGGCTCATTGATCTCATCTCTGCTAGGTAACTGAATATAATCATGAAATGGTGATGATGGAGGTGGTGGTGAAGGTGACTTACTTGATGATGATGAATGATATATGGGCTAAGATGGAGGAATGGAGGTGGAAGGATGAGATGATGAAGGGATATTCTGAACATTCTTAATAGATGGATCAGTGAATATGGGATTAGCTATGAAGGTACTCCATGCAATGTTCAGCTCTTTGAGATGATAGAGGACTATAATTTTGATGAGGGAATGCTGAAAAAGACTCTTCATTTTATTTTTAAATTCCCTTTCTTTGGATAATATAGGCCAATTTATCAATGCTCTGGAAAAGGTAGTAGGGTATGTTGAGCAGTTTTACCCTAGTGAAATGCACTAATAGCCGGATGTGATAGGAATAAAACCTATAAAAATTGTCTTCACATGAAAAGTATTTCAGGATAATCTTCATCATTGAGGCATATTTGTTGAGGAGGTGAGAAAAATGAAAATAGCCCTTTCTTTCATTTCGGTACCTTGGTTTTATGAAAGGCCCATAGTAATGTTTCTCCAAATCACCTTGTTTAAACCATTTATCCCCAACATCTGGGATCCCAGTGGTAGCTGATATAATGACAATAGATAAAGTAAAAGTGACACCAGCTAGAGTAACTTGGTTGTCATGGAGTTTAGATATGAAGAGTCTAGTCAACATAGCATGTTGTTGGACTGCTTGAATTTGCTCACAAAAATCGTAACAACAAAGATATTTGAAAGATGTCACAATCATAGGCGATGCCAAGTGTTCCCTGAGATCTATTGGCCCAAATCTAAGTATTTTTCCCCCTTTGTGTGTTTTCTTCAACTCTGTTTCTTCTCCCTCTTTTTCTTCTCCCTCACTATATGGTTTGTTTTCCTCTTCTGCCATGGTGTTTTAATATCAAACCCTAGGAAGGCATGAGGTTGTAGGAATGTGGGTTTTTAAGATTAAGGAATGCGGAAGGGAAATTTAAGGAGATGGGTTTAGGGATTTATGTAATGGAGGAGGGGAAGGAGTATTAATATGATGGATTTTAAGATGGGGAAATTGTTTAAAATGTTGGGGGTTTGGGAGCCTAGGTAGTTGTAGCACCTAGGGCATAAGGTTTTAGGATAAAGGTTAATGATTATTGGGATAAAGGCTTTAGGGAATGAGAATGAAATTATAGGCGAGTGTATGAAAGTGTAGGGGAGTGTACAAAAGGGTAGTGGAGTTGAAATTCGGGAATTAAGAGTGCAATGATAGTTTAAAGGGATATACTAGGGTTTTAATGTGAGAAAAACATCAAATATTCAAAAAACTTTCAAAACACTATAAGAGTGACTTTTGGAGGAAAAATCATGCTCTTTTTAGTTATTATTTACATGTGGGAGGTTGAATACAAGTTTGGTGGAGCTTCGGAGGCGATTCTAGCTTTCGTGGACAAATGTGTAGTGCTTGAAGGGAGTGTGTAACATGTGGAAAGTGCGTAGTGCTTGTAGGAAATGCACGGCGCCTGAAGGGTGTGTCTAGCGCCTCGCAAGTGCGCAACACCTAAAGGGAATGCGCAGTTCTTGAAGGAAACGCCCAATGCATCCTCTGTTTTTTCAAATTCACCCATAATCATGATAAATACTCTCTTTGGGTTTTCTCAATTGATGGTAGGAGGAAAATTAAGTTGAGTTTAAAGCTAGGAAGGCCTTTATACTTGAGTGAATTTGATCTTTCAACTTTAAAACCCACTTTCTAATGTTTCACTTCACCTTTTTTAAAGATTTTCTCATTATCCTTTACACTCTGATCTTCTTCTTTGCAGATTGATGATGTTGGAATTTGGCACTTTTCACATTTGAATTTTCTTGGAAGAAGTTGGAACATAGATTTTGAGTTAGCAGCTTTAGGAATAGTACTTATTACATATAATGAACATAAATTTTCATAAATTTTAAAAATAATATTACATCTCTGTTTTTTGGAATGAAATTACAATCTGAAATAAAAGTCATACTTGGAATGAAAATTAGAACTTGGCAAGCATAGTTACATGTTTACAAATCCTCTTCAAATGAAAAGGGATATTATTTTTCTCACTCTCATACCTTTTTGCTAGCCTTATGCAATGAAATGGTGTGTTATTGAACCTTGGAAAATGAAACCTAGTGACCTAATGGGACCTTGAATGAATAGAGTTCATGGTGACTTGACTCAAATAAAAACATGATCAAATGAGCTTCTGATTGATATATGCTCAGTAAGACATGAAGGTGGGCCAACAAGTATTGATTTTTGAGGGAAAGTGAGTTTTTTTTACTAGGGCTACCATCAATGAATAAATTTTTGAATGAGGACCTATGTGGAATGAAAAAATTTCTAAGCAAGACCCTAATATGAATATGAGAAGAGGATTTTTGATCATTGATGGCAGTGTGCAAATACTGACTCTAACACAACATAATAGAATTTGGGTCAAAATGCACAAACGAAAAAGTTTCTGAAAGGAATCCCATCTTTATTAGATATTCATTCATGGTATGACTAGTAATAGTCTCAACAACCTGTCTTAATGTATAAATATTAATGTTAACTACTTTTGTACCCTATAGATGGTTCAATGGGTCAAGAAGAACATATTCTACAAATTTTTGGGTCATATTCTCACTAAGAGCTTTGAAAAAATAAGCTAACAACAATGTCGAAGCACAATAGTTGGATAATGGGCACTTACCAAGGAGGAATTATTTCGGGTGTCGAAAGGGAATTAATGAGGCTCCACTTTGCCACTCGACTCAATATTAGTTTCTAGAGTCAGACGTTGATTCTCATGCGATAATTCCGGGTCATGGAGAGGATGTTAAGTTCCATCCTAGTTATGACATATTATTTTGCACAACTTTAGAATGTTTTGGGTAACGAAAAACAATAGGATTAGTGTATGGCAATTCCATTTTTTTAACAAATTCATGTTTGAAAGAATTAAAATATATGCAATAGGATATTATAATTGATGATGTCATATCATAAGCTATACTCTAGTTAGTTGGCTAAATTTATTTTGAGGGGATATGTATTAAAAAATTTAAGACTTCAAAATAACAATAAATTAGGCATAAATGTAGATATAGAAGGATGGTGTGATCATAATTAAATGTTCTTTCGTTATATTTTTTATCTTCATATGCTTAATATTAATTCAAAACAAATTCTTGATCTTGCACTTATATTTACAAGAATATTATGTGTTTTCTTTATTAGTTATAAAAAAAAACACTATAGCCATCATCTTCATGATTGTTATATATTTCTTTCAATTACTTCCATATACTCTTCAATTTTAACTATTTTACCTTCCGTGACATTCTATTTCAATATTTTTAAACTAACGTTACATCAAATAATGAGTTAATACTTTCAAATTTGAGCACCCTAGCTAAGAGTGTATTATTAATTATTAGTGAATGATTTTACTTAGCATGTTGTAACATCCCACCTAGTATTATTAATACTTGACGGGACAAGGAATTCCTTTCCCATATACCCTTTGAACTATGAAGACTTTTAATGTATATATTCTTAACGAGAATGATTTCATGGATTTATTGCTTGTATTAAATCTGTTTAATTAAATGTAATAATATCATTACTTAAATTTTATGTTTTTTTTAGGTAATCCACTTCTTATTTATTGCTAGATTCTAAATCTTTCATATAATTTATTTCAATTCGAAAGCAACTCATGATATTGGGAGTAAAAGGATTATTTTTTAGACTACTATGGTTGGTCAACATTAGTCCAAAAGATTCAAAACCTCGTATTAAATATTCCCTTTACAATTATTCTCCATGCAAATCTAATCCTCATTCATGAGAAGTTACCAATGATAATTTTGACATTTCTTTATGGTTTAGTTACTTGGAGAAAAAATAAATTACATTTAAGAGGAGAGATATAATAAATCAAACATCCTTTATAGAGATGAAGTAATGTACTATGGTCTATATACTAAAGAGTAAAATTGCTTTAAACTTCTTATAAGTTTGGAATATGATGGTTCTTTCAAAAGAGGGGGATTTATATAGTCAAATATTTGTAATTTTTTAAGTCATCAACCAATAATAAGCATAATAAGCATGAAGAGATACTTGAATTTTTTTAAGAAAACTATCACTTATTATTCATTTCAGACAATATAAAATAAAGAAAAAATGTTTTGAACTTCCCTCAAATTGAGAATATGGTGGTTCTTTAAATCACGAACCAAGAACCAACCATACGCATGAGAGAGACTTGTAAATGCTTAAGGAAACTAGTCGGGTTATTTGTTTTATATATTTAGCATACATAATATCAAATTGGAAAATGATTGGATAATTAGCACATTCATGTTATTTAGTAAAATATTTTATTTAAATTGTACTTATTTTTTATAATTTTATATACATATGCAAAAATATGAAAACAACATTTTTCTTGTTTTTTATATGAATTGTGTTATTATCAATACAAATTCATAGAATAAAAATGACAAAATTACAATCAATCTTTGATATATTATCTTAAACCTTTTTCCTTTCTTGATTTTTTTTAGTCCATATCAACCTAATTCCTCGATCATGCCTAATTCTCAAATCAAGCCACCTCTTTCATAAGTCACCCAACTTGCCTCTTTACTTTTAAATTAGTTTGATACTAAAATTAGGATCCATGTTTAATTATATCTACAAACTTTTCTCCCAATCCAAAAATTGGTCCTTACTTCAAAATTGTGCCCCTAATTATTCACCATTGAATTTGACTTTTCTTTTGAATTTCATGTTCGCATTTTCTATCCTCTTTCTCAAGCTATTTTTTATTTATTTATTTTAACTTTTCTATTTCCTTTGAGAAAACTTGGACTTGGTTTGATATTTGAGTATTTTGAAACCTTTACTTAAACTTTGATCTAATGTTTGAATTTTCAACACTCCTAAACATTGAAATGTTTCCTTAAATCATGAAAAACCCAGATTGGTGATCCTCTCTAATTTCCATGTTGGACCATATTTCCATTTTATTTCCTATGTAAGAGGAATAGACTTGGAAAGGCCCCAATTTCCAACTCACTGCCTATATCCAATATTTTTATGGACATGGCTTGATTGTGGTCCTAATATCCAAATCAAATTCTCCTATCAAACTCTATGCACTATTTGATTACCCCACCACTGCTCTTGTTTAAACTCTAACATATATTTAAAATCTCTTTCTATTTCCTTTCAAACTTGATTAATCCATACATAAACCATTAATGGGCATGATTGAAAAATTGGCCCCAATTTTCAAATTTGAACCTATATTTACTTACTCACCTAGTATTTTGCCTTTATTTGGTGATCAACTCTAATTTCCAAATTGAGATATTCATTTTAAAAAGTATACTGGAATTCAATTATTGAAATGTTTGATTGAATAATTAGTTTTATATTGGATTTAACATGTATGTTTTATTGCTAGAATCCTCCCCTGAATGAGATAATGTCACTTGATGCTAAGGATGACCATATTAAAACAACATGTAAAATAAAACATAAAAATATAAGTATGTCACCTTCATTCTAGTTTTTGAAATTATGGTTATGTTGTGAGTCTAGAATGTTTCCCCAATAGTAGGGGGCCCCAATGTGACGTCTCAATTAGACATCATACCGTTCGAGATAGTAGCCGCATTTAGTTTATGGGCCCGATTGCCACCATGTGTGTGTGTCCTACTCTTGGCCTTCAAATGAAAATAAATAAATGTGAGACCAAGTGTAAAATTCCTAAGGAATTGTAGAATATGAAATGGCTTCTTTAAGCAAGCTGATAAGCCAACATAACTACAAAGAAAAAATACATTAAAAAAATAAAAATAAAATAAAAAATAAAACATAACTACTGTGTGAGCTCAAAACTGTTCTAAATCTCATATATTGATTAAACCATTAACTAAATTCTTATATAGTAAAATTATTACTAAAATGATTATCAATCAACTCTAAAACAAATATACTAATGCTACAACTAATTTCCAGCACTGACCACCCTAACAATTTGCTACCCTAATTTTGCACTGAACACAAAATCTGCTAACTAATTGTTAGCAATTTACATAAAAAATTAATTAAGCATTATTCCCAACACTCCCCCTTAATCATTAATGAGGATTTACTATCTTATCTTGTAGTGCCAAAAATTGATCTTTTACAACTGCTTTGTTGAAGATATCTACTAATTGATCCTGAGTATTTATATGCTTCAATTCAATATCCTTCTTCTGCACCAAATCTCTAATGAAGTGATATTTCATGTCAAAATGCTTTGTCCTGCTTTGATGAACTAGATTCTTTGCTAACTTGATGGCACTTACATTATCACAATAAATCACTGTAGGTTGAATTTGATTTTCTCCAATTTCTTCCAAAATTTTTCTGAGCCAAAGAGATCGTGTATGTGCTGACGTGACTACAACATACTCCACTTTTGTGGATGAGAGGGCAACAATGCTTTGTTTTTTTGAGCTCCATGTAATCAAACCAAAACTAAAAGAGAAACAATTTCTAGATGTGGAGTTACGGTCATCAAGGCTACCTCTCCAATCTGAATCACTAAATCCAACAATATTGAACTTTTCAGAAGAGTAGTAATGAATACGAAAATTTAGAGTGCCTTTCAAATACCTTAAAATCCTCGTGGCTGCCTTCATATGTATTTCAGATGGATTTGTCATATACCTTGAAACAAGTGAAACTGAATATGTAATATCAGGCCTTGTGTGGGTTAGAAATATCAAGCTCCCCACAATACTTCTATAATTTTTCTCATTAGCTAAATCAACACCATCATATCTACATAACGCCTCTCCATGAGCACTTGGAGTAGGGGATGGATTACAATCAAGGATATCAAATTTATTTAGCATATCCTGTGCATACTTTGTTTGACAAATGAAAATCTCATCCTTACTTTGATAAACCTCCATTCCTAGATCTTTCATCTCAAATTCATTCATCATAGCAACTTTGAATTTATCATTCATCTTAGAACTACTACCCATATACAATAGATCATCAACATTCAAAGTTATGATTATAATATCAATACCTTCTTGTTTGTAGTAAAGGGTAGGATCACTCTTACTTCTCTGGAAGCCATTTTCCTAAAATTATCCATCAATTGTTGCATACCATAGTCTTGGTGTTTGCTTGAGACTATACAAAGCCTTCTTCAACTTGTAGACATTATTTTCCTTTCCTTCCACTTCAAAACCTTGTGGCTGCTCCACATATACTTCCTCCTCTAAGTACCCATTCAAGAAGGCACTTTTTGTTAGGGTCCAACCCTAACCCCCTTATTTATGTAATATGATCGAGTCATAGTTATAGTTAGTAAAGAGTCAATAAAGCCCATATTAATAATTATAAGTGGTTGACTTGCATTTAATGAAGGGACCATAGTTAGTTGCAAATGGGCCATGGTATTAGATAGATGGTATTAATAAGAACCATGGTATTGACCCATGGTATTGCATGTATGAATCCTATATAAAGGATAGAGACTCCCCTCGAGGAGCATGGTGTCTTATTTGGTAATCGAGCTTAGCTCTATCGAAGGTTGCCCCCTCAAAGAGGCAAGTGAACATTTCTTTCTGAATAATAAAATACTTGTTGTTATTTCTTATTGTTCTGTGTTCTAGGTATATTTCTTCACATATTCGGTATTTTGGTATCTTCTCGTAGATCAAGAACATAACAAGTGGTATTAGAGCACTTTACATTGAGTGCATAAACCTGTGTATTTTAGGAGGCATGCACACAAGAAATACAAGTGGTGGTCATGCTTGTTGAACTCCCTTGTAACCCATGTGGGTACCCCTTTGAGTAGTAGTGCATTAGACAGAAACGTGCACAGACTGCCTCCCAAGTACCCTCTGGGTATATTGGAAGCCCCCTAGGCTCTCTTAAAATCTCACCATCGATAAATCGTCGGTAGTCTTGCTGCTACAATACACCGAGAATAGCACTCGAGGAGATTACTCACACGTACAGTAGGGTAGTCGGGTTGTACGACTAAGGGTACAATTGATCCTCCTTGGTTAGTGGCCTGAAAGATTGGGCCAAGTACTACTATTAGACCCTTATGTATATTGTGATCTGTAGCACCTAACACTCCTTGAGACCATAGTTCTCGTGTCTCTCTCTAGATCATGCATCATCTGTGCCAGATCAAATAAGGTGGGGTTCTGTTGCAGCAACAACAATCAGTTCCACCATTCAGATCTATCAGATTTTCCATTTCGATCCATTTCGATCTATCAGATCCGCCATCCAGATCTAGCAGTTCGGGTTTTGTAGCAGTCATAACAATCAGAACCGCCATTTAGATCTAGTAGCAAGGGTTTGATCACTGCCACATTACTACTCATACTCTGCAGTTGCAGGTTCGCCAACAGATCTAATCATTGGTGTGGGATCCTATACCTAGGCATGATTCTCGCAGGACTTTGGGTAACATTGACTTTTCTGGGATTCGGCTACTGCAGTATTCCTAAGCAAGGAGTAAAACTTAGCCCATAAGAATCAGGTCGACGAGCTGAGAAAGGTGGTACCATTAAATTGTTAGCATCAAAAGAAATTTCCTGCGGTCCCAAATTTTAAGTGCATCGGATCGGTGCATGGTACAAACTATAGCTCAAGTTATGGCCAATGAGAAGATCGACCTCCTTACATCAAAATTGAACGAAGTACTGTCATTGTTGTAGACCTTAATTGAAACACTCACAAAGGGCAAGATGGAGGAACGCGCGGAGGCATATATTAACAATGAAAACATTGAGGGTGAGTCTAGCCATTCTCTTCACCTCTTTGGCAACCACCAACAATCCTAGATGCAACCACCTAAGCTGGACATGTATAAATTTTATGGCTCTCATCTAGCCACATGGATAGCACAAATGGAGCAATATTTCACACTGAATCACATCAGAGATGATTCGACTCAGCTTAGTGTGGGTAGCATGTACTTGGACAATGAAAGATGGCAATGGTGGCAGTGGCATCAACGTTGCTATGGAAGGCCCATGACTTGCCAGACACTCACAAAAGCTCTTACGTCTCGCTTTGACCATGACTCTAACTTTTTGGGTCATCTCACTAAGCTCTGACACACAGGAACAATGAACAAATATATTACAGCCTTTGAAGCCTTAGCTTTCTACGCAGGAGGTCTACAAGATGAGTTCTACTTGGAATGTTTTTTCATTGGTCTCAAAGAAGCCATGCAAGCTCATGTCCAACTCCAACACCCTATCTCATGGCTGCATGCCTACAAGATCGCTCGTGAAGTAGAACATGCATTAGCGGCCCAGTCCAATCGCCCAAATTTCATAGGCAAGGGTTGCCCCACCCATGCTTAAAGCACTACCCAAACACTCAAGGTTCAAAAGGTCTCACCAACGGAAATGGTGGAAAGAAGAAAGCAAGGATTATGTTACTACTGTGATGAGAAATACTACCCTGGGCATAAGTGCAAGGAGCCCAAAGTCTTTAAAATTGATGCTACTGATCATAGTTCATTGGAGGAAGCCCCACCACTTGAGGAACAAGAGGAGGAAGATGAGGACAACCAGCCAGATAATGTACCTGAAGAACCAGTTATCTCACTGCATGCTTTGGCAGGGATTTCTTCTCCCCAAACTCTCAAAATCAGAGGTTTTATTAAGCATCGCCCGATAGTAGTCTTGATTAATAGTGGCAGTACACGTAACTTTATCCATCACAGAGTCGCGGAAGCAGTGCATTGTTCTGTCAGAGCAGTCTCTAACTTCCAGGTCCAAATTTCTGATGGGGGGAACAATGAAATGTGAAGGCCGCTGTGAAAATGTCAAACTTCAAATGGGGGATTATCAGTTAAAGACCCACATGTTTTCCATATACATGGGAGGGTGCGACATTGTCCTTGGTGCTCTATAGCTTCGCACACTTGGCCCAATCACAATGGATTTCCAGGAGTTATATATGAGCTTTAAGCAAAACGACCACACACATACCCTCCACAGACTCCAGGTGGGTGATCCCTCTATCATCAACTCACATAGGATGGAAAAATTGTTAAAAAAAGGCCACCATGGAGTTATAGCCCAATTTAATGCCATCCAGGCCTTCGAAACCACTTCCCTTCAAATTCATCCTGAGATGCAACAGATCTTAAACAACCGTCTACCGGTCTTTGACAAGCATCATGAGCTTCAACCCTCGAGAGGGGAACATGATCATAGCATTACTTTGTTCCCAGGGGCCCAACCCCCAAATGTGTGCCCATATAGATATCCATATGACCAAAAGAATGAAATTGAAAAACTCATCAAGAAACTCCTCAAAGCAGGAGTCATTCGTCCTAGCACTAGTCCTTATTCATCACGTGTGGTCATGGTGCTCAAGAAAGATGGGGAATGGCGTATGTGTCCAGACTTCAGGGCTCTCAACAAGCTGACGGTCAAAGATAAACTTTCCATCCCAGTTGTCGATGATTTGTTGGATGAACTAAATGGGGCTCAGTTCTTTACTAAGCTCGACCTTCGCTCGGGCTATCACCAAAGTTGCATGAAAGAGTTAGACATTCCAAAAACTACTTTCCGAACTCATGAAGGCCATTATGAGTTCCCGGTCATGCCATTTGGTCTTTGTAATGCCCCATCCACTTTTCAGAGCCTCATGAACCACCTGCTCAAACCATATCTCAGAAAATTTGTCCTTGTTTTCTTTGATGACATCCTCATCTACAACCACACTTAGGCCACACATCTTCAACATGTAGATATGCTCTTGCACTTGCTCCGGAAGCATAAATTGTTTGTTAAGCTATCCAAGTGCTCTTCTGGCATGGAATAAGTTGAGTATTTGGGCCAAATTATGGGGCGTGAAGGTGTCAGGGTGGACCCCAAAAAGATCCACTCAATACAGGATTGGCCTCAACCAAAGACCTTGAAGAGCTTGAGAGGATTTTTGGGTCTCACATGCTACTATCGCAAATTTATCTACAATTATGGTCGCATTGCTAGACCCCTCACTCACCTTCTCAAGAAAAAATCATTCCTCTAAAATGAAGAAGCACAACAGGCATTTATAGCTCTCAAACATGTGATGTGTTCCACTCTTGTATTAGCACTACCAGACTTCACCAACTCTTTTATGATTGAATGTGATGCTTCAGGTATGGGTATTGGGGTAGTATTAATGCAGGAAGGTCGACCCTTGGCCTTCACTAGCCAAAAACTAAGTGGGGAAAATCTGGGACAATCTACCTATGTGAAGGAGATGATGGCCATCTTATATGCAGTCGATACTTAGCAACCATACTTATTAGGACGGCGTTTCCAAATCTGCACAGACCATCAAAGCCTTAAATATTTTTTGGAGCAACACCTTTCCATGCCACAACAAAATAAGTGGCTTGCCAAAATGTTGGGATATGATTATGAGATAATTTACAGGAAAGGGCACAAAAATGTCGTAGCAGATGCGTTATCACGCTAATTTGAGGAGGATAGCACACTACTCGCAATGCCCCTTCCCATTCCAGAATGGATTGAAGAGGCTCGCAAGGAATGGTTTTCACATCATTTTCTCTCCCAACTCATTAATAAATTACAGGCGGATCCAAATTCCAGAGTGGGCTATTCTTGGCAGGATGAGATTCTTTGCTACAAGGACAGAGTCATGATATCACCAACATCCACCCTCAAAAGTCTCATTTTGGCGGAGTTTCACTCATCTTCCACTACAGGTCATTCATGCTTTTAGAAGACTTATGCTCGCACTCCACGTTCATTCTTTTGGTCAGGCATGAAAAAGGACATTATTACTTTTGTAGTTGAGTGCAACATATGTCAGCTCCACAAAGGAGAAACAGTCAAAGCCCCAGGCACATTACAACCATTACCCATCTCGACCTCAATCTGGAAGGAGGTTTTTATGGACTTCATTACGGGTCTTCCGAAGTTAGGCAACAAGTTAGTCATCATGGTGGTTGTGGACAGACTTTCTAGGTATGCTCATTTTTGTGCACTACCCCACCCTTTTACACCGACTTTGGTAGCTCAATCTTTCATGGACCAGATCTTCAAATTGCATGGCATGCCCACTTCCATTGTGTCTGATTGTGGCCCGATCTTCACCAGTAACTTTTGGCAGGAACTTTTTAGGCTACAAGGGACCCAACTACAACTCAGTACTTCCTATCATCCCCAAACTGATGGTCAAACTAAAGCAATCAACAAATGTCTGGAGACCTACCTTAAGTGTTTCACTTCAGAAAGGAAACATCTATGGGTACAGTGGTTACCTCTAGCTGAATGGTGGTATAACACTAACTATCATGCCACCACCAAAATTACTCCCTATGAAGCAGTTTATGGTCAACTCCCTCCTTCCCCTACTTCTTATATCAAGGGATGTTCGAAGGTACAAGCAATGGATCAACTCCTTCGAAACCACACAACCATGTTGGCCCACCTCAGAGAGAATCTCCATCAAGCTCAAAACCGCATGAAGCAATAGGCATATTAACATCATTCATAACTCCAATTTCAAGAAGGGGATCAGGGATTTTTGAGGTTGCAGCCATATAAGCAAACATCACTCAAAGACAAGGGTTGTCAAAAATTATCTCCAAAATTCTACGGACAGTATCAAGTACTTCAGCGCATCGGAGAAGTTGCCTACAAGATAGCTCTGCCACCCACTATAGAAATCCATCCAGTCTTCCATGTCTCATGCCTCAAGAAAGTGATTGGGAACCAATGCCGAATTCAAACCAATCTACCAAAATTGGATGAATAAGGCTCAATCTAGCTCCAACCTAAACAGGTTCTTGACACGCAAGAATGGCACCTACGCGGCTGCAAGATCAAGGAAGTCCTCGTCAAGTGGAAAGACATCTCTTCGGAAGATGTGACCTAGGAACCAACCACTATCCTTCAATAGTTTCCGTAGCTTCAGCCTTGAGGACAAGGCTATTCTTATGGGGGAGGGCATGTTAGGGTCCAACCCTAACCGCCTTATTTATGTAATAGGATTGAGTCATAGTTATAGTTAGTAAAGAGTCAATAAAGCCCATATTAATAATTGTAAGTGGTTGACCTGCATTTAATGAAGGGATCAGAGTTAGTTGCAAATGGGCCATGGTATTAATAAGAACCATGGTATTAACCCATGGTATTGCATGTATGAATCCTATATAAAGGATAGAAACTCCCCTCGAGGAACATGGTGTCTTATTTTGTAATCGAGCCTAGCTCTAATGGAGGTTGCCCCCTCGAAGAGGCAAGTGAACATTGCTTTCTAATTAATAAAATACTTGCTATTATTTCTTATTGTTCTGTGTTTTGGGTATATTTCCTCGCATATTCAATATTCTGGTATCTTCTCACAGGTCAAGAGCTTAACACTTTTTACATCCATATGATGTATGCTCCACTTTTTCTGAGCTTCTAATGAAATCAACATTCTAATGGTCTCGTGTCTTGCTACTGGTGCAAATGTCTCTTCATAATCAATTCCATATTTCTGTGTGGATCCTTTAGCAACTAATATTTATTTGTGTCTTTCAGCACTCCTATCACTATTAAATTTACTCTTATAGGCCCATTTGGTGCCAATATTTTTCTTGTCATGTGGAAGCTCTTTCAACTTCCAAGTGTCATTCCTTTGAATGGAATCCATCTTTTCTTGCATGGCCTACATCCAAACCTCATTAGTACATGCATCTTCAAAACATGATGGTTCAAAATCAGCCTTGGCTAATAAAGAAAAATTGACTATCTCACCTATTGGGCTTTCTTCATGTGCTTGATTTGCACTCCTCTGATAAATATCACTCAATCTTCTTACCTTCCTTGTAGAACTTGGAGAAGAAGTTGGACTTGAACTTGATGTTGAAGAAATTAATGAAGGGATGCTTGGTGGAGTTAAGCCACTAGTTACAGAAACATTAGTTGGCTACTCATGATCATTATCAACAATTATATCATCATTCAAAACATATTTTGTCTTCTCAACATGGCCTTTTTTATAACCATAAACTCCCCCTTCATAAAAAATTACATCTCTTGAGACAATAAGCTTGTTATTTAGAGGATTATACAATTTATAAGCCTTTCTTGTCTCACTATACCCAATAAAAATACATAACTCACTCTTTGCATCTAAATTTTTTCTATTTTGATCAGGTACATGCAAATAAGCCAAACAACCAAAACCTTTGAAATGATTAACATTAGGCCTTTTTTCATACCAAGCTTCATAAGGAGTCATATTTTTGAGTGCACTGGTGGGGCTGCAATTGAGGATGTACGCTGTTGTAGCAACTGCATCTCCCCAATAAGATTGCTCAATCCCTTAGTTTGTAACATGCATCTTGCCATTTCAACCACAATACAATTTTTTCTTTCAGCTATGCCATCATGTTGGGGTGTGTATGTTGTAGTATGCTGCTTCTTGATGCCATTCATATCACAATCACTGTGGAAAGCTTTTGAGCAAAATTCTCCTCCATGGTCAGTACGCAAACATTTGATCTTGCACCCTCTCTCATTTTCTACAAGGGCTTTGAATTTCTTGAATGTATCCAGGGCTTCACTTTTGGCCTTCAAAAAATATAGCCAAAAATTTCGTGAGTAATCATTAATAAAAGTGATGAAATATGATGACTTATCCAAACTCTTAGTCTGCATAGGACCACATATGTTTGAATGAACAAGCTGAAGTGGGTGATGAGCCCTCCATCTAGTGCCCTTTGGAAACCTTTCCCTTGCATTCTTTCCTTTAGCACATCCTTCACAAACCTCCTTATGCTCTTCTACCTTGGGCAAACCAGAAACTAATGCATGTGAATTTAGAAAATTCAAACTCTGAAAATTTAAATGCCCATTCTTGAGATGCCGTAACCAACTTGAATCCACATAACCCATATTTGAAAGATTGTTGTTATATTCATGAAATCTCAAGGGAAACATCCTATTTCTTGTCATAGGCACAACATTTATCACCTTATTTCCCTTATTCTTATCATAGATAGTACATGTGTTATTTTTAAAGGCTACTTTATAATTTTTCTCACATAGCTGCCCAATGCTCAACAAATTATGCTTCAATTGTGGAGTATAATAAATGTCATGAATACTATTTATACTTTCTTTTGTTTGGGCCTTCCTAGCTCCTCTGGCAACAACCTCAAGTGATTTATCATCACCAAGCTCGATCTTGGATTTGAAACTTCCATCCTTTCCTGAAAACAACTTCTCATTCCCTGTCATATGGTTAGAGCATCCAAAATCTAGGTACCAAACATCTTTACTAGTATTTTCACCTTTGGCATAAGATAAAAATAAGTGATCTAGAGGATACTCACCACTTTCTTGAGCATAATTATCATTTCTACCTTCTTTCAATTTGAATTCTCTTTCAAAGTGACCATACATGTTACAATAGTAACATTGAACATTTCTCTTATCAAATCTACCTCTGAAACTACCTCTTCACTTGAGCCACCTCTTCATCTACCTCTTGAATAATTTTGGCTTTTCCATTTACCTTGGCCTTGAGTGCTTTTGGTACTACTTCTCCTTGCATCTTTGTTCTTTGTAATTTGTAATTTAGGGGAAAAAGTTTTCTCTACACCGTCAAAGGTGTCCTTCAATCTTTCTTCATGAGACATCAAAGATCCAACCAATTGATCAAACTATAGTTTTGTCAAATCCTTACTTTCTTCCATGATTATGGCAACATGATTCCATCTATGTGTTAAATATCTGAATACTTTTTAAATTAAAACTTCATTACTTACAATTTCTCCAAGTGTAGCCATTCTATCGACCACATCTTTGACTCTCACATAATAGTTACTCACACTTTCAACTTCTTGCATATTCAAATTCTTGAACGCTCACTTCAATGTATGAAGCTTGACCACCTTAACTTGATCACTACCTTGGTAAGCTTCTTGTAGAGTCTTCGAGGCATCTTTAGTAGTTTTTTCTCCTAATATTCTTGGAAATAAGCTCTTATCAAGAGCTATCTGAATGTGAAAGAAAGCTTGATCATTCTTCTCCATTGCTTCCTTTCTTCTTGTTCTTTCATTGGTTGTAAGGGCATTCCAATCAGCGCGCTCCTCATAACCTCATTCAACAATCTCCCACAAATCCTTTCCAACAAAAAAGGTTAGCATCTTAATGCACCAATAATCATAATAGTTCCCATCAAATCTTGGAACTCACATCTAGTTAGAATTTGACATGATTAAATTTGGCGAAATTCCAACAATACAACTTTAACCCAAAACAATTTTAAGTGCTCTCATACCACTTGTAGACTATGAAATGGCTTCTTTAAGCTAGCTGATAATCCAACATAACTATGAAGAAAAAATACATACATACATACATACATACATATATATATATATATATATATATATATATATATATATATATATATATATATATATATAAAATAAAAAAATAAAAAAATAAAAAAATTAACAAATAAAACACAACTACTGTGTGAGCTCAAAACTCCTGTAAATCTCATATATTGATTAAACTATTAACTACATTCTTATATAGTAAAATTATTACTAAAATGATTATCAATCAACTACACCTAATTTTCATAGCAGTGACCAACCTAATAATTTTCTGCCCTAATTTTGTAGAGAACACAAAATCTGCTCACTAATTTGTGAGCAATTTACATAACAAATTAATTAAGCATTATTCCCAATAGGAATGAGGACAAAATTAACCCTCCATTGATGGCTACCTAAACATAATAGAAGAAATTAGCAACACAATAATAGGTAGGAGCTTCTCTTAAGAAAGAATTAGATAACTAAGGATAACTAAAACATACATAAGGAGGGAAGTGCTAGAAATCAATTGCAAATTATTTCACAATTAATTACTACATTTGCATGAAATGATAGAGGAGAGATCCAAAGCAAACATACAAGATGCATGCAAGAGATCATTTCATTAACATGTAACCAATATGTAAATACTCATGAATACACAACAAAAGAATTGGATAACCATTACAAATGCCATTAATATGCAGAAGAATCATTTCATGGAGTGAAAAATCTTCTCATTAAATGTTGATAAATCCAATAATGTGCACTACAAGCATCTCAAAATCCAATAGTGGAATGAGAGAAATTATTGTCATCTCTAAAGAACAAAACCTAGCCTCATAATCACTCTTCCTATGAGATACCAAGAGCATATGTTCTTAAAGTCTATAATGCTACAACTCTCCTAAAGTATTCAAGTGCCAAAAATCCCCTCAATGTTTATACATAAATAATTAAACCCTAGTCATTAAATTCATGAAAGAAAGTTAGGAAATAAGAATAATTGTTGTTTCAAGCCAACACACAATCTTCAGTAATTTTTCTCATTATCCTTCATAATTTTAAAGGAATATTAGGTTTCTAAAACCTCTACATATCTCTTTATGCCCTTCTGTCACCAAGACTTTTAAAATTAGTGGCATCATTTCTCATTAAAATAACAATGTTATCTATAGTACTACCAATGGGACATAAGGATTGTAATTTCTTTGGGCACAACAACCTTCAAACAATTTCATTTCTACATGCATGCAACCACAATCAAGGTATTAGTTTGCAATATATAAAATGGTTAAATGTACTGCTTTATTTACTACATTGAATTGCATAATAAATATAACTTGCACTAGGAATTCAAAAGTAAATTACATCCTTAAAATGTCGAATTCATTTTCCCTTTTGATTGGCCATTTCATCCATTTGGTAAAAAAATCTTGCCTAGGCTTCCTCCTATAGCCCTTGATTCAAAATTAAACCATGAATAAGTTGATTTCTTTGCGAACTTGTCTTTAGAAAAGATTTATCATGAAACAATTATGCTTTTAATCCATTTTTATTCTTTTTCTTTCACTGGTGGCTTAGAACAGGTATGAGGACTCAAGGAACAAGTTGGAATGGGAACCCTAGTGTACCATAGGGTAGTGTGTGGTTGAAATAGTAAAAGACACCTTATAATGGAATATCTAACTAATGTGTTCATGGAGGAGTCAAGAAGATTTGGATATCTAATAGAAGATTTGGAGATTTAATAGAAATCATCACTCCAACATTATTCTTGCTTGTGGGAGCATATATCTAAGCCTAGGATCATAACATAACCTAATTTGTTGTTTTACAAAATAAATAAAAACATCTAAAGTTAAATATGCATGGACGTAACATAAGTATGAAGGTGAAGCCAATAAGAAAAGTCACCATGTATTCCCTCTTAACAAAAAATTTTCATTTAAATCATGGCAGCTTTTAGAGTCTTGTCAAAGGAATTTTTTGAAGTTGGCTTTTCATTCTTTGCCATACCATCAAAATTACCGAGCTAAATTTCTCTTTCACTGAATCTTTTGACAATCCATTTGTAAAATTCATGATTTTATTATCTGTTGGCTTTTCATTACATGTGATTGTGCATGACCAGATACAAAAACATAGCTTTAATGCCACAATAATTATTGAATTTTTTTTTTGTACTTTATATTTAGTTGTTGATCGCCATCAGAAATTCCTCAGACCAAGTGTCCTTTTGTAACTGACCAATGTTGTGTATCGACCATTTGACTTTGCCATGCATATAATCACTATCTTCTGCGGTTTTTTCTGCCAAGGATGACAAAACAAGGAAATCCAGATATTTCTGGGAAATATTTCTTCATTGAATTGGTTAATACATAGCCTTTACAGCCATGTAGTCAAAAGTTCCTTGTCGACCCTATTGAATAATATTCTCAGACACGATGGTCATTCTCAAGTTTGAAACTCCAAACTATTCGATGAGGATGTTTAATAATATGTTGATGAACAATTTTTTTAGCCAGATACTTGTTGAATGATATCACCTTCCAACAATTTCCATTGCCCCTATGTTCACCAATACAAAGCGTAGAAGTATCTTCCATATTGAGGGATCGATACCCGTTGTGCATTTCCAAAGAGGCAACACCTTAGATATGATAGTGAAAGCATTGAGATGTTGGCATTATATATATTGGCATTATGGTTAGTGTGTTGTTTTTGATGTCGACTTGTGTCAACTTGAAATGTGATCTTATTATGACAACTTGGGTTAAATCATATCCTTGGTAATTGACAATGGATCTGTAGGGGTGCAGAGGTTCTATATAAATAATTAATTATGATGATTTGATAGGGTCTGGAGATAGCTAGTGAAGTAATGAAACAATGTGGAAGAATTATCAATGGAAGATCTAAGTATTTTCCTCATATTTCTATCTTTTTTTTTGGAAATATCATCACTACTAAGAGGGGGTGGGTGAATAAGTAGTGCTAGGGTTTATACAAGTTAAAAAAAATTCACCACAGTAAACCAACATAATACACTAGATCTAAAATAAGTAAATTCAACATAAACTTAAACATAAAAGCCATAATAGTTATCAAGAAAAACATATGCTAGAAGACACAAAGTTTTCAAGTGGAAACCCTCAAGGGGAGAAAAAACACCCTGCTCCTATTGTGCTACTCTAATTTTATATTATTTGTCAAAGCAAATGTTTACATAGATTAGCTGCCCACTTCCAGCTAGGAGATATGACCCCAACTATAATTGGTTGGCCAACACTCACTAGAAAGCCCCAACTTTATGTCAATTTTTTGCTAGCCATTACCAGCAAAAAATAATACTCCTATCTTGGCAAGCCACCACTTTCTAGAGGCCCCAACCTCCTCAACCTCTGCATCACTATGCACTCTAACTCTCTCTCTCCCCAATCTCCAATACTAGAAAAGATACATTTATAATTTTCTTCTCATCATAATGGACCAAATCAAAACATTAATTACCTTCCATTCATCATTATGACCATATCAAAATAAAATAAAATAAATTAACCATCAAGATCTCACACAAAATACCATGGGAAAAATCCTTGGTAATTAGCCAAACACCTGCAACTAAAATAACACACTCAACACTACATATCCAAACACCTACAAATAATCAAACACATGCTACAAGGTTCAAATCAACTCCAAACAAACATTGATGGTGCCAACAAGCTCCCCCTTTGGCATTGATGTCAACGGACAATCACACTAAACTCAAATGGTTGTGTCACTCTTCCCCTTTGACATCAATGCAAAAGGTCTATGGTTGAAAAGATGATAGAAACGTCAATAGTGTCAACAATCATCCACATAGCTGATAACAATGTGCAATAAACTCTCCCTAGACACATGCTAACTCTAAAAAATATGACATGGCCAACATTTTCTCTTCATAAAGCACACTGTTAGGGTCAGTCTTTCCAGCCTTCCTCCAATGATCAAATATGCTCTTACAAAGTGATTTCAGAGTGTCAAGGTCAAATTTTGTCATTTCAAAGAGTTTTCAAGCAAAATTTGGTCACTAGGCATTAGGTCTAGGGTTTGCTTTAACTCCTTCTAAAGTTGTCAAAATGTCAGTCCATGTCATTATTCAGATGAGTCTATCATCATTCATAGGGTTGTCATTATCATCTCAGTGTCTAATGAGTCATTGTACACCTTGTTCATGCTTCAGTTGTGCCTTGGCAAGGTCATTTCCCTCTCCCAGGGTTTTGAAAGCCAATTTCTCTTGGATGGTCAAGTCATCGGCAAAACTTGTATCCAGATGTTCATACACCTTCCCTTATCCTTAAAATACCCTATCAAATGCTTCCCATCCCTTAGATCCCCCAAATTCCTCATTTTTGCACAAACCCTAGTTTCTAGCTACAACCTGGCAATTTTCTAGGTTTGGCATGTGTTTTGCCCTTTTGGACCCCTTGCCCTCACTCAATCTCTGAGATTCCACTTTCCCATGCTTCCTAACATCCCTCCCCACTCCCAAAAATTTCCCCAAGAATTTAGAAGCCTCTTATCCCCTTCATTTCGCTCCATTTTGACAAAATCCCTTGTTTCACACATCGGGAAAAGTCGCACTCAAATGATGTTCCAGAGCAATCAAAGATGAATTTTGGAAAACTGAGAGAGATTTTTGTCCATAACATGCCAAAGAAGAAAAACCTCCTTCACTTTTTTCACAGGTGTCATGGTTTTATAGAAATGTCAAAATTACAATCGTCGGATCCAAGGAGGTTGGCCAAGGCACTAAAACGACGGAAAAGGCCCGATCCACTCCAAATTTTGGCCAAAGCCTCTTTGAATGAGCATGGTACTTGATTGGGGACTCCCAGCCCAAATTTCAAGAAATTTGGAGAAAATTTTGTCATTTGTGAATTTTTTGTGCAATTTACAGGTTTTTCCCATTAACGGGTCTCACCCCCCGCGCGACCCTTCATCATGGCAACTCCATTTGACAAAAACTCAGCATTTCCAGATTTTTCATGCAAAGTTACACATGCTCATGGATGGACTTGAGATTTGGTGAAGTTTTGGGCCTCTTGAAAGTCAAAAAACTAGCAAAAAATGACTTTCTGCCACTTTTTTGAACTGCAGAAAGCAGTCTTGGGAGATTTGATTTTTGGAGGGGCAAATGACCACCAAATTCAGAAATTCCAGTTGGGTTGGAAAGTAGACTCACAGACCTTTCCAAAAAGCCTACTTGTGCCCAATTTGGACACCTGGAAGTGCCCCAAATGTGGTCCCAAAGGCGCGCGACCCGTCAGGCAGATTTTTCCAAAATGCACTGTACAGCTCAGAAAAACGCAGTTTGACCCAGTTTGACTTTTTGGGGTGAATTATGATTCTCTTTGATGTAATTATTGTACTTTTAAGACACTTTTACTCTTATGTAACACTTCTAGAAGATTCATTCATGAAAAGGGTAAATATTAAATGAATGAATTGGTTTCCTAGCTTATAGAGGCAAGTTGTTTTGACTGCCTAGTTTGTAGTGCTTAGTTTAGAAGTGGTTGAAACAGCTCCTAGGATAGTGAGCTCGACCCATGGAGGCAGGGAAAGAGGTTAGATCATCTATATTATGTACTTTCTTGCTCATTTTCATGGTTGGACTCTTGAGGGAGAAGCTATCATTGTATTATTCACTGTATCTCTGCAATTTTTGGCTAAGGAAGACCAGGGTTTTGCAGTCATTTTTGGGATTCTTGTGGTTACATGTATTGATGGTGTGTTTCTCTATGTACTTGTAAGTGTGTTATGTGAATCATTTCCTTACTTTTCCTTCTGCATATTAAACAAATGAAGTGTTAAAGTAGAATTCATTACTGTCATGCTCTGCTTTTAAGTTTGTTTAATTTCAATGTTTTCTACTGTTTAAGAAGAATTCAAAGTTATTGTTTGCTCTCCTTAGCCCCTCACCTGTATTTCTCATCCATTCACCTCAATCTAAGGCATCAATACTGTATCCTATCTCGCCCCAAAGAATCCCCTGCAGAAACTGTGTCCTATCCCCACACCCAAAATTGCCACTCCTCAATTTGCCACCAAAAACCCTAAAAACCCCAAATCAACCCTTTTGATCAGTTTACTAGCCTAAAACCAGTGTTACCCTATTGGTCATCTCACCCATTGAAAATCTTTACCGAGATAGACCGGAGAGAGCCCTCTCCTGCCCCGTAGGGCTAGCTACGAGGCTAAGTGGTTTGATGTTCCCTTGAGGTTTACCTTTCTCAGCCTGAGGTGAAATTTCAAGCGCTAACACACACAAAAATATATGGCCAATACACACACGGCAAGATGTAATACTTGGTGCCTTAAGAAACAACAACGAACTATGGTCAACAATATTATCCTCATCCATTCATCATAACATCATACTCATAAAGTAGACAAAAACACTCTCATCTCTACTAGCAGCAATAAAATTTGGTCAACAATATTATCCTCATCAATTAGTAACAGCACCATACTCATACAATAGACAACAACGCTCTCATCACTAGAAGTAGCAACCACACATACGCATCACAACTAGAAGTAACATCATTGACTCTACAATGCCAATAATATGACCAATACTCTCTCATCTGCAACTCCACCTGCAAGAAGTCCTGTAATCTGAAAATAATAATGCTTCGTAGTACGATATAACACCTCAAGACAATATGCTGAAAAAACATATGAAAGTGCTAGGCTCATGATCAAGAAATTCACCTTCTCTTTGTTCAAGTATATGAGATTTGATAGAAATATATTTACATGATAATAAGTTTCACTCAACCATGGACATACTATTCACACAACATCAAGACTCATGTATGAAAACCTCTGATCAACTAACCCAAAATACTTTAGCAACCACTATATGGATTTACAAGCATATTACAGGGCTTTATATCAACATTAATACATGGCACAAGAAACTAATACACTTTACATTCGGCTCATTACAACGCACTCACTAAGACAATGATGAATCTCAACAACAAAAGACTCATCCCATAATGTATTGCTACATACAAATCCACATGATCTCATGGAATCAAAGATATCTAACAACAACGATTCAACCATACATAAATGGAAGCTACAAAATTAACTCAAAATTACAGGGCTTCATGGAAATATATGTATTTTGCGATATTTTCTCGACAAAACAAATATGTTAAATTCTGCCTTATTCTGTCACACTATCCATTCCATCCTCTGCTTCACTATGTGGATCAACATGATTTCTACTGCGACAATGTATTTAGCTCCTTGCCATTGATACTCCAAATGAATCACGAGCTTTCTAGCAGAAAACCATCACACCATCAAACAATAATATTTGAACTGAAAATCACACAAGCAATTCAATGCTCATACATATGTTCCATGGTTCTTGCATGCACAACAAGGTATGTTCAATACTCTATCACATACTCTGGCATAGTCTTTGAGCTCAACTTCCGCAAAAACAATTGTACAACCTTAACAGTCATACATAGTTATAACAACATACAAAAATGTAACAATCACTTGAGATGCCTTCACTTGAATAGAAGTAAATCATTGCAACACAAAATTTTCAAGCTTCTTGCTCCCCAAACTTTTCACCTTTTTCACAATATATCAATTAAAATTAATGTTCTGTCCTCATCAAAGCAAGAGAATCTAAAAATAGCATTACGCTACATTTATCCTTTTGAGATAACAAAATCGTAACTGTGGCGAGATCCGGCGCAAAGATAAAATATCAAATTCAATTCGAATTCAATTTTGAATAAATATAAGCCAATTTGGATAGTATTATTCTTAAAAATAGTAACAATCCACACTTATATTTTAAATAAACTTTATTTAAAATGAAAATTCTTAAAACAATAGAAGTTTTTTGTTGCAGTAAAGCACACTAAACTATTGATGAACTATTGCCCATGAATTCACTTCAATCTAGTCAAATGAAATTGGATGAAGATATGGCTAAATAATTCCAAAGAAATCTAGCAAATCTAGAGCATGTGGTCACAATTCATTCCTTTCTGGATCATTTCCGATTGTTGTGGTGATAAATATCCATACATGAGGAATGCCATATCTTCTTCAAGAGTTATAAAATCATAAATGGTCCTCAAACTCCCTAGAATGTCCTTCATAGAAACAACAACAAGCTTTGTCTCAGCCAAGATGAAAGAATCTAACACTGCTCATTCAAAGAAAGCTCTCCCCAGGTCCTCTGTCAATTCATAGCTCAAGGTCAAAGCAACTATTGTCCTTGTGCATTGAGAAAGAGTAACACATTGAGATATTTTCGTTGCCAAATATTCCAATAAATCACACTCCCTCAAATGGAATATATCAATTTGGAACTCAATATTTCACGATGTAGATGAATCAAGTATTGCTGGAATTATGGGCCAGTTATTATTCACATGCTCTAGGCCCAAACCCCTTAATGCTTTTCTCTTCTTACGAGCAAGAAAGTATTTTGAAAATGGTGCTTTACTCACCTGTTGCATGAGTACACTGTTGTCTCCTTCAAATGTCGATTACACATCATATTCACCTTTTAGGACCTCTGGTTATTTGTTTTGAGACCCTTCCCGCCACATGCTTCATGAAACTTCGGTAATGTTTTCATGTTATCCCAGGTGAACATATTGTTGTATCCACTGGAAATAACATGAATAGTCTTTCGGTCTTGAGTTATTTTCCAATATATCATCTTAAGATCATTTCTTGTATAACTAATATTGTTTGGCAAGCAATGGAAGAAAACGACACCAATGGGATGGATAGTCAAGAAACAATACTTCTGGAAATCCAGATAGAGATGAAAAACATGTATTGTCAATGAATATTGTATTGTAGTTGTTAATCCAATTTGATATAGAGCACTAACAACAATGGTCACACTACCATATATTAAAGGGTCCAGGAAAGTTGTAAATCTCAAGTTAGAATCATCTATTCGACTATGATACTTTCCATCAAGAAACCCATCAAAAACAAAGTTCGTGATATTTTCACATGGAATTCATACTTGGTTAATCCAAATTCGTCCATTATTGAATCCATTCAAGCCAATTTTGTGACCGCAGTCGACAATTCGTACACCTGAACATATCTTCCCATTTATTTCTGTTATTTATGCAATAAATGCATGCACAACTTCATTCTCTCCATTAATAATAAGTTGGGAGAAAACTACCATATGGGTGCCACAATTTGCATCTCCTTTGATCCAGTACTTCTGAAAAGATTCATAAGGTGTAGTGATGACAAATCGTTGACTGGAGGGATCATTGGTGGTGATTATTTTTATGCCCAAGAAATTACTGCCATGTCCAACCTCAGTCATAGCAAAGCATCCTCTTACAACAAATTCTTTTTTTTTTCAGAAAGAAAAAATCTGTATGGTTTATATTAAGATCATATAAATATCAGGATATACATGTAGGATATGAGCACCCGTAGCCGACATAGATGCCAAAAGCCTCTGCGAAAATCGTTGAGCATATTGTCAGGATTTACATATAGGAATTGCGCGACCGCCAATGTTGCCAATAGAAACTGTGCAAAACGATGAGCATAATAAGGACAAAAACTCAGATAGAACGGAAGGCACAGATCAGAGGGAAATTGTAAATGGCCAGATGGGCATATACAAAGAGAGAGGAGTTGTTGTATGAGAACAAAAATATATCAGAGAGAAACAAATAAGTAGACAGAAGACGGATAGTTAGTCCGATGGCATGGAGCCCAAAATCATGGGCAAAATGGAGGCCAGTGGCAAGCAGCAACCCTGAAAAACACGTCCATTTCTCCATTTCCAGATGTGCCAATAGGAAAGAATGAAGAGAGCCTACCATTGTGGGCATTGAGAAGCCCACCACAAAAATGCTTCCTGTACAGAGGAGAAAAGGCGGTGAGGAAAACCATAGGTGAAGGAGAGCTCATACCAGATCTCGGAGGCGGCAGCACACTGAAAAAACATGTGATAGTTCGATTCCTCATCATCCAGACAGAGATGACATCTTCCAGGACCGTGCCAACCTTTATTTTGGAGGACTTCCCAGGATAGATTCCGGTTGGAGAAGAGAAGCCAAGAGAATAGGATAGATTTAAGCGGGCAGGGGGCTTTCCAGAGGTTAAAGGGGAAAAGGGAGGGGAGAGGGGGGAGATCAGATGAAAGGACAGAGTATATGAGTCTGACAGTGATGGGGAGGATTTTGGATTTGGGTGACCAGATGAGTTCATCCTTCGTGCCCAGTTGGAGAATCCCCCCCTGAGAGAAAGCGCTAGTGAATGTGGACCAGAGAGGGCGAAGAGGAGGGGGGATGCCTAATTGAAGGTCAGATTTCCAGATGGGTTCTAGAGAGGACCAGGAGTCTATAAGATTGAACCAGGTGAAGAGACCCTTAGTGTGGAAAAAAGAAAGTAAAACCTGTGGAATCTTATATTCTAAGCTGGATAGGGTAGGATCAAAACCAATAAAGACAGAGGAGCCAGAGAAAATAGTCAATTTTAACTGCTTCAAGAAGAACGTTTGGATCTTTCTGAAACTGCACCAAATGGGAGATCCATACCTGATGCCAAGGGAAGACCTTCTGAGCCAAAAAGCCATGTTCCGGCCTTTCTGGTATCTTTGCTTGATAATAGAACTCCACGGACTGTCCCCGAAAATACCCCTGTGAAGGGATTTGCATATGAGCACCTTTCCAAAAACCTTCATGTTTAAAAGGCCCCATCCACCATTCTTTTTCGGTCTGGAGATAATATCCATTCTTGCGAGATGAAATTTTGTTTGATAGGATCGACCACCCCATAAAAAGTTGGCAGCAATGGATGTCATTTTCCTGGTGACAGAGGCCGGAAGATAGAAGAGGTGGCCCCAATAGACCGCAAGTTGGGAGAGCACCGCCTGAACCAATATAAATCTGCCAGCAAGAGACAGAAAATGCATTTCCCATCTAGAAATCTTGGAGTAGAAGCGCTCAATTAGCCAGAGCCAATCATGGCATCGATATCCCTTCGCTTTAAGGCGAAATCCAAAATATGAGAACCCGTCCTTAATGAGAGAGAGATTGACAGAAAAGCGTTCAGCGATCCAATGTGCTATTGCAGGGTTTGATTCATTGTGGTATAGCACTGATTTCCCATTATTGATCTTGAGACCTGTAGCAGATTGAAACTTTTGAAAGAGAAGGTAGAGACAAACCCAAGAAGATTTGCAGAGCATAGCAAAGATTAAAATATCATCAACGAAGAAATTGTGGGAGAGAGAGATGTCCTTGCATATCTTGACAGGTTTAACTCTGCCCAGAGCAACAGCATGATTGATCTGTGTACTGAGAGTATTCATCACCAATATAAACAGGAGGGGCGAGAGAGGGCAACCCTGACGGAGCCCTCTCTCAGCTTGAAAGAAGGTAGATGGGATTCCATTGATGATGACAGAGAAATGAATAGATTCTACGCATGCCATAATCCAGCTGATAGCCAAAGGCCTTAACCCGATTTTTGCAAGGAGTATTCTGAGGAAGCTCCAGTCGACACAATCAAATGCCTTTTGCAGATCAATCTTGAAGGCCGCGACATCAATATTCTTGGTGCAGATGGAGAAAAGGCATTCATGTGCCATGGCTACAGCATCTAGAATAAGTCTACCCTTTAGGAAGGCATGTTGCTCCCTTGTAATGAAGGAGTTGAGAGTTTTCTTTAATCTTTCTGTGATTATCTTAGAGATGATCTTGTAAAGTGAATTGCACAATGCTATCGGCCTGTAGTCCCCCAACGATGTAGATTTGTCTTTTTTAGGGATCAATGCAATGAAGGTGGCCGATAAGGTACTGTTTATGCTTCCAGAGTGACGGGAGGCATCCACCATATTGAGCAGGTCATGCTTGAAGAGATCGAAAAAATGTGCAAAAAATTCAATCGGCCAGCCATCAGGGCCTGGGCTTTTATCTTTTTTGAAGCTCTTGATTGTCTGGGAGAGCTCCTCCTCCGTGATCGGCCTGTAGAAATCATCGTTTGCTGCTTCGTCGAACATGACCGGAACCAGGTCCACAGCCCAAAGCATATCATTTAGGGGACTGAGCTGTCTTTTGTATTGCTCTTTGAAGAAACGGGTGGCTTCTGCTGAAATTTCGTGTTGTGTAAATAGGAGGTTACCATTACCATCCACAACTTCCCATATTGAATTCTTTGCTCTGTGTGCATTTGCAAAGTTATGGAAAAATCTGGTGTTCCTGTCCCCTAGCTTGAGCCATGTTGCTCGGCTTTTTAACCTCCAAGAAGCTTCCTCGATTTTGAGCAGCTCTTGTTTGTTCCTTTCGAGGAGCCTGATTTTAACTTTTTTGTCGAAGGAGAGGCCGCCGAGATGGGAGGTGGAGGCGAGTTGACTGATTTCACGGTTGATGGAGTGGAGGGCCTGCAAGTCTTTCCGCTTCTTATTGATCTGCCAAGACTTGACCATCTCCCTCAACTTTTGAATTTTGACGCGGAAAGTGTATAAGAACGCATCCTCGGCTTGATTGATATTCATCCAACAGGACCTGATGAAATCATTGAATGATTCATCCGCTAAGTAGGTGGAATTAAACTTGAAAGAATAGCCCGTTTTGTGCTCGGTGGATACCCATTCAAGGAGAATTGGCTTATGGTCCGAGGACAGATCCCCTCCTGTTTTAGCAACGGGCATTCCCCATCTTTCGATGATGCTGGAGCTTAACAGAAAGCGATCAATTCTTTTGGCTATGAAGGCAGGACCCAGCCTACCATTGTCCCATGTAGGAAGCATTTTTTCTGGGATGATGTCGACAAGGTCTCTTTTTAGAAGCTCCATTCTCATTCTGTCTGCCAATCTGTCCACATAAATGCCTTGTCCCTAGCATTCTACCGATCTAAGGGTCAAGTTGAAGTCACCTGCAATGAGCAAAGAATTAATGTCTAGGATTTCCGAGTTGAATAGAGAATCCCAAAAAGGAAGCCTGTTCTTGTATGGCGCATAGATATTCAACATATTTAGAATGTGTGGTCTTCCTCTAATGGAGGCCGATAAAAGAATTCCAGCGCTGCACTTGTAAGCTTTCGCTTTGACCGAGAGCGGATTCCAGAGAGCCACAAGCCCACCAGACATGCCATCTGCGTTGGTGGCATCCATGTGCCATGTTGGGAACATTCTTCTAAAATACGACAGAGCCACCATGCTGGAATGCATTGTCTCTTGGATAAAAATGATTTGAGGGTGCGCAGAAACAAGAGTCGCCTTTAGAGCAAAGAATTTTGGGCCCGCTCCTAAGCCCCTGATGTTGTATGAGATTAGGAAGGTCATTTTGAGGCCTGTCCAGCCAAACTTGCTCTAAGGGGCTGTGGCGGAGGAGACTCCAGAATAGGAACATCAATGAGGGGGAAATTTGAGACACCCAGATCAGAAGCAATCGACTGGCCTCGGAAATGTCTGCTCCTGCCTCGATACTTTTTCCTTACTGTGATATTTTTAGCAGAGTCGGGGCTTATGGAGGGGAAAGACGGTTTGTGGATGGTGAGGGGCTCGAGGATGGAAGGTTGGCGATTGAGGAGGAGGTCAATATCGCTGTCGAGTTGATTGACCGGGGACTCTGTGGGGGAGTTGAATGGAGTTGGGGACAGCAGAGGCTCTTTACCTTTGTGAGTGGCAGAGGGCGAATTTAATGGAGAGGGCGATGATGAGGAAATGTGAATAGGATGCGAGATGACAACAAATTCTGTAGCATTCATCGCCGGTGGGGAAGGAACCACATTCTCTTCAATCTGTTCGGGGACAGGAGGGCTAGTGAAGTCCGCCATGTTCATGAGTGGGGGAGAGAGCGGAGGGCTCTTGAAATCAGCGAGATTAGGTGAATCCAACCTGTTCTGTGAGTCGCCCTGTGAGCATCGATGGTCTGTAGAATTGAAGGAGAAATGATTCCCCCCAGGGCTTCCACATTCAGAACGAGAATCCGAATTCGTATGCTTTCCCATCTCCTTGGATAATGTGGGAAGCCTGTGTCGACGGTATTTGCAGTCTCGGATGAGGTGTCCAGTGCGGTGGCAGGAGGAGCACCGAAACGGGATACCCCAAAAATCAAGCCTTTGACATATCTTAGATCCCTCCCAGAAGATATCAATTTGATCAGGGTAGCCACCCTTGTAAGGTTTGTCGATAAGAATCCAGGCGATTCTTTTGTCCTTTTCCCCGCGAACCCATGGATCGACATAGATGAATTTGCCAATCGCATTGGCGATTGTGGCCAAAATATTCGGCGTCCAAAGATGGAGCGGAAGATTTGGGAGTTTAACCCAGATCATACTGTGAGAGGGGGTATTTTTGAGGGGGTCGAAGCCGAGGTACCATTTGGACAGGGACAGGAAGCTTCTACCCGAGACCCAAGGTCTGTTCAAAACCAGCTCCAAATATGACTCCTTTTGAAAATGGAAAGAAAACCACTCCTTCATAAGACGTGAGATAATTGGTGTGTATCCGATTATGGGGGACCATGACTTTGTAATCCAGCTCCTCATTTGAGTCTCGTCCAGTTCCGGGAAGAACCATTTCCCTACCAAAGCGAACTTCTGTAGACTCTCTATACGCTCCACCAAAGAAGGGCCCGAAAAAGAAACTGCCTTGGGGGGAGGGACCGTTTTTACCGGTGCTTTGTGCTTGTAACGGCCTCGAAGCTGTCTGTGTGAGGCAAGGAGGGGAGGGTCCCGCAGCCCAGAGGGAAGAGAGACGGACAGCGTGTCGTGCCAGCTAGGATTCCCCCTGGCAAGATTATGTGTTGATTCAGCCTCAATGGCTGCGGCAAATAAAGCCTTCGTGGCCGGCGAATCACTATCTTCAGCCATCACTGTTAGGAGGAAGATCCCAAGGGGGTATCCCCCGTACCACCGAAGCTTGAGGAGGATCCCAAGAGATGTCACCAGCGAAGAATGATGACTGGAGAAAAAGACTTAGGCATGAAGAGGAGCTGGAGAGAGGACAGGATTAGATCAGGGACCAGAGCTCCCGTTAAGCGAAAAGGACAGGAAGGAAAAAGAGAAGACTCTAGAATGGTACTTTGGAGGGAGTTGTGACGTTGGCCGGCCTCCAAAAGGGCAAGTTCAAGCATGGTGCATTTATGGATCAGGTGGGAAAAGCCTGGAATTGCCAGAGGCTAAATTAAGAGCCACCGGAAAAGGAAATTTGAATTCAACTACCGGGAAAGTTGACGGAAAAATCAGGGGACCTCAGAGGGAGTTGATGGTGGGGCGGGGAGAAGCGTTTGCACTTGGGATCAGCTGTTGCAGACAAAGCAGCAACAAAAACACCGAAGGGCGCACCACCATTTTCCTATTCGGAAACGGATGTCTTGACAAGGACTGTGGATAAAAAAGGAAGCTCTAATTTTGTTTAAGAGAGCTTTTAGCATTTTGCACCTAAAGAGGAAAGGATAATCCCTCAGGAGGTAGGCAGGATGAGGACCATAAACCCCCAGTAGCTAAAGCCTGTAACTTTGAAAAGCTGGAGGGTTAATTTGTCCACGAGAAGCATATAGCAGACCCATAAGAATCAAAGAGAACTCTATGAACAAGCAGAAATGTAGTAAACGGTAAAAAGAAGAGAAGAAAACCTTACTAACCTGTGAGAGGAGCCGCCACGACGCCAGGGACGGAGAGTCGAAACCATGCTGAGAACAGAGACGCCATGCAAACGTAAATGAAGGAGAAACAGAGCCTCCGGCCCGAAGGCTGGAGGAGGAAGCTGGAAAGAGTCTTGAGTCGAGGAATAAATAGGTCAGTCTAAGGCAGAGCAGGGGTCGAAGAGTCCAGAGATTGCATGGCCAGGGGAGCTTTGGATGGCCACGTTCCAGGTCGAGAAAGATGACAAGTCGGCTATTTGCATGCAGAGATGCTACGTTCAAAACCCGGCGAGGCGCTATTGGCGAGTGTATCAATAGGGTGGTGGAAGACCGAGGCCGGGTGTAATGCTATTAGCCATGACAGTGGTCGCTTTCAGAGACGCCACATTCTGTGAGGACGAAGGAGAGATGGATGGCTATTGGACGCAAGCAGCCATGGCTTCACTGGTTGGCTACTCCCTCCTATCGCGCGTGCAACCTCTCCCTCATTCACCGACCTTCGGTTATCAATCTGTTTTCATCCTCTTACAACAAATATTCTTATGCATCGTGGTGGATTCTACACAGGAAAAGTAGAGTCAGATCTCCAAAGTCCTTGTTCCACAGAAGACAACTTAAGGAAAGGAACATGAACTTGGACTTGTGGATTTGTTTCTTTTTCGCAAAGATTTAAATGCCAATGTGATTTGATCCGATATTCGGAATCTATTTCCATGGTTGAAGAAGAGAGAGCAAGAATTATTCCTCACACAAGGAAAATGTGTAGGTTTTATCATTCCACGACCGCTGCTTGGATTCGTCACATAATTAGATTAGATCACATTTAATCTTAGCATCCAGCACAAAACCATATTATGTTCTCATCGCTCCTATGGAAACATTCAATCGACCTCATCATGTCTACACATAACAAGTACATCATTACAATGTATAAAAGAAACACAACTACATTGCATACAAAAAAAATTCCTTTTCCTTCTCCACATATAGCAAAAAAATTCCCTTTCCTTCTCCACATATAGCCTTTGATCCAAAAATAAACATCCCACTCGAACATCTAACACTCAAATATGCTACTCCATTTGGCCTCTAGACACATAATGTCCCAATGAACCTCGTCCAGTTCTTGTTTTTTTTCATTTTAATTAAAATTTCATTATGGCGCTTCTTAATTCCAACCATCTTAAACATTAAATTCTTCCAAATTTTTGGGACTCCAAAAATGTTTATGTAGCCGAAAACACATGATGAAAATGGGGTCTACAATAGACTCTATAATGGAAGATTCCCTACATTCACTTCCTGCAAACAACACCAGTTATCCAAATCGTTGAAATTTATGTGATGACATAGATATATATATATGCATTATCTCCATGGGCTACTATGTCATCAAACTTTAGATTATGAATAAGACCCTTGGAAATCAAACTAGTTGCACCCATATTATTGGTCATCACACTAATTAGAAGATCAAGCACATAGCACAAATATATTTGATGATTCTAAAAGAGTATAAAGTCAAACATTTGTAAACAATTATCTCTACTATAGAGGCACACACTAAACACCAATAGTTATAGGCATCGAACACTTCTCCATTGCTCAAAATTTCCCATCAATTTTACCATGATCATAATATTATGCCACAAGAAGTTGATATTTCACATTGACCAAATCAATTGATTAATTTTCCACAACCCTTATACCAAATACACATGCATTAATGTGACTCAATTACTCTTTGTAGATGCCAAATAAATGATCCACTATAGCTTTGGATAGAATCAACCATCATTGTGCCCCACTACACCTTCTTTGGAGAAGCAATCAACCAAAAATGCATTTGTAACCTCATGACTAGATCAACATACACAAAATAAATTGTTAAATTATTAGGAATATATCAAAAATGCTTCATAGATCTGATCAATAGTGTTGTATACATCAATTTTCATTTTATTGATTGACCAAAGAGCGCCCAACCTTGATGGCATTAACACCTCACAACTAGAAATAAAACATATCAACGTGATTTTAATGCAAGCACGATAGAAACTCCATTACACTCCAAAAAGAAATTGAAAATGAAGTTGTAGAGCACCTTGAGTCAATAGACCTTGCTCTATTTTTGTGTGCACCTTTCCTTTTATTTTTTTATTTTTAAATAATAACCATAAATTTCTTTACGTAGGTAGCCAATTGCATCAATCCTCACTGAATATTTTTATTTGTAATCTTTCTCCATTGTTTGCAGCTATAGGTTCATTAGATGGATTTTCAACAAAAAAAAATTATTCATACCACCTTCTATTTCCAAATGCTCCGGATTGAGTCAACAACAAATTTATTATTATAAAAGAAACTTTTGAAAGTATGATCACGTCATGGCACTACATACTAGGTTAAAAGAGGGAATGCTACATTTCAATTCAAACAAGAAACAAGACAAAACTTTTTTACTAAAAACACCTACTATTAAATAAACCTTATTTTCTTGTAGGAGCTGTGCCTGAGCTCATGCAACTTTCTAAGGCCAAACCTTAATTTTCTTTTGTGGTTTCTTAATAATCCTTCTTCTTCAAAACCCTGATATGGTTTTTCTTAGTCTAATCTCTTTGCCTTTACTTTTCTTCTCTAAATTCTTCTTTGTTGACTAGATTCTCTAAGAGCCACATGAAATTTCAATCTTTGGCCATATGGCCAAGATTTTAGCATATAAAACATATTATGTGTGCAATGAATACATGAAAAGGCTCATATATTTTGTTGATCTTCCTTCTACTCGTCTTCATCTTCTTTACATCAACCCTACAATCCACATCTTTATGCCCAAAATGGTTATAGAAATAACAATAGCCATAAAATATATTTTTATACCTAAAATTTGATGAGACTAATCTATGAAAATGCTCCTTATTTGGATGCTTGGTTTGCTCACAAGATTTGATCCTTTTACTCCTGCATTCAGTTGAAATGTATCCAAGTGTTTGACAACTTAAACATCAAACATCCCTTACATATTTTCTTGACACATTCTTTGGCTCATAGTTTCCTTTCTTGCTACTGAAAGCTTTTGCTTTAGGCTTTTTGACTTCTTCCTCATTAGCTCCCTTTTAGTAGGATCTACTATTTTTTAATCCTTCTCTTTCTCAAACCACTTTACCCTCTAATTTTTCACAATGGCTGATCTAATCTTTTAGTTCCCTACCAATCTCCTCAATCTCCTCTTCAATTCTCCTTGCTTCCTCCAACTAGATTTTTATATCCACAATTTCTTTCTTGAAAATGTACTCTCTCTCTCTTCAAGTATTTGGAGAAGCTTTTTTAGATCTCTATTTTTTGGTGAGATCTACTCTATATATGCCAATTTTGAGCTAAGTTGAGCTTGACCTTTAACCAATTTTTCTTTTCCTTCATCCTTTATATTTCTTCTCCATGGAGTGCACTCAACCTATACCATATCTCTCTTGTAGTATTGAGATCTATGATTTTATCAATGTCCTAATAGTGAATATTATCATACATTACAAATTTGGATTTTTCATCCAATGATTGGGCTTGTTGTGACATAAGTTTATCATCATAACAACGTATTACCATTTTCCAAACTTTAGATCCTCTAATAGATATTTCTAATTTCACCTTCTCTCTCCATGCTTGAAAATTTGTGTCATTGAGGCTTGGAGCATAGATCCACCTTCTAGAAATTAAGTTGTAACAAAGCACCTACTCTCATACCACTTGTTGGAAATATGATCACTACCAAGGGGTTGAATTAGTAGTGCTAGGTTTTACGAAAGTTTAAAATGTTTCTTCACAATGATAAATGATCAATAAACCAACATAATATAATAGATCTAAAATATATAAATTCAACATAAACTTAACACATAAACTCCATAAAATATATCAAGAAAACCTTGCACAAGGAGACACAAAGTTTTCGAGTGGAAACCCTTAAGGGTAGAAAAACCATGGTGTTGTTGTTGGGCTGCTCTAATTTTCTATTATTTGTGAGAAAAATATTTACATAGATTTGCTAGCCACTGCGAGATAGGACATACGACCCAAACTATAGTTTTTTAGCCACCACGAGCAAGAAAGCCCCAACTTTATTTCAACTGTTTACTCGTACTACTAACAAGAATCCATACACCTATCTTAGCAAGCCACCACTTCCCAAAGGTAGGGAAAATTTTAGGGGATAATATTCATAATTGGGCTAATTTTCCACACTTTTTACAAAAATGATTGGCTAATTTCCACTTTTTCTAAAACTTATTCACCCAAATTTTATAGTATAAAATTTTTTTACCTTAAAAATCGCCAAAATTTTATAAAGAGGCTACATAAAATTATTAGAAATTTGAATATATTTAAAAAAATATTGCTAATTTTTTTACATGTTGCGAATTATGGACTAGTTAGATTCACCAAGGTTTCTAAACTTTAAAATAAATTTCCATCCTTAAAATTTTCCGTCATGGGAGGCCCCAACCTCCTCAACCTCTATGTGGGCCTCGTTTCAAAATTTTCATAATGGGCCCAATATGATCTACTCAAAATGCATGCAATGACAACATCTCAAATCTACAAATTCTTCTCCGAAACTCTATTGATCAATGCTACAAGTATACAAGAGGCATCATTACGCATTATAGCTCTTTCTCTCCACAATCTCCTCCAATATTAGCAAAAATACATTTATAATTTCCTTCTCGTCATAAGGGACCAAATAAAAACATTAATTACCTTCCATTCCTCAAAATGACTTTACCAAAATAAAATAAGATTAACTAAACATTAAGTTCTCATGCCAAATACCATGGTGTTAACGGGAAAACTGTCTACTCAGAATCACCCTATCCCACTAAGGTGTGACAGTGACCTTAGAAACAAATAGAGAAAACTACTTTCGTATTCTTCTTTATGAACTATAAACGAAGAGGAATAGGATGAACCAACCTGTGCCTTGCGCTAGTCCGTTGATCCAATCTCTCTCCTCTTTGACAGCTTCCAGCTACCTGCTCCCTTACTTGCCCAGCTTCACCAAGTTCCTGTAAGATCACATAAGAAGAAAACTACACAAAGACATGGATTTATATTCATAAATAGCTTAGGATCAGATTTAAGCTAAACATACAAATGTAACAAACATCAATGATACACAAGCATGTAGGAGAAACTCAAATAGTTTTATTGATATAACAAGAAGATCCAGGAGGAGTTACAACCGATGATTCCTGGTCCAGCATCAACCTCCCAGCAAAGGAATCCCCTCTTCACCTCCAACAAAGCATAAATCACCCAATACTCTGATATCTATCTCAAAACCAACAGCAATTCTCTGCAATGTACAAAATTCCAGCCTTTGGATCTCTGGGATGAGGGATCCATATATAGATGTATGCAAAGAGGATGAGTTAGCTTATGATTCGAATAGTGGCCTCTCTCTGTCAGTTCTTGTTTCCACTTGGAGACTGAGAGCCTCTTACTCATCCTTGGTCGAACTCAGTGAAGCAAGTGTCATTGGGGAAGATTCTAGAAGCTTCCATTGTCTGTCCACCTCACGGAATGACACTGCCATTTGTCATTTCCCGCTCAACGCACCCTGGTAGTGCATTTAGGTGCGTTGCAATGCACCTAGCTAGTGTACTTGGGTGCTATGCAACGCAGCTAGCTAGTGGAGCAGCTGAAATGATCCTGATTTGACTGATTCTGAGCAGTTTCTGGTGGAGAACTTCTGGGAGAAGCTGTAATTTGTTGACCTTGTTTCTTTAGGGGCCGGAACAACACTTTTAGGGGACTTAGGATCCCTTGGTTTATGGACATTTCATGCTTAGAGCTGTAAGGCACAAAAATGTCTATAACAGTTGCCCCCTAAAGTATGAGGCCGTTTATCGGGTGAAATGCTTTATTAGGAGGATCCGAAGTTCTTTCAATGCTGGGAGGAGACCTGTAATAAGATACAATACAATACATTATCTTCATATTATTTTTCATGATCTAGCTGAGGTGGGCATTCCCATGCTCAGCTTTATAAATTCATTTTCATGTACATAGGACAAACAATCGTCTGATGATAGACTGATGATTCTGATAGAGCCATCATCCTTTTGGTAGGATGATTATCTGTGCTGCAATGCTGTACATTTCAATGTCTTTATTTTCTTGAATATATATCGCAGCCCGGATGGATGAAACTAGATATGGGGTCTTCAATCTCGTCCGATCTTCACTCGAAGTACAAGTCGATCCATGTGAGAAATGTTTTGAAGTCGAACATGGAAAGACATTGCTTGATTACCAATCAATGATGTAGACTGTTAACAAGCGCGAGAGGAATCACCGATAATGATGATGACCCTCAAGGTACTGCAGTACAATTCACGTGGTGTGAATAAAGGACTTGGCGTCGAACACCACGCAAAATCTTTCGGTCGAAGGTCATTGATGTATACCTGTCGCCGGAAGTGAGAAACTTGCCATTGAGGCATGCAAGCTTCAAAGTACTGAAGGGGGTGTTCCTAGATCAACTTCTTGGAAAATGAGCTGGTGTCGACAAGAAGCGATCTGTCAAAGGAGGGCCTTAATGAATCCCACATCAATGACACGGAACGGAGAAAATGATTTTGATGGAGGTGAAAACAATCTGATGATATACGGTTCAGGATGGCGGTCATGAAAGAATGAAGTATAATGTATGGTAGTGGATGGGACACGGGTGACTTCTCTGGATGACTTCTCTTGAACATGTCGGCGAAACTTATGTGATGGATTGTTAGCATTTACCCCAAATGTGGATGGTATGGCGTGACCATGGTGATGTGACCGGTGAATGAAACAACCCAACCCGACTTAGGCACGGAATGGAAGTGTCATGTTCAAGAGAGACTTGCTACCAATAAAGATTCTTTGAGTTTTCTTCCCAATTTTTCCCGAGTCATTGCTAACCAGTACCTCTTTATTTTTGTCAAGCTTGAGGAGGATAACATATGCTTGTTCTATAATTTGCCCTTCGGGCAAACCCATCACTATGTTTTAACGAGTCCAGCGATAGTGAAACTCGTTCTCGTCTAAAGACAAGTTTGTCGCTATTAATCTTTTTAACGAGTTTAACGACAAAGATAACTCGGTCCTTTTCATTTTTAGAGATTCTGAAAAGGTACGTAAAGGTAACTCCAAAATTCCTTTTTCGTCATCTAATCCCTTAAGTCCGAAAAAGTATAAAACAATACAGAAGGGATGAATTTTCGATAATTTTAACGAGCCGAACAAAACAAGCGCTCGATCTTTTTGTGCAATAATCCCTCAGGTCCAAAAAGATTAAAATCTAAAGGAGGGATAGCACTTCCGGTCGCTTTAACGAGCTGGAAGGCCAAAACTCGGCAATCTTTTCATATTTTACGAGTTAGTTGAAAAGAGCTTAAAGAAGACTCGTCTTTTGAGGAACGGGTGATAAAATGGGTAGCAGCTGATTCCAGGTAAGGTTTGGAATTTTCCAATCACGGTAGTGTCACAAGGATGGCTAGTGAAATCACTCTTCGCAGCTGTTCCTCAAAATGGGTAAACAATCAAATGGAGGTGAATGATCGGCCAATGAAAAGTGGAGGTGACGGTGCAAACACGACCAAGGCTTTAATGGCTGATATGCTACATTCACGGTGGTTATTTACCGGGGAATAGTTCATTTTTTAACGAGCTTAAACGCGGGTGGAAACATTTGCTCATGTCTTATGTTTATTTTTTAACGAGCTTGAACTATGTGCTAAAACTACTCGATTAATCCAGTCATATGATAAGAATGTCTCATATAAAACTCGGCAATCTTTCGAGTGTTGCCCCACATCCTTTCTTTATGTAAGTTAGGAAACGACTAATCCAAAAAACAGATAAATAATCGCTCTTTGCTTACACTCCAAAAGGTTTGCATGCCCCCAGGTATAAAAGATGGTTTCAAGGTTACCCCTCAATTTGCAGACAAAACATTTGCTCTATCAGGAAAGGCCTACCTCTTACAGGTTACCCAAAGATTGTTCTATTCACGGTGCAAACAAAACACTTCTTCAGCGATGCTGCTCGAAATAAACAAAGGTGAGTGACGATTCCCGCCAACTCACATAACTTTGACAAGGGAATCTTATTCTAGAATAACCCCTCTTCCACCGACGGACGAGGTACAGACTAGTCATATTCTCCCGCGGAAACCTACCCTATACCCGAAGTTTTCCTGCCGAAGCAGACCAGGATGCATGCCCCCTAGGTTTCAGTCATATCCCTCTGAATTACTCGCGCTCATCGGGAGGATGGACTGGAGATTGAGACATTTCTTGCGTGAAGAGACCATTTAGGGATGGTATATGACTATTTGCTATGCGTGATCCGGGAAATGAAAGCTGGTCCACGAGCTCGACCACTCTTCCTTCGTGCGGAAAACACATTACTCTAAAGAGTGAGGAGACGATGGCTCCCATGCAATAAATATAATCTCATCCAAGGAGTAGGTTATAATCCAAGTGTCCTTGAACAACCATTACGTTCATTTGAACTGTCTTCCTTCTCAATGTTATGGACACATCAGGAAGGATCCCTAAAGGTCGACTGGTTCCTTTATCAAAGCCTGCCAGATTTCTCATCTCAGGCAAAAGCGATGGTGAACCAAGCGCTTTCCAAGTAGTAGAGGAAAGGATACTCGCAGAAGCCCCCTCATCTATGATGGTACCAACCATGACCATTCTATATATTTGAACGATAATTTGGAATGGTATGCTTGCTGGTAAACGGGGTCTGCCTAGTTGATTCCAATCGAAGGAGACAACTCGGTTGCTTGGAGGTGGGACCGAGTAGACGGCCGGGTATGGCTTTGACGAAATTCCCTCCTGCGGTAAGGGAATGGGTAGATTGCCCCCATGTTCATCGGAGTCTGTGTTGATGAAGAGAATTTGGATGGTGTCATCCTTGTTCTCTTCAGTGACTGTATCATCCGAAGATAGAACCTCTGAAGGCAAGACCAGGTCAACTGCCGCCTCGACCTTTTGACATTCGTCTGGTATGGATTCAGATGGTTTATCTTCGATGATAGGCGCTTCAGCCGACCACTTGAGCGGGCCAGCTGGATTCTCAACTAGCGATGGACTCGGCAAGAGTTTTTTATATCCAGGAGGAAGTCGTAACGGTGAAACCGGACGATCATCCAAAACTCTTTTCTCTTCATCTAAGAAGGGACAACTGTGGACGGCATGATTGCCTTCGCACAGTTTACAAGGAAATCTAGCTTTCCTTTTTTGTCCTGGGGTTTCACTTTTGCTAGTTTACGGTGTGCTTTCAACATGATCCTCAGAGGTTGATGACACCGGATTGTGCAAACGAGGAGACCAGTCCCTTAGTATCTGAGGGATGTAAGGACAATCTCTGTGAAAGTGGTCTCCTTTGCAAATGACACATAGCGATTTAGGCCTGGTCGGTGCAGTGTGTGGATTTTCGTTAGACGACACTCGTTTTCCCCCATTCGCCTTTGGCTCCTTCTTCTTCTTTTCTTTCTTCTTCTTCTCCTTCTTCTCCTTAGGAACTTGACTTTTGGCTTTTCCAGCCCCATCAAGCGAGGAAAGAGGAGAGGAAGAATTAGAGGAAGTAGAAGGTTGGTGGGAAACTTTGGACTCGTCTAATTGCTGATTCGATTGTTCAGGAATGGTGGTGTTTTGAATGACATCGGTTGAGAAGAGCCAGACTGGCAAGCCAATTGTCAGTCCTGGAAGCGACAATGTGGCCATATGGGGTGCACCAACATCTCCCCAAGAGGAGAAGGGACTAGGATTTCCACCAAGGGGAATTCCTTGGTTGGTAGACTCCATTTTCTCAACCTAAGATCAACGTAGGAAAAGGGTATGAATATTCCGTTTAAAATAAATTTTTAGATGCTTTGACACAACTTGTTTTTCCAGTTTTAAAGAGTCGAGAAAAAACAAAAGATGACTCTAGTCTCCTTCGATTTTTAATGAGCCTGAAGTGACAAGTGCTCAGATGGACCTTTTCTGTTAAGGAGTCTGAAAAGGAACGAAAGGGACTGCTCTGGAGATCTAGGTAGAGGGAGTACCAAACCAATCGCAAAACTGCAGAATACTTTTTACGGTACGGCAGTCAATCTTCCCGAATGCTGTGTTCGGTGCATTGCGATCAGTAGGGCGGCCGACACGGCTTCCTATGGATAAAATGTTTTAAGCCTATAGGGGTCTCCCAATATATACTCGACGGTACATGGGAGCACAAGTCCGTACTGGCACTTATCGTCTCAAAGTGGAGGAATCACCCAACCATCAGTGAGGACAACAGTTACCAGGCTTTACGACGCCGGAATACGTCTCTAGCCTAGACCTCTAAATGTTGTGCGTTAAGTTCCAAAGCGTTGTTAGATTCATTCAATTTATTTTAAGTTGATCTTTCTTATGAAGTTTTCCTTTTGGGTTCACCACGAGATGTAGATGTAATTCCTAAAATGCAATCTAAAGATGATAAGCAAACTTTTATCTCTTTTCAACAATGCAAATCCTAGCTACAAGGGGAAAAGAAAGACACAATCTTTTCTCAAAGAGAAAAGAGCACACTGTAAATGCACTTTTCCTAAATCAAGCCACACAGACTGTCAATATGCAAATGCAGATGTGCATGTATTTGTTTTCACTTTCTTAATATTGATGCCTAAAAAGAAAGTTGATGTACAAATCTGAATTTGCTTTCAAGTGACAAACACAAACAAGCTTCTTTTCGAAATCAAAAGGTAGAGATGATTATGACACTTTATGATTTTGAAATAAATACTCGTTTCGACACTAGAAAGTCACAAATTCAAACCAAAGGCAAAAAGTAAAAGCATAATCGACTGTCAACAACAAATAAACTTTCTCCTATGATCAAAATCGACACTTATGACAGATCTAAATCAAAGGACAACAGTATGACTATTCTACTTTTTCAATGGAAAACTGTAAATGATGTAACAAACACACAAAAACATCTACAGTCTTTTTGTACAAAGGAGGCAGAATTAAGGCAAAGAAAAGGGGATTTTAAACAGACACATACACTGATCATAGGCTGCAAAAATCAGAGAAAAAACTGAAAAAATGAAGCAAAGAACCTCAGCTGCACAAGGCTAAGCTGATCAGCGCACCTGTTACACAGAGAAACTGGATTGCAGCGCAGGTAGCCCTCTCGGGAACTGTGTTGAAATGCAGAATCTCTTCACAGAGCCTGCGCTCGGGCAGAAACGAGAATTCTATCCGGGTTCTGGGTCACGGTTTGTAGTTTAATCTATGGTTTTTGGCCGAGTAAAAGCAATCAGTAATGCACAATGAGAGGGTAGATTTAAAGGAGGTCTAAGAGCTATCACAAAGGGCAATCAAATCATTTGTGAATCAGCTGTTCAAATCATAAACAGATCCAGTGAATGGATTGAAGTAGCAGAGGTCTACTTTGCATTTGTTAATGGCAAATGCAGTTCGATTGCTACTTCTATGTTTATGAAACAAACAACAAGAGAAACACAAACAAACTAACTAGACACGATCCCCAGTGGAGTCACCATTTTGTTAACAGGAAAAGTGTCTACCTAGAACGACCCTATCCCACTAAGGTGTGACAGTGACCTTAGAAACAAACAGAGAAAACTACTTTCGTATTCTTCTTTATGAACTATAAATGAAGAGGAATAGGATGAACCAACCTGTGTCTTGCACTAGTCCTTTGATCCAATCTCTCTCCTCTTTGACAGCTTCCAGATACCTACTCCCTTACTTGCCCAGCTTCACCAAGTTCCTGTAAGATCACAGAAGAAGAAAACTACACAAATACATGGATTTATATTCATAAATAGCTTAGGATCAGATTTAAGCTAAACATACACATGTAACAAACATCAATGATACACAAGCATGTAGGAGAAACTCAAATAGTTTTATTGATATAACAAGAAGATCTAGGAGGAGTTACAAACGATGATTCCTGATCCAGCATCAACCTCCCAGCAAAGGAATCCCCTCTTCACCTCCAACAAAGCATAAATCACCCAATACTCTGATATCTATCTCAAAACCAACAGCAATTCTCTGCAATGTACAAAATTCCAGCCTCTGGATCTCTGGGATGAGGGATCCATATATAGATGTATGCAAAGAGGATGAGTCAGCTTATGATTTGACTAGTGGCCTCTCTCTGTCAATTCTTGTTTCCACTTGGAGACTAAGAGCCTCTTACTCATCCTTGGTCGAACTCAGTGAGGCAAGTGTCATTGGGGAAGATTCTAGAAGCTTCCATTGTCTGTCCACCTCGTGGAATGACACTGCCATTTGTCATTTCCCGCTCAACGCACACTGGTAGTGCATTTAGGTGCATTGCAATGCACCTAGCTAGTGTACTTGGGTGCTATGCAACGCAGCTAGCTAGTGGAGCAGCTGAAATGATCCTAATTTGACTGATTCTGAGCAGTTTCTGGTGGAGAACTTCTGGGAGAAGCTGTAATTTGTTGACCTTGTTCCTTTAGGGGCCAGAACAACACTTTTAGGGGACTTAGGATCCCTTGGTTTATGGAAATTTCATGCTTAGAGCTGTAAGGCACAAAAATGTCTATAACACATGGGAAACCACTAAGATCTCAAACCAAATACAATGGGAAAAATCATTGGTAATTTTAGCCAAACACCTACTCCAAATCGAGCACACTCAACACTGCATAGCCAAACACCTACAACCAATCAATCACATGCTACAAGGTTGACATCAATTCCAACCAAACATTATTGGTGGCAACATTCACTGAGAGTAAGCGATGTACAGTGTGATTTTTGTTGGGATCCTAACTAGGAAAATGCGACGATTTTCACTTGGAAGTCATGTCATACTCGCAGTGAAAATGTGAACTATCTTTGGATTTAACCATGGTAATTTCTCATGGTAATCATTAGAATGTTCGATTGAGTTCTCCACATGAAAATATATTTAATGGTTTAAGGTATGATTGAATTGGTCATGAAAATACCGTCAAATTATCCACAGTAATTACCCATCGTAAATATCACCTTGAACATTATAAATATTTCTCCAAGAGCACATTTAGTATATGGATCTAGAATGAATATCTTTCATTGATATGTTTGACAACAATGACAATTTTCTATTATTTACATTATTCTTGCATAGGCTAAAGGAGCTCTCAAGGGTCATATATCTCAGTTTAATTATGATGTTACTATACTGGGTGGGGTGAATCAATATCTCATTCCCAATTTAAAATTACTTAAATTATTCATTCATTTCACAATTATCTCAATCTATTACTTCATTAGAAATATATTGTGTCATAAACCATGAGAAACATTAAGTATAAAAGCATGTAAACCATATATATGCAACAAAAATCAATACATCAACACACAAGCGCACCAATATTTTAGTTGGAAACCCAATGTGGGAGAAAACCATTGTTGTTTTTGCTTTTCCTTCTTCTTTTATTGTAAAGAAAATATTCTTACACTTTTGTTGTGAGTGCTAAAAATCTGTCAACCAAGGGGTCTCCCCAATGTGAAGTCCAAATTAGACCTCACACCATTTGGAGTAGAAGCTCCATCTAGAATATCAGCCCAGTTTCCATGTATTATTATAGATATGCCTTGGATCTAATTGTTAGCAAGAGAGAGGAGTGCACATGCACCTTCAAAAAGAAATGGGGTGTGTCTGGTGTGTATTCAATCTTATGTGTGTCAAGTTTCTTTCATTGTGAAGGGGAGGAATAGTGTTGGGTCCCTGTAATACTAGTGATTACCCCATTACTATTGTAGTTATACCCCTTATTTATATTGTTGTGCCCCTATTACCCCCTTGTTGTTATTTCTGTGCCCCATAGAATCCCTCTATTGTTATTTTTGTGGCTTTATATTATTATTGTTAGGTCGGCTGGATTATATTGTGACTCCTTAAACTCCTATATATCGAAAGGAGGTTTTGTCATTTGTATCATCCAAGAATTGTTCATTTATGTAATGTAAAGGAGGTTGCCCCCTCGAAGAGGCTGAATTCTAAGGCGTGGATCTCTCTTTTCTATCTTTTTGTGAGCTGGTTTCATAACATTTGGTATCAGAGCTTTGGATTCTAGGGTTTCGCTGCTCCAAACAGGTCATCGTGGAATTTTCGCTATAACTTTTTTTCTTTGACATTTCAGAATTCGCAAAAAAAACCCATTTTAGAAGAAATCGCGCTGAACCTCGGGTCCGAATTTCAGAGCTTTTCGAATGATATTTGCGGAGATATGATCTGCGGAAGTTGGTCTTTTTGCAGACTCCTGAATTACATTCAAAACAGGTGACCTGGGGAAAATCGTCATAACTTTCTCTCTGGGGATCGGATTCAAATTTCGTAAGAAGGTACAGAAATAGGACGGACTGCAGTTTCTTGTATGCATGTTTTAGATTCAAAGGTTGAAACATTGACTCGTGGCACGTCGTACAATTTCGTTCTACTGAACTAGTCTAAAAGCAAGTCACTGTGGGAGATTTCACATAACGCTTCCTTGGAGAATCCAATTTGGGTCAGACTTGTGGCATTGGAAAGAGGAAACAGAAGTCTACTACAGGTTGCAATTTAAGAACTGGATGATTCGAAATTACAGAGATACATCAGATTCAATATCAGGCTTCTATAAAGTGAAAAAAAGGTGTGTAGTTTTTTTTTTAATTTTTGTGTAAGCTTGGTTTAACGGAATTCAAAGGGCATAGTAAAGCATTATTATCGGTAACTGGTGCCCCGAGGAAAGAAAATTCAAACACCTAGTAAGGAACCTGAAAGATCTAGCATGACTCATGAAGAAGAGGAAGAAATGCTACATGATATATCAAAATTACAAGAACAAGTGCAACACATGTCACGCTCACAAAAGCTAACAAAAGCTAAGATAAGTGGCGTGGAATCTAAGATAAATGGCGTGGAATCTAAGATAAATGGCATGTAAGCTAAGATGGATGATTTGAAGATAGATTTGAAGACAGATTTGAAGAAAGACATGGCAAATTTGAAGACAGATTTGAAGACAGACATGGCAGATTTGAAGATATATTTGACAAATTTTCTACAAGAGATACTTACTAATGGTGAAAAGGTTGTAAAGGAAACTCATGATGTGAACAAAAGTAATGTTAATCATGATTCCATAGATTCTAATGTTGGATCGAAGACCCACCATATTCCAAAAATCGATATGAGGAAGTTTGATGGCAAGGATCCCACCACATGGATATTACAGATGGAGCAGTTCTTCGATCTCAATAATGTGCAAAACACACAAAAGGTACGTATGGCAACTGTATATTTGGAACCAAATCAGTTTGTATGGTATCAATGGCTTTGCTCTCATAAAAACTTTATCACTTGGGCAATTTTTAGGGAAGAATTGATAGCACATTATGAAGATACAAAAAGAAACACTTTTTTTAGCCAATTGATAAGTCTCAAACAAAAGGGTTTAGTAATGGAGCACATTGAGGAGTTCCAAAAATTGAACATAAGGGTAAAAGATATTCCAGAGGAGCATAGGATTGATGTGTTCATAGGGTCTTTAAAGGATAATATCCAACATGATGTTCGCCTTTGGGAACCTGATTCATTAGAGAAGGCATTCAGGTTAGCAAGAAAAATGGAAAGCAAAATTATGGCAACCAGGAAGCATACCACTCACAACTATAAAGACGGAAGTGCTGTTGCCCCTAGTCTTCCACAACCTATAAGGTTGACACCACAACAATTGGAATAAAAAAGAGCAAAAGGGCTTTGTTACAGTTGTGATAGCGAATACACTAAAGGTCATAAGTGTGCTGAGAAGAAATTATTCTACATAGATTGTGAAGAGGAAGAAGAAAAGGAGCAAGAAAGGTCAAAAGAATAAGATATACTCCAAGAACAAAGCCTAGATGAAGAACAAATAAATCCGACCATATCTTGTAATGCATTGGCGGGAATTACCACTCCTCAAACCATCAAGATAGAAGGACAAATCAAGAAGAAAAAGGTAATAGTGTTGATTGATTCAGGAAGCACCCACAATTTTATTCATTGTAGGGTTGCAAAAGAATTGAATTGCTTCCTATATCCAGCACCAGAGTGTCAAGTGATGATTGCAAATGGAGGAACAATAAATTGCTCTGGAAGGTGCCATAATATCAAGCTATCCATGGGAGAATATGTATTGACTAGCCCAATGCTTTCCATTCCAATGGGAGGTGTTGATGTTGTACTAGGAGTCCAATGGCTACAATCCTTGGGTACAATAGCTTTTAATTTTCAAGAACTTTTCATCAAATTTTCTACGGAAGGAAAGGAAGTTGAATTAAGGGGTATTGCAGGGAAACTAGGAAAGATAATCAGCTCTAATGGTATGACAAAGCTTCTAAAAAAGGAGCAAAGAGGTGTAATTGCACAATTATGTTCGCTAGATGTTTCCACATTGAAATCATCTATTTCTCCAGATCTCCAAAAAGTCTTGGACAATCATTCCAAGGTATTTGAGACTCCCAAAGGTCTCCCACCTATGCGTGATCATGATCATGCTATTCATCTGATTCCAGGAAGTGTTCCTCCAAACATCAGGCTGTACAGATATCCCTATGTCCAAAAAAGTGAAATTGAACGTATGGTTGCAGAAATGCTAGAGGCTGGTATAATTCAACCAAGTCAAAGTTATTTCTCTGCTCCAGTAGTATTGGTGCACAAGAAGGATGGATCATGGTGCATGTGTCTGGATTATAGGGAGCTCAATAAGCTCACTATTAAAGATAAGTTCCCCATTCCTGTCATTGATGAATTACTGGATGAATTGCATGGATCAATTTACTTCACCAAGTTGGATCTTTGTTCGGGATATCATCAAATCAGAATGAAGATTGAAGACATTCCGAAAACGACATTTAGAACTCATGAGGGTCATTATGAATTTTTGGTCATGCCTTTTGGCCTTACTAATGCACCTTCAACATTTCAAGGTTTGATGAATTCAATTTTCAAACCATTCCTTAGAAAATTTGTGTTAGTATTTTTTGATGATATACTAATCTACAGCAAGTCTTGGAAGGATCATGTTGAACATGTTGACAGGGTGCTACAACTATTGGAGGAGAAACAATTATATGCAAAAAGATCCAAATGTTTCTTTGGAGTCTAGGAGGTGGAATATTTGGGTCGTATTGTATCTCATGAAGTTAAGGTAGACCCTAGCAAAATTAGATCCATTAAGGAATGGAAAATTCCCACATCTATAAAGCATCTACGAGGATATCTTGGGTTGACAGGGTATTATCGCAAGTTTGTTAAGAATTATGGGAGAATAGCAGCACCTCTAACAACATTATTGAAGAAAGATGCATTTTCATGGACTCCGGAAGCAACAAAGGCCTTTGAACATCTTAAAGAGGCAATGTGCCAAGCACTGGTCTTAGCTACACCGGACTTCACAAAAACCTTTATTGTGGAATGTGATGCTTCAGGAAATGGAATTGGTGCTGTTCTAATGCAAGATGAAAGACCCATTGCTTTTGAAAGTCATCCAATCAAGGGAAAGTTTTTAAGCAAAGCTATTTATGAGAAGGAAATGTTGGCAATACTCCATGCACTTAAGAAATGGCGACCCTACCTAATGGGTAGACACTTCAAGGTAAAAACGGATCATGATAGCCTTAAATACCTTTTAGAACAAATATTATCCTCTGAAGAGCAACAAAAGTGGTTCACAAAGATGTTGGGTTATGACTTTGAAATCATCTACAAAAAAGGGAAGCAAAATGTGGTGGCAGATGCACTCTCAAGAAAGGATGAGGATGTGGAAGCATTTTTGTGAGCCATTTCTATTATCTAACCAGATTGGATAAACGAAGCAAGAGAGGAATGGAAGAATGATGAAGAATTGTGGGCACTTATTCGAAAGCTACAACAAGATTCCAGTACGTCTGATACATTTAGCTGACAAAATGATTCATTATGGTACAAAGATCGCTTATACCTCTGTAAGAATTCCCAGCTAAAACAAAAGATTCTTATGGAATTGCACACTTCTCCCTTAGGAGGGCACTCAGGATTTTTAAAAACATACCACAGGGTTAAGAAGGAATTTTTTTGGGATGGCCTTAAATCAGATATTCAAAAGTTTGTGGCGGAATGTTTGGTTTGCCAAAAAAATAAAGTTGAAACAATTAAGACACCGGGTCTATTACAACGTTTATCCATTCCAAGGCAACGCTGGGAGGAGGTTTCAATGGATTTTATCACAGGTTTACCCAAGTCTGAGGGAAAGAGTGTCATCATGGTGGTAGTTGACAGACTTACCAAGTATGCACACTTTTCCATTTAAAGCCAGTATAGTTTCTACTGCATTTATGGAAACAATTCAAAAGCTACATGGAAACCCAAAGATTATTGTAATTGACAGAGATCCCATTTTCACTGGAAATTTTTGGACAGAATTATTTTCTTGTCTTGGTACTCAGTTAGCTCATAGCTCATCTTATCATCCGCAATCTGATGGGAAAACTGAGATAGTAAACAAATGTTTGGAAGGATATCTTTGTTGCTTTGTATCTGATAAACAGACACAATGGGTCAAATGGTTGCCTCTGGCTGAATGGTGGTATAACACTTCCTTCCATACAGCAAAAAAAATGACCCCATTTATGGCACTTTATGGGTATCAACCACCATCCATCACATCATAGTTAAGAGAAAATTCTAAGGTTCAGGCAGTGGAACATCACATCGAACATCAACAATAAGTCCTCCAACTCTTAAAGGATAACCTCATGTTGGCACAAAATAGAATGAAACAACAGGCAGATCAACATCGCAGTGAAAGAAGTTTTGATGTAGGTGATTGGGTATTCCTACGGCTACAACCATATAAGCAAATGTCCCTAAAGCAAGCTAAGAAGGATAATAAATTATCACCAAAGTATTATGGTCCATACAAGGTGTTGCAAAAGATTGGTACTATGGCATACAAATTGGAGCTTCCTGCAGCTTCTCGATTGCACCCAGTTTTCCATGTTTCATGTTTAAAGAAAGTTATAGGCGACAAGCTCCCAGTTCAAACAATATTGCCAAAACTTGACGAGGAAGGAAAAATTATATTGGAACCGGAAGCAGTCACAGAAACAAGAACTCGACAGCTACGAAATCGATCAATTTCAAAGTATCTTATCAAGTGGAAGAACTTATCCGCTGAAGATTCCACATGGGAGGATGAGAATTTTATGCAAAAGTATCCAAAACTACTCAAGCGTTGAGGACAACACTTTTTTTAAGGAGAGGGGCATGTTGGGTCCCTATAATACTAGTGATTACCCCATTACTATTGTAGTTATACCCCTTATTTATATTGTTGTGCCCCTATTACCCCCTTGTTGTTATTTATGTGCCCCATAGAATCCCTCTATTGTTATTTTTGTGGCTTTATATTATTATTGTTAGTTCGGCTAGATTATATTGTGACTCCTTAGACTCCTATATATAGAAAGGAGGGTTTTTCATTTGTATCATCCAAGAATTGCTCATTTATGTAATGTAAAGGAGGTTGCCCCCTCGAAGAGGCTGAATTCTAAGGCGTGGATCTCTCTTTTCTATCTTTTTGTGAGCTGGTTTCATAACAAATAGTGAGCCTCTAAGAGAGAGGTAGTAGTACCACCCTAGTAGAGACACACATGAACAAGAATGGTCCGTATAACATCAAGCGAAATATTCCATAGCGATGTGGCGGTCATTGAAACTAGTATGAAGAGGAATATTTGTCTAATATCGAGCAAATTATTCCATGAGGATGTGATAATGATAATAGCAATTAAAACACATTATCAATATGACAAGTACCAAAATAGCCTAAATAGTTCAACTACTTTAGCACAAATGAAAGAAAACATGTATTACAAACATTCACTGAATAGTCTTACAAATATCCATAATCCATGCATAAAGAACATGTTGGCTCATAGGGCTTCTCTTGTTAAGTAAAATGTCCAAGACACATGTATACAATGAACATCAATAGATCCAATAGTGGAGCATTGGAGCCACTCCTTGCTCCTCAAAAGAACTGATCTATCTCTCTAATGCCTCGCGGGAGGAGCCAAGGTGAAAAGTCCTTTCCTCATACAATGAGGGTGTATATATAACCAAGGGGTGATGCTTCACCCTCCTTGTGACTCTTTGACTACCTTCGTGACTCTTTGACTTCCTATGACCTTTCAACTTACATGACGCTTCATATTCCATGTGTGTCACTTGGACTTCCACTTTACAATACATTTTGAATATACATGATCCACAATGATGATGTGGCCTATGACAAATCATGACATGACATTGTTGACATGGATTGCTTGATGGTGTGGCAGTTCCAAACCACTGTTGTTTTTGTGTCTCTAGTATCTGCTTAAGAATGATTTAGTCTTCCACCTACTCATGGCTTGGTGAAAAGGATTCTTTAATGATCTAAAGTCTTGTGTTGTGGTCACAAACTAGGGTCCCTTTGCTTTACCTCGATTGATGAGTTTGCATGTCCAGCTGCAAAGATGCATTTCAACATGCTTCCCTTATGCATCCCCTTCTTCATTAACCTGTCATGTTGTGACAGAGTACCTGCATCTGCAATTCTATCATGGCGAGACGACATCAGTCTAAAAACCCCCTAGTCTAAGATAGTGCATTTGGATCCATTAACTAAGCCAAGACGAGGTGAGAGGTGAGGAGAGCGGACTTAGTGATTGTGCAATTTTACACAGTTCAAGTAGCTAGGGGCGAGGCTTGATCATTCAGACTACAGAGTGTGTAATTTAGGCTAGACTGAGGGAAAAAAAATCTGTTGTCCTTGATGAAAGCGAGGTAGGCTGAGGAGATGGACTTTGGGATGACATATTGCATTATTTTAGGAGGAAAGAGAGACTGAGCTATTGTGTAATTACACAGTTCAAGGGCTCATGGAAAGAGATTGAGGTTTTTTCTTGCACAGTGCGTAGTTAGGACCAAGCTGGGAAGAATGATTGTGCAATCCTTGAGGTCAAGGTTGGGCCTTGGGCATAGAAACTACACAATGAAATAGTTTTGGGAGGTAGGAATTGCACATTTTGTAGTACAAAGGGGGCAGGTCACACCTTAAGGTCTAGAACTACTGTTACACAGTATTTTGTCACACCACCTGCACTTCCCCGTGACATACCCGGAAGTGCCCGAAACATGACCATCATGCAGTGTAATCATTCATATGTGTAGTTCAGATCCTTCCTAAGACTTTGATTGAAAAATGACCCGAGCTTCCCCTGAAGGATATAGATTTAAAACCATAATTTGAGAATCATCGCCCTTATGATACTAATAAACAACGATGATCGCTTGTTGCATTGTACTTGACCTGTGATGCCATCACTCTGTTCACTTGTATACTTGTGATGATCCCAAAAAGGACATTTTCTCAAATAGGATGAGAAGCTTTGTGATCTAAAAGCTTCAAGAGTGGCAAGCTGGAGGTTGTTCGACATAGATGAGGTCAAATTATCCCAACTTGGCCTCTTGGTATTATCCCTATGAGCTACCTCCTTGAGATAAGGGCCTACTCCTATTTTTGGAGAGATCTTAAATCCATTTTCCACCCTCTATATTCATCCTCTCCCATTCCCAAATGGTTGTTCTATGTCTATTTGCAACCTTATGCTAATTGTGCCTATATGCTACTCATTTGGCTTGGAGAAGGAGTGCTTAGAGAGTTTATCTTGGACTTGGATATTCATTTCAAGGAGAGCCTATCAACATCAAGGCTTGGTTGTATGCTTCCATTTATTTTCTATTAATATACAACGTCTGATTCATTTTCCATTGATGTGTATGATCACGTATCATCTATCTTAACATTCCTTGATCAGTTAAGTAGGTTGCCTTTGAATACTCTGTTTTTATTTGGATGCCTTATTGTGTCTTGATCTCTTGTGCAGGTGCATAAATGTTGTGAGTAGTAGGAATGAGCCCGTGACACACGTGATTTGAAATATTCAATAAAGGATGACTTGATAACATCGGGACGAGGTGGGCCATCTTCTTCATCTCTCTTTCCAATTGTAAGCTAGGAGAGTGTCTAGTATATTGTCACTTAGGTTATTGGACCCACTCATTGGGCTAAAGGAATCATCTTTGTCTGCAAAGAGGATTTACCTAGGAAAAAATGGAAACTCCCTTTGGGATGCTATGATCATTTCCATTCAATCCTTCATCCTACTTTCGTGTTGAGTTTGACCAACCATCTGTTTTCAGGCTTGTTTGTTTGTCTGTAACTTTTTCCACTTACTTTTGATTTCTTGAAGGTTCTTTATTTTTGTTGATCCTTAAGATTTTTTTGGTTTTATCTCATCTTTCTCAACCATCGCGGTTTTATCCCTGACATTCGTGATGGAATCACGGAAGTTTTAGTTACAGTCATGATTATCATTGTTTTTCCTATGACAGGTGTGATGATCTGAGAAGTTTAAGAAAATTAGGGGTTTTCTTCTTGATTTCAATTTTTTTCCTTCTAGCAATGGTTTTTGATTCTGATGACAGTGTCATTGTCTTGCTTGACATGTTTTATTGACTACAATTATCTTTTGATTTGGTTTAAGTGTGTTTGGAGCTTGATTTTCTTTCTAGGGTTCCTAGGGTTTCTAGGTCACCCTTCATTCACTCATTGGTCTTCTCTTTAGAGATCAATCACCTTTGTTCAAAGAGTTCTTTTGCATCTTGACATATTTTTTAAGTCACTTTTGGTTCTTTGGTATAAGGATATCTTCATTAGTGTTGAATCGAGTAGATGCTTTGAAAGTCACTTTAGTTCCATTGGCAAGCAATAGATTACAAAATTGTGTGTTTTTTATTGAATCGAAAGGAAGTGCTTGTTGTTATTATTGTGTTTCAGAAAGTGAAAGTGTATATAATCGAACCATTTTCAAAACATTTCTTGCATTCAAATCGGAGAATGAAAGAGTTGTTCATGATTAGTGAATTGCTTGCTTTTTCTTTTGCTCTTTTTCACTGGTTTGCATTGATTACATCTTTATTGAAAATAAAAATATTTTCATCTTTATGGCATTGCAATCGTTAGTAGACTGAAAGATTATATTTCATTTTATTGCATTGAAAAGTTTGTATTGATGCTTTTGGATTGTTTGATGCACTGATTGGTTGTTTTTCTCTCTTTAGTAGAATAGCCTTCATCGAATTAAAAGTTTCATTTTCATCATTTCGTTGCATTCTAGGAACAGGTGACATCATTGAGCCCTCAAAACTAAAACTTAATTCAAAGATAAACTTAAAATTTACCTCAATGAACCTAAGGAAAAGTTGAAACATTAACATTCTTACTTAGTGGTCTAGGCTAGAGACGTGTTCCAGTGTCTATAAAACTTAGCAGTTGTCGTTCGCAATACTCTTGCATTAGACAGTGATAGCATGGACTTGTTCTCCCTGCACCATTGAGTATATAAAGGGAGACCCTCATAGGTTGCAAACCTTTATCCACAAGAAGCCGAGTCTACCACCCTGTAAACATGATACACCAAACACAACATTCGGGGAGATTTCCTGCACATACGTCAAGTCCTTGGTAAGTTTATTTGCTGAGGTGTATATTGTAGTTCACAGTTACTTGGTAATCCTTTTTTCCTAGAGTACCTTCAGTGGTCATTTCTACCTTTTCTGACACCTTAAATTTGAAAATATCATCGAGCACTTGTCCTTTCAAGCTCGTAAAACCAATAAAAGTGACTAGAGTCACCTTTTCGTCCTTTTCACGACTCTTAAAACATGAAAAGGAAAAGTTTTTGTTTCTAAAAATAACTGCCCACGTAACATGTCAAACCCATGCAATTGCTTCTTGACCCAATCTTTCGTAAACCATTGTAAATTTTATTTTTAATCAACCCTCAACGAATCTCCTTTCCTTTTCTACTCTTGAGAGAATGTCATCGTAACTGAACCATTCAGTTCACCCCAACGTTCCCTTTCATTGTCTGATACTGAAGGGTCTTCACAAGGAGTTCACCCAGAACTTCCTTTATCACTTGAAGCTTAAGGTTTTGAACTTTGGATTGTCCAAAGTATTCAACCCCTTTCTTCTCATCCACCACCATCTAATTCCTTGTCACCTCAAGAATTTGATCCAGGAATCCCTGAGAGTCCACAAAGGTTTGTCTTATATATGTCGAATCCATTATTTGATCTTGTTGTGATATCTCCTCAGCGTCCTTACAGTCCTTATGACTGGACTAATGTTCCTTTGGAGTTATCTCCTCATACATATCAGACGCCTCCTTGCCAATTGTTTCCACCCATGGGTTCAGAAGGTGAGATCCACACCTCTTTTCCGAGTCATTCGGAAGTTTCCACTACTCATACTCCTCATGTCAATGATGAACAAGGGTATGAATTTTCTCCATAAGGATTTCCTTTTACAAGAAGAGTCCCATCTCACATACTTCCTAAAACCAGTCGGCCCATGTTTCCACTTGGTTATACAAGCCTAACCTAGTTAATTTTTGGAACTCCTAGTGTTTCATCTTTGTATCAAAGTCCCATTTGGTTTTCCAATGCCATGCCTACTTCTGGTCTGTTTATTCCAAACATGACCTCTCAAATTTCTGTACAAACTATTATCACGTAAGTTCCCGTTTAACCTACAATTCCATCACAACCTATATCGTCATTTCAACTATCCATTCTAGTACAACCGATTGTTTTAGGTCAGGTTTCAGTTAGTTCTTCCACCCCTCCATCATGTGGATAGAATGTGCCAGTACCTAGGGGACAAAATATGAACATTCCTCTAGTGTCAAGTGAAACCAATGTGAGTGGATTACAAACTCACATGGTTGGAGCCAATCAACTTTATTATGTTGGTATTCCAACCTTGTTGGTCCATCTGGGTTGGGTAATATCTAGTATCAATAGACTTATATGGCTCAGATTCCACTCCAATAGGCTTATGTCCCATATGGTTCGCAAGCCTGGGTCAATCCATCTTACACTCCTTAAGCAAGAGCTTATGTCTAACGTGGTCAATCCACTATTCCTCGTGGATATGGTCATATTCAATTTGGAAATTACCAATACCCTCAGGGTATATCCCAAGAAATTGTTCAACAACCCTTGCAGTAGCAAGGGAAACTGTTACAACAACAAGGGCAACCTTTGCGACAACAAGGGAAACCTTTGCAACATTATCAATAGCCTACTCAACCTTTGCAGCAGCAAGTTCAACCTCTAAAACAAGCTCAATATGTATATATCAACAAGTTCAACCCTTGCAAGCACAAGGTCAACCCCTACAGTAACAAGGCCAATCTCTTCAGGTCCATGGTCAACAGGTCCAACAACATTACAATCTATATGCCTTGTATAATTCTTATCAACGGCCTATGGTAGGTCAATATCAAACCTACCCTAGACAAAATACACCTTATGGTCAAGGTAATCCTCACTGGGGCAAAAATCAAATCCCGTATGGTCAAATCCTCCACTGTGGGGGTAGAATCCTTACTAGCAAGGATGGAACTTGCAATTTGGGCCTCCTCAAAAACCCTACATGCCATTTAATCCACAATTTCGATTTTTAGCTACGTCGGAACTGCTTGATGCCTCAAGGCTCACAAACGATCCTATCTTTCATTCCCCTTACTGGCCTCTGGTTCCATCTAAAATTACAAGCAATTGCCCTAAGTTTGAAGGAAAGTTTGAAGAGGACCCACCATAGACCCACAAGCTCATGTGATGAAATATCACTTATGGTGCTCTTCAAATTGATATGTTGACAATTCTATCCATCTTTGCCTCTTTTAGAGAACCTTAACAGGTGCTGCCACAAAATGGTACATTGCGTTGCCTCAAACTACCTATGTTGAATTTAACTCTTTATCTATGGCCTTCCTCACCCACTTCAAATTACTGATTCGATATGAAATTGACACTCATTTGCTCACATCTCTGAATCAAGATACTACTACCCACATTTCTGATCATATCCATGAATGGATACGTCGGTGTCACCTCATAAAATTCGAGATTCCTAATGAGTTGTTAACCGAATGCTTCATGAAATCATTTGTAAACAAAAATTCTACAGATATAGCAGTGGGTGGATATGTTATCGAGGAACAAGCAATTGCATGTGCTCAGTATATAGACTTAGTTTATTCCCAATGTGGCACATTATATGAGATGTTCCATGATGCTCCAAGACCATATTTGGATCCGAAATCCTAAAAGTCTCTCAATGTACCACCTATTGATGGTGTAATTGGTTCAGTGTATCAGACTTCCACTAAGACTACTTCAAAGAAAAAATATGTTTCAAACTGTTATCACTAGGAACTATAGTTCATATATATAAGGTTGTCCATAAGTTTTTATAAAGTCTTGAAGTCTTGTAAATAGGTTTATTAGTTTATGTCAATTTCAAATTTGAAATTCAAGAGTTGTGGATGAGAATTCGTGTAAAGGCAAGATCATTAGACACCCTCCATCATTGTTAGTTATGTCATGTCATGTCATTGGTACTTTGCGCAGCTTCGCAGCGCGGGTATGATGTCTTTGGTACTTGCACAGTTTCGCAGCGCGGGTGTGATTGGTCAGTTTTGCTGCGAAATAATGTTTGCGTGTTTTCGTAGCGCTCTGTTTGTCAGCAATTTCGTAGCGCATCCTCTTAAATTTGAACTGCCCGCGCTACGAAATCGGAGTTTCAGGGTTTTTTGCAGCGTTTTTCTCTGAATGTCTAATCCGAGAGTAGTGAGTCACAAATCCGATCATGATTGTCTTTTCACACCCTTTCTATGTCATGATTAGCCATTATTTTTCCATAAGGTCCGAAGTCATATAGTTGTGTGTCAGTTTGAAGGACGTTATAGGAGATGGTCATTTCATAATGAGTCCTTTATATCATATGAATGTTTTTGCTATATGAAAAGCCTGAGCTTTGTTTTAAACGGACTACTGCAAGCGAGCCTGCTCTCTATAGCTAAATATTGTTTTCGCGCTGCAAACCACCATCATTCCCTTGTGTAAAAATACTTAAAGAAGCATGGAAAGAAAGGAGCACCGTTCTGGTAAATGTGTGAGAACAGAGCCGGAGGGGTTAGATGTAACTCTCAGGAATGAGGAGGTAGCAAAGGCATTTCGAAGTGCTGGTTGTTGGCGATTTTGTGAAAAATTAAAGGGTGGACATGCAGAAGTGACCAAGGCATTTGCATTGAACTTCACTAGACTGAATTCGAAGGTGGCCATGTTGGAGTTTCCGGTGTCCCCTGAAGTCATTTCTACTATCACAGAAATCCCGAGGGGTGGCCAAGAGTGGTTCAAGAATTTCAAGTTTGACATGGGTCCGTGTAAGGAGTTCTTGAAGGCACCTTATGTAGATGAAGATCTCACTAAAGCTGTCCCAAGGAGCTATCTAAAGGAGAATTATGCTATGCTATTGACATGTATCCAGAAGTACCTGACATGTGAGGGTAGGTACAACAAAGTTTACTCATACCACTTCAAGCTGCTGTTACACTTCACTGGTAAGAGTTCAATAGACATACCTTTTTACTTGTTCAGGAGTATTAGCAAGATGTGTGATAAGATTCAGTTAAAGAAAGATGCTTATGAAACATCTCTTTTTCATCATGGTCTGGTTAAATTGCTGGTGTTGGATAGCCTACATAAAATTGGTAAAGACTGGGATTCATTTGTGTTTATGGCCGGTTTCCCAAGTAAAACGGGCCTCACTCCATTACCTGTAAGAGAAAGAGAAGAAAGGAGTGAGGAAACTACTTTGGCTGAAATTAGGAGAGAAATAACAGACCATAAGAAGCCCAAAGCTAAAACAAAGAAATCAGAGAGGTCTGTAACAGTTAAAGAAACACCTGAAGCATCAATGAAGAAAACTCCTAAGCCAGCAGTTAAAGAGATACTTGAAGCATCAGTAGATAAAACTCCAAAATCATCTAGAGTATCTGAAAAGGAAACCCCTAAGTCATCTCCTAAGGAAACACCTCAGTCATCAAAACAGAAGACTCACAAAAGAAAAGATGAAGCTAAATCCAGTGAAGTTGAAAGGGTTTCAAGGGTGAAAACTAGAGGCCAACCAAGCAAAGAAAAAGGAAAGTCAGTCCCTGTGGAAGAAAGTCCTATTTCAAAGGGTAGTTTAAATGACTTACTTGAAGCCATTGAATTGGAACAAGATCATCCAATCCAAATTGAACCACTTGAACTTGAGCAAGATCAATTGGTACCACCAATGCATATTGATCTAACACAATCCTCACCTGAAAGTTCTAAAAGGTCAAGGGCTTCTAAAAGGTTAAAGTTTGAAGAACCAAGTGAAGAATATGCCTTTAAACCACGCATACCAGTGACTAGAAGGCAAATTAAAGAAGTGGAGAGAGCTCAGAAAGAGAAAGCACCTTCGGAAATGCCTAGGACAGAGGCACTTGAAATCTTCTCTGAAACAGTCCAAGCAGCTAAAAGCAAGAACAAGGATAATAAGGTTGTTATCAGTCAAAGTGGAAATGTGATTGCCATTAAGAAACAAGCTGGAGCAAGTAAGGAAATACTTCAGGTTCAAAATGTTTTTAAAGAAAAGGCAGTAAAATATACAAGCTATAAGAAAGCTGTAATGAAAGGTAAAACAAGTTTGATCAGTCAAGCTAGCTCAGTATCTGATGCCTATGTATGGACAGTGCCAGCTCTGAAGCAGGCAAAGATTATGAAACAAATGAATGCAAGTCTAAGAGCAGAGAACAAGAAGTTGAAGGAAGAAGTCATCAGCCTGAAAGGGAAGCTAGACAAACTAGCTAAATGATCCAAGGAGGAATGTGCTTCCCAAATTTTGATATATTTTGGTTATCATCTTTTTAAAAGCTTTTTGAGACTTTTTGATGTCCTTGCACCTGTATAGAATGACTGAAGAAATCACAGACTTGAGTTATTGTTGCTGTAAGGTTCATGTGTTTAATTTTGATGACCTACAGCAGTTTCGTAGCGCGCTACGAAACTGCTGTAGATGACTGTTTATATTGAAAACTTGAGTTTGAATGCTGAGGTCAACAATGTTTAAAGAGATGACTTAATGCCAGCATGGAGACTATAGAAAGTCAGTCAGATGTTTAAAAAAGGATGCCAGGTGTAAGTATTCGAAGAAAAGGTGAAGTTTTATCTTTTGTTGAAAGTTTCACTTTATGTCCGAGTTTTTAGGGTTATGATAGAGCTGCTGAGGTGTTAAGTGATACACTTGTCTAGTTATGGGATGGCCAGATCATGAGTTTTCTTCAGTCACATGGGACTATCCAAGGATTAAATGGCTTGAAACTGGATCATTAATACATGAACACCGATGGGAGGCAACAACCGTGAATATAGGCTTCATTTTCTTATTGGTTGATGAATCATCTATGCATCAGGCATCCGAAGCTGTTCATACATTGAATCTGCTGTCAATTTGGTTTGGTTATTATTGTAATGCTACAGGTGGCAAGCTCCAAGAACGCAGCAAAGTATACGAGGAGAAAGACTTAAAGTGCCAATGTGATGGAGTCCTCTGTTTTCGTAGCACCATATCTCTTGTAATCAATTAGTTTGTTTATGATATAGTTAAGGTCATTAATGTCAAAATTCCGAGCTCCCTTCATGCTTGTTGAGGAGTCTCATGCAGTAGTGTTTTGATTGGCTATATATAGGAATAACTTTTATGTAAAAAAGGTTGGATACTTTATAGAAAAACAGAGTTGTTTTGGGCCATTGTAAGACCTTTTTTGACAGTAATAGTAAAACAGAGTTATTCTCTTCTCAAGATTCTCGATGGATTGTCATGTTCAAATATAATGATGGTGTTTTATACTTTATGTTCTTTTATAGTCTTGTTGTAATGCAATCACTCAGAATTCATAATCTTATGCTCTGACTTCCTGTGTGTTCAGCAAGCTATGTTTTGGTGGAGTATGTTTGACATGTAATGCTAAGAGCCTTGATTTCCATGAGATCACTGTGTTTTCCTTGTTTACTTAATATTATAGACTCCATAGCCCAATGAGAACCAGTTTGATGTGTTTCCAACCAGTTATGCTTTCATAAGTGAATAAAGAGTTAGCCATCTAGTGTTTGAAGGATTTTATCAAGAGTTTGTGAGAGAGCCCTCTCTGATCAAAGAGGCTAATCTTTGATCTAAAGTTAGGTTTGAAAGAGTTACATGAAATCTTGCTTGGTTGCAGCCCTCAGTAGTGATTTTGTGATAACACAAACATTGGTTCCAATAATCCTTCAAAAAATTCATCAAATCTTGGTAAAACCTCCAAGGTACATGCTTTTGAGTCTACCACTACAGATAAGACCTCAAAATGTAAGAAAAAGGGTAAATGTAAAGCAAAAAGCGATACCCTAAAGCATGATCCACCCAAATCGTCTGTTTATGATGCTTCTAAGCGAAAGCTGAAATATCCTTGCCTCATTTGTGAGGAATACCATTATACCAAGGATTTTCCCCGGGATACTAACATTAACTTCTTATTGAAAGGGAATCTGGCTATCTTGAAAGAACCTTTTTGATCTCAGCAGACATAGTTGGTATACCAACTGCAATCCCCTTCTTCCTCTGGTTCCCAAGCTTTCATGATGCAAGGTTCATCAACTATTTCAGTTGCTACTTGAATAAAGGACTATCAAACCCCGCAAAAGCAGATGGTTGAGAAAAAAGTCACTGATATACCTTCTACTTCTACTCCATCCATTTCTGGTATGCTCCATATTGAGCATCCTATCAATGAGTTCGTAATCGGACCACCTCCCAAAGGTGTACTTCAGAAATCATCTTATAATCTGAATGTTATAGCTTCACAACATTATAATATTATTGAAGATTTATCTCAAGAACCTTTGGTGATGTCTTCTTTGGAAGTTCTCCAAACATGTATGATGTAGTTGAAATCATTATTGTCTGCTATGTGCGTTATTGATCTTGCCGATTCAATTTTAATTATCTTTAATATTGAAAACCACGTTCCTCATCTTCCTCATCAAATTGATTTTCTGAATCAAGTTATCATTAAAAGAAAGACAATCCATCAGATTTTTATTGATGAAGGTGCTTCCTCTTGCATCATGTTTATTTCGTGACGGAAATCCATTGGCTATCCTCCTCTCAATCAGTCCCTGAACACTTTGGAGGTCTTTGATGGTAGAGGCTTCCGTCCATATCGTATTCTCACAAACATTCTGATCACGTTAGAAGGAAAGACCATTGAGCTAGAAGTGGAAGTTGTAGATGCAAGTCTCAACTACAACCTTCTTCTTGGGCAAAGTTGGACCCATGCTATGTTTTAAGTGGTTTCTTCTTTATTCTGGGTGCTTCATTTTCCTCATGAAGGAAAAATTTTCACCATCCACCAACTATCTTTTTTCTCTTCTGATACATCAAACGACAATGTCGCATATGTGGGAAATACTAAAATTCCTTATGAGAGTGTGGGGTTAGGTCTTTTCAATTATTCTTCTTTAATGGGTACTTTTACTTTCCCACCTCTGAATGTCACTTTGATCAACATGATCTCAATTTCTACAGATCCCTCGATTATTCCTACTCTAGATCAAATTGATTCATTTGGTGATTCTATGTTATTAAGTCCATTAGAGCAAGACTATCAAGAAATTGCCTTGGCTTCAATGACCTCTTCAAAAATTCATGTTGTTTTTGAGCCTAGATACTTATGTGTCATCTCCTTGGCTTGGTTCATGGGGTTCTCCAAATCCTTTGAATGAGACATTCCCTATTGACGAGAGTATCATTGAGGTTATATATCTGGATGAAACCCCTTCGAACAATACCCATCATAATTCTTCATTTCTTCCCAACCTCTGTGAGATGTCTTCGTGTCTTGATGTGTTTGTTTATCACTGCCCAAAACATCCACTTCAAACACATGTTTTGGTGCATGAAGTCCTGTTTGAGGGTAATATGGGAAACATTATTGCAACTATGCCTCTTGACATTTTCGTTAAACCTGGAATTGTCGAGAACATTCATATCGGGATGTCTTGTTCTCCCAATGAGATTAGTGTTTAAACTTAACTTTTCAAATAATTTCGAGATATGTTCACATGGTCATACGAGGAAATTTCTAGTATTGATCCAACAATAGTGGTGCATGAAATACCTACCTATCCTAGTGCAAATCCTATTTGCCAATGACTTTGTCTTGTGCATCCTTAGAAGGCTACTGCTATTAAGGCAGAAGTGGAAAATATTTTAAAGGTTGGTTTTATCTATCATATCCCATTTATATATTGGGTGTCTAACATTGTCACTGTTTCTAAAAAGAATGACATGATTCGTGGCTGTGTTGATTACCACAACATCAATCACGCATGTCCAAAATACAATTATCCCATTCTGTTTATCAATCAGATCATTGACGAGTGTGATGGGAATGATATTTTTTTGATTTATGGATGGTTTTTCTAGCTACAACCAGATCAACATCTCACCTACTGGTCAACATAAGGTGGCCTTTATCTATTCGTGGGGCACTTTTGTGTATAATAAGCTTCGTTTTAGTTTAAAGAATGTTGGTGCTACCTTCAAGAGAGCAATGTATTATGCATTTCATAATATTTGACACATTGTTCAACCTTACCTCGATGACTTACCAACTCATGCTGCTAAGCATCATGACCATCCGGGCCACTTAAGCTCCATTTTTCTGTGATTTCGACATTATAACATTTGTTTTAAACTGTACAAGTGCCTTTTTGTGTTGAATCTGGTCAACTCTTGGGTTTTTTTGTATCCCGTGAATGTATGTGAATCAATCCTTTAAAATTTTAGGTTATTATGAACTTACCCCCCGTACCTCTTTGCTTCAATTGCAATGCCTGCAAGGAAAGGCTAAATTTTTTCGTCGATTAGTTCCTAAATACATTGAACTCACCAAGGGTTTTACTCACTTTCTTAAGAAGGGGATTCCTTTCATTTGGGATGATGTTACCTAGAAATCCTTTGACGCTTTGGAAAGCATGCTTATTAGTGCTCCTTCACTACATCCCCCTTATTATTGACGTGATTATTTCCTATACTTGGCTGTAACTGATAGTACCATTGCTATGGTGTCGGTTTAGGATGATGACAATGGAAATGAACATGTTGTTTATTATTTAAGTTGAAATATCCTTGACACTGAATCTCGATACGCCCATGTCGAGAAGCTTGCCTTGGTAGTAGTCCATGTTGTCCAAAGATTTCGTCATTATATCCTTTTATGGAAAACCATGGTGATTTCTAATTGCAACCCCATGAACTATATATTGACTCATCCATTACTGTGGGGGAAATACTCCAAAAGGATTGTTATCCTGTAGGAGTTTGATTTGGATTTTACTGCCACCAAATAAAAGAAATCACTTGTTTTTCTTGAGTTGATATGTGCCCTTCCATATGAAAGCACTTCTACTGATTTTACTATGCAGATTCTTGATGAAACTTTGTTTCTCATTAGCACTCTTGACCCATGGTATGGAAATAGTATCGTTTATCTTCAAACCTAAACCTTTTGATCTGAGTTGTATTGATCCGACCAACGTTGCATCCAGCATCAGTCCCAACCCTATCAGATTCTTGGTGATACATTGTATCGAGTCCATGTAGACTCTATTCTTTGCAGATGTCTAACACTTGAAGAGGATGAACGAGTCTTGAATGACTGCCAGTATGGAGCCTATGGTGGTCATATGTTAGGCTACACCACTTCTCAAAAAATATTCCACGCCGGTTGTTTCTGTCATTCCATCTTTAAAGATTGTATTCTGGTTGTTCAGAAATGCCATGAATGTCAGATTTTTAACCGCAAGTAGTGTGCCCCACCAACATCCTTACACCCTTTAGTTACCATTATCCCATTCTCTAAATGAGGCATAGGCTTCATGACATGTAACCCTCACTCAGCCGGGGGGAATGACTATATTATCATCATCATTGACTACTTCACTAAATGGGCTGAGGTGATGCCCAAATACAATGTTGACGGTATCACTATTGCTCAGTACCTCTTTAACCATGTCATAGTGCGTTTTGGCATTCCACGATCCATTGTAGATGACCATGGATCAAATTTTCATAAGTACATGATGGGAGAGTTGACTGCTTAGTTGGGCCTTCGTCATGATAGCTCAACTCCTTACTATCCACAGGCCAATGGCCAAGTTGAAGCAATTAATAAATTTTTATTACTATGCTTAAACGCACCATTGGGAAGATAAAAAGGATTGGAATATGATGTTATTCCCATCTCTCTGGACCTACAAAACTTCCGTTGCGACGACCACTGGATTCACTCCATTCTAGCTAGTTTATGGTTTAGAGGCAACTCTCCTGATTGAATGTGAAATCCCTTTGCTCAAATTAGTTGTCAAACTTCTTCCTAATCCTCACCTGAAGAGGAGCGAATACTATACACTGAGAGGCTTGATGAGACCTGTTGAATTGATGGGTTTATAATTGAAGCCCAAAAGAAATGTGTCAAAGCTAATTTTGATCAAACCGTTTCTCCTCGCACTTTTTCTGAAGGCGACCTGGTCCTCCTTTATGATTAGGCTAATGATAAGTTAGGTGCTAGAAAGTTCGAACCTATGTGGCATGGGCCATATATCATCAAACGTGTTTTACAAAAAGGTTCCTATGAGCTAGTTGATTACAAAGGAAATGCATTGTCACAACCCTGAAATCAGTTGTATTTGAAAAATTATTATGCGTGAAATTCGTGTAATGAATTTTTGTACATTAGTGTGTGAATTCATTAGTGTGCACTTTTTTGTTTTTGGTGTGTTTGTTTACTTTGTAGACATGTGTTTTTCTGCTTACCTTGTGTTACACTTAGTTTGCAGATGTCATCAAGTCATTATCTCGGTTTTGCTGATGGTGCTTGTCGTAGCACATGGAATTTGTCTTCAGCATCTTGGGCACTCCTTTCCCTCATGGTGAGTTGATTGACTTACAAGCTATAACCCTCAGTCGAACAACTAAAAATATTGTTGAATACAGTGTAGTCATTGAACTACTATCAGAAGCAACTACTCTTGGCATTACAGATTTAGTTGTCAAGTTAGATTCACAAATCATTGTGTTATAGTTAAAAAATAACTATGTAGTAAGAAATCCACATATATTATGTATGTATCTATGTGTTCGATTACTAGAAAGAAATTTTTATTTTATCACATATCAACATACTCCACACAATTTGAATACATTAATAGATGCATTAGTAAACTATGTCCTTGATAGACATTTGCATAGTTTATAAAACCAATCACATCATCATGATACATGGACATTAGGAAAAAAAACATGCATATGTATATATATACCGTGTCTGTTAGAGTGTTTACATCAAAATCTCAAAATATAAAGTTTTCTAAGACACTTGGCTTTCAAAGCCTACAAAATGTGTAAAAGTAACTAGAAAGGCTATCATCCCACACGATGCTCATGGTAGCATGAAACTGCTCTGATCACTTGACCTAATAGCTAATGCAGTCTCGCTAATACCCCTATGGTGTGCCTCAACCCTCGCAGTGGCACCTCGTCTATGGAAACACACTATGGTATTCCCTGAGTAATCATGTCCAGGTTGTGCTCCATCTCTAGCAAGGGGTCTGCCCCTTCCTCACAGTTAGCACCTACTATCTAATGGGATACTCGCCTTGCTATTGGCAACATTCTAGGCAGTTTTTCCATTCCACCATCTGCACACTTATCACAAGTTACATCTGAGTTACACTTTTACAAAAAAATCATAAAACTTAAAAAAAATTAAAAAACAAGTTTTACGTGCATGAGTCCATTGTTCTCCTGGTGGTAGAGGTAGATATGGATCCCATCTGAAATCTGTGTCGGCCTAAGCATAATCGTCCACAACAAGTAGTTGGTGATGTATCCAGTGGAAAAAATATGGAGTAAAATGAATCTGTTGGCCCCCTACACCTGGGGAAATGAGATGACTCCACCGCACTAGCCTCAGATCCTAGGGGAGAGGATCTGGTACCTCTACAAACTAGTTCCAAAACAAGGGCACCCGCTCTAGGAAGAAAGTAACCAATATTGAACCAAAACCAAATTGTTTCAGGTTCCCTCATTTACCTTTGGTTAGACATCTCTTCATATTATCCATTAGCCCTCCAAACTAGTTGAAGATTGTGGGAGTCATACAATCGACTGCATACCGGAATTGTGATTGTGAAGCTTCATTGAGAGCTTGCATTCCAGATAGGCGAGCTATGGTGAAGAAGATAGTTCTCAAGGGAATATTAGTGACTATTGCTGTCTTCACTTTCTCATCCATGGTCATCTATAAACCTAGGCAATGTCTCCTAACTAGACTGCTAGTACTTTCACCTCCTGGGCGAGATCCAAAGAGTTAGACTCTCTCTCCCCTCCTAGAAAATCTCGTGATGAAATAAATATATGTTTCTTCCAACACTAGCTCCTGTTCTTTAATTATGAAGAGCTCTTGATCAATATCCCATAAGTTGATCAAATACAACAACAGCTCCATCTGAGCTCTCAATCCTATGGTCTTGAAGAACTTTTGCAACCCGCGATTTCCAAAAGCAATGACACATTCTGGATCCTGGGATGCGTGGTGGTATTCGGTCTCATGGCCTCTTTATTTCCATTCTAGAACCATGATCTCCTACAAAACAACATTAAACATAAATTAGAAACTTTTTCACGGATCAAAATCAAGATTTTTTTCTTTAAAGAGTGCTCTTCTTCAAAAACTCCCGCCTCGACGCCACAGCGCCTATTTTTATTAATAGATCAATGTCATCATGTGGGCCTTTAGGCTCAAGAGTGATCATCACGGGTCTGATGAAGAACCCATGATGATCACCAGCGCGATTTAAAAATAAAAATCCTCATACTCACAAGCAAAAACTACATTAAAAATCCTAAAAATAGAATGAAATGCAAGAGTACAGGCAAATCTCTTACCTATTGTAGATGATTTGACGAATGAGGAACCAGATCTCCCACAGTCGTCATTTGAAAATCGGGCGAAATAGGGAACAAATGCACTCTCAAAATTTACTTTGGTGAAATGATAAAACTATTTTTACTTACGAGCTATTTATAACTTTTGAGTTTGTTTTTGCAGATTTTATTAATATTATTATTATTTCTCGATGTGAGTGATGGGTGAATTTCCTTGTGCAGTTATAGGTACTTTCTGGAGAACATGTGATTATTATTAGCAGATTCAAACAAGTTTTTGTTATATCTCTTTTTCAGACTCGTTAAAAATAAATGAGAAACGAAACCACTTGGAGTCATCTTTAAGCCCTTTTCTGACTTTTAAAAACTAAAAATATCACCAAGTACTTGTCATTTCGAACTCGTTAAATTAAATGAATTGACATCATCTCAGTATACATTTACCCCTTTCTCGGTCTGAGATTGACTATTTATGAAAAAGGTACACCTTGGTCGACATGGTCAAGAGGTTCTCTCGAATATTATTTTCTACCTTTTTGGGTTCGAGGGACAAATTATGAAAAGGGGCATGATGGAGTTTTCTTTTTCGTCTCTTTTTCAAACTCTCTAGATATGAAAAATAAACTAAGTTGTTCTTACATTGGACTTGTTAAAATTTTACGTCAAAATACTTGTCACCATGACGAGATCGAGTTTCTCCTCCCTATGACTCATAAAAGTTATTGGGATGGATTCATTCGAAGAATGAAATTACATGACAAGCATATGCTATCCCCTTCAAGTGTGTGATAAAAATTATTCGGGTACTCACTAGAAATAGTGGGGGGAAATGTAAATGAAACATCATTTGTATAAGTAGGATGTCGCTCTTGAACATGACACTCTTCTTCTTTCATGTCAGGTTTAGGATATCCTCACTCAGTCACTTTTCCTCCCAAGTTTGGGTGATCCATTTTTTCCTCTCATTTGACTATTTCATTTTGTCATCATGACATTTAGTCCTATGTTGAGCCAAATTCTTCCACACTCTAGAGTCATGTCGCTTGTGTTCAAGAGAAGTCCTATATGCAACTATTTACCTATACATTTTTTGACCCATTGTCATAGTCTTGGGTGTTATTCATTTCATTCCACTTTATTCCTTGTTTCATGTCGATGATGGGGGACTCATAATTTCCCTCCTTCAATGGGTCTCTTCCTGTTGATTTCATCTCATTATTCAGGAAGATGACTTAGAAACTCCCTTTCAGTACCTTAGATCTTGCATGCCTTAATGGAAAGTTCTTCACATCCGACGATAGGTCTTCAGCATTGGCCTTCAATTGGATGATTCCATGAGTGTTCGACATCAGTTTCATTATCACATTCACAGATTTTATTATCATACCTTGAGATCCATTGTCATTATTGGTGGTTTCTCTCGTACTTGTTAACGGTCCTTATCATTGGCCTGTAATCAGGTGGTTTTCTAGCATGTTCGACTTCAAAACAGTCATTCACATGTTAGAATCCGTACTTTGATCGAGTCGTGATGGACCGTAAGACCTTGAGTCTTGTCTGATATGACTCAGGTTGCATGGAGCTATATGTTATTAATGATTATACACATGTTTTTGTTATATAGATGGCTATGACCATACCACGGGACTTTACATTTATGATGATCCTTTTATATCGAATGGCTGTGACCGTACCTTAGATTCAAATATGATCCTTCTCATTTGGATGGTTGCACCCATACCATGGATGCTTTCATATAATCCTTATCATCCGGATGGCTGTGTACATACCCTGTATTCATGTTTTGATACGAGATATGTATATGTATATGCATCCTTTAGTTTTAGGTCTCCTCACGTTGTTTGTCTTTGTCCTTGCAAAAGCTCATAAAGCATCTCAACCATCACTTCTCGGTCTACCTTCATGCTTTAGGGGGCATGTGTTACACAATATTTTTTCACACCTCCTACACTTACCTATGACATACGTTGAAGTGCCTAAAACATGACCGTCATGCAGTGTCCTCATTCATACATGTAGTTCAGATCCTTCCTAAGACTTTGATTGGAAAATGCCTTGATATTCCCCTGATATATATAACTATAAAACCATAATTTGAGAATCATCGCCCTTATGACACTAAAAAAAGTGATGATTGCTAGTTACACTATACTTGACCTGCTATGGCATCACTCTATTCACCTGTATCCCTGTGATGATCCAAAAAAGGAAATTTTCCCAAAGAGGATGAGAAGCTTCGTGATCTAGAAGCTTCCAGAGCAGTGAGCAGGAGGTTGTTTAGCATAAATGAGGTCTAATTCTCCCAACTTGGCCTCTTGGTATTATCCCCATGAGATACCTCCTTGAGATAATGGCCTAATCCTATCTTTGGAGAGATCCTAAATCCCTTTCCTAGCCTATATATTCATCCTCTCCCATTCCAAAATGGTTGGTCTATGTCGATTTTCACCCTTATGCTAATATTTTGCCTATATGCTACTCATTTGGCTTGGAGAAGGAGTGCTTGGAGAGATTATATTGGACTTGGATATTGATTTGAAGGAGAGCCTATCAACACCAAGGATTGGTTGTATGCTTCCCCTTATTTTCTATTAATATACAACTGATGGATCATTTTCCATTGATGTGTATGCTCATGTATCATCTATCTTAACATTCCTTGATTATTTAAGTAGGTTTCCCTTGAATATGTTGTTTGTATTTGCATGCCTTGTTGTGTCTTGATCTCTTGTGAAGGTGCATAAACATTGTGAGTAGTAGGAACGAGTCCACAATGCAAGTGATTCGAAATTTTCAACAAAGGATGACTTGATAGCATCAAAATGAGGTAGGCCATATTCTTCATCTCTCTATTCAATTGTAATGTAGGAAAGTGTCTGGTAGATTGTCACTTAGGTTTATAGACCCACTCATTGGGCTGGAGGGATCATCTCTATCCATAGAGAGTATTTACATACACAACAACTACGTACTGTGCAGTCTAGGTAGGTCAGGTGGAGCTAAGTTCCTTGGTTGAGTGTGAGACTAGTGAGACTGATGCGTATAGTAATAAGACTTAAACTATAATCTCACACTTATAATATTTGATGAAGAAAAACATAGATCATCCATGACACATGAACAACACATTTCCCTCTATGTGACCACTTTATGACCAGTTACGACAAGTGTGACACTTAATATACACTTTGCGATGACCATGACGACACATGTGCGATAGTGCTCAAAACTTTGTGAATGAGTGCGACCGGTCTTTACATGGTTAGGAAAACTCATACACACAAAGGTAGCCCCTTGAAACCATCAGAATAGGATTTTACATGATGTACGAAAACCAATATGCGAAAATATGACACTTTTCCTATGTTGTAAATGGAACCAAAACACTTAAAAAAAATACATGAAATGAGTTTCAATGTTTGCAACAATACATGACATTGAAGACATAATGATGTGGAAATTATACGTTGTCCTTCTTAATTCATGTACATGAGAGATGTGCTTTTTTTTTTCATATTTATCCTCCAGAAGGTTGTAAATCAAATGGAGTCTGTGGTCCTAATCATATTCTAGTGTTCCTTTGTCTTCTTACCTGATGATCATCCTTTGTCCTCAACTCCTTAGGTTTCATCTAACATGTGTTCCTTCTCCATCTCCTTATTTATCATATTTCCATATCATGGTAGATTTCATGTGTTTTCAATCCACTCATGTCAAGAAGACATCAATCTGATCAAACTCTATCTAAGATGTCGCATGATGATCCGCTGACTGAGCCAAAACTAGTGGGAGGCCAAGGGAAAGGCCGAGCGACTACGTAGTTTTACAATTCATGAAGTTAGGGGAAAATCTTGGGCTTTGAGACTACACAATTCATAATTTAGTCTAGGTTTAGTAAAAATATTGCACATCTTGAGAGCTCAGTGAGCTAGGCTAAGGCATTAGACACTAGTTCAATCAACGTCGCAATTTTGGAGTACAGAGGGGACTAGGTGATTGCACAGTTTTGGGAGTCAGGGATTGGGCTTGAGCACTGAGGTTATGGAATGTCCAGTTCTAGGAGGTATATATTTTTCATTATGGAGTGCCAAGAGACAATATTGCTACTTAATGTCTAAGACTATGCAATGCGTAGTTTAGGAGGGATGGATGAGGCTAGGTTGCTAGGAACGTTCCAAAATTTGGCTAAGTGCGGGATTAGTGAAACCAATGTGAACAGTGATAGAACTTGACTTTTATCACACACTTGGACACTTGGAAATACAACGTAGATCATCCAGAACGTATGAACACATACTTCCCTTAATGCGACAACCTTTGCGAAAACTTATAACAAGTGCGGCACTGAAGATAGACTTTGCGATAATGATGATGATGACACTTGTGAGACAGAGTGTGAATATTTGGAAATGAGTGGGAACAATGCCTACACAATAAGAAAAAATGATTATCACAAATATTTCCCCTTGAAATAAACCAAAGCTCCAATTTTCATGATAAGTGGCAATTCCCATGCGAAAATATGAAATTTGCTATATGAAGATAAAAATGTGAATGAAACTTGCGATACACGAATGACGGTGAGAAAAAAACATGCCAAAGAAATCATAACATGAAAATGACACTAGTTAAAGTGTAAGCAAGATAAATGAACAACTAAAAACATAAAAGTGACACTCACGAAAACTAAGGTGTGTGGGAGCGATAATTTGGAAAAATCACCGAAATAGAAGTACAAATGCAGCTATAATGTGAGAAACTATCATTTTCAGTGTGCATTAACTGTCAAATGAATTGGACATCATACATGAATATTCTTGATAGGAAAGTGTTATTCTTGTCTAAGCTTCCATAAATGAATGTGCTCATGCACATGTTATAGACTGAGCATCTGTGAGCAAGTGACTTCAACACTTCAAGTCCAAGAAGGGAGCTCAAAAAATCGGCTGAAAAAGAAGTGACTATGGAATGACCAATCATAAGATACACAGAAGGCTCCAAAATTCGAGTGTATGAAAAATTTTGGAGGGTGTTTGTCACAGTGACAACACTTGGCGACATACTGGTAGAACTCTAGCTTCTTTTCCTTGGTCAATTCTTTCATGCAGGGTCTAGTTCTTCAGGAATTATTGATTCATCATTGATCTTACCATATCTTCCCCACTTATCTTGTGCATAAAAATAGTCCCATTCATTCTGTTACGATGTTGAACACAAACATGGGATCATCAATCATAAAATATTTCAAATCAGGATAGGGTAATGAAGTTCACGAGCTTCATTTTTTTAGAGTATAATTTTACATCTCTAGTGTTGCTCTGCTTCTAGAAGGCCTAGGCAGTACCTCGACAGAGTCACTTTAGGAACAAAAACATTTCTCTTCTTCTAGTGAGCCTGGATAGTACCCCGACGAAGTTGCTTGCTTCACCTTTCTATGTAGGAAGCCTTTCTCTTCTTTTTCCTTTATTTATTCATTTAAAGATGATTGTGCATTAAAACTTATTTATTTATGGGTGAAAGAGGGATCCTGAATTATTGAGAGTAGCAAAGGTTGTCCCTTTAGAGAAGCATATATAAGACCTTGGATATTGGATTTCTCATTTAGATTTTCCCTTTGTCCTTCTCTACTTGATTGGATAAGCTTGAAAACATTTAAACATAAAAAACTGAGTTTAGGCATAAGCTTTCCAGAATAGACATGGATGTCATGGTTTGTCACAAGGCTCTCTTAATGCAAGGATCATATTTTCTATTGGAACATTGACCAAAATATGTAACCCAGACAAGGAATTAGGATAGAGAGTTAGCCAAATGATGTGGTATCACAAATCCCTTTTCTATTTTTCCACATTCCCTTATGACTCAATAGAGCATCTTCATGGAAGGTATTGTTAATGAAAAAAAGGAAAATACATGACACAACAAGAAATAAAAACCAAGCACAAGAAAAATAAGCTAAACCAAAGCATAATGCAAGAGAAATGTAAGAAACGACAAGAGAGACTAAAAATAATGAGCATTGGATGAGTGCAAGAAAGGGGAAAACTAAGATGCAGCTAATCCTATTCCTAACCTAACTGCTAATAGTTTGGGGTCAAGTATAATGAAATTTCCATTGTAGCCATTGTAATCGTTCCTTACCTAAAATCCCAAAGATACGATCGATTAAAATCGATATACAGTAGTGTGCAAGAGAAAAGATGAGAGATTGACTACCTTGCATAAAAAAAGGAAAGTCTTTCCTATTGGCAGAAAGATGCGTCACAACCACTACTTTCATCCAATTCATATTCTTGATTTTTCAATGGAAACCCTAATCAGAGAAACCTCAAAGACTTCTTGCGAATGCACCTTATTATGTGTCATCATGCTTAGGAAGCATGGGAAAATTATGAAACATGTTTATTACAATGGATATTTCCAAGTAAGATTACTCCAACCATTCAGTGATTGGATCATAAAATTCATGATGATCCTCTTGAAAACCCTGAAATATTTGAAAACATGGATTTTCAATTAGAGACACGGGATTATAATGAGAATATTATGAGGAAAAATAGATATGATCATATTAAACAGTCATCTTGAGACAGTGAGGACCTCACATAACCATTAGTGAAGGCTGACGTGCCTCAATCACTCGACAAAAATCTGAATATTAAGATGTTTAATGATGAAGATCGAAGGATGTAAGACAATTGCCATTGGACGTAATGGTGAAGAAATGATAAAATGAATGATAGTCATCGAAGAAAAAATAATGATTAGATGAGTTTATTAAAGAATCTGATTCCCAACTTGTAATTATCAAAGGTAAATCAATTGGAATAGTTTCAAAAATTATCTACATAGTCGAATCATCTTCCACGTGCGATGAGTGTAACAAACCATCTTCTTGTGTCTAGTTACACATTGTACTAGCATCATAATCATCAAGAGAAGCGAACTGGAATGCTAGTATAAAAAATACATGAAACTAGTTAGGGTAAAACAAGTGAAGAAGAATTTGATTCATCGAATAATCTATGCATTCACTCATTCTCAAGAGGACTTCAGGTGTGATGAAAAAAAGTATTAGCATCAAAATATTTGTAAGAAGGATGACGAGCTTATTGTTTTCAAAAGAGTGTGATAGGTATGACTACTTTGGCAAGAGATTAATATTTTTGATAATAAACTTTGTAATTCGATGATTCTATGAGAGATACACATTCCAGGCCCGATTTTGATACATGATACTTCCATGAAGATAAAACATTTTGAATCTGATCAGAAATCAAATCTTAAAAATTAGAGAGATCATACCCACAATGCCAAATATATTTCAAGAAAGAATTTACATCGATTGAAACCATGAAAAAAGAAGAGTTTTGAGAAGAAAATCATATCTGACTTAAGTCAAGGGTCTTACCAGAGCTTCAAGATCCTGACATAACCATCAACAAAAGTTAAAGTTCCCCGACTCCTTAGAAATTCTTGGAACTTTTCAAAATTATAAAATCGCATCCTGAAGATTGAATGAGATCATGCATGGTGTGAGGATAATTGCTTTTACTGATATTGATGAGATCACTATTAAATGGGTGGAAACCATCTCTGTCCCTAATTTGATTAAAAAAAAAATCAACTTAAACAACTAGATTACTCAAGCTAAAATATTCATATGATCTAAAATATGAAGATGTATGAAATCAGAAAATGTCATGAGAAATCTAGTTTGGAGAGTTGCCTTCATGCAAGAAAACATATGATGAGGGATGGAAAGAGTACTCAATGATTTTATTTTTTTTCATTTTCATCCTAGATAATCTCACCACCTCATTTCAATTGGGAATTTAACTCATCAAATGAAGAACTTGAAGAGCATGGAGTTTCTTTGTTGAAATTAAGGGGATCACAACCAGTAGAGCACAAGGGATTGTGAGATGAAGAGGAAGTTTGGCTAGATGAGATTCTAGATCTAATTTCATCATATCAACATGTTCTAGAAGATCTGAAAAATTAGATAATGTATCAAGGCATTGGTGATCACAATCATAATCATGGGAATGTTTTTTCCCAAGGCCATAGATTGATCGAAAGAGTTGATTGTATTTGATTCACTACCATGATTAGCAGATTGAAAATAATTGAAGAATGGAAGCTCATCATCTTAGCATGGTGGATCTTGAAAAAAATAAGAAATATTGAAAGAATATCCACCTTCCTTCTCCTCTACATGTGTAATGTGATTTCCTTGTACCCAATCATAATTTGAACTAATAACATCAAAATCAAGAGAGTATGAAAGACTGGTTGGTGGAGCAAATAGATTAGGCGGATGACAGTAAAAAGAGTCATGACATGTAGAAGATAGAGGATCACATAAACCTAGATCAGATTGGAGGCTAGAGTTATGAATGATAAAATCATGTGTTATGTAACCATATCACAAAAAGATAGATCAACGACTTAAAAAATATCCTCTTCGAGGGGGAAACCTCCTTTATATTATATAAATGAATAATTATTGTATGATACAAATGACAAGACCTCCTTTATATATACAAGAGTCTAAGGGGTCACAATATAATGAGAGCCTACATAACAATAATAATGTAAGGGAAAAAAATAACAATCGTCGAGTTCTATGGGGAACAATAATAACAATATGGGGACTACATGGGCACAAAAATAATAATAATGGGGCTACACTAACAATAACAATAAGGGGATACACTAGTAGTATAGTGATTTAACATGCCCCTATCCTTCAAAAAAGTGTTATCCTCAACGCTTGAGTAGTTCTAGATGCTTCTATATAAAATTCTCATACTCCCATGTGGAATCTTTAGTAGGTAAGTTCTTCCACTTGATGAGATACTCTGGAATTAATCGAATTCGTAGATGTCAGGTTCTTGTTTCTGTGACTTCTTTAGGTTCCATTATGATTTTTCCTTCCTCTTCAAGTTTTGGCAATATTGTTTGAACTGGGAGCTTATCACGTATAACCTTCCTTAAGCATGAAACATGGAAAACTAGATGCACTTAGGAAGATGTAGTAGGCTCCAATTTGTATGCCATAGTACCAATCTTTTCCAACACCTTGTAAGGACCATAATAATTTAGTGACAATTTATTATCCTTCTTCGCTTGCTTGATGAACATTTGTTTGTATGATTGTAGTCATAAAAATACCTAGTCACCTACATCAAAACTTGTTTTGCTGCGATGTTCATATGCCTATTGTTTCATTCAATTTTGTGCCAAAGTGAGGTTATCCTTTAAGAGTTGGAGAAATTTTTGTTGATACTTGATGCGATATTCCATTTTTTGAACCTTATAATTTTATCTTAAATATGATGTGATGGACGAAGGAAGATATGCATAAAGTGCCATAAACGGGGTCATTTTTGCTATAGTATGGAAGGAAGTGCTATACCACCATTCAACTAGAGGTAACCAATTGAGCCATTGTGTTTGTTTATTAGATACCAAAAAACCAATATATTCTTCTAAACATTTGTTCACTATCTTAGTTTGGCCATCATATTAAGGATGATAAGATGAGATATGAGCTAATTGAGTACCCAGACAAGAACATAATTCCGTCCAAAAATTTCGAATGAAAATGGGATCTCTATCTCTCACAATAATATGTGGGCTTCCATGTAGATTTTGAATTGTTTCCATAAATGCAGTAGCATCTGTACATGCTTTAAATGGATGAGATAATGCACAAAAGTGTTCATAATTGTAGGTCTAGAAACTATGACCATGATGACACTTTTCCTTCAGACTTGGGTAAACCTATGATAAAATCCATTGAAACCTCCCCCCAATTTTGACTTGGAATGCCTAAAGGTTGTAATATACTTGGGGTCTTAATTTTCTCAACTTTATTTTGTTGACAAACCAAACATTCCACCACAAGCTTTTGAATATCAGATTTAAGGCCCTCCCAAAAAAATTCCTTCTTGATCCTATGGTAAGTTTTTAAAAATCCTTAGGGCCCTCCTAAGAGAGAGGTGTGAAATTCCAAAATAATTTTTTGTTTCAGATGGGAATTCTTACAAATATATAAGACTTGATATTTTTTGTACCATAATGAATCATTTTTCCAGGTAAATGTATCAGATGTACTAGGATCTTGTTGAAACATTTGAATGAGTGTCCATACTTCTTCTTCATTCTTCCATTCATCCCTTGCTTCGGTTATCCAATCTGGTTGGATAATAGAAATGTCACAAAGAAATTCTTCCAAATCCTCATCCTTTATTGAGAGTGCATCTGTAACAAAATTTATCTTCCCTTTTTTGTATATGATTTAAAAGTCGTAACCCAACATCGTTGTGACCCATTTTTTCTACTTTTCTGAAGATAATCCTTGCTCCAAAAAGTATTTAGGACTATCAATATATGTTTTTACCTTGAAGCATCTTCCAATTAGGTAAGGTCGTCATTTCTTTAGTGCATGTAGTATTGACAACATTTCCTTCTCATAAATAGGTTTGTGTAAATACTTTCCTTCGATTGGATGCATTTCAAAAGAAATGGGTCTTCCTTATTGCATTAAAACAACACCAATTTCATTTGCTAAGGAATCACATTCCATAATAAAGGTTTTTTATGAAGTCTGGCATGGCTAAGACCGGTGCTTGGAACATTACTTCTTTAAGATGTTCAAAGGCCTTAATTTATTCTACAGTCTAATAAAATGCATCTTTCTTTAGTAATGTTGTTAGACGTGTTTCTATTATCACATAATTCTTAACAAACTTGCGATAACACCCTATCAACCCGAGAAGTCTTCCAATATGCTTTATGGTTGTGGGGATTTTCCATTCCTTAATGGATTTAATTTTGTTAGGGTCTACCTTAACATCCTCATGAGATACAATATGACCTAAATATTCCAATTCATGTACTCCAAAGAAACACTTGGAGGTTTTTTCATATAATTGTTTCTCCTCCAATAGTTTGAGCACCCTGTCAAAATGTTGAACATGATCCTTCTAAGACATCTTGTAGACTAGTATATCATAAAAAAATACTAACACAAATTTTCTAAGGATTTTTAAATGGAATTCATCAAACCTTGAAATGTAAAAGGTGCATTGGTAAGGCCAAAAGGAATGACAAAAAATTCATAATGACTCTCAAGAGTTCTAAATGTTGTTTTCATAATGTCTTCAGTCTTCATTCTAATTCGATGATATCTTGAACAAATATCCAACTTGGTGAAGTAAATTCCTCGATGTAATTCATCTAACAATTCATAAATGACACGAATGGGAAATTTATCTTTAATAGTGAGTTTGTTGAGCTCCCTATAATCTAGTAACATATGCCATGATCCATATTGACTATGCACCAATACTATTGGAGCAAAGAAAGAACTTTGACTTGGTTGAATTATACCATCCTCTAGCATTTCTGCAACCATACCTTTAATTTTACTCTTTTGGGCATAGGGATATTTGTAAGGCCTGATGTTTGGAGGAACACTTCCTGGAATAAAATGAATAGCATGATCACGATCACGAATTACTGGGAGGCCTTTAGGAGTATAAAATAATCTGGAATGATTGTCCAATACTTTTTGGAGAAATACATGATTTCGATGTTTGAACCTCTAGTGAGCATAATTGTGAAATTACGCCTCATTTTTCTTTCTTTAGAAGATTTTTCATGCCATTAGAGCGAATTATATTTCCTGTTTTCCCTTCGATACCCCTTAATTCAAATTCCTTTCCTTCCCAAAAAAATTTCAAGAAAAATTCTTGAAAATTAAAAGCTACCGTCCCCAAAGTTTGTAACCATTGGATTCCTAGTACAACATCAACACCACCCATTAGAATGGAAATCATTGGAATATTTAATACATATTCCCCCATGGGTAACTTGATATTATGGTAATTTCCAGGAAAATTTATATTTCCTCCATTTGCAACCATCACTTGACACTCTGGTGTCGGATATAGGAAGTAATTCAATTCCTTGGATATATTACAATGAATAAAATTATGGGTACTACCTGAATCAATCAACACTATTACCTTTTTCTTCTTAATATGTCCTTCTATCTTGAGAGTTTGAGGAGTGGTAATTCCTGCCAAGGCATTACAAGATATGGTCAAATTCATTTCTTCTTTCTATGGGGTTGGTTCTTTATGTATATTCTCCTCTTTTGATGTTTTTTGTTCCTTTTCTTCCTCCTCTTTACAATATGCATAAAATAATTTCTTCTTAGCACACTTATGACCTGTAGTGTATTTTCTATCACAAATGTAACACAACCCTTTTTATCCTTTTTCCACCAATTTTTTTGGTATCAACCTTGTAGGTTGTGGAAGGCTAGGAATAGTAACACTTCCATCTTTACACTAGTGAGTGGTAGACTTTCTTGTTGCCATAATTTTTCTTTCAAATTTTCTTTCCACCTTGAACGCCTTATCTAATGAATCACGTTCCCAAATATGAAGCTCATGTTGGCTGTTATCTTTTAAGTTCCCTATGAAGAAATCAATCCTATGATCCCCTGGAATATCATTTCGCCTAATATTCAATTTTTGGAAGTCCTCGATGTGCTCTGCCATTGACCCCTTTTGTTTGAGATTTATCAATTTTCTAAAGAAGGTGTTTCTCTTTCTATCCTCGTAAGGTGCTATCATTTCCTCCATAGAAATTGACCAAATGACAAGTAATTTATGAGAAAAAAGCCATTGATACCATACAAAATGATTGGGTTCTAAATATAAAGTTGCAATGCGTACCTTTTGTGTGTGTTGCACATTATGGAGATTCGAAATATTGCTCCATCTCTAGTATCCATGTTACCAGATCCTTGCCATCAAACTTCCTCATATCGATCTTTGGAATATGGTGGGTCTTCAATCCAAAGTTAGAGTCTATGGAATCAATATTAACATCCCTTTTGTTCTCATCATGAGTTCCATCTAATACATTTTCGCCATTAGGATGAATTTCTTGTAGCAGCTTTGTCAAACCATCCTTCAAACCTTCCATGTATGCTTTTAAACCATTATTCAATTCTTCCATGTTGCCTTTGATTTTTTCTTCTATACCGTCCATATTAGATTACATACCATTCTTCCAACCATCTAACTTAGCTTCCATTTCATTTTTCGTTACTCTTTGTGAGAGCGAAATTTGTTGCACTTGGTCTCATAATTTTGATATATCATGTTGCTCTTCTTCCTCTTGCATCATAGTACAAATTTCTAGTTGCTTACTAGGTGTTTCCATTTTATTGCTTTGAGTCATTTTGGAATTAAATAATGATATTTATGCTTTACTATGCTCCTTGAATCACTTCAAACTAATCTTTCAAACAAAACTTATGCTAATTTAAACAAAATACACACCTTTTTCTGGTGTGTAGGAGCTTGATATTGAATATGTTGTATCTCTGTAAATTTGGATCTCCAAGGTCTGAAATTTGGTCCTATGGTATCCCTCTGCATCTTCTTTCCAATGTCACAAGGCAGACAAAATTTGAATTCTTTAAGATAATGTTATGTCCAATCTCCCACAATGACCTGATTATGGACTAGTTTTGTAGAGCATTTTGTAACTTACTTTTACCCTAGTTGTTTTTCACTTTTCCTTTTTGTTGAAAAATGAAAAATAAAAAATATAGAAAAGAGAAGAAAAATAATAAAAAATAAAGAAAGAGAAATAAAAAATGAGAAAAAGAAATAAAGAAAAAATATCAAAAGAAAAATTAAAAAGGGATATATATATATATATATATATATATATATATATATATATATATATAAAGAATAAGATCCCAAAATTTGCGAGCAAGTCAAAATGGCTCATTGATTTATATTGTTGTTATTTTAGTAAGTCCTCTGTATTTTTCCAAAGGTTATATTTTATTCTACAAATAAATGTATGACTTGATGTTTTGTCGCTTTGTAATAAAGCGCGAGTAGAAACCAATGGATCGGATCATCCCCACCCAGATCAACGACGAAGGATGAGTTCACAACCCCCCGCAATTTCAGAGATTAAGGGGGGGGGGGGCATCTGAAAATCATATTTATGAAATCTGCCACTCATTACATGGTGCCGCCAGGTTGAGTTCGGGACGCACCTCTCCTAAACCACTAACTGCCCACCCCCATTTGAAACCCACTTTCCAATTTCTGCTTCCACTCTCACCTTTGCTCACACCTCGCCACTTTTCCCTCTCCTATTCACCCACCAAATAACCGTTGCATGATTTAATTTCTCCTGCCAAATGGTTATGTAAATGTTTTCTCATTAATATTTCGCACCAACATCTAAAATCATTAATGGGACATGCCCAAAAATGGTTACACTCTGCTAATATATTCAAATCCCGTATTTTAAAAAACATGCACTATTCCGCATAATTCATTTCACCATTTTAGCTCCTAGTAGCACCATTACGACCCTGAATTTTATAGCTATGTAGCAATCTTCATATGCTATTGATATTCATTTTCTTGGTAATTCACCACCCTAGCTTGTAATTTTTTGTTCATGATGTCTTCTCATAAAGGAAAATCAAAATTATTTCTAGAAAGCCCTATATTTCCCTCTGTAGTTAACCTATACGATCTCCCTCTGGTAGATACACAGTACAATATCTTAGAAACCCAATGGGGTTTCGATCTTTATGAACTCCAGAACTAGAAAAAATAGAAATTTCTAGATGTTAGTGATGAATTGAGAATTTGGCATTCTTTCCTACCACAATATTTTTCCCCCAAACTCATTTTATCCCATGATTTATCACCTTGTTCCATATTAGGTATCTTTCGAGTTAAAGGGTTGTAATTTCCCAAAACAATGAAGTTTTATTTTCCATTACACCTAAATTCATCTGTCAATCACGCCAAATCAATCTCCTGGCTCCTCTCCATCCTTTTTCCATTGATTCTCTAATGGATATTTATCCAAAATCACATTTCATCAACGAGCCCGTATCTTTGAGTCATTCTTTTGTGAGAATTCCAGTTGCCTAGAACTAATCTTCCCTACTTTACTTCAATTTTCCCATAGATTTCAAGGAATTTTATATCCATGGTCACCTGTCTACTAGGTTACCCTACTAATCAATGGGATGATGAAGTATTATTGGGAATTTTATTAGTGTTCTCTATGGGTAATAAGCCCTAATTTATTTCAGTTATAGTCAGTTCTTAGCAGATATTATTCATGATCAATTTCTAAAGTTTTCTACTAAAGGTGCTTTTAAACATCAATCAATTCTTGTTTATTTACTTTTATTTCATCAAGAAGATAGGTTTAAGATCCCGTTGTAGAATTTATAAGAAAAATAAAATCCTTTGTCATTAATTCACTGGACTTACTTGGTAAGGAAGAACATAGAAGAATATTCCTTCAATGATTATGTAAACCATTTTTTGCATGTCTTTATGTCTTCTCAACAATGATGTTATACCAAGGTTTTCATCTGAAATTAGAATAATTATGCACCTTACTAAGAATGACAAAATTGAAGAATGGTACCTTTATCATAATTATATAGAGATCATAATATATGGGTGTGAACTCCATCCCTACAGGTTACCAGTATTTGTGCCAATCAGGTTTTTTTCCTTAGAATACATCATGAAAATGATGAACATGGATTATTTACATTGTGTATCCATGAAGTGGAAAACACAATACAAGTTGAAGGCATAGATTGTCCCTTTCATTTTCAATACCAGAGCAACACCAAAGGAGGCAAGTATTTTATTAAAGCAGATGAAATTCAAGTTGTGTTTTGCCTGGTCCTATGATCCCTTAGTAATTATTTCAAACTTGAGAGTTAAAAAAAAAACATATCCTTATGTACATACAGTTAGGCCAAAGATAGAATGGTGTGCAAATCAAGAAGAATGGAAATAAAATACATTTTAGAAAGTTGAAGAATAGATTGTTAGTCAGACATATTCACAAACTCTAGTTCCTCAAGAAAAATAAACCAAAAGACCAAGAGAAAGTTTGGCTCCTATAGACTCACTAAAACTCAAGCTACAAGTATCACAGTTTTCAAAAGGTGAAAGAAGACAAATACTAATAAAGAGTCCTCAGAGGACAAGATTTCACAGGAGAAAGCCACAGTGGTGCTATAAGGTTTTCCCACCACATCTTTTCCACAGATTGAAGAAATCACAAATTCTCCTATGTCTTATGTTACTCATGATACAACACAAGAAATTGTTTTTTCTAGATACAAAGAAATTGAAAGGAAGAATGAAGCATTAAAGGCAACTACCTATTCAAAATTTTGGAAGAAGTCTTCCACTACACAACATAGACTTTTGTATGCACTTGATACTGAAAAGGGACAGTTTTAATTTCCTTTCTTGGAACCTAAAGTTCCAGTCCCTAAAAGTGTAGAAGAATACAAAACACCCATCTTTTTCTTTTAATACCAAATAAATTCATGCCATTGATCAAATTGACCAGCATAAGCAGGCTGGTGAAATGATATATTCCACATTAAAAAGTTCAGCTATGGTTACCCCTCAATTGCAAGCTTCCCTAAACAATATTCATACATGATTGAATATGGAGAGAATGTCATCTCTCGCTAAAGAAATCAAAGCTCTTGAATATCTGGTGATCAAACAAGGATATGATCCTAGCAATATCAAAGTAGCTGAAGATATGATAAAGAATAAGAATGTTGTCATTCAAGCATTGAGGAAGAAGCTTAAAATTTATACTACTGAACACCCATAAGCTAAGGAAATTGGTCAACTTGAAAAGGAAAATGAAAATATGTTCAAGTTGATAGTTGAACAAAATGTTCGAATTCAAAAAATGGAAGCTAACATGGAATCACTCCTAAAATAAAAAGTGCAGTAACTCGATATTTCAACTATCCTTCCTATAGCTACTAATTCTACCACAAGTACTTCAAGAGCAAGGAAATCTACAACAACAACCATCATAGTACAAAACAACTATTAAAGTCCATGGGAGATTTGTCTTTAAAGGATCAAGAAATTGAAAAACTCAAAGTGAAGCTCCAAAAGATCCAAGAGAAGAATATTAAATCTAATAATGCATATTTTCCTGAGATTCAAAAGAATTATAAATTAACTCAGCAATTCGAAGTTTATGAATATGAATCTTTAAGTGTACAAACTATTTCTTAGGCCAAAGAAAATACTTTGATAGACATTAACATATCGGTGACTGAGTTATGGCCTTAAATTGAAATTATTTTTGACCACAAAGATTTATTGCAGAGGTCACAAGTAGCAATAGATGAAATAAAGGATCTAGACTACAAACCAAGAGATGCCACCAGGATAATCAAAGTCCTAAACTCTTAGACAAAAGATGATATTGAAGAATTTGGCATTGAATACATAAATGAAGTTGTCTTAGAGGTGAGAAAGGTTCTAACCAAGACGAATTTGATGCTACAGCTTGAGAACAAGTGCCAAAGTTTGGAGGTTCAGATCAAGAAATTTCACAGGACGTTTTATGCTTTACATCACAAAGGACTTCCCATTTTGTGGGATAGAAGTGGCAAATTGATTCCACTTGAAGACTATCAACAAAGGTTACATCATATAATAGTGGACACGAACAAATTTGCCAAAATTAGAGGAATTATTATTGGGAAAGCCTTCATTGAAGTTTTAATTTATGATTTGTTATTCTAGTATGAAATTAAGCATTTGTTCCTAACAAGGCCCACTTTTGAAAAATGTATTAAAGACGATGAGTCATATAGAAATTTGTTAAATTTTTCTATCCCTGATGAAAATAGATGGGATAAATTGTGTGAGCTCATCGAATAGGAACAAACCATAGAATTTCAGGAGTAGACAACAAAATTTCAGTAGCAGACAACAAAATTTAAAGGAAAGTGAATAGAAAAGAATATTTATAGCTACAATCATCGACAACAACCATCAAAATCTATGTAGAGTGACCAAATTAGTCCAGTTATTCTATTTTTCAGTTGTATTTTTGTAATATCCCAACTATTTTCGATGATACTATATTTTGTAATAAATTTTATTCCAGTTTAGATAGGTTTGAAGTTGAACTCTATAAATATTTTGTAATTCAAAGAATAAAGGGTTTAACCCTTGTGATGAACTAGTGAACATGCATGTAACTTTCTGATCTATTTCTGAAGTTAATAGAAGGGTTCTGGATTCATTATGAGAAACTAGCGTATATCTGTGAGTTATTTTTGTTATTCAATTACATATTAATTTATTTTTCTATGCACATGTTCAAGGTAACATGCAAGTTTGGGTAAGAATAGATTGAATATCAATCTCCTGAAAGCTCCTTCAAAGTTATCATTATTTAAAGAGATTAATTAACTGAAACTGTTTGTCTTAGTTAATTCCTCTAAATTTTTAAATTGTTTCCTTCTCTCATATCTTGCACATGTACTATTTGGATATAGAAAAATTTTATATGCATATTCTGTATATAAGAAATTAGATGTTCAATCTGAATATTTAAGGAATTATATATCTTCTTAAATTATACTTTCCATATCATTTTTAAATCTTAAATTTTGTTAAGAATTAAGAATCAACCCTTCCGTTCTCTCATAAATACTTAGGATTTGCATATGTTTAAAAGTTTAAGCATTGGTCATCCATTCAAAATTAAAAATAGTTCTTTAGATGATTGGGCACAATCCCTTAGTCTAGGATTGTCTACAAGGACAACATCAGATTGGTGCCATTGTTGGGGAGCAAAAGTTGAAGCTTGTTTACCTGGGACAACAATTATACTTGCCTCTTAATGGTGAATAAGGTTCCATTAGGATAAAATACTTCATCTGACAACTCAATATATTAAATATGGCTTCACACAGGCATACCATATCAAATTCAGATCCAAAGCTTTTCTCTCCTTTATTAGATCTAGAGAGATTAGTTATAATTGCATCAATTAGACGTAGGTTAAAATCCTCTCTTGCTACTTTTTCCTCTATTCTATCTGAAGCACCCTCGCAATTTGACCCTTCATAGTCAACTTCAATATATGCCGAATTATCAAATCTTCCTCCAAAATTTTTAGAACTCCTTTCCAGAGTAGTAGATCTACGAACTGCACTTTTAGTCCATCAGCTTGAGGCTTTTGAACTTCCTTATTCCCATTTGGAACCTACAGACAATGAAGACGAAATTTATTTTTCTAAGTCTAAACCATTTGATTTTAAATCTTCTTTTGCATGTACTTATCCGTCCATTTATACTAAATCTCAAGAGGAACTTAGTATTTATACTAATCATATAGCTTTTGAGGATCGTTAAAAGGTTCTTCCTTAAATTTAGAAGTTAGTTATTAATCCTCAATTCTTCTAGAAATCAAAACCTTCATCACCTCCTTCTAGTAAATTTTATCGTAAAAAGACAACACCATCACAACATCAAATGACTAGCATTCAACCAATTGTAGCAGCATGTTATGCAACCTTAGTTATTCGACCTGTAGCCCAAATCAATGCTTTTCCTGATGGGTATTTAAAACATTTATCTAGATTTAATGGAGAGATATGGCCATTAGCTAAATATCACTTAGTTGCATTCCTAGAATTTTATGATAACATGAATATCGAACATAAAGATGTCTACACAACTCTTTGTTCAATCACCTGAAGGAAATGTTAGGTTATGGTTTAGACAACATCATGCTAATTCAATTAATTCATGGGTTGAACTAGTTAATATTTTCAAAAATTAGTAGGGAATTAAAAAGGATGATGTTTATTACTTAACAAAATTTGAAGACTTAAAAATAAACCTTGGTGAACATGTAGCTGATTTCATTAAGGAATTCAATAAACTCTATAACAAAATGCCTCCTAATTGAAAACCTTAAGTAACTACTACTAAGGTTAGGTTTTCCAAAGAATTTGAAGATGATTTTGTTGTAATGATTAGGGAGAGAAAATCAGAAACTTTAGCAAACATGCAAATTAATGCAATCGAATTTGAAGCTAATAGATTAACATTTTCTAAATTGAAAGCTAAGGAAGAAAAGGCTAAAAAGAGGATGAAAGCTAGAGAATAAGGTACCTCATCAAAAACTAAAGATGAAGATCATAAAATTGACGAAATAAATTCTCTACATAGAAATATCTCTAACAAAATATCTTGAATGAAAAAGTAGCCTAGATTAATCCAATAAGTTGCAAACACACCAAAAGTGCAATACATAAGACATTTTCAACCTCAAATTCTGCAAAGAGCAGACATTGGTTAGTAAATTCAACCTCCCCTAATGATTGATGATCAAGATCATGAAGAAACTGTTCATTCCAATACAAATGATAACAATTATTTTGAAGATACATCATCACAAAATGTTATTGCTCTAATCACTCAAGATCAACCTTTAATTCAAAATCAAGAAAATTCTGAAATTTGAAAGTATCAAGCTTTTTTCTGAATTCCTCATTGTTGAATTAAATAGAGCGTATGACCTTAGACCAAGAATAGGACCTAGTAGACCAGTAAAAAAGGTTACATTTGATGAACCTCAATTAAAATCAGTTGAAACACAAACACCATTAATTCAACCACAAAATCCATTACAAGAATAGAATATTGCTGGAAAATCTATTCCAATTGTTTTTAATGTTGAAAAAGACCTAGAGAGAGTTAAAATTCCAATCCCATTATATGAAATCTCCAAAAATATAGGTTATAAACATCAATTCCCTAAATGGATTCAATCCTTAACTGTTGATACAGAGGGGGATGTCATTAGTTTACACGATGAGAAACTTCAAGTTGTTTTCGGTCCTATTTTTGATATGATTGATGAAAGTGTACCTCCCTTTTATGTCACCTTCAAAATTCATGATTACCTTTTCTATAATTGAATGTTAGATTTTGGTGCTTCCCATAATCTAATGCCTAAAGTAATCATGGATCAAATTTAGTTATAGATCACTAGACCATATCATGATTTGCATACTTTTGATACTAAGAAAGTACCTTGCCTTGAAATAATTAAGGATTTAGTGGTAACACTTGCTTAGATCCATGTCAAGAGTATAGTCTTGGATATTGTTTTTATAGATATCCCCCCAAAATTTTGAGTGTTATTATCTAGATCTTGTTGCACCAAGTTAGGGGAAGTCTACAAATGGACATGTCTTATGCTACAAACCTAGTTTATGGAAGTGAACATTTAAGATTACAAAGAGAAGTAAGATTCATTAATACAGTTTGTAAACGAAATCAAGAAATTAATCATGCCATTTATGTTATTAACCAATATTTTGTTGGAAATAATACTTGCGGGGGGGTGAATCAATATTAGCAAGTCAATAATATTTCATTTCCATATTCTGATTCATATACGCTACTTTAGTTAATGAAACTTGTGTGTATACGCAACTGTATATAAGGCAACTAGCGTATATCTTGTAAACTTATAATTTAGTTCATTCTTCATAAGTTGATCTTTAATCTGTGCAGCAGAACCATATAAACAGTAACCAAGAGTAGTAGAAATAGAACAGACAGTCACACACATGAACACAAGATATAAGGTGGAAACCCAATGTGGGTGAAAGCCACCTGTTGCAATTATCTCTATCTTTATTTTAAAAGGAAACTTCTTTTTACAATATTTTGTACTGGTCTAGTCTTATACCAATACGTAGGTTTGTACTTGCAAAAGGCTACAACCTTCTCTTTTCTTCTAGGGACTATGTTTCATAAAATTTCAGACTGGATCCATCAATAACATCAATCAAACATCAAATATATCTGCATCAACCAATCTCATTTGTACCAACCAAAAACTAAATCAAACAATCACTTCTATGAATGTTGTAACTATAATATAGTAACAGTAACCAGAACCCAAGCCAGAACCCAGAACACTGGAACAACAATCAGAAGTAGCTAAAGCATATTTTATGAGGTGTACTCTACTTCAATGTGACGAACCTATGTCCATATGCACTTGTATCAAGGCAAACCTACGTATACGCACTTTTGAAATGTTGAACTAGCGTGTATACATGCCTTTGCTATAGTGAACCTACATACAGATCTGTAAATGATGATTTTAACCTTTACAATTATTCAGACATCAGTTATACCCAGATCATCATATTTACAGATTATGACATGCGCCAATTATTCATATAAAATATCAAAACCACAAAAAGATACTTCTCTTCAAGCCTTAAGATCTTGACCCATCAATAGAACTTATCCTTCATTAAGCTCTCAGGTTCATCCTTGATTCAGATCGAGCTGTGCACCACAACCCAATCACCTGTATACTAGATCTTGCTCTTCATTAGATATTCAATTCATGAGTGACTTTGTCTAATGATCTTCTCCTCCTTTTACAGTCTTAGACCTTGCTCAATACCATGGTCCAAAACCACGTAGAGTCAATACCTTGGACCAAATACCTGGGGTCAACACTTCAGATAAGATACCTTGGACCAATACCATGGATCACAATACCATGGTCCAAATACCACGGACCAAAACCAAGTTTTCCAATGTGTACGTGCCTTTCCTTTCATGAAAGTGCGTGTGTACACTCATACATGCATTTTGGTCCGCGAACCCGCATGTACCTGCATGTACACGCAGCTTGGTCAATGGGAACCTGTATATACCTTTCTTTCTTCATTTTGTGAGCCTGAACTGTGATCTCTCATCTGTGAGAGTTGCCATTAAGGACAACACTTGTGTCATAGAGTTGCCATCAAGGACAACACCCATGTCATAGCGCCAAATATGTGTCATAATGCCAACAATCTCCCCCTTTGGACTTGATGGCAACCCCAAGTCACTCTCCCCCTTTGTCATCAAGGACAAAGAGTTATCCTCCCCCTAAGTACATGTTGAATTCTCTGATATGCTGAAGTGTGATGTCCATGCTCCCCCTGACTGTAAGTAAGGTCTACAAAAATATGTTCTATAAGAAGAACATGACTCCATACATCATAAATGACCTTCCTATCACCAAAGACTCATACATACATCCATCTCCCAACCAAGTGGGGATATACCAAGATTGATTCATCCACCCAACCAGGTGGGGATATACCAAATGTTTATACATGAAAGAACAAGAACATTTTATCATCCATCCCATGCATAGTGGGGAAACAAAATAGGTCATTACATGACCTTGATAATAAAATATATACAAGACATAGAGACCAAATATCTAAAAGAAGACCATGATAGTCATCAGCAACTATCATCAGCAACATCTGTTAATCACTATCTAGACCAACAACCATGATCTCCCCCTAAACCTATTTCACTTGAAACAAAACAATTGTGAATTTGTACCAAGATATTCTAAAATAATGCCAACAATGCATTATTATAGGTATATGCTCCCCTTGAACCTATGCCATATGATCACTGTCAGACCATATTAGACCCTTTTCATCATGAGACTGGCCCACTATTTTTCTTTAAACCATCATATACACCACTGTATCCACAACAACCAGAATATGTACGCGGATATGCTTCATGAAACTCATGTACAACCACTTTTCTCTGAAACAGATAAGTTTCAATAGCAAGATGATGCATCAACTACTCCCATCTTCTATCTGAGATATTCAAATGCCCCTCTGGGCAGTGGTTTGGTGAATATATCAATAACTTATTCTTTGGAGGGAACATACTCCAATTTGACCTTTTGTTCAAGCACTTGTTCACGGAGAAAAATATATTTGATAGGTATGTGCTTGGTCTTGGAATGCATGACTGGATTCTTTGAAATATTGATTGCACTTTTATTATCACATAGAATGGAGATGGGTGGAGTACATGTGATTTGAATGTCTTGCAATGTTTGCATCATCCAAAGGAGTTGTGTGCAACAAGATGCAACAGCCAAATATTCTGCTTCAGCTGTAGATAATGCAATTGAACTTTATTTCTTGTTGAACCAAGATACTAATCTGGAACCCATATAAAATGCACCACTGCTAGTGCTTTTTCTATCATCCATGCTTCCTGCCAAATCTGCATCTGTATATGCATGAAGTGTAAGATCTGTATCCCTAGGATACCATAAACCAAAGTTTTGTGTTCCTTGAAGATATTTGAAAATCCTTTTGACTGGCTGAAGGTGTGATTCCTTTGGATTTGATTGGAATCTTCAAACTATTCCCACTACATGCATGATGTATGGTCAGGTACTTGTTAGATAAAGCAGACTACGAATCATGGATCTGTAGGTTGGTTGATGTACTGCTGCTAATTCATCATTTGAACTGAGACTGAATCCTATTACCATAGGTGTACATACTGGTTTATAATCTTCCATGCCATATTTTTTCAAGATTTACTTGAGATACTTGGTTTGTGATAGAAAAATACCATCTCTATTTTGTTGAACTTGTAAACCAAGAAAGTATGAGAGTTCACCAAACAGGGACATTTCAAATTCTTTCTGCATTACTAAAGAAAAGTTTTGACTATGGCTTCTTCATTGCTACCAAAAATGATATCATCAACATACACAACAAGTATTATCAATTTATCATTTTCAATCTTTGTATATAGATTGATATCAGTTGATCCTTTTGAAAAACCTTGTTTATGGAGGTATTTGTCAAGACGATAGTACCAGGTCCTTGGAGCTTGTTTTAGACCATAGAGAGCCTTTCAGAGTCTGCATACAAGTTTTGGATCATTTCCGGGGATGAATCCATCTGGTTGCTCAATATATACTTCTTCCTCTAAGTCTCCATTAAGAAAGGAAGATTTTACATCCATTTGGTATACTTTGAAGTTTTGAAAGCTAGAAAGAGCAAGGAACATTCTTATGGCTTCAAGTACAGCAACAAGTGCAAAAGTTTCTTCAAAATCTATACCTTCTTGTTGAGAATATCCTTTATAAACAAGTCTAGCCTTGTTTCTAATAACTTCTCCATTTTCATTCAGCTTGCTTTTGAATATCCATTTGGTTCCTATGATATTCTTATCATGAGGTCTAGGAACTACTTCCCAAGTATTGTTATTTTCAATTTGCTCAAGATCTTCATTCATGGCCTTGACCCAACATTCATCTTTGCATGCTTCATGTACATTTTGAGGTTCGATGGTGGAAAGTAATGCTAGATAGCTTGAAGCTTCTGTAATAGTTCTTCTTGTTTTCACACCTGCCTCTTTCTATCCCAAAATTTGAGTCTCTGGATGATTTTTCTACACATACCTGGATGGAGTCTTTTCTTCTACCATTACCTATTCTTCTAGTGCTTCATTGTTTCTTCTTTAGAATTTGATGTGAAAGGATAATCCTCATCTTCTTCATAATCTTTGGTTTTTACCTGCTTTGGATTTTTGCATGCTTCATCAACCACAAAATCAATACTTTCAACAATTTTTCCAAATATTTTATTATAACACTTATATCCTTTACTTCGGGAAGAGTAACCAAGGAGAATGCCCTCATCTACTCTAGGTTCAAACTTGCCAAGGCTTTCATAAGTCCTTTAGATGTAACATTTGCTTCCAAAAACTTTGAAGTATTTTACAGTAGGAGTCTTACCATACCAAGGTTCATGTGGAGTTTGAGTGCTGTTTACCCAAACATTTGTTTTGTTGAGAATAGTAACGGCAGCAAATGCAGCTTCACCCTAGAAGGTTGAAGGAGTTCCAGAGTCATCTAGCATGGCATGAGCCATTTGTTGAATAGTTTTGTTCATTCTTTCTACGACTCCATTTTGCTGAGGAGTCCTTGTAGTAGAGAATTCCCTTTTTATTCCATGTTCTTCACAAAAGTCGAAGAATTCATCTGAGGTAAATTCCCCTCCTCGATCAAACCTGAGGCATTTGATTTTATGATCTAATTCATTTTGAACCAATGCTTTGAAGGATTTGAACTTTTCAAATGCTTCATCTTTATGCTTTAGAAGTCCTATCCAACACATTCTGGAAAAGTCGTCAATGAATAATATAAAGTATTGTTCTCTACGAGGTGACCTTTTCCTTGATGGACCACATAAATCTGTATGAACAAGTTGAAGAGGCTTACTAGCTGATCCTTACTTCTCAAGGAAATGAGCTCTGGTTTTCTTACCAAATTGACATGATTTGCATATTGTATTTTCTGGAATGCTGATATCTGGAAGATCATGAACAACCTTGTATCTACATGCATTTCTTATTTGAGAGAAGCTTAGATGCCCCAATCTTCTTTGCCATAGACAATGTTCATCATTTTTGCTTAGGTAGCACTATTATTGTCCTCCCTTGAGTATGTATAGGTTATTTGGAGTTCTTATACCTTTGATCATTGTTTCTCCTATATCAAGCTCACGAACAACACATCCATTTGATCAAAATACTACCTCATTTCCTTGATCACACATTTGACTGACACTCAATAGATTATGCTTTAGATCATCAACATACATAACATTCCCAACTTTAACCTTTTATTTTAAGAGAACAGAACCTTTACCTTTTATGACTGCAAGAGTGTCATTTCCAAATGAGACCTTCTTTTCCTTTTCTAAGGCATTATATGACTGAAGTTTTTCTTTATCACATGTCATGTGTTTCGAGCATCCACTATTGATGTACAACTGATTTTCTTATCCTTCTACATACAAGGCTATACCACATCTTTCTGTTTGCGGTTCTTTCTTTCTCCATGTTTTGGGACCTAATGAAGTTTGCTCCTTCTGAGATGTTTGCTAAAATTTACTCCTGCATTCAGAATCTTCATGATCGAATTTGTTACAGATAGAGCATTCTATTTCATTTTCAAGAGAAAAAAAGTTATTGTAGGTCCTTTTCATGATCCCAGTGACATTCCTTTGATTTCATGCTTCTCTATTCATGATGGTCTTGTAAGCAACACATTGAGAAGCTTTGTGTCCAAAGTTATGACATGAAAAACATTGGCCATTAAAGAAATTCCTGCGATTATCGAACCTACTGACCTGGTGATTGTAGTTTCCATTAACATTCATTCTTGAAGAAAATTCAGTATGATTTTCCTGAGGTTGGTGGTAGCTTTTGTTCATCCTTGAAGTAGATTGAACCCGATTTACCTGGTGATCGGCGTTATGCCTTTGCTGACGATTGTCAAAATGGTCACTTCTCCTTGCTGCATCAAGATATCTTTTCGAGGTTAATGGATTTTATGATTGAGATGTTTCTTTAGTATATCCAAAACCTGTCTTTATCAGAGGAGAACGCTACACTTTGATAATTTCATCTAAAGTTTATGATCCTTTAGCAAATCTGAGATTGAGAGCTTTTGTTTTCTCAATATCTTTTCTTAGACCCACAATTTCACATTCTATTTTTTCATTGTGTTTTTCCCTTTCAACAAGTTGGAATGTCATACTATCTATAATCATATTCTTTTCTTCTAAACAAATTTTAAGTTTAGAAATTTCTTTGTAAATACCATCTTCATCTAAAGCATCCAAGAAATCATCGTCTTCAAAATCCATCAGAAGCCTATAGTCATTACCATGTTCATCTTCATCACTATTAGATAAACCATTGCTATCTTCATGTGTATAATAGCTCTTCTTACTTACATTCTATTTTCTATTGCATTTTGTTGATTCCTTACCTTTATCAAGCTTATCTTTATGAGGACATTTGGCCACATAATGACGAACTCTTCCACAAGAAAAGCATTTGAAAGGTAGCTTACCTCTGAATCTTCCAGAACCCTGTTGAAGGTTCTTGACAAAGTTTACTTCTTCCTCTCCTTCTGAAATATGTCCTAATTCATTGAGTTCTTCTCTTCCTGAAGCTTTGAATGCGGCTTCTCTCACATTTGATGGAACCCTTTTCTCATTTCAAAAGTAGTTAGGATTCCATGCAATTGTGTCATAGTAATACTTTGAAGATTCTACTTTTCCTCTATGGCAGAAACTTTTGATTCAAACTTGGAAGAAAAGGATATTAAAACATTTTCAACTACAGTAACTTCTTTTATCTCTTCACCCATGTTTTTCATGCGATTAACAATCTCATCTATACGTAAGAAGTAATTAGCTATACTTTCATCATTGTGCATTTTGAGAGTTTCCTATTGAATTCTGAGAGATTGTAGTTTTTCATGTTTTACCTAATCGTCTCCTTCATAGCTTAGAAAGATCTTATCCCATATTCCTTTGGTGGTTTTGAGCTGCATAACCTTGAAAAATTGTGATTGTGATATACTCCCCAATAATGTATTGACAGCCTTGGTATTTGTTTCATACTGATTTTTACCTGCCATATCTGTAGGAATTGTGTTATATCCTTTCCATGACTAGGGGGTTAAAGGGGGGGTCACAGGGGGTTTGAGGTGTACTCGTAACCCAAATTTATGGGGTCTGGGGCAGCGCCCCAGAAAATTTTGGTTTTGGAACCTATGTTAAGTTGGGTGGACCCACCTATGGTTTTGTGCATTATTTTTGCACATGTTTTTTGGACGCGATGGTTTTCGGTCCATGGTATTGGACGCGATGGTTTCGATACATGGTATTGGATGCTACGACATGTATAAATATGTAATATAACATTGAAAGGAACATAATGAAAAATCAAGCTGGTAGTCTCAGTTTTGGGATCCAGGGGAAAATCTCTGTGTATATGCGTTTTATGTGTTATTCTCTCGCATTATTTATTTTTTGTGTTTTATAATCCGTATGAAGTTAATTTTTGTATGGTGTTAAAACCTACATTTGGTATTGGTGCTTTTTTGGCTTCAAGGTGACGCCTTTGTTGCAGAGGGGTTTCGCTCGGGCCTCTAGTAGACGTTGTTCAGTGGGAGATCTGCGAGATCGATTCTAGTGGTGAAAGAGGATGGCGAGAAGTGGAAAGATAGAGATCGAGAAATTTAATGGTCAGAGTTTTGAGTTGTGGAAACTCAAGATGGAGGATCTATTGGTGGATAAAGATCAGTGGATCATAGTAGATCCATGTACTAAACCAACGGGAGTGTCCGATGAAGAATGGAAGAAGTTGGATTGGAAGGAAAAGAGAACAATACGATTGTGCATCTCAAATGCAGTATTGCTGAATGTATCAGGGGAATCTACGGCGAAGGCTTTGTGGGACAAGTTAGGGACTTTGTACCAATCTAAGTCTCTGGTGAATAAACTGTTCCTGCGGAAAAACCTATATAACCCGAGGATGAAATATGGAGACTTGATCACAGAGCATCTGAATGCATTTAATACTATGGTAAGTCAGTTAGCATCTGTTGATATTAAAATTTCAGATGAAGATAAGTGCATCAGTTTGTTGTGTTCTCTACTAGATTCGTGGGATAGTCTGGTTATTGCAATAGGTAACAATGCAATTGCCTTGTAGTTTGATGAAATAATTTCAGCTTTGCTGACGAAGGAGATGAGATGGAAAAATATGGAGATCCAGAATGGTAATTCCTTGTTTGTACAAGGATGGTCCTAGAATAGAAACAAAAATAAGTCATTGAGTGGGAGATCTAAATCTCTAGCAAAACCTGTAAAGGTGGTATGCTGGAAATGCGGAAAGGAAGGCCACTTCAAAAGGGACTGTAAATCTAAAGCTCTTGACAAAGGAAATGGATCTGATGAGGTTCCTTCTACAGAGGAAAAAACCACCTCAGATGAAGGTGGGGATGTATACCTGGCTTCTTCAAGTACACATGTAGATCATGAGGCATGGTTGATTGACTCAGGTGCATCCTTTCACTTCACTCCCCATAGAGAGTGGTTCTGTGAGTATGATAAATATGATGGTGGTGATGTCTTCTTGGGGAGTGATAGGAAGGCTAGAATCGTTGGTCGTTGAAAAGTAAAATTGAAGTTGCAAGGTGGAAGGGTTAGAATGCTTCCAGGTGTTATACATATTCCTACATTAGCGAGAAATCTGATTTCTATAAGCAAGCTAGATGATGCAGGTGTAAAAACAGTGTTCGAGAAGGATACCTGCAAAATGGTTCAGGGAGAACTGGTATTGATGTGGGGAGTTTGGATTGGAACTCTCTAGAAGCTGCAAGGTAGCATTGTTATTGATGGGTGCAATAGTTCTATGGTTCCTGAAAGTGGAGCAGAAAATCTAATGGTCTCTGGAGAGAAGACCATGTTGTGGCATCAAAGGCTTGGACATGTTGGAGAGAAGGGCCTTTGAATACTTCATGGTAAAGGTATGGTAGAAGGTATGATTAATAGCTCTTTGGATTTTGATTTCTGTGAAAATTGTGTATATGGGAAGCAGAATCGGGTGAGTTTCCCTCTGGTGGTAAGAGGGAAAAACAGATATTAGAGCTTGTGCACAGTGATGTGTTTGGACCTGTGAAGGTTCCATCACTAGGTAAGTCTATGTACTATGTATCATTTATAGGTGACTTCTCAAGGAATACATGGATGTACTTCCTTAAGAAGAAATCTGAAGTCTTTGACAAGTTTAAAGAATTTAAGGCTTTGGTGGAAAACCAGACAGAGAAGAAGATAAAGGTGCTGAGGACAGATAATGGTGGAGAGTTTTGTAACAAGGAATTTGAAGAATTCTGTAAGAAGTGTGGTATATCATGGCAAAAGACTACGCCACATACACCTCAGCAAAATGGAGTTGCAGAAAGAATGAACAAGACGTTGATGGAAAGGGCAAGAAGCATGCTCAGTGGTGCTGGGTTAGGATAGGAATTCTAGGTAGAGGTGATGGATACTGCACGTTACCTGGTCATCAGGTCACCTTCATCAACGTTGGAGGATAAGACTGCACAAGAGGTATGGACTGGTAAGAAACCCTCTCTTTCACATCTAAGGGTATTTGGATGTGATGCATATGTACATGTTCCAAAGGAGAAAAGAACCAAGTTGGATAGTAAATTTGAAAAGTGCATCTTTATTGGGTATAAGGATGGTTTAAATGGTTATAAGATTTGGAAACCAGTAACAAGGAAGGTTGTGTAAAGCTGAGATGTGGTGTTTAGAGAGGTGAAAGATATTATTAAACATGAAGTCCAACCAAAGGAACCTGAGAAGATAGAGTTTGAGTTAAAGGAGGAAGAATAAGACTCTACAGTAGAGGAGGAATCAAAAGATGAAGAGCCACAAACTCTGGCTATGAGAAGATCAGTTCGAGAAAGAAGGCAGCCAAAAAGGTATAGTCCATCTACTTTTTGTTCAAATTTTTCTTTATCTATTACTAATGATGATCCCATAACTGTGAAGGAAGTAGTGGATTCAGAGGATGGAAAACTCTGGAAAGAGGCCATGGTTGATGAAATGACATCTTTGCACAAAAATGAGGCTTGGGATCTTGTGGAGTTTCCGGTTGGAAGGAAACCCATTGGTAGCAAATGGGTGTTCAAAAAGAAAACAAATGCAGAAGGAAAAGTGGAGAAATACAAAGCTCGGTTGGTAGCAAAAGGTTATTCCCAAGTGCTGGGAATTGATTTTGGTGATATTTTTTCTCCTGTTGCCAAGGTAAATTCTATTAGATTACTTTTATCTATTGCTGTTGCTTTTGATTTTGAGGTAGAATAGATGGATGTAAAGACAACATTTCTTCACGGGGATCTGGAAGAGGAAATCTACATGAAGCAACTTGAAGGCTTTGTGGTGAAGGGTAAGAAAGAACTGGTATGCAAGTTAAAGAAGTCTTTGTATGGGTTAAAACAATCACCAAGGATGTGGTATCAGAAATTTGATACATTTATACGAGGACTTGGCGTCACCAGAAGCAAAGCAGATCATTATGTGTATTTTAAATTAATTGGTGACCGTGTTATTTATCTGGTCTTGTATGTGGATGATATGTTGCTGGTTGGAAATGGCAAAGAAATTATCCAGGATTTGAAGACCCAATTGTCCTCCAAATTCGACATGAAAGATCTTGGTGCTGCAAACTACATTTTGGGCATGGAAATTAAAAGAGATCTAGCAAAGAGGAAGCTATGGTTAAACTAGAGGAAGTATGTCGAGACAATACTGCAGAGGTTTAATGTAGGATAGTAAACCTGTGAAGGTTCCTATTCCTATAGGTGTGACGTTATCTGCTGAACAATGTCCCAAGACACAAGAAGAGGAAGAGGACATGTCCCGTGTTCCATATGCCAGTGCAGTCAGTAACCTGATGTATGCAATGGTCTGTACTAGACCAGACATTGTACATACAGTTGGAATATTGAGTAGGTTTATGTTAAAACCAGGAAAGGAGCATTAGACAACATTGAAGTGGGTTTTCAGGTATTTGCATGGCACTAGTGATTATGGTTTGTGCTACCAAGGAAGACCAGGATTGCACAGAGTTTTGGATATTCGTGGCTTTGTTGATGCAGACTGGGCTGGAGATATAGATCAGAGAAGATCTACAAGTGGGTATGTGTTTAACCTATTTGGAGGTTCAGTTAGTTGGATGAGTAAGAAAAAATCTGTAGTGGCACTATCAACTATAGAGGCAGAATATATGGTATTCACTCATGCAAGCAAGGAAGCAGTTTGGTTGCAGAGATTGTGTTCAAGTATGGGGTTAGTACAGGAATCTATAAGGATAGACTGTGACAGCCAAAGTGTAACTTTCTTGGCAAAAAACCCTGCATATCATTCAAAGACAAAGCGCATTGATGTTCAGTATCACTTTGTGAGGGATATGATAGAAGACAAAAAGGTGTTTCTGGTAAAGGTGGACACTTTGAAGAATACTGCAAATGCATTGAAAAAATTTGTGAGCTCTGAGAAGTTCTCTTGGTGTAGAGAGACAATGGGCATTTCAGGGCTTGAAAAAAGACTAAGCTCTCTTTTGGCCCCCTTGTGGAAAGAAAACAACAAGTGGGAGAATGTTGGGTTGTGTTATATTCTTTCCACGACTAGCCCACATAGTTAACTAGGGGGTTAGAGGGGGGGTCATAGGGGGTTTGAGGTGTACGCATAACCCCACTTTATGGGGTCCGGGGTAGCGCCCTAGAAAATTTTGGTTTTGGAACCTCTGTTAGGTTGGGCGGACCCACCTATGGTTTTGTGCATGATTTTCGCATATGTTTTTTGGACGCGATGGTTTTCAGTCAATGGTATTGGATGCGATGGTTTTCAGTCCATGGTATTGGACGCGATGGTTTTCGGTCCATGGTATTGGATGCTTCGGCATGTATAAATATGTATTATAACATCGAAAGGAACATAATGAAAAATCAAGCTGGTAGTCTCGGTTTTGGGATCCAGGGGAAAATCTCTGTGTATATATGTTTTATGTGTTATTCTCTCACATTATTTATTTTCTATGTTTTAGAATTCGTATGCAGGTAATTTCTGTATGGGGTTAAAACCTACAAATTGAAGATGGAAATGTGTATCCTCCTTCCACAATTTCCCAAACATATATTCCAAGAGATTGAAGATAGGTTGTGGTTCTTACCTTCCAATAGATGAAGTTTCTCCCATCAAAGATTGGTGGTATAATGGATCCCTCTCTTTCATAGGTACTCATGATGATAGATCTTCCTTCAAGCGATCAAGCTTCTTCTGAAGGACTGCCTATAAAACCAATTGTTGGAAATAATACTGGGAGTTGGGGTGGGGGAGGTGAATCGGTATTAGCAAGTCAATAATATTTCATTTCCATATTCTTATTCATATACGCTACTTCAGTTAATGAAACTTGAGTGTATACACAATTGTATATAAGGCAACTAGCGTATATCTTGTAAACTTATAATTTAGTTAATTCTTCATAAGTTGATCTTTAATCTGTGCATCAAAACCATATAAACAGTAACTAGGAACAGTAAAAACAGAATAGACAGTCACACACATGAACACAAGATATAAGGTGGAAACCCAATGTGGGTGAAAACCACCTGCTGAAATCGTCTCTATCTTTCTTTTAATAGGAAACTTCCTTTTACAATATTTTGTACTAGTGCAGTCTTATACCAGTACGCAGGCTTCTACCTACAGAAGGCTACAACCTTCTCTCATTCTGCAGCTTCTCCTGGAAGGGAGCTACAACCCCCTAGCTCTTGTACTAGTTGATGTACTAGTACGTAGGTGCTGACCTACAGAGGGCTACAACCTTCTCTTTTCTTCCAAGGACCACGTTTCATAAATTTTCAGATTGGATCCATCAATAACATCAATCAAACATCAAATATATCTGCATCAACCAATCTCCTTTGCACCAACCAAAAACTAAATCAAACAATCACTTCTATGAATGTTGTAACCAGAATATAGTAGCAGTAACTAGAACCCAAGCCAGAACCTAAAACACTGCAACAACAATCAGAAGTAGCTAAAGCATATTTTATGAGGTGTACGCTACTTCAATGTGATGAACCTACGTGCATACACACTTGTACCAAGGCAAACCCACATATATGCACTTTTGAAATGTCGAACCAGCGTGTATACGTGCCTTTGCTATAATGAACCTGTGTATAGATCTGTAAATGATGATTTTAACCTTTACAATTATTCATACATCAGTTATACCCAGATCATCATATTTACAGATTATGACATGCGCCAATTATTCAGGTAAAAGATCAAAACCACACAAAGATACTTCTCTTCAAGTCTTAAGATCTTGACCCATCAATAGAACTTATCCTTCATCAAGCGCTCAGGTTCATCCTTGATTTAGATCCAGCTGTGCACCATAACCTAATCACCTATATACTAGATCTTTCTCTTCATTAAATATTCAATTCATGAGTGAATTTGCCTAATGATCTTCTCCTCCTTTTATAGTCTTAGGCCTTGCTCAATACCATGATCCAAAACCACTTAGAATCAATACCTTGGACCAAATACCTGGGGTCAACACTTCAGACAAGATACCTTGGACCAATACCATGGATCACAATACCATGTTCCAAATACCACAGACCAAAACCAAGTTTTCCAACATGTACGTGCCTTTCCTTTTGTGAAAGTGCGTGTGTACGCTCATACGCACATTTTGGTTTGTGAACCCACGTGTACATGTGGCTTGGTCAATTGGAACCTGCGTATACCTTTCTTTCTTCATTTTGTGAGCCTGAACTGTGATCTCTCATCTATGAGAGTTGCCATCAAGGACAACACCTGTCTCATAGCGCCAAATTTGTGTCATAATGCCAACAAATTTTGGATGATTTACTTTAGTTGTTAATCCTCTTCAAAATCCTCAAATCAACATTCAAGAAATCTTCTATTATACTTATAAATCCGAGTTCTTGACTAAATATATCTCAGTCATGTACTAGAGAAACTACATGCCTATACCGAATGAGACTTGTTCTTGCACTGGGAGATTCTGTTTTGGTACAGGAATGCTATGTTCCTATACTGGAATGTTCCCTTACTGTACTGGAATGTTTTGTTCCTGTACTAAAATGTTCTCTTCATGTACTAAGAACTTATTGTTCCTACACTAAAACTTCATTGTTCCTGCACTAGAACACACTATTCTTGCACCAAGACAGTCTTGTTCCAATTATCCTTCACTTGAATATGAATATGTTAAAGTTGGGAAGAAATGAAAATATAGAGGAAAAACTTAAGCTTGAACTTTAATCAAATAAGACTCCAAATCCAAAACAAACATTCAATGAAAAGGACTGTAAAAGCTGGAAAGGAAATCTCATAATGGTAGAAAATGAAACACACTTGTGTTATAAAATAAAAGTGCCTATCCAAAAGTTAGATCTTAATCCTTTTTAGTTCTAAGTCATAATAATAAATAAAATTTGTTTTGAAAGATAAATTCCATAAAATTATTAATCTTGGAAAGACGCCAGAAATGACCCATGTAATCAATAATGTTCAAGTTGCGTTCATATACAAAATATTTATGGTTTAATCCTTGTATACAAAGTTATTATTATATCTCTGAATTTTGTACTCATGTGAAAGCACACATATGCTAGAAAGAAAATGATTTTAAACTTCAAACTCATAACCATAATCAATCTTTACAAATAACTCAGAAAATATTTCTCAGAAAAGAGGACAAAGCATTGCAATGCTTTAAAGAGCGTAAAGAAAAAACTAAAACTAGAAATGGAAATTTACTTCCATCACATGAAAAATCCTCTGTTCTGAGATCACACGTAAAACATTTATAGGGGTTTCATAAAATATGCAAGCTCAAGCATGTAAAAGAAATTACTCTTCTCACACCAACATAACCATTTCTAAACAACCTATGAAATATAGGGAGAATGAGATGGGTTGGTTGGGACCTATCCAACTAGCTCGTTTCCCTTTATGAAAAATCTAAACTCAAATGCACAAAGGAAGCATAAAATATAATGATAGGATTAGGAAATAAGTGAAACCGACATTAGCTCCTTCTTTATTCAAATTCTTCTGCAAATATGAATTACAAAACAATTAATCCAACCTCTAATTAATCATAGGGAAGGGGGGAGAGCCCCCTAAACTTGATCCAACAACATGAAAGTACAATGAATGGTTTCCCCCCCTTTCTCTCTAGCATAACTCTATTTTTTATAATATTTTTACATTACAAATTTGGCTTTAGACAAGACAATCCTTTGCAAACAACATGGGGATTGAATCCCAACTACTTCCCATCAATAGGAGACTAGTGAAATGATTGTCCCATTGAGAAAATGTAGATCTAATACAAATTTTCCAAATCTAGGCATATTTTGGAATTCGAGAAAAAACAATATTTTTTATATAACTTCCTCAAAGACCCTCGTCTGAATTTTATATGATTATGAATCTTTCGAAATAGTTTTGGTTCTAGATAACTGATTATACTGGCAAAAAACACATTTTCTCGGATTTTCGATATTCACGTCCAGTTGCACAAAAATCAAGGTCAAACTTGGCAGTTTGAAAACTATGTGAATTTTGAGAAAATTTGTTGATTTTCTTCTAAAGACCCACATGTGTGACCTCGGTGCAATCCAACTCATAGGAAGGTGTGAGACCATCATTTTGGATAATAACCTTCCTTATTTTTCCCGAGAAGCATGCTGAGATGTTGAAGCTCCAAATTGGTTGCTATCTAGTGCAGGAATGATGTGCTTTAGTGCAAGAATAGGTCAATGTAAGATAAGTCCACCTCTGAATGTGAGAAAGGATCCAAGATAATTCCAGAAACATTTTTGTACTACCAGCTAGCATTTTCCTTCGTGGAAATCTTGAATGATGAGGTAGCCCACATATACCTCGTGCCGGATCCCTATGCAATGTAGGAACAAGACAATCTACATTAACAATATTTTAATGAACATTAATACTAAAAATGCATATAACAAAGGTATTATTATATAAAATACAACACAAGCATGAATCTTCGCTATTGCATTAAAAGAATGTAGAAAGAGTTCATAAACTAGTAAAACAATGGAATAAGTAAGGCATGACAAGTGCTTTAAGTACAAAACTTTTAGGGCCTAACATCCCCCCATGCTGATCATCTTGCATGTCCTCATGTAAGAGAATCAACTGTTATACTAATGTTCCCTTGCAAAAAACCAAAGTTGAACCATAAATGTTTTTGTAACCATATGTAAACAAATGTTCCTTGCTAGATTTTATTGTTCTAAAAGATAATGCATGCTGGTTCATTTTTTGCACTAGATTATTTATTCATTAATATTGATCAAAAGAAAGTATGATACTAGGGCTGCTATAAAAAAACACTAAATTGCAAGGATAGTGTTATAACGAAATATCCAACCATCAAAATTTCCATAAAGAATCTCAAGTGTAATCCAAATCAAAAAGTTTTCACTTTCAATAGCCTCATTATTATAAATAGAAGTGACACTATTTGGAAGCCAAGGTATTAAAATGGATGGAAATAGAGAAAAATAAATATGACAAAATGACACCTTCCGAGAATGACCATATTACCGTTACCCAAGAGTATAGTTGAAGCTCCTCTTGTTAAACCAGAGTGAATCACATGCACTAAGGGTCCCACATCCATAAAAACCAAATTATTTATGAAAGATAGAACTCCAAAGTGCATTAATAAAAGGATATTAAAGGCATTCTTAGAGAGATATGACAATGAATTTAGGGAAAGACAAAAAAAAATGGGTAAATCATAGTGTAAAATTAACTTTAATACCACAAGCATGGCCCTACTGCCAACAGGTTTCTATAGCCTCGATAGGGATTCCTTTTAACCCCACAAAATGTCTGTGTCCCATCTATTAGATATATATTCAAAGGCATTTGAAAGCATTTAATTTGACATAGGAATTTACTAAAGTTCATTTCACTGGCTTGGTAGCCAACTAATGACAATTACATTCACAAGAACTAACAATAATGAACAACCGGATCGTAATGAGACCTCCTATCTTCTAACTTTTCAACTGAAAGCCATTACCCTGGCTTGGTGACAAGTAGCGGTTATGTAATTCTCATTAGGACCCATGATCATGGTAGGTCGACTCATAATGAGATCTCCCATCCCTCAATTAATCATTTTAAAATAAACTCTTATTATAATTAACCTTAAATATGTTACTTATTAGGTGGGAAGGAAAATATGCTCCTTAAGAGCAAGGGATGGTGTGAAATTTTTTTAATTACTAATCTTTACTAGTTGGTCATTCTACATTATAGGCTCATTTTAAATAAAGAATCTTAGATAATGATTGAAATATACATCGAGTTTATCATGCTAGGGTTCTCAATTTTTTCATCAATACCAAAAATGGACCAACTTGTTGGGCATAATAAACAACCTAACATTTAATTATCAATGTGGGAGTTCGTAAACTTAGAGGCATTGCACTGGAAATGCTAGAGAAGGACTTCAACAATTGCACTAGTTAATACAATGACACAACATTCTGGAAACTGGATTCGCTCAAGAGAAATACTTTCCACAAACTTTGACAGAAAAAATAAAGCATGCCTTGTAATCAATCTGAAAAAGAATGAAGGAAAATGAAATATGTTGCGGTAATCAAAACTCCAGTGCTTGAAAAAGAACAAAAGGAATGATCTTCTGTTATACTTATAGATTTGAGTCCTTGACTAAAGATATCTCATTCATGTACTCGAGAAACTAGGTGCCTGTACCAAATGAGTCTCATTCCTGCACTAGGATACTCTGTTTTGGTACATGAATGCGTTGTTCCTGTACTGGAATGTTCCCTTCCTATACTGCAGTGTTCTATTCCTATACCAGAATGGTCTATTCCTATACTAAGAAATTATGTTCCTGCACTAGAATGCACTATTATTGCACTAGGAAAGTCTTGTTCCAATAATCATTGACTTGAATATTAATGTGTTAAAGTTGGGAATAAATGAAAATAGAGAGGAAAAACTTAAGCTTGAACTTTAATAAAAGAAGACTCCAAATCCAAAACAAACGTTCAATGAAAATGACTATAAAAGCTGGAAAGGAAATCTTGTAATGGCAGAAAACGAAACACACTTGCGCTGTAAAATAAAATTTCCTATCCAAAAGTCAGAACTTAATGCTTTTTAGATCTCAGTCATAATAATAGATAAACTCTATTTTGAAAGATAAATTCCATAAAATTATTAATTTGAGAAAGACACCATAAATGAACCTTGTAATCAATAATGTTCAAGTTACATTCATATATGAAATCGTTATGGTTTAATCCTTGTATACATAGTTGTTATTATATCGCCGAAGTTTGTATTCGTATAAAAGCACACATATGCTCAGATGAAAATGATTTAAACTTCAAACTCATACCCTTAATGAATATTTCCGAAAGAAATAAAAAAAAAAATCTCATAAAAAGGACAAAACAATGTGATGCTTTCAAGAACATAAACGAAAAAAAAAAAAAAAACCGGAAATGGAAATTAACTTCAATCACATGAAAAATCCTTAGACCTGAGATCACGTGCAAAACATTGACAAGGGTTTCATAAAATCTGCAAGCTCAAGCATGTAAAGGAAATTAATCTGCTCACACCAACATAACCAGATCTAAACAACCTACAAAATATAGGGAGAACAAGGTGGGTTAGTTGGGCCCTAGTCAACCAACTCATTTCCCTTTACGAAAACTCTGAACTCAAAGCCACAAATGAAGCATAAAAAATAATGAAAGGAGTAGAAAATGAGTGAAACTAGCATTAGCTCCTTCTTTATTCAAATTCTTCTACAAATCTGCATTACAAAACAACGAATCCATCCTCCAATGGATTGTTGGGAAGCGGGAAGAGCCCCCTAGACTTGATCCAACAGAATGAAAGTACAATGAATGACTTCCCCCCTTTTCTCTCTAGCATAACTTTGTTTTTTTATAAATTTTTACATTATAAATTTGGCTTTATTGTAGGTTTTAACCCTGTACAGAAATTACCTACATACGAATTCTTAAACAAAGAAAATAAACAATGCGAGAGCATAACCCATAAAACACATATGCACAAAGATTTTTCCCTGGATCCCAAAACCGGGACTACCAGCTTGATTTTCCATTATATTCCTTTCAATGTTACAATACATATTTATACATGCCGAAGCATCCAATACCATGGACCGAAAAACCATCGCGTCCAATACCATGTGTGAAAATCATGCACAAAACCATAGGTAGGTTCGCCCAACCTAATATAGGGTCCAAAAAAAAATTTTCACGGGGCGCTGCCCCGGACCCCATAGAGGGGGGCTACCCACCCACCTCAAACCCCCCGGACAAGGGGGGCTGCCGCCCCCCCTGTGACCCCCCCGCTGCGCAATCGGCGCAACGAAGGGGGGCTACCGCCCCCCTCTAACCCCCCGTTTAACTACGTCGGTTAGTCGTGGAAAGAATATAACACAACCCAACAATCTCCCACTTGTTGTTTTCTTTCCAAAGGGGGCCACAGGAGAGCTTAGTCATTTTTCTAGCCCTGAAACACCCATTGTTTCTCTACACCAAGAGAACTTCTCAGAGCTCACAGATTTTGTCAATGCATCTGCATTATTCTTCAAAGTGTCCACCTTTACCAGCAACACCTTTTTGTCTTCTATCATATCCCTCACAAAGTGATACTGAACATCAATGTGCTTTGTCTTTGAATGATAAGCAGGGTTCTTTGCCAAGAAAATTGCACTTTGGCTGTGACAGTCTATTCTTATAGCTCCCTGTACTAACCCCATACTTGAACACAATCTCTGTAACCAAACTGCTTCCTTGCTTGCATGAGTGGCTGCCATGTATTCTGCCTCTGTAGTTGATAGTGCCACTATAGATTGTTTCTTACTCATCTGTTGTTGGGAAAAGTATCCAATACGGAATGACCCTATCCCACTCTAAGGGTGACAGTACCTCAGCAACAATCGAAGCCAAGCTATCTAAGATTTCTTCTTTATGAAAGTAAAATAGGGAAGAAAGAGATCCACTAACCGATGTGTTTCGCTAATGGTTGATCCAATCTTCTCTCCTTGCTGCTTGCTCCCAGCTCCTTGCTCTTTCACTGGCCCAGCTACACCAAGATCCTGCAAAATGGCAAGAGAGGGAAACTACAAGAAGCATACATTCATAATTGATTCAAGGATTAGAATAAATCAAATACACAAGTATAACAATACATCATTGAGACACATGCATATAGAAGAACCTCAAATGCTTTATTAATGGAAGAAGTAAAGTTCAGGAAGTGATACAACCATAAGAGGCCCAATCCAGCATCACCTTCCCAGCAAAAAGAAATCTCCTCTTCACCTCCTTCAAAACAAATCACCCAATAGTTCTAAACTCAAACCAACAGCACTTCCTTACATCCACAAGATTCCAGCCTCCCTAGACCTCATGAAAGAGATCTATATATAGGATTTTTGGAGAAAGGATGAGTCAGCTTGAGCTTGGCATGAAGCTGACTAGTGTCCTCTCTCACTTCAGTTATTCTTCAGTTCTTGAGTCCACTTGGAGGTTCTTGCTTCCACTTGGAGATCTAGAACCTCTTACTCATCACCAGTCGAATTCCCTGATCCAAGTGTCATTTTGGAAGCTTCCTGGGCATTGACACCTTGAGGAATGACTATGCCACATGTCCAAACTCGCCCAGCACAGGTAGCCTTCTTTGCAGTTGACATTCAACGCAGGTAGACAGTGGAGCACTTGACATTCAGTGCAGATGCTCAGTGGAGCAGTTGACATGATCCAGAATTGCCTTGTTTTTGAGTGTTTTCAGGTGGAGAACTTGTATTCAGTGCTGTGGTTTTCTGACCTTGTTCCTCTAGGGGTAGGAACAACATGTTTAGGGACTTTGGATCCCCTAGATTATGGACATTTCATGCTTCATGCTGTAAGGCACAAAAATGTCTATAACAGTTGCCCCCTAAAGTATGAGGTCGTTTATCGGGTGAAATGCTTTATCAGGAGGATCCAAAGTTCATTCAATCGCTGAGAGGTGACCTGTAATAAGATACAATACAATACATTATTTTTCATACTGTTTTCATGATCTAGCTGAGGCGGGCTTTCCCATGCTCAACTTTATAAATACATTTTCCTGTACATAGAACAGACAATCGTCTGATGGTAGACTGATAATTCTCTGCTGAAATTATCATCCTTTGAGTAGGATGATCATCTGCTGCACATGTCAATGTCTTTATTTCCTGAATATATATCGCAGCCTGGATGGATGAAACTAGATCCGGGGTCTTCAAACTCGTTCGATCTTCACTCTAAGTACAAGTCGATCCATGTGAGAATTGCGCTGAAGTCGAACATGGAAAGACATCGCTTGTTTACCGGTCAATGATGTAAACCGTTAACAAGCGCGAGAGGAATCACCAATAATGATAATGACCCTCAAGGTACTACAGTACAATTCACGTGGTGTGAATATAGGAGTTGGCGTCGAACACCACGCAAAATCTTCTGGTCGAAGGTCATTGATGTATACCTGTCGCCGGAAGTGAGAAACTTGCCATTGAGGCATGCAAGCTTCAAAGATCAACTTCTTGGATAATGAGCTGAAGTCGACAAGAAGCGATCCGTCAAAGGAGGGCCTTAATGAATCCCACATCAGTGACACGGAACGGAGCTAATGAATTTAATGGAGGTGAAAACAATCTGTGAAATATGATTCAGGGTGGCGGTCATGAAAGGATGAAAGATGATGTATGGTAGTGGATGGGACACGGTTGACTCTTTCTGAACGACATCTCTTGAACATATAACGACATTGATGCGATGGATCGGTAGCATTACCCCAAATGTGGATGGTTTGGCGAGACCATGGTGATGAGACCGGTGAATGAAACAACCCAACCCGATGTGATACGGAGGAAAAGTGTCATGTTCAAGAGCGACTTGCTACCATTAAAGCTTTGAGGTTCTCCCAATTTTTCCCCAGTCATTTCTGACCAGTACCTCTTTATTTTTGTCAAGCTTGAAGAGGATAACATATGCTTGTTCTATAACCTGCCCTTCGGGCAAGCCCATCGCTATGTTTTAACGAGCCTAGCGATAGGGAAACTCGTTCTCGTCTAAAGACAAGTTTGTCGCTATTTAATCATTTTAACGAGTCTAACGACAAGGAAAACTCGGTCCTTTTAATTTTTAGAGAGTCTGAAAAGGTACAGAAAGTTAACTCCAAAATTCCTTTTTCGTCATCTAATCCCTTAAGTCTGAAAAAGTATAAAACAATACAGAAGGGATGAGTTTTCGATAACTTTAACAAGCCGAATAAAACAAGCGCTCGACCTTTTTGTGCAATAATCCCTCAGGTCCAAAAATATTAAAATCTAGAGGAGGGATAGCTCTTCCGGTCACTTTAACGAGCTGGAAGGCCAAAACTCGGCAAACTTTTCATATTTTACGAGTCAGATGAAAAGAGCTTAAAGAAGACTCGTCTTTTGAGGAACGAGTGATAAACAGGGATAGCAACTGATTCCAGGTACAGGTTGGAATTTTCCAATCACGACAGTGTCACAAGGATGGCTAGGTGAAATCACTCTTCGCAGCTGTTCCTCAAAATGGGTAAACAATCATATGGAGGTGAACGATCGGCCAAATGAAAGTGGAGGTGGCAGGTGCAAAACACGACCAAGGCTTTTTATGGCTGATAAATTTACGATCACAGCGGTTATTTACCGGGATAGGTTCATTTTTTATTTAAAAATGAGCTTAAACTCTGGAGGAAACATTGCTCACTGCTTATATTTATTTTTTAACGAGCATGAAGACCGCGTTAAAACTGCTCGGATCTTGCGTTTATTTTTTAACGAGCATGAAATTTATGCTAAAACTGTTGAATATACCAGTCATAAGATAAGAAATGTCCCCTGTGAGATCTCTATTTTTTAAGGAGTTTCATCTTCACTAAGCTTTACTCCATATCCTTTCTTTATGCAAGTTCGGAAACGGCTAATCCCAAAAACAGATAAATAACCGCTCTTAGCTTGCACTCCAAAAGGTTTGCATGCCCCCAGGTATAAAATACAATTTCAAGGTTGCCCCTCCTCTCTCCCACCTCTGCTTTTCTTTGGGTGTTCACAGCTACTTGTCGTCTTGCTAGTCTAATGTTAACGATACTTGTCTTCTCGTTATTTCAACTTTCAACAGATTTTTGCAAGATCGCAAGAGAACAGCTACTTGCGACAAGAGAGCAGCTACCTGCGACAAGAGAAGAACACTACTCAAAGACAAAACATTTGTGTTATTGAGGGAGGCTTACCTCTTTCTGGTTACCCAAAGATTGTCTTGTTATTTTTTCAACAAAACACTTCCTCGGCAATGTCTACCGAAATAGACAAGGGTGAATGACCTTTGTCAAACACGTAACCTTGATAAAAGAATCTTATTCCAGAACAACCCCTCTTCCACCCACGGACGAGGTACGGACTAGTCATATTCTCCCGCGGAAATTCTACCTTATACCTAAAGTTTTCTCTGCCCGAAGCAGACCAGGATGCATGCCCCCTGGGTTCCAGTCCCATCTTTTCGAATCACTCGCACTCATCGGGAAGGAGGACTGGGGGTGGAGACATTTCTTGATTGAATAGACCATTCAGGGTTGGTATGTGACTATTTGCGATGCGTGATCCCAGAAATGAAAGTTGGTCTACGAGCTTGACCATTCTTCCTTCGTGTGGAAAACACATTACTCTAAAGAGTGAGGAGACTATTGCTCCCATGCAATATATATAGTCTCATCCAAGGAGTAGGTTATAATCCAAGGGTCCTTGAACGACCATCATGTTCATTTGAACGGTCTTCCCTTTCAATGTAACAGGCACATTGGGGAGGATCCCTAATGGTCGACTGGTTCCTTTATCGAAACCCGAGAGATTTCTTATCTCAGGCAAAAGCGTCGGGGAACCCACTGCTTTCCAAGCAATAGAGGAAAGGATACTCACAGATGCCCCTTCATCAATGATAGTGCCAGCCATTACCATTCTGTATATTTGGACTATGATTCTGAATGGTATACTGGCTGGCAACCGGGGTCTTCCTAGTTGATTCCAATCAAACGATACAACCAGGTTGCTTGGTGGTGGGACCGAATATACGGCCGGATATGACCCTGACGATGTTCCTTCCTGCGATAAAGGAATGGGCGCATTACCCTGATGCTCATCAGAGTCTGTGTTAATGAAAAGAATCTGGATGGTGTCATCCTTATTCTCTTCGGTGAGGGTGTCATTTGAAGATGAATCTTCAGTGACGGTGTCATTTGATGATGAAACTTCTGAAGGAAGAATCGGGTCAACTGCCGTTTCGACCTTTGGACTTTCGTCCGGTCTGGATTCAGTAGGTTCATTTTCAATGACTGACGCTTCAGCTGACCACTTGAGCAGGCCAGCTGTATTCTCAACCAACGAAGGACTTGGCACGAGTTTTTTGTATCCAGGAGGAAGTCTCAACGGTGAAGCCGGACGATCTTCCAAAACTCTCTTCGCTTCGTCTAAGAAGGGACAACGGTGGATGGCGTGATCGCCTTCACACCGTCTGCAAGGGAATCTTGCTCCCCCTCTTTGTCTTGAACCTTCACTTTCGCTGGTTGACGGTAAGCATTCAACATGGCTATCAGAGGTTGATGCTCCCGAATTGTGCAAACGAGGGGACCAGTCCCTTAGTATCCGGGGAATACAGGGACAATCTATATGGAAGTGGTCTCCTCTACATATGACACATGGCGATTTAGGCCCGGTCTGTGCTGTGTGTGGATTTTTGTCAGATGTCTTTTGCTTGCCCCCAGTCGCCTTAGGCTCCTTCTTCTTCTTCTCTCTCTTCTTCTTCTCCTTCTTCTCCATGGGAGCTTGGCTTTTGCCGGCTCTACCTTGCGAAGATGAAGGATTGGAGGAAGAGTTATAGGAAGTAGAAGGCTGGTGGGTAGCTCTAGACTGATCTAACTGTTGACTCGACTGTTCAGGAACCATGGTGTTCTGAACTACATTGGTTGAGAATAGCCAAATTGGCAGGCCAATTGTCAGTCCTGGAAGCGACAATGTGGCCATGTGGGGCGCACCAACTTCTCCCCAAGAGGAGAAAGGACTAGGATTTCCATCATGGGGAATTCCTTGGTTGGGGCGTTCCATGTTCTCAACCTACATATCAACGCAGGAATAGGAGGTGATTATGTTCCGTTTAAAATAAATTTTATAACGACGCTTTAAACACAACTTGATTTTTCACTTTTTAAGAGTCGAGAAAAAGCTAAAGATGACTCTAGTCTCCTTCGATGTTTTAACGAGACCGAAGTGACAATGCTCAGATGGACTTTTTCAGTTATAGAGTTTGAAAAAGGCCAAAAGAAACTGCTCTGGAGTTCTAGGCAGAGGGTGTGCCAAACCTTTCGCAAAACCACAGAATACGTTTTACGGTACGGGTGGTCGATCTTCGTGAATGCTTTGTTCACTGCATTGCGATCAGTAGGGCGGTTGACACGGCTTCCTATGGATAAAAGCTTTGTTCCTATAGGGGTCTCCCAATATATACGCGACGGTACGTGGGAGCACAAGTCCGTATTAGTGCCACCGACTCTCAGGAGGAATCACCCACCTTCTTCGAGATCGACAGTCACTATGTTTAACGACGCCGGAACACATCTCTACCTTAGACCTCTATGTGTTTGCGTTATGTTTCAATGCGTTGTTATGTAAATTCAATTTATTTTAAGTTGATCTTGTTTAGCAGTTTGCCTTTATGGATCACCACGAGATGTATGGTACAACTCCTAAATGCAGTCTAAGATGATAAGCAAGCTTTTCAATCTTTCAACTTTGAAAATCTTAACTACTGAGGGAAAAGAAAGACATCATCTTTTCACACAGATCATAGAGCACACACTAATGCACTTTTCCCTAAATCAACATACAAGCTATCAAAATGCACATGCACAATGCAGGTATTTCTTTTCTCTTTCTTAATGTTGATGTACTACAAAAAGAAAGCTGTTGTATAACTTTGAATTCAATTTCAAGTGAAAGCAAACAAGCTTTTGTCCAAAACCAAAAGACACCTTAAGATTTACTTGTTTCAACACTAGAAATACATAAATTCAAACCATATGACGAAAGCAAAAGCTCAATCAGCTATGAACAACAAACAAACTAACTCTTAAGATCAAAACGACACTTATCACAGGTCTAGATCTAAGAGGCCACAACATGACTAGTTCACTTTCGTTATGGGAAATTGCAAATGATATAAGAAATACACAAAGAACAAATACAGTTTCTTTATACAACCGAGGCGGAATAGTGGCAAAGAAAGTTGGTTTCAGATAGGTACATGGACTGATAACAGGCTGCAAAAACAAGGATGAAAACAGGGCAATAGAAAGCAGAGAACCCCAGTTGCACAAGGCAAAACTGGTTCAGTGCAGGTAGTACACTGTCAGTTTGACATTCAGCGCAGATAGCCCCTTCGGGACCTGCGATGAAATGCAGACTGCCTTCACAGTGCCTGCAATGAAGAGAGAAACTCTCGTTTCTCTTGATTTCCGGGTTACAGATTGCTAAAAAATCAACAGTTTTTGGCCAAATCAAAGCTATCAATCAAGTACACACTAAAGGATGAAAAGGAGGATGAAAAGATATCACTAAGAGCTGTTCAGAGTCCTTATGGATCAGCTCTTCAAATCATAGACATGCCCAGAAACTGAGCTAGAGTAGCTGCCCTCTACTTTGCATTTGAAAGATCCAAATGCAGTTCGATTCGGTACTCCCTGTGTTTAGGAAATGAATAGCAAAAAAACAAAGAACCAACAAGATACGGTCCCCAGCGGAGTCGCCAATTTGTTGTTGGGAAAAGTATCCAATACAGAATGACCCTATCCCACTCTAAGGGTGATAGTACCTCAGCAACAATCGAAGCCAAGCTATCTAAGATTTCTTCTTTATGAAAGTAAAATAGGGGAGAAAGAGATCCACTAACCGATGTGTTTCGCTAATGGTTGATCCAATATTCTCTCCTTGCTGCTTGCTCCTAGCTCCTTGCTCTTTCACTGACCCAGCTACACCAAGATCCTGCAAAATGGCAAGAGAGGGAAACTACAAGAAGCATACATTCATAATTGATTCAAGGATTAGAATAAATCAAATACACAAGTATAACAATACATCATTGAGACACATGCATATAGAAGAACCTCAAATGCTTTATTAATGGAAGAAGTAAAGTTCAGGAAGTGATACAACCATAAGAGGCCCAATCCAGCATCACCTTCCCAGCAGAAAGAAATCTCCTCTTCACCTCCTTCAAAACAAATCACCCAATAGTTCTAAACTCAAACCAACAACACTTCCTTACATCCACAAGATTCCAGCCTCCCTAGACCTCATGAAAGAGATCTATATATAGGAGTTTTGGAGAAAGGATGAGTCAGCTTGAGCTTGGCATGAAGCTGACTAGTGTCCTCTCTCACTTTAGTTATTCTTCAGTTCTTGAGTCCACTTGGAGGTTCTTGCTTCCACTTGGAGATCTAGAACCTCTTACTCATCACCAGTCGAATTCCCTGATCCAAGTGTCATTTTGGAAGCTTCCTGGGCATTGACACCTTGAGGAATGACTATGCCACATGTCCAAACTCGCCCAGCGCAGGTAGCCTTCTTTGCAGTTGACATTCAACGCAGGTAGACAGTGGAGCACTTGACATTCAGCGCAGATGCTCAGTGGAGCAGTTGACATGATCCATAATTGCCTTGTTTTTTAGTGTTTTCAGGTGGAGAACTTTTATTTAGTGCTGTGGTTTTCTGACCTTGTTCCTCTAGGGGTAGGAACAACATGTTTAGGGACTTTGGATCCCTTAGATTATGGACATTTCATGCTTCATGTTGTAAGGCACAAAAATGTCTATAACATCATCCAACTGACTGCACCTCCAAATAGGTTAAACACATACCCACTTGTAGATCTTCTCTGATCCAGATCTCCAGCCCAGTCTGCATCAACAAAACCATGAATATCCAATACTCTGTCCAATCCTGGTCTTCCTTGGTAGCATAAACCATAATCACTAGTGCCACGCAAATACCTGAAAACCCGCTTCACTGCTGTCCAGTGCTCCTTCCCAGGTTTTGACATAAACCTGCTCAATACTCCCACTGCATGTGCAATGTCTGGTCTAGTACAGACCATTGCATACATCAGGCTACCGACTGCACTTGCATATGGAACACGGGACATGTCCTCTTCCTCTTCTTGTGTCTTGGGACACTGTTCAGCAGATAACCTCACACCTACAGGAATAGGAACCTTCACCGGTTTACTATCCTGCGTATTAAACCTCTGCAATATTGTCTCGACATACTTCCTCTGGTTTAACCAGAGCTTCCTCTTTGTCCGATCTCTTTTAATTTCCATGCCCAAAATATAGTTTGCAGCACCAAGATATTTCATGTCAAATTTGGAGGACAATTGGGTCTTCAAATCCTGGATAAGTTCTTTGTCATTTCCAACCAGCAACATATCATCCACATACAAGACCAGATAAATAACACGGTCACCAATTAATTTAAAATACACACAATGATCTGCTTTGCTTCTGGTGAAGCCAAGTCCCGTATAAATGTATCAAATTTCTGATACCACATCCTTGGTGACTGTTTTAACCCATACAAAGACTTCTTTAACTTGCATACCAGTTCTTTCTTACCCTTCACTGCAAAGCCTTCAGGTTGCCTCATGTAGATTTCCTCTTCCAAATCCCCGTGAAGAAATGTTGTCTTCACATCCATCTGTTCTACCTCAAAATCAAAAGCAGCAGCAACAGATAAAAGTAATCTAATAGAAGCTACCTTGGCAATAGGAGAAAAAATATCACCAAAATCAATTCCCGGCACCTGGGAATAACCTTTTGCTACCAACCGAGCTTTGTATTTCTCCACCTTTCCTTCTGCATTAGTCTTCTTCTTGAACACCCATTTGCTGCCAATGGGTTTCCTTCCAGCCGGCAACTCTACCAGATCCCAAGCCTCATTTTTGTGCAAAGATGCCATTTCATCAACCATGGCCTCTTTCCAGAGTTTTCCATCCTCTGAATCCACTGCTTCCTTCACAGTTCTGGGATCATCATTAGTAACAGGCAAAGCAAAATTTGAACTGAAAGCAGATGGACTATACCTTTCTGGCTGCCTTCTTTCTCGACCTGATCTTCTCACAGCCGGAGTTTGTGGCTCTTCATCTTCTGATTCCTCCTCTTCTGTAGAGTCTGATTCTTCCTCCTTTGGCTCAAACTCTATCTTCGCAGGTTCCTTTGGTTGGACTTCAGATTGAATAACATCTTTTACCTCTCTGAACACCACATCTCAGCTGTACACAACTTTTCGTGTGACTGGGTTCCAAAGCTTATAACCCTTTAAACCATCCTTATACCCAATAAAGATGCACTTTTCAGATTTACTATCCAACTTGGTTCGTTTCTCCTTTGGAACATGTACATATGCATCACATCAAAATACCCTCAGATGTGAAAGAGAGGGTTTCTTACCAGTCCATACTTCTTGTGGAGTCTTATCCTCCAACGCTGATGAGGGTGATCTCTTGATCAGGTAACGTGCAGTATCCACCGCCTCTACCCAGAATTCCTGTCCTAACCCGGCACCATTGAGCATGCTTCTTGCCCTTTCCATCAACGTCTTGTTCATTCTTTCTGTGACTCCATTTTGCTGAGGTGTATTTGGAGTAGTCTTCTGCCTTGCTATACCACACTTCTTACAAAATTCTTCAAATTCCTTGCTGCAAAATTCTCCACCATTATCTGTCCTCAGCACCTTTATCTTCTTCTCTGTCTGAATTTCCACCAGAGCCTTAAATTCTTTAAACCTGTCAAAGACTTCAGATTTCTTCTTAAGGAAATATATCCATGTATTCCTTGAGAAGTCATCTATGAATGATACATAGTACACAGACTTACCCAGTGATGGAACCTTCACAGGTCCAAACACATTGCTGTGCACAAGCTCTAATATCTGTTTCGTCCTCTTACCACCAGAGGGGAAACTCACTCGATTCTGCTTCCCATACACACAATTTTCACAAAAATCAAAATCCAGAGAGCTATCATTCATACCTTCTACCATACCTTTACCATGAAGTATTCGAAGGCCCTTCTCTCCAATATGTCCAAGCCTTTGATGCCACAACATGGTCTTCTCTCCAGAGACCACTAGATTTTCTACTCCATTTTCAGGAACCATAGAACTATTGCACCCATCAACAACAGTGCTACCTTGCAGCTTGTACAGAGTTCCAATACGAACTCCCCGCATCAATATCAGTGCTCCTCGAACCATCTTGCAGGTATCTTTCTCGAACACCATCTTTACACCTGCATCATCCAACTTGCTTACAGAAATCAGATTTCTGGCCAATGCAGGAATATGTAGAACACCCGGAAGTGTTCTAACCCTTCCACCTTGCAACTTCAACTTTACTTTTCCCCGACCAATGATTCTAGCCTTCCTATCATCTCCTAAGAAGACATCACCACCATTGTATTTCTCATACTCGCAGAACCACTCTCTATGGGGAGTGAAGTGAAAGGATGCACCTGAGTCAATCAACCATGCCTCATGATCTACATGTGTACTTGAAGAAGCCAAGTACACATCCCCACCTTCATCTGAGGTGGTTTTCGCCTCTGCAGAAGGAGCATCATCAGATCCCTTTCCTTTATCAGGAGCTTTAGATTTACAATCCCTTCTGAAGTGCCCTTCCTTTCCGCATTTCCAGCACACCACCTTTGTAGGTTTTCCTGGAGATTTAGATCTCCCTCTAGATTTAGATCTCCCACTCGATGACTTATTTTTGTTTCTGTTCTGGGACCGTCCTCGTACAGATAAGGCATCACCATTCTGGTTGTCCATATTCTTCCGTCTCATCTCCTCCGTCAGCAAGGCTGAGACTATTTCATCAAACTACAAAGCAGTTGCATTGCTACCTATTGCAATAACCAGACTATCCCACGAACCTGGTAGAGAACACAATAGACTGATGCACTTATCTTCATCTGAAATTTTAATATCAACAGATAATAATTGACTTACCACAGTATTAAACGCATTCAGATGCTCTGTCACCGAGTCTCCATCTTTCATCCTCAGGTTATACAGCTTTTTCCGCAGGAACAGTTTATTCACCAGAGACTTAGATTGGTACAAAGTCCCTAACTTGACCCACAAAGCCTTTGCCGTAGCTTCCCCTGATACATTCAACAATACTGAATCTGAGACACACAATCGTATTGTGCTCTTTGCCTTCCGATCCAATTTCTTCCATTCTTCATCGGTCACTCCCGATGGTTTAGTACCCGGATCTACCGCGATCCACTGATCTTTATCGACCAACAGATCCTCCATCTTGAGTTTCCACAACTCAAAACTCTGACCATTGAACTTCTCAATCTCGATCTTTCCACTGCTCGCCATCTTCTTTCACCACCAGAATCGATCTCGCAGATCTCCCACTGAACAGGGTCTACCACAGGCCCGAGCGAAACCCCTCAGCAACAAAGGCGTCCCCTTGAAGCCAAAACAGCTCTGATACCAAATGTAGGTTTTAACCCTGTACAAAAATTAGCTGCATACGAATTCTTAAACAAAGAAAATAAACAATGCTAGAGCATAACCCATAAAACACATATGCACAGAGATTTTTCCTTGGATCCCAAAACCGGGACTGCCAGCTTGATTTTTCATTATATTCCTTTCAATGTTACAATACATATCTATACATGTCGAAGCATCCAATACCATGGACCGAAAAACCATCGCGTCCAATACCATGTGCGAAAATCATGCACAAAACCATAGGTAGGTTCGCCCAACCTAATATAGGGTCCAAAAAAAAAATTTCCCGGGGCGCTGCCCCGGACCCTGTAGAGGGGGCCTACCCGCCCCCCTCAAACCCCCCAGACAGGGGGGGCTGCCACCCCCCCTTGTGACCCCCCCGCTGCGAAATCGGCGCAACGAAGGGGGGCTACCGCCCCCCTCTAACCCCCCGTTTAACTACGTAGGTTAGTCGTGGAAAGAATATAACACAACCCAACATTTATACAAGCCAATCCATTCAAACATCATGGGGAATGAATCCCAACTACTTCCCATCAATAGGATACCAATACAATGATTGTCCCATTGAGAAAATGTAGATATGATTTGCATTTTCAAAATTTGGGCATATTTTGGAATTCTAGAAAAAACAATATTTTTTATAAAAATGCCTCAAAGACACTCATGTAAAAGTTACGCCATTGTGAATCATGGGAAACAGTTTTGGTTCTAGATAACTGACTCTACTGGTAAAAAATTCATTTTCTTAGATTTTCAATATTCACCTTCGGATGCACGTAAATCAAGGTAAAACTTGGTAGTTTGAATACTATGCGAATTTTGAGCAGATTTGTTGATTTTCTTCTAGAGACCCACACATGCGACCTGGGTGCAATCCAACTCATGGGAAGGTGTTAGAACATCATTTTGGACTATAACCTTCCTTGGTTTTGCCCGAAAGCATGTTTAGATGTCGAAGCTCCAAATTTGTTGCTCTCTAGTGTAGGAATGCTCCTCTTTAGTGCAGGAACAAGTCAATGGAAGATAAGTGCACCTCTGACTTTTAGAAAATATCCAAGATAATTATAGACACGTGTTTGTACTACCAGCTATAATTTCCCTTCATGGCAAGCTTGAATGATGAAGTAGCCCACATATAATTGGTGCAACATCCCTATGCAATGCAGGAACAAGACAATCTACATTAATACTTAATGAAAATTAATATTAAAAATGAATATAACGAAGGTATTATTATATAAAATATAACACAAGCATGAATCTTTGCTATTGTATTAAAAGAATGTAGAAAGAATTCATGAACTAGTAAAACAAGGGAATAAGTAAGGCATCACATGTGCCTTAAGTACAACAATTCTGGGGCCTAACACAACTACTTGAGAGGGTTTCAAGTTCAAATAGGATTTCAGTGTTAGATGGATTTTCCAGATATAACCATATTCTGCTTAGTCCATAAGACAAAGAAAAGACAACATTTAAAACCTTGTGGGGTACATTTATGTATGCCAAGATGCCATTTGGTTTAATCAACACTGGAGAAACATTTCAAAGAGAAATGGATCTCACATTTGTTGCCCAGATAAATAAATTCATTGTCATTTGTCTTGAGGATTGAACTATATTTTCTGATTCTGATGAGAAATACTTGAAACCTTTGAGAAAAGTTTTTTATTGATGCAGGAAATATGGAATTTCTCTTTATCCCAAAAACTCATTTTTTTCCATGAAATAAGGAAAGCTATTGGGACATACAATTTCAAAGGAAGGAGTTGTTATTGATCCAAAATGAGTCTCAACAATTCAAATAATTAGTTTACCTAGAAACAAAAAGGAAATTCAATCACTTTTAGGAAAAATAAAATTCTTAAGAAGATTTATACCAAATTATGCTAAGATCGTGAAAGATATTACTGATATGTTTAAAAAGGGCCAGGAAGTCAAATGGACAATGCAGGCTAGACATTATTTTTCAGGAATCAAGAAAGCCATTTTAGAATCCCCAATACTAGTTAGCCTAGACTTCTCAAAAATTTTTAGTATATTTTCTTTTGCCTTTGACAACACGATACCAAATGTTTTACTACAAAGAAAGGATGATGGATATGAGCAGCCAAATTCCTTTTTCGGTAAAGTGATGAGAGATACTGAACTGACATATGACTTCATAAAGAAGCAAGCCTATGCCCTTGCCCAAGCTTTAAAAACATTCATGATGTATGTATCACATTCTTCTATTATTTCTTATGTCCCCAACAATGCATTTAAAATAGTTTTAACACAACCCTATAAAGATGGAAGGAGGGGAATATGGATTACCAAGATACTTGAATTTTATCTAGATATTAGACCTAACAAACTCGTGAAAGGATAGGGTTTAGGTAAACTTTTGGCTCAATCAAATTGTAATATTTTTGGTATAAATACCATTTTGTAGATTTCAAATGAGAAGAATCCACAAGAACCATCTTAGATATCAAATGAGGATAATCGATAAGAACCTTCTCAAATATAAAATGAAGAGAATACATAAGAACCTTCTAAGTTTTCAACCAAGAAGAATCCACAAGAACCTTCTCAAATCTCAAATGAGGAGAAGCCATAAGAACCTTCTCAGTTTTAAACCAAGAATAATCCGCAAGAACCTTCTTAGTTTTCAACCAAGAAGAATCCACAAGAACCTTCTTCCAGTTCAGATCTTGGCCCACTTTCTCTACATATTGATGACAAATGTTTACTTTTAGACTGGTATAAAAACATAGTGAATTTTCTTTGAGATTGAAAGTATCCTCGCAAATATAGATTTCTTATACTCAAAGCTATGAAATATTGTATCATAAATGTCAATTTGTATTGGAAGGATCCTTTGAATAACATTTTATTATATATGATTAAAAGTGAAACCGAAGGAGTCTTTGAATAGTTTCATGAAGGCATTTGTGGAGGACATTATCTTTGGAAGGCAAAGACATACAAAATTATGAGAGTAGGTTTCTATTAGCCCAAATTGTTTGCACAGGTTGAAGCAAAGGTAAGAACTTGTATTCCATGTCAGATATTTACTGGAAAATAGATGCTAGAAGCACAAGCCCTTGTCCCAATTTTAACTAAAGCTCTGTTTTACGATGGGGATTATATTTTATAGGTGAAATAGTTCCATATTCCAGTAACCAATGTATATGGATATTAAATGCCACTGATTAATTCACCAAGTGGGTAGAAGAATTCCCTATTAAAAATTCAACAGATATATTAGTCATCAAATTCATTGAAGAGAATATATTGCCTAGATTTGGTTGCCCACAATAAATAGTTACAGACAATGCATAGGCTTTCAACGGTATTAAAATGATAGAGTTTTATCATAAATATCATATTTCATTGCATCATTCTACACCAAATTACCCACATGGTAACGGGTGGGTAAAATCGTCCAATAAAAAATTGGTTAAGCTAATCAAGAAAGTAATGGAAGATCATAAGAGAAGTTGGGATAGTCATCTCAAATATGCAGTTTGGGTAAACAAAGTATCACCTAAAATTTCAACTGGAAATTACGCTTCCAACTTGTATATGGAACTGAAGTAATTTTCCCAATGTAACTAGCATTCCCAGTCATGAAATTCTTACGTGAATCATATGAAGAAGCTTATGAATTTTCAAGGAGAATCGATCACATCATTGAACTAAGCCAAGAGAGAGACGAAGTTCAGAAAAAATTTCTTTTATTTGAAAACAAAATGAAATTTTATTTGAAAGGAAGGCTAGAGAAAGAGATTTTAGACGAGGTGATTTAGTTTTAATATGAGATGTTAGAAGAGAAGAAAGAAGCAAGTATGGAAAATTTGATAATTTATGGTTAGGATCGTTCAGCATTGCAGAATTAAAGGGTAACAACACTTTCATTCTATGCAACGTGGAAGGACAATATTCTTCATTGCCAGTCAATGGACAATAACTCAAACACTATATTCAGTATTAGATGCTTGCAGTCATATTCATTGTAAATTTCTAGTTTTCTTTAAATTTGAGTGTCAAAGTGTGATTTTCACAACAAAGACTCAATAGCCCAAGGAGAAGGCACATGGATCTGCAAGTTCTTTACATCTTGCAGGGGGCAGTATTCCCCAGATGGAGCCAATGTTGAAACTTATTTTTACCCTAGTTATTTTTTATTTTTTCCTTTTTGTTGAAAAAAGAAAAATAAAAAATATAGAAAAGAGAAGAAAAAGAAAAAAGAAAGAAAGAAAGAAAAAGAAAAAATGAGAAAAAGAAATAAAGAAAAAATATGAAAAGGAAAGAATAAAAAAGGGATATATATATATATATATATATATATATATATATATATATATAATATCCCAAAATTTATGAGAAAGTCAAAATGCTGCATAAATTTATATTCTTATTATTTTAATAAGTCATTTGTATTTTTCCAAAGGTTATATTTTATTTTGAAAATAAATGTATGATTTCACATTTTGTCACTTTGAAATAAATCATGATTGAAAACTAATGGATGGGATCATCCCCACCCGGATCAATGACAGAGGATGAGTTCACGATCCCCATGCACTTTCAGAGTTTAACGGGGGGGCGCTCAGAAAAGAAGATTTATGAAACCGCCCGCTCATTACGTGGTGCCTCTAGGGGAGTTCGAGACCCCCCTCTCCTAAACAATTAACCACCCAACCCACTGTCGAAAACCACTTTCCCATTCCCGCCTTCGCACTCACCTCCACTCACGCCTTGTCACCTGTCCCTATACTATTTTCCCACCAAATAACCATTGCATGGTTTAATTTCTCCTGCCAAATGGTTATGTAATTGTTTTCACATTAATATTTCACACCAACATCTAAATTCATTGATGAGATGCACCAGAAAACGGTCACACTTTTCTAATACATTTGAATCCCCTCGTTTAAAAAATATGCACTACTTTGTATACTTATTTTCACCATTTTAGCTCCCAGTAGCACGAGTGCAATCTTCATACGCAAGTGATCATCATTTTCTTGGTAATTTTCCACCCTAGATTGTAATTTCTTGTTCATGATGTCTTCTCATAAAGGCAATTCAAAATCAGTTGTAGAAAGCCCTTCGTTACCTTCTCTAGTTAACCTAGACGAGTTTGCTCTGATAGATATGTAGTAAAAGTTCTCAGAAACCCAGTGCGAGTTTGATCTTTATGAAGTACACAACTGGGAAAACCTTAAATTTCTAGGTATTAGTGATGAATTGATCATTTGGGAGTCTTTCCTACCCTAATTTTTTTTTTTTCCCAAACTCATGTTTTCCCAAATTTTCCACTTGGTTCCGTCTTAGGTAGCTTCCTAGTCATAGGGCTATAATTGGTTAAAACAATGAATTTTTATTTTGCATTACACCTGAATCCATTTGTCAAGCACTCCAAATCAATCTCCCAAATCCTCTGCATCCTTTTTCCACTAATTCCCTCATGGATATTTATCAAAAGCTCACATTTCCTCAACAAGCCTGTATCTTTCAGTCATTCTTTTGTGACAATTCCTCGTTTCCTAGAAATAATCCACCCTACTTTACTTCAATTTTTGTAGAAATTATATCCATGGTCACTTGTCTTCTAGGTTACCCTACCGATCAATGGGACAATGAATTAATATTGGGATTTTTATCAATGTTCTCTATGAGTAATAAGCCCTCATTGATTTTCAACTATAGTCAGTTTTTGGTAGACAATATTAATGATCAGTTTCTAAAGTTTTCTACTAAAGGTTATTTTAAACATCAATTAGTTATTGTGTATTTTCTTTTATTTCATCAATTACATAGGGTTAATTTCCCATTGAAAAATTAGATGCACAAGGAAAGCCTTAGTAAGTCATTCACTTGAATTCCTTGGTAAGGAAGAACACAGAAGAGTATTCCTTCAATGATTATGTAATCGGTTTTTGCATATGTCTTTATGTCTTCTCAGCAGTGATGTTATACCAAGGATTTCATATGAAATCAAAAGAATTATGCACCTTATTGAGCAAGAAAAAATTGGAAACCAGTACCTTTACCAAAATTATACAGATAATAGAATATGTGGATGTGAACTCCCTCCCTACAGGTTACCAATATTTGTGTCAATCCGGATTTTTTCCTTAGAATACATTAGGAAAATGATGAATATGGATGATTTAGATTTTGTATCTAGGAACCAGAAAGCACAATTCAAGTTGAAGGAACATATTGTCCCTTTCATTGTCAATAATATAGTAGTAGTGAAGGAGGAAGATATTTTATTAAATTAGATGAAATTCAAGTTTAGTTTTACCTAGTCCTACGATCCCTTAGGAATTATTTCAAATTTGAGAGTTGAGCAGAAAACAACTCCTTATGTACATATAACCAAGCTAGAGATAGAATAGTATGAAAATTAAGAAGAATGGAAGGAAAATGCATTACAAGAAGCTGAAGAATAAATTGTTAGTCAGACATATTCACAGAATCTAGTTCCTCAAGAAAAAGAAACCAAATGACCAAGAGAAAGTTTGTCTCCTATAGACTCATAAACTCAAGCTACAGGTTTCACATTTTTCAAAAGAAGAAAGAAGACAAATACTAATTAGTAGTCCTTAGAGGACAAGATTTCATAGGAGAAAGCCACAGAGGTGTCGTTATGTTTTCACAACACTTCTTTTCGAAAGTGTTGGTGTCCAGGTATGAACGGATTATCCACTCCTTTCCCTACATTAATGTATCATTTCAAGTGTGTATTCTTTTCAAGGCAACACACAAGGTATATGCAGGGGCAAGGTTATGATCTGCCCTCAACCAAGGGTTCATGATTGGCAATCAAATAATTGTTGAGAAAAAACTAGAACTCAACTAAAGAATGTAAAAAGGTATTCACAATTATCTAAGAGATCTATAGTAGCAATGAGAAATAACACACCAAATAGAAAATACACACAACACAAGGAAATACGCAGCACCTGATCAGAAGAGCAGGCCTAGCTCTCTGATCAAGGTTGTGTTGCTCATAGCGAACTATAGATTAGCAAAGGGTTTATATCTTATTAATCTGAATAATTCTGTTACAATATCATATCAGGGTCCCCTTGATAAAGGAATGACCCGTCTTTTATACAATATAAAGGAGAATAATTCTCTAGGAAACCTGGCAACTATATGCCCAAAGATATACATCAGTTGTATTGCAACACTGGAGCCGAGAGAAACAAGAGCAAGAATGGTCAAAAACAGGTTAAGGTCACTGCAATCAATTATGCTGCTTTGTTGTGGTTGATCAACTGTTGTGAATCATGGAACTGCTGCAATATGCTGCGCAGTCAACACCTGTGCTCCATAATCTACGATAATCACAAATTTTAGTGGTTTTTGTAGGTAAAAAACTTCATGAATCTACTTCATTAATTAAATATCCCAAGAGATGATAAAGGGGAATTATCTATTAATGTTACACAGTAAATATATGCAAATGAATTCAAAAAGGATGAAAAGAGGAGTGGAAATGCAGGGAAAATATAGACCAATTTGGTGCCCAACATCTCCCCCCAACTAGCCTTCTGCACGCCATCATGCAGCTCATCGTCTCCACGGGTCTGGGTTGGATAGACTGTGTGGTTCTTGAAGCCAAGCGAGATCATATTCCTTGGCCATTTCTGTTCTTGGAACCTTGAACCCTTCTGAGAGTAGAAATTCCTTCCACTAATCATCTGGTACATTATAGGCTGGGGTGTACTGTTCTGCTAGCAGCCATAGAATAGGGTACTGGAATTGAATTCCCATCCACTGAGCCCCACATGTTTGGATGCACGCCACATATCCTGGCACCCAGCTAAGTGTCTATGCAAAATTTGGTGCTCCAAATGGTTATCTGTTCCAAAGAGATGTGGGTGACATCGTCCACCTCTTCTGACAACTATCTAGGGCCTCAGCCTGAAATTTGACCAATTCTTTGATGCAGAGATCAATGCACCACTTTTGTGTCCTCAGAATCCGTTCCTTGTTTCCCATAATTTCCAAGAATGTAGTGTGCTTATTATACATAGCCACTGATCTCTCGGGTTCTCCTCTTACCATAAAAGGCTTCGTGGCCTGATTTGACTCAAACGTGTCAAAAGCCTTTTTCCAACTTATATGATTAAAAGTGTAAGAGGTGAGGGCCCTTAAATGAATGTCCCCCACATATGGAACCATATTAAATTCTCTCTCAACATGGAAGAGATACCCCTGCATATAAAGCTCGCACATTAAGTACTGAGTTGGCACATCATGGGCTCTCAATATCTGGAGGAACTGTACACCATCCTTGATCTCATGACTAATTTCTTTCTGGATGCTTTCCAGAAAAAATAAAGGAAAGCACTCATGCAAAAACAAAGAGTAACAGGAACCAGGAGGGTGACATGCCATTGCTTCCTGTGCTAAATGGAGCAACTCCTCTTTATCAGTCTTTAATTCTACTACTTTCCTTTCTAGCTGCTCCACCTTCAATTGCTGCTTCACATGCCTCAGTCACATTATATCAATGTGCTCTACATATTCAAAGATAGTTGTGGATGCTCACTCTCGAGCTCTCTTTTCTTGATTCTAATATCGCACCGCGGTGGACTTCCAGGTCTGTACCTCAACTGACAAAGAAAATTCACAACCCTCAAACAAATATTCTATCGGGTCTATCTGAGTCGCAACAGAATTCGTTGCCACTTCCTCTACCTTCATCCCTGCTTTGGTCGTCATGGGTTTGGGCTTCTTACCCCGTCGCTTATATTTCTTCACTTGGTTATTCACAAGGATAATTTTAGGGGCGAATGTTCGCCCTTTGGGGGAATTAAGGGGTTTTAAATTTTTAGTGGGCGAATATTTTGTATCATAGTACATTTTTACAAATCACCTCAAATAGCCCACCTTATTTTAAGGGAGAGGGTAAAAAAGGTAAATTTAGCCCTTGAAATTAGGACTTACAACCTTCCATTCGCCCATTTTCAAGAATAGGTTTTATTTTAGTAAATCCTATGGGCCAAATACCATATTTATAAAGGAGGTATGGTAAATTAATAACAATATAAATAAATGAGAGGTATGGTAAATTAATAAAAATATAAATAAATGAGAGATATGGTAAATAAATAAAACATTTTTTATATTTACTCCATAAGTCACCTTATATACATGTAAGGGTGTAAACAAATAAAAATATAAGTAAAGTGGAGGTATGGTAAATAAATAAAACATCTTTTTATACTTACTCAAAAGGTATGGTAAATAAATAAAAATATAAATAAAATAACCCTCGTTCTATTTATGAAGGCCCAAGAAAGAGGTTTTATTTAAGTGAATCCTATGGGCCAAATACCATATTTGTAAAAGAGGTATGGTAAATTAATAAAAATATAAATAAACGAGAGGTATGGTAAACAAATAAAACATTTTTTTATATTTACTCCATAAGTCACCTTATATTTACGAACACTAAAAAAATGGGTTATATTTAGGTGAAACCTATGGCCAAAATACTATGGGACAAATACCATGGACTAGATTGTTATTAATACCATGCAAAAAACCATTATTAATGCTAATATTAGAATTAATAAAAATAAAAATGGCACATGGTATTGACCCATGGTATTCACCAAAAGGGCACATGGTATTGACTCATGGTATTCACCTGGAATGCAGCCTATTTAAATGGGGGAATTAAACCAACATGTAGCCTATGCTAAGATTCACTAGGACTTTACAAAGTTTTATTATTTAGTGAAAGACTCGCCAAGATCTTACAAGATTTTATAATTGAGTAAAATATTTGCCATGCCTGGTGAGAGATTCGCCAAACAATTATATATACATATTATATTATTGATAAAATCGCCTTCCATTTTTCCTATATACCATGGAGATTCGCCCATTTATTATATTTATAAATTTAGGGGGGGTTCTTAAAATTTTCCCTGGTTATTCAACCGGTGCATCTATTTCCTCAGCCTCTTAAGCTCTATTTTGAGTTTCATCGTTTCTTTGATTTGGAGCTAATATTTATGTTTCATAGGTAGCCTTCATTGTTCACGCAACTCCACCCATTCTTGTTTAACCACCACCTTCTTTGGTATTGCAGGTTGTTCGACAAGTGGTGATTTATCCGAGGGAGTATCCATAGGGTTACTCACTTGGGTTTCTTTGCTTGGTTTCTCTTCCTAGGGAGCAACCATTTCCTTACTGTCTCCTACCTCGCCCTGTTGTGTAGTTATCTCAATAGGTGGAAAGCTCATTCGGTGAACTTCCATCAATGGTTCAGCCAAATTTCCCCTTCCAGGTTCCCTCATTTCAAGAACATCTACCTCTTCCTTGGTTATGTGTCCTTGAGAGAGGTCTATGTGGGGATTTGTGGCTAACAAGCTTGTGGTAGTTGGTCCCTTCTTGAACCCATCATATTTCAAAATCGGTGGAGCGACCACCTCCTCTTTTTTATGTCGGGAAGAGCGAGACACCCTTGCCCCTTTTGGAATGGAAAAGTACGAGGAAAACTGAAACCATTCTCCTACCTGATCTATCCTGATACCAATTATGGTCTCAGGCTCCTTCTCTCTATCTGCAGCATCTCCACTCCAGTTAAAACCTCTGCCTGTGTAGTCCCCTGTTTTGAGGTTGACATTGGTTCCTTTGGAACAGCGCAATCCCGACATTTAATTCCTCTGTGGTCTCCAAAGTTGGATAGATTGATGGTGGTTCTTGTGGGACACCACCTTCCATGTCTAGCATTTCTTGAATAGGTGATGTTGGCATTGTTTCTTCTAGAACGATATTGATCTAGATGAATTCTTGCATAATCACATTGGTTTCATCCATTAAACCTCTATCCTCTTCTTCTGTTGGCCCCATAGTTCTTTCAGCTTTGGGCCCTTCTCGTTCTAGTTCTTCCTCCATTGGTTCTACGATCGAGGGTGGTTCTTGTGGGATAACCTCGGCCACAATATTAATGAATTCCTCCATCTCAGCCTGATGTGATCCTTCTTCGCTTATTATAGTCATGCTGATTTTCTCTACCAACTCTATAGTCGAGGCTGATTCTTGAAGGACAACCTGGGTTGTGGTGATAGTGGCCCTTTCTATATTGGCCTCTTGCTGCGGCATTTCTTCTTCTGTTGGTTCTAAGGTTGAGGTTGGTTCTTGTGGAGTAGCCTCAACTATCCTTCCTAGTTCATACTCTTGATTCTGTTCCTTCTCTTCAAGTTCCATCTCCATTTCCTCTAGTTCCTCTTGATCTATGTATTCATCATCTGCTCTGGTTCCTTCCTCCATATCTTCCTGCTCTTCCTCTCTAGCAGCTCTAGCAGTTGTTATTTCTTCCTCTGTAGAATCTCAGAATGTTTCCCATGGGATTTGAAATTGACCAATTGCATGCATTACTAGTAGTTGGACCAGGCCATGGTTGGTAATGACTATTGCTACTTTTTGTGAATGCTGAGCAGAGTACGCCATCAGCTGGAGACTTCTTAATAGGAAGAAAAGCATATTCAATGAGAAGGCTTCTCCCTATGGAAACCAACGGTGGGCCAATATCCTCAAATGGTATTTAAACATGGTGGTATACCTCCCCTCACAGGTTATGTATCTCATTACAAAACTTTCTACCTCACCCCATGGGTGTGGTAATGAGTTTTGGTCGTACCCTCAGCCCTTTTGAACGACATTTTCTCCAGCCTGTAAAAATGCTTCGGGGAACTCCGGAAGGGAAATTCTTCATGAAAACCATTTATGCCCCTGCTGGGGTAGCCTGCTAACTTCTGCAATGGTTTCTTCAGTGACAGAGATTTCTATCCCCTAGACCTAAGAGCTTTCTTCTTCTAGATTGAGTGCAAATTCAGTTGCAATTGCCTCGTTAAATCCTTGCAACATGTCAAAATAAAGGTTCCACCCTGCATTTACGAAGACCTACCATACCTCTAGATTTTTTCTGACCATTGTCATGCCCTCTGGCTCAATGAGCACATCCAGCCCACCCATCACTGTAGAAACTAGATCAACACGATGGGTATAGTTGGCTAGTAGGGGGAGAGTAACAACAACCCAACTGATGATGACAATATTATTGGCATGGTGGCCGCGGGGTGAAAGGATAATAATGATTGGTATGCCTTGAAAAACACAACAATTAATGGCAGGGTGTGTCAGTACAGGTGAATGATTATTGAAATTGAATATAGCATACTGGGGAAATGATCGGTAAAGTTCTTGGCGTACGATTTCAAATTCCAATGCGTGGAAATCATAATTCAAAATCGCACAACTTTTTTTTTGGTTTCCATTTTCATTGGATTTGGTAATGATGTGATATGATTATAGCTTTAGGTACACCATTGTCTCTTTATGATGGGACCCCCCCAACTTAAATATGGCCTTCCGCGGCGCATAGTAGTCTCTTTTTGGAATATTTTAATTAAATCCATAAGAGTCAATGAAGGTGTACCTGGCAACCTACCTGGCGGTGGAGTAGAGGCAAATATAATCGACGGAGTAACGACAATAGTGGAGTAACAACGTCGATGGAGTAAAAACATCGGTGGAGTAACAACACGACGGAGTAACATCACTGATGGAGTAACAATAACAATGGAGTAACAGCACCGACGAAGTAACAACATCGGCGGAGTAACAGCAACAGTGGAGTAACAACACTGATGGAGTAACAACAATAGTGCAGTAATAGCACCAGTGGAGTAACAACACCAGCAAAGTAACAACAACTAGTGGACTAACAACAACAGTGGAGTAATGGCACCGGTAGAGTAACAGCAACCAGTGGAGTAACAGCAACCAATGGAGTAACAACAACAGTGGAGTAACAACAACTAGTGTAGTAACAACAACAGTGGAGTAATAGCACCAATTGAGTAACAGAAACTAGTGGAGTAATAACAACAGTGGAGTAACAGCACCAGCGGAGTAACATCAATCAGTGTTACTTGAAAAAATTCTTTGTTTCTCCTTGTCATAATTCAGTTCTTATTCCTACAAAAAGACAAACAAGTAAGTAGTAACAGCATATTATATATATATATATATATAAAAGGAAGAGGGAGCATTCTTTGCACCAACAACCATCAAACCAGATGTATTAGAAAGATGTTTTATGAAGGCATCTTTAGACGTTGGATGGTGGTATAACTTCAGATGGTGTCTGTTCACTAGGAAGGAAGTATGATTTTCATCTACCTTAACCAATCTAACTGTTCCATTGGCAAATATAGCGTCCACTTCATAGGGTCCCATCCAACGAGTGTGAAGCTTTCCTTTAAAATCTTTGAACTGGGAGTTATATAACATGGCCAATCCCCTATATGAAACACCTTATTCTTGATAAATTTATTGTTCCATTTCATTCTCTAATGTTGGACAACAGTAGTTCTCTCGACAGCTTCTGAACGAATCTCATCTATCTCATTGATTTGTTCCAGTTGGTGTTTCTAGGCCACTGATAAGTCCAATCCTACTTCCAAAGATGTTCTGAGCATATTGATCTCGAATTCAACTAGAAACAAGGGAGATTTCCCATAGACTAGCTCAAATGGGGAAAACCCAATTGTATTTTTCCAGGTCATCCTATATGCCCAAAGATCTTCTAGAAGTTTTTGTGACCAATCCCAGCGATGACTTGCTACAGTTTTTGTCAAGGTATTCTCCAACACTTTGTTTATACTTTGTACTTGTCCATTCACTTGGGGATGGTAAGGAGTTTTCACTCTATGTTTGACCCCATATTTCTACACAAGCCTCTCTTTCATGTGGGATGTAAACTGTGCTCCTCCATATGAAACAATTTCTCTCAGGTACCACATCAGGCAAAAATCTCTTCAAAAAGGAAATCTGCCACCACCTGTTTGTTGCTTTCGTAACTGCTCTGGCTTCCACCCACTTAGTCATATAATCAATGCAGACCAGGATGTGAACCTTTTGATGGGAAGGTGGGTTGATGGGTCCAACAAAATCGATAGCCCATTTCTCAAAAGGATCCAGGACTATTTGGGGCTGTAATGGCATTTCGTCTAATTTTCCAGCTTGTCACATATGTTGACAACTATCACATCTCCAGAAATAATCTCTAGTATCTCGAAAGATAGAAGGCCAGTAGTATCCCATTTGCAGCACCTTGTGGCCTATTCTTTTATCTACAAAATGTCCTCCATAAGGCCCACTATGGGTGACCTTCAATATCTCATAGATATCATCCTCTGATACAAAGTGCTGAAACTGTTGATCCACCCCTATATGAAAGAGGTATTTTGCCATCCATGAATACCATGTGCCATGATGAATAATATTTTGTTGGTCCTTGTATGACAAATGACGAGGTGCCTTTCCTGTAGCAAGACAGTTAGCAATATCTACATACCGTGGAGTGTTAATGGAAATTGAAAAAAGGTATTCATCTGGGAAGCTATCTTTGATAGGTGTACCTTCGGTATTGTTTTCTAATCTAGACAAAAAATCCGTAACCACATTGTCCTTTCCTAGTATATCTACTATCGTAAATACCAAATTCTTGAAGTAGCAAAAGTCATCTTGTAATACGACCAGGAGTAACGGGTTTATTCATCAGATACCTGATAGTTTCATGATCCGTGTGTACAAAGGTGGGGTAACCACTAATATAGTGTCGTAACTTGTTGATGGCATAGATGATAGCGATGAATTATTTTTCAGTCACTGTGTAGTTTAACTTGGCAGAGGCCAAGTTCTTACTAACATAGTGAATGGCATATGATACCTTATCCACCTATTACTCTAAAACTGCCCCAATTGTTGTTTCGGAAGCATCAACATGAATATGGAATGGTAATGCCTGGTCTGGTCCTCTAAGGATCAGAGCACCACAGACTAGTTTCTTGATCTTCACAAAGGCTACATCACAGTCATCTATCCACACAAAGTCTGCATCTTTTGTCAGTAATTGAAAAAAAGGATGTGTTGTTTTAGTAAATTTTTCTATAAAGCACCTATAATAACTAGCACAACTGATAAAGCTACGTACCTGAGTGGGTGTTATGGGTATTGGAAAATGTTGTATTACCTTTATCTTGGCTGGATCCATCCAGACTCCTGCAGCCAAAAGCAAGCGTCCCAGCACTATTCCTTCACTCATCATCATATGGAATTTTTCCATACTTAAGGAGACATGTGCCTACTTGCATCTTTCAAGAACTTTTTCTATATTTCCTAAGGCTTCTTCGAATGGATCTCCGCATGCCGTGAAATCATCCGTGTATATTTCAACACTATCATCCATTAGATCAGAGAAAATCCCAAAAATTTCCCTCTGAAACGTTGCAGGTGCATTACAGAGACCAAATGGGAGGACTCTATATGCAAATCTTCCCTAGGGGCATGTAAATGTGGTCTTATCCTAATCTTCAGGAGCTATCTGGATCTGGTTGTACCCACTAAATCCATCTAGGAAGGAAAAAAACTTCTTCCCTGCTAATGTATCCAAGACTTGGTCAATGAATGGTAACAGAAAATGGTCTTTCTAAGTTGCCTTGTTTAATTCTCTGTATTCCACACATATTCGCCATTTACCATTTTTCTTAGGGACCAGTACCAATGGGGAAACCCATTAGCCGCCTGAAATGGGGTAGATAAATCCCACGTCCAACAGCTTCTGGAGCTCTTCCTTAACGGTGTTTTTCAGGGCAGGGTTCATTCTTCTCTGGGGTTGCCTTATAGGACAACAGTCTTTCTTAATGTATATGTGACGAGTGCAGAGACTAGCAGGAATTCCCTTCATATCTGAGTAGTCCCAGGCAAAGGCTTCTTTGTGCTTCCAAAGAACATGCAGAAGTTAATTTTTCTAGGTATCTGACAACTCTGGATTGATATTCATGGTTTTTCCCAGTTCTATTTCCATGGAAACACTCTCATGGGGTGTAGTTGTAGGTAGCTCCTTGAATCCATTTGCTGCTCTAATACTTTCTTGAGTCTCACAGCTCAAGACAGACTCCAGGATTTGTTGTTTCAAATCTGAAAGTGAACAAGGATCACTGATAATGGTAGTAATTGCATCATCTTCTATTTCATCTTTCAACTAGAGGGCCTACCCAATAGTAATAACTGGTCTTAACTCCTCATTCTCTGATTCAAACTCTTTCTTACATACAAATTTCTTGTGGCCTACTCATTTGCTAGTGGGTTAGGTTCTGCGGGAGGATATAACTATAGATTCTCAGTGTTTTGCCCATTTGAGATGATCATATTCCCAAAATAACACCCAATATAAGCATCTGCGGTTGCCAACCATGGTCTTCCTAGAATCAACGGATGGCCTCCAGCTGGATAGTGCTTTTGGAGTACTAGGAAGTCCACAAGGTAGTGCCATGAATCCACTGAAATCGTGATGTCTTCTAATTTCCCTACTGGTTTGACTATAGATTGATCTGTTAGCTCTAACACCGTAGGTTTATGTTTCAGATTACGAAGTCCTAATAAATGCATGGTTTCAGCAGTGATGACATTTATGGCAGTGCCCAAATCTATCGGTACATTTGGAATTTCTACCCCATTAATGTGCACAGTCAAAATTGGGTACCTGAGATCCCCATAATTTACAGGCATGGACCTTCCCATCATGAAATCTAATAGTTTCCCCATTACATGAATGGTGAGCGGATCTCTCAATTTATTTTCAGGCTTCTTAGCACAATATTCCCAGAGAGTCTTTACATATATCAGTACATCCTTCATGGCTTGCAGTAGGGGAATCTTGAAAAATAAATTTTGTAACTCCCCTAGCAAGTCAAACATAGTTTGAGGGGTTGGTTTACTCACAACCAACCTTTCTGGATATGGCAGTTAAGCTTGGTGTTTCTGAGTAGCTAACGGTTGAGGAGGTGTATGGTTTTTTTTAACTTCATTTTGTTCTTCTCCGACCGTCTCTAGTTCTTTCTCCTCACTGTTAATCTACTCAATGATAACTGGTGAGGGCTGAGTGCCTATGGGCCACCCAGATCATAAATGCATCTCATAAAATTATGCGGTGGAGATGTTGTATGAAGGTACGTTGAGAGTGTCAGCTTTCTGAACCTCTTTATTGTTACGATTCATATTGGGCTAGATAGGGAGTTGAGGATGAATAGGCTGATTTCCAGAGGGAACATTAGAGGGAAACTAAAGTTGTTTTTGTGGCATTAACTGGGAATACTGACTAGGAGGGGAAGTTCCTCGCCAGTTTGGAGCCCATGAGGAGCTTGAACTAGCTTGAGGAACCCACTGCTGCCTAGGTGTAAACTGGTATTGGGGCCATACAGGCGAGGAAGGCATAGTCTGGGGACCCATATTAAAATTGCTAAAATATTGAGATGGATCTGGAAACATACCTTGATTTCCCATTGACGACCGAGGTTTCCATGGCTTTTTAGGTCCCATAAAGTACAACTACTCCATGTCTTCTCCTGTCCCTTGAAAAACCTCTTTTAGTCCTGGCAAAGATGGGCATGAACTTGTCACATGCTTCAGTTCACAGATTGCACACTCCTCTACAAATTTCAATGAACATTCCCTCTATGGATATTTTTTTCTACGTGTGGGGCTAAATACAGCCATAGTTCTTTCCAATTCTAGCTAATTATGTTTTACCTGCAGTATGTCTATCTGTTCAAACAAGGTATTTAGGCTATCAGTCCTTAGGCTGTCCAACAGGTTCCCAATTTCTGCTTTTGTAACACCTTTGCTAGATACCTTTGTTGATCGAATCCCTTGTTTATTTCTTGTAACTCCTCTTGAGCACTGAATACACAAATCACAGATGGTATCAAAGTCCTACTTTCATATATTCCCATTTCCGACTGTAATCAAGAATTCCAAAGAGTCTTCTCAGAAGGCATAGAGAAGGATAATTTTCAAAATGTATTGATCCAGGTCAGAGTGACCTGACCTCTACAATGTGTATTTGAAGTGTTCCACACAGTCTTCCATATTTTCATCCTCTTTCTGTATAATTTTAAAAAGCTCTTCTTTAATATCCCATGATTTACAGTAGTCTTGGTATTTTTCCAAGAAAGTAGTTCTCATTGCTTCCCATGTGGTGATAGACCTTCCCCCAAGACCCATAAACCACTGTAGGGCTATTCCTTTTAGTGTAGTAGGGAAAATTTTCAATTTTTGAGCATCCGTTATGTAATAATACCCTCACCACACAATGTCAAATTCAAACAAAAACGTGTCAGGGTCTTCTAAAGTAAGCCCATGGAAACTGGGTAAAGATATTAAAGGGATGGGCTTTGTTGGTGCACCAGTCCCCAAATCCCTAATTGGGAAGTCAATGGTAGAGGTTGTAGGTGCCATGAATATCCTCCAATAATCACTGGGGATTTCAGCTGGCTCCGCAGGAAGGGCTTTTATCATAGGGGTTCGAGTTGCCTTAATAATACTTCCTCTATCCTTTGGTGATAGAAATGTTTCTACAATCTCCTCCCCCCTGTCACTATGGCTGGACCATTTATATCTCCTCTCTGCAATTTCCTCTACCCTACTGGGATGGACAGTTCCTCCGGATCCTTTACTTATAACTTCTTCTTCTTCTGTTATAAGAAACGAGACTCCTGTAGCAAGCATACTGTTGCTTGTCTCTCCAACTACTGGAACAGTCTATTGTATCGAATCGACAGGGGGTGATGTGAACAAGACTGGTTGATCTATAGATTGTCCCTCTGATTTTGTTCGTGCACTTAGCCTCACGGCTACACAGAAAGATGCCTCTCACTTAGTTTTTTCAATGATTTTATGGATGTAGGTGTTCCTTCCCAAATCTTTTCTTCATTCTTTGGGGCTCTCCCTCTGCCCCTTTTATTTGGCTCTCTGTTCATACAAGTTGGTGTGGCGGCAAAAATCAAACCACAATGCTCAAGGCCTGGAGTAGGGTGTCAGAAGACCATTCCCTCCCCAGGATGAGAGATCACCTTGAAGAGAGGGCAGTTGACGATAAAACAAAAAAGAAAAGAAAAGAACATAGGAACCTAGGTTTCAAGACCTGGAGCAGGGCGTCAAAAGGCTCCTCCCTCCCCGGAACAGACCCTAATCAAGAAATAAAACACACATGAGAAACCTTATTACTTCAAGACCTGAAGTAGGGCGTCATAGGACCCTTCCCTCCTCAGGGTGAGAGATTGGGTTTCTCAAAATCGAAACAAGAATGCTACGGAAAAATCTAAGCTCAAAGCCTGGAGCAGGGAATCAAAAGACTCCTCCCTCCCTAGGTCAAGAGATCGACCCTACTAAAACAAAAAAACAATAAAGCTCCAAATAAAGGAAATATTTGCGCTCAGGACCAGGAGTAGAGTGAGAAAGCTCATTCTCCCCCCAGGACAAGAGATTTACCCCCTAGTTAACACAGATCATGTCTTTCACCTTGTTAGCCTCCTCGGCAATGGTGATAAAATGTTTGTGTCCAGGTATGAATGGGTTATCCACTCCTTTCCTACATTAATATATCAATCCGGGTGCGTATTATTTTCAAGGCAACATGCAAGGTATATGCAGGGGCAAGGTTACGATCTGCCCTCAACCAAGGGTTCGTGATTTGCAATCAAAAAATTGTTGAGACAAAAGTAAAAATCAACTGTAGAATGTAAGAAGGTATTCGCAGTTATCTAAGATATCTATAGCAGCAACGAGAAATAACACAGCAAATATAAAATACATGCAACACAAGGAAACATGTAACACCTGATCAAAAGAGCAGGCCCAACTCTCTGACCAGGGTTGCGTTACTCACAGCAAACTATAGATCAGAAAAGGGTTTACATCTTATTAATCTGAATAATTTTGTTACAATATCATATTGGGGTCCCCCTTGATAAAGGAACAACCCTTCTTTTATACAATACAAAGGAGAATAATTCTCCCTGAAACCTGGCAACTATATGCCCAAAGACATACATCAGTTGTATCGTAGCACTGGAGCCAGGAGAACCAAGAATAGGAGTGGTCAAAAACATGTTGAAGCAACTACAATCAGTTATGTTTCTTTATCATAGTTGATCAGCTCCTGTGAATTACGAAACTACTGCGATATGCTGCGCAGTCAACACCTATGCTCCATAATCTGCAGTCATCACAAGTTTTAGTGGTTTTTGTAGGTAAAAACCTTCATGACTCTACTTCATTAATTAAATATCCCAAGAGATGATAAAGGGTAATTACCTCTCAATGTTACACAGTAAATATGTGCGAATGAATGAAAAAAGAGTGAAAAGAGGAGTGGAAATGCAGGGAAAAGATAGACCAATTTGGTGCCAAACACAAAGATTGAAGAAATCATAGATTACCCTATGTCTTTTATTTCTCTTGGTACAACATAGCAAAATATTTTTGCTAGATACAAACAAATTAAAAGGAAGAATGAAGCATTAACGGCCACAACCTATTAAAAATTTTGTAAGCAGTCTTCAACTACGCATCATAGAATTTTGTTCACAATTGATATTGAAATGGGGCCATTTCTTTTGGCTTTCTTGGAACCTAAATTTCTAGTCCATAAAAGTGCATAAGATTACAAAACATCCATTTTTTCTTTCGACACCAAGAGAATTCATTCCATTGATCAAATTAACCCTCATAAACAGGCTCGTGAAATGATATATTCCACATTAAAAATTTCATCTATGGAAGCCTCTAAAATGCAAGCTTCTCTGAAAAATATTCACACACAATTGAAGATGGAGAGAATGTCATCTCTGGATAAAGATACCAAAATCGAATCTCTTGACAATCTGGTGATCAAACTAGGATATGATCCTAGTAATATTAAAGTAGCAAAAGATATGATAAATAATAAGAATGTTTACATTGAAGCATTGAGGAAGAAAATTAAACTTCCTACTACTGAACATACACAAGCTAAGGAAGTTAGTCAACTTGAAAAGGAAAAAGAAAATATGTTCAAGTTGATAGTTGAACAAAATGTTCAAATTCAAAAAATGGAGGTTGACATGGAATCACTCGTAAAATAAAAAGAGGACAAACTCAGTATTTCATCTTCCATTCCTATAGCTACTACTTCTACAACAGGTACTTCAGTAGCACGGACATCTACGACAACAACCATCACATTAGAAGCACAGTCTATTGATTCAACAAAACAACTATCAAAGCCCATGGGAGATTTTTCTTTGAAGAATTTAGAAATTGAAAAACTCAAAGTGCGGCTCCAAAAATATCCAAGAACAAAAGATTAAATCTTATAATGCATAATTGGCTGAGATTCAAAAGAATTATAAATTAACTCAACAATTAGAAAGTTATGAAAATGAATCTTTAATTGCAAAAACTATTGCTCAAGCCATAGAAAATATTTGGAAGTACGTTAATGTATCAATGATTGAGTTATGACCTTCAATTGAAATTATTTTTGAGCAAGAATATTTATTGAAGAGGTCACAAGTAGCAGTAGAAAAAATAAAGAAGGAGCTGGACCAGAAACTAGGAGATGCGATAAGGACAATCAAAGATCTAAACTCCAAGGCAAAAGATGATCTTAAAGAATTTGGCATTGAAGATAGAATTAAATTTTTCTTGGACATGAGAAAGGTTCTAACCTGGAGGAATTTGACGGTACAACTTAAGAACAATTGCCAAAATTCGGAGGTTCAGATCAAGAAATTTCATTGAAAATCTAATTCTTTACATCATAAAGGACTTCCACCTTTGGAGGATAGAAGTTGAAAATTGATTCCACTTGAAGATTATAAACAAAGGTTACATGATATAGCATTGGACAAGACAAAATTCTCCAAAATCAGAGGAATTATCACAGAGAAAGCCTCCATTGAAGTTTTAAGTTATGATCTGTTAATTCAACCTGAAATTAAGCAATTGTTTCTAACTAGGCCCACTTTTGAAAAATATGTTGAAGTCGATGAGTCATATAGAAAATTGTTAAAGTTTTCTATCCTTGATGAAAAGGGATGGGATAAATTTTGTGAGCACATCGAATATGAACACACTATATAATTTCAGCAGCAAACAAAAAAATTTCAGTAGCAGTCAACAAAATTTTAGGGGCGGTGAATAGAAAAGCAAATTTCTAGCTACGGTCATCAGCAACAACCCTCAAAATCTATGCAGAGTGACCAAATTAGTTCAAATATTCTATTTTTCAATTCCAATTTTGTAGTATCCCAACTATTTTGGATGATATTATATTTTTTAATAAATTTTGATTCGAGTTTAGATATGTTTGAAGTTGAACTCTATAAATATCTTATAATTCAATGAAGAAAGGTTTGAACCCTTGTGATGAACTAGTGAACATGCTTGTAACTTTCTGAGCTATTTCTAAAGTGAATAGAGGGATTCTAGATTCATTCTGAACAACTCGTGGTATCTTTGTGGGTTCTTATTTTTATTCAATTATGTATTCATTTTTTTCTATCCATATGTTCAAGGTAACATAGAAGTTTGGGTAAGAATAGTTTGAATATCAATATCTCTAAAATCTCCTACAAAATTATCATTATTTAAAGAGATTAATTAAATGAACCTATTTGTCTTAGTTAATTCCTCTAAATTTGTAAACTTTTTCCTTTTTTCATCTCTTGCACATGTACTATTTGGCTATAGAAAACTTCTATAGGAATCTTCTATAGATAAGAAATTAGATGTTCAATCTAGATATTTAAGGAATTATATATTTTCTTAAATTATTCTTTCCAAATCAATTTTAAAGCTTAAATTTTGTTAAGAATGAAGAATCAACAATTATGTTCTCTTAGAAATACTTAGGATTTACATCTATTTTAAAGTTTAATAATTGATAATCCATTCAAAATTAAAAACATTTCTTTAGACACTTTGGCACATTCCCTTAGCCTAGGACTTTCTATAAAGGACAACCTCTGATTGGCATCATTGTCGGGGAATGAAGGTTGAAGATTTTTCCCTGGGACAATGATTATACATGTCTCTTAACGATGAATAAGGGGCCAGTGGGCTAAAATCCTCCATATGGAAACTCTATGTATTAAATTTGGCTTAATGTAGGCATACCATATCACAGTCAGATCCAAATATTTTCTCTCCTTTATCAGATCCAGAGAGATTAGTTAGAATTGCATCAATTAGGTCTTATGTTAGAAGCCTCTCTTGTTACTTCTACCTCTATTCTATCTGAAACACCTTCACAACCTGATCCTTCACATTAAACTCCAATACCTGCTAAATTATCAAATCTTCCTCCAAAAGTTTTAGAACTCCTTTCTAGAAGAGTAGATATTCAAACTTCACTTTTAATCCATTAGCTTGACACTTTTGAGCTTCCTTATTCCCATTTGGAACCAGCTGATAGTGAAGAAGATCCTAAAATTTTGTTTTTTGAGTATAAACCACTTTATTTTAAATCTTCTTTTGTACATACTTATCCATCCACTTCTAGTCAATCTGAAGAGGAACTTAGTATTTATACTAATCCTCTAGCTTTTGAGGATCATGAAAAGGTTCTTCCTAAAGTTCATAAGTTAGTTATTAATCCTCAATTACTTTATAAACCCAAACCTTCATCACCTCCTTCTTCTAGTAAATTTGTTTCTCCTAAAAACACAACTCCATCACAACATAAAATGTTTGGTATTCAACCAATTTTGGCAGCATGTTATGCAGCCTTAGTTCTTCCACTTGCAATTCAACTCCATTCTTTTCCTAATGGGTATTGAAAACATTTACCTAGATTTAATGGAAAGACAAGGCCATCGGCTAAATATCACAGATGAGTTCCTAGACGTTTCCGATAACATGAATATTGAACATGAATATGTCTACACAGGAATCTTTGTTCAAATACCTAAAGGAAATTTTAGGATATGGTTCAAAAAAATTCAATCTAATTCAACTAATTCATGGGCTGAACTAGTTAATATTTTCAAAAATCAGTGGTGAATTCAAAAGGATGATGTTTATTACATAAAAAAATTTGAAGACATAAAAAGAAAACCTGGTGAACCAGTAGTTGATTTCATTAAGAGATTCAATAAACTCTATAAAAAAATGCCTCCTAATTGCAAACCTCTAGTAACTGCTCCTAAGGTTAGGTTTTCCAAAGGATGTGAAGATGACTTTGTTGTAGAGCTTCAGGAGAGAAATTCATAAACTTTAGCAGACATGCAAACTAATGCAATCAAAGTTGAAGTTAATACATCAAAATCTACAACTGAAAGCTAAGGCAGAACATGCCGAAAAGAGGACGAAATCTAAAGAAGAAGTTATCTCATTAAAACTAAATATGAAGACCATAAAATTGATGAAATAACTTCTCTAGTTAGAAATATCTCTAACCAAATCTCTGTAATGGAAAATCAACCTAGAGTAACCCAACAAGTTACAAACAAACCATAAGTGCAATACATAAGACCTTTTCAACCTCAAATTCTACAAATACCCAGGTAAGTGTTTTAGGGGTATCGACAGTTTCTTGATAGTGTTTACAAAATGTTATTGTTCCAATCACTCAATATCATCCTTTAATTCAAAATCAACAAAATTCTCAAATTTGCAAGTATCAAACTTTTTTTGAATTCCTCATTGTTGAATTAAATAGAAGATATGACCTGAGAACAACACTAGGACCTCATAGGCTAGTAAAAAAATAGGTTACTTTGATGAACCTGAAGTAAAACTAGACGAAACACAAAGACCATTAATTCAACCACAAAATCAGCTACAAGAATAAAATATCGCAGAAAAATATGTTCCAACCATTTTTAATGCTGAAAAAGAATTAGAGAGAGTTAAAATTCCAAATCCATTATCTGAACTCTCCAGAAATCCAAGTTATAAGCATCAAGTCTCTAAATGGATTTAATCTTCAAGTCTTGATGCAAAGGGGGATGTCATTGTTTTACACGATGAAAAACCTCAAGCTGATTTTGGTCCTATTTCTGATATGATTGATGAAAGTGTACCTCCCATTTATGTCACCTATAAATTTCATGATTACCTTTTATAGAATTGCATGTTAGATTCTAGTGCTTCCCATAATCTAATGCCTAAAGTAATCATGTATCAAATTCAATTGGAAATTACTAGACCATGTCATGATATGTATACTTTTGATTCTAAGAAAGTACCTTGCCTCGAATTACTTAAGGATTTAGTGGTAACACTTGCTTAGATCCCTGTCAAGAGTATAGTCTTGGAAATTGTTGTTACAAATATTCCACAAAAATTTTAAATGTTATTATCTAGATCTTGTTGTGCCAAGTTAGATGGAATTCTACAAATGGACATGTCTTATGCTACAATCCGAGCTTATGGAGATGAAAATTTAAGATTATTTAGAGAAGTAAAGTTAATTAATATAGTTTGTAAAGAAAATCAAGCAATTAATCATCCCATTTATGCTATTGACCAATATTTTGGATACTTTACTTTAGGTACTAATGATCTTCCAAATCCTCAAATCAACATTCAAGAAACTATCAATACCCCTCAAATTGTAAACACTATCATTTGGAAATGTATTTTGATGGTGAATTTTCTAAAGATGGGGTAGGGGATGGAATTGTACTCATCTCTCCTCATAAGAAAAATATAACCCATTCTTTTAAATTAGATTTTGAGGTCACAAGAAATGTGGCAGAATATGAATCCTTAATTTTAGGATTGGAGTTATCTAAGTGTCTGAAAGTTGAACTTTTGGCTATATATGGTGATTCAGAGTTGATTGTAAAACAAATTATAAACTTGTGTCAAAATAAGCATCCTAGGCTTAGAGATTATAGGAATGAAGTTTGGGACTATGTAGATAATTATTTTCAAGCCTTCAATATCACATCAATCTCAAGAGAAGAAAATATTCATGCTGATGCTTTGGTAATTTATGTTAGTTATTTTAAAATACCCGATCCTTTGCAGTTGCATTACGAAATCGAGGTAAAATAAATACCTTCCATTCTTGACAATCTAAAACACTGGTAGATTTTTGAAGATGATGAACAGTTAAAAAACTTTTTACAAGTAGTAGATGCATTTTCTGGGTTACATGTGGAAGAAGAATGCATTGATGAAATCAAATCAAATGAGGATGATTAAAATTCACATTTAGACCATAAATTTTTTTACCATGATATCATTTAGTTATCAAATAATTACATTCCAAAAGGATTAGTTCCCCTTTAAAAAAAAATTGATCATAACTATGTGCCAAAAACTTCATCGTTAAATTCATAGCAAGAAAATATTTAGGACTGTAATATTCATACATTTGATGAAATAGGAAATGTTAAAATCGCAACATCATTACCTCAAGAAATCAAAGAAAAATATATAAATCTTTTTAAAAATTATAGAGATGTATTTTCATGGTCATATGAAGAATTCAAAATCTATGGCACAACCATTATTGAACATAAAATTCCTCTCAAACCTGAAGCTAAACCATTTCAACAGAAATTAAGAAGATTAAACCTAGTATTGCTTCCAATCATTGAGAAATAAATTAGAAAGCTATTGGATGAAAAAATAATTCTTCCCTTAACATATTCTGAATTGATAGAAAACCTAGTACCTATTAGGAAGAAAAATGGTGAAATAAAGTTGTGTGTTTACTTTAGAAATCTGACAATTTTTCCTAGGTGACCTGCTTGAGTTGGAATTATGGACCTTGTAAAAACCATAACTTCCTCAGATTATATCTTTGAAAATATAGTCATAAAAGATCTGACATTCGTACATGAGGTTGATCAATATTTTGACTCCACCGGGTTGCAATTTCAACTTCTGAAGCTTCATAGAAAAAAGTTATAGTGAAAATGCCAAGATGACGGGTTTGAAGAAGAGAAACCCTAGAATCCAAAGTTATGATACAAAATGCTATGCAACTAGCCCACAAAAAGATAGTTCAACGACTTAAAAAATATCCTTTTTGAGGGGGAAACCTCCTTTGCACTACATAAATGAACAATTCTGGGATGATACAAATGACAATACCTCCTTTCTTTATAGGAATCTAAGGGGTCACAATATAATCAGAGCGTACATAAAAATAATAATGTAAAGGCACAAAAAAAACAATAGTGGGCTTCTATGGGGCAAAATAATAGCAATATGGGTACTATATGGGCACAACAATAATAATAATGGGTCTACCCTAACAATATCAATAAGGGGCTACAATAGTATAGGGATCTAACATCATGTTGTGGAATGAGCCATTCTCGGATTTGCTTTGTAGAAAATTCTCTACAAATCCAGCTCTGAATCTAGATTTGATACCATGTAGAAAATTTATTGTGCAGGTTAACCTAATAATTGTTATAGAAACTTTTTGGCACTGCAACCCCAATCATACATGTCCATAAACCAAGGGCTCCTAAGTTCCTAAAAGTGTTGCTTCACACCCTAAAGGAGCAAGGCCAGCTAATTACATCATCTCCCAGAAGTTCTCCACAGAAAACTGCCCAGAACTGGTCAAAGCTGGACCATACAGACTGCCTAGTGAAGAGGGTGCGATGCATCTCACCTGCCCAGTGTAAGAGGCTGCGAAGCATACTTGAAAGCCCTTCTGTAGGGTGCAATGGGCGAGAGTAGACAAATGGCAGAGACAGTTTGCAAGGTGGATCGTCATGGATTCTTCCGGAAACTTTTCCTGTGACACTTGCCTCTCTGAATTCACCCAGGGATGAGTAAGAGATCATCAATCTCCAAGTGGAATCAAGAACTATCAGAGAGAGGACACTAATCAAAATCCCAGAAGCTGACTCACCCCCCTGCAATCATCTATATATGGATCACTCATCCTAGAGATCCAGGGGTTGGAATTTTGTATCTTGTAAGGAAGTGTTGTTGGTTTCTTGGTGGAATATCATAGTGTTGGGTGATCTAAGATTTCATGAGGTGAAGAGGGGCTTTCATGCTGGGAGGATGACGCTGGGTCAGATCAATTGGTTGTAATCCTCTTTGCTATTCTTGATATTAATAAATCTATTCAATTTTTCCTCCACATTCTTGTATGTTTGATGATATATGCATTTGTGTGGTCAATATATATCTGGTCCTATATTGTTTATGATTGTAGATCTCTATTCTTCGATAGTATTATGTTGCTTTGATTCCACAAGTGCTCTTTGAATCTAGGTAGATGAAGGAAAAGCGGCAAGGATCTGTCAGAAGGGAGAGGAACCAAGCAAGGAACCAAGCACAAGACTGAGGTTGGTGTCCTTTGTTCCCCTCCTATCTACTTCTCATAAAGGAAAGTGAAAGTAGTTTTAGTTTGTTTGTTTCTAAGATAGCTACCAGTCTTAGTGGGACTAGCAGCTCCGAGTGGACACTAGATCTCCCGATAATAAAATGGCGACTCCATTGGGAAGTGAATAGATTGTTTGCTTGTCTATATTTGTTTGTTTTATAAACGTACAGATGGAGCCTGAAGTCAAGCCAGCTAGCCTTCGAACTGCTTTTGCTATGCAAGTGCAAAGTAGGTCAATGTTGCTTCAGACTATCTCCAGGTTTTGTTTATAAACTGAATAATAGATTTGAAAACCTTCTAATTTCCCTAGTGGTGGCTCTAGTAACCTCATTAGATAAGCCCTTGTGATTTCTATTTACTGACTATCATTAGCTCGGCCTAAATCCATGAACTAAGCTGCAAACTGTGACCCGCAACCAAGTTGAAGTCTCGTCCCTGGACCATCACACTTTCTCCTCTTGGGAATCTGGATGCATCATACCTCTCGTGTTCAGTAGGTGTGCTGCATCGCACTTTCCCTATGTTGCAAGTGTGCTAATCAAATAAGACCTCTTCTGCTCTCAGATTTTGGTTTTTGTGTTCACTCTCTTCAGCTTTATTTAGGAGTTTTGTTGTCTGTGATCAGTATACCACTGTAGAAACTCCCTTCTTTTGCATGATTCCGCCTCCATAGTACAAATAATTGTGAATGTTTTTATGTATTGTGCGTCATTTACAGTTCTATTTTACAAAAGAGTAGCATAATCAAGTTGTCGTCTTTGATTTGAAAGTGTCGCAAGTGTCGTTTTCAGTCAAAGAAAATAATTCTATTGTTCTTGATGGTTGATTATACAGTTACTCTTGTATTTGATTTGAATTAGTAGTTTTTCAAGTGTGAAAAATAGTTTTCAATTCAAAATAGCAAAGTGTCGTCATTATCTTCCTTTCATTTTTGAAGAGAAATTTGTTAGTACTGTCGCTTTGAAAAGATAATTCAGATTTGTACTTAGCATTCTTCTTGTCATTCACACATTAAGAAAGCTGAAAACAAATACATGCATGTGCATTTGAATTTAGACTGCTTTTTGGTTTGATTTACGACAGTTCATCCAGTGTGTGCTCTCTGCTCTATGTTGAAAGAATATCATCTCTCTTTCTTTAGTAGCTAGGATTTTCATTGCAAAAAGAAGATTTAACGATTGTTTATCATCTTAGATTGCATTTTAGGAATTGTACGTCTACATCATGCAATGAACCTGGAAGGAAAATTTCTTAAGAAATATCAACTATAAAATAAATTTAATGAACATAAAAATTCTTTGGAGCCTAACGCACAACATCTAGAAGTCTAGGCTAGAGACATATTCTGGCGTCGTAAAACCCGGTAACTATCGCTTTCACTGTTGGTTGGGTGATTCCTCCTCTTTGAGATGACAAGTGCCAGTACGGACTTGTGCTCCCACGTACCGTCGAGTATATATTGGGAGACCACAATAGGCTATATCCTTTATCCATAGAAAACCGTGTTTGCCACCCTATCCATCACAATGCACTGAACACAGCATTCGGGAAGATTGATTGTCGTATCGTAAAAAGTATTCTATAGTTTTGCAATTGATTTGGTAATCCCTCTATCTAGATTTCTAAAGTAGTCTCTTTCATTCCTTTTCAGACTCCTTAAAGGAAAAGGTCCATCTGAGCACTTGTCACTTCAGGCTCATTAAAAATCGAAGGCGACTAGAGTCATCTTTTGTTTTTTCTCGACTCTTAAAAATTGAAAAAATGAGTTGTGTCAAAGCGTCTGAAATTTATTTTTAATCGGAATAATATCACCATTCCCACGTTGGTCTTAGCTTGAAAAAAATTGATTCCACCAACCAAGGATGTCCCCTTAGAGGAAATCATAGTCCTTTCTCCTCTTGGGGAGATGTTGGTGCACCTCATATGGCTACATTGTCCCTTCCAGGATTGATTATTGGCTTGCCAATATGGCTCTTCTCAACCTCTGTCGTTCAGAACACCATGATTCCTGAACAATCGAGTAAGTAACTGGATGATACTAAGGTTACCCCCCAACCTTCTACTTCGTCTGATTCCCTCTCTCCTCCTTCCCGTTCACTTGATGAAGCTGGTAAAACCAAAAATCAAGTAACAAGGAAAGAGAAGAAGGGGAAGGAGAACAAAGAGAAGAAGAAGAAGGAGCCAAAAGTGAAAAGGGGTAACCAGGCATCATCTAGTGAAAATCCGCACACTGCACCGTCCAAGCCTAAATCTCCATGTGTCATTTGCAAAGGAGACCACTATCATCGAGATTGTCCTTGCATCCCTCGGATCTTAAGGGACTAGACTCCTTGTTTGCACAATCCGGTGTCGTCAACCTCTTAAGATCATGTTGAAAGTACACCATCAATTAGTGAAAGCAAAGCATTTGGGCAGAAAAGGAAATGTAAATTTCCTTGTAAACTGTGTGAAGGCGATCACGTCGTCCACCGTTGTCCCTTCCTAGACGAAGCTAAAAGAGTCTTGGATAACCGTCCTACTTCACCACTACGACTTCCTCCTGGATACAAGAAACTCTTGCCGAGTCCATTGCTAGTTGAAAATCTGACCGACATGCCATTGTTGTCGGTCGAAGCATCTTCCATTGAAGATAAACCTGCTGAATTCATACCAGACAAAAGTCCTAAAGTTGAGGTGGCAGTCAACTCAGTCTTGTCTTCAGGAGGTCCATATTCAGATGATACAATCACTGAAGAGAATGAGAACGACACCATTCAAATTTTTTTCGTAAACACAGACTCCGGTGAATATAGGAGCAATCTACCCATTCCTTTACCGCAGGAAGGAAGTTCGTCAGAGTCATATCCGGCCGTCTATTCGGTCCCACCTCCAAGCAACCTAGTTGTTTCCTTCGATGGGAATCATAGGTAGACCCCGTTTACCAGCTAATGTACCATTCTAAATCATTGTACAAGCTTACAAAATGATCATGGTCGATACCATCATAGATGAAGGGGATTTTATGAGTATCCTTTCCTCAACTACTTGGGAAGCGATTGGTTCGCCATCGCTTCTGCCTGAGATGAGAAATCTGACAGGCTTCGACAAAGGAACCAGTCAACCGTTAGGGATCCTTCCCAATGTACCCATAATGTTGAGAAGGAAAACCGTTTATATGAATGTAATGGTAGTCCAAGGACCTCTAGATTATAATCTAATCCTTGGGTGTGGCTATATTTATAGCATAGGGGCCATTGTCTCCTCACTCTTTAGAGTAATGTGTTTTCCGCATGAAGGCCGAGTGGTCTAGCTCGTAGACCAAATTTCATTCCTTGGCTCACACATAGCTAATAGTTAAATTCCATCCCTAAATGGTCTTTTCACGCAAGGAATGTCTCATCAATTTCTAGTCCGTCCACTTGAAGAGCGTGAGTATTTTGGGAGGACATGATTGAAACCCAGGGGGCATGCACCCTGGTCTGTTTCGGCAGGAAAACCTTGGGTATCGGGTAAGTTTTCACGAAGGATTTAAGACTGGTGCAATGCTCGTCCGAATAGGAAGAGGGGGTTAGACCGGATAAGATTATTTCGTCAAGGTTAGGTGATTGGAGCCTTTGTCTAGATGGACTAAGCTGAGGAAGTGTTTCTGTCTGTTGTGTGGATGGAAACTATGTTGCAAACGTGAGAAATTATAAATGGTAACTTGGAAAATTTACTTCACTATACCAGGGGGCATGCAAAACGTTTTGCCTGAAAGTAAAGAGTGACCATTTATTTTCTTAGTTTGTAGTTTCTCAACCCTTTAAACTCATAGGTTTGGTCGTTCCTAGCTTGCATAATGAAAGGACCCGGAGCAAAGTTTCGAATGGTGCAAGCTCCTTAAAAATTGAACCTATCGATGAGACATCCTTATTATACGACTGGCACAAGTAGTTTTTATGCGAAGTTCAAGCTCGTTAAAAATTAAACCTTAGCAATGAGAAAATGTTTCCCCAAAGTTTAAGCTCATTAAAAAATGAACCAATCCCCAGTACATAACCATTGTGAATGCATTATCATCAGCTTTTGAGCCCTCGTGGTGTTCTTACCATCACCTCCACTTTGTTTTAGCCGATCATTCACCTCCATTTGATTGTTTACCCCTTTTGAGGAACAGCTACGAAGAGTGATCCTGTTAGCCATGCTTGTGACACTGACGTGATTGGAAAATTCCAAACCTTACCTGGAATCAGCTGCTACCCGAAATTATCACTCGTTCCTTGAAAAATGAGTCTCGTTTAAGCTATTTTCATCTGAGTCGTAAAATATGAAAATATTGTCGAGCAGTTGGCCTCTCCAGCTCATTAAAGCTACCGGGAGTGCTATTCCTCCTCTAGATTTTAATCTTTTTGGACCTGAGAGATTATTACAAAAAAAGATCGAGCGCTTGTTTTGTTCGGCTCATTAAAAATATTGAAAATTCATCCCTTTCACATTATTTTATACTTTTTCGGACTTAAGGGATTATATGACGAAAAAGGATTATTTGAGTTTCCTTTACGTCCCTTTCAGACTCTCTAAAATTGAAAAAGGAACGAGTTATCTTTGTCATTAAACTCGTTAAAACCAAATAGCAACAAACTTGTCCATATAGACAAGAACAAGTTTCACTGTTGCTAGGCTCATTAAAACATAGCGACGGGTTTTCCCGAAGGGCAAATTATAGAACAAGTATATGTTATCCTCCTCAAGCTTGATAAAAATAAAGAGGTACTAGTTAGCAATGACTGGGGAAAAATTGGGAAGAAAACTTGAAGAAACTTTATTGGTAGCAAGTCGCACTTGAACATGACACTTTCACTCCACATCCGAGTAGGGTTGGGTTATTCTGTTCACCAGCCATATCACCATTGGTCCATCGCACCATCCATATTTGGGGTTAACGCTACCAATCCATGTCAGTGTCATCGGTATGTTCAAGAGAAGTCGCTCAGAGAATTCACCTGTGTCTCATCCGCTGCAATACATTCACGCTCCATTCTTTCATGGCCGCCACCCTGAACCCTGTATCATTAGATCGTTTTCACCTCCAAAATCATTTACTCTGTTCCGTGTCATAGATGTGGGATTGATTAATGCCCTATTATGATGGGTTGCTTCTTGTCGACATCAGCTCATTATCTAAGAAGTCGACTTAGGGACAACCCTTTCAGTACTTTGAAGCTTGCATGCCTCAATGGCAAGTTTCTCACTTCCAGCGATAGTTTTACATCAATGGCCTTCGACCGGCATATTTTGCGTGGTGTTCGACACCAAGTTCCTTTTTCACACGACGCGAATTGTACTGTAGTACCTTGAGCATCATCATCATTATAGGTGATTCCTTTCGCGCCTGTTAACAACTTACATCATTGGCTAGTAATCAGGCGATGTCTTTCCATGTTCGACTCCAGAACATCATTCACATGGATCGACTTGTACTCCAAGTGAAGATTGGACAAGTTTGAAGACCCCGGATCTACTTTCATCCATCTGGGCTATGATATATTCAGGAAAATAAAGACATCAAATGTACATTATTGCTACACAGATGATCATCCGAATAAAAGGATGGTGGCTCTATCAGAATCATCAGTCTGCCACACAGACCGTTGTCTGTCTTATGTACATGAAAATGAATTTATAAAGTTGAGTATGGGAATGCCCGCCTCAGTTAGATCATTAAAAATATTATGAAGATAATGTATTGTATTGTATCTTATTACAGGTCGCTTTCTAGCTCGAAAAACTTCGGATCCTCATGATAAAGCATTTCACTCGACATCAAAAGATTAACGACCTCATGCTTTAGGGGGCAACTGTTATAGACATTTTTGGGCACTGCAACCCCCATCATACATGTCCATAAACCAAGGGCTCCTAAGTCCCTAAAAGTGTTGCTTCACACTCTAAAGGAGCAAGGTCATCTGATTACATCATCTCCCAGAAGTTCTCCACAGAAAACTACTCAGAACTGGTCAAAGCTAGACCATACATACTGCCCAGTGCAGAGGGTGCAATGCATCTCACCTGCCCAGTGTAGAGGGTGCGATGCATACTAGAAAGCCCTTCTGTAGGGTGCGATGGGCGAGAGTAGACAAATGGCATAGACAATTTGCAAGGTGGATCATCATGGAATCTTCTAGAAACTTCTCCTGTGACACTTGCCTCTCTGAATTCGCCTAGGGATGAGTAAGAGATCATCAATCTCTAAGTGGAATCAAGAACTATCAGAGAGAGGACACTAATCAAAATCCTAGAAGTTGACTCACCCCCCTGCAATCAGCTATATATGGATCCCTCATCCCAGAGATCCAAGGGCTGGAATTTTGTATATTGTAAGGAAGTGCTATTGGTTTCTTGGTGGAATATCATAGTGTTGGGTGATCTAAGCTTTTCATGAGGTGAAGAGGGGCTTTCATGCTAGGAGGATGAAGATGGGTCAGAACAATTGGTTGTAATCCTCTTTGCTATTCTTGATATTAATAAAGTTATTCAAGGTTTCCTCCACATTCTTGTATGTTTGATGATATATGCATTTGTGTGGTCAATATATATCCGGTCCTATATTGTTTATGATTGTAGATCTCTATTCTTTGATAGTATTATGCTGCTTTGATTCCAAAGGTTCCCTTTGAAGCTGGGTAGACGAAGGAAAAGTGGCAAGGATCTGTCAGAAGGGAGAGGAACCAAGCGCAAGACTGAGGTTGGTGTCCTTTGTTCCCCTCTTATCTACTTCTCATAAAGAAAAGTGAAAGTAGTTTTAGTTTGTTTGCTTCTAAGATAGCTGTCAGTCTTAGTGGGACTAGCAGCTTCGAGTGGACACTAGATTTCCTGATAATAATGATGCAATATAAATTAGAGAAAAATACTATAACCTACTTCTACTATCAATTTATGAAAGCTTAAATATCGAGCTAAACAATATAACCAGAAGAAGAAGAATCAATGCACAATACACATGAAAATACTTTGGGGAAGGCCTCACCTAAAAACCCCACTATCTATATTATCATACAAGGTGGAAATACATAGGAATTATACAAAGCCTTAGCTCTCACAGCTAGCCAGCTCTCAGTACAATCCTCACACATGCTCACACGAAATCTTGGCTTCTCTCAAGCCTTCCTCTCTTCCCTCCAAGCTCCTATTTCCTTGCGTTGTTCCTAGTGGATGATTCTCACCTCACCAAGTGGAACACTACTCTCACACACTATTAGAACTATGAAATGCTCAAAGAACTGTCCCTTCTGCATGCATGAGTTTTCTTTGTAGGAAAAAACATCCAATTGATAGTACATTGTCCTTGACCTTTAGCTCAACTGAGTCTTTCTCAGAATAGACATGCATGAGTTTCTAATGAGGGAATCTTCAGTTAACTAGAGTACACTAGTTGAGTGCATGCATGCATCAACTGACTTTTAACTCTCTATTAGTTCCTCAAACAGTTTGGAACTAATTCAACTGGACTTAGCTCAGTAAATTGAGTTAACTAATTACAATTCAAATATAACTCAACCTTATCTCCTTAATTTAAGGCTTATCTCCTTAATTTAAGGGATAACTCTTTCATGACTTCAGAAATACTTCTAACTTGAATTTCTCCAACTAATCAAGTCAAAATAACTTAATTAATTATTTCCAAGTAGTTGTTAAGACTAAATTTGATTTTAATTCACAATTTAATTCAAGGAAAAAATAAATTAGAATATTCTTGTTGCCAAATTTCAACACTCCCTCTCAACAAGAAAGGGATTATCTGCCACCCTGATCCTCTCTCTATGGAACTCAAATTTACACATTGACAATGCCTTTGTCAAAATGTCAACATCTTGCTCCTCTATCGAAATATATTGTAGCAACATGATCCTCCCATCATCAACAGCTTGCTTTACCTTGTAAAGCTAATGGGAACTCACAATTGACTTATTCTCCAGTCTTGGAGCCACGTCCCAAGCACTGTTATGAACTATGGAGTCATACTTCTCCACCATAACATCAACCCAAATTAGTTGTTTCACTGCTTCCTCAAAGGAAGATGGCTCAATCTCAACACATTCCCCAACAAGGGCCATGTATCTAGTGTACCTCTCAGGCAACCTCCTATGTCTGCATTGAGAAGATGGTGCTCCGACATTCTCTCTCGCATCCTCCAACAATATGTCAGCTTCTCTTGTGTGCTTCCGTCCATCTGTGGAAGACTTTGCTTGCGTGGATGTCTCCACTCCTGAAACCTCTGCATGTGGCTGCTTCACATCAGTCTGAGGCTCCTCCTCCTTAGGAACCAATAGTTTCTCCATAGCCTGTAGTTGGAGCTCCCTTTCAAGGGAAACTCGCATGGCTTTCTGCTCATCAAACTCGAGATCTCTGCAAACCACTGTCCTCTAAATGGTAGGAAAGTACAACCGATTGTTGTGAGGTTTATCATTGTATCCCACAAATATCCCCAACACTGTTGTCGGCTCAAGCTTCTTCCATGCATCCTTTGTCACATGGAAATATGCCCATGAACCAAAGATCCTAAAGTGACCCACATCTGGTCTCTTACCGGAGAAAGCTTCCTCTGGTGTCTTCATCCCAAGTATGAGATGCCAGCTTTTATTTTGCAAATAGACTACTGTGTTGCATGCCTCAGCCCACAAGTGAAGTGGTAGGCCTTGGTCATGCAGCATCGCCCATGCTTCCCCTACAATAGTTTTCTTCTTCCTCTCGGTCACCCCATTCTGCTGCGGGTTATGAGGTGTCATCAACTCTCATTTAATTCCTTCTGCTCCACAGAAGTCCTTAAACTCTTGAGAGACATATTATCCACCATTGTCACTTCTCAAGGCCTTGATATTCTTCCCTGAGTATTTCTCAACCAAAGCTTTGAACTCACAAAACTTTGTGAAGGTTTGGTCCTTCTTCTGCATGAAATCAATCTAGCATTTACGAGAAAAATCATTAATGAAAATCACATAATACCTTTGCATCGCGGTGGATTCCATTGAGAATGGTCCACACACATTAGTATGAACTCACTCTAAGATAGCCTTTACTCAACTGTCTCGATCATGAAAGGAAGACTTGGTGTACCTTCCCAAGTTACAACCTTTGCATGTGTCACCTTTCTCAGGTTTACCTTTGGGAAGTCCTCTAGATATCTGCTGCATTATCTTCAAAGTCCCATGATGCAAATGGCCCAACCGCCTATGCCACAACTCACCAAGGTATTGGCTTTGCACCAATTCTGCTTTTTTACTCAATGTTGCACAATCATCTACCTCTATTTTATAGAGATTCTTCACCTGAATCCCTATCCTCTTGGTCTGACCCATGGCTATGTGTCTTAGGAACACCTTACCTTTACTGAAGACAACATCATAGCCTTTGTCCTCGAACATCATGACCAATACCAAGTTCTTCTTTAGTCTAGGCACATACATCACATCTGTCAAGGTGAGAGGAGCTCTATGCTCCCTCTGAAAAGCATCTGGGCCCACTCTTGAAAAACTATACTTTCTTTCATCACCCATCTCTATGTGCATCTTGAGGTCCTTCTCCTCTAAGGCACAAAATAACTTTTTATCACTGATCATGGGGAATGAGGCTCCACTGTCAAGATACCAAACACAAGCCATCATCAATGACACCATGCATGCGATGAGGGTAAAGTCCATTTCGAACTAAGAGGCTAATGCCTCACCTTCTGATCCTTCCGAGGATCCCTTCTTGGACTTCCTTGATGGGCATTTAGTCAGATAATGTCCCAACTCGTGACAATTAAAGCATCTCAATATAGACTTGTCACCCTTCCCTCCATGAGAAGAATTCGATTTGGAATGGGAAGCCTTCCCCTTCCCTTTCATTGCCTTACTTGCTAAGGCCAGATTTTCTTCATCATCATTCTTGGATGAAGAACCATCTCACGTGCTCCTCTTGATCTCCTCTTGCATCGGATCTAACCGTAGTCATTCCCAATCCGGCAGTTTCTCCCTTCCATTCATAGAGTCCTAGTAGCTATTCCAACTCCTTGGAAGGCCAAGGAGAGCGAGGCTCACCATATCATCATCAACAGTAGTTATTCCCACACTATTAAGCTCATCTCTACAGGTGGTGAGCTTGTTCAGATATGTGGAGATAGTATCACCCTTCTCCATCTTGATTCTTCAAAGCTTATCCTTGAGTGCTAATTTTCTCTGGTCGCTATTGTTCTAGTAGAGGACCTTCAATGTCTTCCACATTGAATATGGAGTATCCTTCCCATGGAGACTCGAGACAATATGGTCTCGAATGCCCTCAAGGATGACCTGTCTCGCCTTCGACACACACTTCTTCTACTCAACCAACTCTTGTGCATTAGTTGAAGTTGGTTTTTGGATTTCTTAATCAATCAAAGCTTTCAAGCCATTATCTTCTAATAGAGTCTCCATTCTATCTTTCCATGCTTGTTATAGATATATTTCGACATTGCAACCCCAATCTTATATGTCAATAAATCAAGGGCTCTTTAACCCCTAAAAGTGTTGTTTCATACCCTAAAGGATCATGGTCAACTGATTACATCATTCCCCAAAAGTTCCACCTGAAAAACCACTCAGAAATAGCCAAAACTGGACCATACTGACTGTTACATTGTCAGGGTGCGATGCATTACTGACTCCACTAGCCAGTTGTGATGCATAATGAGGAGGAATTATGTGGGGTGCAATGAGTGAGGATGGACAAATGTTCGAGACAATTTGATAAGTGGATGCTCATGGAATCTTCTAGAAACTTCTCCTATGACACTTGCCTCTCTGAATTCGCCCAGGGATGAGTAAGAGATCCAAGAAATCTCCAAGTGGAACCAATAACAACAAGTGGAATGACACTAATCAAAAACCCAAAGATGAATCACACCCTTACACACATCTATAAATGGATCCCTCATTTGAGAGATTTAGAGGATGGAATTTTGTAATTTGCAAGGAAGTGCTGATAGTTTGTCTTTCAGAAAGAGCATTGTATTGTTGGGTGATCTTGCTTTTCATGAGGTGAAGAGGGCTTTGATGTTGGGAGGATGATGCCGTATTAGACAACTCGGTTGTAATTCTCCCTTCTATTTTAATAAAGTTCTTTGATTTTTCCTCCATACAATTGTGTATTTCTGAATGTTGTTATTTGTGAATGCCATTGTATGTTCATTGTATTTTTTATTCTGCAATGCTTATGATATGATAGATTCAGATGCTTTGAATGTGTTTTGTTACTTGGTTTCTACAGGTATTCTCTAAGTGGGATAAGTAGGAGAGGAGTTGCAATCTCTATCAAGGGGGAGAGAGATCAAGCAAGGAGTCAAGTGAAAGATACAGGTTGGTTCCTTTACCTCTCCGTTATCTATCATACATAGAGGAAATCCCAAATTGCTTTGATTGTTTGTTTCTAGGATAGCTGCCAATCCTAGAGGGCTAGCAGATCGAAAAGACACTATTTTTCCTGGAAACAAAATGGCGACTCCACTGTGGAGTGAATAGATGATTTTTTGTTATTGTTGTTTTCTTTATAAACTATAAACGAACCCTGAAGTTAGCCAGATATCCTTCGAACTGCTCTTGCTCTGTAAGTGCATAGTAGATGAATGTTGCTTCAGTCAATCTCTGGTTCAGTTTATGAACTAAACATCTAACTTACAAGCATTCTAGATGCCACTGTGGTAGCTCAGTAACCTCCCAATATCATTCCTCTATACTTTGCTCTGTATTGTCCATCATAGCTCAACTTAAATCACTGAAATCATTTCCAAATTTGAGCCAAAACCTACCTCAGTTGCACTCCCTGGCCCATCGCACTGTCTGTCACTGTCAACCAGTATGCATCATACTTCTCGAGCCTGAGAAAGTGCGATTCATCCCTGTTTCTATGAAGCCCAGGTGCGATGACTAATTGAGCCTATTTCCCTCCTTGAAATTTGGGTTTTTTGTCCTTGTTTTCAGCTCTGTTCAGTTGATTTGCTACTTATGAACAGTACCTCATTACTGAAGCCTGCTTGCATCACATAGACCAGCCTCCATTGACTAGGATTAGTAAATGTTTTTATGTATTTTTCCATCATTTACAATCCTTTGTTGAAAAGTTTCTTAAATCGATCTGTCTTTTTGGTACAAAAGTGTCGTAACTGTCATTTTGTGTCAAAAAGAGAAGTGTCGTCGAGTCTCCCTTCTCTGAATAGTCGATTGAACTTTTTTTCATGTATTTGATTTGATTTGTTATTATTCGAAGTGTTAAAAGAATTTTCTATTCGAAATTGGAAAGTTCCATTCGGTCTTCCTTTCTATTTTGAAAAAGAAATTGTCGAAATGTCACTTTGAGTGAAATATTTCAGATCTATACTTAGTTTTCCCTTTTGGCATTTCTCACTTTAAGGGAACGAAAAAAAAATACATGCATTTGCATTTGCATTTAGACTCTGTGCGAAAAATGATTTAGGAAAAGTGCAATTAGTGTGTGCTCTTTGCTCTTTGTTTGAAAGAAATTGAATCTTCTTTCCTTAGTAGCTAGTATTTTCATTGCTAAAAATGAACAACGATTGTTTATCATTGTAGATTGCACAGTTAGGAATTTTACATCTACATCACGCGGTGAACCATTGAAAGACAAACTTCTAAACAAGATCAACTCTAAAATAAATTTCCATGAACTTAACAACGCTTTGGAACCTAACGCAACACATCTAGAGGTCTAGGCTAGAGACATCTTCCGGCATTGTAAAATCTAGTAACTATCGTTTTCATCGAAGGTTGGGTGATTCCTCCTCTTTGATACGACAAGTGCTAGCACGAGCTTGTGCTCCCTGTACCATCGAGTATATATTGGTAGACCACAATAGGCTTACATCCTTTATCCATAGGAAGCCGTGTCTACCGCCCTATCGATCGCAATGCACTGAACACAGCATTCGGGAAGATTGACTACCATACATAAGTCCTTGGTAATTTCTCTTTAATTTATCACCAAGGTGTATATTGCAGTTTTGTGATTGGTTTGGCAATCGCTTTGTCTAGATTTCCAGAGTAGTCACTTTCGTTCCTTTTCAACTCCTTAAAAGAAAGGTCCATCTGAGCACTTGTCACTTCAGGCTCATTAAAAATCAAAGGGGACTAGGTCATCTTTAGTTTTTTCTTGACTCTTAAAAATTGAAAAAGCAAAATTGTGTCAAAGCGTCATTAAAATTTATTAAATTCGGACTAACATCTTTTACCCCTTAATTTTGAGTTGATCAAGTAATCCACAATTGTGGAAGAAAGTCAACCAAAACCCCCTCATTCACGGAGACTAGCGAGTCAACCGTATTTGACTCCGAAAATGAAATCATTCCGAGCAAAATGGTCTCATTTAACTGAGTCCAATTCATCTAGTTTATTTGAAATGTTTATTTCAACATCATTAAATACTACAGTTACTCTGATCATTTCTGGTACATCTACCTTTAGAGAAGAAGTTCCGCATTTACAATAGGACATTAGAACTAATCCTAGTGTAACGGTAGACACTTCTATACCTAAAACAACTCTAGCTAGAACTGATCCAGAGACTGAAGTTCACTTACCTGAACATCTGGAAGTTGAATTCCAAAATTCAAAAGGTATCACCCCTCCAGTATCTGTCACTATAGAAGCTATACCTTCTTCGTCTCCACCTAGACTGATTTCTATAGAAGAGATAGTAGAGGATCTTCCATCGAGTACCCCATTACATTTTGGAACTAGGATCCACTTATATCCTTCTACTCCTGAAGTTAGTTCTTTTAATCATCCTTCATCGCAAGTTCCTGTTGAATCGCTACGAAATATTTTGGATAGACTAAACATGTCTAAGCAACCATAAACCTCTAGGACTGTGTCATGTGATACAACTATTGCAGAGCTTCCTACTGCCATTCTTACAATGTTTGTTGGTATACCATCTGTCACGGCTAGTTATCAATCACTAGCCGGAGTCCCCTCAGGGGTTGTTTCAACGACATGGTATGTTCCCATTTGTTGATCCGGAGTCCCATCTGGTATTTCTTATGTTGAAACTCACAAAATTGATCCTACATGCCAGTATCAATTTGGGAAGACCAGTCTTCAAAGGCCGATATATCCTTTGAACACTGGGCTGCCACCATATGGAGCGCAATATGCTTTTTCATTGTTCCCTCCTGTTGAACAACCATATGAGAGTTCACAACAAAATTCAGGTCAAATTGGAATTACATCTAGCGATTGGGTACCAATACTGCCTCAACAACCAAGGGTTGTATGCTCAATGCAACTGGTCCAACCTATGTGTTAGAAAATTATATATTACAGAGCAATGGAACACATAGAATATTGCATAAATATAAACACAGAAAACACATAAAACTAGAGAGACATAGATATACTTGGTTCACCTAGTTTGGGCTACCTCCACCCCGAACAGCTAGTCCTTCCTTTCTATTATCCAGCAAAATGAAGAGACACAACCTACAACAAATCCACTATAATGTCCTCTATTTTCTCTCACAATCTCACCTCTCTATTTCTCACTCAGAGAATACACATCTATTTACACAACCTCAATACAATGCCCTCATACAAAGAGAGCGGTTGCCTTCTAGGGAAAAAAACCCTAAACTAAACATAAGTTCTACCATCAGATCATCTGCCTAATGAACAACCTAGATTGACTAGAAATTACTATACTTTTACAAGGCAATTTTACATCTGTTTTTAGCTTCAGGGGCGCTGCCAACGAAACCCCTACCGGGGGACCGCTGGCCCCCAGACCTCCCTGTCGGGGTGGATCGGCTCTCCCCGAACCCCCGTGGGGTGGACAAGTCCCCCCTGTACCCTCCCACGTGGAGGGGTGTACAAACTTCCTGGGGTATACATCCAGTTGAAAAAAAGACCTCTAAATAATCATGCTCCACACCCAACAATCTCCCACTTGGAGAATGATTGTAGCAACTCCACCACTGCTTCATTTGTTGGACAATGACTCCTCTTTGGACCTGGCTATTTCTCATCTTCATCATCATCCTTGAAGACCAATTGAAACTGAGCATATTCTCAGTTTCTCCCTAGTTGCAACTTTTGTTAGCATATCTGCAGGATTCTGGCTAGTGTGTATCTTTTCCAGCTTCACCTCTCCATCTTTCAACACTAATCATATGAAATGGTACTTAAGCTGTATGTGTTTAGTCCTGGAATGAAACGATGAGTTCTTTGCAAGATGAATGGCACTTTGGATATCACTGTATAACATTCCCATATCATTCTTCTTACCCAATTCACCCATAAACCTTTGTAACCAAATCATTTCTTTACTAGCCTCTGTAGCAGCAACATACTCTGCTTCTGTTGTTGAAAGTGAAACAACACTTTGGATTTTTGAAACCCAAATGACAACTGTTCCACCTACAGTAAATAGATATCCTGTAGTGCTCCTCCTGTTATCTCTGTCACCTGCCATATCTGTGTCAACATATTCCTATAGAGAAATGTTTGAACCACCAAAGCATAATGCTTAATTTGTGGTACCTTTCAAATATTTGAGAATCCATTTCACTGCCATCCAATGTTCCTTTCCTGGATTGTTCATGTACCTGCTTACAACTCCCACTTCATGTGCAATATCAGGCCTTGTGCAGACCATTTCATACATTAAGCTTCCAACTGCTGATGCATATGGAACTTTAGACATATAATCCATGTCTTCTTGGGTATTTGGGCACATTTCCTTACTAAGTTTGAAATGGCTAGCAAAAGGTGTACTAACTGGTTTTGCATTATGCATATTAAATTTTTTCCACACCTTTTGTATGTACTCATTCTGAGTCAATGTTAATTTGTGATTTTTCCTGTCTTTAGTTATTCTCATACCAAGGATTTATTTTTCGGCTCCAAAATCCTTCATTGCAAATGAAATTGTGAATTTTCTTTTGAGCACATTTATTTCCTACATGTCAGACCCTGCAACAAGCATGTCGTCTATATACAATAACAATATAATATAGCTGCCATCATTTTTCTTTTTCAGATAAACACAATGATCAGAGTGAAATCTAGTATAACCTTGTTCAGACATAAACTTGTCAAATTTTAGATACCATTGCCTTGCAGCCTGTTTTAAGCCATACAGGCTCTTCTTCAACCTGCACACTAGTTTCTCCTTCCCTTTGACCTCATATCCTTGTGGCTGCTGCATATATATCTCTTCCTCCAAATCTCCATGGAGAAAGGTTATCTTTACATCTAACTGCTCAAAATGCAAATCTTCAACTGCTACTAGACTTAAAATAGTTCTGATTGAAGTCATTTTAGCAACAGGAGAAAATATCTCATCAAAATCAATACCTTTCTTCTGTGCAAACCCCTTCACCACAAGTCTAGCTTTGTACCTTTGTTTTCCTCCACCTTCTTCCTTCAGCCTGTAAACCCATTTATTCTGCAATGTAGTTTTACCTGAAGGCAACCTGACTAAGTACCAAGTCTGGTTATGCATTAAGGAGTCCATCTCTTCTTCCATGGCTAGCTCCCAATTCTTCCTGCTTTCAACTTGCATTTCTTCTTCATAACATTCGAGTTCACCAGAATCAATCAACAATAAATAATATAATGAAGGAGAATATTGTTGAGGGGGTATACTTATCCTGGTAGATCTTTTAACACCACTTTCAGGTGTTTGGGGTCCCTGTTGTTGTTGTGGTGGTTGCTGTTGTTGTGGTTGTTGATTCTTATTATTTTCAAGCACCTTTACTTTTTCAGTAATCTCATTAAGAACTGTGTATTCCTTGTTTTTTTTTTCTTGTTTCTTTTCCTGCAATTGATTCTTATACAAGACATTTTCATTGAATATTACATCTCTACTCCTAATGATTTTGTGATTTTCATAATCATATAAGCAATAACCAAAATCATTAACACCATATCCAATAAAGGTACATTTCTTTGATTTTACCTCAAGATTTGTTCTATTTTCTTGATTAATATGGACAAAGGCCTCATAACCAAAAGGCTTTAAGAAAGAGTAGTTTACCTTTTTACCTGTCCATGCTTCCTCTGGAACACCACCATCCAAGGAACTTGAAGGCCCTCTGTTTATTAGATAAACAACAGTATCTATAGCATCTGCCCAAAATTGTAAAGGCAATCCTGCATGCAATCTCATGCACCTTGCACGCTCCATGATTGTTCTGTTCATCCTTTCTGATACACCATTTTCTTGTGGTGTTCTTGGAACTGTCTTCTCTCTATGAATTCCATGCTCTGAATAGTACCTATCAAACTCTTTGCTGTAATATTCACATCCATTGTCTAATTTGAGACACTTCAATTTCTTTCCTGTCTCAACTCAACCAAAGCTTTCCATTTCTTAAAAGTATCAAATACATCATATTTATTCTTAATATAATAAATCCAAGTTTTTCTAGTTGCATCGTCAATAAAAGTAACATAATAATGAGAGCCATCGAGAGATGATACCTGAGCAGGTCCCCACACATCTGTATGAACAAGCTCTAATTTTTCACTCTTCTTTTCTTTCCCAACTCTCAGAAATCTCACTCTCTTCTGTTTTCCATAAATGCAATTCTCACAGAAGTCCAAATCAACATTCTTCAAACCTGGAAACAAGTTCCTTGAGTGAAGAATCTTCATTCCCTTCTCACTCATGTGTCCGAGCCTATGATGCCATAATGCTGCATCTGCTCCTTTGGAAGTTAAAGCATTAACATAGTTAGAAATACCATTGCATAAATACAATGTACCAACCTTTTCGCCTTTTGCTATTACGAGGGCTCCTTTGGTGACCTTCCAAGATTTATCTATGAAAGTTGTACACAACCTTCACCACCTAACTGCCCTGTTGAAATCAGATTTTTCTTTAGATCTACAACATGACTTACCTCCTTTAGTAGCCATTGGTTTCCATTCTATTGTTTTACAAGAACCTTACCTATTCCAACAATTTTACATTGTTTATCATCACCCAAATGGACTTGTCCAAAATATCTTTGAAAATAGTCATGAAAGTATTTCTTATCAGGTGTAGCATGGAATGAGGCCCCTGAAGCACCTGAATCTACCACCCAGGAATCAGTAATATTTTCGAAATAAAGAATCAAAGAATCTTGTAACACCTCACCTGTCACATTTGCTTCATGATTGTTTTCTTGCTGTGCATCTCATTCTTTTCCCTTTCGGGATCTACAGTATTTCTTTAGGTGTCCTTTCTTTCCGCATTTCCAACACACTATCCCCGATCTAGACTTGGATCTGCTTTTCCTTGATTTACTGCGATATCCTGAGCTCTTTCCTCTTTCCATTTTTATTTCCCTAGACTCTGCACTCAAAGCATTACTCGATGTCTCACAGGAGATTTTTTGTTGCATTTCCTCACTAAGTATAGCATCGACAACATCATCAAACTTTAAAGTACTAGATCCAGAAACAGAGTTGCTAATGGCCATTACTAAACCATTCCAACTTTCTGGCAATGAGCACAAGAATAATAGAGCTCTAACTTCATCATCAAAGTTTACCCCTACAGAAGTTAACTGACTTGTATGTTCAGTATTAAAATCATTTAAATGGTCTGCAATAGATCCACCTTCCGACATCTTCATATTAAATAACCGTTTCATAAGAAATACCTTGTTTGAGGCTGAGTGTTTTTCATATAGTTTCACGAATGCCTTAATCAAACCCTTTGTCATTGTTTCCTTCAAAATGTTGAAGGTGACTGATGCTGCGAGGCACAACCATACTGTTTCGATTGCCTTTCTATCAAGAACGTTCCATTCTTCATCTATCATACCTGTTGGCATCTTTGTTTTTCCACCCAATGATAGGTACAGATCTTTCTAATACAGATAATCTTCCATCTGCATCTTGCACAGTGAGAAGTTTTGGCCGTTAAATTTCTCGACCCTAAACTTACCATCTTCCACCATTTCTCCCACTCAAATGAGGAACCCTTCTTTCCTACGAGTTTATCAGCCAAATAGACCTTCGGCTTTGATACCATTTGTTATAAAATTATATATTATAAAGCAATGGAACACATATAATATTGCATAAATATAAACACAGAAAACACATAAAACCAAAGAGACACAGATATATGTGGTTCATCCATTTTGGGCTACATCCACCCCAAATAGCCAGTCCTTCCTGTCTATTATCTAGCAAAATGAAGAGACACAACCTACAACAGATTTGCTGTAATATCCTCTGTTTTCTCTCACAGTCTCACCTCTCTATTTCTCGGTTGGAGAATACACATCTATTTACACAACCTCAATATAATGCCCTCATACAAAGAGAGGGGTTTCCTTCTATGGAAGAAACCCTAAACTAAACATAAGATCTACCATCAGATCATCCACCTAATGAACGACCCAGATTGACTAGGAATTACTATAATTTTACAAGGCAATTTTACATCTATTTTCAGTTTCGGGGGCATTGCCCCGAAACCCCTGCTGGGGGATCTCTAGCCCCGGGACCCCCCAGCGGAGGGGGGGGCAGCCCTCCCCCCCCTCAGCACCTAAATCTGCCTTAGGCTGAAGGAAGGCAAAAATTAGGGTAACCACAAACCACGCTCAATCTGGTAGCTAGCCCTACTAGAGCAAGAGAGGGCTCTCTTCGAGTCACGCTCAGTGAATAGATGATCGAAAACAGTCTAAGATGACTTACAATGCAATATTTACCTTAGGCTAGTAAGTGAATATGGATTCGGGAAAACAATTTTCATGAATGACCGAGCTTCTGGGATGGTATGGAACCAACGGTCAACAAAGAACAGAGAATTTAATACAAAGGCACAGATTATTCCGTGAGGCAAGGTAGGTGGAAAATGTAACAATTTAGTTTGAGGTACCGCGGCATGAATAGATTGTTGAAGAAAGTGAAAAGGGCATAGTGACATGAATCCTTTTCAACAGAAGAATAACACTGAACATGAAATTTTCCCACAGGTAGAGCAATAAAATTGAATTCTACCTAATCTCACTCAGAAAATTTCACTGGAAATGAGCATGAATGGAATTATGAAACATAACGAAATACATATGAAAACAAAAGAGACACATTTGCTACACTCACAACCATAAAAATATCATGAAACAAAGTCGCTGCCTTTCATTAATTCTCTATCAAAATACACAGTGAAGAAACAAAGTTTCTTTCCCACGGTCTCCCATAAGTTACAAGCCAACCAACCCTTTGAAAATAGCTTGCATACAATATATAGAATGTGCCGTGAAGAGATATAACGCCCAAGGGTTGGGGAGTTACTCGAATCATTACAAAATGGAGATGAAGAGCCAACCATCAGCGACAGGTGCAGCATTACAAACATGACAAATGGCTTGGGTGACCATTTGCCTTCCTTCGCCACTTGGATAGAAGCCAATCTAGGGAAAAAATACTTTAAATGCCACCTTTGGTGCCAAAAAACTGAAGTGTAGATGAGCGGGCCCACTTGGAGAAGTCGCGAACCGCAATTTCGCGAAACGGAAGCAAATTGGCAATTTTTTCCTCTATGCGCCGCGCCATTTTTTCTGTGTGTTGCGCTACTTTGGGACCTTTTTTGGGGCACTTGAAGGTGTCCAAAATGTGCCCAAGTGGGCTTGTTGGAAAGCCTGTCCTATCTACTTCCTAAATCCACTAGAAGTTTTGAATTTGGTGCTCATTTGCCCCTCCAAATTTCATTCTCTGAAGACTGCTTTCTGTGTGTCAAAAATGTGGCAGAGAGGCCATTTTTGGGTGATTTTGACCTTTAGGAGACTCATATCTTGTAAAAATTTCTTGCCCGGATACCAGTAGTTGTGATTTTCCATGCTGAATCTAAAAATTCAAGCCATTCCTCATTTGTAGCTCTAGAATTTTAGGGTCGCGCCAGTGGCGCGACGCACAGGGAGAAAAAACCTGTTTGTGCACAAAAATTTGTCAAATGACCAAAAATGCTCCAAATTTCTTGCCCAAACACCAATGGTCATGATTGTTTACGCTGAATCCAAAAATTTAAACCTTTATTCATTTGGAGCTCTATATTTTTAGCGTCGCGCTAGTGCGCGGCGCACAGGGAATTGGGGCGGCACATATAGCTTGTGCATAGATGTTTTTGCAGGAGACTTTTGGAGGTCTTCCCGATGTCCAACTTGGGCACAAGATAGCTCATTGGAACGGTCCTTGAGTCTAATTTATAACCCAACTAGAATTTTGCTATTTGGAGTTCATTTTCCCTATCAAAAATCAAATCTCCAAAGACTGGTCAAAATGTGCCAAATGAGGCTGCCTAAAGGAAGAGTGTTGTTACAGTCAACTTTTAAATGCCTTCCTCAACTCCAAATTGAGATCATGATAGCTCATTGGAAATATATTGGTCTCTAGTTATCATTTGACTCATCAAGCAAGTCATTTGGCCAACTGAGCTAGGAGAAATTTTGATTTTCCTAAGGTCACTTCATAGGTGCATCATTTCTCCCTAGGCGACTATATTTTTGACATTTCTCCAAAACCATGACACCTGTGTAAAAAGTGAAGGATGTTTTTCCTTTTTGGCATGTTTTGGACAAACACCTCTCTCAGTTTTCAAAAATTCATCTTTGATTGCTTAGAAAAATCATTTGAGTGAAACCTACCCCGATGTGTGGAATAAGGGATTTGTCAAAATGAAGCGAAATGAAGGGGATAAGGAGCTTCTAAATTCTTGAGGAAATTTTTGGAAGTAGGGAGGGAGGTTAGGAAGTAGGGGAAAGTGGAATCTCTGAAATTGAGTGAGGGGAAGGGGTCCAAAAAGGCAAAACACAGGCCCAACCTAGAAAACTGCCAGGTTGTAGCAAGAAATTAGGGTTTGTGCGAAAATGAGGAATTTGGGGGATCTCAGTGATGCAAAGTGTTTGATAAGGTACTTTAAGGATAGGGGAAGGTGTATGAACATTAGGATACAAGCTTTGGCGATGATTTGGCCGTCCAAGAGAAATTGCCTTCAAAACCCTAGGAGAGGGAAATGACCTCACCTAGGCACAACTGAAGCATGAACAAGGTGCAAAATGACCCAGCGAGACTTGACATGATAATGAAAACTCTCTGAATGATGGTACACTCAGCTGAACGGTGATATGGACTAACATTTGGATGATTTTGACAAGGGTAAAATCAAACCCTAGACCTAATGCCTAGTGACCAAATTTTGCTTGAAGACTCACTGAAATGACAAAATTTGACCTTGACACCTTAAAATCACTTTGTAAGAGCATGTTTGATTACTGGAGGAAGGTTTCAAAGACTGACACTAACATTGGCTCCAATAGGAATGGCAGCTCCTTGAAGGTGCCAAGAACTGCAGATCTTTGGGTGAGCAGACAGTGCCTTCGTCCATTGGACTATGGAGTCCATTATTCCGACAAACCAACATGACTCAATTTACTGAATGAAACTTGAATGAAACTGACTCAATGTGAATTGAAATGACTGAAAAACTTGACTCTATGCAAAAGGAAATGACTCATGACTGACTTAATTAAAACAACTGACAAAACTTATTCAATGGCAGTAGTCCATCAAGATTCAAGGGTTTCAAATCATGATGACAGCCACCTGTGTACTAATGCAATATGTACAATCATGTGTAATGTGTCTTCCAATGTAAGCAATCAAGTAGATGCCTCCTTGATTGATTCTCCGGATCAGATCTTCTAGTGAACAACAGATACTGGTAACTGGGCATCCAAAAAACTAATTGACCCTGATCTCCTTCATCACCGAATACTGCAATAATCACCTTCCCTGCTGAATGTAACAAATCTGCCATTGGATCCTAAAAAACATGAAGATTTTCCTCCTACTGAAGAAACAAGGTGTCCTTTGCTTCAAATTCTGATATTCCTTCATCATGTGCTTCAGTAAAACTATGCTCCTGGGCTTCAAAAAACTCTAAACAGCTAGATGAGTAGATATCTTCTTGGAAAAACATTTCAACACATGAAACATATGAAGAGGAATCTGAATGGAAATCCTGAATGTTTTGATCTTCTGTGGTGTGAATGTATTGAATGCAGGTCTGATCTTGTTTTTCATACACTGACTAGATTACCTCCTCATAAGGCTGTATTCTAATGAGCTGAGAACATTTGGATCCAAAACTTTGGCTTCTTCATCCTAGATGATTTCAGCAGCAGAGTTCTCTTTCATAGGATTCCATGCATTCTTGGTCATCACAGTCTGAATCTAGAACTGAAATAGTTGTCCTGACATTATCACATTCTGAAATTAGAACTGAACTTACTTACATGCCGTCTTCTTCTATTGACATATCTAAACTGACACTTTTTCTTTCATCAACTTCAGCCATATGGAACTCTTCAACCTGCTGATCTATTTCATATAATTCATGTTGACTGTCAAGATGCAGAATTCTTTCATCTTCCACCGTACTAAAATCTTGATCATGCTGCAAATTTTCATGATCGTCTTTACGCTGCTGAAAGGGATTTTCATACATGGCTTCCATGATCTCATCATCCATGAAATTATCATCTTCATAATATTTTTCAAGGGTTTCAATAAAAGTAGAAGCATGTTTGCAACAGTGATGAACTAGATTTAATGATGGATAAGATTCTTTATACTTCTCAAAGAATATTGAATGAAAATCCTTTAGACAATAAACGGAAGCAGGTGGAAAACTTTCATACCAAGATCGGGCTTCGTCTTCCAGAGTAGCCATAAACATTTTCATCAAACAGTCTTTAGGAAAATTGATCTTTAATCTATGCACATGAATGTGAAATTTCAACAGATGAAGAGCAGCGTCATTACCTTCCACATTTCTGAACACAGGCAAATTCTTTGACCAATCTACCTTCGGCATTTTATTTGGAAAACCTGGGATGTGATCTCGGCTCATGGGAGCATATCTTCTTGCAATCTGCTCCATTTTTAAAATGTCAAAGCTACTGATCTCTCTACAGTGGAGTCACTATGAAGCACCGATTGCTGGATTCTTCAGTGAATGGAGTCACCAGGTGAATGCTTTCAGCCTTTCCAGTGTCTGATCGTCGTCCACCATCAACAATCAGATCGAAACTTGAGATATGAACTGGGGCAAGACAATCTACAAGTAAACTTCTTCCCCAGTGGAGTCACCCCTATGTTAGCACCTAAATCTGCCTTAGGTTGAAGGAAGGCAAAAATTAGGGTAACCACAAACCACGCTCAATCTGGTAGCTAGCCCTACCAGAGCAGGAGAGGGCTCTCTCCGAGTCATGCTCATTGAATAGATGATCGAAAATGGTTTGAGATGAATTACAATGCAATATTTACCTTAGGCTAGTAAGTGAATAGGGATTCAGGAAAACAATTTTCATGAGTGACCGAGCTTCTAGGATGGTATAGGACCAACGGTCAACAAAGAACATAGAATTTAATACAAAGGCACAAATTATTCCGTGAGGCAAGGTAGGTGGAAAATGTAACAATTTAGTTTGAGGTACCGCGGCATGAATAGATTGCTGAAGAAAGTGAAAAGGGCATAGTGACATGAATCATTTTCAACAGAAGAATAACACTGAACATGAAATTTTCCCACAGGCAGAGCAATAAAATTGAATTCTACCTAATCTCACTCCGAAAATTTCACTGGAAATGAACATGAATGGAATTATGAAACATAACGAAATACTTATGAAAATAGAAGAGACACATTTCCTACACTCATAACCACAAGAATCTCATGAAACAGAGCTGTTGTCTTTCATTAATTCTCTGTCAAAATACACAGTGAAGAAACAAAGTTTCTTTCCCACAGTCTCCTAGAAGTTACAAGCCAACCAAACCTTTACAAATAGCTTGCATACAATAGATAGAATGTGCCATGAAGAGGTAGAACGCCCAAGGGTTGGGGAGTTACTCGAATCATTACAAAATGGAGATGAAGAGCCAACCATCAGCTACAGGTGCAGCGTTACAAACATGACAAATGGCTTGGGTGACCATTTGCCTTCCTTCATCACTTGGATAGAAGCCAATCTAGGGAAAAAATATTTTAAATGCCACCTTTGGTGCCAAAAAACTGAAGTGTAGATGAGAAGACCCACTTGGAGAAGTCGCAAACCGAAAATTCGCGAAACGGAAGAAAATTGGCAATTTTTTCCTCTGTGCGCAGCGCCATTTTTTTTGTGCATCGCGCTACTTTGGGACCTACGTTGGGGCACTTGAAAGTGTCCAAAATGTTCCCAAGTGGGCTTGTTGGAAATCCTGTCCTGTCTACTTCCTCACCCCTCTGGAAGTTTTGAATTTGGTGCTCATTTTCCCCTCCAAATCTTCATTCTCCCAAGACTGCTTTCTGTGTGTCAAAAAAGTGGCAGAGAGGCCATTTTTAGGTGTTTTTTGACCTTTAGGAGACTCATATCTTGTCAAAATTTCTTTCCCGGACACCAGTAGTCGTGATTTTCCATGTTGAATCCAAAAATTCAAGCCATTCCTCATTTTTAGCTCTAGAATTTTAGGGTCGCGCCAGTGGCGCGACGCACAGGGAGAAAAAACCTGTTTGTGCACAAAAATTTGTCAAATGACCAAAAATGCCCCAAAAATGCTCCAAATTTCTTGCCCAAACACCAGTGGTCATGATTTTTTATGCTGAATCCAAAAATTTAAACCTTTATTCATTTGTAGCTCTAGATTTTAGCGTCGTGCCAGTGCGCGGCGCACAGGGAAGTGGCGCGGTGCACTGGGCTTGAGGCACGGCGCATATAGCCTGTGCATAGCTTTCTTTGCAGGAGACTTTTGGAGGCCTTCCCGGTATCTAGATTGGGCAAAAGATAGCTCGTTGGAAAGGTATTTGAGTCTACTTTCTAACCCAATGATAATTTTTCAATTTGGAGTTTATTTTCCTTGTCAAAAATTAAATCTTCCAAGACTGGAAAAAATGTGCCAAATGAGGCTGCCTAAAGGCCGAGTGCTGTTACAGTCAACTTTTGAATGCCTTCCTAAACTCCAAATTGATCTCATGATAGCTCATTGGAAGTTTCTTGGTCTCTAGTCATCATTGGATGCATAAAGAAAGTCATTTGGCCAACTGAGCTAGGAGAAAGTTTGATTTTCCTAAGGTCACTTCATAGGTGCATCATTTCTCCCGAGGCGACTATATTTTTGACATTTCTCCAAAACCATGACACCTGTGTAAAACGTGAAGGAGGGTTTTCATTTTTGGCATTTTTTGGACAAAAACCTCTCTCAATTTTCAAAAAATCATCTTTTATTGCTCAGAAACATCATTTGAGTGAAACCTACCCCGATGTGTGGAACAAGGGATTTGTCGAAATGAAGTGAAATGAAGGGGATAGGGAGCTTCTAAATTCTTGAGGAAATTTTTGGAAGTAGGGAGGGAGTTTAGGAAGTAGGAGAAAGTGGAATATCTCAAATTGAGTGAGGGGAAGGGGTCCAAAAAGGAAAAACACAGGCCCAACCTAGAAAACTGTCAAGTTGTAGCAAGAAACTAGGGTCTGTGCAAAAATGAGGAATTTGGGGGATCTCAGTGATGGGAAGTGTTTGATAAGGTACTTTAAGGATAGGGGAAGGTGTATGAACATTAGGATACAATTTTTGCCGATGATTTGGCCGTCCAAGAGAAATTTCCTTCAAAACCGTAGGAGAGGGAAATGACCTCACCTAGGCACAACTGAAGCATGAACAAGGTGCAAAATGACCCAATGGGACTTGACATGATAATGAAAACTCTCTAAATGATGGTACACTCAGCTTAACGATGATATGGACTGACATTTGGATGGCTTTGACAAGGGTAAAATCAAACCCTAGACCTAATGCCTAGTGACCAAATTTTGCTTGAAGACTCACTGAAATGACAAAATTTGACCTTGACACCTTAAAATCACTTTGTAAGATCATGTTTGATCACTGAAGGAAGGCAGAAAAGACTGAAACTAACACCCCCAAACCCCCGCAGAGGGGACAAGTCCCCCCACACCCCCCCACGTGGAGGGGTGTACAAACTTCCTGGGGTATACATCCGGTTGAAACAAAGACCTCTAAATAATCATACTCTACACCCAACATTGTTTCGAATATTCCCACTACACCTACTATTGTGACTGTGTCGCAAGTACAAGCACTGCCTGTTGTGTGTCAGCCTCAAGTCTCTCAGGTTGCAATACAATAGCCTCTTGTCTCTACGACTCAATCACAACCTCAGGTTAGTGCTTCCTTACCTGGAACGACTCAGGCTCAAATGGGTACTATCACTCTGCATCTTGGTCAATTCCAGTATTGGACAATAGCAAATGGTCCAACAAGCATTGTTTGTACAATATCAACAATCGCAATTCCAGCAAACTTACCAAGGACCTGAGCAACAAAGATTTGTAGGTAATGGACAACCGCATTTTCAAAATGGTTATCAACAACCATACTATAATGGTTATGTCCGACAACCTTATCAAAGTTACCAGCATCAGATACATTATGCTAGTATGCAAAGACCTACTTCTCAGGCGATCCCATCTTATCCTAGGTATGCGTCACCAAACTTGAATCAACAGTTGCCTTTTGTAGCAACTCTAGAATTACCAAATTTGAATCAGCTGACAAACGATCCAATTGCATACGCTCCTTGGTGGCCAGCAATTCCTCATAAACTTCCCCCCGATATTCCTAAATTCAATGGAAATCTAGGTGAAGATCCATCGAATCACGTAATGACTTTTCATTTGTGGTGCTCATCTAACACCCTCAATGATGATTCGATCATGCTTCACCTTTTTCAGAGAATGCTAACTAGTCTGGTAGTGAAATGGTATATTGAATTGCCTAGAGCTTCATTTGATAACTTCAGCACCCTTGCCACTACCTTTCTAACCCAATTTCAATTACCCATAAGGTACGAAACGGGAATAGAAATCCTTACCAACTTTAAACAGACAACAACCACTCACATATATGATCATATTCATGAGTGGAGACATCGTCGTCGAATGGTAAAGACCTATGTTCTTGATCAGCTTCTAGCTGAGTGGTTTATTAAGTCCTTATTGCCTTCTATTACTAAGGACGTGGCAAAAGGAGGAGTTGTCACTAAAGAGCAAGTCATTGCTCGTGCCCAATATTTAGACTTGATATATACTCAGTCTAACACACTCTACGACAAAATTCCTGACACTCCTAGACTAGAATTTTCCGTTCCTCCTCCTCCTAAATCGAACAGGGACTCTCATGCCGATGATGGCATTATTGGTACCTCAAGCATGCAAACCGAAAAGGCTCCATCTGGTAAAGCCATTGCAGTTTGTAGTCAAAAAGCAAATGACAAACCTCTTGCCTCGGAGATTACTGCCATGTCATCTGACAAGGGCAAGAATCCAAAGCAACCAGGGGGCAAGAATAAAGGGAAAAATAATAAGCAGAAATAGGAAAATTCACCTCCTGAAAAATCTTCTGAGAACCCTGTGGGCAAAAGAAACCTCGTTATCCATGTTTAATATGTAACGACAAGAATTACAGAAAAAATTGTCCACATCGAGCTGAGGTTGCAAAATTTTTAAAGACTTCAACTACCTCAGCGGTGTTGACAGATCCATTTCTGAACCCAGAAACTAATCTGGTTGCCATCGATCATGCTTCCCCATCCCAAGTGCTTATTCTATCCATCTCGAAACAACAAAATGATGCTTTGATATCGACAAGGAATAAAGATTATGGGAATCCAAAGTCGTCGAATAACAAGGCTATAGATCAACCAAGTAGTTCGATAACAACTTCGCGAGAAGTTGTTCCACCCATCATTCCTGAATTAACAATAAAGCCGCCAAAGGGAGTAATACATAAATCGACATTTAATCCTTGTGCTTGAGTAGCACAAATTATAATAGTGAAGGATTTGGCTCAATTTCCATCTGCTATGTCAACGCTTGAAGTACTGCAGAATTGCCCCTCCCAAAAGCAGGCTTTGTTATCAGCAATAGGTGGCATTGATCCAGCGGATTCTAATCTTGTGGCCTTTAACCATAAAGGATATGAACCTCAGTTACCAACCCAACTCACTTTCCTTATACAGGTAAAAGCCCTCAATAAAAATATTCATCGAACAATAATTGATGAGGGGGAACCTACCTGTATTATGTCAATGAGTTGCTGGAAAACTTTAGGATCACCACCCTTGTCATGATCATCAACAACATTAAAAGCATTCGATGGAAGAACATACACGCCATATGGGATTTTAAGTAACTTTCAAGTTGAACTGGGGGACAAGACAGTAAAAATTGAAGTCGAGGTCATTGACGGAAACCTTGACTACAATATCATGCTAGGAAGGCCCTGGATTTATGTTATGGCTGCCGTTGTGTCAACATATTTTAGAAATATTGCATTTCCCTTCCAAGGTGGAATTAAAATCGTTGACCAACCAACCTTTTTCCCCAATAGTTCACAAGCTATTGGAATCATTCCGTTGATCCATGGAAGTTCTCAATCACTTCAAAATGTCAGAGTAGGTCTCCTAAAAGACCCTTCCTTAATGGGTACTTTTGCCCTCCCGCCTCCAAGTAATCTGGCAGAAGTGGCCACAATGGAAAACTATCATATGATCTCTTCTACATCGTCTAAGATTAAGAAGAAATCCTACCATTTTGATAGTGTGGATCATTGTGAGGTTTTGCCCCCAAGCCCCATAGAATCTTTGTAGCAATCAATTTTCTGGGCCTGGACGATGAACCCAAATCGACACTCAACGAGTGTATGTATAGATAGGTCTCTAGAGTATGGTACCTCTTCCGATCCTTGGTCTCATATACATGCTACAGACGAAGGAATCATCCAATCAATGATGATAGGAGAGATGCCATGGGAAGATTTCCACCATCGTTCCCACCTTCAAGATAATAATGAAGATTATTCAAGTGACCTTAATCATCCTTCAGTTTTTTATTTTCTATCAAATACCGTAAATACCATGGATTTCGAGGAAGATCGGTACAATATTGAGGAAACTATCACCATTAATATCTCGACCAAACCTAATGTTGTAAAGAATATTCATGTTGGAAAAACTTGTTCTCCATCAGAACTGGAAATATACTACACTCTCTTTCGCGAATTCAGAGATGTCTTTGCATGGTCATATAAAGAAATTCCAGGCATCGACTCGAGAATCATTGAACATGAAATCAAGATGTATCCAGATGCCAAACCAGTACGACAAAAGCTTCAACCTTTTCACCGTTAGGGATCCTTCTTAAGTTACCCATAACTTTGAGAAGGAAAATTGTTCACTTAAACGTGATGGTAGTCCAAGGACTGTTAGATTACAATCACTCCTTGGATGTGACTATGTTTGCAACATGGAAGCTATTGTTTCAACACTCTTTCGAGTGATTTTTTTCCTGCATGAAGGCAAAATTGTCACTGTTAACCAGCTTTCATTTCCTAGTTCAAACACAGCTTCAAGTCAAACATCATCCCTAAATGGTCCTTTTGCATCGAGAATGTCTCTTCAACCTTCATTCCATCCACCTAATTATCATATGTAGTCTGGTGAATGTAACGAAGCTCAAGGGTGCATGCACCCTTGTCTACTTTGAGATGAACCCAGCTAAAAAGATAGGTTTCCCTATAGGTTATGTGATTGGAAGTGCTATCTCACACCATTCACCTTTGTCTATTTGGTGGACAAAGCCAGGGAAGTGTTTTTGTCTAATCGTTGACAAAAACCATCCTACTTAACCGCATTTTTTTCCATATGGTTACTAGAGACACTCTTTTCCTCAATGCCTGGGGGCATGTAAACCTTTTTATGTAAGCTAAAAATGACAAAGTTCATTTTTTTAGCTTTCTAGCTTTTTATCTTTTTAGTTTTTTTAACTTCTTAGATTAGGTCATTGGTATAATGCACCATTCACTTTTGTCTACGCTGCAGACAAAGCAAAGGAAGTGTTTTGTCCAGCTGCCGATGAAACCATCCTCCAACCTCAGTAGTTCCTTAGCTTTTTAGTTTTTCTAGCTTTTCTAGCTTTTTAGTTTTGTCATTTCTAGCTCACATAAAAATAAAAGTGAGCAATGTTATCACATGGTTCAAGCTCGTTAAAAAATAAACCTACCACTGAGCATATGTTCCCCCAGAGTTCAAGCTCGTTAAAAAATGAACCCACCTTCGATAAATAATCTTTGTGATTGCTCTGCTATCAACCTTTTGAGCCTTGGTTGTGTTCCTGCCATCACCTGCATTCTTTTGGCCGATCATACGCTTCCACTTTATTGTTTACCCTTTTGAGGAAAAGCTGCGACGAGTAGTCTTGTTAGCCAATCTCTTCACATCACCTTGTTCTGAGAAGTTCGAAGATTACCCAGAACTAGTTGCTACCCTAAATGCCACTCGTTCCTCAAAAAAACGAGTCTCCTTTAAACTCTTTTCAAACTCATTAGATATGAAAAGATCATCAAGCTAATGGCTTTTACATCTCGTTAAAGAATCAAAATGCCATCCCTCCTACATATTTTAATATTTTTTGGACCCGAGGGATTATCTTACAAAAAAATTCTAGCGCTTGTCTTTTTCAGCTCGCTAAAGTGATCGAAAAGTCATCCCTTTTGTATTATTTTATCCTTTTTTGGACTGAAGGGATTATGGTATGAAAAAGAATTGCTGGAGTTTCCTTTTCGTCCCTTTTCAAAATCTCTAAACAAGAAAAGGACTGAGTTTTCTTTATCGTTAAACTCATTAAAACAATAGCGACGAACTTGTCCACCTAGAAAAGAACGAGTTCCATTATCGCTAGGCTCACTAAAACATAGCAACAGGTTTGCCCAAAGGGAAAATTATAGAACAAGCATATGTTATCCTCATCAAGCTTGACAAAAATAAAGAGGTACTGGTCAGAAATGACTAGGGAAAAAGGGAAGAAAACTTGAAGAATTTTATGGTAGCGGGTCGCTCTTAAACATGATACTTTCACTCCATCGCCATGATTGAGTCGGGTTGGGTTATTCCATTCAGCGGTCATTTCACCATTGGTCCTCCACACCATCTATCTTTTGGGGTTAATGCTACCAATCCATCTCAGTGTTGCCGATATGTTCAAGAGAAGTCATTCAAAGAATTCGCCATCCAATTAATGCCCCATCCACTACAATACCTTCACCCTCCATTTTTCATGACCACCATTCCTGAACCTTGTGACGTCAGATCGTTTTCACCTCTAGAAAATCATTTGCTTCGTTTCATGTCATATATGTGGGATACATTAAGGCCCTCCTACGACGAGTCACTTCTTGTTGATGTCATCTCATTATCCAAGAAGTTGACTTAGAAACAACCCTTTCAGTACTTTGAAGCTTGCATGCCTCAATGGCAAGTTTCTCACTTCCGGCAACAGGTTGACATCAATGGCCTTCAACTAAAAGACTTTGCGTGGTGTTCAACATCGAATCATATATTTACACCACATGAATTGTATTGTAGTACCTTGGGGGTCATCATCATTATCGGTGATTCCTCTCGCGTCTATTAGCAACTCACATTATTGGCTAGTAATCAGGCGATGTCTTTCCATGTTTGACTTCAGAACATCTCTTCACATGGATCGACTTGTACATCAGGCAAAGATTGAACGAGTTTAAAGACCCCGGATCTAGTTTCATCCATCCGAGATGCGGTATATTCAAGGACATAAAGACATCAAATGTACATAGAAGCTGCACATGTAGTCATCTGAGCCAGGGATGATGACTCTACATATGAACAATCACTAGTCTGCAACTACAGATGATTATCTATCCTATGTACATGAAATGAATTTATAAAGTTGAGCATGGGAATGCCCACCTCAACTAGATCATGAAAATTATATTATGATGATGATGTATTGTATTGTATCTTATACAGGTCACCTTCCAGTCCTAATACCTCGGATCTTCATGATAAAGCATCTCACCCGACATCAAAAGATTTACGACTTCATGCTTTAGGGGGCAACGTTTATAGACATATTTGGGCACTACTACCCCAATCTTATATGTCAATAAACCAAGGGCTCTTTAACCCCTAAAATTGTTGCTTCATACCCTAAAGGATCATCGTTAACTGATTACATCATTCCCTAGAAGTGCCACCTAAAAAAGCACTCAGAACTGGCCAAAACTAGACCATACTGACTGCTCCACTGTCAGGGTGTGATGCATACTGACTCCTACACTAGCCAAGTGTGATGCATACTGAAGAGTCCTTCTATGGGGTGTGATGAGCGAGGATGGACAAATGTCCGAGACAGTTTGCTAAGTGGATGCTCATGGAATCTTCTAGAACATTCTCCTATGACACTTGCCTCTTTGAATTCACCTAGGGATGAGTAAGAGATCCAAGAAATCTAAAAGTGGAACCAAGAACAACAATTGGAATGACACTAATCAATAACCCAAAGATGACTCACACCCTTACACACATCTATAAATGGATCCCTCATCTGAGAGATCTAAAGGCTGGAATTTTGTAATTTGCAAGGAAGTGCTGATAGTTTGTCTTTGAGAAAGAGCATTGTATTGTTGGGTGATCTTGCTTTTCATGAGGTGAAGAGGGCTTTGATGCTGGGAGGATGATGTTGGATCGGACAGTTGGGTTGTAATTCTCCCTTCTATTTTAATAAAGTTCTTTGAGTTTTCCTCCATAAAATTGTGTATTTGTGAATGCCATTGTGTGTTAATTGTATTTCTGATTCTACAATGCTTATGATATGATAGATCAAGATGCTTTGACTATGTTTTGTTACTTGGTTTCTACAGGTATTCTCTAAGAGGGATAAGTAGGAGAGCAGTTGCAAGCTCTATCAAGGGGGAGAGAGATCAAGCAAGGAGTCAAGTGGAAGATCCAGGTTGGTTCCTTCGCCTCTCTCTTATCTATCACACATAGAGGAAATCCCAAATTGCTTTTATTGTTTGTTTCTAGGATAGCTGCCAATCCTAGAGGGCTAGTAGATCGAAAAGACACTAGTTTTCTCAGAAACAGTGCTATATAATTCGAGTTACCTTCCAAGGCATACTTGAGTCTCAAGCCATAGAATGCCATTGGCCAACCATGAAGTATGATAAGATTTCGATTTTCCCCTACAACCTCGAACTTCAAACTCCAAATTCTCTTCTCAATATACTGTTCACAGCTTCGATAAAATTTTCTTTGATACCATGTAGAAAATTCTCTACAAATCCAGCTTTGAATCTAGCTCTAATACCATGTAGAAAATTTGTTGTGTAGGTTAACCCGGTAATGCAATATAAATCAAAGCAGAATACTATAACCTACTTCTACTATGAATTTGTGTAAGCTTAAAGATCGAGCTGAATAATATAACCAGAAGAAGAAGAATCAATGCACAATAGACATGAAAATACTTTGGGGAAATCCTCAGCTAAAAATCCCACTATCTGTATTATCATACAAGGTGGAAATACATAGGAATTATATAAAGCCTTAGCTCTCACAACTAGCCAGCTCTCAGTACAATCCTCACAAATGCTCATAGGAACTCTTGGCTTCTCTCAAGCCTTCCTCTCTTCCCTCCAAGCTTCTATTTCCTTGTGTTGTTCCTGGTGGATGATTCTCACCTCACCAAGTGGAATACACTGCTCTCACACACTGTTAGAACTGCACAATCCTCAAGGAATTATTCCTTTTGCATGCATGATTTTTCTTTATAGGAAAAGACATCCAACTGATAGTACATTGTCCTTGAAATTTAGCTCAACTGGGTCTTTCTCAAACTAGACATGCATGAGTTTCTGATGAGGTAATCTTCAGTTAACTGGAGTGCACCAGTTGATTGCATGCATGCATCAACTGATTTTTAACTCTCCATTAGTTCCTCAAATAGTTTGGAACTAATTTAACTAGACTTAACTCAGTAAATTGAGTTAACTAATTACAGCTCAACCTTCTCTCCTTAATTTAAGGGATAACTCTTGCATGACTTTAGAAAGTCTTCTAACTTGAATTTCTCCAGATAATCAAGTCAAAATTACTTAATTATTTATTTCCAAGTAGCTGTTAAGGCTAAATTCAATTTTAATTCACAGTTTAATTCAAGGAAAAATTAAATTGGAATATTCTTGTTGCCACATTTCAACATCCTCCATTGAATATGAGTCATGAGAAATAGAAGAAGAATGAGAAGATGGATTAGGAATTTTATTTGCTGATTTTCCAATTTTATTACTATTGCATGGAGGCACCCTTATCGGAACTGCAAAAGGAGGAGGATAAAGAACAAAAGGAGAAACTAATTCCTCCTCTGAAATTATAGGTGTTTCATGATCCACATGAGTTGGGGAAGTAGGAAAATCAAGGGTTTCGGGTTCACGGTGTAAAGAGATAAGAACCAAGTGTTGAAACACTTATTTCAATAAATCTTGATGCATGCCTTCTTTAGAAATTTCACAAAAAAGGTGAAGGAATCGATCAGAAAAATCCTCAAATGATTCATTAACCTTCATTCTTAAGAGATTGATTCTATTGCAAACATCTTGGTAATTATACCTATCAAAGGCTTGATGAAGCCCCCCGAGGAAATTATGAAGGGAATGGATGGAAGTATGTGGCAAGGTATGGCACCATTGGTTAGCATGACCTTCATGGGTGAGGATGGAAAGCACACAAGCAGACTCTCCATCATTGATTTTGTAATATTGACAAAATTTAAGAAAATCTGAAACGTTCTCAATTAAAGACCTTGCATCCACACCATCAAACTTTAATTAGGACAAATGATAGAGAGGCTCATCAGGGATTGAAAATTGATAAAGGGAAAAATTATAGAAACACCCTGTGAGTAAGATTTGAGCATGAGACATTTTAGATAAGAGGTTCAAACCAAATTCCACAGGCTCAGCTTGTCATATGGCCCTCCTTTTAGCACCACTATTGACAGTCCTAGAAATTTGTCAATGAGAGATCCCCCTAATGTGAATTCCCAATTAGACCTCAAATCGTTTGAAGTAGGAGCCCCATCTAGAATATCAGCTCGATTGCTATGTATTTTTATAGATATTTCTTGGCTTTAAATGTCAACAAGAGAGAGGAGTGCACATGTGTCTTCAAAAATAAAGGGGTTGTTCTTGGTGAGTGTTTGATCATATGAGTGTCAAAGTTATTTTACTCTAGAGGGGAGGAGATGTGAGCCTCTAAGAGAGAGGTAGTAGTACCACCCTAGTAGAGACACACATGAACAAAAAGGGTTCGTACAACATCTAGCAGAATAGTCCACAAGGATGTGACGATCATTGAAACCATATGAAGAGGAAGATCTATCAAATATCCAATGGAATAGTCCATGAGGATGCGAAAATGATAATAGGAATTATAACACATTCTAAATGTGGTAAGTACCAAAATAACTAAAATAGTTCAAATACTTTGGCATAGATGAAAACAAACATGAATTACAAACATTCACATAATAGTCTTACAAATATCCATAATCCATGCATGAATAATGTGATGCTCCATAGGGCTTATGTTATTAAGTAAAATTTCCAAGACACATGTATACAATGAACATCACTAGCTCCAATAGTGGAGTGCTCGAGCCACTCCTTGCTCCCCAAAAGAATTGATGTATCTCTGTAATGCCTTATGAGAGGAGAGAAGGTGTAGATCCCTTTACTCATACAATGAGGGTGTATATATAATCAAGGGGTGATGCTTCACCATCCTTGTGACTCTTTGAATACCCTCATGACTATTTGAATTCCTATGACCTTTCAACTTACATGACTCTTCATATTCCATGAATGTCCCTTGGACTTCCACTTTACAATACATTTTGAATATACATGATCCACGATGATGATGTGGTCTATGAAAACTCATGACATGACACTGCTGACATGGACTACTTGATGATGTGCCAGTGTCACGAGAATGTTGTTTCCATGTCTCTGATATCTACTTGAGAATGCTTTTGTCTTCCACCTCCTCATGCATTGGTGAAAAGGAGTCTTCAATGATCTCATGTCTTGTGTTGTTGTCAGAAATTGGTGTCCCTTTACTTTGCCTCGATTGATTAGCTTGCATGTCTTGTTGAAAAGATGCCTTTTAGCATGTTTCCTTTCCACATCTCCTTATTCATTATCCTGTCATGGTTTGAGAGAGTACCTGCATCTGTAATTCACTCATGACGAGATGAAATCGGTATGAAAACCCCTTAGTCTAAGATAGTGCATTTGGATCCATTAACTGAGCTAGGACCAGATGACAGGTCAAGAGAGAGGGCTTAGTGACTACACCATTACATAATTCAAGAATCCAAGGGTGAGGCTTGATCACTGAGACTATGCAATGCGCAGTTCAGGCCAGACTGAGGGAAAAAATTGTGCAGTCCTAGATGACAGTGAGGCAGGCTAAGGGGATGGACACTGGGAGGACATACTATGCAATTTAAGGAGGTGAGGGAGACTCAAATACTACACAATTACATGGTTCAAAGGCTTAGGGAAAGAACTTGAGGTTTTTGCTTGTGCAGTGCATAGTTAGGACCAAGATGGGAGGAATGATTGCGCAATCTTGGAGACCAAGGCTAGGCCTTGGGCACATAAACTATGCATTGAAATAGTCTTGGGAGGAAAGAACTAAATATTACACAGTGCCAAGGGCTAAGGTCACACATTGAGGTCTGGAATTGTGCATTGCGCAGTCCAGGGAGGTCGGGTGGAGCCAAGTTGTTTGGTTGAGTGTGAGACCAGTGAGACTGACGTGTATAGTGATACCACTTCAACTGTGATCTCACACTTAGAATATTTGACAATGCAACAACATAGATCACCCATGACACATGAAAAACACATTTCTCTCTGTGTGACCACTTTATGACTAGTTACAACAAGTGAGACACTTGAGATACACTCTACGAGGAACGTAACGACACTTGTGTTGAAAATTGTGCAACAAGAAATGTAATCTTAAAATTGCTAAAAATAGCACTTTGGCCAGTGTGGAATTTTGGCCACCTTGGCTGAGAGGTGAAACTACTAAAAATAACATCTTATAAAAATAACATTTCTGGGTCCCTTCCTATTTATAGAAGTCCCTAGTCTATCTATAGGAAGTAAATTCGAATTTGGTCTTACCAGACGTTTGGAATATTAATTAATTAATTCTCCATGAGTTAATTAGTTAAGGAAAAGAAAACTTGAAGTCTTTGTGAGAACATGCAATTATTTCTCCACTAATTGGGGAATGTGTCCTTTATTTTCTCCACTGATTGAGGAATTAAGGATGAGTTCTATATTGAGAGGATCAGTTGACTTAGTTTAACTTAGTCAAGTTTAGTTAGATTAATTTAACAAGTTGTTAAATTAATGAGATACAGTTTGTTGATGTTTGCATGTATGTGATAGCTGATATTTTCATATAACTATGTATTCACTCATGGATAACTGTTGCATGTTAGTTCTGTCAGAGATCCAGTTGAGATCAGATGAGGGACAGTGTACTATCAGTTGGATGAGCATTTTTCCTAGAAATGAAGCTCATCCATGATGAGGATTTATCTCCTTCAAGTTTGTGTAGTTAGATGAAATGTTAGTGAGTGTGTGAAGAGGCCAATTCACACAGGTGGCAGCACTGGACCCCAAGGAAACTGCACAAGGAAATAGGAGGCTTGGAGGGTAGAGGAGAAGGTTTGTGAGAATCCTTTGACTATTTATGAGCAACAGAGGGATTGTACTGAGAGCTGGATAGCTTCCGAGCTAAGGGTTTGTGTAATCCAGACTATATTTCCAATTGTATGATAATACAGAGATGGGGTCTTAGGTATGTGATTTCCCCGGGTAAATTGTTCTGTGTTATGTTATATGTGTTCTTATTGATGTTTCTCATGGTTGATTAAGCTTCCACTAAATTGTTTATAGAAGTTGATCAAGTGTTTTTCATTAGTACATTGCATTACTAGGTTATCTACAAGTGGGAAATATCTACATGGTATCGAAGCTCGTTGATTTGTAGAAAAAATTCTACATGGTATCAGAGCTAGCTGATTTGTAGAAACGTTCCTACAAAATTCTACATGGTATTGGAGCATGGTTATCAAATAAGAACAATATACTGAGAGGAGATTCCAAAGTTTTGAGTTTTGGGCCGAGAGTTTGTAGAGCAGATCTAAAGATTTATGTACAAAATTTTCAGAAACAAATAGAAGATTTTGATTACTTGCAGAAAAATACCCAAAATCAAAAAAACAATCTGCTGAATTGGAGTTTGGATGAGGGAGATATCACTGACTTAAAATCAAATCTTTTTCTAGAAAATTTCGTGACGGCGGGAAAGTAGAAATAGATTGGTGTGCTAGACAAGAACCTGTATGCACTTAAGGTACAAGATACATGCAAAGCCTTGAGGAGCAAGGCAAAGGTTAGATACTTGGTGGTTGAGAGGGAGAGTAAATTACCTCTCAACATGCAGTGAAAAAAGAAGTCTCAGACAATTATGTAGGAGCCACGATTGGTGTAGCAGCTTTAGGACGTTGTGGAGCAGCCACAACTAGAGAATATGAGAGGAGATCGATTAGAGACATCTACTCATGTAGAGACCTCTAGTAGGGGGAAAATTCGAGCCAGGTGGGCAGAGGGATTACATTCAGCCATACCTACAGGTAGGAGGTGGGGTGATGTGGAGTTATCATCCCAAGGAGAAGGGGTAGGATCCTTGAGGTACCCAACCTCTTGGATGAGACATTTCTATGGGAGTCCCGATGTGGAGTAGCAAGAACTGACTGATTAGGTAGAGACAGATGCAGATGGAGCAGCAGAGAGAGCTACAGTGCAGAGAATCCCATGACAACGCATAGCATGCAGGCTGCAGTAATGCGAGAGGCACAAGTGTTTTGCACAATGCTAGGTGGCACAGAGAGGTGTGCAATGGTGCGAGATGCATCAAGATGTTGCAGTATCATAGATATCAGAGGGGGAGCACTTGTCAGCAACAGCTAGAGATTCAACATTAAAGTATGTTTCTAGCCCAACAAAGTGGTCAGTTGGGAGTGTTTTTGTTCCAAGAGTTGTTGGAGTAAGCGTACTTGGTAGATGTTTTGCATGGAGAACATTCTAGAGTTACAGGATCGGGTTCGAGAGGAAGCCTTTCTTTTTGAGAGGGTGTGTTGAAAAGTGTGCAACAAGAAATATAAAAATAGAAATTGCTAAAAACAGTAGTTTGGGCAATGTGGAATTTTGGCCACCTTGGGTGAGAGGTGAAAATGCTAAAAATAACATCTCATAAAAATATCATTTCTGGGTCCCTTCCTATTTATAGCAGTCCCCGGTCTATCTATAGGAAGTAAATTCGAATTTGGTCTTACCAGCAATTTGGAATATTAATTAATTAATTATCCATGAGTTAATTAAATAAGGAAAAACAAACTTTAAGTCTTTGTGAGAACATGCAATTATTTATCCACTCTCTAGGGAATGTGTCCTTAATTTTCTCCATTGATTGAGGAATTAAGGATGAGTTCTATATTGAGAGGATTAGCTGACCTAGTTTAACTTAGTCAAGTTCAGTTAGATTAATTTAACAAGTTGTTAAATTAATGAGATACAATTTGTTGATGCTTTCATGTTTGTGACAACTATTATTTTCAGATAACTGTGTATTCACTCATGGATAACTAATGCATGTCAGTTCTGTTAGAGACCCAGTTGAGATCAAATGACGGATAGCGTACTATCAGTTGGATGAATATTTTTCCTATAAAGTAAGCTCATCAATGATGAGGATTTATCTCCTTCAAGTTTGTGCAATTAGATCAGAGGTTAGTGAGTGTGTGAAGAGGCCAATTCACACAAGTGGCAGCATTGGACCCCAAGGACATTGCATAAGGAAATAGGAGGCTTGGAGGGCAGAGGAGGAGGTTTGTGAGAAACCTTTGACTGTCTGAGTAGCAGAGGGATTGTACTGAGAGCTAGACAACTTCCGAGCTAAGGCTTTGTGTAATTCGAACTATATTTCCACTTGTATGATAATACAGAGATGGGGTTTTAGGCAGGGGCTTTTCCTGGGTAAATTATTCTGTGTTATGTGTGATTGATTCCTTCTTATCAGTTATACGTGTTCTTATTTATGTTGCTCATGGTTGATTAAGCTTCCGCTAATTTTTTTGTAGAAGTAGATCAAGAATTTTTCTTTAGTACATTGCATTACCAGGTGATCTACAAGTGGGAAATTTCTACATGGTATCGGAGCTAGCTGATTTGTAGAAAAAGTTTTACATGGTATCGGAGCTAGCTAATTTGTAGAAAAATTCTACAAAATTCTAATACTTGTGCAATAGTGCTCAAAAAATTGTGAATGAGTGTGACCCATGTTTACATGGTTAGGAAAACTCACACACACAAAGGTATACCCTTGAAACCATCAAAATAGGCTTTTACACATTGTGTGACAGCCAGTATGAGAAAATATGACAGTTTTCCTATGCTGAAAATGAGACCAAAACACTTAAAAAAATACATGAAATGAGTTTCAATGTTTGTGACAATACATGGAATTGAAGAAATAATGATGTGACAATGATATGGTGTCCTTCTTACTTCAACTTCATGAGAGATGTGATTTGTTTTTCATGTCTATCCTCCAAAAGGCTGTAAATCAAATGGAATCTTCATGTGATCCTAATCATATTCCAATGTTCCTTCATATTCTTTCTTGATGATCATCCTTTGTACTTGATCCAGATTTAAACAGGAACGCAACAAATTACAGAGATAACCATATACCCAAAGATGCAGCGGAAATAATACTTCATTTCATTAATGGAAAATACTGACATATGCTTACAAACAGAAATGGCAATAAACTAGCTAGGGCGATGGTAGCTTATCTCTGAGAAGAGATGTGATGGCTACATGCCTCTGAACTGTTCTGAACTGTATTACAATGAGGCTCGAAGGCCTATTTATTGTTGAGAAACAATGGAAAACCCTTCACATACCGAAACCTAACCCTAGAAGATGAAACGCCAAATTGTGGGCCCCGTTTGGGTAAATTGGTACATCAATTTCCCGGGGTCGTAACTTTGGCATACGATCTCCGTTTGACGCGTACGATAGCTCGTTAGAAAGATCTATCCGAGTACTACCACTTTGGGAGGCAACATATGGCTCGGTCGCCCCAGAATTCCAAAAAAATGTCGTTTAGGGCCTCAAAATGGCTCCGGAAGTTCAGGACCCGAAAAACTGCTAAAAATAGTAAACTGTGCTACAATTAAGGAAACTAAAAATGCTGAGAAAGACAATGTTGGGGGTCCAGGTGGACCTGGCAGGTGGCCACCAATATCCACCTGGATCAGTACTCAACTCCTTAGTTGTCATATAACATGCATTCTTTCTCCATATCCTTCTTTATCATATTTCCATAGCATGGTAGAGTTCCTGTGTCTGCAATCCACTCATGAAAAGATGACATTAGTTTGACAAACCCCTATCTAAGATGTTTCATGATGATTCATTGACTGAGTCAGAACCAGTGGTGGGACAAGGGAAATTCCCAATGACTGCATAGTTTTGCAGTTCAGGAAGGCAGGGGCATAGCTTGGGATCTAATACTACCCAATGCACATTTCAGGTTGGGTTGAGGAAAAATATTTCACAGCTTGAGATCTCAGTGAGCTAGGATGAGGGGTTGGAAATTGGTTTAACCAATTGCTTAGTTTACAAAGACAGGGGGGATTGGGTGATTTTTGTAGGGAAAAGTATCCGACTCGGATGACCCTATCCCACTCTAAGGGTGATAGTACCTCAGCAACAACTGTAAAGAAAACTACTTAAGGTTTACTTCTTTATGAAAGCAAAAGAGAGTGGATAAATGCACTAACCGTTGCCTTGCGCTTAATGTCGAATCCAAACTCTTCTCTATGGCCGCTTGCTCCCAGCTCTTTGCTCTTTTGCCGGCCCAGCTACAATGAGATCCTGCAAAATGACAAAGAAGGAGACTACAAGAGGCATGCAATCATAACTGATTCACGGATTAGCATAAACCAAATATACAATTATCACAAAACATCATTGGAACAAATGCATATAGAAGAACCTCAATAACTTTTATTAATGAAGAAGTAAAGGTTCTGAGAGTGTTACAACCATTGAAGGTCCTAATCCAGCAACACCTCCCAGCAGAAAGAATTTCTCCTCTTCACCTCCCTCAAGCAATCACCCAATAGCTCTATAGTGAAACCAACAGCATAGCATTACTTTGCACAAAATTCCAGCCTCCTGAGCTCATAGGAGAGAGCTCAATATATAGATGAATTGAGAAAGGATGAGTCAGCTTGCAACTGATGTGTAGCTGCCTTGTGTCCTCTCTCTCTTCAGTTAATCTTTAGTTGATCTTCAGTTCTTGAGTCCACTTGGAGAACATTGCTTCCACTTGGAGAAACAGAGCCTCTGACTCATCACAAGGCGAAATCCCTGATCCAAGTGTCATTTTTGGAGAAATGACTCAGTGTGCCACTTGTCCCATCTCGCTCAGCGCAGGTGGCCTTTGTTCCACTTGCTTTGCAACGCAGGTACACCATGGAGGATCTGAGTTTCAGCGCAGAAGCCTAGTGGAGCACCTGCTTTGATTTCAGGATTGCTTGTTTTTTAGTGTTTTCAGGTGGAGAACTGATCTGAGAGCTGTTGGTTTGCTGACCTTGTTCCTCTAGGGGTAGGAACATCATGTTTAGGGAACTTTGGATCCCTTGGATTATTGACAATTCATGCCTGTTGCTGTAAGGCACAAAATTGTCTATAACAGATGCCCCCTAAAGTATGAGGTCGTTTATCGGGTGAAATGCTTTATTGAGAGGATCCGAAGTTCATTCAATCTGCTGAGAAGTGTCCTGTAATAAGATACAATACAATACATTATTTTTCATACATTTTCATGATCTAGCTGAGGCGGGCATTCCCATGCTCAGCTTTATAAATACATTTTCGTACATAGAACAGACGATCGTCTGATTGTAGACCGATAATTCTCTGCTGAAATTATCATCCTCTGAGAAGGATGATCATCTGTTGTAATGATGTACATATCAAATGTCTTTATGTCCTGAATATATATCGCAGCCCAGATGGATGAAACTAGATCCGGGGTCTTCAATCTCTTCCGATCTTCACTCGATGTACAAGTCGATCCATGTGAGAATTTCTTGAAGTCGAACATGGAAAGACATCGCTTGATTACCGGTCAATGATGTGAACCGTTAACAAGCACGAGAGGAATCACCGATAAGGATGATGACCCTCAAGGTACGGCAGTACAATTCACATGGTGGGAATAAAGGACTTGGCGTCGACCACCATGCAAAATCTTCTGGTCGAAGGTCATTGATGTACACCTGTCGCCGGAAGTGAGAAACTTGCCATTGAGGCATGCAAGCTTCAAAGTACTGAAGGGGTTGTTCCTAGATCAACTCCTTGGATAATGAGCTGATGTCGACAAGGAGCGATCCGTCAAAGGAGGGCCTTAATGAATCCCACATCAGTGACACGGAACGGAGCTAGTGATTGTGATGAGGTGAAAACAAACTGTGATGTATGATTCAGGGTGGCGGCCATGAAGTGGATGAAGGATAATGTATGGCAGTGGATGGGACACGGTTGACTCTTTGCAGAACCACATCTCTTGAACATATAACGACACTGATGTGATGGATTGGTAGCATTACCCCAATTGTGGATGGTGTGGCGAGGACCATGGTTATGAGACCGGTGAATGAAACAACCCAACCCGATGTGATACGGAGGACAAAGTGTCATGTTCAAGAGCGACTTGCTACCATTAATGCTGTGAGGTTCTCCCAATTTTTCCCCAGTCATTGCTGACCAGTACCTCTTTATTTTTGTCAAGCTTGAGGAGGATAACATATGCTTGTTCTATAACCTGCCCTTCGGGCAAGCCCATCGCTATGTTTTAACGAGCCTAGCAATAGGGAAACTCGTTCTCGTCTAAAGACAAGTTTGTCGCTATTTAATCATTTTAACGAGTCTAACGACAAGGAAAACTCGGTCCTTTTCATTTTTAGAGAGTCTGAAAAGGTACGGAAAGTTAACTCCAAAATTCCTTTTTCGTCATCTAATCCCTTAAGTCCGAAAAAGTATAAAACAATACAAAAGGGATGACTTTTCGATTTCTTTAACGAGCTGAACAAAACAAGCGCTCGATCTTTTTGTGCAATAATCCCTCAGGTCCAAAAAGATTAAAATCTAGAGGAGGGATAGCTCTTCCGGTCCTTTTAACGAGCTGGAAGGCCAAAACTCGGCAAACTTTTCATATTTTACGAGTCAGTGAAAAGAGCTCAAAGAAGACTCGTCTTTTGAGGAACGAGTGATAAACAGGGATAGCAGCAAATTCCAGGTACAGGTTGGAATTTTCCAATCACGGCAGTGTCACAAGGATGGCTAAGTGAAATCACTCTTCGCAGCTGTTCCTCAAAATGGGTAAACAAACATATGGAGATGAACGATTGGCCAAATGAACGGATGGAGGTGATGGCATATAAACACGACCAAGGGCTTTTAACATGGCAGTCAAAGGTTACATTTCTCAAGGTTATTTACCGGTTCATTTTTCTGGATGAGCTTGAACTGTAGGGAAAGATTGCTCACAATTTATGTTTATTTTTTAACGAGCATGAACTCTGTACAAAAACTGCTCGAATTCTTGCGTTTATTTTTTAACGAGCATGAACATTGCTAAAACTTCTCGAAGATATGGTTTACTTTTGATTTTTTACCATAACTAGCTTCTCTTTTTCACTGATAGCACTGCATTTTCAAATTGCTGCAACAAACTAGTTAGAAATGAGTAATATTTACTTGAAAATGAGATTAACACATTAATATTTACCTTGAATTACGTAAGAAAGCAAATAAAAAGGGTTTTTACCTCTCACTTTACCATTTCATTTGCATTTTGCTTGTTGGAGCTTTGGAGGAGCCTCTTTCCCCTCGATTTTCATCAGCTGATTCCGGGAGATTCTGCGGACGATTTTCGGCGCCGTTTGGACCAGGTAGGAGCTAAACCTTAGCTCTTCATTTTCATGGTTTCATTTTCCTGTTTTATGCCTGTTTTGCTGTTCTATTGAGCCTCTGGGGTTTTGCCAGGGCGCCCTCTGATCAACGCAGGTTCCCCATTCGAAAACTGCGTTGGGATCCAAGCTGCTTGAAGGCAGCTTGTCTCCCAACGCAGGTAGTACACTGGGCACCTGCTTTGGGGCATAAAAGCAACAATTTTTTACAGATTTTGATGAAATTTTCGCCAGTTTCTCATCAATTTCAGGAGCTGACTCATTCTCTTGTTTGTTTTGTAGGGATTCTTGATCAAGATGGCCCTAACATGGCGAGAACGAGAACATGAAGAAGAAGATATGATTGCCCTTCATGATCCTGTTACGGTGGGCGCATTACGAGACTGTGGTTTACTGAAGTTTTTCCGTATCTCTAGTATGAGAGCACAGATTTCTCTATTGCAGTATATGCTTGATGCTTGGGATCCTGTTAACCAAGTGTTCCAGATCAGGAACAAACCTATTCCATTGACCGTGACAGATATTTATTTCTTGACTGGCTTGTCAAGGCGGGGTGCCCCCATTTCTTTATCTGGTACAGTTCGGGGGAATGATTCCGTGAGAGATTATGTCCGCCAGTACTGCAGGGAGGGGTCCCAGCCGAGCAGAGACGGCAAGGTGGTTATCCGTGATGTTACTAGCAGGCCTCTCAGGTCCATTATGTATACTCTTGGTAGGATGGCCGGTAGCGCATCTTTACATGTTGCCAACAGATCTCATATGCAACATGCCTTGGAATGTCTCCAACCGAAGATCTTCAACTGGAGTGATGCAGTGCTTACTCAGATGAAAAATCAATTGAACAAGGTGAAGGACGGGAAGCTGAAGAACTTTGGTTTTGGTTCGATTCTGACTGCCTTCGCCTTGGAGAAGATCCCTCTGATGCAACCTCAGTACATTGATCTCGGAGTGCCTTCTCCTACCGAGCCGCGTATGCAGCGATGGGTCGATCACATGTCCAGACATGCAGGTCAATCCCAGATTTCTTTCAATGCCGCTTTCTTCAGGTGGTTCGATCGCCAGGAGATGTCTCTTTCCGAGTACCCATATGTTGGTATGGATTTCCGGGGTGATCCGGATATGGTACTGCCAGACGGTGTTCAGTGGGATGCTACTGGTAAGAACTTCAACCATATTACTGTTCATTGTTTTCATTTATAATGTTCTTGTGCTTTATTCTATCAAGACTTTAATTGAACTCATGTGTGCTTGCAGATGTCGGCCCTGTTCGTCCGGCGGTTCGTCTGAGACCACCTGTTGCTGCTCCGGCAGAGGAACCTGCTCGGAGAGTTATTATCCGTGATCTTAGCGATACTGAGACCCTTACAGATGTGCAGGGGCAGGTTGAGAACCTTACCCGTGGTCTTCCGGATGTACAGATTGACGAGTTACCTTTACCGATGCAGCAGCACACTATCGGTGTACCTAGACGATGGACCCGTCTTCTGCGCATGATAGCCCAAACTGTGGCTTACTATCAGGAGCATCACTAAGCTAGGGTGCCCCCTAGCATTTTTGAGTTTTTAGGTCACATGACCAATTTTGTCTTGGTTACAGAACATTATGTATGAACTTTATGAATAGCTTATATATATATTTTGATTTTCGAGTCTCATTCTGGTTGATTTGGATGATTCATATGTACACTTTTTATGATGTGTCCTTTTTATAAATGTTGCAAATGTCTATCTAACACATAGTTTGCCAATGAGTCAGTTAATGTGTTTAGATTTCTCGAAATATGTTGATATTGAATTGAATCAAATCGTCTTTCCAAGATCTTTACTCTTAGGAACATGTGATAAATAGCTGGATTACGAACAGAATATATACCATTGAGTTGTAGTACTACGAGCTGTGAGTCTAGCCTGACAATTAGTCGGCGTATGCCTCGCGCGATGGCATCAGAGAGTAGTTCTATCAACGCGCTATACTCAGCGATGTTATTCGTTGATTGCCCAATACATACACCTCTGAAACTTACTAACTCGCCACTTGGATCAAAAATGGCCCATGCTGCGGAGGATAGGTTCCGCGAACTACGACTCGCTCCGTCGGCATATCCAACACATGTCTCCATAAGGTTTGACATCTGCAACGAATGAAAAAGGAGAATCACTCAACCAAAACAAGAACTTTGGCGAAAACAAAATACAACAAAAGCATGCAGGTTACTATTTAAGCATAGTAATGCTTGAGGTACAGCCCGTTCCGGGGTTGCGCCAGTGGAATTCCGTCGTAATCTATTAACTAGTAGGCTCCTTTTGCTAACACTCTTTTAACAATATAGGGGCCCATCCATAAGGAATTGAATTTACCTGCTCCTAATTTATCGGATTCTTGGTCATAAAGCAAGACCAAATCACCTTCTGAGAAGACACGGGGTTTGACATTTTTGTCGAACTGAGCCTTGACTCGTTTCTTATGGGCTTCGTTAGCCAAAGCGGCATCACGACGGGTTTCATCCAAGTGGATTAATTCCAAGAAACGAGCCTCTTCTTCCGAAGTTCCGGGGAGGAGATCAATTGCGAGTTTAAGCGACGAAATTTCACACTGGATCGGTAAGACTGCTTCTAGACCGTACACCAATTGGAAAGGTGTGAATCCGGTTGCGTTTCTTACCGAGGTTCGGTAGGCCCACAAGGCTGCATACAGGATTAGGTGCCATCTTCTTTTATGAACTCCGATCATCCTCTGCAACATACGCTTCAGGACCTTGTTGATTGCTTCAACTTGTCCGTTGGCTTGTGGATAATACGGAGTAGAGCTGTCGTGAGATAGCCCTAGTTTGGCAGCTAATTCGACCATCATGTGATTGCGGAAATGCGATCCATGATCTGTAACTATAGCCTGGGGTACGCCGAACCTGGCGACTACATGATTGAAAAAGAATAGGGCAGCTGTTTCACCAGTATTGTCCAATGTAGGCATCGCCTCGGCCCATTTGGTAAAATAGTCAACTGCGACTATAATATACCCATGCCCCCCGGTCGAGGTGGGGTTACATTGCATGAAATCGATGCCCCATTTGGCGAAAGGCCCAACTGCAACTATTGGTTGCAGAGGTGCGGGTGGTCTTCTTGTTTTGCTATCAAAGATTTGGCAGGAATGGCAACTTCGGACTGCGATTATGCAATCTTTGAACATTGTTGGCCAAAAATATCCTGCTCTTAATATCTTTTGGGCTGTAGCGAAACCTGATTGATGCCCCCCACACGCGCCTGAATGACACTCATTCAGGGCTTTTTCGGCTTCTTCATGGGTGAGACACCTCCTCAGAATGGTATCGATACCACGACGGTAAAGAGTATCACCGACGATCATGTAGTCTTTTGCTTGGTATCGTATACGTTTCTGTTCGGAGTGTGAGGTGTCAGGCCGAAAATTTTGGGTTTGGAGATAGATAATTATATCTCCATACCATTCATCGCTTGCAGATATCAAAAACAAATTCTCGTCCACGATTGATTCCTTGGAGGTTTCATCGTTGGACGACGAAGGGAGGTCGCATAATAATTCTGCGAACACCAGAGCTTTCTTCGACTTGGATTTCACAAATTCCAGATCAAACTCTTGAAGAATCGCTATCCATTTGGAATACTTGCCCCCCAGCAACTGTCGCGACAGTATATAAGTCATGGGGTTGCAATCCGACAGAATGGTAGTTTTCCTAAAGAGGATATAATGTCGAAATCTTTGTACCGCTTGAACAGCAGCAAGCGCCAGCTTTCCAACGTAAGAATATTTACTTTCTGTATCATTTAAGTTTTTACTTAAATAATATACAGGATGTTCAACTCCATCGACTTCTTGAACTAAAACCATCGCAATGGTTGTATCTGCTGCAGCTAGATACAGGTTAAAATCCCTAAGATAATCTGGGGCGTACATTAATGATGGTTTTATTAGAGATTCTTTCAAAGCGTCAAAGGAAGCTTGCGCAACCTGGTCCCAATCGAAGGGTACATCTTTTTTCAAAAGACGTGTATAACCTTTAGCAAGTTCTGCGTAATTTGGAATGAACCTTCTCAGAAAGTTTGCTTTCCCTTGGAGTTTCTGAATCTGAAGCAAATTCGAAGGTGGAGGCAAATTGACGATTGCCTGAACCTTACAAGGGTCGAGACGAATCCCATCTTTAGAGACTACAAAGCCAAGTAAACGACCAGAACCGATGCAGAACACACATTTGTGTGGATTGAGTCTTATCTTGTAGTGTCGGCAACGTAGAAATATCGCTTTTAGATGCTGCGGATGATCAGTCCGCTTTCGCGAATGAGCCGGAAGATCGTCGAGATATGGTTGAACAATGCTTTTGATGTCGTGGAAGGCATAATTCATAGCCCTCTGAAAAGTCGCCCCTGCGTTCTTCAAACCAAAGGGTAATTTTCGATAAGCGAATGTGCCCCACGGACATATAAATGCAGTCTTAGACTGGTCCTGTGGGCGGATATTAATTTGATTATATCCGGAGAATCTGTCCATAAAGGAAAAGATTTCACATCCGGCACATTCATCAATTATCTGGTCGATGAAAGGTGTAGGGTAGTTGTCCTTTGGACAAGCTTGGTTTACATCCCTATAATCGACGCACTCTCGTATTGCTCCTTGTTTTTTCATAACAGGAACAATGTTCGATACCCAATCGGTTAGAGGAACCAGGTAGATGAATCCAGCATGGAGAAGTTTCTCAACTTCTGCCTTAATGGCAGCGGCTTTCTTAGGGTGAACCTGTCGAAGCCGTTGCCTTACTGGTTTGACATCAGGATACATTTTAATTTCATGTTCAACGATACTCGAGTCGATGCCTGGAATTTCATCATATGACCAAGCAAAGACATCTCTAAATTCACGAAAAAGAGCGTTATATATTTCCAGTTCTGAAGGGGAACAACCTTTGCCAACATGAATATTCTCTACAGCACCTGTTTTGGTCGAGATATTTATGGCTATAGTCTCTTCAATATTGGATAAGTTTCGCTCGGAATCCACCGTGTTTATAGTATTTGTTAGGAATTCAAAGACTGAAGGGTGGTAAAGATCTTTTTGAGTATCTTCTTCGTATTCCGGAATAAGGGAACGATGGTGGTGGTCATTCCATGGTGCCCCCTCAATCATCATTGATTGTAAGATCCCTTCATCAGTCCCATGTACTTTTGACCAAGGATCTAATGGGGTACCATATTCTCTAGATCTATCTACCCAAACGCTCGATGAGCGCTGATTGGGGTTCGCCTCCCAGGCCTGAAACATTGATTGCTACAATATTTCAATGGGGCTTGGTGGCAAAACCATCGAATGATCCATAGCGACTCTGCCTTCTGTGACTTTCAAGGTGGATACCATATTGCATGTTGCTACAAATGGTACATTTCCTATGCAAATAGGAGGTGGTAGCGCGAATGTTCCCATCATAGTGGGATCTTTCAACAGACCTACTCCAATATCTTGAATCGACCGGTCGCTGCCATGGATCATGGGAACGTTTCCTGTAACCTGTGAACCATTAGGGAGGAAGTTTTGTTGATCGACGACCGTAATCCCTCCTTCAAAGGGGAATGCGATCTTCCTAAAATAAGTCGACACAACAGCTTGCATGGCATAAATCCATGGTCTTCCCAGTAGGATGTTATAGTCAAGATTACCATCAATGACTTCAACATCTATTTCTACTGTTTTGCCCCCTAGTTCAACTTTCAGGTTACTAAGGATACCGTAAGGGGTATATATCCTTCCGTTGAATGCTTTTAATGTTGTCGATGATCGCGACAAGGTTGGAGATCCTAAAGTTTTCCAGCAACTCATCGACATAATACATGTCGATGCCCCCTCATCAATAATCGTTCTATGAACTGTTTTGTTGAGGGCTTTCACTTGGACAAGGAAAGCTAGTTGAGCTGGTAACTGAGGATCATACCCTTTGTGATCAAAGGATACCAAATTGGAATCTTTAGGATCCACCCCACCAATTGCTGATAACAACGCCTGCCTTTGGGATGGGCAATGTTGTAGTACCTCAAGAGTCGACATAGCAGATGGCGATTGCGCCAAATCTTCCACTATGTTATAATGCTGTGCCGCTCTGGCACGAGGATTAAAGGTCGACTTGTGTACCACTCCCTTTGGCGGTTTTATTGTTAATTCATGCGTGATGGGGGGTACAACTTCTGCCGAAGTTGTTGTCGAACTGCTAGGTTGATCTTTACCTTTATCGTTCGACACCTGTGGATTCCCGTAATCTTTGTTCCTTGTCGAAATCAAAGCATCATTTTGCTGTTTTGAAACCGACAACATAAGCACTTGAGATGGGGAAGCGTTTCCACTATCAACCAGATTTTGACCTGGGTTAGGAAATTGATCACTTGACACAGTTGAGGTATGAGGACTTTTAAAAAACCTCTTAAGCTCAGTTTTGAATGGGCAATCCTTAGTGTTGTGATCTTTGTCATCGCATATTTGACATGGATACCGTTTCCTATTCCCAGGAGGGTTCGAAGAATTTTTCTTAGGGGATGACTCACCTTGTTTATTCTTCTTCCCTTTGTTTTGTTTCTTCTTGCTTCCTGGTTGATTGGTTTCTTTGCCTTTATCGGTTGATACGGCATTTACTTCCGAAGCAAGAAATTCTTCATGCACATTTTGATTCGAATCCTTACGGGCCTTCTTTTGATGGGTCCTTTTCGGATTTGTGTTTGCCGTGCCAATCACGCCATCGCCGGCATGAGAGTCACTATTTGATTTAGGAGGAGGAGGGATTGAAAACTCTGGTCTAGGGGCGTCTGGTATTTTGTCATAGAGCGTGCCGGACTGAGTATATACTAAGTCCAAATATTGTGCACGAGCGATAACCTGCTCTTCTGTTACGACTCCCCCCTTTGCCACATCTTCTGTTATGGCCGGAAGTAACGACTTTATAAACCACTCAGCTAAAAGCTGATCAGGGACGTATGTTTTAACCATTCTTCGTCGACGTCGCCACTCATGTATATGATCTGATATATGAGTTGCGGTTGTCTGTTTGAAATTGGTCAATATCTCTGTTCCCATTTCGTACCTTATTGGTAATTGAAAGTGGGTTAAGAATGTCGTGGCAAGGGAGCTAAAATTGTCGAACGAAGCTCTTGGCAATTCTATATACCATTTTGCCGCTGGACCTGTCAATGTCCTTTGAAAGAGGCGAAGCCGTATCGAATCCTCATTTAAAGTGTTCGACGAACACCATAGATGAAATGTCATCACATGATTCGACGGGTCTTCACCTGGATTTCCATTGAATTTAGGAATGTCAGATGGAAGTTTGTGCGGAATCACTGGCCACCATGGGGCGTAAGCAATTGGATCATTAGTTAACCGATGTAAATCAGGCAACTCTAAAGTCGCCACGAATGGTAACTGTTGATTCAAGTTAGGTGAAGCGTAACCAGGATACGATGGAATCGCCTGAACAGTCGGTCTTTGCATACCAGCATAATGGAGTTGATGCTGGTATGATTGATACGGTTGATGGACTTGACCACTATAAAGTGGTTGATTTTGACCATTTTAGATATTTGGTTGTCCAGTATTCGCAAAGATTTGCTGTTCAGAACCTTGGTACACTTGTTGGAATTGTGGTTGTTGGTATTGCACTATCCACGGTTGTGTTACCATGGGTTGTTGCGCTACACTAACCATTGGACCAAGATGTGGGGTAGTTGTACCTGATTGTACTTGTGTCGCCCCACCAGTAGGTGATTGTGGTTGGGTCGCCGGGTCAAGGGGCTGTTGCATGAGAACCTGAGAAATCTGAGGTTGACATACAACAGGCATCGTTTGAACTTGCGACACGGTTACAATAGCCGGTGTAGTTGGGATGTTCGTCACAGGTACACACTGTTGCATGGAATATACAACTCTTGGTGGCTGGGATAGCATAGGTACCCAGCTACTCATTGCAATTCCACCATAACTTGAATAAGGTTGAGAACTCCCGTATGGGTACCCTCCCGGAGGGGGTAATGAAAGGGCATATTGCCCCCCATACGGTGGTAATCCAGAACTCAAGGCAATTGATTGTCCTGGAGGACTGGATGGCCTAATTAGATTCCCAAAAGGGTCAATTTGATGAGTCTCACCATAAGAGTTACCAGACATTACTCCGGAACAAACAGGAACAGACCATACTGTCGAGATAGTCTCTTGGTGGACTCCTTCCAGCGATTGAGAGCTAGTTGGGACAGATGGTATGCCGGCGAACATTGTTGGATTTGCAGCAGGTAATTCTGTCATCGCCGTGTCATTTGACACAGTCCTAGATGTCGACGGTTGTTCAGACATTTTAAGTCTATCCAATTGATCGCCTAGTGATTCTACAGGAACTTCCACTAGTGATGGACAAACTTCTGTTGTAGCAGGAAATAGAGTGACCCCTACTCCAAAATGAGTTGGAGTGGATACTTGCGGTTCCTCTATAATTTCCTCTATCGCAATCAGACCAGGTGGAAGAGGAAGACTGTCAGGTCCGTAAAAGATTTCCGGTGCCGAAGAAGGGGTTGTATCAACAGCGACAGATGTTTGAGGAACAAAACTCTCTGGACCAGTTACAGATGGAACTGGTTCAGTTATACAAGTATTTGCCCCCATACTAGGATCAGTATTACTGTCCTTCTGTGGCGGTTGAACTTCTTCTATAGAGGCAGGGTTTCTGGAAATGTTTGGAGTAACCAGAATCTCAGATGTTGTCGGAACACTTGTTCTAACTTTTAAAGGAGATTTTGAACTGGTTCGACGAGCTCGCTTTGTCCGGATTGTTTTCGATTCCGGAGACAAAGATGGTTGACTCGCAAGCCTCCGAGAACGACGGATATTCAATTGACTTTCTTCCACGATTGCGGATTACTCGATCAACTAAAATATAAAGGGGGAAATTTGTTTTTCCGGTTTGAATGAATTTTATTAGACGCTTTTAAACATAACTTTTCTTTTTCATGTTTTAAGAGTCGAGAAAAAGCTAAAGATGACTCTAGTCTCCTTCGATGTATTAACGAGCCCGAAGTGACAAATGCTCGGTCAGACCTTTTCAGTTATAGAGTTTGAAAAGAGCCAAAAGAAACTGCTCTGGAGATCTAGGCAGAGGGTGTGCCAAACCTTTCGCGAAACCACAGAATACGTTTTACGGTACGGGTGGTCGATCTTCATGAATGCTGTGTTCACTGCATCGCGATCAGTAGGGCGGTCGACACGGCTTCCTAAGGATAAAGGATGATTGCCTATAGGGGTCTCCCAATATATACGCGACGGTACGTGGGAGCACAAGTCCGTATTAGTGCCACCGACTCTCAGGAGGAATCACCCACCTTCGTAGAAATCGACAGTCACTATGTTTAACGACGCCGGAACACGTCTCTACCTAGACCTCTATGTGTTTTCGTTATGTTTCAAATGCGTTGTTAGGTTCATTCAGTATATTTTAAGTTGATCTTTTTAAAGTTTGCCTTTCAAGGTTCACCACGAGATGTATATGACAAATTCCTAAATGCAGCCTAAGATGAGAAGCAAGCTTTTTCAAATCTTTTTTACTGATGAAAATCTTAACTACTGAGGGAGAAGAAAGGCAAATTCTTTTCACACAGTTCATACAGCACAAACTAATGCACTTTCTCCTAAATCATCATGCAAACTTTTTCCAATGCATGTATTTTCTTTTCCCTTTCTTAATGTTGATTGGTTACAAAAAGAAAGTTGTTATATAACTTTGATTTTGATTTAAAGCGAAAACAAACAAGTTTGTCCAAAATCAAAAGACACCTTAAGATTTACCTGTTTAATCACTGGAAATGCATAAAATCAAACCATAATGACAAAAGTAAAATGACTAATCAGCTATGGACAGCAAACAAGCTAACTCTTTAGACCAGCAAAATGCCTAACACAGGTTCAGATCTAAGAGGCCAAAAACAAGACTAGTTTACTCTTCGTTATGGGAAATTGTAAATGAGTAAGAAATACAAAGAACAAGTACAATTTCGTTATATAACAGAGGCGAAATGATGGCAAGTAAGGCTGGTTTCAGAACTGGTACAAGACTGGTAACTGGCTGCCAAATCTATAGTGAAAACAGGCAAGAGAAAGGGAGGAAACTCCAACTGCACTAGGCAAAATTGGGCCAACGCAGGTGCTGCTCAGCCAGTCTGGCTCTCAGCACAGGTAGCCCCTTCGGGACCTACTTTGCAAAGCAGGTAGCCTGTGTACTACCTGCTTTGGAAAACGAAAGTTGTGTTTTCACAGTTTCCGGGTCACAATTTTCTCAAAAATGCACAGTTTTTGCTCAAATGAGAAGCAATCAGTTAAGCACACTCAAAGGGATGATTAGGAGGATGAAAATCTATCACTAAGAGCTTACAAGGATCCTTGTAGATCAGCTCTTCAAATCATGAACATGCTCAGAAATGAGCTAGAGTAGCTGCCCTCTACTTCGCTTTTGATATAGTCAAAAGCTTTTCGATTTGGTACTCTTTCGTTCAGGAAATGAATAGCAAAATACTACAAACAATCAAACAGATACGATCCCCAGTGGAGTCGCCAGTTTGTTGTAGGGAAAAGTATCCGACTCGGATGACCCTATCCCACTCTAAGGGTGATAGTACCTCAGCAACAACTGTAAAGAAAACTACTTAAGGTTTACTTCTTTATGAAAGCAAAAGAGAGTGGATAAATGCACTAACCGTTGCCTTGTGCTTAATGTCGAATCCAAACTCTTCTCTATGGCCGCTTGCTCCCAGCTCTTTGCTCTTTTGCCGGCCCAGCTACAATGAGATCCTGCAAAATGACAAAGAAGGAGACTACAAGAGGCATGCAATCATAACTGATTCACGGATTAGCATAAACCAAATATACAATTATCACAAAACATCATTGGAACAAATGCATATAGAAGAACCTCAATAGCTTTTATTAATGAAGAAGTAAAGGTTCTGAGAGTGTTACAACCATTGAAGGTCCTAATCCAGCAACACCTCCCAGCAGAAAGAATTTCTCCTCTTCATCTCCCTCAAGCAATCACCCAATAGCTCTACAGTGAAACCAACAACATAGCATTACTTTGCACAAAATTTCAGCCTCCTGAGCTCATAGGAGAGAGCTCAATATATAGATGAATTGAGAAAGGATGAGTCAGCTTGCAACTGATGTGTAGCTGCCTTGTGTCCTCTCTCTCTTCAGTTAATCTTTAGTTGATCTTCAGTTCTTGAGTCCACTTGGAGAACCTTGCTTCCACTTGGAGAAACAGAGCCTCTGACTCATCACAAGGCGAAATCCCTGATCCAAGTGTCATTTTTGGAGCAATGACTCAGTGTGCCACTTGTCCCATCTCGCTCAGCACAGGTGGCCTTTGTTCCACTTTCTTTGCAACGCAGGTACACCATGGAGGATCTGAGTTTCAGCGCAGAAGCCTAGTGGAGCACCTGCTTTGATTTCAGGATTGCTTGTTTTTGAGTGTTTTCAGGTGGAGAACTGATCTGAGAGCTGTTGGTTTGCTGACCTTGTTCCTCTAGGGGTAGGAACATCATGTTTAGGGAACTTTGGATCCCTTGGATTATTGACAATTCATGCCTGTTGCTGTAAGGCACAAAATTGTCTATAACAGTGATTACACAATTTTTGGATTCGGGGCTTGGGTTTGAGCACTAAGGTTATGAAATGAGTAGTTATAGGCAACAGAGACTCTACATTACACAATTCCAAGAGATAATATTATTGTGTAAGGGCTGAGACTGTGCAATGCAGAGTTCATGAGGGTTGGATGAGGCTAGGTTGCTATGAACTTTCCAAAATTTGGCCAAGTGTCGGATTAGTGAAACCGATGCAAAAAATAATAGAACTTGAATGCAATCACACACTTTGACACTTGGCAACACAACATAGATCATCTAGAACATATGAACCCATACTTCCTTTAGTGTGATAACCTTTGTGACAACTTACGACAAGTGTGGCACTAAAGATAGAATTTGAGATGATAATGATGACACTTGTAGGATTGTGCGTGAATATTTGGAAATGAATGAAAAAAATGCCTACATAATAAGAACAACTCATTATCACAAATATTTCCCCTTGAAACAAACCAAAACTCCACCTTTCATTATAAGCAACAATTCCCATGCCAAAAGACGACATTTGCTATCTGAAAATAAAAATGTGAACGACATTTGTGATACATGAATGATAGTGAAAGAAACACATGCCAAAGAAAAGATAACATGAAAATGATAGTGCAAGCAAGTGAATGTGATAGCCAAAAACATAAAACGGAAGCTCACAAAAACAAAGGTGTGCATGTGCGACAATTTTCAAAAATCACCGAAATAGAAGTACAAACGTGACTATAATGTGACAAATTGTTGTTGTCAGTTTTCACTAATTGTCAACATCAATTAGACATCACATAGGTACAATCTTGATATAGTGATTGTTAGACTAGGAGGTAACTCCTCAACTGTGATTGATTTATTCATTCAGGTTGTTCACTATTATATAGAAGAGGGAGTGATTGTTCAGTTCATCTCTTGATGACTCTCAATTTCTTTTATTATTTATTTACACTAATTATAGTTTTTCACCCAATCCCTATGATAAGGTGTCAAAATTCGCCCCCAATCTGAAGGGATGTTAGTGAGTCCAAGCATCATTCTAAATCTCTCAAGCTTTTCTCTTCCAAGCACTTTCATGAAGATGTCTGCAATCTGATCACTAGTGGAACAATGATGAAGATGGATTGTTTTGGCCTCAACATGATGTTGAATCAGCTGATATTTTGTATTGATGTGCTTTGTTCAATCATGGAACTTTGGGTTCTTGGCCAACTTTATTGCTGAGGTATTGTCAATCATGAGTAGAGTCAATTGTACTTGTTTTACCTGCAAATATTCAAGAATTTTCTTGAGCCACACAATTTCTTTTGTTGCCTCAACTACTGCGACATATTTTGCCTCTGTTGTGGAATCTGCTAGAACTTATTGTTTGCGTGATCTCCAGGAGACAGCTCCTGATCCAAGACTCATAGCATAACCTAAACTAGATACCCCAATTTCTTTATCTCCATCGAATTCTGAATCAGAGTATCCAATCAAGTTGAAGTCGCCCACTTGTGTATAATTGATTCCAAAGTCTTAAGTTCCCTTCAAGTACCTTAGAACTCTTTTTGCTACAGACCAATATCCCTCACAAGGCTTTTCATAAACCTGGAGAGGATTCAAACAACAAACGAAATGTTTGGTATGGTAGTAGTTAGGTAGTTGAGACTTCCTACAAGTTGTCTATACTTTTTTGCATCCTAAAATTCTTTTCCTTCAATGGATGTGATCTTTAAGTTTTGTTCCATTGGAGTAGTCAGAGGATTACATTCAGTCATGCCAAACATGTTCAACAGATCTCCAATGTACTTCTTTTGAGAAAGGAATATGGACTTTGGATGTTGAGTTACTTCAATACCAAGATAGTAATGAAAATAGCCCAAATCAGTCATTTCAAAACCTTTCCTCAATTCCTTCTTTATGGATGCAATGTAGCTCTCATTGTTCCTTGTCATCAAAAGGTCATCTACATATACCACAAGATATACAGCTATTTTTCCAACCTTCTTGACAAACAAAGTTACATCATCAAGATCATAATGTTTGAAATTGAATTTCAGAAGATGCTCAGTTAGTTTTTCATACCAGGTTCACGGTGCTTGTTTGAGGCCATACAAGGATTTCAAAAGTTTGCATACTTTGTGTTCATGTCCTTTTACAACAAATCCTTTAGGCTGGGACTTAAAAACTTTCTCTTTTAGATCTCCATTCAAGAAAGCAATTTTTACATCTATTTGATGAACTTTCCAACCGTTTTGAGCTGCTAGGGAAAAGAGTGTTCAGATGGTAGCCCATTTTGTTGTGGGGGAAAAAGTCTCCTCATAATCAACCCCTTCCTTATATGCAAAACCTTTTGCCACAAGCCTGGCTTTGTGCTTTTCAAGTGAGCCATTAGCTTTATACTTGTTTTTGTAGACCCACTTGTAGCCAATTGGTTTGGTTCCCAATGGAGGATCAACCAGCTTCCAAGTGCCATTCTTTATTAGGACATCATACTCCTTTTGCATCGCTTCTTTGAAGGAAGTTGGTTCCAAATCTGTAGACAAATTCAATTCACAATCATAAGAAACATCTATATCAACAGGTGAGTCAGAGTCATCTACATCACCTCCATTTTTACGGTTTGAATTTCTAGTTCCTGTCTTTTTAACCTCATCAGGATGAACACTTTCAAGCATCTTTGTCAGCCACTTTGGGGGACCTTTCTCAGATGGTCCGGGCTGCTTTGTTGATTGAGTTGGGACTGAATCAAGATTGAGTCTCCAAATTCTGTCAGTCACATCACTCAAAGTATCATCCGTTGTTTGAGTTTCATGCGGGGGAGAGAGTGCTTCAGAAAAAGATTCCACGGGTTGATCTAGTATAGGAATCCCCCCTTCAAGATGTGGAATATGATTATCAAATTCTTGAAATGATTTTGCATTTGCAAATCTATCCAAGCGATCAAGTTGCCGCTCAACAACATTGTCTGTTTTGGATGATTCAAGAAAGATTACATCTCTAGATACAACAAACTTTTTATTGACTTCATCATAGAGACAATATGCTTTGGAGGTGTTTGAATACCCTAGGAAGATACACTTATGAATTCTTGCACCAAGTTTGTTTCTATGTACCTTTGCTATTAAGGCATAACATGTGGAACCAAAGACCCTGAGATGTTTTACTGAAGGAATGTGCCCATACCACATTTCATAAGGAGTCTTGTTTCTAATAGCATTAGATGGACATCTATTCTTTACATATACAACACATAGAACTACATCAGTCCAAAACATCAATTTTACATTTTTGAAAAACATCATGGAGTGTAGCATTTCTAAGATTGTCCTATTCATTCTTTTAGCTACTTGGTTCTGTTGGGGATTATAAGGCACAGTTGTTTGATGTTTGATCCCATGTTCGCGAAGATAGTTTTCAAATTCATTTGAAGTGTATTCTTTTCCATTATCAATATGAATAGAGCCAATATTAGATTGTGCATCATTTTCAGTCCATGTGTGAAAGTTCTTGAATGTTTGAAAAGCATTAATTTTGTTCTTCAATAAATAAACCCAACACATTCTGGTGTAGTCATCAATAAATGTCATCATATATTTATTTCCATTTGTAGAAGGAATGGGTATTGGACCACATAAATCTGAATGAATGAGTTCAATTTTTCTATGTGCTCTTGAATGTGAATCATGAAAAGACTGTTTGCTATGCTTTCCTAGAATGCAAGAATCACATTGCTTAAGTTTCCTAGGAATTGTAGGCAAACTAGTAACACCATTTTTCTTCAACAAGCGGAGGTTGTCATAGTTAAAGTGTCCAAATCTAGCATGCCATAATAAACTTGATGGAAATGTACCTTCTTCATAATGATAATGAGAAGTTTTGTGCACAAGCAGAGGTACCCTGCAGCTTGAGAAGCCTTTTTTATTCTATCCCCATCATGACAATTCAATGGTTTGATGCTTTTCTCACCTCAAGCTTGCCATCAAACATATAAATGGAGTGCCCTTGCTAGCGGATGTGGACCAAGGACAAAAAAGTTCTCCTTAGTTGTGGGAGATATAGAACATGATGCAGAAGAAAGTCTGGAAGACCAGGCAATTTAAGCCTGATTGTGCCAAGCCTTGATGGCTTGAGTTTTGATTTGTATGCAAAGTATACTGCTCCATCAACATTGTTAATAAATTATTCAAAAAAATCTCTTCTAAAAGTCACGTGGCAAGTTACTCTTGAATCAAGCAACCAATCATTTTTCCAAGAAGCAAGTGAAGCATTAAATAAGTCTTCATTTACTCCAATATTATAGTGTGCCACAACATAGTGAGCGGATTCGAGTTCTTTACCTTTCTCTTTGTAATTAGTTTTAGGTTTGGGTTGGTTTATTTCCTGCTCAATTCTGTCCCAAGGCAACTTGCATGTGGATGCATCATGTGATCTATCTCTTTTGTAGCGTATGCAATGAAAATTTGACTTTTCTCCTTGAGAGTGTCTGCCCCCCCTGCCTCTGAAATTTCTTCCTCTTCCTCTTTGACCACCTCTTCCTCTAGAAGAATCCTGAGCAAGATTATTTTCTCTATGAGCAAGGCACACATCCTCTTCAGAAGACTCAGGAGCTGTCTTCTTACCAAAGGCTTTCTCTCTTTCAACAATTTTTTTCACAAGGGAGTCAAAGATAATATCTTTGAGGTTTCCATTTTCTTGCAATGACTCAAGAAAATTTGAGTAAGTGGGATAAAGAGCCTTGAAGAAAGCTATCAGAGGAATATATAGTTCAACATTAGTGACTTTGATATCATGCATTATAGATTTTACTTCTGATGCAAGAGCAAGAGGATCATTATTTCGTAATTCAAGAGTGAAGAGTTTAATCATGAGTTGAACAACTTCAAGTGCAGAGTGTGAGTCATAGAGTTCCTTCAATTTTTGTAAGGCTTCGAAAGCATTTGAAAATGGTGAAATATGGTGACTCACCTCTTCATTTACTGATGCTACAATCAATGCATAAGTCTTGTTGTTCTTATTTTCCCAAATGACGGATTCCTTGTCTAAGGTAGGCTATTCTGGCTCTTTATCTCCGTCTCCAACACACACTCCTTTCCACAGCTCATTACAAATGAGAGCGTGTTTGATTTTCCATGACCATTTAGGATAATTCTCCTTCCCATTGAGAACCACTCCCATAATAGATGTTAATGAATGCATTGTAAAATCTGTGTACTGTGGAAAAAAATACTTCTGCTGCAAAATTTTGGTCCTAACCAACTCTGATTTTGATATATGAAGATAGAGGTATTATGTGGGGAAGGTGTTATTGGAGGAAGGGTGATACCATGTCAGACAATTTTATTATGATGGAGAGGCACAAAGGCACACGTGCTATGGGAGGAGGTCGATATCATGAACTGAGCAAACTATGATAGTAGCATATTATGATATAAAAAGGGAAACAAAGTTGAAACAATACCAACAGTTTGAAGCAGATACATCGTTATACTATAATATAAAGACAATGAAATTATGAAACAATATAATGTATATCAGCATTCTTTGAGACTTGTATATGAAGACAGACAATGAAAGCTAAAATTTGGACAACGTTATACAATCTCTACCAATTGCGTTAACTTGTGGTAACGAAGGAAGGACAACTTTCAACATAATATAACCTGGACAGTGTTAATGTATATAACCGGAAAACGTTAATGTATATAACCTGGAGTGGATTCACATATACCAAGGACCAAGGTATGGACTGTGTATGGTAGCCCGGTGGGTAGGGTATGGTATGCGGGTGAAGGGAGGTGTTGGGAGTTGATTGTTTATGGAGGAGGACTGTGGAGGTATTGAGGAGCAGTCATATGGGAGCAATGTTCAAAACTGGGAGGCCTTTAAACCCCACGAGCTTTCAAGCTTCAAAACCATGGGCGTATAGGAGCAGTGTATGGACCGAGGAGCAATGTATCCACTGATTCCTATAATTTACTTGTGAATATACCAAGATCAGGTTGCTACCTACATACAGTGGTGACTCCTTTCTCATGCATATCACACCATCGCCTTTCTCATGCCACTCCACAGTCGACTCCATTTGCTTATAATGACTCTGCCAACAGCATTCAATGCATAGTAGTGATTTGTCAGTCTACAAAAAAATGAAGAATGAAGGCAAAATAGATAGAATAGGCAGAATAGGTAGAATGGGAGTTACAAAGTAGAAAGGGAAGCCAAAAATGGCATTGGCTCTGATACCATGTCAGACTAGGAGGTAACTCCTAAAATGTGACTGATTTATTCACTCAGGTTGTTCATTATTATATACAAGAGGGAGTGATTGCTCCATTCATCTCCCGATGACTCTCCATTTCATCTATTATTTATTTATACTAATTATAGTTGTTCACCCAATCCCTATGATTAGGTGTCAACAGTGATATGCTTTTCCAAGCTTGCATAAAATAATCCGTTCATGCTCTTGTTACAAACTGAGCATGTGTGATGAAGTGAATTCAACACTTCTAGTCCAAGAAGGGAGCTTAAAAGCATCAGTTGACCAAGAAGTGACTATGGAATAATTGATCCTAAGATCCGTAGAAGGCTCCAAAATTTGAGTGTACGCAAAATCTTGAAGGGTTTTTTTTCATTGACAACAAGTGTGTACTAATATAGACTCTTTACAACACACAACCTCCTACCTACAAGAGGCTAAAATCTCCACTAATTATCCATCTCCTACTCGAAGGGAGCTACTACCCCCTAATCAAGTTTAATGTCTCCTACCGGAAGGAAGCCAATACTCCCTCACTAAATCTAACAAACCTCAACACCTTCAAGGACCACGTTTCAAAATTTTCATACTGGATCCAGCTATCTCAATCAACCGTAAAAAACATCTAGGCCACCACCCACACTAACCATATACCAAGATACCAATGATGGAATCACTGAAAAATTGAATTCGAAACACTGAATACCAGTCACTGCATCACTCAATCAACCACTAAATACAAAACTACTCAATACCAACATACCAATCATTGAATACTAGTATACTGAATAACCAATCACAGAATCAAACCAATATACAAGTCACTGAATACCAATTGTTGAAAACCTTCTCAACAACACATTATCAGTCCATACCATGCCAATTCCTTTCAAGAACCACATCAAACACAAACTGACGAATATCCATCAATTAATTCAAATCACATCTCAATATGTAACATCATTGTCATGCAGCAAGCTAAAGTCATCGTGAAAATATGGGAAAGAATAAGAAACAAGATATAAGATCTATGTCCAATAAGTCATGATACTTATGTCACTAGAACCAACTTGTTAATCATATGTCCGAGCCACAATCATTAAAACACCTCTATGCATGTCCCAAAACTAGACCCAATGTGTACAAAACTTCTCTCACTACAGACAGATCAATCAAAAAAAGAAACAACATATTTGTGATACAAGTAGCCATATTATTCATTTATACTTTCTTTGTCTCTATCGTCTAGACCATGTATTGGAACAATTCATTCATTTCCCCAAAACCCTAGTCATAATACCACTAATAGCATCTCTATATAAGGCACAAAAAATAACTTAAATTCATAGACATAGAGGGATCCAAGCCACTGTTATAGTCATAAGCCATCAGTGATGTCACATTAATCGCTATGCTCAAATGATTTCGATAAACATAGATCAATCATGTAGGTCTATTTATATGCATCAAATCAATTCATTATGCATATATTTATCATTAGATCAAACAAGATATTCAACCTCTTAAAGTGACAAAATCAATCTCATTGTTCAAGGAGGATCTCTACACACACAAGTGACAAAACCTTCTTCTAATTCCAATATCTCTATAAAAAGTATAATATATGCAAACAAGACATCATGTAGACCTTATTGTTCCTCCAAAAACCTTTTTAGTAGCTACTGAAAAATGACCTTTGTTCACTGAATAAAATCTCAAAAAAATTATTAATCAAGGAATTTCAAAAATCTTCCATACTTCACCTAAATTTGTAGCAACATCACTGCCAATAAGATCACAATAGTTTCAAATACCAAGTGTTACACAGCAATTTGTCACCGTCTGTCACCGTCCCTTTTTTACCCCTCACCCGCACACCAGAGGACTAATTCCGGGACCTGTGAGAAGTGACATGCCCTGAAACCACTTGCATCATATTCCTCTAAGTATGAGCTTCATTTGCCCTGAAGACATCTCCTGCAAAATCTCCATGAAAACAACTCTTTTTGCATTAGCGCGGGTCCGCAGTCCACTACCCGTGCCAATGAGGGAAATCCTCTAAGAAGGGTGCGCTATTGGCACTCTGTCTCAGAGTCGCACTCGCGCCAACCGAATTGAGTAAAGTTTTCAACCAACAAGCTCCCAAAGGTTCTCTTCAACAAATTCACCAACTGAATCTATGTTGAGCTAGGATGGTTTGGCTTCGAATCTCCATAGAAGGGAAATTGGTTTGCCACTTTTCATGGAAGTTTCCAAGTGATAAAGCCAATCCCATGAATAATGTGGTTGATCCTATCTCTTTCTTCTCTATCTATAAAAGCTTGCCTCTATGCCTTGAGCAAGCTAGTCATAGTTACAATAGCTCCAGTTCTAGCATAGTGATAGAGAGTTTGAAGCTGCAAGAGCCTTCTTTGCACCCATAAGGCCAAATCTAAGTAAGGAGATTCTTGTCACTCAAAGAGAGAGAGGCTTGTTCCTCATCTCAACAAGCTTTGCAAGACTTGTGTAGCTGACTATGCAGCCAAAGGAGGATTTGACGTAAGAACAATGGTTGTATTCTTCTTTGTTACTTATTAATAATAGATTACTATCATTATGGTTCCACTCTCATTGTCCTATGTTTGATGTTGAGTTATATCTTTTCTGACTGGTATATAATTGCATCTACTAGATTTTATGCTTGTTTTTGTGTTGTTCTTTGCATGTGTAGGTGTCCAATCACGGAGATCATGGGGATCGTGACCAGCCAAAGCAAAGGAACGAGGGTGACATCTCTTCTACGAACACTAGCGTTGGAATCCAAGTAGGTTCTCACCATCTACTTTGTATTTGCAATTAGGGACTTGTGTGATAGCATTGTGTGATTGTTGCTAGACCCGGTCTGGGCTAGTAGGGATCATCTCTGTCCGCAGAGAGGATTTACCTCCACAACAAAGACATAGCCTACACATTAGTAGTGGGAAGGATGTTCATTGGCCATAGGAGGAGAATGATGATGCAATCCTAGCAGTGGTACCCTGGTGGGTGCGCCCAAAAGGTTTTAGATGTGGCACAAGTGAAAAGCATTGGGATGCATTGAGCGGGTGGAGCACACCCAGCAGGGGTAAATGAGAGGTATACCCCAACGCATTAGATTTAGCACCCAAATCAAAGCGTTGGGCTATTGGCGTCAGAACATGGTAGTAGTAAACTGAGCAATGAGAGGAGGCCCCCACTTTGACAGCTAAGCTCGCTGAGGGCAAGCCTAAAAGGGAAGTCTACAGATAAAATAAAGATGTAATACAATGGGAGACTCAACCTGATGGAAAGACACTGTAAATGCTGGTAAGCCAAAAAAAAATTAACAAAGCATGTGGTTTCATAACAAGGCCTCGAAGGACATTTTCTTTCTCCTCCTACAGAAGACAGGTGGCAGCATGGAATTGGCCTAGACAGTGGAATATAGTGACGTCAACACCAACCAATAAGAGGTGGACACATGGTAGTCATATGTGGTGTTTTTAGGCACCCAAAGGTCCCATTTCTAGGTGACATGTGTCACCACACCGGAGGAGTGAGGTGTCCCTGGTGATGTCAACATGATGTCTTCCGGCAGGATCACCCTAAAAGTTTTTAAAAAGAGCACAACAGGTCTTATCAAGTAGTAGGAGCCATGACACGTGGGAAAAAATAGCATGACAATGATAAGCTAATGAGATTCAAGTGCGAGGACCCCATGAGACAGCTCAACCCACAGGACAGAGCTCAAAAGATTCACTTTGGCGCACTTAGTGGAAGCATCGGGCACCAAACGTCGAACCACAATGGCATAGCGAAAACAAATCAGAGAAGCACCAGACAATCCCCACAGACACATCAACCTAGAGTTTAAACCCTGATGGGTTTATTGTGGTTCTGCAAAATCAATGCACTAGGATGTTTGGGGCTACGTCCTAAGTAACTGCACTAGGTTCTATGGAATAAGTAAGAACCAAAGCATGAAGATATAAAGAGTCATGGAGGCTCTTGGGAGATCCAAATTAACACATGGATTTTCCCTAGTCTATTTCACATAGAAACAAATGGAATGGAAGACTAAAAAGAGTCAGGATCGTGGGAGCTCCAGCCTTTACGCATTATGGTTGGTTTTTTTGCATAGAAATGGGACCAACGGCACAGAGTTATTAACGCAGGAAATTGGTCTATGAAGGATTAAAAGGGCTTAAAACTTAGGGCCTAAACCAATGGTTGGGGAGGCCTAGTTGTATGCCAGGAAGAATGAAGGTGCTAGAAATAAACGGCCTAAAGGCCAAATTTAGCGGAATTAGAAGTTTTAACAATGTTTTTTGTTTAAAAAAGGGAAACAGGTCGTGAAGGATTTTTTGGCCTACAACAAAGTGTTGTGCATGGAAACTAAACTTGGTAGCTTGGTTTGGTGACAGTGGAATGGAAAGAACAATTGAAAGAAATATTCAACAAAGCCTCTTGGCTTTGGCATGAGCAGTCGACAACTTAGGTAAGTGACAAATTTGACATTGTTTGGCAGTTAAGCCAAACATAAACAATAGTGGAAAATGCTAATAGCATGAACAAGTTGGAAGCTTGTTTAAAGTGACAGTTATGGAAGAAATGTTAGTTCATAAGTAGTTTTGGCAATCAAGCCAAGTTTGGAAATTCACTAAAATTAGCACAACCTCAACTCAATTTTGTAAAAAAGATAGAATAACAGAAAAAAAAACAGTTTAACTTAGCTAATGAGCCCATAATTTTTTATCAAATAATGAGTAATTGAAGAGTAGATTTAAAAAGACTAGATTGAACATAATAAAGGAAAATAAATTAATTTAGGCAACAATATGAAGAGAAAGATAACTAAAGTTCAATTCAAAATATTAGTCCAGAATTCATTATAAGTAGAATTTGAGCAACAAGTTGAGTGGTTGTAGTGGTGAGAAGTGGTAGGTGGCTGCAAGGGCTGGGGTTTTGAATGAGAATTCAAGAAAAATATTTTGCAATGTGGAACTAAATTTGAGAGCAATAGAGGGCTACTAGCGGTTGCATGAGAGAGAGTAGCATAGTTTTGTAGGAGTAGGTGTGTTTAGTAATTAAAAATTGTTGAACGCATTAGTGATTTGTTCAACAACTAGATATTGTTGAAGGAATTTAAGGTGGCTTCTATGAGTAGCCGTAGTAAGCATATTTATTTGTTCATGAGGTAAGAGGTATCTTGGTTCTAGTATGAAAATGGATGAAAAGTAGATCAACATGGCTAGCAAGTGGTAGCTTGCAGACTAGGGGTAGAATCTTCTTCTAGTGGGTGCTAGTAAATATGTAGGGGCAAGAGTCCCTTTCAGAAAACAATGATAAACGAGCAGGCGAAAGTGTTCCTTCAAATGGGTATTGGTAAACGAGAAGGTATTAAAGTTCCTTCCAGTGGCAGATGATAAACCTACAAGTGGCAGCTTGTGGGGCCGTGATGTAATCAAGTTGAAGCTTGTAATCAAAAGAATATTGGTGTCTTGCATATATATTTCTCATGTTCTTGATGATTATGATGTTATACATGATTGTGTTATGTCTATGATACATTCATATTGTTGAAGTGATTAAAATTTTGAAGAATTGTATAATTTGGCCACACTATTGATTCACCCCCCTTCTTAGTAGTGTCCTAGTTTCCTTTGTTTCTAACAATTAGTATCAAATCCAATGTCCTTCAAGACTAGTTTAACAGTTGGAAGGAAGATCAAGGATCATGGAGAACCAGGACTAGATTTCCTTATATGGAGTTCCAATTTTGAATCACTCAAATCATACAATGTGGAATGTAAGGATGAGAATCTACTTACAAGCTCTTGATTTGGATGTATGGCTATATGTGGTGTATGGTGTAATAAATGATAAGTTTGATAGACAATCCAAGAAGAAAATTATGAGAGAGTTGTCTAAGTTAGATATATAAAAAGTAATCTATTTTAAAATTGGCAAGGAGATATGGGATGAATTGAAGTTCATCTATGATGTAGACACACAAGCTACATGTCATTTCAAGAGGATTTCCATGCAGGGTGAAGTAGATAAGGCTTCAAATAGCACTGAAGATCATGAATCAGATGATTATTCTTCTGTATCAATAGGAAAAGTTGATGATCAACATGCATAGGTGAGGAAATCTGCAAGTAATCTATTGTTCCATTTTTATTGTAGAACAATAGGCCATTTATTTTCATTTTTATTAGTTGCAAGTACTAGTGAAAGTGATATTTGTTCATTAAGTTCTAGTAGAGAAAGGACTACCTTAGTAGCGATAGAAAATCTAGAAGAGAATGGGTCCACCTCTACTGAAGAACATGAATCCCTAGATTCATCAAGGGAACAAACTCTTGGACATGCTGAGAATTAAATAGACACTCATTGTGAATCCAAATGTTCCTCTAGTGACTTGGAATATCTTGATGAAGATATTTATTCAAAGAAGAAGCTCATATCAGAATTTATGGATATTAATAAATTCATATCTATACATATGAAGCTAGAAGAAGAGAATAGAGCATTAAAGGAGAAGGTTTTGAATCTTTAGAAACATGCAGATAATTTTGAAGCATTTAATGACAATCAAACCAGTGATTGTTCCTCTCAAGCTCAGATAAGAATTGAAGATGATGGTGACTCAATAACAATGCTAAAGGGACCCATGAATTTGGCTAATAGAAGGTCCAATAACGCTACAATGGAAAATAAAAGAACACGACAAAATAAAGGGACCTCCAGAAGTCGAAATAAAGGTATGCAACCCCTCATATGCTTTTGTTGTAATAATGTAGGGCACTTTTCCTCCAAGTGTCTAGAAAGTAAAACAAAGGTGCAACAACATCGGTGAAATGCGCAATTTCATCCACTACCATGAATTCCTCAGAGGAGAAATTCGACTAGCCAATCATAGAGAGCCTTTTCTCCTCAACGGAAATTTTTTCAATGGACCAAGAGTAGCAAGAGAGAAAATTACTGCCTAGGAGATTGGACAAGAAAAATATTTGGTAAGAATTATAATTCTTTTGCCCCCTTCTTTAATAAAGTTAAATTCTACAGGTGTAAGAATTTTGGGCATAAAGCAGCTGCATGAAAATCTAGTAAGAAATTATTTTTCTAGAATGTTGCAAATAGAGTTGAGAGACGACAAAAAGAATACATGAGCTATTTCAACACCTATAAGAAAGGAATATCGAATGGTGAAAGGAGGCAGTGCATAACAGTGCTTGATGAAGAAGATTCAGAGTCTGAAATTCTAATGGTTGATGTCTCTAATAGGCAAAGACTCCAATCAATTAAAAGAAGAAACATCGGGGTTGGTAGATATCCAAAGGAAGATAGTGAGAAAGAAGATATTTGTATGCTCAGACAATGGAAAGAAATCACCTAGTCAGGAAAAATACTGCAAGCAATCTCAACATGTGTGGGTGTGCAAGAAAAAGGAAAATAATATACTTAGGGGGAGTAGATCCCTTGTTCCTTTTCATTAAAGAGAATCGGTTGGCTTCAAGGGAAACCCGAAAATTCAAATATAAGGAGCATAAAGGAACAAGCTAAGGAATGCATCTGAAGGATAAAGGAGTATGCATTTTTCATGTTGATTGTTGAGCAATATGGTTTATTGATTGTTATTGTCAAATCAATTTGTAGTTTGATCATGTGTATTTGGTGATGATCTATTTACAATATTTTCTAGCGAGCATTCTTTACATATTTTGAATGCAAAGAGGGAGCATGGACACAGGGGGAGTATACTCAAGTCAAGATTGAGTATCAAATTATGCATTAAGAGTTGTTAACATTAAGTGGTATCAGTTGTGTGTTGCACGACAGAGGCCAATAGTGTTTTCTACATGAATTGACTATTATAATGTTGTTCAAATTGGTAATTGGTACTACATGGTATCAACAATATTGTCAATTGGTACTTACAGTTAAAGTATGGTTTTCATGTTGTCTAATGCTGATAAGAAAATATTGGTTTATATGAATTTTGTTCATGGTGATTTTAATTTCATTAGAAGTCTGGAATGGGAAGCACAAGCTGAGTTATTGGTCTAGGCATGCATTGATGGAAGTTGCACTATGTTTTTCAAAGTGTTGTACTTTGTTGACAAGTGATGGTGTCATGCATAGAAATAGTTTTTCTTGTTTCTAGACGTTAGGTGTATGTGTCTAGGTAGGCATTGTTATGAATGTAATCCTAGTTGAGACTCAAACAAGAAGGAGTCATTTTCTCATGACTCAGTTGCACAAGCATGTGTTGTCTTAGAAAGATATCCCTCTTTCCTACTTGAGGTAGAGATTGGGAGTAAATATTCCTTTCCCTTCAACTAAATCTTCTTCATAGGACAAAGAGGAAGCTGCTTAGATCCTCTCAAAGGTACCTAAGGTTTTCATCATGAGAAGAAGCAGTTGACGGGTCCACAGGATCAGAAGACATAGGGCGATTGTTGATAGAGGGAGCATGTTAGTATATTTTCCATTGATGTCAAAGGGGGAGAAGTGTTTTTATCAAACTCAAGATGGTAAATGATCATTGGAAAAGCACAAGGATAAGTATCAAAGAAAAGTACTAATCATTGGTAATGATGTGTTGTTTGATCATGGTGTTTCCATCAATGCAAAAGGGGGATATTATTGGAAATATTTTGTCATTAATGGAAAAGGAAATGGAATAGGTGATAATGGAAAAGAAAATGTGAAGGCAAAGGAAAAGGTTATAATATACTTGTAATAGATCTGACCTGTGAATATATTAAATTTAAAATATGCCCAAGAAATAACACAAAATGTTGCTATAATAGAAATATCTTTTATTAAGAACTTCAGAAAAACCTTGAGGTAGGGAAAGACCATACAATTACTCCTTATGGAAGGAGAACGTTCCACAAGCCATATGTTTTTCAATGCAATAATACTTGAAATCTCTCAATGGAGAGTCTCTAGCCTTTATAGGCTTCATACATATAATACCTTGGGTAATTACCATGGGTCCCTCAATAACATACTTCCAATACAATGGGCTTATCACATTATTCTCTAACTACTTTTGGTACCTTACATAATGCGGTTTAACCACTTTATTTATTAACTATGGCCCCCTATGTATACCCCATATTATCCCCACTAGGTATACTACAAAGGAAATGGCAATGGAAAAAGTGATAATGGAAAAGGAAATATAAAGGCAAAGGAAATGGAAAACGTTATAATGGAAAAGAAAATGCAAAGGCAAAGGCAAAGGCAAAGGAAATGGAAAAGTAACTACATTGGTAAATATGTTGTCATTGGTGGCCAAGGTAAAGATTGATGGAAAAAGAAATAAAAGAGGTGGCACAGGAAAAAGAAAATTAATTGGCAAAGCTAGAACAGACAAAATCAAAGGCAATGGAAAAGGTGGCACAGGAAAAGCAAAGGAAAAGGTAAAGGCAAAGGCATTGCAACTAGTAAGGGCAATACCAACGAGTTGCAAAGGTATATGAAATGATGAATATGATTTGGAGCCAATTCTAGAGTAGAATATCATCTTAGATGTAGGTGAAACCCACTCATATGGATAGAGATCTGAAAGATATTTCTAATTGTGTGTGGAAGTCTGAAAATGGCCAACTAGGTCAAAAGTTAGAGCCAGTCAAATTTTCAAGAACCCCAAGTCAAACTAGTAGAGTTAAATAGGATGGAGACTCTTTTGGTGCATAACCAAGTTTCTAAAAGAAGATGAACCCAATGGATGTGATAGAAAAGTAGATAAATAAGATTTGGGCATACGTGGTTGACATGTTAGCAGTGGGAAGCATGTTCATTGGCCAGAGGAGAAGTGGGATGATACCATCCCGGTGGTGGTACCCCATCAGGTGCACCCAGGAGTTTTCAGATGTGGCGCAAGTGAAAAGCATTGGGATGCATTGAGTGGGTGGAATGCACCTGATAATGGTAGCTTGGAGGTAAACCCCGACATATTAGATTTAGGGCCCAAAGAAAACCGTTGGGCTATTGACACCAGGACACTGTAGCAGTAAGCTAATGAATGAGAGGAGGCCCCCACTCCAACAACTAATCTTGATGAGGGAAAGCCCAAAATGGAAGTCCAAAGATAAAACAAAGAGGAAGTCCAATAGGAGAGCTAACATTCCAGAAAAATAATGAAAATTTTAGTAGGCTTAAAACAATTTAACGAAGGATTTGGTCGAAAAACAAGGTCTTGGAGGACCTTTTCTCTCTCCTCCTACAAAAGATAGGTGGAAGCATGTGATTGGCCCAGATAGCAAAGGATAGTGACTTTGTTAGGGTCCCACCCTAACCCCCTTATTTATGTAATGGGATCACGTCATAGTCAAGAGTCAATAAAGCCTATATTAATAATTGTAAGTGGTTAATCGGTAATTAATGACGAAACCATAGTTAGTTGCAAATGGGTTGTAGTATTAGATAGATGGTATTAATAAAACCCATGGTATTGGCCCCTACTATTGCATGTATGAGTCATATATAAAGGATAGAGACTCCCTGCGAGGAGCATCGTGTCTTATTTTGTAGTCAAGCTCTGCTCTATTGGAGGTTGCCCCCTCGAAGAGGCAAGTGAACATTACTCTCTGAATAATAAAATCATTGCTATTCTGTGTTCTGGGTATATTTTCTTCGCATATTCTGTATTTGGGTATCATTTTGCAGGTTAAGAGCATAACAAGTGGTATCAGACCACTTTCCAGGGCCGGTGGGATCTCCATTTCTTAGCAAATTTTTTTTTTTTGGCTAGAGACGTGTTCCGGTGTCTTTAAACCACGGGATCTGTTGTTGAGCGCATAAACCTGTGGATTTGGGGAGGCATGCACGCAGGAAATACAAGAGGTGGTCACGTCTGTTGGACTCCCTTGTAACCCCTGTGGGTACCCCTTCGAGTAGTAGCGCATTAGACAGAACCGCACATGGATTGTCTTCCACGTACCCTCTGGGTATATTGGAAGCCCCCTAGGCTCCCTTGAAACCTCGCCATAGATAAACCGTCGGCCGTCTTGCAGCTACAGTACACCGAGAACAGCACTCGGGGAGATTACTCACCCGTACGATAGGGTAGTCGGGTTGTACGGCTAAGGGTACGGTCGATCCTCCTTAGTTAGAGCCCTAAAACATTGGGCCAAGTACTACTGCCAGACCCTTATGTATATTGCGATTTGTAGCACCTGACACTCCTCAAGACCATAGTTCCCTTTTTCTATCAAGGGATCACACAATATCTCTTCCAGACCAGCTTGTGCAAAGGGGTGCAGCAGCAGCAGACATTAGTCCTGTAGTCTCGAGTTCACAGATCAGGCATTCCGATCTATTAGATCCATCAGATCCGTAGAAGCAGTCTGTTCAGCCATCAGATCCGCCATTCAGATCTCTCAGATCCACCAGATCGGAGTCGTTGTGAAGGGTTCCTATACCGGGGTATAATTTTCGCAGGACTTTTAGCCGCATTGACATTTTGAGGATTTGGCCACTGAAGTATTGATAAGGAAGGAGTAAAACTCCGTTAGGAGTTTTCAGAAAAAAAAAAAAAAAAACGAGTCTGAGATCTTCCGGGGCACTTATTGGTGATCTAGCCCATCAGAATCAGGACGACGAGCTGAGCACGGTGGTACCATTCAATTATTAGTGAAAATTTTTAGGCAGTCCCAAATTTTCATCAGGTTGGTGTATGGAAGAAACTAGAGCTCAAGCGATGGCCAATGAAAGGTTGGACAAACTTGAAGAATCCATGCACCCCCTCAGCCTTCAGCTTAACGGACTAAGTAGCCAGGTCACGCAACTCATCCCGAAGGACAAGGAGCAAGCCCACGACGAGGCGTATAATGGCAATGGATACAATGAGGGTGAGTCTAGCCACTCTCCTCACGTCTGGCACACCCACCAACCACCCAGCCAGTGACCTCCCAAGTTGGATATGCATAAATTTGATGGTTCTCACCCGTCAGCATGGATAGCACAAATGGACCAGTATTTCAAACTGAATAGTATCTTAGATGATGCGACTCAGCTTATGTTGGGGAGCATGTACTTGGACAATGAAAGGTGGCAATGGTGGGAATGGCATCAATGTTGCAATGGACCTTTTAGGACTTGGACCCAATTTACAAAAGCTCTTCAAGGCCGCTTTGAACAGGAGGACTCTTTTTTGGGTCGTCTTACTAAGCTCCGATAGACTGGTACAGTGGATGAATATATTACAACTTTTGAAGCTTTAGCCTTCCGCACGTGGGGTCTCTCAGATGCGTTCTACACGGAATGTTTTATCAGCGGTCTTAAAGAAGCCATCAAAGCTCAAGTCCTACTGCACCACCCTCCCACATGGACAGAGGCTTGCAAGGTAGCTCGTAACGTGGAACGTGCATTAGCAGCCCAATACAGTCGCCCAAATTTCTCCGCTAAAGGTCGCCCCCCACAGGCTCACAACATGACTCAAACACTTAAGGTCCAAAAGGTGTCACTTGCGGAAATGGCCGAAAGAAGAAAGCAAGGACTATGTTACTACTGTGATGAAAAATACTCCCCAGGTCATAAATGAAAGGAGCCCAAATTTTTTCAAATAGATGCCACTAACTACAGCTCAATAGAGGAAGATCCACCACTTGAGGACCATGAGGCGCTAGAAGAAGACAACCAACAAGACAATGTCCCTGACGAACTAGTTATTTCACTGCATGCGTTGGCAGGGATTTCTTCCCCTCAAACTCTCAAAATCAGAGGTTTTATTAAACATCACCCAGTAGTAGTTTTGATTGATAGTGGAAGTACACATAATTTCATCCATCAAAAAGTCGCAGAAGCAGTGCATTGTTTTGTATGCGCAGTTTCTAACTTCCAAGTTCAAATTGCGGATGGAGGCACAATGAAATGTGAAGGCCGCTGTGAAAATGTCAAACCTCAAATGGGGGATTATCAGTTGAAAACACACATGTTTGCCATACACATGGGGGGTTGCGACATTGTCCTCGGCGCTGAATGGCTCCGCACTCTTGGGCCAATCACAATGGATTTCCAGCAATTATATATGAGTTTTAAGCAAAAAAACTACACACATACCCTCCGTGGACTCTAGGCGGGAGCCCCCTCTATCATCAGCTCGCATAGGATGGAAATTTTTTAAAAAAAGGGCAATCATGGAGTTGTAGCTCAATTTAATGCCATCCAGGTAGTCAAAACAAAGCCTCTGCCAATTCATCCTGAGATGCAACAGATTTTAAATAACCATCTGCCGGTCTTTGACAAGCCTCATGAGCTTCCACCCTCGCGAGGGGAACATGATCATAGCATTACCTTGGTTCCAGGGGCCCAACCCCCAAATGTGCGCCCATACAGATATCCGTTCACCCAAAATAATGAAATAGAAAAAATCATCAAGGAACTTTTGGAAGCAGGTGTCATTCGTCCCAGCATTAGTCCTTATTCATACCCAGTGGTCATGGTGCTCAAGAAAGATGGGGAGTGGTGGATGTGTCCCGACCTCAGGGCCCTCAATAATTTGACAGTCAAAGATAAATTTCCCATCCCGGTGGTTGATGATTTGTTGGATGAACTCAATGGGGCTCAATTCTTCACTAAGCTGGATCTTCGCTCAGGCTACCACCAAATTCGCATGAAGGAAGTCGACATCCCCAAGACTGCTTTCAGAACTCATGAAGGACATTATGAATTCCTGGTCATGCCATTTGGTCTTTGTAATGCCCCCTCTACTTTTCAGAGCCTTATGAACCACATTCTCAAACCATATCTCAGGAAATTTGTCCTGGTCTTCTTCGATGACATCCTCATCTATAGTTGCACTTGGGCCGCACATCTTCAGCATGTATATCTACTCTTGCAACTGCTCCGCAAGCATAAATTATTTGTCAAGATGTCCAAGTGTTCGTTTGGCATGGCAGAAGTAGAGTATTTGGGCCACATTGTGGGGCGTGAAGGTGTCAAGGTGGACCCCAAAAAGATCCAGGCAATGCTGGAATGGCCTCAACCTAAGACCTTGAAGAGCTTGAGAGGATTTTTGGGTCTCACAGGCTATTATCATAAATTTTTCCGCAACTATGGTCACATAGTGAAGCCCCTCACCCAACTCCTAAAGAAAAATTCATTCTTCTAGAATGAGGAAGCACAACAGGCCTTTACAGCTCTAAAAAAATGCCATGTGTTCCACTCCAGTCTTAGCACTCCCTCACTTCACCAAATCTTTTGTCATTGAATGTGATGCTTCAGGTACAGGTATTGGGGCTGTCTTAATACAGGAAGGGAGACCGTTGGCCTTCACAAGCCAACAACTCAGTGGGAAGAATCTGTGCCAATCTCCCTACGAGAAGGAAATGATGGCCATCTTACATGCAGTCGAGACCTGGCGACCTTACTTATTGGGGCGATGTTTCCAAATTCGCACAGATCGTCACAGTCTTAAATATTCTTTGGAGCAACGCCTATCCTCCCCACAACAAAATAAATGGCTAGCCAAAATGCTGGGATATGATTATGAGATTAGTTACAAGAAAGGGAAAGACAATAGTGTAGCAGATGCATTATCTCGCCAATTTGAGGAGGAAAGTACTCTGCTAGCAATTTCCCTCCCCATTCCAGAATGGATTGAAGAGGCTCACAGGGAATGGTTTTCACACCCCGGGCTCTCCCAACTCATTTCTCAATTGCAGGTAGATCCAAATTCCACCAAGGGCTACTCGTGGTAGGATGATATTCTTCGCTACAAGGACAAAGTTGTAATATCACCAACATCCACCCTCAAAAGTCGCATTTTGGCATAATTGCACTCATCTCCCATTGCAGGACATTCGGGCTTTCAGAAGATGTATGCTCGCACCAGAAGATCATTTTTTTGGATAGGCATGAAAAAGGACATCCTTACTTTCATAGCAGAATGTGATGTCTGTCAACGCCACAAAGGGGAAACCGTCAACACACCAGGCACATTACAACCATTGCCAATTCCGGCATCAATTTGGATGGAGGTTTCTATGGATTTCATTACAGGTCTTCCCAAGTCAGGGAACAAGTCAATCATCATGGTGGTTGTGGACCAATTGTCGAAGTATGCTCATTTCTACGCCCTACCCCACCCATTTACACCAACTTTGGTTGCTCAATCTTTCATGGATCAGATCTTCAAATTGCATGGCATGCCCACTTCTATTGTGTCTGACCGTGACCCGATCTTCACCAGTAATTTTTGGCAAGAACTCTTCAGAATACAAGGCACTCAACTCAAACTCAGTACTTCCTATCATCCGCAAACAGATGGTCAAATCGAAGCCGTCAACAAATGTCTAGAAACCTACCTTAGGTGTTTCACTTCAGAAAAGCAACACCTTTGGGCACAGTGGTTACCTCTGGCTGAATGGTGGTATAACACCAACTATCATGCCACCACCAAAATGACTCCCTATGAAGCAGTATATGGTCAACTCCCACCTTCACCTACTTCGTATCTCAAGGGATGCTCAAAAGTACAAGCAGTGGATCAACTCCTACAACACTGCGCAACCATGCTCGCCCATCTTCGAGAGAATCTTCATCAAGCTCAGAACCGCATGAAGCAACAGGTAGACCAACATCGCTCAGAGTGCCAATTTCAAGAAGGGGATCAGGTCTTTTTACGGCTACAACCATATAAGAAAACATCACTCAAGGACAAGGGGTGTCAGAAACTCTCTCCCAAATTCTGCGGAGCATATCAAGTACTTCAGCGCATTGGAGAAGTGGCCTACAAGTTGGCCTTGCCACCTACTGCAAAAATCCATCCAGTTTTCCATGTCTCATGCCTTAAGAAAGTGATTGGAAACAATTGTAGAATTCAGACCAGTCTACCTGAATTGGACGAAGAAGGGTCCATCTGGCTTCAACCCGAACAGGTCCTAGACACACGAGACAAGCAACTGCGTGGCCGCATGATTAAGGAAGTCCTCGTCAAATGGAAAGACACCTCTCCGGAAGATGCAACTTGGGAACCAGCCACTATTCTTCAGCAATTTCCTGCAGCTTCAGCCTTGAGGACAAGACTCGTCTTAAGGGGGAGGGCATGTTAGGGTCCCACCCTAACCCCCTTATTTATGTAATGGGATCATGTCATAGTCAAGAGTCAATAAAGCCCATATTAATAATTGTAAGTGGTTAATCCGCAATTAAGGATGGAACCACAGTTAGTTGCAAATGGGATGTAGTATTAGATAGATGGTATTAATAAAACCCATGGTATTGGCCCGTGGTATTGCATGTATGAGTCATATATAAAGGATAGAGACTCCCTGCGAGGAGCATCGTGTCTTATTTTGTAGTCGAGCTTTGCTCTATTCGAGGTTGCCCCCTCGAAGAGGCAAGTGAACATTACTCTCTGAATAATAAAATCATTGCTATTCTGTGTTCTAGGTATCTTTTCTTCGCATATTCTGTATTTGGGTATCATTTTGCAAGTTAAGAGCATAAAAGACTTCAACACCAGCCAATAAGAGGTGTAAATGTGGCAGTCAAATTTGGTTTTTTTGGGCACCCAAAGGGCCCATTTCTGGGTGACACATGTCACCACTCTAGAGGTGCCACATGTCCCTAGTGATGTTAGCATGACATCATCCTCCCGGGACGACCTCGAAAGTTAATAAAAAGAGACCAATAAGAGTTACTAGGTAGTGGGAGATAGGACACATGGGCAATGACAACACAATGGCAATCAACCAATGAGATTTAGGAGGGACGATCCCATGGGACAATGCAGCCCACAAGATAGAGGGTAGAAGATTCAATTTGGTTCACTTAGCAGAAGCGCAAAGTAGGAAGTGTAGGTCCATGTTGGCACATTGGAAACCAATTGGAGAACCGTTGGGTGGTCCCCACGGACACGTCAACCCAGAGTTTAGACCCTAGTGGGTTTATTGTGGTGTGGTTTATGGAATAGGTAAGAAAAGGGGCACAGAGATATAAAGAGCCATGGAAGCTCTTAGGAGATTTGGCTTAGCACTTGGATATGCCCTAACCTATTTCTCGTAGAAACAAAGGTTAGGGTGGAATAAAAAGAGTCGGGAGATTGGGAGCTCCAGCCTTTGGGTATTATGATTGCTAGTTTTGCGTAGAAATGGGACCAACAATGTAGATTCATTAACATAGGAAATTGGACGACGAAGGGCTTAAAATGACTTAATGCTTAGGGCCTAAGCTGGTGGTCACAAAGACCTGGTGTTATGGCAGGAAAGTAGGAAGGTGCTAGTGGCATAGGGCCTAAATGCCAAATTTAGAAGAATTGGAAGTTTTAATATATTTTTTTGTTTAAAATAAGAAAAGGGGATGCAAAGGCCTTTTTGGCCTACAACAAAGTGTTATGCATGGCAGCTAAATTTTGCAACTCGATTTGGAGACAGCGATATGGAAAAAATAGTTTGTAGCAATATCCAACAAAGCCTCTCAACATTGGTATGAACAGTTGGTAACTTATGTAAGTGACACCTTTGGCACTGTTGGGAAGTTAATATATCATTATTATTATTAGTTTTTAACACCTATTTCATCCATTGCTACCATTCTTTATCACGTCATTTATCATAATTTATCATATAATTCTATTTTATAATTATTTATGCTCTTATGGATAAATATTATTTCTTCTCCTTTATTTTTAATAAATTAATTATTATGAATTTTTTTACCAATGATGGTTTATTAATAAATTTGTTCATGATTTTAGCCTCCAAGATATTTTCCAGATTGAAGATTTGATCATTAAATGTGCCAACTCAGAAATTCACTGAAATAAAAAGTGACAATTTTGTATTGGATGGTTCGGGCAAATGGTGAAGAATCTGGAAAATACGAAACATGGGTTTTGTTCAGAACGGACCAAGTTAGTATCATAATGAGCAGTTTTCCCAAATTTGGTCTGTACTAAGAAAAACAGAAGGTTCTCTGAAGACGTTTTTCTCAGATTCGCTGTTGTGGCCGTTTTCCAAAATATCTCAGCTACAATGACAAACTTGATGAAGAGATATTCCAAATAGGATCTTGTTTATCAATTTTTTGTAAGCAATCCAATTTTGTAATAAGAATCATATTGTAATCATCTCTGTTGTAACTGCTCTATGCTCTCTCTGTATTTAAATGAAAATGGAGATCAAAGAAGGGGATTCAGGAATTAGGGATTCAGGACTTAGGGATTCATGATTCATGATGGATGATTAGAAAGATAATTATATGGATTTTTAGATTAGAGATAGATAGGGTAGGATAGGAGGAATGGGAGAATTACTATTGAGAAATTGTAACTGTTATTGTTGACTCTCGTTGTTGAAGAAGAGAACGAAACTACTGTAATGGTTATGCAATGATTAACATATAAAAACAGTTGCAGTTCCTTCGCATCTTCTGAAGTCATCGAGCGGTGCTTCACTAGCGGCCAAGGGCCTCGCCTTGGTGGATCCACTTGCTTCTTGTATCATTATTTTACATTTTCGTGTGATGGTTTGATTTCCTTTTCATTTCTTTAATTTTTTTTATTCAGTAATCTTTTGTTCTGAACATTTCGCTGAATCGCCCTGTTATATCAAAATCGTGACTGGATTGTGGTGATAGCAAGTTTATTATTTACAACTTAAAATATCATGTTGTTAATTCTGATATAATACTACGCTGTCCATTTCATAATCTATTATTCATTTTTAACTGTGATTGTTGTTCATTTAATAACTACGATTACTGTTCAATTATAAATGCGATTACTATTCATCTATACTTGCGATTGTTGTTCAATCTGCTAGATTGAGATTGCCTATTCTGTTGCATTTGCAGTTGTTGTGTATTTCTATTTAATTAGCTCTGTTTTTCAGTTATATTTAAGATTGTTGTTCAATTCTAGTAATTTAGTATTACTGTTCCTTTCCATTAATATTTCATTTCTGTAAAATGAGCTTTGCTGTTCAATTCATTTCCGCTAAAGTTAAGCTTTGATGTTTAGTTTTTCAATAGACTTAGTCACTTTTCTTTCCTGCAAGGATTTGATTTCATCTTTTAATTGATATTGTAGCAAGTGTGTTTTAGTAAGCGTTTCCAATTGAATTGCCATTTCCAGTTATTTGCTTTAGTGTGGATTGAAAGATCAACAACTATAAAGAACATTGACTATAGTTGTCTAAGTTCTCAAATTGTGGATCCTGTTTATGTTTGATTTCATTTATATCAGTTGACAGAGAAAAGAGTTATCACTACTGCATCCTTGACTGGTAAATTGCTATAGTTTTCTAAGTGAATGATTTAAGTTTCAAAGTGTTAAGTTTCTTTTAATTGTAAGAAGATTTTATTTCAAGCATTCATTTACTTTTGCATTTTAAGCACTATGCTGCAAAACATTACTCTTAAGCAAGTGACTACCTCAAACTGAGTACACTCTTGAAATAAAAAATCGTCCCTAGGTTGACAATTAATGTGAAGATAATTAGGAGTTAAAAAGACACCTTTTATTGCTCAACATTTTGGTGTCGTTTCCAGGGAGAGTGTAGCCATTTCTAAAGAGTAGTGTGCATTTGATGAGTGCCTGTTAGGAAAGAATTGGGTATTAAAAATGGAAGGTAAGAACCTGCATACGGAGCATGTAAAAGCCCTGCTCCCCCACTCGCTTTTCAGTAGGATTGTTAAAGAACTTAGGGTAGAAATAAATGTTTGAATTTTGTGTGGATGACTAAGAAAAAAGTAGAAATTTTGAAAAACAAATCTCATGATTTCACTTAAGTGGTGATGTAAGCACCATTCATTTCACTAACCAATTGACAAGAACATTTGAAGGAGGAGCCTCAAATAAACACATGAAAAACATCTTATATTATGGTAAGAAATGGCTCACATTTCTACTTTTGGATTCCCTTTCGAAGATCTACGAGGAGTGACACAAATGCACATAATTCCCCCATCTTCTCTACCAAATTTTCATGGCTTGACAAATGAAGATCTGGATACACTCTTATTTTAGTTTGAAATACTTTGTAGAGGATATGATTATTGTACTAATGATCAAAGGTTCAAAGTGTTTCCTCTTACGCTAAAAGGAGAACCTCTTCGATGGTTCATGAGCCTAGGTGGGAACTGCATCCAAACATGGGAGGACATGAAGAACATATTCTTGAAGAAGTACTAAGGCTATTGCAAGGCCGATGAAGATACTTTTGATATGATACAAGGGGATGATGAAAGTTTGGAGGACTATGTCGAGTGATTTCAAAATAACCTTCAAAAATCAAAACATAAGAATTTGGAAAAAGAGATCTTAAAAACACTCATTCTTAAAGGAATCAAAAATTAATTTTTAGAACTCTTAAATCTGATAGGAAAAGGTGATGTTTTTCAGTTGTCATATGATGATTTTTGTGAGTTATGCATAAGGTATTCAAGAGGAATCTCCAAGGCTGATAAGAATTCTACAGATGTTTGTTCTTTCTTTTCCAAATCTGCTACAAGAACAGGAGACATAAGAGCTGAAATCAATGTTTTATTTGAAGCTTTTGAAGTTGATTTTATTAGCTCTCTAAATTCACAATTGGATGTTTTGCAGGTTCAAAAAAATAAAGAATTTGATGAAGCGTTTTGCCCTTATTACCAGAAGGAACATCCCATAGATAGTTTTTCTTCCTTATCTAGGATGGAAGTATTATATCAAAGAGATGAGGAAGCTGCAACAAGGTCAAAACCATGGAAATAATGGCCTACAAGTATGGTTCAAAACACTTCTTCTCTATTCTCTCACTTGCATAATCCATTATGGGATACTAATGTGTTAGGGCAGCCATGTCAATCTCAATATAACCACCACCAATCTTGTCTACAAGTTTGGCATGGTTCACCTTATGATTGCATGACTACTCTCCCTCATCTTGTAGCACAAACATATCATCCATATTCTTCACCAGCTCTTCCACAACATCCTTCTTGCATGTCAAAATCATCCACTCAACCCAATCATCTACATCATCAAAATTCTCCATTTCATACACAATTTCCTGCTCAACTCATTCCACACCCTCACCATAATAAACTAGTACAACATGTTTACAATGTTGAACTACAAAATTTACCCACCCTTCCTACCCATTCTATCTTACATACGCCATTTGAAAAAACTTACAATGAGATTTAGAATGTTTCAAATTCAAAAATTGTAGAAGTGATGGAAGAAAATGAGGTTTCTTTTAGTCTACATCAACAAGTCATTCTAAAAGCTCAAGAACTTCAAGATATGATGGATATGGGAAATCAAGAAAGTAAAGGATATATTGAAGATTGGTTTCACTCCGTCACTTGTTTGCAATATCACTCCATACTCAAAAAATTTTGACACCCAAGGGAAGTTGGCTTCTCGTACCCTAATATTCATTAATATGCATTTTTCAAATTTGGGTATGTGCATACATGAAGTCCTATTTCGAAAATGGTTCCATTGGAAGTACTTCTATACATAATCATATTCATTTTTCAAATCAGAATAGGTTAGTGTAGAAAATAAAATAAATAAGGGAATAAATAAATACATTTTGTTTTAACGTAAAAATAGTTGTTTTTGTTGCAACACACTGTGGAAATCAATATCGGTGATAAAAGTTTTAATTCATTTGTGTATGTAGATGATTTATAATTGAAATAATAGTTCTAAAAACACTCATATTCATTTTTATCACCAATTCGGAAAAATGCTTGAATATCATATTTTTTGGCTTGCGGGCTTGATGAAATTTCTAAAAACACAGTCGGGATAATCATGTTTTGAGGGGAAAAAAGAAAATATTTTTAAAACTTGTTTCTATCCTAATTATCCCTGGACGCCTACTTTCCAACCCAATTTGAATCACTCAATTTGGATTTGAAACGAAAAATTTAGAACCAAAACATTGACAAGGTGTCTAGTAGAAGCTTAGGAACAGAGTTGGGACAGCCATTTTTTGGAGGCTTAAATGACTATATTTCTAAAACCTGTTTCTATCCTTGGTAGCCCTTGATATATAATTTCCAACCCAATTTGAATCACTCAATTTTGATTTGAAACGAAAAAGTTAGAACCAAAACATTGACAGGGTGTCTAGCGGGCAGCTCAGGAACAGAGTTGGGACAATCGGTTTTTGGAGGCCTAAATGACCATATTTTTAACACGGGTTTCTATAGTAGACTCCCTTATGAATATAGTTTACAAATCAATTAGAATCACTCATTTTTTATATAGTATGAGGAAGTTATGATCAAAACACTGACTATATATCGTAAATCAACACTCTTAAAACTCTGTCTTTCCGGTTGTTCCTTAGAGTATTTGACCTATCAATTCTTATTGTCTTAAAAATATGTTTCTGTTGGTTATAAATAAATGAATTCAATTTCATTTCCAATTTGAATCATTTGAATCCGACATCAAACGAAATTTATTCTTAAAATATCCACTGTTGTTCTAAGTGGGGTAATCGAAAATGACTCTGTTATGCAGGTTTTTCTAAGTAAAATTGGCATATCATATCATTGAATTTTCAAAACCTATTTCTGTTGGACATATAGCTTTTAATTATCTCTCATCTAGCTTTGGAATCACTCAATTTGGATGAAAAACAAAGAAGTTGTGATTAAAATACTGCAGGTTGGCATGATTGGCCACTACTCTCCCGCACGTGACAAATAAATTTTACTTTGTTAGTTTCTCCATGGATTTGTTATACAAAGTAACTACTTGTTGTTTTCTACATAATTCTTAGATTAGGGGAGCCTGATCACCTCTCTTTCTCCATGATTTAATGTTTTATTGCATATAGACACTCATTTTTTTGCAGGTCCTAGGAGAATAAAGAAGGTAAATTTATGGACGAGTGATTCTTGAAAGAAATTTTAATGAAACAAGGGAATTTCATCCAATTCATTACCCAATGGATTCATAACATAATAAATAAAGAATTGATTTCCATTTGAAATTCATGTCATGTCACTGCTAACAAAACATTTTTCAAAGAGATCATTTCTTTTCCTTGCCTTAAGAAATAACAACATAGTTGTTGTAACTTAATTTGTTTATTTACATACTGTTTTTAAATAAAATGTTGTTTCTTTTTTTATTTCTCTTATATTTTTGTGTTTCAGGTGTTGCTTCCTTCAAATTGTAACCTATCCTCAGCATCAATGCAGTGAACAACTAATTCGTTTCCGAAGGAACAACACTTTCACATTTTTCTTGTTCCTTTCTGGAGGAACAACACTTTCGCATTTTTGTTGTTCCTTTCCGAAGAAGAATCACTTCCACATTTTTGTTGTTCCTTTCTGAAGGAACAACACTTTCAAATTTTTGTTGTTCCTTTCCGAAGGAACAACACTTCTGCATTTTTGCTATTCCTTTCCAAAGGAACAGTACTTCCGCATTTTTGTCGTTGCTTTCCGAAGGAACAACACTTTCGCATTTTTGTTGTTCCTTTCCGAAGGAATAGCACTTTTGCATTTTTGTTGTTCATTTCCGAAGGAACAACACTTATGCATTTTTGCTATAACTTTCCAAAGGAACAGCATTTTCACATTTTTGTTGTTCCTTTCAAAGGAACAGAGCTTTCGCATTTCTGCTATTTCTTTCAAAGGAACATCATTTTCACATTTTTTCTGTTCCTTTCAAAGGAACAACACTTTTTCACATGCATTTTTTGTGGTTCCCTACAGAGAACAACACTTTTTCGTGTGTATTTTTTTTATTGGCGTGCATTTCCTTTGCTGTTCCCTACACGGAACAACAATTGTTCAAGTGTTTTTGCTGTTCCTTTAAGGGAGCAACACTTTTGGAGTATTTTCGAGAACAACCCTTCCTTCCTCTTATGGGATTATTCCTAGTTCATCTCAATCACATTTTACTGATTCCCTTTCATAGCATGAAGTACACTACTTTTATGAAGACAATAATTATGGATTCTATTGAAGCAAGTTAATATCATTCACGTTATGATCATTAACAGGACAGCTCCTTGATGATAGATTATTTTCAAAAGGGACACAATTATTTATATACTACTTTACTACATTGTTTTCTGTTGTACATGATACTGAGTGATCATATTAATACCATGATGGTTCCTCTCTTCCTAGTTATAATCTTATCTGTCTATAATAAATGACATTATGGGTATATATATATTTTTTTCTATTGACATGTTTAACTTCTTCCACCATCCCTACTCTTAAGGAGTAATAAGCCTCCCCCTTTTTATCATAAAAATGTGTAATAACAATAAAATTTTGTTTGCACATGGAGGATAGGGGGTCTCATTACGAGCCAGCCTACCATGTTCATAAGGCTATAACAAAGTGACATTCTCATTATGGCCACCACACCAGGTTTATGATCCATTGGATAGCCAAATTATCCTTGGAACAGGAGGTCTCATCACGAGCCACCCTGATCACCTTTGCTACATCCCAGTGAATGGCAGTGTGGTTATCTGGTTACCACGCTAGCACACTGATCTCTTCTGTAGAACAACACTAGAACTGTCCATTTCTAAATTGAGGATCCTGGCTCATACGGGTTAGAAAGCAACCCTGCCGAGGCTATGGAAGCCTGTTGGCTGCAGAGGCTCTGCTTATGGTATTAAAGTTATATCTTATCGTCACTTATTACTATACTACCCTTTTCTTATTTTCTCTTTTTATCGGAGAATTTATTTCCTTAATTTTTTCCCTGTTTTGAACCTTTACACATGAGAAATTGTTTTCAGATCAATCGCATCATTTTCAGCTAGAATACCTTCAGCAAATCATCTTTTTGGCATATTGTTGTCATTTTTATTTTTTACATAACTTATCATCAATCCAAAGCATCCTATCTCTTATTCATAACTATGTTTACACACTCTGCTCTCATTATAACCATACCTCTTGCCATTCTATCATTGATATTTGTACTCTGCTTCAGTCACTGTCATATTGTTCATTCCCTTGCCTTGCCGTCAACACAACACCTTTTATATGTTTTATGGTCATGGAATCCCTTTTCCAATTAGAGGGGGGAGTGTATGCATTATGGAATAGCATGCGATATAATTACTACACTCTGCCATAACTTGTTGATTTGACAAAATATTAACATTATACAAAAGTTTTTCTAATTAAAATTTTTGCATGCATCTTATCTGTTGTTATTCAAAACTAACATTGTGGATTCAAGAACATTGTATGCAAAATAGTGATTTGTTTACAGGAGAAAAATAAGTATGGGGGGGAAACTCTATTCATAGCATGACCACACTATTGCAACTAATAGAAGAGGCTCGAGCAACTTGTGTAGGCAAACGATTGTTCGGACGTGATGTGCTTGCCTGAATTCCACCTTTTGCATCACTTTCAGCATCAACTCTGCCTAGATCAGCTTCAACAAATGGCAGTCCATATATGTCATTCCACATTTTTCTTTTTGGAGGTAAAACTTGAGGTAAAATAGCATAATTTCCTGATCTATTACGAATTTAAGAGAACGTCATGAAAATCCATTTTGAGCATTATTTATCATCCTTCATTCCACATCTTTACCATTTCCCATTTTTTTAGTGGCATATCATCTTTCAGTTTGGGGGAGTATTGTTTTTATTCATTTCTTTTTTATGACCGTGTCATTAATATTCTTTATCATCAATTGCTATTCTTATTCATTCTCAACATCTCCCTTATTCCATGATTATTTTACACCAAGCATAGAATTCAACAAATGGTAGCGACCACCTCAATTTGTTTTCTAGCATTGCATGAGGGCATGCTAATTCTTCAGTTTAGGGGAGGAATCTCTATGCATGATGGATGTTTTCTACTTTCTTTCTTATTTAAGGTATACAATTTCATTTTTATACAGTGCAGAAATTGATTTGCGTATATCTTCAAAACTATGAATTCAATTCTTGTGATTTCTGAAAAACACGGACGTATTATTAAAATACACATACCCAAATAAGTTTAAGTTAAATTAGTTCATAAAATTTCAGAAATCATGCACTATAACCTACAGCCATTTTGTTTATATCTCATAATCCGTGCATCAAAACGATCTGATTTTTGGATCATAGAAACATTAATATAGTATAAATATACTTGCAAAATTTCAGCAAAATCTGGTTTGTAGTTTTTGAGAAAATGGTTAATGAAGTTTGTTGTTATTTATATTATATTTTACTGCAATTTCGTATACACATAACTTGAAAATCAATGTAAAAATTGTTACGCTTCATCAAGATTGCTAAAATTAAATATTCATTAATTGAGGAAGAATTCATTTGTTCTATCAATTTCATGAGTTGGAATAAACAATTCTTTATTGCTTGGTTAACACAGAGTCTTTGGATTGAATGAGGACATGCAATATATTCAGTTTGGGGGTATGTTGGGCCGTTAATATATCATTATTATTATTAGTTTTTAACACCTATTTCATCCATTGCTACCATTCTTTATCACGTCATTTATCATAATTTATCATATAATTCTATTTTATAATTATTTATGCTCTTGTGGATAAATATTATTTCTTCTCCTTTATTTTTAATAAATTGATTATTATGCATGTTTTTACCAATGATGGTTTATTAATAAATTTGTTCACCATTTTAGCCTCCAAGATATTTTCCAGATTGAAGATTTGATCATTAAATGTGCCAACTCATAAATTTGTTGGAATAAGAAGTGACAATTTTGTATTGAATGGTTCTGGCAAATGGTGAAGACTCTAGAAAATCCGAAACATGGGTTTTGTTTAGAACGGACCAAATTAGTTTTGTAATGAGTAGTTTTCCCACATTCCATCCGTACTAAGGGAAACAGAAGGTTATCTGAAGACGTTTTTCTCATATTTGCTATTGTGACCATTTTCTAAAATATCTCAGTTACAATGCCAAATTCGACCTGTTCCTGTTGAATGATTGATGAAAATATCTTCCAGATAAGATCTTGTTTATCAATTTATTGTGAGAAATCCAATTTTGTAATAAGAATCATATTGCAATCATCTCTATTGTAAATTCTCTCTGCTCTCTCTGTATTTAAATGAAAACAGAGATCATAGAAGGGGATTCAAGAATTAGGGATTCATGATTCATGATGGATGATTAGAAAGAGAATTATATGGATTGTTAGATTAGAGATAGATAGGGTAGGATATGAGGAATGGGAGAATTACTATTGAGAAATTGTAACTGTTATTATTGACTCTCGTTGCTGAAGCAGAGAACGAAACTATTGTAATGTTTATGCAATGATTAACATATAAAAACAATCGCAGTTCATTCGCATCTTCTGAAGTCATCCGATGGTACTTCACTAGTGGCCAAGGGCCTGGCCCTGGTGGATCCACTTGCTTCTTGTATCATTATTTTACAGTTCCGTGTGATGGTTTGATTTCCTTTTCATTTCTTTAATTTTTTTTATTCAGTAATATTTTGTTTCTGAACATTTCGCTGAATCGCCCTGTTATATCAAAATCGTGATTGGATTGCATTGATAGCAAGATTATTATTTACAACTTAAAATTCATGCTGTTAATTCTGATATAATATTGTGTTGTCCATTTCAGAATCTGTTGTTCATTTTTAACTGTCATTGTTGTTCATTTAATAACTACGATTACTATTCAATTATAAATGCGATTTCTGTTCATCTATACTTGTGATTTTTTTTCAATCTGCTAGATTAAGATTGTTACATTTGCAGTTGTTGTGTATTTTTATTTAATTAGCTCTATTGTTCAGTTATATTTAAGATTGTTGTTCAATTCTAGTAATTTAGTATTATTGTTCCTTTCCATTAATATTTCATTTCTATAAGATGAGCTTTGCTGTTCAATTCAGTTCTACTAAAGTTAAGCTTTGCTATTCAGTTTTTCAATAGACTTAATCACTGTTCTTTCCTGTAAGGATTTGATTTCATCTTTTAATTGATATTGTAGTGTGTTTTAGTAAGCATTTCCAATTGAATTGCCATTTCCAGTTATTTACTTTAGTGTGGTTTGAAAGATCAACAACTGTAAAGAACATTGACTATAGCTGTCTAAGTTATCAGATTGTGGATACTATTTATGTTTGATTTCATTTATATCAGTTGACAGAGGAAAGAGTTATCACTACTGCATGTTTGACTTATAAATTGTTGTAGTTTTCTGAGTGAATGATTTAAGTTTCAGAGTGTTCAGTTTCTTTTAATTGTAAGTAGATTTTATTTCAAGCATTCATTTACTTTTTCATTTTAAGCACTATACTGCAAAACATTACTCTTGAGCAAGTGACTACCTCAGACTAAGTACACTCTTGAAATAAAAAATTGTCCCTAGGTTGACAATTAATGTGAAGATAATTAGGAGTTAAAAGGACACCTTTTATCGCCCAACAAGCACTGTTTGGAAGTTAAACCAAACATAAATAGCAATGCAGAATGCTAATGACATGAATGAGTTGGCAGCTTGTTTAAAGTGATAGTTATGGCAGAAATTTTAGCTTAGAGGCAATTTTGGCAATTAGGCCAAGTTTGGAAATTCAGTAAAATTAGTAGCAGATCACATCAATTCTATTAAAAAGCTAAAATGGAAGAAAAAAACAATTTAACTCAGCTGATGTTCCTAGAACTGTAGATCAGAGAATGAGAACTTGAAGAGTAGAATTAAAAAGACTAAAATGAATAAGACAAAGGAAAAATAACGAAATTCTTGCAAAAATATTTGAAGAGAAATATAACTAAAGTTAAATTCAAAATATTAGTCCTTAATTCATTATAAGTGGAATTCGATCATCAAGTTGAGTTATTGCAGTGGTGAGAAGAAATAAGTGGCTGGAAGGGCTGGGGTGTTGAATGAGAATTCAAGCAACAAATTTTGGAGTGTGTAGCAAAATTTGAGAGGAGAAGAGGGTTGTTGGTCTTTGTACGAGAGAGAGAAGTAGAGTGTTGCAAGAGTATGTATGTTCAATAATGAAAAAAATTTGAATGTATTGGTGATTTGTTCAAAAACCAAAGATTGTTGAAGATGTTTAAGGTGAATTTTTTGAGCAGTTGTAGTAAGCATATTTATTTGTTTATAAGGTAAGAGGTCTCTTGGTTCTGGTATGAAAATGGATGAAAAATGGATCAATAGGGTCAGTAAGTGGAAACTTGCAGACCACGGGTAGCGGCCCCTTCTAGTGGGTGCTAGTAAATATTTGGGGTCAAGAGTCCCTTCCAATGGAGACTAATAAATGATTAATGGCAAGAGTCCCTTCCAATGGGTACTAGTAAATGAGGAGGGATAGTAGTATCTTTCAGTGGTAGTTGATAAATGAGCATGGATTGAAGTTCCTTTTAGTATCAGATGATAAGCCTATAAGTGTTAGCTTGTGGGGTCATGATGTAATAAAGTTGAAGCTTGCAATAAATATGAGATTGATGTCGTATGTATATGTCACTCATGTGCTTGATGTGCATGATTGAGATGTGTTGATGATTCATGAATAATTGTTAAAGTGATTAAAAAGTGAAATTTGTGAAGAATTGTATAATTTGGCCACATTACTGATTCACCCCTTCCCCCCCATCCCCCCAATAGTGTCTTGGTTTCCATTGTTTCTAAAATTAGATTGTCGATGTAATTCATCAAATATTTTTTGGATAGTGGGCTGAAAAGGAAATTCTTAAGGGTCCAAAATTGTTATACCAAACTTTGGTAACATCCAGACATAGTTGTATGTGGGAACAAGGTGGAAAGGCCTAATAGATATGTTATGGAACCCTCCACTTGTTGGAAGATGAATTTATATCCAATAACTAGTTTTTGAATAACTCATCGGGCCCCAGAGACAATGGTTTCACTAATTAACCATGTGAAAATACCTTAAAACTATGCATGAGTGACATATATTTTCTAGTGAAGTTTGTTTCCCTGAATGGAGGACTAGATTTCATTGCTAACCAAATTAGAAAAGAAGGGAAATGAATGTGTTTACTTGAGTTTTGGCAGTGCTAATAGTTGGTCCTTATGGAGTCCACTACATAGAAAATTTTAGGGGCTAATATTCACAGGTGGGCTAATTTTCCATGATTTTTCCAAAAAAATGATTTGCCAATTTCCATTTTTTATCAAAATGATTCACCCATATTTTACAATATCAAATTATTTTACCTTAAAAATCTCCAAAATTATATAGAGAATATATATAAAATCATTATAAATTTGAATAGCTTTAAAAATACTTCAATAAACATTGTATAGTTTGCATATTAAGGACTAGTGAGATTTTCCAATGCTTTTAAACTTCAAGATAATTTTCCATCCTTAAAAGTTTCCCTGGTCCACTAGGTATTCTGCCCAAATATACCTCTTCCCAAAGCCCACATTCTCACCAATTACTTCTAACATATTTAATTTGACATCAAAAGCCTGACCAAAAAGTGTGAGATATAGGGAAATAATCATATCGGTCCATCTAACCAAAGTATCCTAGACTTGACTAATTACTAACCCTCATGAATTCTTTGCAAATATTCTGCTAGACATTTCTATGAGCCACTTGTTACAGTCAGAAGTATTGGGCACCTTCTCTCCTTTATACGAGTGTCTTATAATTAAGTGGATGGTGGTCACAACAATTGACTATGGTTGGGAAAGCCACAACTTCCCTTTATGGTATCTACTTGTAAAATATTTGGCAACTTCTTCCTTCATTCCATGCATTTCTTCCATCACCAAAGCACCAAGAATATCATGGATTCATGCCTTCTCTAACTGCTCAGAATCTGAATTCCATTTGTTATCTAGCTTGGCCCATCAGATAAATGCCTCATAGTGCTTCTCTTAGGAAGTCTCTTCTACTTTTGCATGCTTTATGCAATGCATGCGGACTTTCAACTATGTTTTCCCTACAAGATCATACCTTTCTTAAATTCGTTGCTCAATTGTAATGCCATCTTTCTCAAAGTGAACCTTTATTTTTTACATTGCAAAATCACTCTAGAATTGTGTATTACTTAAGCAATCCAATAGCTCAAAATCATAAATTATAGGGATTGGCATGTCTAGAATATTATCAAGGCCACAATTGATTCTTAATGGAGTTTTTGGAAAAAAATTAAGCACATGCGAGACATTGTGAGATTTAATGGGTTCATAATTTGATGCAACATAATTTCCACTTGCTCCCTCTTCTATGAGTTGTCGTGTTGAATTTTGAGTTGATCCACCAACATCATGTAGTGCGTACATGCCACCTTTTTCATGGAGTGGTATATGATTTTGGAATGAATTCTAGTATACATATGATAGTGATGCAACTTGTGCAATATGTGGTGTGTCATTATTAGACTGATGTGTTTGAATATTTTGATTTTTTAATTATTTTTTTTTTTGTCTCTTATGTACTGCATGTTAGACTCGCATGCTTGCCATTTATTTTTGTAATTCCATATGATACATGGTCAAAGGATTTTTCCCTTGTTAGATGTCTTGTTGAATTGTTCTTTACGTCCACAATCTATCGAATGGTTCTTTTATTCTTCGAGTCAAATTCTTGATTTGCCTGTTGATTCAGATTCTCTATAATGTTCTAAGAATTTTATTCTATGATCTTATAATATGTCATGCTTGGAATGGTGTTGATCCATGTTTTGTTTTATCCTATTGTTTAAGAGATTGTGCATATCATTTTCTTGCTCCATATTTATATCTCTTTTGTCTGCTTGATTGTGATTTTCTCTTTTTCTTGGATCTCTAAATGGTTTAGCGGTTACTTTATTCTTAATTTTCACCTTCTTTTTGCAATAAATTTCTAAATTCTTATTATGAAATAAAATTACTATTTTTATAAATTTTGGTCAATCAGCTCACCACAAGGTGGTTTTCAAGCTAACCCATGTTTCTAACACCTTAAATAGGTTTTCACCAAGAACACACAATTTCTATTAGGAGACATATTTTTTCAGTCAGACACTATTGAAAAGTGACTTGAACAAATGCCCCTGCAATGCCTTCAACTGAATTTATCCTAAACGTCATATGTCTTCAATCACAAATGGTCCCAAAGATGCAATTTCTAATTTCCTTGGTTTACCCTTCACTCAACTATCATATAACAAACTATATCATCGACTGTAAAATTATTCATTTGTAGGTTTCTATCGTGCCATGCATTTTGTCGATCTTTGCTAATTTGTTGATGATATAGTGCATGCATTCGGTCTTCCTTTAGTGGTTGTAAATACTAGAGTCATTACTTCTGTGAGTTTGTATTATACATTAGTATGATCGACACACTTACTGCATTCATCGAGTAGTGGAATGGAACGACTACTTCCTGACCATATATAAGTTTCATCGGGTAGTGTAATGGAATGAATACTTCCTGACCCTATGATGCAGGAGCATCAAATGAGATAAATTACCTTTGAGCTCAATGGACAAAATTATTTACTAAAGAGTGTTGGACCTCTTAAAAGTTCTATTTATTATATTTTTGTAAAAGTTATTGGAGTGCCCAGATTAGGAGTGAAGTGACAGAGTTTGTTATCTAGGTGTGTGTTAGGCCAATTAAATAGGGATTAGGTTGTTTGAGAAATTCGAATTTAGAGAGGAGCATTAAAAAAAGAGAAAAACTCATTTTTTGAGAAAATGTTGAACGAAGATCAGGTTAGTAAGGGCCAAAAAAAAAAAAAAATTGTGTAGTTATTTTTCTTTTCATTATTGATTCAGTGGAATTTCCTAGTGTATTTGTCATCATTTTATGTCAAGAAATTGTTTGCTTCAATTGATGGAAAATCATTATGTTGTAGTTTAATGCTGGAATCATGTAGATGGATATCGATTAAATTGTGTATTTCTGGGAATTTTACATTCAAACAAGATTGATCTATATACCTTCTCAATGCTATGAGTATTTTATCCTAATTTCATGTTTTCTAGATGATAGATCTAAAGGATTCTTGAATTTCTATGTTTTTTCTTACTTGAAATTGCTCTGAGAAAAAAAAAACCTTTAGGCACAGAAGGGTCACAGTGTGGGTCGTGCATGGAATAGAAAGTTCGCACTATGGGTTGCGCCTAGAGCAAAAGGGTCGCGCATCAAAAAAAAAAGTTGCATCATGGGTCACGCTTGCAGCAGAAGGGTTGTGCCTAATACAGAAAGGTCACACTATCTTGCAGAAGGGTCGTGTCAATTCAGGACTATTTTTAACCAAATTTTAGGAGCCCAATTCAAACTTTTATTTTTGGGTCAAGTATCCCTGTGTGTCTAATTTATGTTGAGTCATCAAACTCGACAAAATACGGAGGGAAAGGCCTCCAAAAATCTAATTTTCCAACCTCACTCAGAAGCACTATGTCTGGAAAAAAACAAAATTGAGATAGACGTTTTTGGGAACAGAGTATTGGCTGTCAGTACTACCATCATTTAGTATTAGAGCAAGGCTTAGAGTATTGTTCTCAGAAATTCAACAAATATGCCACCCAAGAGAGGGGGAGCTAGAATAGGTCAAGGAAGACCTGTAGCCAATGCAGTACTGCTTGAATAAATTAGAAATCTTCGTACATGAATGGAGGTGATGGAAACTACCCATAGAAGAGTCCCTAATGAGGGAGATGCTAGTTCTGAAGAAGAATCTTCTGAGGAAAAAGAATGCAATGAAAGTGAAATAGCCAAATTTCTCAAGATGTTAGCAAAAGCAAGTGGAAGACTGGAGGTAGAAATACCTTTGCATGAAGGAAACTTTAATGTGGAATAGCTAATGGATTGGATTAGCACATTAGATAAATATTTTGACTATGAAGAGGTCGAAGATAAAAAGAAGGTGAAATTTGCAGCTACCATATTGAAGGGCCATGCAACCATTTGGTAGGATGAGCTACAAATATCCAGAGAAAGGAAGGGAAAAATCAAGATTAAGCAATGGGATAAAATGGTGAGCAAATTGAAAGGTAAATTTATGCCCAAGGATTACCAATTAAACCTTTCAAGTAGTTACAAAACTTAAGACAGAAAGGGATGACCATTTGAGAGTACATAAAGGAGTTTTATAAGTTGAGCATTAGATCTGCACATGTTGAAGGTGACATGGAAAAATTAGCCAGATATATCAATGGATTGAGATATGATATACAATATGAAATTAGTCTGCCAAGTCTGAAGAAAATTGAAGGTGCCTATCAAGCAGCTTTGAAGGTAGAGGAGAAATTGTTGAGGAAGCAAAGTTAGAGAAACAGAGGTAAGAATCCAATAAGAGGAAGAGGTGTTGGGCATGGAATCCCCCCAAGTCATGTTTTGGGGCTTAAAGCCCAAGTTTTGACCAAATCTTCTTGTAAAAGCTCCGCAAATTGTGGGCATAGGGTGCAAAATTATAATCGAGTCACAGGGTTGTCCACCCTAGTTTTTGTAATGTAATGTCAACTGGACAGACCTACCCATGGTCCATGGACAATGGGATTGTATAAATAGAACGAGGCTCTAAGTGTATAAGAAAACTAATAGAAGAGAGAATAGAAGAAGATGAGAAGTCTAAGTGATTGAATCGAATTGTAAAGTGTGTATGTGGGTCATAGAGTAGGAGAAGGCTCTACAGCTGAGTGCGCAGAGGCCTAGTAGTCCACAACTGAGTGCACGAACCCTACAGCTGAGTGTGCAGCGTAGGCCGAGCCTCTCACTGTTGGGAGAATTGATAAAGAGAAGTTTTACCATATTTTTGCATGTCTTTTCCTAGTTTAAAGCATGATTGGATATAATTTGCAAGTATACTATTTATTTACTGCACGAACCTGGATGAATGTTCTATATAAATAATTATAACTTAATGCATTCAAGTAGGTGAAGGTAATTAACAAGTAGTGGAAGATAAGTAAGATCTCGTGCAATAGCGCGGAGCACAGTGCGCAGAAGCTCCACAACCACTGGTTTTGGTTACGTGAAGGCAGTGTATTAGGCCACGAGGAATGAGAAAGTGCGCGAAGCAACCTACGCGCAAGAAAAAATAGTGGACCAGTCGAACCTCTCAGACATCTCAAGGGTGTGGAAACCTAGTTCTAGCACTTTCACATACTACTTTGGGTGAGACCTCAGTCCATTCTCGGCAGACTATTGCTGAAAGGGCCATTAGTACAGGGATTTGTTTGGCTAATTAACTCTAAACCTAGGTTAGGCCCCAACAAGCCAACAAATGGTTCTGTTGTTGGAACTGAGATCTACATAGAGATGTCTGATGTCATATCACTAGAATCCGACAAATAAAGGAATTGAAGATTGGTTAGACAGAAAGATTCACGAGTTTGCCATGCAGAAAAACATGAATCCATGACTATCAAAGGAAGAGTGGTTAGAATGCTACTTATATATGGATATCGACAAAAAAAAAATTTTGCATCCTTCCCCACTGAGTTGTACAAGTGGATCGCGAAGCTAGAAGATAGCCAAGGGAGGTTTAAACTTGACAAACCTATTGTGTGGATTCCAGAATTGGTGTGCACACTAGAAGCATTGGAAGATAAGATCATGCGCGCTGTCGATCACTAGCTTGATCGAATCATAGGAGAATTCATCACCGAATTCATGGTAGATACTTCAGTCAGCTATAGTGAGGTAGAACGATGCTTCCTCAAGGGACCTCGAGGTAAGTACATTAAATCTTTGAACACTTGGATTAAAATTCTATTGTGTAAAAAGAGGGTTATGTGAATAAATTAATGTTTGGGGCTATGTGGAGTGGGAGAATCTATAGAAACGAAGGTAGAACAAAACTAGAAACTAGCCCCTTGATTTCATCTCTGTGAGGGGGCAAATAAGAGCTCGCGAAGGTCTCGCCAAGAAGTGCGATCAATATGATAAGGCAGAGAATTCGACGCATACCACCCCCCGCCACACCACAACTAGTTTCACCATCTTCACCCCCATCTTCTCCCATACCACCTCCGCCACCAACGCGAAGCAGTATGGCAAGCGTAATAAAGTTACCAGTGTTTAAGGGAGTAGGGAATGAAGATCCGCACCAGTTTTGGTTCATGATAAAAGTTGTATGGGAAGCACAGGGTGTTGTGGACAACAATATAAATAAGGAAAAATTGGTTAGTGATTTGTAGGATCGCGTGCTGACATGGTACATTAATCATTCCAATGACAATCTGAATGTGGGGATTGTGGATATCCAAGCTGCACTAAACAAAGAATTTAGTAGGCCAAAGTCAGAGGCACAGTCGATCATTGGATTCAAGGAAATCACAATGCTACCAGGTGAGACCCCATGGGAATTAGATTAAAGACTGAAGTGCATAATTCTTGAAGCGAACATGACATTAATAGATGGGTAACACCACGAAGGGTTTGTAGCATCATTAACGTTGCCTCTATGGAACGCGTTGTCATAAAAAAGGATAACCTCTCAAGCTAAGGCTTTGGAGTTCGCTATGAGATTGCACGAGACTCCGATACAAGATCCTAACCTAGGAGTTTATCAGATTCACATGCAGTTGGAAAACTTGTGCCTGGAGATGCAGAGTTTGAAACAAGACAGGACAACCCACCCAGAGATGCCCGATGAAGTATGGTGCATAAAATGCAAGGGCCAGGGGCACGAGAAGGACCATTGCCCAGTGTTCGCAAGTTACCTTGCAGGAGGAGGGCTAATTCCACCAAGACCGGAGGCACAAGCAAGACCAAGCATGGCGCCTGTATTATGGTGCACGATTTGTTAGATAGGAGGAAAGCATGCTAAGATAACTGCCATCTATTACAGAAGTATACACATAATTCACAACAGTTGTTCTATAATTTTTGTAGGTCGGTAGGACATGATGAGTACACCTATAGAAGTTATGAACTGATCATGGATCGAACTCCTACCTACAAAGTTCAGGCCGAAACATGGGCCCTCGATCAAAACACTGGAATGGTGTGCTCCAAATTTCAAGGGCGCAGACGAGGATGAGGTGGAGGGGGACCAAGAAGAGGTCGCGGATAGTTGATATGTTACAATTGCGGAGGGCCAAGGTATTATGCCTATGATTGTATGAATCCAACACGACCATCATGCTTGTATTGTATGTTGTTTGACCATGAGTTGGAGGATTGTCCCACACTAATAGCGAGGTTGTGCGATAAATGAGCACTTCAACCTCCCCCAACTCAGAACCTACAAATGATGAGGTCTGAGCCACGCGAGGAAGACCCTAATGTAAATATCATACTCCGGAATGGAATTATGACAAGAGATGACAAAGGAAAGCAACCTGAAGAAAGTACCTAGGTTCGCAAGGCTCCAATGAAGGAACCAGAATTTGATTTGGAGTGTGCTAAGGAGACCTTCATGGAAGCTAAGAGGAGCTTTACTGATGCCTCCACTTCAGGAAGTAAAGACGGACTGGAGCCAGAAATGGACCCATCGATGCTCACTACATTCTTGGACACATGCATGAAGCTGCTACGCGATAGCAAGGCTGTAAAGGGGCTGCAAGAACTCATAACTAGATGCACTTGGACCATGCCAGGAGAACCGCGTGTAGTCTAGAAGCTCGGGAAGCACATAACGCAAACAGGAAGGGAAATGAGATTGACCATGCATATTGGGGAATATGAGATGGACCAAGTGATTCTGGATCTAGGGTTGGACGCGAACGTCCTGCCAAAACAGACATGGGAGTGCATCGATAGGCCTGCGTTGCAATGGTCTACTATCCAACTGTGAATGGTAAACCAGCAAAAGATCCTACCTATGGGGTGATTGCAGGGAATCATGGTAGATTTTGAAGGATCAAGCATGCTAGAATATTTCGAAGTAATAGAGATTGTTGATGATAGCAAACCCTACCCCCACGCTATTGGGAATAGATTAGGCCACTGACATGAATGGAGTGATAAATCTAAAGAAGTGCAAGATGATCTTTGAGAAAAAGTCTCTGCGCGTAGTGGTACCTTTAGACCATGCAGAAGGATCATGCTACATGGAGCCAGTGTGTGACTATGACAACGACAATGACCTGGACTGCATCTACAAGAAAACTGCGTGGGAGCAAGACTAGGTAAATCCAACCATGGATGGTTGAATCTCATGGGAGCGTGAAAGCTCTTGCACATCAGATTTTGATGAGGAGATAGAACGATGGCAGAACTGGTTACACAAGGTAACCATGCTCAACTGTAACATGATGACAAGGTCACTACGCTGCGTAGCAACAGAGGTAAGAGATCTGCCTATGTATGACAGGTTAAGCGAGGTGGATGACTTCCTGAACAAATTTGAAAAAGAAGTACTGAAATGGCAACGTTTTGATGCTCTGAAATGGGTACTGTGAGCTACGCCCGCAAGATAGTGAGGGACACACCAGAGATGTTTTTTGGACTATCTTGAATGTAGAAGGATGATGCACATTTGGTTTGGGAAGCCTCTGATGTGATTAATAGACAATATTGTCAAATAAACCGGCCTGCGCACCCACCTATCCTGGTGGATACAGGCATATGGTGCGAAACCTACACGAATGCATACTGTCCTTGCAGTAGGAGACACGATCAGTAAGCAGGTGCCGATAAGGCAATGGCGTGAACAACCCCTCCGGTTGGGACCAAGAAGTATAGAAAGACCAAGTGTGCAGAAGAATATCCACGCAGAAGCTTTTAACAAAGTGATGAGCCCCATAAATGGGTAATTATATGGGCTCATTTTACCTCATAACATAGTTAAATCAACCATTCTCTTAGCTTATTTCATGTTTTTTTATTATATTTATGCTTATGGAGTGAATTGGGTTAGTTATGATGCCATGAATTCTAATATGTGTTTAATGCATATTTTTGTTGAATTCTGAAGACAAAGTCAAAGATTCAATGGACAATTGGCAGCAATAATTCGAAGTGGACAAACGTGAAAATTTATAGGAGGGAATTCCCCTCATTTATTACTCCCCACTTTGAATTTCCCTTCATGTAGCTCATATCACAAACAGACAAATCAATGCACTAGGAGGCAGCTGAGCAAGTGGAGGATAACTTATGTTTATCTCTAGTTTTGGGAGCCAAGCCTCCCTGATTTTAAGGAAGTTTTTAGGAGCTTTAGTTGTATAAGTAGAGAGGCCTAGGGCCTCACTAGGGTCAAATTTTTGTTCAATTTTTGTTGCAATTTTTCTCTGATCAACTTCGAGCTTACTTTTGGTGACAATTTCATGTAATCCTATTACTACTTTGATAATAAAGATGAGATTCTTCTTGAGCTAGCACTGAGTTACCTTAGAGGGCTAAAGCTCTTGGGTTAGGGCCCAATACAAGCAACCAAGATCCTCTTGTTTGTATTTATATGCTTTGTTTCAGTTTATGGATTAGTTGTTATTAGATGAATTTCTTTCTTGGTTAAGAACCGGTTGCTTTTGGTGATTTAGAAGGTTGTTTCCATTTGTGTTTTTTATAGCAGGGTAAATAGTGATAGAAAGAAGATACAAAAGGCCAACAATAGTTCCCTTGCCTCCTTTCCTTCCTTTGCAACCATGAGTTGAGGCCAAGACCCTCTTGCTGCCACAAAAACAAAGATTTTCCTTTTCCATAGGATTTCTAGCGTTGCAGTTTGATAGAAGGTTAATGCTTTGCTTTAGATATCATTCACCATGATCACTTTTGTCTTTGCAATAAATCTTCTTCCATGCTTTCTTTCCTTGTATCATTTTTTAGCATTTCTTTCCATAGCTCATAATTTAGATTAGCTTGATGCAAAATTATGTTTTTTGATGTACTTAATTTCCTTGCTTGCTTGATTTCATTGTTTGACTATCAGTTATTTTGTAGTAGATTTCTTCTCACAGTAGGTCAGCCTAACGAAAATCACATTCTCTCCGTGATCTATGCCCTACAGGTCGCCCAAAGTTCACCTCAAATTTGCCATAGTTTTCTGTGTTTTTCCATAGGATTTCTTCCTCTCTCTCGAAAATCTTTCCCTCTCCTAGTGATCATTGGTTAACCCTAGCCACCTTAACACATCATCCCAGCCTTCGTCTACCCTTTCCACCCATTCTCACACCTTTAAAACCTTCAAAAATGCTCTCGACATCCTCCTGTAGACCTCCTGTAGATCCCCTGTGTCCTCCTGTAGATTTTCCTGTAGGCTTTCTTTTGAAGGCTGAGTGTGGGAAAAGCCTCCAAAAGACCACCTGAGACCCCCTAGGACCCATCCACACCATTCCACATCCTCTCACATCCCAAAACTTCCCTCCATCGCCACCTATTCACTGCCACATTCACAAACAAATAAATTACATGCATGACAAATTCACATAAAAATACATAAAAATCCAAAAAGACGTTTTTTCCTCATTTCCTTCTAGAAATAGCTTAAGTAGATGTTCTTTACTTCCTTGAGTAGGTAATGGCATTCATTTCATGGTTTTCATAGTGCTTTCTGCAAAAGTAGGATTAGTTGGTTAAGTAGGGTTAGCTAGGTTTACTTTAAATTTCAGTCATTTTCCTTTCTGCAATTAGAGTAGCCTCTGTAGAGTAAGTTGTCCTTTCTTTCATCACATGTAGAGCTTCTTCTAGAATCCATATAAGTTGGCTTAAGCTCCTAGTGATCTTACGCGAGCTGACAAAGTGACAGCTTGTAGTAAGAACTAGTCCTTGTGCATACAACACCATCGCTTCCAAGTTTGTTACGAACTACCGGGTTGATAAGAGTAAAGTAGATAGCCCAGAAGTTGTAGCATTATTGCTGCAATATTGGTGCTCACCACCTTTTTGGATTACTGCTTTCTTCTATTTCTTCTTGAAAAATTATGCTAAGTAGTTTATTTCAGCAAAAGTAGAATAATTGTTTCTTTCAGTTTCTGCATTTCCTTGCTTTCCTTTTCAATTTCGCAAATTTCATTTCAACAAAGTTCATTTCAGTTAGTTGCAATTTGTATTTTTCAATCCATTTCAGTTTTGCAAGTACAATCACTGAAAAAAACAAAAACCAACCAAAAAGATTTCCTTTCATGCTTCATAGGAATAGAGATAATTCAGGAAAATTCTTGTCCAACACCCCCACTACATCACACAACCAACCTTCTCTTTTATTCGGTGGCAGTGATCAAGATGAACCTTTAGGTGAACAACCAAAGATATTTGAAGAACCTATAGGGGTAGAAGAAGAGGAAAACATGCCTCCTCAGCCAATGCTGAAAACAAAAAAGGCTAGGGGAAATGGAGAAATAATAGAGGGTACCTTTCCCATTCGGGAAACCAATGGGGACACCAAAATGAAGAATATAAGTCCTTCATCCCCACCTCACTTGCATGGTTTGACTACAGAATATCCTGACACCTTCTTGTTTGAGTTTGTTGTCATATGTCGAACCTATGACTATGCAGAAGATGAGCAAAAGTTGAAACTATTCGCTTCTACTCTCAAGGATGCAACATTGCACTAGTTCATGGGGTTACCTAGCAATAGCATCACAACTTGGCCTCAGATACAGTAGACCTTTAAAAACAAATATCGAGACTACTATAGGTCAAAATATACCAAGGAATAAATCTTCTAAATGACCATGGGAAGTGATGAATCCTTGAAAGATTATGAAGAGAGGTTCCAGCTCAATTACAAAAGGTCCGGGTGCACACTTGACTGTGAATCTTTGAAGTTGGTTCTGCTCAGGGGAATCTCGGAAGTCCTTCTAGACACCCTCCATCTACTGGCTAGGGGAGACATCTACCAACTATCTTATGAGGACATAAAGACTGTCTTTAGAAACCATTCTAGAGTAGCCAGAAAGAGAGGTAGGGGGAGTCAACCCATAGCCAGTACCTCCTCTTCCAATTCATCCATCAAAGGTGAACTCAAAAACATGATGGAAGACTTCAAAAGTGAGATATTGCAGACTCTTGCCATGCAAGAAGATACCTTGCATATCAAAAGGAAACAAGAGGAAGCAGAGAGGGATTTGGCCATATTTTGTCCTAGATGCACCAGGAGGCATCCTAGGAATGAATGCCCATTGAACTCTATAGAGGTTTGTTCAGTCTGTGAAGAAGGTAATTCTATAGATAAGTGCATTTCCTTTCCCGGTCTTAAAGCTGTATACTAGGGGACTGAAGGAGCCACTAAACCACTCTATTTCATGAACCAAAGGAGACCACATGGACCTAGACCATACCAGCAAGGGATGCAAAGGACATCTCAGGAATACTACTAACTCAACGAAGTCACTTCCATACCTTCTTGGGGACCCCCTATTCATCCTTCCTGGTCCATGCCTCCTCCTTGGTCCTTTCCATCTCAATATCATGCCCAACCAGCCGCTCATTCATTTCAATCCTATGCTCAGCCAAAACCTCAGTGGAATGCATCTCATCAGGGGTGAAGTCCCCAATACAACTCTCCTCCCACTCTTTTTCCTCCACCACCTGCTCAACCACAACCATTGCCTCTTGCTCCACCAAGGCAACCCCAAATGCCTGCGCAGCTGAACCCAAACCCGAACAACAGACAGGCTCACCAAGTATATAGTGGGGAACCATCATGCTCAATGTATGTTGTGGAGATTCGGGAGATTAACCTGTGATCTGGGAAGGCTCTCCTAGATAGCCAGCCTCCACCTAGGAAGGTTGAGGAAGATAAAGAGGAAAGTGAACATAAAGCAATTCCACCCTTTCCTGAGAGACTATCTAGGACAACATAGCCTACCCCAAAAGAAACTGAACTTCTGGGAGAATTGAAACAGTTATGTGTGAAGATACCACTTCTCAAAGACATAAAATATTTACCTATATACAATAGGTTGATCAAAGAGAATTTCTTTAGGCATCCTGGAAGGTGCAAGAGAGATGCCCCAGCCATCAATGTCATAGGACAACTATCCAACCTGATGTTGGGATAGATAATCTGTCTGAAATATCTGGACCCTGGAAGCCTAGTAGTTGATGTTCACATCAATGGCACCATGATCCTACATACCTTGATTGATCTGGGAGCTTCCATTAATGTGATGACAAAGGACACAATGCTCAAACTTAACCTCTAGGGCTCCTTGAGGAAGACCACGACAGTACTGCAGCTAGAAGATCGCTCCACTGTCACCCCTGAAGGGATTGTGGAAGATGTGATAGTCTCCATTGATTCTTGGCAGTACCTTTCTGATTTCTCAGTTCTCCAGCCGAAGGAAAATCTCACTGGGTATCCTCTCATCCTAGGAAGACCCTCGTTGGCTACTGCCAATGCCTACATTAGCTGTTGAGTTGGGAACATGACCATCAAGAACTGGCATATGTCCAAATAGTTAATCCTATACCCTCCTAACCAACCCTTGCTAAAACATGATCTACCTCTTTGGTTGGAGGAGGAGGATGAGGATGAAGTCTATTCTGCACCACTTTGTGCATTAGAAACCACCATGGGGGGAAAAACCGCAAGATGAGGATGATATCATTGAAAAAGTAATTCTGAATCCACTCCCCAATATCTTACCATTAGAGGACATAGTGAGAGAAACCAAAAAAATCCCTTAAATGATCTCTGTGAGGCCAACCCGACCTCTCTGCATTAAGAATATAGAGTTCGGCCCAAAAAGAACCTTGAAAATTAATCCATCCCTATCCACTTCCCAGGAGAAGGAGCTGTGCAGATTATTGAGAAAACATTTAGATGCCTTCGCCTAGAGTTATAAGGAGATGAAGGGAGTCCACCCTTCAGGTTGTACTCATCATATATACATTAAGGAAGATTGCAAACCAGTGAGATAGCCTCAAAGGAGGATGAATCCAGAACTTAAAGGCATTGTTAAGGAAGAGTTGCAAAAATTACTTGACGCAGGATTCATCTACCCCATCTCTGATAGTGAATTGGTCTCTCCTTTGGTGCTAGTGCCAAAGAAAAATGGTAAGTAGAGAATCTGTGTCGACTATCGGGAATTGAAAAAAGCCACTAAAAAGGACCATTTTCCTTTGCCTTTCATAGATCAAGTGTTAGATGGTCTGGTGGGGAAAACGTTTTTCTCCTTCGTAGATGGGTTTAGTAGGTACAATCAGATTAAAATCAGCTCGAAAGACTAAGATAAGACCACTTTCATTTGTCCTTGGGGTACCTTTGCATACCGAGTCCTTCCTTTTGGTTTGTGCAATGCTCCAACCACTTTCCAGAAAGCGATATTGAGTATATTTTCTGAACTGGTTCATGATGCAGTGGAAATATATATGGATAGTTTTACTCCTTGTGGTTTTGACATTTAGGAAGCTTTATCTAACCTAGGAGAAGTTTTGGACAAGTGTATTGAGATGAACCTGTCCCTTAGTCCGGAAAAATGTGAATTTTTTATGACTTAAGGGACTGTGCTAGGTCATGCAATATCTCAAGAAGGATTGCAGGTGGACCCCAACAAAGTTGCCATCATCCAAAGGGTCCCACCTCCTCAAAAGGTGAGAGATATGAGAAGTTTCCTAGGCTTAGCTGGTTATTACTGAAGATTCATTAAAAATTTCAGTAAGCTAGCCTCTCTGTTGTTTGGTCTTTTAGGTAAAGATGTCAAATTTATTTGGTCAGAAAACTGTTAAGAAGCCTTAGACACTTTGAAAAGTAAACTTGTGACTGCCCCAATTTTGAGAGGCCCAAACTAGGCCCTACCTTTCCACATTCACACAGATACCTTGAATAAAGAAATAGGAGTAGCCTTAGGACAAACTGATGGAAAGTTACCTTATCCTATATACTTTATAAGCAAAAACTTGTCAAAGGCAGAGTTGAATTATACGGTAACCGAGAAGGAACTCCTAGATGTAGTGCATTCCTTAAATAAATTCAGATATTATATCACAGGCTATCAAACCTTTTTTCACACTAATCATGCTGCAATTAGGTATTTAATGAACAAACAGGATGTAAATTCTCGCATTATTAGATGGTTGTTTTTACTGCAGCAGTTTGATTTGACCATTGTTGATAAGCCTAGTAAAGAAAATGTTGTTGCTAACTTTTTGTCTAGAGTAAATTTGCCTACAGGTGAAGAAGGAATGGTGAATGATCAAATGTTAGATGAACACCTATTTTCTATCTCATTACTCTCTCCATGGTTTGCTGATATAGCAAAATACTTGGTTTCAGCATAGTTCCCACCACACATGTCCTCAAAAGAGAAGAGAAAGATAGTGAGGAAAATCGCCCCTTTCACCTAGATTGGGGGTAATCTCTTTAGACTTGTGCCAAATTAGATCTTGAGAAGATGTGTCGGGGAGGAGGATTTTTTTGACATCCTCCTGACCTGTCATGACGGGCATTGTGGAGGTCGTTTTGTAGCAAAGAGAGCTACCTTCAAAATCTTGCAAGTAGACTACTATTGGCGCACTCTTCATCAAGATGTGAGGAGATACACTAGCCAATGTGATCTGTGTCAAAGGATGGGGAACCTACTCCAAAGGATGAGATGCCCATGCAACCTCAAGTGACCTTTGAGCCATTTGAGAAATGGGGCATGGACTTTGTGGGTCATATCAACCCTCCTTCAAAACAGAAGCAATACATCATTGTGTGCATTGATTAACTAACAAAGTGGGCAGAAACAAAATCAATCAAAGCAACAATAGAGGAAAAAGTAGCTAAGTTTTTTAGAGAAAACATATTCTACAAGTTCGAGTATCCAAGAGAATTGGTCATAGATCAAGGCAGTCAGTTCACTTCGAACTTGATTGAAGACCTGCTCACACATCATAAAATCAAGCACAGGACTTCCACCCCTTACCATCCACAAGTCAATTGGCAAGTGGAAGTCACTAATAGAGCTTTGGAAGGAATTTTGACCAAGGTAGTGAGGAGTAGCAGAAAAGATTGGGCGGACAGATTAGTTGAGGCCACCTGGGCCTAAAACACAACATGGAAGACCACCACAGGGTTCACACACTATGAACTGGTCTATGGGAAGAAGGCTTTGTTGTCAATAGAGTTTGAATTCAATACACTAAGGATGGCAGCTCAGCTGGACCTAGACCTCAACCATGCACAGAAGGAAATATTACTCCAGCGTAATGGATTGGATGGACAAAGATTGCAGGCCCTTCGCCACACAAAGGTATTTCAACTTCAGAGGAAGATATGGCAAGAAAAAAATATCAAGGAGAAGCAATTCCAAGAGGGAGATTGTGTTCTGTGTGGAGCATGATTGTTCAGAGGTCTTTGTTTCAGCCGGATGTATACCCCAGGAAGTTTGTATACCCCTCCACGTGGGGGTGTGCGGGGGGGACTTGTCCCCCCCGCGAGGGTCCGGGGTCCCCCGGCAGGGGCTCGGGGGCAGCGCCCCCAAAGCTAAAAACAAATGTAAAATTGCCTTGTAAAAGTATAGTAATTTCTAGTCAATCTGGGTCGTTCATTAGGCGGATGATCTGACGGTAGAACTTATGTTTAGTTTAGGTTTTTTGCCCTAGAAGGCAACCCCTCTCTTTGTATGAGGGTATTGTATTTTGAGGCTGTGAAATAGATGTGTATTCAGTGAGCGAGAAACAGAGAGGTGAGACTGTGAGAGAAAACAGAGGATATTACAGCGGATTTGTTGTAGGTTGTGTCTCTTCATTTTGCTGGATAATAGAAAGGAAGGACTGGCTGTTCGGGGTGGACGTAGCCCAAACTGGGTGAACCACGTATATCTGTGTCTCTCTTGTTTTTTGTGTTCTCTATGTTTATATTTCTGCAATATTTTATGTGTTCCATTGCTCCGAAATATATAATATTCTAACAACTGGTATCAAAGTCGAAGGTCTATTTGGCTGATAAACTCGCAGGAAAGAAGGGTTCGTGGTTCGAGTGGGAGCAATGGCGGAAGATGGTAAGTTTAGGGTCAAGAAATTTAATGGCCAAAACTTCTCGTTGTGGAAGACGCAGATGGAAGATTATCTGTATCAGAAAGATCTATACCTACCATTGGGCGGAAAAACAAAGATGCCGACGGGTATGAAAGACGAAGAATGGAACCTTCTCGATAGAAAGGCACTCGGAACAACACGGTTGGGCCTTGTTGCGTCAGTCACCTTCAACATTTCGAAGGAAACCACGACATAGGGTTTGATGCAGACGTTGTCGAAACTATATGAAAAACCCTCGGCCTGAAACAAGGTATTTCTTATGAAACGGTTATTTAATATGAATATGTCAGAAGGTGGTTCTGTTGCAAACCATTTAAATAATTTTAATACAGTTAAAAGTCAGTTAAGTTCTATAGGGGTAAACTTTGATGATGAAGTTAGAGCTATGTTATTCTTGTGCTCATTACCAGAAAGTTGGAATGGATTGGTAATGGCTATTAGTAGCTCCGTTTCTAGATCTAGTACTTTAAAGTTTGATGATGTTGTCGGTGTTATCCTTAGCGAGGAAATGCGACGGAAAAGCTCCGGTGAGACATCGGGAAATGCTTTGAGTGCAGATTCTAGAGGAAGAAGAATGGAAAAAGGAAAGAGCTCAGGATATCGCAGTAAATCAAGGAAAGGCAGATCCAAGTCTAGATCGGGGATAGTGTGCTGGAAATGTGGAAAGAAAGGACACCTAAAGAAAGACTATAGATCTCAGAAGGGAAAAGAAGGAGATGCACAACAAGAAAACAATCATGAAGCAAATGTGACAGGTGAGGTGTTACAAGATTCTTTGATTCTTTCTTTCGAAAATATTACTGATTCCTGGGTGGTAGATTCAGGGGCTTCATTCCATGCCACACTTGATAAGAAATACTTTCATGACTATGTTCAAGGAGATTTTAGACAAGTTCGTCTGGGTGATGATAAACCCTGTAAAATCATTGGAATGGGTAAGGTTCTTGTAAAATAGCAGAATGGAAACCAATGGCTATTAAAGGAGGTAAGGCATGTTCCAAATCTGATTTCAACAGGGCAGTTAGGCGGTGAAGGTTGTGTGACAACTTTCACAGATAAAGCTTGGAAGGTCACCAAAGGAGCCCTAGTAATAGCAAAAGGCAAAAAGGTTGGTACATTGTATTTATGCAATGGTATTTCTAACTTTTTTAATGCTTTAAATTCCAAAGGAGCAGATGCAGCATTATGGCATCATAGGCTCGGACACATGAGTGAAAAGGGGATGAAGATTCTTCACTCAAGGAATTTGTTGCCAGGTTTGAAGAATGTTGATTTGGACTTCTGTGAGAATTGCATTTATGGAAAACAAAAGAGAGTCATATTTCTCAGAGTTGGGAAAGAAAAGAAGAATGAAAAATTAGAGCTTGTGCATACAGATGTATGGGGACCTACTCAAGTATCATCTCTTGGTGGCTCTCGTTATTATGTTACTTTTATTGATGATGCAACTAGAAAAACTTGGATTTATTGTATTAAGAATAAATCTGATGTATTTGATACTTTCAAGAAATGGAATGCTTTGGTTGAGATTGAGACAAGAAAGAAATTGAAGTGTCTTAGATCAGACAATGGAGGTGAATATTGCAGCAAAGAGTTTGATAGGTACTATTCAGAGCATGGAATTCGTAGAGAGAAGACAGTTCCAAGAACACCACAAGAAAATGGTGTGTCAGAAAGGATGAACAGAACAATCATGGAGCGTGCAAGGTGCATGAGATTGCATGCAGGGTTGCCTTTACAGTTTTGGGCAGATGCTGTAGATACTGTTGTTTATCTAATAAACAGAGGGCCTTCAAGTTCCTTGGATGGTGGTGTTCCAGATGAAGCATGGACAGGTAAAAAGGTAAACTACTCTATTTTAAAGCCTTTTGGTTGTGAGGCCTTTGTCCATATTGATAAAGAAAATAGAACAAAGCTTGAGGCAAAGTCAAAGAAATGTACCTTTATTGGATATGGTGTTAATGATTTTGGTTATCGCTTATATTATTACGAAAATCACAAAATAATTAGGAGCAGAGATGTAATATTCAATGAAAAGGCCTTGTATAAGAATCAGTTGCAGGAAAAGAAATAGGAAAAGGAAAACAAGGAATAAATAGTTCTTGATGAATTCACTGAAAAAGGAAAGGTGCCTGAAAATAATAATAATCAACAACCGCAACAACAGCAACCACCACAACAACAACAGGCACCCCAAACACCTGAAAGTGGTGTTAGAAGATCTACCAGGATAAGTAGACCCACTGAACGATACTGTCCTTCATTATATTATTTATTGTTGAACACGAATGTTATGAAGAAGCAATGCAAGTTGAAAGCAGGAAGAAGTGGGAGGTAGCCATGGAAGAAGAGATGGAATCCTTAATGCATAACCAGACTTGGGATTTAGTCAGGTTGCCTGTAGAAAAAACTACATTGAGGAATAAATGGGTTTACAGGTGTTGGGTAGGTAAATTCCCTCTGCGGACAGAGGCGATCCCACTAGCCTAAAACAGAACTAGCCACAATCAAACCACGTTGCTACGCAAGTTCCTAGTTATGCATCAAAGGTGAATCAAGAAGACCAACCTGGAGTCCAACGCTGTGATTGAAGCAGAGTTGATATCCCCACTCCCTCGCTCCAGCAGATCATAAACGAACACCTGCACATGCAAAGGAAGAGACAGATACCAACATAAAAGCTACCAAGGCATAACTATATTTCAGTCAGAAAGGAAATAAATCAACACATCACCATAATAGACAATGAGATTGGAACTATAATAGCAGTCGCTCATTAATTAATAATAAATAGGAAAAGTTACAACCATGGTTCTGAAGTCGAACCTCTCCTGGCTGGGCGAGTAACTATATGTGTCTTGCAATGCATCTCCTCTCCGGCAGCATAACCTCTCTATCATTCACTAACATTCCTCCAAGAACTCAAGAACTCAACATCTAGCACTCCATGACTAATGACTATCACTAGCTTGTCAATGCATAAGGACAAGCTTATATAGATGAAGAAGGGAGGAGGATACGATGAACCGGGACACCTATTGTGGATTAACATTATCCCCAAAAGCCATTAAAGATGGAGATAGGATAGAGCTCGACATAAGACTGATTTTTTATCCTCAAAAAAGCTCCATGTAATGAAGGAAACAACAGCCGAACGTGTGTTAAGGCAAAAAACATGACCAAACTTGGTTGGCGCGACTGCTGCTCTAAGACAGAGCGCCAATGGTCGCGCCCTCTTTTGAGGATCTCCATTATTGGCACGGGTAAGATACTGTGGACTTGCGCCAATGGAAAAAGAGCATTTTTCAGGGATAATCTGTAGGAGGTGTCTTCAGGGAACATGAAGTACATACTCAGGGGAACATAATGCAAGTGTTTTTAGACTTTGTCACTTCTTATAACTCCCGGGATGAGTCCTCCAAGGTACAACAAGAGGAGTAACAGGGATGGTGACAAATTACTGTGTAACAGATGCCCCCTAAAGCATGAAGTTTGAGAGGTGGAGAGGGGTGAAATGCTTTACAAGAACACACAAGAGCACATATAGTTACTGCCGCCGAGGATCTGTATTAAGAGACATGACTGATAGTTCAATTACATGATGTACGTGGTATGGTCGCAGCCATCCATAAGAGAGTACATAAATAATCTAGATCCATAGTATGGACGCAGCCATCTGGTTAGGATCAATGAATTGACTCAGGCATGGTCGCAGCCATCCAGTGAATGAGTCAAGTATCAAGAATCACGCCTGGATTACAACAGACACAATCCAGGGTATTGCGCTCCATCTCGACCCGAACAAGATTACAAGTTCAAGCATGTGAATATATGAGCTGAAGTCGAACATGCATGAACATCGTCTGATTACCAGTCAATAGTGGAAACTGTTAACAGACGCGAGAGGTACCACCAATAATGACAATGGCCCTCAAGGTACTATAGGTACAATCTACGGCGCGTGAATTAATGATATGAAGTCGAACGCCTGTAGAATCATTCGATCGGAGGCCAATGATGAAGACCTCACGTCGAACACGAAGAACCTGCCATCGAGGCATGCAGGCTCCAAGGCACCGGAAAGGAGTCTCTAGATCAACTTCCTGGATAATGAGTTGAAGTCGACAGGAAGTGACCTTGATCGAAGGTGGGCCATAATGTTTCCCACATCATCGACATGAGACAGAGATAATGTTGTGAATCAAGATTGTGCGAACTATCAGAGGGAGGTTGTTTCTTTGCAGAGGTCAACTTCTCTTGAACATATCGGCGGCACATTAACGGAATTGGCAGTATTTGACATCAATGTATCAAAGGTCATGATGACGAGGCAATGAGTGGATGAGAGGTCAAATAAGGTACCCAAGTCCATGGAAGCAAGTGAAAGATATGAGATGAGATATCCCCACCCCGGACATGAAAGCAAAAAGTGCCATGTTCAAGAGCGACATACTGCCGTTATGGTAATAATTATGGTTCAAAAATTTTCTTTTCCCCCCCACCATTTTTGGCGAGTACCCCAGTTATTTTTAACAAGCTTGATGGGGATAGCATATGCTTGTGTTGTGACAAAATCTGATTTCATTAAGTTTTAACGAGTCTGACAAAGGAAGAACTCGGCGTATTTTCATGTTTAGAGAGTTTGAAAAGACAACAGAAAAGGAAACTCCAGGGATGTCCTTTTTCGTAAAGTTGTGTCTCTCGGGTCTGAAAAAGTATAAAATAATACCCGAAAGAACCACCTGATCATTACGATCGAGGAGTACTTTTCATAATCAGTGATTTCGACCTGAAAAAGTAAAAAAGTGGTCAAAACCACGTCGTTTCGTAACCATTAACGAGTTTGAAACGACAAAAACCCGGTAATCTTTTTATGTTTTAACGGTCGACAAAAAGAACTTAAAACGACCGCCCCTTATTACCATTTATCGAGTCAAGAGGAGCGACTCGGCAATCTTTTCCTCTTTAAATGGTCAGAAAAGAGCTGAAAGCGGACCTCCATTTTTATTTTCTTTAACGAGTCAAAAAGGGAAAAATACTCGGCAATCTTTTCATATTTTACGAGTCAGAAAAGAGCGTAAAGGCGACTCGTCCTGAAGGAACGAGTGGTATAAAGGATAGCAACTGGTTCCGGTAATGGTGGAACTTACTCGAAACATGTAAAGGTTAAGAGGCTGGCTAATAAAACCACTCATCGCTGCGGTTCCTCAGGAAAGGAAAAACAACCAAGTGAAAGCATATGATCGGCCAAAGAGATGGTGGCGATGGAATGAAACAACCAAGGCTCATCTAGCAGAATTTAGTAGATAAAAGGCAATCACGGGATGTAAATCAGGTATGGGTTCATTTTTACACAAGCTTGAACCATGGAGAACTTTGCTTGTTAAATTTTTTTTGTTGCATGCCCCCAGCATGATAATGCAAAATCGAGATACATGCCCCCCAAGCTTCATGGCATTCACGGAGTGGATGGAATGAAGGTTTACTTGGAAAAACTCGATTTTGAAGGAGGATGCATGCCTCCGGGGGCCAGCTGCCATCATCAGAATGACGGAGTGGAGGCTGGGGCATTTCCTGTGGAAATAAGACCATTTAGGAATGGTAGATGACTATATGTGAAGTGTGAACCGGGGAATGAAAGTTGGTCTACGACTTTGATCATCCTTCCTTTATGCGGAAAACACATCACTCTAAAGAGTGAGGACACAATGGCACGTATGCGATAAATATAGTCTCGTCCAAGGAGTAAATTGTAATCTAACGGACCTTGGACTACCATGACACCCATTTGAATAGTCTTCCCTTCTAACGTGATAGGTACATTGGGAAGAACTCCCAAAGGTCAAGTGATTTCTCGATGGAAACCTGTAAGGTTTCTCATCTCAGGCAGAAGCAGTGGGGAACCAAGTCCTTCCCAAGCTGTTGAAGAAAGGATACTCACAGGAGATCCCTCATCAATAATTGTACCGGCCATAACCATGCGGTAGACTTGGACTATAATTCGAAATGGTATGGAGGCTGGTAACCGAGGATTGACTAGTTGATCCCAATTGAAGGAAACAACTAGGTTGCTTGGAGGTGGGACTGGATAGACAGCCGGATATGATTCTGATGGACTTTCTTCCTGGTGCGAAGGAATGAGAGGGATGCTCACTTGATCATTAGAGTCTATGTTGATGAATAGAATTGGGACGGTGGGATCTTCATCCTTTGTAGTGATAACATCATTTGAGGAGGTAACTTCTGAAGGCAAAACCGGGTCACTTGTAAGCCGGACCGTTTGAATTTTGTTTGGTTTGGATTCAGATGTAAGATCATCAAAGGCTGGAACTTCTGAAGGAAAAACCAGGTCACTTGTAATCTGGACCTTTTGACTTTTGTCTAGTTTAGATTCAGGTGTAAGATCATCTAAGAATGGAACTTCCGTAGGCAAAACCGGGTCACTTGTAATCTGGACCTTTTGAAAGACCGGGTCAACTGTAATCTGGAACTGTGGACTTTCGTTTGGTTTGGACTCAGGTGGTTCATCTTTGATGATAGAGTGGTGCGTAGATGATGAATATAAATCAACACTCGTTCCGACCAGGGACTGGTCTGGAGCAGGCGGAGCACAGGTAGGTTCAGGAAGAGAAGGCTGGACTAAAGAGGAATCATGTTTGATCACTTGGTTAGTGGAAAGATGATCTGCAGTTGCAAAAAGACGCTGATATCCAGCGGGTAGTTGGGGTAAGGGAGTTGACAGACTTGCCAACAGACGGGAAGCTTCATCCATAAGTGGACAAAGGCGAAGGAGATGATTACCTTCACAAAGTCGACAAGGGAAACGAACCTTCCCTTTTCTCTTACCAACTAATAAGGTATCGTTGATCTGCGACGACAAGGGGCGAGTCGGGTCACGGGACCATATATCTAGGATCCTGGGAATACCAGGACAATCAGAAAGAAAATGGTCTGCCTTGCATAATCGACAAGGAGACTTAGCCTTCCGCGGAGGAGCAGAAGGTGGTTCCATTTCAGATAGTCTCGTGGTAGATACGACCTTTCCCTTAGGAGACTTCTTCTTTTTGGTCTTCTTCTTCTTCTTCTTAGCCACCTGGTTACTGAAATCCACGGTTTCACCAGGCGAAGTAGAAGATGAGGACGCAACAATGGGCGAAGAAGGGAAGGGGTCCACCTTAGAATCAACATGGTGCTGTTTGGGTGGAGGAGGTGGTGGCAGAACAGGAGTCATCACACTTGAGACCACCGAGTTTGAAAACAACCATACGGGTAAACCAATGGTCAACCCAGGCAAAGACAATGTTGCGATATACTGAACACCGACATTTCCAACAGAAGGAAATGGACGAGGGTTCCCATCAGGAGGAACACCTTGGCCGGTGGGCGCCGGGAAGGCTGCCATTGAACGAGAAATAATCCTAGTCAAGCTAACGCAAACAAAATCTAATTGGGTAAATGTTATCGTGGCCAATAAATTTTAAGACACTGAACTTAACCTTTTCATTTTTTAAGAGTCGAGAAAAGGATAAAAGATGACTCTACTCTCCTTCAAATATTTAATGAGCACGAAGTGACAAGACGCTCACAGGCACCTTTTCGTTTAGGGAGTCCGAAAAGGATCAAAAGTGACTGCTCTGGAATTCTAGGTAGAGGGTGTGCCAAACTTTTCGCAAAACCACAGAATACTTTTTAGGGTACGGGTGGTCAATCTTCGTGAATGTTGTGTTCACTGCATTGCGAATCGTAGGGCGGCTGACACGGATTCCTATGGATAAAGGCTTTATTCCTATAGGGGTCTCCCAATATATACTCGACGGTACGTGGGAGCACAGTCCGTATTGGCACCTATCGTTTCACCGTGGAGGAATCACCCAACCACTCGACGATAAACTACCAAGTTTAAAGACGTCGAAACACGTCTCTAACCTAGACCTCTAGAGTATTTGCGTTATGTTCCAATGCGTTGTTATGTTCATTGAGTTCATTTTAAAGTTTATCTTCGATTATGTTTCAGTTTTTTGGTCCTACCGTATGTGATATCTCAAAAACTTCCTAAATGCAAACTATATGCCAAAATTATATCATTTGATTCGATGAATTCTATCTACAGGAGGGTTGATATCTTTTCACAAACGAAATGATCACTCAGCAAACAACAAAGATCCTAATGCAGCTAATAACAAGAAATGAAATTTTTTCTTTTTCTTTTTAATAGTAACAAGTAACAATAAATGCTAACTAATATGATGCAAAAGTTTTTTGTTTTTCTTTCCTTTAAGATGGCATGATGCATTTAAACAAACCTTAAGAGATATGCACAATCCAAGTTCAGTCAATGAAAGAGAACCAATTCTGAAACACCAAAATGAACCATGCAAGCAAGGAGAAACACAAAGACTTTCACTGAACCATGTACTCTAAGTTCGAATGAAGTTAAGTGAAATCCAAAGAGGCTAGAAGTGAAGCACTCAGAGTATAGAAGATCAAGCTTTAACAAATCACTGGATAGGTGCAGAACACAACCAACAAGCTGACTGGATAATCAAAAGACTGAAACTTCCCACAGAAGGCTAGACATGCAAAGTCACTAGATGTTCTAGGGCTGAGACGAAAATCAATAGAAATAAGCAAACAGCTGAAGGATAAAGGCTAAGACCAGTCAAGCAGAGGTTCAACACACTTCCAGAGGCTGTAAGAGATATAAAAAGAGACTGAAAGAGCTTTCCACCCACACACAGGCAAAATTTACCGGGCTGGCGCGACTGTCAGCCTCAAACTTGCGCTACCACAGGAATGGCGCGAGTTTCTTTTGAGCAATATGTGCCAACTGGCGCGACTGTCAGAGTAATAACCGCGCCAATGAAGCTTGCCAGCTAGAAAAATAAATGATACGACCTCAGGTCGGGTTGACAGTCCTCAGATGGGTCAAACAGTAAAGAATAAACTCAAAACTGACTCAGGAAGCTCATTCACTCAAGCAAGCAGAAGAAAATTAACATGCAAGACAAAAATCAAATAGCTCCTCCCCAGCGGAGTCGCCAAATTTTTGGGTAGGTAAATCCCCTCTGCGGACAGAGGCGATCCCACTAGCCTAAAACAGAACTAGCCACAATCAAACCACGCTGCTACGCAAGTTCCTAGTTATGCATCAAAGGTGAATCAAGAAGACCAACCTGGAGTCCAACGCTGTGATTGAAGCAGAGTTTATATCCCCGCTCCCTCGCTCTAGCAGATCATAAACGAACACCTGCACATGCAAAGGAAGAGACAGATACCAACATAAAAGCTACCAAGGCATAACTATATTTCAGTCAGAAAGGAAATAAATCAACACATCACCATAATAGACAATGAGATTGGAACTATAATAGCAGTCGCTCATTAATTAATAATAAACAGGAAAAGTTACAACCATGGTTCTGACGTCGAACCTCTCCTGGCTGGGCGAGTAACTATATGTGTCTTGCAATGCATCTCCTCTCCGGCAGCATAACCTCTCTAGCATTCACTAACATTCCTCCAAGAACTCAAGAACTCAACATCTAGCACTCCATGACTAATGACTATCACTAGCTTGTCAATGCATAAGGACAAGCTTATATAGATGAAGAAGGGAGGAGGATACGATGAACCGGGACACCTATTGTGGATTAACATTATCCCCAAAAGCCATTAAAGATGGAGATAGGATAGAGCTCGACATAAGACTGATTTTTTATCCTCAAAAAAGCTCCATGTAATGAAGGAAACAACAGCCGGACGTGCGTTAAGGCAAAAAGCATGACCAAACTTGGTTGGCGCGACTGCTGCTCTAAGACAGAGCGCCAATGGTCGCGCCCTCTTTTGAGGATCTCCATGATTGGCGTGGGTAAGATACTGTGGACTTGCGCCAATGGAAAAAGAGCATTTTTCAGGGATAATATGTAGGAGGTGTCTTCAGGGAACATGAAGTACATACTCAGGGGAACATAATGCAAGTGTTTTTAGACTTTGTCACTTCTTATAACTCCCGGGATGAGTCCTCCAAGGTACAAAAAGAGGAGTAACAGGGATGGTGACAAATTACTGTGTAACAACAGGCTGAAGGAAGAAGATGGAGGAAAACAGAGGTATAAATCTAGACTTGTGGTGAAGGGGTTTGCACAGAAGAAAGGTATTGATTTTGATGAAATATTTTCTCCTGTTGTTAAAATGACTTCAATCAGAACCATTTTAAGTCTTGTAGCAGCTGAAGATTTTCATCTTGAGCAGTTAGATGTAAAGATAGCCTTTCTCCATGGGGATTTGGAGGAAGAGATATATATGCAGCGGCCACAAGGATATGAGGTGAAAGGGAAGGAGAAACTAGTGTGCAAGTTGAAGAAGATCTTGTATGGCTTAAAATAGGCTCCAAGGCAGTGGTATCTAAAATTTGACAAGTTTATGTCTGAACAAGGTTATACTAGATGTCACTCTGATCATTGTGTTTATTTGAAAAAGCAAAATGATGGCAGCTATATTATATTGTTATTGTATGTAGATGACATGCTTGTTGCAGGATCTAACATGCAGGAAATAAATGTGCTCAAAAGAAAATTGGCAAATTCATTTGCAATGAAGGATTTGGGAGCTGCAAAACAAATCCTTGGTATGAGAATAACTAGAGATAGGAAAAATCATAAATTAACATTGTCTCAGAATGAGTACATACAAAAGGTGTTGAAAAGATTTCACATGCACAATGCAAAACTAGTTAGTACACCTTTTGCTAGCCATTTCAAACTTAGCAAGGAAATGTGCCCAAAGACCCAAGAAGACATGGATTATATGTCTAAAGTTCCATATGCATCAGCAGTTGGAAGCTTAATGTATGAAATGGTCTGCACAAGGCCTGATATTTCACATGCAGTGGGAGTTGTAAGCAGGTACATGAACAATCCAGGAAAGGAACATTGGATGGCAGTGAAATGGATTCTCAGATATTTGAAAGGTACCACAAATCAAGCATTATGCTTTGGTGGTTCAAACATCTCGCTACAAGGATATGTTGATGCAGATATGGTAGGTGACAGAGATAACAGAAGGAGCACTATAGGATATGTATTTACTGTTGGAGGAACAGCTGTCAGCTGGGTTTCAAAAATCCAAAGTGTTGTTGCACTTTCAACAACAGAAGTAGAGTATGTTGCTGCTACAGAGGCTAGTAAATAAATGATTTAGTTACAAAGGTTTATGGGTGAATTGGGTAAGGAGCATGATATGGGCACGTTATACAATGATAGTCAAAGTTTCATTCATCTTGCAAAGAACTCAGCATTTCATTCTAGGACTAAACACATATAGCTCAAGTACCATTTCATACAATTAGTTTTGGAAGATGGAGAGTTGAAGCTGGAAAAGATACACACTAGCCAGAATCCCGCAGATATGCTAACAAAAGTTGTAACCAGGGAGAAACTGAGAATATGCTCAGTTTCAATTGGTCTTCAAGGATGACGATGAAGATGAGAAATAGCCAGGTCCAAAGAGGAGTCATTGTCCAACAAATGAAGCAGCGGTGGAGTTTCTACAATCATTCTCCAAGTGGGAGATTGTTGTGTGTGGAGCATGATTGTTCAGAGGTCTTTGTTTCAGCCGGATGTATACCCCAGGACGTTTGTACACCCCTCCACACGGGGGTGTGCGGGGGGGACTTGTCCCCCCCGCTGGGGGTCCGGGGGGGGCTGATCCCCCCTGGCTGGGGGGTCCGGGGGCTAGCGGTCCCCCGGCGGGGGCTCAGGGGCAGCGCCCCCGAAGCTAAAAACAAATGTAAAATTGCCTTGTAAAAGTATACTAATTTCTAGTCAATCTGGGCCGTTCATTAGGCGGATGATCTGACAGTAGAACTTATGTTTAGTTTAGGGTTTTTTGCCCTAGAAGGCAACCCCTCTCTTTGTATGAGGGTATTGTATTTTGAGGCTGTGAAATAGATGTGTATTCGGCGAGCGAGAAACAGAGAGGTGAGACTGTGAGAGAAAACAGAGGATATTACAGCGGATTTGTTGTAGGTTGTGTCTCTTCATTTTGCTGGATAATAGAAAGGAAGGACTGGCTGTTCGAGGTGGACATAGCCCAAACTAGGTGAACCACATATATCTGTGTCTCTCTTGTTTTGTGCATTCTCTGTGTTTATATTTCTACAATATTTTATGTGTTCCTTTGCTCCGAAATATATAATTTTCTAACAGATTGGGCACTGCTCTATGATTCAAGGTATAAAGACTTCAAAGGCAAGCCGAGGACAAGATGGCTGGGACGCTACACTGTGGAAAATGCAATGACAATGGTTCAGTTCTGATCAAGACCATTGATGAGGAAGCCATCCCCATGCTTGTTAATGGACATAGGTTGAAAATTTACAAGAAGACCCTCTCTAAGCGAGAGTTCATTGAAGATCTGAATAAGAAATTGATGGTAGTGGAGCATGTCTTATCCTCCACTTCACCCACTCACTGAAGAAATAGAAAAGAGAAATAAAAAAATAAGGACGCAAGTGAAAACCTCCATGAGGCGCTTGAGTCCCATCATTGAGTTGAAAACCTCTTCTGAGGTGACTCAATGATGCCAAAAAAAAAAGACAGAATAAGATCCTTGGGTGAAAACCTCACATGGAGGAGCCCAAGGCAAGAAATTAGGGTGAAAATCTCCTTGAGGTGCCCTAGTTGTTTTCAAAAAAAAAAAAGAGAGAGAGAAAATGAAGAAAAGGAAAATTGAATTTAATGTGTATTGTAGGTCACACGAGGACTAGAGGGAGCAAGAGAAGATGCCAAAGAGCCTATTTCACCTCCTCCACACTCTTCTACATCATTTCTAGCCTTTTTTTCACCCCACTGTGTTTTTCTTTTTTTTGAAACTGTGTGTTCTACAGGAGGCCCTGTGTTTTCTACAGGAGGCTCCTATAAGAATCACAGAGAGCTAGAAATGGTTCCAAAAAGCAGTTTGATGGGTTGGGAAGCTTTATGAAGAACATGAAAACCATCCTATAGCTATCAACCCTCCTTTCCATCCATTCCACACCAGCATCACATCATCATCATCATTTTTTTCCCTTCCTATCACAGAAAAACACAAAAAACTAGTTTTTAGAAAAAAACAAAAAAAATAAAGGAAGCAGCACCTCAAATCTCACTTGCAACTTACCTAGTACCTCTCCATATCCATCAGCATCTTTGGCATCATCCTCATAGCTTCCAGTATAGAAATAAGCTGAAATTTTAAAGGGATAAGCAGCTACAGGAGCTCCTGTAGGAATTCCTGTAGCAGCTGATCCCATTAAAATCAAGCCACAATAGCAGAAGAAGTGCAATCATGGGATTGAAGGAGACATATGAAGCTTAGATCCAGCCAGAGGATACCTACACAAGACAAATAGCCACACATCAAAAAGCAAAGAGCATGCAGCAAAGGAAATACAAGCATGCAGCAGTAAAAGGAGCCAAAATACCTCACAACACATACATTCAACTCATAGGTAAGTGACTAACCCACTCCTCTGTTGCATTTGTGTAATTTAAAAATATTCATAAGAGAATGAGATGGTTGGGGTTGAATGAGAAAAGGTGGCCAGTTAACTTGGCCACCTTCATCCAGTTGATTGCACTCATCTAAAGATGTCATAGCACGTGCACACAGTCAACTCAGAGAAAGATCCCAAGGACATGTAGTGGAGGGTTTGCAAACTCCGATGCAATGATGAGAGGTAATTGCAGGAAGAAACCATGATGACAAGGTAGGTGGAGACCAACGGTCCAAATATGGCCAGCGTACATTTTTGCCAGTTCACCCCCATCACTGGAAATATCTAAAAGAAGAAATAAGTACTCTCCTCGAAGCACTCTCACCACCTTTTCTTTCATTCTATCTTCGTCCACTTAGCTGTAGCAAACTTCTTATCACCCCACAGCCTCGAAACCATCATTATCTATCGCTCTAATCCATCCTCCTACTATCGGCATTCTGCAGGAGCACTTACAGGTTCTACAGGAGCACCTACAGGCAATTCTACAGGAGGGATAGTGAGCTCTTTTTAAGGAGAAAACACGGGTTTTGTTCTCGATTTCTGGCTTGAGGAGGTAGGTTCCATGCACACCCACCTTGATTTTCAATTTGTGCAAGGAATTATATGATTTTAAGGAGGAATTGATTCCATAGAAGAAGAGGAATTACATAAAAAAATTCTGCGTGTTTTCTTAAAAAAAAACACAGTTTTCCTCTTTTTTCCTGTTTTCTTCAAAATCTTGTCTCCATCTCTACATTTGATGTTCAAAAGGGGTATAAGCACAATGATAGGAGGATTCATGAGGAAGGATCCCACTAATTCAACCAGGCTCCATGAACATCCCCAAGTAGTAGCCATATTCACCAGGGCAAATTGGATGACATTTTTTGAGAAATTCCAAGGGTTTGATGAGGAAGTTGCTTAGGAATTTGCCTTTTCTTTAGTCCCTCACTCAAGAACCCATGCCATTGTCACTCTTAGAGGTATTTCCATGGAAATCACCCCAGAATTTATCAGTAGGGTTACTACCCTTCCTCTTGGGTTGCCTTGGAGCAAAGATGAAAAACCAATTAGACAGGTTGCCAAGAAAAATTTCTTCCAACACAATGAACATCCTGTAGAAGATAAAAATGGCACTAGAAGGACAAGCATACCCTACCCTTGGGATGAGGTTAGTTACCAAATCATCAAATATGTTTCCTGTGAAGGAAGGTATAGCATAGTCTATGGCTACCATTTTAGAATCCTTCATGAGCTGAGATATGGCATGGACAATCCAACACCCTATAAACTCAGCATCCCCTATTTCCTCCTATAGTCCCTCATAGACTCTAGCATTAAGTTTAAGGCAAGGAGTCCAGATCAGTTGGCTCACCATGGGTTAATTAAAATTTTAGTGGAAGAATCCCTCCATACATTCACAATCCCCATAGCATGGGAAATTTTCTGAAACATGACAGCAGAAGATGGCATAAAGGCCCTCACCTATGATATCAGACATTCTAATAGTGAGGAGGAAGAGCAACAAGGGGGAGAAGGGGAAGAAAATGAGGAATACGAAGGGAAGAAGGAAGAAACCAAAATAGTGCAGGAAGAAACAAAACAAACAAAGACAGAGAAAAAGACAGAAGGAGGCGAAACATGGACAGAAAAGATAGAAGTGTCTCCTGAGACCGTAGAAAGAGAGACAGCAGCTACTCTCACTACCCTCAGCACCCCAATTAAACCAAAAAAAAAGAGGAAGAGACAGACGTCAAAGTATTTCAAGGCCAGGAAAAGCATAAGGACTAAATTAGGGAGACCTTGGCCTTCTTCAATAGTGCCCATTACAATTGAAGATTCACCCACTGTTAAAGGGGAAGAATCTCCCTCTAGAACCCTATCACATATGAAAGAGGGACTCCTAGATCTTCCACCTGGAAGGAAAAAGTGAAACTATAAGACTCAAAAATAGTTCTATAGGAAGCACAAAATATTCTACAGGATACCCTATCAAGACTATAGGAGACATGAAAAATTGAAAAAAGGATAGAAGAGTAGCCAAATGGGAAGGAGGAAGCTATAGATCCATAAGAACCTGATCCCCAACCCAACCTTGCCTCCTATTACCATCTCCTTGAAGGAGGAAGGATAATTCCATAAACATTTGCAATCCCACTATTCTTTGAATTAGAAAAGGAAAGAATAAGAACACATAGGTGGATGCAAATAGCCAAATCCAAGGGAGTTGAGGATGTTGGCCCCATGGAGAAAAAGCTTAGAGAAATGGGTAGGGAGTTAAGTGTTGTCAGAAATAGGGAGACAATTGCAATAAGCCAACTCCAAACTAAAAATGAATTGCTAAGAAGGCAGCTAAAGGAGAAAGAGACACAATTGGCATGCATGGCCAGCTGGTCCATGGAGGCACTGCAATGTAGAACACCAACAAAATCCTATGGATTATACCTCAAGGACCAATGGCTATAGTTTCAGATAAAGACTTTGGCACAGAGAGGCACAATGCCTTTTCAAGATTACAAACAGTTTATGGACTTGTGTGACCAAATCTTATTAGAAGACAAGGCAAAAATAGTAGAATTCTATCTACATAACATGGCCCTCATAGACATGAATGTGTGGGACCCTAATGCTAGGCTAGGGGACCTGCAACTATGGCCATGGCCTCATGGATGAATCACGAAGAGTTAAGGGTAGCTGAAATAAGAAAGTTGATGATAAAGGAGTAGAATGAGCCACTAATTATCAGAGTTGAGCCATCAAATCCCATGGCTCTCATCAGCACACACCAGCTGCTTGCAAATAATCTATAAATTTCCCCTAAATGTATCAATGATCAGGCTCAAGCCATTGCACATTTTGAGGATATGGAAAGGTTACTTGGGGATGACTGTATTCATACTTGTATGAGGAGGTGGAACACCCTACCACACAGTTTGCAGATCCGGGAGTATCACTCCACAACAAGGATGAAAGAGGCATTAAGGAGAGTGCCACTGTACAAGCGCTCCATAAAGAGTTCGTAGGTCAATTGGATTGGCCTCAAATTGATTCCCCCACTGCTGCTAGGCATGCTAGAAGGCAAAAAAGAGGACGAAGAGCAACAATAGTGGGAAGAGTTAGACAAAAAGGCAGGATTCCATGACAAAGAAGAGGAGATCACATCAGAAGCATGGGATGTTAGGGAGGCCACCAAGGCCATCAAAGATGAGGAGATGGACTAAGTTGCTGAGAGGATGAGCAACACCTTCAGTAGGGGGGTGATGATGAGCCCCATAAATGGGTAATTATATGGGCTCATTTAGTCTCCTAACATAGTTAAATCAACCATTCTCTTAGCTTATTGCATTCTTTTTTATTATATTTATGCTCATGGAGTGAGTTGGGTTAGATATGATGCCATGAGGTCTAATATGTGTTTAATTCATATTTTTGTTGAATTTCGAAGACAAAGTCAAAGATTCAATGGACTATTGGCAGAAATTATTTTAAGTGGACAAAGGAGAGGATTTAGAGGAGGAATCCCCCTCATTTATTACTCCCCACTTCGAATTTCCCTTCATGTAGCTCAGAGCACAAACAACCAAATCAATGGACTAGGAGGTAGCCGAGCAAGTGGAGGATAACTTATGTTTATCTCAAGTTTTGGGAGCCAAGCCTCCCTGACTTTAAGGAAGCTATTGGGAGCATCAGTTGTATAAGTAGAGAGGCCTAGGGCCTCACTAGGGTCGAATTTTTGTTGAATTTTTGTTGAATTTTTGTTGCAGTTTTGCTTTGCTCAACTTCGAGCTTACTTTTGGTGACAATTTCATGTAATCCTATTACTATTTTGATAATAAAGATGAGATTCTTCTTGAGATAGCACTGATTTACCTCAGAGGGCTGAAAATATTGGGTTAGGACCCAATTCAAGCAGCCAAGCTCCTCTTGTTTGTATTTATATGCTTTGTTTCAGTTTATGGATTAGCTACTGTTAGATGAATTTCTTTCTTGGTTAAGAATAGGTTGCTTTTGGTGATTTAGAAGGTTGTTTCCATTTGTGTTTTCTATAGCAGGGTAGACAGTGATAGAAATAAGATACAAAAGGCCAACAATAGTGCTTTGGCCTCCTTTCCTCCCTTCGGGACCATGAACTGAGGCCAAGACCCTCTTGCTGCCACAAAAACACACACTTTCCTTCTCCATAGGATTTCTAGTGTTGCAGTTTGTTAGATGATTAATGCTTTGCTTTAGATCTCTTTCACCATGCTCATTTATGCCTTTGAAATAAGTCGTCTTCCATGCTTTCTTTCCCCATAGCATTTTTCAGCATTTCTTTCCATAGCTCATAATTTAGATTAGCTTGATGCAAAATTTTGTTTTTTGATGTACTTAATTTCCTTGCTTGCTTGATCATTGTTTGACTGTCAGTTATTTTGCATCAGATTTTTTCTCATATTTGGCCAGCCTATCAGCCATCACATTCTCTCCCTAATCTATGCCCTACAGGTCACCCAAAGTTCACCTCAAATCTGCCTTAGTTTTCTGTGTGTTTCCATAAGATTTCTTCCTCTCTCCCGACCATTTTTCCCTCTCATAGTGATCATTGGTGAACCCTATGTGCCCTAACACATCATCCCAGCCTCCATCTACATTTTCCACCCACTCTCACACCTTTAAAACCTTCAAAACTACTCTCGGCATCTTCCTGTAGACCTCTTGTAGATCCCCTGTGTCCTCTTGTAGATTTTCCTGTAGGCTTTCTTTTGAAGGCCGAGTGTGGGAAAAGCCTCTAGAATGCCACTTGAGACCTCCTAGGACCCATACACACCATCCCACATCCTCTCACATCCCAAAACCGCCCTCCATTGCCACCTATTCACTGCCACACTCATAAACAAATAAATTACATGCATGACAAATTCGCATAAACATACATAAAAATACATAAAAATCCAAAAACATGTTATTTCCTCATTTCCTTCTAGAATAGCTTGAGTAGATGGTGTTTACTTCCTTGAGTAGGTAGTGGCATTCATTTCATGGTTTTCATAGTGCTTCCTTCAAAATTAGGATTAGTTGGTTAAGTAGGGTTAGCTAGGTTTACTTTACATTTGTCTTTTTCCTTTTTGCAATTATAGTAGCCTCTGTAGAGTAAGCTTTCCTTTCTTTCATCACATGTAGAGATTCTTCTAGAATATATAGAAGTTGGTTTGAGCTCCTAGTGATCTTGTGCCAGCTGACCAAGTGATAGCTTGCAGTAATAACTAGTACTTGTGCATACAACACCGTCGCTTCCAAGTTTGTTACGAACTACCGAGTTGATAACAGTAAAGTATATAGCCTAGGAGTCGCAACATTATTGCTGCAATACTGGTGCTCACGAAAAAGTACGCAAAATGTTGAACAAGGTCCATAATGTGAAGCAGACTGACTAGGACCTGCGCGTACCAGTGGTTCTAAGGGCTTATAGGACCCTATGCAAGAACCTGACTGTGCAGGAACCGCCCAGGGTGGAGTATGAAGCAACCATTGTAATCCCTATAGTCCCTAGAGAGGTTAGACCGCGCATGATAGCACTAGTAGATACGACGGTTTGTGGAACCTTGGAACCAAAAATCCAAGAGGGAAATTTGAGGCTCCAAGAACTTGAAGAAGAAAGGGTACGATTAAGTAAGAAAAGCGCCCTGGTGGATGCAGAAGTCAAGAAGCTAGAGGATCAGATAAAGGAAGATTTTCTCAGCAAAAAGACTTGGGTGATAAGGCAGGATGTGTACGATCATGATGATAGGTTTAAGGCCTATCACTGCCAATTTATCAGTCTAATGCCTTGGCTTGGACCACACATTACTAAGTTAATTGACCAGGGTAGCGCGTTGTAGATGGTAAAGTGCATGATGCTGACCGTAAGAATACAAGGTGGGTATTTTCCAGGAAACATGATGGATGGCAGGATTAAACTTTACATAGGTGGTGCGACTGCCTAACTAGTCAAAGGAAGTACATTCTTAGCGCTCCATGCAGTTGAAAGGAAGCGCGGGACTATAAACTATTTTGGCCGAGAGTTGTGCGATATTGGAGCTACACGCAGAAGCAAAGAGTCACAAGGTCTGAGACCGTGCATGGGGGGCTATGCTGCCGCGTGGGTTGGCCAAAAATTGAATGTTGAAGTCACTATTCATGATGGGATGCTCGACTTAAGATCAAATGGAGTGGGCGGTAGGGATTTAAGACGCGATTTATGGGAAATATTTGGGAAAATCTACTGCCAAGGGAGCATTAATGAACCGACTTTGGGGGGAATGGTCAAATTCAAATTCAAAAAGTGTTATAAATTACAAGGGGCTGCCCAGCAAACAACACTTGGTTATTTTCGAATTGAGCTATTAAGCAGAGCCCTCATTTTTGTGTGTCGAGCATTGATCGAGCCCTTGAGTTCGCGAGTCCTAGATTTCTGAACAGACACGATGCCAATAGCTGAGGAAATTATGTAGATAACAGAAATGACCATTGAAGAGGCCGCACAAGCCCTCACTATGGGGGATGCTCTGAAAGGTGTCAGGATTGTGGAAGAAATCCTCAAATCACCATGCACGCCAAGACCCAAGAAGGGCAAACAAGCGATGGTTCTCATACATGTGTCCCCGTAGAACACATTGTGCACCAAGATGCCAATGGAGGAGAAGGGGAAATTCGTCACCATAGAGGCTTATGAAGAAGAAGAAAACATGGAGGACCTAATCATCGTAGAATATGAGGATGAAGGCATGGAGGAAATTGAGCATGTGCACCCCCTAATAAAGTTGCCTGCCTATGTGCCCCCGGGGAAAGGGAAGGCTAAAGTGCCTAAGGACCTTGACGAGACCAAGAGCTCACTCTAGACCCCGCTCCTCCTAGACAACATTAATTTTTAGGGCACAAACTTGGGACATGTGATGAGCTTAAAATTCAAAGACTATGACCTCACTCACCACGAGAACTTCCCTCACCTTGAGACCTCTCACCTCATGAAGCCGAAGTAGAACACCATGGCTGGGGTTACAGAATTAGAGCCACGAAAGTGGTTATGCAGAGTGAAAAAGGTCGGGCTACTTAACCTGCTCTGGCTGCTGCATTTCCACCGCGACCCAATAACCATTATTGTCATCAGGCAGCTGCTCTGTCTGGTGCATTATGGGTGTTTGTGGCTAGCAGAGGCCATCCCCATCACAACAAACTTGATTCGCCACATATCCCGGCTTCCATGCAAAGGAGATGACCCCGTGGACATATTGGAAGGGAAGAACAGTGACTTGGCCATCACAAAGGCCATGAAGAAGAAGAACAAGCTGGCAAAAGGGTCTATGTCATATCTAGCATCAATGAAAAAGCAATGAAAGTGGCAACCCAAATACTGGCCGGTAAGGTTATGCGCAAGTGCTGCCCAGATAAGGTACTCGAGCCAGTGGTCGCGCTTGTTGAGTAGTACCCGGAGGGGGTCCAGTTTAACTGGTCTAAGTTCCTCTGCAAGGATTTTTTGGAGAATTTCCATGAAGCTCAGGAATAGGGAAAAACATTCCATTATGCATGGCTTCTGCTTTCCATAGTTCTCGTAGCAGGGGAATTACTGGAGGATAGTCAATTCCCCACAATTGACCGATATCTATCAGAGGTGGTGAAGTACACTTTGCTCTCAGCCACAAAGGATGCCATTAGGATCCATAACAGTAAAATATTATGGGTGTTCATGGAGATGAACCTCAAAATGGGGATCAACTACAAGCCACGGTTGTCACCCATTGTCTACAACAACCTTCAAAGTTTTGCAGAATTTAAAATAGACATCCATAGCATTTACATCAGAGCGCGCAAGGACCTGACCAAACAAAGGAGAAAGCTACCCTTTATAGCCATGGACGACGTCATCTTTAATGTACTGGAGACATGGCCACTGGAGTGGCATGCTCCAGATATCACGGAGATAGAGAAGTCGATGGCACAGAGGAAGAAAGACGAGGCCAAACTGCACATCGCATAGTTGGTGGAAAAGAGAAGGAAGGAGGTAGTGCCAGTCGAAGCGTAGATGGCACGGGACGCTGCACAGACAACAACTGAACAGGGAAAGAGTGTAGCAATAGAAGTGTAGGAGGTAGCCACGAAGGTGCGCAAGGGCCAAACATCGCCTTCGCATGGGTAGGAAGCAAAGGAAGAAGAGGGAGCGCAGTTGGAGGGACTCCATGCAAAGATCTACATGCCGACCAGAGTGACTCGACGATGAGTCACGATGTTTGTGTTGGGGGCCTATTGGGCATGGAATCACCCCAAGGCATGTTTTTGGGCTTAAAGCCCAAGCTTTGACCGAATATTCTTGTAAAATATCTGCGAATCGAAATTATAATAGTGTCACAAGGTTGTCCACCCTAGTTTTTGTAATGTAATGTCAGCTGTATAGACCTACCCATGGTTCGTGAACGATGGGATTGTATAAATAGAGCGAGGCTCTAAGTGTATAAGAAAACTAATAGAAGAGAGAATAGAAGAAGATAAGAAGTCTAAGTGATTGAGTCAAAGTGTAAAGTGTGTATGTGGGTCATAATGTAGGAGAAGGCTCTGCAGCTGAGTGCGTAGGGCAGGTCGAGTCTGTAAGTGTTGGGAGAATCAATAAAGAGAAGTTTTACCATATTTTTGTGTATCTTTTCCTGGTTTAATGCATGATTGGATATAATTTGCAAGTATACTATTTATTTACTGCGCGAACCTATATGAATGTTTTGTATAACTAATTATAACTTAAGACATTCAAGTAGGCGAAGGTAATTAACTAGTATTGGAAGATAAGTAATATCTTGGGTACTAGCGCAAAGCATGGCACGCGGGAGCTCCATGGCCCCTGGTTATGGCTGCGTGAAGGCAGTGTATCAGGCTGCGAGGAACGAGAAAGTGCATGAAGCAACCTGCTCGTAGGAACAAATGGTGGACCAGTCGAACCTCTCAGGCATCTCAAGGGTGTGGAAACCTGGTTCTAGCACCCTCCCATACTACATCGGGTGAGACCTCAGTCAACGCTCCGCAGACAGTTGCCAAAATGGTCAGTAGTATAGGGATTTGTTTGGCTAATTAACTCCGAACCTGGGTCAGGCCCCAACAAGCCAACAAGAGGAGATTCCAAACCAAGATTCCAGAACTCTCAGAATGAAATAGGAAGGACCAGTAATCGACCACCACAGAGAGGAGACTCCAGTAGAGGAAGATTTGGATCCAGAGGTAGAAGCCGGGGAAGGGAAATTCGGTGTTATAAATGTGGATAATTATGACATGGGTCATGGGATTTCCCTCAAAACAAACTAGAAAATCTAAGGAATGTAAATAGAGCTGAGACAAGAGAAGAAAGCCCTCAAGTCACAGGGAAAGAAGACCCACCTGAGGTGGGAGAGTCTTTATTGTTAAAAAGAGTGTTGCTAAAGGCACAAAAAGAAGCCAATGAACTAGCTCAAAGGAATAGTATAGTCAAGACCGTGTGCAAGTCTAAAGAGAAATATTGCAAGGTTGTGATTGACAGTGGGAGAAATAACAATATTATTTCTACGCAGATGGTGGAGAAATTGGGTTTGGTTAAGATGGTACACCCTACTCCCTACAAAGTGTCCTAGTTGCAGAAAGGACATCAACTCTTGGTGATAGAACAATGTCGGGTAGATATACATATTGGTACATGTAAATATGTGGTATTGTGTGATGTAATGCCAATGGATGTGTGCCATATATTATTGGGGAGACCTTGGCAGTTTGATAGGAAATTTTTTCATGATGGTAGGAGGAACACATATACCTTAGAGAAGGATGGGAAGAAGCATACATTGTTACATTCGAATGATGGATCGGACAAAGAAACAACTAGGGAAAATGGTTTGATGATTAGTGGAAAAGAATTGCTACAAGAAGTCAAGAAGGAGAAAGAAATGCATTTTGTTGTTGTGGGTAAACCCAAGGTAATTTTGACTCCTACCAATTTAGATAGTTTTCCTGTGGAAATTAAAAATATGCTAAATGATTATGTCGAGATTATTGTTGATGAATTTCCAAGTGCATTGCCACCAATTAGAAGTATGAGCCATCACATAGGTTTAATACCTGGTGCGATTTTACCAAATAAAGAAGCATATAGGCTAACTCCTCAGGAAACTGAAGAAGTTTGATGACAAGTGGAGGATTTGTTGGATAAAGGACTGAAAAAGGAGAGCCTAAGTCTGTGTGTAGTACCAGCAGTGCTTAGCCCCAAGAATGATGGTGAATGGTGCATGTGCATCAATTACAGAGCTATAAATAAGATTACTATCAGGTAAGATTTCCCTTACCATGTATGGACGATTTGATGGATTGCTTGAGTGGGTCAAAGTATTTTTTTAAGATATGTTTGAAGAGTGGATACCATCAAATAGGATTAGAGAGGGGGATCAATGGAAGACTGCATTCAAGACTAATAGTGGGTTGTATGAATGGTTGGTAATGCTTTTTGGACTCACTTATGCAACAAGTACATTTATGAGACTAATGAATGAGGTCTTAAAATAATATGTTGGAAAATTCGTGATAGTTTATCTTGATGATATTCTATTTTTTAGTCAAAATAAAGAAGAGAATTTTGAGCATATTAAGGGTGTTTTAAATAATTTACAAAAATATAAGATGATGATAAATTTGAAGAAGTGAAGTTTCATTAAGAAAGAGCTCATTTACCTGGGATTTGTAGTCTCAGAAGAAGGTTTCATGATGGACCAAGAAAAGATACAAGAAATTTTGAATTGGCCAACTCCAAGGAGCGTATTTAAGGTAAGAAGTTTTGATGGTCTTCCAAGTTTTTATAGAAAGTTTATAACAAGATTTAGTCAGATCTGTTCATCGATATTTGAAACAAACAACTTGTGGATAGAGGCAGCAGAATGGAACTTCAAACTGTTGAAAAAGAAGAATACTAAATTTGTTTTAGCCCTACCAAGCATTAATAAAACTTCCCAAGTTGAGACTGATCCTAGTGGGGTAGAAATTAGAGTTGTACTGAGTCAGGATTAGATTCCTATAGCTCATTTCAGTGAAAATTTGAATGAGGCCAAGCAGAAGTACTCATCCTATGATAAAGAGTTATATGTTGTTATTCAAGCTTTAAAGTAATGGAGGAATTATTTGTTGCCCAAAGAATTATTTTGTATTCTAATAATCATGCACTACAGTTCATAAATAATCAACCAAATTTGAGCCAAAAGCACACTAAGTGGGTGGATTACTTATAGAGTATCACCTTTGTAATTAAGCACACAAGCGGTAAGTCAAATAAAGTTGATGCTTTGAGCTGAGTGAATTTGGCTATGGAGGAGCTGAAGATTGGTGTTTTGGGATTTGAAGAAACAATTAACATGTACAAGGAAGATACAAATTTTAAATAAATATATTCGGTTGTTCAAAATCGCATCATTCATAATAGAATTCAATGCTTAGACTGCCTGATTCAAGGAGGTTTACTGTTCAAAAACAATAAACTGTGTATTCCTAAATGTTCCATGAGGGAAAGTTTGATTAAAGAAACACATAGTGGAGGATTGTCTGGACATATTGGGAAGGATAAACCATTCGCTCAAGTGAATTCTTTTTATTATTGGAAAAAAATGCAAACTAACGTCAAAAAGTTTATTGAGAAATATAGGATTTGTCAACATGCCAAAGGAAGGAGCCAAAATATTGGGTTATATCAGCCATTTCCAATACCAAACAGGCCTTGGGATGCAGTCATCATGGATTTTGTTTTGGGTTTTCCAAAAACTCAAAGAGGATATGACTCTATCTATGTTTTTTTTGGATAGAGTTTCGAAAATGGCTCATTTCATTGCTTGTAAGAAAACTAGTGATGCAACTCATATTTCTAATTTGTTTTTCTCATAAATTGTAAGGTTACATGGGCTGCCTGTAAGTATTGTTTCAGAAAGAGATACTAAGTTTGTGAGACACCTTTGGAGGAATCTATGGAAGAAGTAAGGTACAAACCTCAGTTTTAGTTTAGCCTATCACCCTCAAATGGATGGGAAGACTGAAGTGGTGAATAGGAGCTTGGGGAAACAGATTAAGAAGCTTGGTTTACAAATATCCAAAATAGTTGGATTTAGCACTTGCTCATGCAAAATTTTCTTACAATGATACTCTTAATAGAAATACAGGAATGAGCCCATTTCATATTGTTTTTGGAATGCATCCTAGACGAGTATATGAAGTTAGAGATTTGGGAAAACAAGAGATAAGGAGTGCGAATGCTGAAGAATTTGTAGAAAAAATGCAAAAATTACAGGAAGATGTCAAGCAAACGTTACAGGAAAGTAAAAGTATAAAAAAGGGATGATGTGAAGAGAAGAGAAAAGGAATTCCAAGTGGGTGATTTAGTTATGGTTTACCTAATGAAAGAAAGTTTTCCTTTAAAAACTTATAACAAATTAAAAATGAAAAAGATAGGACCCTACAGAATTTTAAGGAAGTTTTCCTGAAATGCTTATGAGGTTGAACTACCGGAAGGAATTAGAATATCTCCTATATTTAATGTTGCATATTTGTATCCATACAATGAAACATAGGCATAATCACAAGATCAACCTACAGATGAGGAATCTCAAACTCCAAATTGGGAGGAAAAAATGTAAAGGATAGAAAAGAGAGAAGTGGAAGCAGTCTTGGAGAAGCGAGTAACAAAGAAAACTAGAGGACAAACATATTATCTGTATCTAATCAAATGGAAGGGATGGTCAATTGAAGATGCTAGTTGGATGACAATAGCATAGTTAAAGAAATATCAAGTGAATCTTGAAGACTTTATGGAACCTTCTTTTCTTCCCCTGGAGTCTGATGCACGGGCATCAAATGAGATAAATTACCTTTGACGTGACTGGTCAAAATTATTTACTAAGAGGGTTGGACCTCTTAAATGTTCTATTTCTTATTTTTTTGTAAAATTTATTGGCGTGCCCAGATTAGGAGTGAAGTGATAGATTTTGTTAGATTAGGTGTGTGTTAGGCCAATTAAATAGGGATTAGGTTGTTTGAGAATTCGAATTTATAGAGGAGCATTAAAAAAAGAGAAAAAACTATTTTTTTGAGAAAAAGTTGAATCTAGATCAGGTTAGTAAGGGCCAAAACAATTTTCTGTGTAGTGATTTTTTCTTTCATAATTGATTCAGTGGAATTTTCTGGTGTATTTGTCATCATTTTATGTCAAGAATTTGTTTGCTTCAATTGATGAAAAATCATGTTGTTGTACTTTAATGGTGGAATCCTATAGATGGATATCGAGTAAATTGTGTATTTTTGGGAATTTTGCATCCAAACGAGATTGATCTATAGATATGCTCAATTTTATGAGTATTTGATCCTAATTGCATGTTTTATCAATGATAGATCTAAATAATTCTCGAATTTTTATGTTTTTCTTGCTTGAAATCGCTTCGAAAAAACAAAAACCTTCCATCACAGAAGGGTCATGTCGTGGATTGCACTTGGAAAAAAAAGGTCGCACAGGAACTGAAATGTCGCACCATGGGTCACGCCAAGAGAAAAAGGGTCGTGCATCAGCCAGAAAAGTCACACTGTGGGTCATGCCTGTAGCAGAAGGGTCGGATCGGTTCAGGACTTTTTTTAACCAACTTTTAGGAGCCCATTTCGAACTTTGATTATTGGGTCAAGTAGCACCATGTGTGTACTTTATGTTGAGTCATAAAACTCGTCAAAATATCCAAGGAAAGGCCTCCAAAAATTGAATTTTTGAACCTCACTCAAAAGCACTGTGTCTGGTAAAAAGAAAAGTTGAGACAAAAGTTTTTGGGAACATAGTATTGGCGGTTAGTAATACCATCATCATATAAAAGTTTGAAAGGTTTCAATCCCATCAACTTCTTATACGTTGTGCGGTATGTCAAGAGGATAGATGGTACCTTGACATCCCAGTCATCTCTACCTAAATTGCAAACTTTTGTTAGTCGTTTGAGTAATGTTTTATGGAAAGATTTGTGGAAGCCATTTTCTTGTGGGTTATAGGAATTGTTCTCTCTATGTTAAATCATAAATTTCTTCATTAGTGTTTGAATTGTAGCATTCATGAAGGGACTTCCTCTATCACTAATAATTACCAAAGGACAGCCAAATCGTGTTAGTATATTCTTGTATATGAATTTTGCTACTACTTCTTCAGGAGATGATTTGACCGGTTTTTCCTCCACTCACTTCGTTAGATATTCTTCTATTGTTACAATATATTTTTTACCCATCCATCTAGCTCCTTTGGGAAATGGTCTGACGAAGTCAATTTCCATGATCACCAAGGGTATCAATGGGAAAATTGAATGCAATGGCATCTGGTGTTTGGGTAATGGACACGAAGATCTTTGGCATATATTGCATTTCTATACATGCAGTGAGTTGTCTCGTAATATTGTTGTTCATCATAATCTTCTCTACAGTATTTTCCTTGTAGTTGTGTCACCCTGGTAATGGCCTCATGATACCCCATTATTCGCCTCATCAATGATATTATTCTTTTCATGTTCCAAGGCACATCTATGTCGTACCTAATCAATACCCAATTTTTATAATTTACCATTTATGAAAGTAAATGGATCTAATTTAATTGCAACGGTCCTTTTATTCTTTTTAGATAGTCCCTCTGGTATGTTTCCCATATATAAAAAATCATCTTTTTCATCCAACTTTGTAGGGATTTCTTCAATTTTAAAAATGTGCACATATGGGAAGTTGTATTCTATATCTTTGGCTCCTTTCTAGATTCTCGTCGGGAAAAATGATTAGCTCTGATGAAATATCATGAGTTCCTTCCTATAGAAGAGGTGTACAATTCCAGAAGAATATTTTTTTTGATTTGGTTGTTATCACCTAGATTGAACCTCACGTTGAAGGAAGGCAATGCCAGGGTAACCACAAACCACGCTTAGCCAAGTAGCTAGCCCTACTAGGCCAGGAGAGGGCTCTCTCTGTAAGAATCTCAGTCAAGATCACTGGATCAAGAAAAAGATATTAGGATAGGTATAATAGCACAAGGTTTGATTCTATTTTGAAGGGTTTGGTTGGATCAAGAGGAGCCAGACAGTTAGGGCAAGGAAATTAGGTCAAAATTGTAGGGTTTCAATGGGGTAAGGTAGGCACAAGGCTCAATACTCTAGGGTTTGATGGGTAAAGTGATTTAAAGATAGATGAGGAGCTAGAAAGAGCATGTGAGCAACATGGATTCTTCTTAAACAGAAGAAAACATAGACTGTGAAATGTCTACCCAAAACACTGCATAGAAGTTATGGATTCTACCTTTCATACTTGTATACATTCACATAAAGAGCATGAAATGATGAAATGGAATCAAAAATACATTTTAACACATGAAAAAATAAGAAACACTGGATTGAACATCATACCACATGGATCCCAAAAAAATAGCTACAACTTTTCATTAATCTCCTGTTAAAACTGATACAAAATGATGTCTACTCAAAGCATAAGCATCCAGTTGAGTCCAACCCATACAATGACTGAGGAAAAGCATCATATAGAGCCCAAACAACTCATCCTAAGCTAAAGGGGTCAAATCCATGAGAAGAGGAGCTGTTTCTAACAATATTTGAACTACAAACAAGAAAATAGGGTGGTCAAAGTTACTCATCCCTAACCCAAATAAACTGATACATTACACCTCATGAAGTTGTTTTACCTGATGAATCTACCCTAGTAAGCTCTAGAAGAATCATAATTACATTCAACTGATCAATTACAAGGATAAAATCATGATTTTCCAAGGTGAAATTGAAAACTGGGACAAAATAGTAAAAAATTGGACAATTTGTCAAACGTGCAGCACCAGTGCTAGGCGCACAACATCAATGCCAGGCATGCCCTTGAACTTCAGCTACACGTTTTGAGGTCTTCTTGATGTCCAAATTGGGCCCAAAATATCTTGTTGGAAATATATTCCTGTCTAAATTCCAAAACAACTTGAATTTCTAAATTTGGATGTCGTTTGCCTAGTCAAAAATCAATTCTCCCAACACTGCTCAGCGTGCAGCGCCCTGGCCAAAAAGAGGGTAGAAAGGTCATTTTTTGAGGGTTTTTTACCTTTTTAATCAAACATTCTCCTCCAAATCCTTAGAAAACGTCTAAGGTGTACGCACTCATCACTAGAAACCCAAAATGTTGACCATTTCATCATTAGATGCCGCAAAAAAGAGCGCAGCGCCCATGGAGCTGTGTGTTTGACCTCCATGACTGTGCTAAAAGTTTTCTGAAAGCCTCAGCAAGTAATTCGTGCCCCAAAATGGTCAAGGTACCCAAAAATGTGTTTTTATAGCTGATCAAATATTAGAGGCATGTAGGGATGCCTCAGCAAGCATGTCAAGTCTCCTTCTCTCCTCTTGCTTGGTCAATTTGTTAATTTTCTTGTGAGTCGTTTGGAGCTTGCTCCTTGCCGCTTGGTTTCTCCTTGCATAATACTTGGCCATCCTCCTTTGCAGCTCAACATCTCTATTTTCTTTGTCCAAGAGGGTCTCCAAGTGTGTGTTCACTTTCTCAAGCCAAGACTCTCTATTTCCAGCTATGTCCTTGACCAATTGCTCATTTAAAGTGAGATGCTCTGTTGGTTTGTTGGGGCCTAACCCAGGTTCAAAGGTGATATAGCCAAAAGAATCCCGATACTACTGGCCCTTTTAGCAACCGTCTGCGAAGTGCAGACTGAGGTCTCACCTGAAGTAGTATGGGAGGGTACTAGAACTAGGTTTCTGCACCCTGGAGATGTATGATGAGTTCAAGTGGTTCGCGGTTCAACCCTGCGCGCACGTTGCTACGTGCACTTACCCATACCTTGCAGTCTGAGATGCTACCTTCGTGCAGCTCTACTCGAGGGCCGAACACTGTTATTACCCAAGTCCTTACTAGTATTCCACCATTATTTGATTAACTTAGCTTACTTGCATGTGTAAAGTATACTTAGCAATATGAATCATTCATACAAGTGCATGCATTAAATTAATATTATAGTTGCAATTGATATCAAACAGGTAATAACTCAAGAAAAGATACACAAAATTTGGATAAAACTTCTCTTTATCATTCTCTTCTTCAGTTACAAACTCAACTCCACCCTACGCACTCAGTTGTAGGGGTCTGCGCACTCAGCTGCTAACAACTAGGCCTCTGTGCACTTAGCTGCAAAGCCTTCTCCTACTCTACGACCTGAAGACACACTTAGACACTTGGACTCTTTCTCTTTGCTTCTTCACTATCCTCTACTTCATTCTTTCTTACACTTAGAGCCTCACTCTATTTATACAATCCCATGGTCTGCGGATCATGGGTAGGCCGGCATTACATTACAAACTAGGGCGGACAACCCTATGACTCTAACATACTTCCGCGCACGCAATTCGCGGGGCTTTACAACATCATTCGGTCCAAACATGGGATTTGAGCCCCAAAACATGCTTCGTGGGGGATTCCATGCCCAACAGGCCCCCAACACAAACATTGTGACTCACCCTCGAGTCACTTTGTTGACGTGGTGATCTTGCCATGGAGTTCCTCCAACTGTCCTCGAACTGTGCTTATGCCGACATCGCACTGAGTCGCTGCTCGTTTAATCTGTTGCATCTGTTGTTCTGAGACCTCCACGGCAGGGGCGCTTCTCTGCATTAACATGTGAATCCACTGTATGTGTGCGAGCTTTCCTTCGATGTTTGTTGTGATAGTGAAAGCCTCGTCAATCCACGGCTGGACGGGTGCTTTTAGAACTACATCCTTATGTCGTGCCGCATCCACCTACTTCTTCAGTGCCTTAGCTTGCTACATCCTCGCAAGTTGCTGAGTGAGGACTACTATTTGAGTAGTTCCTCTGACACTATCATATTACTGTTGAATTTCTCGCAGCTCTGTCTCCAGGCGCTGGATGTTGGGGTCCTCCTATAGAGTTGTGAGGACCTCAAGTTCTTGCTCCAACAACGTGGTACAATCTTGCACTGCACTTCCAATTTCTTCCAATCTCATTGCAATAGCACTAGCGCACTATCCTCAGACCTCTAAGGGAGTGGAAGGTTGTGCCTTTAACCGCAGCTCGGTGATCTAAAGATTCTGCTCCAGCTGAACCTTGGTCATTTCTTCTTTAGCCTCGCGGACTCTGGTTGCCAACCTGTGGATCCACACCTCTACTGGTAGATCTGCTGGGATGGCTAGCTCTAGGAGGCATCGACAAGCGTCATCTTCCACCTACACCATTGTTGGTTCTACGACACCAATTCATCACGCTACAGACTGAGTTGTTCCATGTTTATATTTTGTTCATTGAGAACTTGGATTGCGCGGCTCTCCCTAGCGCGCATCTTTGTCATTATCCCATCCTATAGCAGATACAATGTCTCTAATGGAAGGGCAGCCAAATTAAGGCTAAGGCCTTTGATCATATTAATTGCAAATCATCCATTCTCATTTTATGCTACTAGGGCCCCTTCTGGTAACACTATTATGTTTTCCATATGTGCACGCAGCATCTGCTCTGCTGTTGAGGATCCTACTGCGAGGTGGGTCGAAAGGGTTCCCACCTGAGGAGGCTACACCTATAACTCCTGTAGCTATGCCTTGAGGGTCCCCAACAGAGTCTGGTGCTCCTGCATAAAGTCCTGAAGAGCCTCATTTGTGACATCGCAAACCATCTCGTCAATGTCATGCAGATCACCTTCAGTTAAGGTGATCATGCCAATGGCCAATTTTGAGGCCTTGACCTTCTTCCTCAGTCTTGTTCTCTCTACCATGTGTGGACACTTCAATTGTGTGGACGCGGTCCCTAGGTCTGCGTTCCCTTCTACTATTTCTGCTTCCTCTACCTCCTATCCCTATAAGGACATTTCTTGGTCCTCATCCACCTTTGTTGTTGCTTCTTCTGTCGCCTATGCTACTACCACTGCTTCTGCAGCCTTTTTCTGCTCGGAAGCTTTCTGTGTCACTTCCCATGCTTCCCTTTCATTACCTGTTGCATTTCCTTCTGTCTTTTCTCAGCCAATTGTGTGATGCGCAGCTTGGCATTGTCCTTCTTCTTCTATGCTACTGCCTTCTCAAGTTCTACAACATCTACGGCGCGCCATTCCAGAGGCCATGTCTCCAAGATGGTAAAAATGGCGTCATCAATGGCTACAAAAGGTAGCTTCATCAACTGCTTCGCTGGATCCTTACGCACCCTAATAAAAATGTTGTGCATATTAGCTTTAAAGTCTGCAAAAAATTGCAGATTGTTGTACACCGTGGGCAACAGGCGCGCCCTCCAATTGATCCACATCTGGATGCTCATCTCCATGAGAACCAAGAAGATTTTTGTGTCACGTATCCATTTCTCGTCCTTTGTGGCCTAGAGCGAAGCATACTTCATGGCCTCCGATAATTCTTTGTCAATGTTGCGGAATTAACTGTCCTCCGGTAGTTCCCCCACTACGAGCATTATGGATAACAACAATGACGCATAGTGGAATTTTTTACCCTGCTCCTGGGCTTTTCAACAGTTCTTCAAAAATTCCTCATAGAGGAATTCAGACCAGTTGAACTGGACCCCCTCCACACACTTCTCGACCAGTGCAACCACCAGCACTGGTACCTCATTGGCGCGATACTTCCTCATAACTTTGTTGGCTAGGAATGGGGTTGCTATGTGTACCCCTTTGTCCTTGATGTTGGAGATGGCATAGCCCCTCTTCTTCTTCTCCAGCTTGTATTTTGTCTTCATGGCTTCTGCAAGGGCCAAATCACTGCCCTTTCCTTTGGCTATGGTTGCGGGGTCCTTTCCTTTGCAGGGGAGACGAGAAATACTGTGGATTACGTCTACCGTGATGGGGATAGGCTTGTCCATCCATAGATACCCATCATGCACCAGGCAGAGCAACTGCTTGATGATGAAAATGGTGATGTGTGTGCAGTGGAAATGTATTACCCATAGTAAGTGCAGCAACTCGGCCTTTTCGACACCATGCAGCCACTTCTGCGGCTCTAACGTTGTCACCACCCCCTCAGTGTTCTGCTTCATGAGGTTCCTGATCTCTAGGTGAGGGAACTTCTCATGGTCAATGAGGTCCCAATCTTCAAACTTCATGGTTGGCATGTAGCCCAGGTGCATGCCTTCAAATACTATGTCGTCTAGGAGAAGCATGGTCTAGAGTGAACTCTTGGTTTCATATAGGTCCTTTGGAACTTTGGTCTTCCCTTTCCATGGAGGGACATATGCGGGCATTTTCGTTGCAGAGCGTGTAGGTTGAATATCCTCCTCCATATCTTCATATTCTTCTGATGTGATGGTCAGGGCTTGCAAATCTTCTTCTTCCTCATCTGTTCCAATCGTTACAGATTTCCCTTTTTCTGCCATTGATAGCTTGCTTTGTAGTGGGTACCTCAGGGACACGCGTTCAGGGGCCATTGCTTGTTTATCTTTCTTGGACCTTGGTGTTCACAGTAATTTGGGGAATTCTGCCACAACCCCGGCACCTTCTAGAACATCCTCCACCATTGGGGTCTATGCGGCCTCACTGGTGGTTACCTCTTCAATTCCCAAACCATCCTTAGTTTCTTTCATCGTATCTAGGTTGTATTATATCACTCACGAACTTAGGGGCTCAATTATCGCTCGGCTCTCAATGCTCAGTGCTCTACACAATCGCTCAATTCTCAATTGACCAAGTGTTGTTTTTTGCGAAACCCCTTGTGTTTTTTAGTGCCTTTGGAATTTGAATTCAACTATTCCCCCTAATTTCGGTCCATTAATGCTTTCTTGGCAGAAAAATTTCTGAAATATTACCCATAAATCGCATCTTAAATGCCTGCCACCCACTCCCTTTGACCTCAAGTCGCACATCCCATCATGAATAGTGACCTCAATGGTTGCTTTCTAGCCAATTTGTGTGGCAGCATAGCCCTTTGTGCACGGACGTTGACCCTGTGACGCTCTGCTTCTACGTGCATCCCTATTATCGTGCAGCTCCTGGGCAGAATAGTTTATAGTCCCACGCTTCCTTTCAACTGCCTGGAGTGCTAAGACTGTCCTTCGCGGACCATCGTATCTATGGGTGCTGCTATGCACGGACCAGGCTTCGCATGCTCCATAGGGATCACAGCCCCTGCTTCATACTTTAGCTTTGGAAATGCTCACGCGATTAGGGTTTTGCACATGGTCCTATAAGCCCATAGAATCGCAGGTACGTGTAGGTCCCCGTCAGTGTGTTTCACATGGTGGACCGTGTTCACCACTTCGTACACCTTGTCAAAGGCTTCCCCACAGATAATCTTTCGCGTGCTTGGTCCTATCATACTTCGTCGTTTTCACCTTTGTCGTGCTCACTCCTACTTGTTGTTCTTGTTTTATATCGTGATGACAGTGTGCATTCACGCAGGTTTCATACCATATGACCATACTCATATGGAGAGGTGGGCGTACAGGCTATTTCTTCCATCATACCCAGCTTCCATCTGCAGCTAAGGTTTGCCAAACCATATAAGCATCACCCTTCTACATTCGCACTAGTCCTCAAAATGTTGCTGGTGTGTACCCCACCACCTTGTCGGCGTAGCGCACAGTGCCCATTTTAGAGCATCGAAACGCTATTGTTCCGGTACTTCGCTTTCAAATTTGTTCAGAAATTCATCCACCACTGTCAACCCATCATACATAGGCGATCCCTTACCTCTATTGTCACATAGCGCAGTGATCTTACCATCATGTTACAATTGAGTGTGGTTACCTTGTGTAATCGGTTTTTCCATCATTCTATTTCCTCATCTGAATCTGATGTGCAAGATCTTTCGTGCTCTCACGAAATTCTGCCATCCACTATAGGATTCACCCAATCTTGTTCCCGAGTGGTTATCTTGTAGATACAGTCTAGACCGTCTTCACTCTCTTCATCGCGCACTGGATCTGTGTAGCGCGATCCTTCTACGGGGTCTAAAGGTACCACTGTGCATGGTGACTTATTCTCAAAAACCATCTTTCACTTCTTTAGATTTATTACTCCATCCATGTTAGTGGCTCAATCTATTCCTAGTAGTGTGGGATAGGGATTGTTGTCATCCACAATCTCTATCACTTCAAAATCTGCAAGTGTGTTCACACCTTCGATATCTACTATTATTCCCTGCAATCTTCCCATTGGTAGCATCTTTTGTTGGTTCACCATTCACAATTTAATAGGCGACCATTGCAACGCGCGCCTGCCCATGCACTCCCATGTCTACTTTGGTAGTACGTTCACATCCGATCCTAGATCCAGAATCACTTGATCCATTTCATATTCCCTGATTTACACAATCAATCTCATCTCCCTTCCTATTCATGTTGTGTGCTTCTTGAGCTTTTAGATTACACGCAGTGCTCTTGACCTATCACACCTAGTGATGAGTTCTCGCAGTCTCTTTACCATCTTGCTATCGCGCACCAGCTTCATGCATGTCTCCAGAAAGGTAGTAAGCATTGATGGGTCCATCTCTGGTTCTAGTTTGTCTTTACTACCTCAAGTGGAGGCCTCTGTGAAGCTCTTCTTAGCTTCCATGAATGTATCCTTCGCGTGCTCCAAATTGAATTCTGGTTCCTTTGTAGGAGCCTTGCAAACTCAAGGAATCTCTTTGGGTTGTTTGCCCTTGTCATCTCCTATCATGATACCACTTTGAAGCACGATGTTTACATTTGGGTCCTCTTCACATGGCTCAGAACTCATCATTTGTAGGTTCTGAGTTGGTGGAGGTTGGAGCATTCCTTTATCGTGCAACCTCGCTATCAGTGTGGGGTAGTCCTCCATCTCATGATCAAACTAGGTACAATATAAACATGATGCACTTGTCAGATTTGTACAATCACGGGCATAATGCCCTAGCGCTCCACAATTGCAACAAATCAGCGACCCACAACCCCTTCTTGGTCCCATTCCTCCTCGACCTCATCTGCACCCCTGAAATCTAGTGCGTGCCATCCCTGCATTTTGATCGAAGGCTCACGTTTCGGTCTGAACTCTGTAGGTAGGAGTTTGATCCATCATCAGTTCATAACTTCTATAGATGTGCTCATCAAAGCCTATTGACCTGCAAAAACTATAGAACAACTACTGGGATGCGTACGTATACTTCTGTAATAGGTGACAGTTATCTGTAGCATGCTTCCCTCCTATCTGACAAATCACGCACCATAATGCAGGCGTCGCGCTCGGCCATGATTGTGCCTCTGGTCTCAATGGCATTGGCCCTCCTCCTACCAGGTATTTCGCAAATACTAGACAATGGTCCTTGTCATGCCCCTGGCCCTTGCATTTTATGCACTATACCTCCTCGCGTGCCTCTGGGTGAGTTGCCGTGTCCTGTTTCAAACTCTGCATCTCCAGACACAAATTTTTTAGTTGTGGGTGGATATATTGGACTCCTAGGCTAGGATCTTGTATTGGGGTCTCGTGCAGTCTCATTGTAATCTCCAAAGCTTTGGCCTGGGTGGATAACTTCTACTGCAACAATTTCATCCTTAGATGTGGCGTTAGTGATGCTACAAACCATGCGCGGTGATGCCCATCTGTCAAGGTCATGTTGGCTTCGCAAATCATACCCTTTATTGGCTTGTTGGGTCCTGACCAAGGTTCAAAGGTGATTTATCCAAACAAATCCTAGTACTACTGGCCCTTTCGGCAACAGTCTGTAGAGCGCGGACTGAGGTCTCACCAGAAGTAGTATGGGAGGGTGCTATAACTAGGTTTCCACACCCTGGAGATGTATGATGAGTTCAAGTGGTCTGCGGTTCGACCCTGCATGCACATCACTACGCACACTTACCTATACCTCACAGTCTAAGATGCTACCTTCACAGAACCCTACTTGGGGGCTGAATGTTGTTATTACACAATTCTTTACTATTATTACACCGTTAGTTGATTAAATTAGCTTACTTGCATGCGTAAAGTATACTTAGCAATATGAATCATTCATACAAGTGTGCGCATTAAATAAACATTATATTTGCAATTGATATCAAAAATGTAATAACTCAAGAACATATACAGAGAATTTGGATAAAACTTCTCTTTATCATTCTCTTCTTCGGTTACAGACTCGACTCTGCCCTGCTCACTCAGCTGCAGGGTTCCGCACACTCAATTGCGGACAACTAGGCCTCTGAACACTTAGCTGCAGAGCCTTCCCCTACTCTACGACCAAAAGACACACTTAGACACTTGGACTCTTGCTCTTTATTTCTTTGCTATCCTCTACTTTGTTCTTTCTTACATTTAGAGCCTCGCTCTATTTATACAATCCCATGGTTCATGGACAATGGGTAAGCTGACATTACATTACAAACTAGGGTGGACAACCCTATGACTCTAACATGCTTCCATTCTTGCAATTCGTGGGGCTTTACAACATCATTCAGTCAAAACATGGGCTTTGATCCCCAAAACATGCTTCAGGGGGGATTCCATGCCCAACATGCTCCTCCAATTCTGCCTCCTTTTGTCTTTCAAGCTCTAAGGCCTTTTTCAATCCTCTTGTTCTTGGCCTTTTTCTTTGTCCCTGTTCATCATCTGGCTCTCCATAATCTCCATAAGCCTCCTTAAGCTCAAATTTGGCTTTCTAGGCTTCCCTCTTTTCCTTGATGTACTTGATTTGCATCAACTCCTGCTTAACTTCTAGCTACTTGATCTCTTGCTCATAGAAGGAGATAACATATTGGGCTCTTTGTAAATTAACCTCAAGCTCCCTAATTTTGGTATCCTTTGCTCTCAAGGCCGCTTGAGAAGATTTGTTTTCCTCCTCATCACTAGTTTCCACAAGGAAAAAATTCCTTTTCAATGTCATGTTCTTCATGATGTTGTTTGACCTTTGCTTCCTATACCATTTTCTCCTTCCCTTTAACCTATAATGCTGATGATGAAGGCAAGGCCCCTCCCACTTTCCGTGGGGTAAACACCCGCCTCTTTCCCCTCTAATAGGTGAAAGAAAATGGATGCAAACTATTCCTTTGTGGTATACTACTCTGACCATGCTCAGTGTGTACGTCATGTCCCTCGCTATCATCATGCTTATCATGTCCCCCATCATTGTCATCATCTCTAGTGGGTGAATGAATGGCTACATGAAATGGTGATGTAGATGGTGTGGAGGTGTCTGGTGAAGAATGACCTGGTGAAGATGAGTGATAAGTATGTTGTGGTGGATGACAAGAAGTATATGGATGAGTGGAGGATGATGGCGGAATGCGGGGAGCTGGTTGATTAGGTGTTTCATTAAATATCTCATTAGCTATGAAGGCCTCCCAACTAATGCCTAGTTGATCTAAGTGATGGAGGACTATCATTTTGATAAGAGCATGATGGAAAAATACTATACATCTTATGAGTTGGGTCTCTTTTCTAAGCAATATATGTCCTCTTGTCAATACTCTTGAAAAGGTAATATGGAAAATTGTGCATTCTTACCCTAGTAAAGTGCATGAGAAGCCTGATGTGGTATGAGTATAGTCGGGAAAACCTGACCTCGCAAGTGAAATACCTCATGATGATATTCATCAATGGCACATATTTTTCCAAAAGATAAGAGAAAGGGAAAATTCTCTTCTTATCATTTTTGAACCTTGTTTTAAGATATGGATCATAAAAAATGTGATGCAGCTCTTTTTGCTTGAACCATTTCTCTCCTACATTTGGAATTCCACTGGACTGTGATATGATGGCTGAAGATATAGTGAATGTGAACCCAGCTAAAGTGACTTGGTTGTTTTTCAAATTGACGTTGAACTGCTTGGTTAACTACTGATGAAAATTCATTGTCTCAACCTTTTGACAAAACTATAAACAACCCATGTGCCTGAAACATGATACTACAAGTGGTGATGCCAGAAGTTATGTTGGATCAGTGGGTTCAAATCTAATAATTCTCCCTCCTTTCTTGATTGGCCTCCTAGCTTGTCCTTCACCTTGTTTTGAACTACTTTATTCTACCATGCTTTGTAGGTGAAAACCTGCGGAACTAATATATATACCAAGATGAGTGAAATAGTGAGGAGGTGGAGTAAAATACAATGAGGGTGATTGGAATGTGACAAAGTATGAGAAGTACTAAAATTTTTATTAATGAAATGATTTTGGAAGCATGCAAAGGATTTTTTCTAGGGTTTCAACTTTTAGAGTGCCAATTTTCTTTATTTGATGGAGAAAAAGAAATTTTGGGCTACTTACTTGTTGAATGCATGGAGTTGAAGCCTTTGTGTCTTGGAGCAGGTGAAGGAAATGATGTTTTCGCACCCCTAGGGTTTTCCAGGCTCCTCTGGCCACATGAACAAAACCTTCTCCCAGTGTGTAGCGCTCTCATCAGGCGTGCCATTCACCCTACAGGCACGCAACACCGTTAAATTTAACTCAGGATCGGGCTGGCAAATGTGCCCTTGACCCTACAGGTGCACAACACCTTCTCCCAGTGCGCAGCTCTCTCAACAAGTGAGATCTTCTGATTTTTTCCTCCTTCACTCAATCTCCTCTTTGCCAAGGATAACTTAGAATGCAAAGGAACTAATGAACTTTGAAAAATGCCTTTGAAACTTTATATAGAGGATGATTTTGATTTTTCTCATGAAAAGACCCACTTTATAATGTTTATTTGAAACTTTTTATTTTGTTTTCAAATCTTTGTCTAATGTTTCTTGGTCTCGGTCTCTTTTCATGTGGATGTAGCTTTGATTGAGTTCATTTCTTCAACGGCTCACTTCTTGCAGCAAGGAGACGTGCTTGGGCAGCATTGGGAACAATTATTACATGTAATGACTTAAATTGCATCAGCAAACTAAAAGACTTTGTTTTCATCTTAAAGACATGTTTTTAAGATGAAAATTACATCGATGAAAATGAGAAATTTATACAATAATCATAACTTCACTATTTGTTTATTGGTATTCCTCATATTTTTGCTACCCTTTATTTACATGTGAAAGTATGTTTTTTACCTTGCAGTGAATCCTAAGACATACCTAATGGAAAGACCTTGGAAATGAACCCTAAAACCTAATGGAAAGACAACTGCCTTGACACCTAAAGTAACATATTTGAAACCTCAACTGAAAACAACATGGAGATGGGTAAGCAAATGTACCTCATGAGGGAAGATTTGATTTTCAGAGAAGAAGACAACCAGCAGTGGACCATTTTGACATGACCTAATGGAATATTCAAAATTCAGTATGAGACACCTAAAATGAAAAAGGAAATATTAAATTTGATCCCTGATGGAAGTATGAATATACTGACACTAACATTGGTAATTCTTACAAAATTATAAGTGATCTTTGTACTATAACAAATCATTTTTCTAGCTAAAATTATCAGATGTACTGGGATCTTGCCGCAACTTTTGAATGAGTGCCCACACTTCTCCATCATTCTTCCATTCATCCCTTGATTTTTTTATCCAATATGGTTGGATGATAGAAATGGCATAAAGCAATGCTTTCACATCCTCATCCTTTCTTGAGAGTGCATCTGCAAAAACATTTTTCTTCCCTTTTTTGTAGATGATTTAAAAGTCATAACCCAACATATTTGTGACCCATTTTTTCTGCTCTTCTAAATATAATCTTTTTTCTAAAAATTATTTAAGACTATCATGATCCCTTTTTACCTTGAAGTGTCTTCCCATTATGTAAGGTCACCATTTCTTAAGTGCATGTAGTATTGCCAACATTTCCTTCTCATAAATAGCTTTATGCAAAATACTTTCCTTTCATTGGATGACTTTCAAAGAAATGGGTCTTCCTTCTTGCATTAAAATAACACCAACTCCATTTCCTGAGGTATCACATTCCACAATAAAGGTTTTTGTGAAGTCTGGCATAGCTAAGACTGGTCCTTAGCACATTGCCTCTTTAAGATGTTCGAATGTCCTCGTTTCTTCTAGAGTCCAAGAAAATGCATCTTTCTTAAATAATGTTGTTAGAGGTGTTGTTATTTTCCCATAATTCTTAACAAACTCACTATAATACCCTGTCAACCCGAGAAATCCTCATAGATGCTTTATGGGTGTGTGGATTTTCCATTCCTTAATGGATTTAATTTTGCTAGGGTCTACCTTAACACCTTCATGAGATACAATATGACCCAGATATTCCTCCTCATGCACTCCAAAGAATCATTTGGAGGTTTTATCATATAATTTTTTCTCCTCCAATAGTTTGAGCACCCTATCAACATGTTGAACATGATCCTTCCAAGACTTCCTATAGAGTAGTACAAACACAAATTTTCTAAGGAAGGGTTCGAAAATGGAATTCATCAAACCTTGAAATGTATAAGGTGCATTGGTAAGGCCAAAAGGCATGACCAAAAATTTGCAATGACCCAGTTCTAAATGTTTTCTAGAATGTCTTCAGTCTTCATTTTGATTTCATGGTATCCTGAACAAAGATCCAACTTGGTGAAGTAATTTTCTCCATGTAATTCATCTAATAATTCATCAATGATGAGAATGGGAAATTTCTTTGTGATAGTGAGCTTTTTGAGCTCCCTATAATCTGGACACATGTGCCATGACCCATCCTTCTTGTGCACCAATACTACTGGAGCAAAGAAATAACTTTGACTAGGTTGAATTATACCATCCTCTAGCATTTCTGCAACCATATGTTGAATTTCACTCTTTTGGGCATAGGGATATATGTAAGGATTGATGTTTGGAGGAACATTTCCTGGAATAAAATGAATAACATGATTGTGATCACGAGTAGGTGGGAGGCCTTAGGGAGTCTCAAATACCTTGGAATGATTGTCCATGACTTTTTGGAGATCTAGAGAAATAGATGATTTCAATGTGGGAACCTCTAGTCAACATAATTGTGCAATTACACCCTATGTTTCTTTCTTTAGAATATTTTTTATGTCGTTACAGATGATTATATTTCACAGTTTCCCTATGATACATCTTAATTCAACTTCCTTTCCTTCCCAAAAAAATTCAAGAAAATATCTTGAAAATTAAAAGCTATCGTACCCAAATATTATAGCCATTGGACTCCTAGTACAACATCAGCACCACCCATTGGAATAGAATGCATTGGATTATTCAATACATATTCTCCCATGGATAACTTGATATTATGTCACTTTCTAGAGCAATTTATGGTTCCTCCATTTTCAATCATCACTTGACACTCTGGTGCTAGATACAGTTAGCGATTCAATTCCTTGGCTATCTTACAATGAATAAAATTATGGGTACTACCCAAATCAATCAACACTATTACCTATTTCTTTTGATATGACATTCTATCTTGAGTGTTTGAGGAGTGGTAATTCATGCCAATGCATTACAAGATATGGTTGGATTCATTTCTTCTTTCTCTAGGGTTGGTTCTTGGTGTATATCCTCTTCTTTTGATATTTCTTGTTCCTTTTATTCCTCCTCTTCACAATCTATGTGAAATAATTACTTCTCATCACACTTATGACCTTTAGTGTATTTTCTATCACAAATATAACAAAGCCCCTTTTCTCGTTTTTCTTCCAATTGTTGTGGTTTTAACCTTGTAAGTTGTGGAAATCTAGGGGCAACAACACTTCCATATTTATAGTTGTGAGTGGTAGGCTTCCTTATTGCCATAATTTTTCTTTCAATTTTTCTTTCCAACCTGAATGTCTTCTCTAATGAATGAGGTTCCCAAAGGAAAACCTCATGTTGGATGTTATCCTTTAAAGTCCCTATGAACACAACAATCTTATGCTCGTCTGGAATTTTATTTACCCTTATATTCAATTTTTTGAAGTCCTCAATGTGCTCCACCATTGAACCCCTTTGTTTGAGATTTATCAATTGGCTAAAGAAGGCGTTGCTCTTTGTATCCTCATAATGTGCTATCATTTCCTTTGTAAAAATTGACAAAATGACAATTTGTTTACAAGAGCAAAGCAATCGATACCATACAAACTGATTGGGTTCCAAATATAAGGTTGCAATGCATACCTTTTGTGTCTTTTTCACATTGTGGAGATTGAAATATTGCTCCATCTATAGTATCCATGTTACGGGATCCTTTCCATAAAATTTCCTCATATCGATTTTTGGAACGTGGTGGGTCTTCAATCCAACATTAGAGTCTATGAAATCATGATTAGCATTTCTTTTGTTCTCATATTGAGTTTCCTCTTCTACCTTTACACCACCAGGAAGCCTTTATTGTTGAAACTGTGTCAAACCTTCCATGTCTTTCTTCAAATATTCAGTGTTGTCTTTCTTCAAATCATGATTAACATTTCTTTTGTTCTCAACATGAGTTTCCTCTACTACCTTTTCACCATTGGGAAGCATTTCCTGTAGCAACTTTGTCAAACCTTCCTTCAAACCTTCCATGTCTTTTTTCAATTATTCAATGTTTCCTTTCAATTTTTCTTCTATACCATTGATGTCATTCTTCAAACCATCCATATTAGATTTTGTTACTTTTTGTGAGAGCGAAATTTGTTGCACTTGGTCTCGTAATATTTATATATCATGTTGCATTTCTTCCTCTTCTTCATGTGTCATAGTAGAGATTTCAGGTTGCTTACTAGGTGTTTCCATTTTCTTTCTTCAATTCATAAAATAATGATATTTATGCTTCACAATTCCCCTTGAATCAATTCAAACTACTTTCTCAAAAAAAACTTATGCAAATTCAAAAAAAAACTACACACCTTTTTTCGCTTTGTAGGAGCTCGATATTGAATTTGATGTATCTCTATAATTTCAGAACTCTAGGGTCTACACTTTCTTCTTATGGTATACCTTTGAGTCCTCTTTCAACCCCACAAGTTGGATCGAGATTGGATTCTCCAAGAAATATTTATTCCCAATCTCCCACGATGGCCTGATTATAGACTAGTTCTGTATATCGAACTTGTACAAAGTTCCACATGTCATTGCTTCAACCTATGGCCTTGAGAAATATATCCAACAAACAAAATGTTTTCCTATTTCATTTTCATCTTACTAAATTGGAATCCAATGCTCAAAGACAAAGTTATGACAATGTTCCCCAGGTCACCTATTTGAGATCGAATTCTGGAGCCTGCAAAAACCCTAACTTCATTGGATCATATCTCCAAACATATAGGGAGAAAAGATATGAAATTCGTACACGAGATGTACCACGATGTCAGCTAAAATGGACTTTAGTTTCATATTTTGAAGCTTCGTAGAAAAAATGGTATAGCAAAAATTCCATAATGACCTGTTTGAAGTAGTGAAACCCTAGAATCCAAAGCTCTGATACCAAGTGTTATGCAACCAGCTCACAAAATAGAATAAGAGATATATCAACAACTTCAAAATTAGCCTCTTCGAGGGGGAAACCTGCTTTAAATTACACAAATGAGCAATTCTTGGATGATATGAGTGAAAAAACCTCCTTTCTATTTGTAGGAATTTGAGGGATCATAATATAATTAGAGTCGACATAACAATAATAATGTAAGGGCACAAAAATAACAATAGTGGATTCTATGGGGCACAATAATAATGATATGGGGACAATAGGGACACAACAATAAAAATAAGGGGCTACAATGACAATAATAATGGGGGAATACACTAGTATTATAGGGACCTAACATAACTTCTTTTTTAGTAACTGGAATAACTCGTTACACTCTTTTGACAAAATTAGTGTCACATCTTTCTGTAAAACTTCATCTATGGGGAACGTTATATTCCAGTAACACCTGATGAACCATTCGTAATAACCAGTGTGTCTCAAAAATATTTTAATTTTCTTCTAGTTTACATGGGGTTTCAAGTCTATAATCACTTTAATCTGGGTCATATCAACTTTGATTCCATCCTTTGAAACCACATGGCCTAACGATATTCCAATCGAGGTTGAAAATATACATTTTTTAATGTTCAATGATATGTTAATTTGTCTACACCTTTCCAACATTAATCTTAGTAATTTTATATGACCTTTGAGTAATTTGTAGGCCATCCAGTCATCAAAGTAAACTGCCATAGTTTTATAACTGTACTCATAGAAAGATTTGATGAGGATTTGAGAGAACACTATTGGTGCATTTTTTAGTCCAAAAGGAATTACACAATAAGTAAAAGAACCAAACTCAGTGATGAATGTTGTGTTTTATCTGTCCTTCTTTTGCAATAGGAACTTGGTTGTACTTGGAGAAACCCTCTGTAAAAGAGTAACAATTGTGACCTGCGACTTCATTTATAATTTTTCCTGCAAACAAAGTAGGAAATTGATCAGTAATTGTTAGTTTATTTAACCCACAGTAGTCGACACACATGCATAATCTAGTCTGGTCATTATTTTTAGGTTTCACAGCCATGGAACTTTCCAATTATGATGTTTCTATCGAGTAGATGATATCAGTGACAGGCATCCCCTCAATTTCCTTTTGTACAATGGGATTTTACTTATGAGAAAGATTATATGATCTCTTTTTTATTAGCTTAGCTCCTAGAATGAGGTCTATTTTCAATTCCCCCATTTCTTTCAGAACTCCCTTTAAGTCTTTGTAGTCACAGGAAAATACATATTGGTATTCTTTAAGTAAGTCAATGAAATCTATTATTTGTTTTTCCAACCAATAGTCATCGAGTCGGAAAATATTTGTTCAAGTGCCATTAGATATGTTGATTTCTCATATTTTCACTTCCAAATCCATTCCTTCGAGTGCCTTCGACTCATCGATTTGTTGATCCCTGATGTTTACTTCTTGATAGGTGGGTGGAAAATATGGTTTTTTTGGTTTCTCAATTTCTTATCTATCAAGTCTGTACACTGATTTGATTCTTTGGTGGTTCTCGAGATGTTTTTTCTTGAAATAAAAACTTTGGCCAAGGATAATTTCTTCTTCCATTTCTGATCAGCTGGCCAACATTGGTTTTGATGGTCATGACACAAAATTACATGTTGATGAGGTATTGACTATTGTTATTTGATTGTCGATTAGCTTTTCTTTCATAAATTCCTTTATTTTTTGAATTGAATCATTCAATTCTCATTCCTCCAGTTTGAATTCAAAGTATTTGATGAAATTCTCTCCCAATTCTTTCCATTGCAAGGATTTCCCCCAAGATTCTTATATTTTATACCATTTATTATGCAAGTCACCTAAAATGTTCAGGAACATGTGAGGCTAGACATTTTCATATTTGTATCTGATACAATGCCACTCTGACTCATAGTTTTGTATTTGATGAATGGAGTCATGTTTAGGGATAAAGATAGGAATGTATGCTTGTAGAGAAATATTTTGAGCTCCAAATTGTTATATGAAATATGTTGTCATTATTCTCCATGTTATCATTCGAGATGCATTTGTGTCCCACCATCTTGTTGCCTGACCCATTAAGGTATGCATGAGACTCTACATCCTTCCCTATTGGCCAATGGACTTTATTACTTATTCAACATGATTTACAGGTGATTCCCGTTCATTGAAGTGAATCATATTGTTAGTATCTTGCATTAAATATGTCAAGAGTAGTGATGGAGTTCCTCTACAATTATTCTCTTTTAAAATAGGAACTTCTTTGATAGAATAACAAGGTCAATTTTTTTCATCAAGATTGCCTCAATCGTCCAATGCTCTTTAGCTTTTGATTCATAGTTCTCAACTTTCCACTCATAGATCTCTCTATCAAAACTTTATATAATAGAAAGAGGTAATCCTATCAAAATTTCACTAAAATCATTTGGTTCGACATTGTCATGATATTCTTGTAGTACTTGGTACAATCATCTTGTATTTTTTAATCTTCACAAGCTTCGACCAAACGTTTCCTTCATGTGGGTCCACAGGAATAATAATTTTCTTGTCATTTAATTTAAGCTCGATTATGTATTTCTCTAGTGATATAGTCACTCTCATCCTTCGACCCCACGACCTTCTGACTAGAGGAGTATCTACAGGTATTTTTTCAACTAAATTAATGACATCAAAATCAATTATTGTTGGGATGACCATTATTGAATTTTTCAATTGCCTTAACATTTTGATTGGTTCTATGAATCTCTAATCAAAAAGGTTAAGATAGTTAGTCATCATCTGTAGATTTGATTTCCCCTTTATTATCCATGTCTCTTGTGGAAGTATATTGACTTGAGATCCAAAATCGAAAATTACTTGTTTCATCATATATCATTTATTTCAAGGTTGAATTTTGGATCATGGTCTTAAAATTGCTTTCCTTGTGAGAGTTGTCAAACATTTTTACATTTTTCTCTAGTTTCATTACAATCTGTTAACATATTTTGAAGTTCTACTAATTGACCAACTGAATGCTCTTCCTTTAAAGGCTCTAAAAATTCTTATAATATGACATCCTTCACCAGTTTTTGTGAGTCAGCTTCTTTGGAGAAGAAATCAACTATTCTTTCCATTTTGTCATTTTGCGCCTTCATATCCAGATATCTAGTTTCATTTTTGGTTGGTCAAGTGAATTGTTGATTGTTATATTTTCTAGCACCCGACCTCATAACCACATGAAGACTATTTGAATTAGATATATATTTTTTTGGAATGGTTTGTATTAAATTCAAAGTTCTTTTATTTTAAAAAAATCAATAATTTTGGGGAAATATTCAAATGAATGATCGCCCAAGCCCCACATGTTCCAGAACCACAAGTCGTTCTTATCTTTTAGTGGACAATCTAGGATTGTATTCCCATCCTTACAATTGGTAAAATAGTAGAACCTTCCTCAACCTCGACATTGGCCTAGAACTCTATCTTTGTATCCTCACATCGTCCACCATAACTGCCTTGGTCGTTTCCACGTCCACCATATGATGGTGCCTTATTAATTGATATGTGGCTTGTCTATGGTACACAACATGATATTTTGGCTTGTTCTTTCCAATTAGTGCACACTCTTATGTTAAATGTGTGTTATCTTCATAAATGGCACAACACATAGGATTAGCGTTCTGAAGATTGTACTGACATTATTTAGTCATATGATTAGAATTTATTTTACATATGTCACAATATATATCAGACTGTATTCATCGGACATCTTGATCAAAAAGGTCAACATATTTACAAGTGTCCTTGGTATGACCTTCGATCTAAGAGTTAGTGCAACACAAGTTGTTCTTTTCGTGTGTCAGTGTGAGCACTCAATTTGGTAGTTTTTCAAATTTATCTTTAATTGTTTATCAGTCGATGAGACAATCGACTAACCTTCATCATTTGTTTTGATTCATTGTGCCAATTTAAGAGCCTGTTTGCATGTCGTAAGTTTGTGCATTTCTAGGGTGTCGCAAATATTTTTGAGGAGAAAAACCACGTACCATTGGACTAATAGGTCTTCGTTGATAATGTATGAGGTCTAGCTCAATATATCTTTGAATTTTTTTATCATTTTCTCTCACCATTTCATTTGGTCGTTATTTTATTTCTTTTAGTTTCTATGCTGCAAGGTGTTTGACATCCTAAGCCTTGAATAAGGTAAGGATGTTGTTCTTTATTTCACCCGTCAGCTTCCATTTCTTCTCTATAATATTCATAAACCATGTTAATGCTCACTTCCTCAAGGCAGCTACAAATTGGGCCATTTACTTGTTTCGTCAGTAATATCACTTGTAGACCAGAATTTTTCACAAAAAAAAACCAATGATTTTTCGGATCCTCATCACCCTCCTAGAGGGGAATGTGATTTAATCCCATTTTTCTTGTTGCAATTGTTTAACAATTACTTGACTCGTCATTTATAGTAGGATCTATGTTTGTTCAACTACTCTTATGCATGCTGCTTTTCTATTTATCAATGATGTTTCTTGACAATGACTCATCAGTTGGCATGCTTTATCTATGTACTTGGTAAACCAATTCATTCTTGGTCGTGTCTTCGTCAACTAGACTCATACTTTCAACTTCTTTGAGGGATGCTAATTGCAACAAGGGGGGCACGGTTTTGAGATTACAGAGTTGGAGAAGTATTTCTTCAATTTCTTGATTCTCATTATTTGGTGGAATTTTGTCAGAATTTATAACTTTTGGTTGATTTATTTGATCTTCTACATTATCCCAAATAGTGGGTATGTCTAAATAATGTTGTGATGATTGTTGAAGGAATTCTCTCATTGTGGGACTTTCTATATATAGATTCATAATTTGTTGAATGGCGGGACTAGAGTCATCTATTTATGTTATGTCTATTTTCCCTTTAAGACTTACGAGTAGACCATCTATTGAAGCAGGAAGTGTAATGTCTCTCAACTCATATGAGGCGTCTCATGCATATTCACTCACATGCTCATGATTTTGAATTCCAATTCTTTGGTATTATTCTCTTATTTTTCGCGTCATTGTTGTCTCTTATCCATTGCTATTTTATAGATGTCATCTAACTTCTTGTATTGTCGATTATAAATATTTTGTGTTATCACCTAGATTGACCTCAAGCTAAAGGGAGGCAATTCTAGGGTAACCACAAACCAAGCTTAACGTTGTAGCTAGCCCTACAATGCCGGGAGAGGGCTCTCTCCTTTAGAATCTCAGTAGGGATAAATGAATCAGGTAAATATTTTAGGCTAGGTATAGTAGCTCAAAATTATTTGATTGAATTTGTTGTTGTTTGCTGGATCAGATGGAGTTGGTCAGTTTAGGTCTAGGAAACTAGGTCAAAAATGCAGGGTGTCCTATGGAGCAAGGTTGGCATAGGCTTTAGCAATTTAGGCTTAATGGTGTGAAATGTTTAAGGCTAATGAGGAGCTGAGGAGGGCATGTGACAATCATGGGTCCTTCTCAAACAATAGAAAACATAAAATATTGAATGATTTCCCAAGGTAGAGCACTGTAACAATGGATTCTACCTATCTAACTTGATAGCATTCAATAAGAAGCAATGAAATGGATGATGGCATACATAAAACATGTAAAAAAATGATTACAAAATAAGAAACTGTGCTAAAACTCCATACCACAAGGATCCCATAAAAATAGCTACAAATCCAATTAATTTCCTTGCCAAACTGCTTACAACGATGTACAATCAAGCTTTGAGCATCCAAGTGAGTCCAACCTTTTCCAATGAGAAAGAAAATACATGATATAGAAATTCAAATCACTCATCCTAACCATCAGAGGATCGAAACCATGAGAAGAGGATTTGTTTCAACCATTTCTAAACAAGGAACATGAATCTAGGCAATCAAACAACTTGCCTCTAAAAGAGGGGAAACTGATTCATTACCCTCAAAACCACTTTTTATTTAATGAATCTACCATCTACTAGTGTTTGAATATTAAATTTACAAACCATGGCATTAATTACATCATAAATTCACCTCCATGAGAGAGAAAACAAGAAAATAGTCGAAATTTAGCAAAACAATCATCTTGAGTAAAAATGCCCTACGTGCAGCGCCACTGGTCCTATGCACAATGCCACTTTGAGTCCACTTTTGGAGACCTTCCCATCATCCAAATTGATCCCAGGATAGCTCATTGGAAAGGTTGTCAAGTCTACTTTCTAGAACACCTAGAATTTCTACATTTTGAGCTAATTTGTCCCCTCAAAAACGGATTCTCCTAAGGCTACCTCTGTGTGTCCAAAAACTTGCAGAAAGGTCAAATTTAGAGTGTTTTTGGACCTTCTGGTGAACTAATTCTGCTCCAAAAATTCTGAAAATTTCGAAGGTGCATGTAATTGATGCCCTGAATCCAAAAATGTAAGCCATTGGTCCATTGGGTGTCCCTAGAAAAAGCGGAGTGCTGGTGGCACTGCGCTTCTGGGGAATTTTTTTGTGTATTGAATTTCAAAAATTCAAAAATGACAAAATTTCCTCAAAAACTTCCCAAAATTGGTATGAGGAACCACCATCAACTACTTTGATTAGCCAAGGAGGCTTCAACCAACATATTTAATCTATCCTCCTCCTTTTTTCCTTATAAAGCCCTCCTTAACCTAGCCTTCAACTTTCTGATCCTCATGTTACAAATTTTATTGTGAGTCATGCAATGGTATGCCATGTGTCTAAGAATTTTCTTGTCCCTGTTGTCCTTCTCAATGAGCCCTTCAAGATGTATGTTGACTCTTTCAAGCCAAGTCTCGCTATCCTTTTCAATGTCTTGCTCGATAGGAGTCAAAGTGACATGAGCCTCTTTGCCAATTTGCCTTTTTGCTTTGATCACTTCTAGCTCCATAAGGACTTGCTTGTCACTCAATTGTTTGTCATCCTACTCCAAGTATGTGATGACAAACTTGGCTCTCTCTAACTGGTCTGCCAAAGCTTGTATTTGAGCTTCCATTTCCTATATGAGGATGTCTTTTATGGTTTCTTGATCCTGAGTCTCCAAATCAATGGTCTAAGTATCATGCTGCTCGGGCTCATCATGTTCTTCCAACTCAAACTCCCTTTCTTGCTCATCATCCATGTCATCCTCCTATACCTTTTCCTTCCCTTTGTTCAGCTCCTCAACCTGTACCTGTTTTGTTGATGTAGAAGGCAAAGCCCTTTCCAAACCCTATGGAGATAACATTTGTCTATGAACTGATGAAGAAGTCAAGGTCCCTTCCACATCTTATGGAGCAAACACTTGCCTAGCAACTGCAAACAATTTCCTTGTAGCTCTTTGATATGTCAAGTATACTCGCACCTTAGAAATTTTTGTCTCCTTGTTTTCTTCTCCTATTTCCAATTGACTAGAAGGCCTACCTATTTGTTGAACCATGGATAGAGGAATTTGGGGTCCCCTAAACACATCATGAGCAATGAAAGTCTCCCAAGGAATGTTGAGGAGACTGAGATGGTGATGAACAATAATCTTGATCAAGGAGTAGTGATAGATGATGATCATCTGCTGAGGGTATGGCTTCTTCTGCACAAGTTAAGCCATCTTATCAATTTTTCTAAAGAAAACGTATGGGAGGTTCAACATTTTTACTCTTGTAAAGTGCATGAGGAGCCTGATATGGTAAGTGTACAACCTGGAAAATCTGCCCTCACAAGTGAAATATTTTATGATAATCCTCATCAAGGGGACATACCTGTTGTCCAAAAATTTAAAGGGTAAAAGCCTCTTGATCTGACTTCTGTACTGAGGTTTAATGTAAGGCTCATAATAATGCTCATCAAGGTCCTGAGCCTTATACCATTTCTCACCAACATCAGGAATATTGGTGGCCTTTGAAATAATAGATGGTGACACTGTGAAAATCACCCTAGCAAAAGTCACTTCATTGTTGTGCAGGTGGGCTACAAAGAGTCTAGCCAATTCATGATGAAATTGTACTCTCTCCACTAGTTCACAGAATTGATAACATTGAAGGTGTCTAAAACATGAAACTTCCAATGGAGAGGCTTGTAGTTGTCTTAGGTTAGTTGGCTCTTCTCTTGTGATTTTGCCTCCCTTATGAGGTTTTCTATGTTGCCTGTTTCTCTCTACTAAATTGTCACTTGCTATATTCTCCTCATCATAATCATAATCTCCTCTATCCATGTTAACCAGCTTTTTAGTTGCACAATCTTAGACAATGAAGATGGGAATGAGTGGGATGCTTTAGGGTTTGTAGGGATGAGTTTTGAGTGAATTTAGGCACTTATGGGTAAATTATGAATCATGAGGGTGAGGGAGAGGGTTTTGAGAATGATGGATAGATGAGGGAATATATATTAGGGGAAAGGAAATGATGTAAAAAGGGTTTTAGTTATAATGATAGGTAATGGGAAAAACAAGCTAGTTAGGGTTTGTAGTGGAAAACTAGGGTTTGATATTAAGAGTGAAGGAGGTGTCTAAAACATTAAATGTGCAAGCTAAACATCAAGTGAAGTAGGGCCACTTACTTGTAGAAGAGGAATTTGCAAGAAATTTGGTGGCATTTTGAAGTTTGAAGTGATTTGGTGGCTCACTACCCTACGCGCAGTGCACTCACCCAAAAGCACAGTGCCTGCTCCTACGCATAGTGCCTTTGTATTTTTGAGCTGGAGAAAATTTCCCTACGCGTAGCACACTGTTCTATGCGCAAAACTTCCTTCCCTATGCGTAGCACTTTTGGCAGGCCACTTTTGGAGGCCTTCCCAGTGTCCAAATTGGGAATGGGATAGCTCGTGGAAAATATTGTCAAGTCTACTTTCTAAAACATCTTGAATTTTTCAATTTGGAGTTAATTTTCCCTATCAAAAGCCCAATTGCCCAAGACTAGTAAAAATGTGCATAATGAGGCTACCAAAATGCAGAGTGATTTTGCATTAAACTTTAGGAGGTCTTCCTCAACTCCAAATTTAGCTTATGATAGCTCATTGGAAATATATATGTGTCTAGTTATTAGTTGACTCATCAAGTAAGTCATTTGGACATTTCATCTAGGAGAAAATTTGATTTTACGAAGGTCACTCCAGAAGGGCAGCAACTCTCCTGTGGCAAATGATTGTTTGGACATTTCTCCTAAACCATGAGACCTGTGTAAAAAATGGAGTATTTTCTTCTTGGGTCTATGGTGGACAACAAACTCTCTCACGTTTGTCAAATTCATCTTTTCGTGCTTAGAAACATCATTTGAATGAAACCTATCCCGATGTGTGGAACAGGGGATTTGTAGAAATGAAGGGAATGAGGGGCTTCTAAATTCTTGAGAAAATTTTGGGAAGTAGGGAGGGATGTTAGGAAGCAGAGGAAAGTGGAATTTCAAGGATTGAGTGAGGGGAATTGGTCCAAAAGATCAAAACACGGGCCTAACCTAGAAAAGTGTCAAATTGGAGCAATAGGCTAGGGTTTGTGGGAAAATTATGAATTTGAGGGATATCAGTGATGGGAAGTATTTAAGAAGGTATATTAAGGATATGGGAAGGTGTATGAGCATTAGGATACAAGTTTCGTTGATGATTTTACCATCCAAGAAAAATTACCTTCAAAACCCTAGGAGAGGGAAATGAGCCTTACCTAAGCACCACTGAAGCACAAACAAGGTGTAAAATGACCCATTGAAACTTGAAATAATGATGAAAACTCTTTGAATGATGGTACACTCAACTGAATGGTGACATGGACTAATACTTGGAAAAATTTGGAAGGAGTGAAAGCAATCCTAGACCTAATACCTAGTGACCAAATTTTACTTGAAGACTCACTGAAATGACAAAATTTGACTTTGACACCCTAACACCACTTTGTAAGAGCATGTTTGATCGCTAGTGGAAAGCTTCAAAGACTGACACTAACATTGGCTCCATTGGGGATGGTAGCTCCTTGGAGGTTCCAAGAAGACAGTAGACCAAGTAGCCTTATCCATTGAGCATTGAGTAAAAAAACTCAATCTGAAATACATGACTGAATACTAATGACTCAAAGATACAAACAGACTTTTACTAACTTGAAATTGACTAAAAAAAAATGACTTGAGACTTACTTAGTTGAAACAAGTACTTACAAAACTTATTAATGGAAGCAAACCATCGAGATTTGAGGGCTTAAAATATTGATGATAACCACCTGCCTACTGAAGAAATATGTTCAATCATGTGAAGTGAACCTTCCGATGTAACCAATCTAGCAGATGGCTACTCACTGAATTTCTGCTCTCACTTTCCTCAAGCAGGCAGAACGATGTATGTGTAGGCAACTCATAATAACAACTAAAACCAAGGTTTATGCTAACGAACCAGGCAACATTTATCTTCTCTAATGCTTGCAAAAGAATGCCGAAGGAATCTTGAAAATCCTGAAGCAGTAGCTTGTCTTGAGATCTAGCAGCAAAAATACAAGTACTCCCATCATTTTGATCTGAAAGAATAGTTGGTTACTGATTGATAGGAAGGCATAGAGAAGTATAAGCTTCTGTTATCTGAGTGTTGGTTGTAAATTCCTCAAGCATGAGAAATTCTGACTCGATTTCTGGCATATTGTCTCTCTCAGGCTCATACTCCTCAATTTCATAGTCTAAGTCATTCTTAAAAGAAAAACATTCTTCAAGATTATCAAACATGACAGCCCTATCATCTTCATGAAAGAAAACAATATCTGTTCACTGATCAAAAAATCTAATTTCAAGGCTATCCTCATTTTCAAAAGTGGAAGAAGCTTCACTAACACCTTCTAGATGATGTGAACGCTACAAACCTACATTAGCTTGGGTTGTAACATGACCTTTCAGGAGTTGATCTATCTCATCTTTAGACAGAGGAGATAGTACCTTTTGTTTTCTTTTACTAGAACAATAATTGTCTTCTTGAAATAACAATTCAAAACATGAAATATGAGAAGAAAAATATGGATGGCATTCCTCCATTTCCTGGTCTTCTAAAATTTGAATACATTGTTCATCATCTTCATATGACATGGCAACCAGATTGTCATGTTTCTTATCGCACTCATCAGTCATATGAGGGAAAACTTCAAGTATTTCTTGAAACTCAAAACTAACACTTCTATCATTTACCACTAAGTTATTCAAAGAAGATTTTTGACTTACTTGAACAAAGATCTCATCTTGTTTTTCATAAAAGGACTGGATTACCTCCTCGTGAAGGCTTTGTTCTAATGAAATGAGAACACTTGGGTCAATGAATTTTTTTTCTTCATTCGAGATTATCTCAACAACAAAGCTCTCCTTCATGGGATTCAGAACAAGGTACTCTTCATCATCACGATCTGGATCTAGATCTGAAATAACCAACTTGATTTTATCACAATTTGAAATTGGAACTTGATTTTCCTGCATATTATCTTCTTCTATGAGTAGACTTGAAATAAGACCTTGTCTTCCATCATTTTCAATTGCACTAAGATCTTGAACATGCTGCAAATTTTCCTAAGCATCTTGATAAGTATCCTCTAAGCTCTCTTTATCCTGCTGAAATGGATTTTCATACAGGGCTTCCATGATCTCATCATCCATAAAGTCATCATCTTCATAAACTTTATCAAGATTTTCAATAAAACTATAAACATGTTTACAACAATTCTCAATTAATATTAAGGATGGACAATTACACCTTTCAAAGAACATGGTATGAAAATCCTTCAAACAGTAAATACTAGCAATTGGCAATCTTTCATACCAAGATCAAGCTTCCCCTTCCAAAGTGGCCATGAATATCTTCATCAAGCACTCTTCAGGAAAATCAACCTTCAACTTGTGAGTATGCATGTGAAATCTAACCAGATGTAAACCAACATCATTCTTATCATCATCTTTAAACATAGGCAAGTTCCTTTGACAATCTACCTTAGGAATTTTATTTGGGAAACCTGGAATGTGATCTCGACTCATGGGAGCATACCTTCGAGCCAATGAATCCATATTGATAACAATGAATTCAGCAAAACATTATTTAGGCTACTAGTTCTTGAAGAGTGGAGTTGCCATAAAGATTCTGAACCTTGGGATTTTTCAACAATGGATTCGCCAGGTGAATGATTTCAGCCATTGCATGCATCTGATCGTTGGTCCCCATTAGTAATAAAATCTAAAAATTTGATGATATTTTTCTAAGGAACATAAAACTACGTTCCCCATTATAGTCGCCACTATATTATCACCTAGATTGACCTCAGGCTAAAGGGAGGCAATTCCAAGGTAGCCACAAACCGAGCTTAACCTTGTAGCTAGCCCTATAAGGCCAGGAGAGGGCTCTCTCCTTTAGGATCTTAGTCGAGATGACTGAATCAAGTAAAGCTTTTAGGCTAGGTATAGTAGCTCAAAAGGTTTTGATTGAATTTTTTGGTATTTGCTGGATCAGATGGAGCTGGGCAGTTTAGGTCTTTGAAACTAGGTCAAAAATGCAGGGTGTTCTATGGGGCAAGATAGGCATAGGCTTTAGAACTTTAGGCTTAATGGTGTGAAATGTTTAAGACTAATGAGGAGCTGAGGAGGGCATGTGACAATCATGGATCCTTCTCAAACAATAAAGAACATAAAATATTGAATGATTTCCCAAGGTAGAGCACTGTAACAATGGATTCTACCTATCTCACTTGATAACATTCAATAAGAAGCAATGAAATGGATGACGACATACATAAAACATGTAAACAAATGATTAAAAAAGAAGAAACTGTGCTAAAACTCCATACCACAGGGATCCCATAAAAATAGCTGCAAATCCTATTAATTTCCTTGCCAAACTGCTTACAATGATGTACAATCAAGCTCTAAGCATCCAAGTGAGTCCAACCTTTTCCAATGACAAAGAAAATACATGATATAGACATTCAAATCACTCATCCTAACCATCAGGGGTCGAAACCATGAGAAGAGGAGTTGTTTCAACCATTTCTAAATAAGGAATAGGAATCTAGGCAGTCAAACAACTTGCCTCTAAAAAAGGGGAAACTGATTCATTACCCTCAAAACCACTTTTTATCTAATGAATCTACCATCTACTAGTGTTTGACTATTACATTTACAAACCATGGCATTAATTACATCAGTAAATTCACCTCCATGAGAGAGAAAACAAGAAAATAGTCGAAATTTAGCAAACCAATCATCCTAAGTAAAAATGCCCTACGCTCAGCGCCATTGGTCCTACACGTAGTGCCACTTTGAGTCCACTTTTGGAGGCCTTCTCATCATCCAAATTGAGCCCAGGATAGCTCATTGGAAAGGAATTCTATTCTACTTTCGAGAACACCTAGAATTTCTACATTTGGAGCTCATGTTCACCCTCTCAAAAGCTGATTCTCCTAAGGCTGCTTCTGTGTGTCCAAAAAATAGCAAAAAGGTCAAATTTTGAGTGTTTTTGGACCTTCTGGTGAACTAATTCTGCTCCAAAAATTCTGAAAATTGCTAGGGTGCATGTCCTTGATGCGCTGAATCCAAAAATGCAAGCCATTTATCCTTTGGGTGCCCATAGCAAAAGCGCAGCGCTGCTTCTGGGCAGTTTTTCTATGTATTGAATTTCAAAAATTCAAAAATGACAAAATTTCCTCAAAAACTACCCAATATTGGTATGAGGCACCACCATCAACTACTTTGATTAGCCAAGGGAGGCTTCAACCAACATCTTTAATCTATCCTCCTCCTTTTTGCCTTCTAAATCCCTCTTTAACCTAGCCTTCAAATTTCTGATCCTCATGTTACAAATTTTATTGTGAGTCATGTAATGGTATGCCATGTGTCTAAGCATTGTCTTCTCCCTGTTGGCCTTCTGAATGAGCCCTTCAAGAAGTATGTTGACTCTTTCAAGCCAAGTCTCCATATCCTTTTCAATTTTTTGCTTGGTAGGAGTCAAAGTGACATGAGCCTCTTCGCCAATTTGGCTTTTTTCTTTTAGCACTTCCAGCTCCATAAGGACTTGCTTGTCACTCAATTATTTGTTCTCCTACTCCAAGTATGTGATGACAAACTTGGCTCTCTCTAGGTTGTCCGCCAAAGTTTGTATTTGAGCTTCCCTTTCCTATATGATGATGTCTTTGATGGTTTCTTGATCCTGAGTCTCTAAATCAATGGTCTAAGTATCATGCTTCTCGGGCTCATCATGTTCTTCCAACTCAAACTCCATTTCTTGCTCATCATCCATGTCATCCTCCTATACCTTTTCCTTCCCTTTGTTCAGCTGCTCAACCTGTACCTTTTTTGTTGATGTAGAAGGCAAAGCCCCTTCCACACCCTGTGGAGATAACATTTGGCTATGAACTGTTGAAGAAGGCAAGGTCCCTTCCACATCTTGTCAAGCAAACACTTGCCTAGCAACTACAAACAATTTCCTTGTACCTCTTTGATATGTCAAGTATACTGGCACCTTAGCAATTTTTGTCTCCTTGGTTTCTTCTCCTATTTCCACATGACTAGAAGGCCCACCTATTTCTTGAACCATGGATGGAGGAATTTGCGGTCCCCTAAACATGTCATGAGCAATGAAAGTCTCCCAAGGGATGTTGAGGAGACTGAGATGGTGAAGAACAATAATCTTGATCAAGGAGTAGTGATAGATGTTGTTCATCTGCTGAGGGTATGGATTCTTCTGCACAAGGTAAGCCATCTTATCAATGTTTCTAAACAAAAAGTATGGGAGGTTCAACATTTTTACCCTTGTAAAGTGCATGAGGAGCCTGATATGGTAAGTGTACAACCTGGAAAATCTGCCCTCATAAGTGAAATATTTGATGATAATCCTCATCAAGGGGACATACCTGTTGTCCAAAAATTTGAAGGGGAAAAGCTTGACCTGACTTCTGTACTGAGGCTTAATGTAAGGCTCATATAATTCTCATCAAGGTCCTAAGCCTTATACCATTTCTCACCAACATCAGGAATCTAGCTGGCCTTTGAAATAACAAATGGTGACATTGTGAAAGTCACCCTAGCAAGAGTCACTTCATTGTTGTGCAAGTGGGCTACAAAGAGTCTAGCCAATTCATGATGAAATTGTACTCTCTCCACTAGTTCACAGAATTGATAACATTGAAGGTGTCTAAAACATGAAACTGCCAATGGAGAGGCTTGTAGTTCTCTTAGGTTAGTTGGCTCTTCTCATGTGATTTTGCCTCCCTTCTGAGGTTTTCTATGCTGCCTGTTTCTCTCTGTTGAATTGTTACTTGTTGTATTCTCCTCATCATAATCACAATCTCATCTATCCATGTTAACCCGCTCTTTAGTTACACAATCATAGATAATGAATATGGGAATGAATGGGATTCTTTAGCGTTTGTACGGATGAGTTTTGAGTGAATTTAGGCACTTATGGGTAAATTATGAATCATGAGGGTGAGGGAGAGGGTTTTGAGAATAATGGACAGATGAGGGAATATAGATTAGGGGAAAGGAAATGATGTAAAAAGTGTTTTAGTTATAATGATAGGTAATGGGAAAAACAAGCTAGTTAGGGTTTGTAGTAGAAAACTAGGGTTTGATATTTAGAGTGAAGGAGATGTATAAAACATTAAACGTGCAAGCTAAACATCAAGTGAAGTAGGGCCACTTACTTGTAGAGGAGGAATTTGCAAGAAATTTGGTGGAATTTTGAAGTTTGAAGTGATTTGGTGGCTCAATGCCCTATGTGAAATACACTCTCCCAGAAGTGTAGCACCTGCTCCTACGCGCAGCACCCTTGTATTTTTGAACTGGAGAAAATTTCCCTACGTGCAGAGCACTGTTCTATGCGTAGCGCCTCCTTCCCTATGCTCAGCTCTTTTGGCAGCCCACTTTTGGAGGCCTTTGCAGTGTCCAAATTGGGTGCGGGATAGCTCTTTGGAAATATTGTCGCATCTACTTTCCAAAACATCTTGAATATTTCAATTTGGAGTTCATTTGCCTTGTCAAAAGCTCAATCTCCCAAGACTGGTCAAAATGTGCATAATGAGGCTACCAAACTGCAAAGTAATTTTGCAGACAAATTTAGGAGGACTTCCTCAACTCCAAATTAAGTTCATGATAGCTCATTGGAAATATCTTTGTGTCTAGTTATCAGTTGACTTATCAAGAAAGTCATTCGGACATTTCATCTAGGATAAAAATTGATTTTACCAAGGTAATTCCAGAAGGGCAGTAACTATCCTGTGGCAAATGATTGTTTGGACATTTCTCCCAAAGCATGAGACCTATGTAAAATTGAAGGGTTATTTTCTTCTTGTGTCTATGGTGGAAAAAACCCTTTCTCACTTTTTTCAAATTCATCTTTTTGTGCTCAAAAACATCATTTGAATAAAACCTATCCCGATGTGTGGAACACGGGATTTCTAGAAATTAAGGGAATGAGGCGATTCTAAATTCTTGAGAAAATTTTGGGAAGTAGGGAGGGATGTTAGGAAGCAAGGGAAAGTGAAATTTCAAGGATTGAGTGAGGGGAAAGGGTCCAAAAGGGAAAAATGCAATCCTAACCTAGAAAGGTGTCAAATTGTAGCAATAGGCTAGGGTTTGTGGGAAAATGATGAATTTGAGGGATATCAGTGATGGGAAGTATTTAAGAAGGTATATTAAGGATATAGGAAAGTGTATGAGCATCAGGATACAAGTTTTGTTGATGATTTGACCATCCAAGAAAGATTACCTTCAAAACCCTAGGAGAGGGAAATGCGCCTTACCTAAGCACCACTGAAGCACAAACAAGGTGTAAAATGACACACTGGAACTTGAAATAATGATGACAACTATTTGAATGATGGTACACTCAGCCGAATGGTGACATGGACCAATACTTGGAAAACTTTGGAAGGAGTGAAAACAATCCTAGACCTAATACCTAGTGACCAAATTTTACTTGAAGACTCATTGAAATGAAAAAAATTGACTTTGACACCCTAAGACCACTTTGTAATAGCATTTTTCATCACTTGTGGAAGGCTTCAAAGACTGACACTAACATTTTGAACGCTTTCTTCTTGTTGTTTTCTGGTAGAAGACTGTATTCCTTTCATATTTATAATAACGACTACTTCTCCAACTTTACTTCTTTCTTTTTCTTTTCTTTACATCTCATCACTTGTTACCCCCCCCCCCCCCCCCCCCATGCAATACTGACCTGCCTTAGTGTTGGTGAGTGAGGGAGTATGTACTAGCCATGTTTATTTACTTAAATCTCCTAAGATTTTGTTGTGTCTTTGAAATGGGCATTTAAGAAGTTATTCCAATTGGTTTACCTCTTCTATCGATCAATATTTATTAGAGTCTGCAACAAAGGTTGGTATTTGAATATATGACCTGTACCCTTGTCGAGGGAGAACTTAGGTAAAAGGGTGGGAATCAAGTAAAAGAAGTTGTCATGAAAATTGTTGAAGAATATATCTTTGACACGGTTAATAGATACTTGTTATTTTATTTCTCGATCTTCATAAAAATCGTCCAAAATTGATTTGATCCACTCATGCAAATTTTTTTGACTTCCATTTAAGAGCTTCAGTAAAATTCGAGCATCAAATTCATTCTGAGGTTTCTTCATGATCAAATTGATCAAGGAATTTCTTGATTTATGTTGGGGTGGCTTCAGTGAACAGCTTATACACTTTAGTGAAAAAAATGGCTTTGGATTTTTCTAAAGACAATTAGTTTCTTTATGCTTAGTTCTTTAGGTAGTTAATTATTTTTGTATCCCACCACAAGTTTATCCCTTCCAGAGTTAACATTTATGCTTTCATTTCCATGACTCAAGTCCAAACTACCGGTAACAAAACTAATGTTGTAATCTAGCTAAAATTTCACATGGTTACCAATAACGTAGATATCAAGTATTGATATATCAGAGAATATAACATAAAGAAAGAGAAGATATACAAGTAGTGTAGAACTAGTAGAAGCACACTTTATATTATATCTCTTAAAAACCAAGTTGAACTTATACATCGATGCATAGACAGACATTTATACCATGACAAGATAGTTACAATAGTCTAACTGTGTGACCATACTCTTAACTAATCTAAATTAAGTTATCTTAACATTATTCTTTACATTATATACTTATCTGACTCGATTGGGCTAGTCCACTGAGTCGACTAGCCCCCCCAATAAGGGGAAAATCTTCATTAAGAAAAATTACATGTAAAATAGTTTAAGTTTCATGATACTTTGTACCTTCCTATGAAAAATGTGTATGTCATTTGTAAAACAACACAAAACAATCTTTGTAAAAAAATTAATTAGTTTAAGTAGTGGAAGGAGTGGGAGGGGTTAACCTTCACCTCGATGAATAAATAGAGACACGATATGCTTGGGGTATGGGTGTAGCATCCAACAACCAAGCTCAATATCTAGCGTGATGGTCAAGACTAATGATTAGAACTAGTAAGGAAAAGATTCAAAGTCACAGTGTTTAGAGACTAAATGATTGTCATTCAATAGGTGTGGAAAGAAAGGAAGTCAAAAAACTCTGCCCTTCCTTCTATATTACAAAGGGTTGTTTTACAGACATTTCCATTTGAATAAATTTTTTTTTTCATGTGTATAGACAACTAAATTCAAAAGTTGATTCATTGTCAAATAAAGGATCCACACTAGAATAGAGGACCTTAGAAGTGGATTAGGGTTGAAAATAAAATTACCTTTACCATTATTTTAATGTATGACTAAAATAATATAAATAAAGGCTTTCATTTCCGAATAAATAATCAAGCTTTCAAAACGAAAGTAACTCATCATCCAAGAAACAAAAATTTGACCCACAACTTGACACTCATAGAAATAGAATGGAAATCTTCATTAAATCTCCAGCCATGACGATCTATTAAGGAGTATCCATGTCTATATCACTATAACATCTAGTGAAGGGATAAGGCAACATGAACACATAGGTGGCCATAGGATTTTATTTCTCAAGGAAGGAAATGGAATACACAGATGAGGGAAGCTTTGGCCCTGCTAACGCATTCAATTCAACACAGAATGGAGTTATTTCCATTCTCGCTCGGTATCAATCAAAATTCATTCCAATGAAATAGTCATGATTTTGGCATGGAATCGGAAGCCTTTCCAATTAATGTTGCATGGTGCATAATATAGGTAGAAGAGGATATATATATGGCTCAAAATTGTTAACTCTCAAACTCACTCTTCATGGTTGTTGAGTGTCTATAGTAATGAGTGGGGGTGGCTATCAAATATAGAAACTCGAAGCATGGAGTGGAAACGCCCTTTCATGGTGGATTCACGGACATCCCTCCATGAGGATGAGAAAAAAAATGAATAAACTCTTGGAATTATTACTAGATTCATTGGAAGGGTTATTGAACACCCTAGAGTTACGTAGAGGAAAAGGAGAGGAAGACATATCAGTTGTTAATGGACACCAAATATGTATTTTTGCAGAGACAAATGGAAACATTTTAGGTGGAGGTTCGAACATAATTGGTAGCTATGGACATTAGATTAGAAAAGGTTGAGTAAAACTTCAGCAACAGAGAAACTTTCACTCAAGAAGAGGCTAAGACTAGTGAGGGATTTGTGAAGAAAAAAGGAGGAAATGCCCAGGAGATAGGAGCAGCGAAACAAGGACGAATGATTTGGCTGCAAAGAGAAGCAAATGAAACAAGACCACCATATGCCAGTTAACTTATCACACTTTGAAATATATTGATGTTATGTCAATACATGCTAATACTATGACTTTTTTTAGAGATTATAGCAAACATTTGTTTAGATGCGTGGGTGAAAATTTTCATAAGTATAGATTAGCAATATTTTGGACTTTTGAATGTAGTATAATTATCAACATGAAGAATTATTTAAGGGTTTTGGCCCAGAAACCATATTTTCCTTTTAATATCAAATTTCTATTCATTCATTTGAATATATATATATATATATATAGATATATATATATAGATATATATATATATATATATATATATATATATATATATATATATATATATATAAAGAGGTGTTTGCACTAAATATTATCAACTTATTAATATATCTCACACACACAATTACAATAGTATTTACTCGTAATCATACTATATAGATTTAAACATAAATCTAAACACCTAATCACATCATCATATATATACATATTGGCTACTCTATTTTTATGTCAAATAAAATAGTAAATATAAGACTTTTAAGCAAAAAGAGTATCATGGTAACAATTTTAGATTAGAATGTATTGATGTCTGGATGTTTTCCAAGCCAACAATAGAATAAGTTGCTTGATCAAGGTCCCAAATTAGATCTTTTTTTGGATATGGAAATTGTCATTGGTATGTGGGCCTGGTTGCCACTAAGTTGTTTTTCTTCTTGATCACAGACTCTTAAGCAATTTCATAAAATATAAACTAAAACTATTCTAATCGTATAAATGAATACTAACTCAGAAATTCTAAAAAAACAAACTAATCCATTTTGGGAGAAAAGTTAGAAGTATATGAACTTTTGAATTTCATTGTTTTAAAAGAGAAGTAGTTAATCTATACAAATGTCCTTTATATTGAGAAACTTTTAATAACCTATCATTCACATAAACAATTAGATGATGAGATGTAAATCAAAACATTAATATAATATATATTCAGTAAATCAATTATGAAAAATAGTATGAAACGTAGTTAGTTATTAACAATAGTGCAATAATAGTCCCATTCATAAATAACAATGATAAATTGATAAAGAAAATAAATGTTATTTCAATAAACTGTAGTGAATAACATATGTGATTAATAGTACCACACATGATCATCGGGATTTGATTCCTTCAAAACTTTCCATGTAATATTTCCATTGTTCATAAATATTCTTGACTTACACTATGATTTTTATGCTGGTTTGTGGATGTGCTAGTAATTGGTTGACTGATTCAGTATTGACTTTATCCAACTCATTGATCATATCTTCAATGTCTTTTATTTGCTCATTTGCATATGTAACGCATGAATCGCATCTTAATTGAGCATTGGGAATACCAAAGTCAATAATTAAGTCCATGGCTCCTTCAATTGACATAATGCAATCCTTTTGAGCATCATTAACTAGGTTTTGATACCAATGGGGATTCTTTTCTCAATTTTCTAAGGTGATTCTAATTCTCAGTGGCTCACCCTATGTGACCTTATCAACCTAACTTGGAACCATATTATGCCTAGATTGCCATAAGAGTACTTTTTTGAAGCTATTTTGCATATGTTCATGCTCAATTAATTTCGTGTAAAGATGGATGGAGAAAAATTATTCAATAAAATATATTGAACCGAAATCAATTTAAATTTCTGCTAAAAATTATTATTAATAAAGCTTAAGTTTTTCATCAGCATTCAAGGTCGCTTCTTTAAAAATATTGAAATCAATAATGCTCTTTTGAAGTTCTCTGGCTTATAGATTCAATTAATAAATCTAATAATATTTTCTTGTTATGGTAGGAGTATAAACTTGTTGAATTTTCTCCATTTCAAATTTCATTTCTTTCTCAAAATCATCCATTTTTTTTTAATGTTTTTGGTGTAATTTAGTTGTTCTTTGGTGCAACTCTTTTCAAATTGTGATTGTTGTTGGCTGAAAGGAGTTTAAAGTTTGGAAATATTGTGTTTTTTTTATCTTAATCTCTATCTCAAATAGTTATTAGAGTAAAAATTAGTAGAAGCAAAAGAACCTATCGAGTTAGTGACCTCTACAACAAACTATTCATCAGTATGTTTTGAGCCATCCCAAATAATTGTTTGTTGAACATAAGGTTCTTCCATTTGATCCTCTTCCTTTTATGATTTCCTTTAATAATTGATCTATTTTTGTTTCTAAAGAAATAGTCATGAAAAGTTATATATCCTTCTTCTATAAGTTTCAAAGAATCAACATGAATTACATTTGGGGATGAAACCCAAGAAAAGGAAGAAATAGGAGTCTTTGAAATGACTCCTAAGGTAGAAATACATGTTTGTTCCCTAGTATTCTCAGTCTATGCATCCTTTAAAGGAGTATCAAGTCTTATACTAGGTTTAGTTCAATTGATTATTTTTTCTCAAATTGATAATTTTCTACTTCATGTTCTTCCAAGAATGTTTTCTCACTCTATTTTCCTTGAATATGTACAATAGGAATGTATGTCTTGCTTTCAACCTAAACAACATAAACATTCTCTAATTGGAGTTTTTCATATAAATTCCATTCATCCCACAATATTTTATCTTTAATTAGCTTCACATTTTGTAGCATTATCTTCTTCATTAAAATCATTTTTCCAAGATTTCCTTTATTAATGTTGGATCAGTTGTAGGTCCGCATGTTTGAACTTTATTTTCTTCAACATTCTAACTCTTGTCTTTAGTATACCAGGATTGTTGTGTTGGCACTATTGCAATAGAAACTAAATACTTCTTTGTTGAACATGCTTTTGTTTATTCTAACTGAAATTTTTTTGGTTGAGAGCTTTGAGAATGTGTACTATTTGAAGTTGAAGTTGAACCACTAGTTTCTTCTTGAATTTGCAGCTGCTTGTTAGAGAGGAAGTATTTCCCAAGGGACATTTTTCTTCTCTGTTGAAAAGCATAAAATTATATTATCAAATCTTTAGGGAACTATTGAATTCTTAGCAAAACCTCTTTATATGATTTGGATTTTTTGAAATCATTATCAAAAAGGCACATTTTCATTAGCATACTTCTTAAAACATGTTATAGATTCACAATGATTTGCAATAATATTCAAAGTATCATATTTTTCAAAAGAGTACCAAAAAAATTGAACTCTTCCAACATTGCAACTTCTAATCTAGCATGATTGACATTTGACATGGAATAAATACCTACATAAATAGGAAGTATTTGTAAATCTCTAGTAATCCCTATACCTGCGGTTTGATATGTTATCTCCATAAGGACTAGCCTATCATGTGCATCTCTTGGTAAGGAATGAGGTGATTCTTGAAAATCATAAATCCTAATATAAAAGAAGGTGTCATCAACACACCATTCTCCAATATCATCAATTCCCTGCATTGCCTCTTATGTGAATCTAGGAGGTGGATGGCCAAAGATTTCCTCACCTAAAAGAATTAAAACATTATGACTTTCATAGAAGTGGTATTTTTCATTTTCAACCGAGATATTTCAAACATAAGTATGAATATGCCTAGCATTGGGTGTCTACTACCATTTCATCAATCAAAAATGGGTATGAAAGAAAATTGGATCAATAAGATAAGCAAATATATAAAATTTTGGGGAATGCTTGGTTTTGTATTAACAATTTTTTCAATCTATTTTTGAGATTACTAGATAAGATAGTAGACCAATTAAAAATAGTGTCTCTTCCAAGTAATCTATGCATAATAGGTACCCTTTCCTCTCTAAAGTGAGTAATATTTTTTCTCCAAAGATCCTACACAAAATTTTTGCAACCATAAATTGACGGTGTTTATAGGAAGAAATATAATATGAGCTTCTAAATGGACCTTATTTTTTCCCACTACCAATCTTTAATCATTATACCTATGCCCAATTGATATAATACATTACTTGTATTTCATCTAGCCTAAATGATCCAACCACATTCCATTTATTATCAATGTTTGTATGGGTTGGCAAATCGATTTTTTATCTCTTCAAATCATACCTGTATAAGGTACCAAGGCAAGTTTTCTACTACTTTGTACACACTGGAAATACAAATATATTCAAATGAAATTACATCATAATTTTATTCATATGAAAAATCTTCCTCCTCGAAATATTGATAAATTTCAGCCCACATTTTTCTGTTAGGGGAAAGGTTATACAATGTATCTAAAAATAGAGTAGAATTGGGATTCATGGCTTATATGTATTCAATATACTATTGTGGTTTTCATTGTTTCACTTTCTTTCCTTTTCTAGGAGGCATGTTTTAGATATCCCACAACTGAAGAGAAAACATATATAAGCAAACAATTTTACATGAAAAACATTGAAATTGAGATAATGGTATATGAAGGTTACCCCTATCACGTCTTAACAGAGGAAACTATGGAATATAACATTAGAGCTAACTCAGACAACATAAATCTTTCAAACATGATAACTTTCATCAAATGATGGCGTAATTTTTTTTACTTGAGAAGCTTTTAAATGAATTCAAGAACTCTTAATGATTATCATGGAGAAAATCTCTATAAAGATATCGACAATAGATTTATTGAATGCTCATTGAATTTATGAAATGACCCCTAAGTTCTATTATAATATAATTCTCACATAAAACAATGTGAGTTCTATGCATAAGGTTAACCCCTAATCATTTATTAAATTATGATTACATTAATTACAATGTAATTATTAAATACCAAATGGGTTTAATAATTTTAATGCACACTATTACTTAAACATCTTGATACCATGGTAATAGATATTGAGTGTTATGCTACATGGGTATTGAGATGGATAAGGTCGTATTAGTGCTAATTTATTTATAAAAATAACCAAAAAAAAAATTAAACTGCAATCAAAATATTTTCCCACAAAAACTATTTTTCTAATATTTCAAATAATAATAATGAATTAGTTTAATAAATATTTATAAATATTAAACCTAAGTGATTATTATCATACCAAGTACCATATGCGCTATGGATAGGGTGTCTCATAAAATGACTAGATTCAATATAATAACGTGGCATGGGGATGACGTGGGGTTTCGACATAGATGACATGTGTAATGTTGATAAAGAACTTTATGGGGGTGAAAAATGATAGAAAATGGGTGCCAGGTATCATTTGACATGTTATATCATAATGAAATATCAACATAAGTCCAACATGGCAAGGAAAGGAAGCCTTATCAGATATCAGCGTTACACCATGTTATAAATCTAATTATTTCTAGCTAGTACGATATAGGAAGGGACCCATACCGGGGTACTAGATATTGGGGATGGATAAAAATGCATGAGCCTTCTAGTATATATTATTTGGTATGACAGTCAAACACTATTAGCTACCAAAAGAAGAATTCTGTTTAAAATTTTAGTTGTTGGTAGTAAAGGGTACCAAGACTAGGATGATGGTTGTTCATGCATGAGATATCTAAAAGAAACCTGATATGGAAATCGAGATATGAACTTTGAATTTAGAAACCTGATATCGATTTCAGGAATTTAGGGTTTCTATCTAAAATGGTGCAAAAAGAAAACGAACCGTATTGACAAATGTTAACACCAATTTTTAAAAGAATTAATAACAAATTGAAATTTATTTACAAAATTTAAAGATTATATAAATGAAATTTTGACAAAATGAAAATCTTGGGGTTCCTCATTATAGACAATAATGGGAAGTTATCATTCGCCGCCACTTTTCACACATTTGAAGAAGCTTTGAAGTAGTTATCTCTATTAATGTACATGATTTAGGGAAAATTAATAGATAAATAACATTATAAAATATTATTTTGAACTTTCATAGATAAATATGAATTTGACCTTTTGTATTACATGAAAATAACTCAAAAAATGTCATTCTTGATAAGAGAAAATTTAATCTAGTTCAATTTTATTTAAAGATAAATACTTTGGAATTTAGTCATGAATAAAAATAGAGTGCATAAATTTATACACAAAGATCTTTATCCACAATTTAGCGCATATTTCTTTAAATATGGCATATTGTGCACTAATGAAAATTTGTAGCCTTGATGAAGTTTCCTTGGCATCATATATACATTGATCTACTACAAGTGAGTGTTTATAGCCCTGATGGGTTTGTATATACTTCCGGCACTTTTGTGCTTGTCAACTTCTTATTTTTGTTTAATATCACCCTTTAGATTTATGTATATAGAGAATCGTTTTTTTCTTGAAATTGGGTGTATAGGAAGTGGGATGATATGAAAGTCACCTTGATATAAAACATTTGTAGAACTTTATAAAACTTAGCCATCATATCTCATTCATCACCCATTCCTAGCTATTATCATTTGTAGTGTGAAATGAATGAGCTCTAGTGGAGAATATTCCTTTTAATAATTTTACTAAAATGTGACTTCCAAAGTAGGTCAAACAAAAGGTTTCATGCATCACTCATGTGTTACTTACTCTCTTGAAATGTAAACTATTTCCCTTTAATGAAATATTACCATAGAAAATATTTTATGGTAAAGAAAAGTTGTTAGGGAATGAAACCATGAGTATACAGATGATTAATAACAAGTCATTGAAAAGTCTTAAATATAACGGAAAAATAAAAAAATGTATACAATTTTGATGTACATATTTACAATAAACTTAAAAATAATATTTATGTAAAATATATGATTTGTCCATTCATGGGGAGAGTCTCCCCCTCCAATTTTTAAAGAATATAAGTTGAAGGGCCAACCTTGGAAGATAATTGAAAAGGATCAAGCCATAAATTTTGAAATTTGGCATGTTTACCTTTTTCTTCATGGGTTTTGTGCCATTTCAACACCGAAACGCCAACAATGAAATGTTTAGTATAGATTCTTTATCAAACCACTTTGATATTTTTTGATGATCATTTCTTTTTCTTTTATTTATCCCTAACTTCTTCAAGTTTTATTAGTTCGTCAATTCCCTGGGGGTAATAATTAGTAGAATATTTAATTTTAATTCACGTATCTATAAAAATTAGTTACCCTAATAGATGAAAAGTATGTAGTGTTTTCAAATATTAATATGCTAAGGAGACTAAACCTAGTAATGATAATTTATTGAATAAGAGATATCAATTGTTCTTGATTGGAAGTTCCAACTAGTATGGCCTCCACTCATATTATGAAATAAACCATGGTTGCAAGGATCAATTAGATTTTCAACTTCAACTAATTACATTGAGAAGGATGGTTTTCTCTCTCTTCCAGCTAATGATTGACATATTTTGAATTTCTTAGCATATTCATGTGCATCCTTAAAAATATTAGGACAGTAATAATTGACATATATAATTTTATGAGCAGTTGTATCTCCTCCAAAGTGTCCACCTGTAGATCCATCATTCAAATCTAATAATACCTTATCAACTTCAATTGTTTCTAAGCATCTAACTAGAACACGATCATAATTTTTACAAGAAAAAAACTCCATTGACTAATTGATATTGATTTCATTTTAATCATAGAGCTCTTCTTTTCTTTAATCCAAGGTGCAATGGACAAAAACCATAAGTTAATAATTAATTAAGATTAGAATACTAAGAATCAAGAATAAGATTTATTTGTTGTATTCCTAACTCTAATTCTCCTTAATTGTCTAGTAATCTAATATATTCAGAATCAGTTGATTATGTAGCCAATATATAAAGGCCCTAACATCTAAAAAAATCATGGTTTTAATTCAAGGTCATACTCCTAGAGAATTTTCATCCAATTGGCTCATTTGTCTCCTAAATCCTTTTGCACTACCAAATTCTCACATAACAATAAGGAACAATTACTTTCGTGCGAGATTTAAGTAAGAAGGGCTTGAAATATTTCATAGCTTTGAAAATAGCATAAGATTGCTTTTAAACAACATAACAGTTCAATTAAGCACCTTGAAAAACTATACTCATTAAGGAAACAATAATTTCAAAATTTTGTTCATTTTTCCAAGTAACAATAGTGACACGAGATTCATGAGAAGGAAATGTGCAAAGAATAAATTCTTAACTAAAGTTAGGATATATAGGTGTGGGATATTGAACAATAGCTTCTTTGATTAAATTAAATGCATCTCTTTATAAAGTGTTCCATTTAAATATAGCATCTTTCTTTATCATATTCTGCAAAGGTCTCACTTTTTCAACAAAACTAGGTATAAAGTGTCTAAAAAAAATTATTTGACCTAGAAAACATTGCATGGTATTTTTATTGTGATGGAAATGGTTTTCTAATATAGTTGTAATCCTCACAGTTTCTAGTACTATGCCTTAACTTTGAAACAATAAATCATAAAAGTTTACCCTTAATCAATATAAAGATTGTTTTGTTAAGATTTAAAGGTATGCCATATTTTCTACATCATTCAGAATTCTTCTTTAGATTATCTATGTGATCATATCTCTTTTTAGACTAGATAGTTACATCATCAAGATAAACTACAACATATTTATTTATTAAACCTCTGAAGGTTATATCTGTTGATCTTTGGAATGTGGCACCAAAATTAATTAGGTCAAAAAGCATCTTATGGTATGCATATATACCCTATTTGTTCGGAAGTTTGTTTTTATTTGTTAATTTTCAAACAAAAAGACTTGATTGTATCTTGAAAATCCATCTAGAAAGAACATCATTTCATACCTAGCAACACATTATAAAATTTGTTCCATAGCAGGAAGGGGGGAGTTATCCTTTGTAGAAGCCTTCTTGAGGTTTCTAAAGTCAATGCATATTCTAATGTCCCTATTATTTTTCCTAACTAGGGTCATATTTGATGCCCATTGATAATTTATAACATGAAAGATGATATTATCTTGAAGGCATTTGTTTAAATCCTTCTTAATTTGTGGTTTCAAATTGAGATTCGTTCTCCTCATTTTTTGTTGAATTGGTCTCACATTAGCTTTAAAAGGAATAGTATGTTTGATAATCGATGTATCATAAGTCTCGATATCATTATGGGACCAAGAAAAAAATATTTTTATAACTTTTCAACAATTGAATAAAAGAATTTCTCTCATATGGTGAGCAACCTAGGCTGACATTAACATTTTTAGAGATATCCTCAATACCAAGGTTAATCACCGTAAAATTAATTTTTAAATGGTTAGTTTTACAATTGGTTGGTAATTTAAATCTATTTTAAAATCATAAAAATACATTAATTTAATAATATATTTAGGAATGATATTTCCTTATTTAGTTCCAAAATGTAACAGTGATTGTTTGATGTCTTTATCACGTTAGTCCTCATCTATGACATAATCAAAATATGTATCTTCATGAGTCAAGAAATCAAATGTCATAGTCATCATTGAATATATTCCAATAAGTTATGTTATCATGCATAGAAGGCCTGAATAATAACTCAATGAAAAATCTATGGAATTATTTAGAAGCTACACTAGCTAAAATATCAAAATCTGCATTTTTTTTATCCCGGAATTGTAGTGATATCAAAATTATAAAAAATGAGAGATAAGGTCTAAAACAATTTGCCCATAATTCTTAATATTATTATAAACACAATATATCATGTTTCTTACTTGTCAAATGATGATCTCAAAATTCCCAAATACTTAGATGCATTGTAACTTCATGTCTATAGCTTTCTTGATACCTTCAATTAATGCTTTTTATTTAGCAATATTGTTAGAATAGTGAAATCAAATTCTACAAGCCAATGTGGTTCTCTCTCTAGTAGGACTTTCCAAGGTGCAACCTTCTCTAACACCATCATTATATTTGGACCCATCGAAAAATAAGGAAACGATTTCATTATTTACCTGCATTTAAAATTTGATTCAAAATTTAAACATTTTAATGAACCATTTTTATAAAAATTTATGATTTCATGTTGTAGTGAAGAATCGTTAAAAGAGGAGGATTCTACAACAAAATTCCCAATAAGGAATAAATAGAATAATTGCCAAGTATATAATTTGAAAACATGATTGGCTCATTAGAATCATTCACCCAATCAAAATATGCTTCATATGCTTCTCATGATCTAATTTTATTTGGTTTGGTTTTCCATTGTATGGAAACCATAAGTGAGACCAATACATGGCAAGGTATCCATTTAATGTTTCAGGCCAATCTTGACTTAAGAGTAGACTGTATGATTCTAGGATATCAAAAACTATCATAACAACTATTTTATGTACATTAGGATTGGAAGCCAATCTATTGAGTTCATCCTTTGAAATATCCTAACACTCTAACCTTAGACCTATTATGTTGCACAAATTGAGCTGTTTATTTTTGCGGTTTCCTAATGATATTTTTTCATACATAATAAGGCATAATATTAGATGATGCTAAAAAATCAACAAAACAACTATGTACATTTCTATTATAAATTTCAAAAGTAAATAATGTCTCAGGTTGTTAGCAGACCAAATATTAGCTGAAGTAAAAGCACCCATTGAGTCAGTAACCTCTTTAGTAAATTGTTCATAACTATGGTTTGAGGCATTCCAAATAATTGTGTGTTGAATAAGAGGTTCTTCCTTTTGACCCATCATATTACTTTTAGGATTTCCTTTAATAATTGATCTCTCTTTTTTGCTAAAGAAGTAGTCACGAGAAGGTATATATTTCTTATTCTATAGGTGTCAAATAATCGACATGTATTAAATTTGGGGATGAAGCCCCACTAAAGGAAGAAATGAGAGTCTTTAAAATTAATTTTGAAGTAATAATACATGTTTTTTCCCTATACTATTTGGTCCATGCATATGTTAGACAAAAGTAATACTAAGAAGGGGGTGAATCAGTATTACGAGAATACTATAAAAGTTTCTACAATTAAAACAAATTCAGAAATTCACTTCAACAAATATAACAACATCATGCACATGAACAAAATAAACAATCATCACATGTAGACACTTGGATTTTAGGTGGAAAAAGCCCAGTCCAAGGAAAAAAACCATTGAACTATTTTTTGCTTCTTCTTATTATCTATTTCTTCAAAATATTCTCATTTACATTACATCAGCCAGCCACCACTAGAAATGGAGCACCCACCCCTTGACTGAAATGAGAAATGTTGGCCAAACCAACTTGGAGAACCCACTCCTACAATAGACAATTAACACGCACTTAGCTTGAAGCCCCGACTCTAAGTACAAACAATTCTGCTATAGAAAAATATGATTTAGAACTGAAAAAACTATTGGATAAATAATACTAGCAACAAATAAGCACACTCATGAAACCAAAATCCCACTCTCAAAATGAGAGATCAAATCTCTCCACACACTCTCTCCAAACTGATCTTCAATCTCTGCACAGAAATCTGAAATACTGTTGAAAGTTAAATTCTGAAGCACACATTGTAATGTTGAAACTCTAAACTTCACTACTACAATCACTAGTTTGTGCACATTCTCTATATGCACACTCACACACTCACATTGTTGGAGAACCAACCAAATGAGAAACTTTCGTACCCATATTTGTAAATTATGGAGATGGTTATGTCAATAAGTTCTTTAGATGATGGTGCTCACCCAAAACCTTTTCACACACTTCAGATTTGATTTGAGATAGGCATCTTGACCAAAGCAATCCACTTACTCTTTTGATGTTTTCAACTTTGATCATCTTTGAGAGGTCCCTTAATCTTTTATTACCTTTACATCAAAAATCCTGGAAAAATATTGTCAGAAAAACCCAAAAAATAGCTGGAAATCACGAGGAATGTGGGGAAAATCACCTCCAAGTGGCATACTCCCTTTTCCTTCACAAGACTAGTTTATGTACACTATTTTCCTTCACCAAAACAACATATACATTCCAAAATTGATATTTATAAAGAATTTTGTAGCCTTGCTTTAGAAGGATACTTGGTGCACTATGACAGCCTTGCCCATGACTCTGTAACATCATTACTCTCACCAAAATGCTTCAAAAAAAAATTCTTATGACTTACTACAAGACATCAAGAAGACCTCTATAAGCCTTGCAGCTCAACTTCAGAAGAGAGCTTGATACATCATGACACCTCTTCTACAGACTTTCTGAACTATGAAAACACTTTACATCAGCATGATAGCCCTCAACAAGTATGCAATAGACTCAAAATGATGCATAGGGACTCATGAGTACATGACTTACAATAGGTGACATCAGTGGAAACATAAACATGCCAACAAACTCCCCCTTTTCCAATGATGTCAACCTGTAGCTTCTAAAAATAAATATTACATTTACATACAACATTTGAAGTTGAGCATGTACACAAATTTCTCCCTCTCCTCCTTTGACATCAATGTAAAGGGGTTTTACATGGAAAGAGACAATACATGACAACAATGTGATGCATAGCAAAAAAATGAAGTACTCCCCTTGATGGGATGCAACAAATACTCCCCTGAGTGGTTGAACATTCTCCCCTTGAATATATTTTATACCACACCATATTAAAGAAGAAATATGCAGCAAGAATAAATCCATCATGAAATCAAGCAAGAAGAAGAAAGAAAACTTCATAATGCCTTGAAAAACATGCAAACAACCAATCACCACCCATTCTCCAAAATTTACAGCTGAAACTGCTCTTAGTGGCATCCATATGACAACATCTAACTCCATGAAAAACTCCTCAATGCCTTTGAAAAGGCACAACATGCATCTACTCTCTAAGATATTCAAATTACTCCCTTGGAAGTGGCTTGGTGAAGACATCTATAAGTTGTTCATTTGAAGCAATATATTCCAACTTCACAACTTTGTTGACCAATTTTTATTTTATAAAATGATATTTGATTGGTATTTACTTGGTCTTGGAATGAAGAGCCGTATTTTTGGATGTGGTTATTGCACGTGTGTTGTCTACCATGATGGGAAGAGGCTATTCATACTCAACATGTTGTTGGAAATAATACTGGGGGGGTGAATCAGTATTATCAAATTCTTTTCAATATGCCTTCTAGATTTATACTTTAATTTATTCTTCAGATATTAATCATTAAGTTGTATGTCAGTACCATATAATAATGGACAAGAACTAGAAAAAATAGATAAGCACACCAAAGAACACCAGATATAAGGTGGAAACCCAATGTGGGTGAAAACCACCTGCTGCAGTATGTCTCTATCTTCTTTCAATTTAGAAACTTCTTTTACAAGGATTTTGTACTGGTGTAGTCCTTTACTAGTACGCAGGCTACAACCTACAGAGAGCTACAACTCTCTCTCGTTTTCCAGTATCTCCTGGAAGGGAGCTACAACCCCCTTTGCTCTTCTACTTCTTTAAGGACCATGTTTCATTAATTTTCAGACTGGATCCAAGAAGATCAAATAATCATCAAGTACATGCAAATCACCCAATCTCCTTATACAACCAATGAATCACCCAACTACTCAGAATGCTGTAAACAGAAAAGTAATACCAGAAATATAAACCCAGAACTCTGCAACAATAGATAAAAGACAGCCAATAAATGTTTCAAGACAGGTCCGCAACTTCACCAATATAAACCTGCAGGTATCCGCAGCCTTTCTGTGCCTAAACTGTGCAGATCCACACTGTATCCTTCTGTTGCTCTGCGTACCACCGCAACTTCCCCTTCTGCTGAACTGTGTACCTCAACTCAGATATGCATTGCACTGTGTGTTAGACCGCATACCTCCGCACTCTTCCTTCTGTGCCTCTACGAATCTCTGCACTTTGCTTTCTTCTGCGCTGCGTACCTCACACTGCGCCTTCTGATGTGTTGCGTACCCCCACACTGTGTCTTCTCCTGCACTGCGTAACCCCGTACCTACGCCGTGGATCGCCTGCGAACTTCTGATTAGGGCCAAATTAATAGTCTTCCAATGTGCCACAGTCAGTCAGATCCACAGATCTGATCATGCGCCCGAGAGTTCACGACTTATCAATAGATTCGCCTTAAGGTTTCTCCTTGATTTAGATCTTATCTTTGTAAAACCCAAAATTTCAGATCTTAATATCTTCAATTTTTCATGAGTGACCAGCCAAGTGATCTCCTTCCCCTTTTTGTAGTCAAACCCTTATCCACACCATGGGACAAAACCATCAAAACCAATACAAGGGATCCAAACCGGGGTTCAATAAATTAGATCCTATACCACGGGCCAAAACCATAGGATCGTAAAAGACGGGCTAAATACCAAGGGCCAAACATAGGATACCCCACGAGAGTGCACTTCTCTGCATTGGAGTGAGTGAACTGGGGGACCACACCTTATGAACGGTGAACCTGCGGGTATGTCCACACTCCCTAGACGGCAAACCTGCGGGTCCACACCTTTTGAACGATGCACTAGCGAACCTCTTATTTTCCATCATTTTAAGAGCCTGAAAAGAGTTTTGCCACTTGAGTGATTTGCCATCAAGTACAACACCTATACCATAGAGCCAAAAAAGAATCATAATGCCAACAATCTCCCCCTTTGGACTTGATGGCAACCTCAAGATCCTCATCAAGATCCTTTTCATCATTCTCCCCCTTTGACATCAAGGGCAAAGGGTTATGCTCCCCCTGAGACCATGCTTAAGTCTTTGTTCTGCTGATCATGCTCCCCCTGACTGTAAATAGATCTGCAAACCATAATCCACCATACACCATGAATGAAAGAGACATATTGCAGCGATATTTAGATCAACATCCATGTTCGCCTTCTGTGCTACCATAATGCCAACAATGCATTATATGTGCTCCCCCTGAACCAGTGCTATGCTATCTTCGACCAATCCATAAACCAACAACTGTACGCGTATACCCCATATGAACCTCGTGTACAGCCAACAATCTCTAAAACAGATGAGATTCAACAACAGGATGATGCATCAACAACCCCTAGCTTTTGCCTGAGGTATTCAAAGGTCTCCCTAGGCAATGGTTTGGTGAGTATATCAGCAACTTGTTCCTTAGAAGGAACATACTCCAACTTGACCTTTTGTTCAAGTACTTGTTCCCTGAGAAAGTGATACTTGATCGGTATGTGCTTGGTCTTTGAATGCATGACTGGGTTCTTTGAAATGCTGATTGCACTTGTATTATCACATAAGATGGAGATAGGTGGAGTAAAAGTGATCTGAAAATCCTGCAAGGTCTGCATCATCCAAAGGAGTTGAGTGCAACAAGATGCAGCAACAACATATTCCGCTTCAGCTGTAGATAAAGCAATCGAACTTTGTTTCTTGCTGAACCAAGATACTAATCTGGAACCCATAAAAAATGCACCACCACTTGTGCTCTTCCTGTCATCCACGCTTCCAGCCCAATCTACATCTGTATGAGCATGAAGTGTGAGATCTGTATCTCTAGGATACCATAAGCCATAGTTTTGAGTTCCTTGAAGGTACTTGAAAATTCTCTTCACTGCCTGAAGATGAGTTTCCTTTGGATTTTCCTGAAATCTTCCAACTATTCCCACTGCATGCATGATGTCTGGTCGGGTACCTGTCAAATAAAGTAGACTTCCAATCATAGATCTGTAGGTTGGTTGATGCACTGCTGCTGATTCATCATTTGCATTGAGGCTACATCCTGTGACCATGGGGGTACATACTGGTTTTGCATCTTCCATGCCATATTTCTTCAAAATCTGCTTGAGATACTTGGTTTGAGACAAGAAGATCCCACCTTCATTTTGTTGGATTTGCAATCCAAAAAAATATGTCAGTTCTCCAAGCAAAGACATTTCGAATTCTTTCTGCATTACCAAGGCAAAGCTTTGACTCATAGATTCTTCATTGCTGCCAAAGATAATATCATCTACATACACAACAAGTATTAGAAATTTGTCATTTTCAATTTTTATGTAAAGATTGCTATCTGCTGACCCCTTTAAAAAACCTTGTTGATGAAGATATTTTCCAAAAGGTAGTACCAAGCCCTTGGAGCCTGTTTAAGACCATAGAGAGCCTTATTTAGTCTGCATACAAGATTTGGATCATTCCCAAGGATGAAACCATCTGGTTGCTCAATGTACACTTCTTCTTCTAAGTCCCCATTCAGAAAGGCTGATTTTACGTCCATTTGAAAAACTTTGAACTTCTGAAAGCTTGAGAGAGCAAGGAACATTTGGATGGCTTCAAGTCTAGCAACGGGAGCAAAATTTTCTTCGAAGTCTATTCCTTCTTGTTTAGCATACCCTTTACACACAAGTCTGGCCTTGTTTCTAATTACTTCTCCATTTTCATTCAACTTATTTTTGAAGATCCATTTTGTCCCTATGACATTCTTATCTTTTGGTCTGGGAACCAACTCCCAAGTGTTGTTATTTTTTATCTGCTCAAGTTCTTCATCCATCGCCTTGACCCAGCATTCATCTTTGCATGCCTCTCTTACATTTAGTGGTTCAGTGGAGGAGAGCAATGCCAAATAGCTTGAGGCTTCTGCAATTGTTCTTCTTGTTTGTACACCTGCTTATTTCTGCCCCAAAATCTGAGATTCTGGATGATTCTTTTGAACGTACCTAGATGGAGCCTTCTCTTCTATCCTTATTTGCTCCTCAGGTGCCTCTTGAGGTTCTTCTTCATCATTTTTCTGATTTGGAGAGTAGTCTTCATCCTCTTCGATATTTTCATGATTTACTTGCCTAGGAATGTATCCTTTTTCATCAACCACTACATCAATGTTGTCAACAATTCTTCCAAGTCTTTTATTGTAACACTTATATGCTTTGATGTGGGGAGAATAACCAAGGAGAATGCCTTCATCTGCTCTAGGTTCAAGTTTGCCAAGCTGTTCATCAGTGTTCTTGATATAGCATTTGCTCCCAAAAATTTTGAAATGCTTTACCGAAGGAGTCTCACCATACCAGAGCTCATGACGAGTTTGAGTGCTATTCACTCAGACATTTGTTTTGTTGAGAATAACAACCGCAGCAAATGCAGCTTCACCCCAGAAGGTTGCAGAGTCCCAGACTCATCAAGCATAGCACGAGCCATTTGTTGGACCGTTCTGTTCATCCTTTCCACCACTCCATTTTGTTGAGGAGTCCTAGCTGTAGAGAATTCCCTTCTTATTCCATGTTCTTCACATAAATCAAAAAATTCATTTGAGGTAAACTCCCCACCTCTGTCGGACCTGAGGCACTTAATTTTGTGATCTGATCCGTTTTCAGCCAAGGCTTTGAAAGATTTGAATTTTTTGAATGCTTCGTCCTTGTGTTTCATAAGTCCCAACCAAACCATCCTGGAGAAGTCGTCAATGAATAATATAAAGTATTATTCTCCTCTAGGTGACCTTGTCCTAAATGGACCACATACATCTGTATGGACTAGTTCAAGAGGCTTGCTGGTTGATCCTTCCTTCTCAGGGAAGTTAGTTCTAGTTTGCTTACCAAACTGACATGATTTGCATTTGGTGTTGTCTGGAATTTTGATATTTGGAAGACCACGAACTGCCTGGTATTTGCATGCTTTCATTATTTGTGAAAAGCTTAGATGCCCCAACCTCCGGTGCCATAACCAATGTTCATCATCTTTGCTCAAATAGCATTGTTGTTGTCCTTATTCAAATATGTATAGATTATTTGGAGTTCTTCTGCCTTTGATCACTGTTTTTCCTGTATCAAGATCACGAACGCTACATCCATTTGATCGAAATATTACCTCGATTCCTTGATCGCACATCTGACTGACACTTAGTAGATTATGTTTCAAGCCATCAACATACAAAACATTTCCAACTTTGACCTTTTCTTTCAAGTGAGTAGTGCCTTTTCCTTTTATGGCTGCAGGGGTATCATTTCCAAAATAAACTTTCTTACCCTTTTCTAAAGCAATATATGATTCAAGTTTTTCTTTATCACCTGTCATGTGCTTCGAACATCCGCTGTCGATGTACCATAGATTTTCTTGTCCTTCTGCATAAAAGGCTATCCCACATCTTTTTGGTTGTGGTTCTTTATTCTCCATGTTCGGGTGCTTGAGGCTTGTTCCTTTGTCTGCCGAAATCTGCTCCTGCATTCAGAATCTTCATGACCAAAGTTATTACAAATAGAACATTCAATTTCATTTTCAAGGGCCGAAAAATTGTTATAGGTCCTTTTCGTAATCCCGGTCATACTTCTTTATTTTTGATCTTCTCTAGTCATGATTGTCTTATAGGCAACACATTGAGCTACTTTGTGACCAAAGTTATGGTAATAGAAACATTGTCCATTGAAGAAACTTCTGCGATTATCAAATCTACCAACCAAATGATTGTAATTTCTATTGTCATCCATTCTTGAAACAAATTGAGAAGTTTTTACTTGTGGCTGGTTGTAGCTTTTGTTCACCCTTAAGATGGATTGCCCCTGGTTTACCTGGTAGTCTCTGTTTGTTCTTGATGTAATTCGTCCCTGCTTTACCTGATGATCTCCATTGGGCTTTTGCTCATTCCTCCTTGCTTCATCAAGATAACTCTTTGAGGTGGATGCTTGAGATGTTTCTCCATTATAACCTAGACCTGTCTTGATTAGTGGAGAACGTTATACATTGATAATCTCATCCAGAGTTTCAGATCCTTTAACAAACTTAAGATTAAGAACCTTTGTTTTCTCAATTTCTTTTCTAAGGCCAACAATTTCACATTCTAACTTCTCAAGAGATTTTTCTTTTTCATCAAGTTAAAATTGCAAAGTATCAATGATCACATTCTTTTCTTCTAAACATGTCTTGAGTCTAGAAATCTCTTCATAAAAGTCATACACATATATAGCATCCATGTAATCATCATCTTCAAAGGCCATTAAAAGTTTATAATCATTACCTCGTTCATCTTCGTCACTATTTGATAGGCCATCACTATCTTCGTGAGTGTAGTAACTTTTCTTAGTTGCATTCTGTTTCTTGTTTAATCTAACAGGTTCCTTTCCTTTGTCAATCTTATCCTTGTGAGGACATTTGGTAGCATAGTAACCGACTCTCCCACAAGCAAAGCATTTGAAAGGTAACTTACCTCGGAACCGTCCAGTACCCCGTTGAAGATTTCTGACAAAATTTGATTCTTCTTCTTCTTCTGACATGTGTCCTAACTCGTAGTACCCGCCTTTGCCTGAAGCCTTGAAGGCAACTTCTCTCCTGTCTGATGGACCTCCTTTCCTCATTTCATAAGCAGTTAGAATTCCGTGCAGCTGTGACATTTTAAGGTTTTGTAGATTCTCTTTTTCTTCTATAGCAGAAACTTTAGATTCAAACCTAGGGGACAAAGATCTTATAACTTTTTCAACCACACTAGCCTCTTTTATTTCTTCACTCAAATTTTTCATACAATTAACAATCTCATCTACACAAAGAAAATAGTTAACCACACTTTCATCATTATACATCCTGAAATTTTCATACTGAATCCTGAGGGTTTGAAGTTTTTCACTTTTTACCTGATCATCTCCTTCATAGCTCAGAAAAATCTTGTCCCATATCTCTTTTGTAGATTTAAACTGCATTACCTTGAAAAATTGTGATTGAGATAGGCATCCTAATAGAGTATTGACCACCTTTGCATTTGTTTCATATTTCTTCTTCTCAGCCGGATCTGTAGGAGTTGCTGAAGGAAAAGTATACCCTGTATCTATGATATCCCAGACTTCTGTACCAAGAGATTGAAGATAGGTAGTAACTCTTACCTTCCAATAAACGAAGTTTGTCCCATCAAAAATCGGTGCCCTGATTGATGCTTCCCTCTCGTAGTTGCTCATGATGCAAGATCTTTCTTCAAGCGATCAAGCTTCTTCTGAAGAACCTGCTCTGATACCAATTGTTGGAAATAATATTGAGAGGGGGGGTGAATCAATATTATCAAATTCTTTTCAATATGCCTTCCAGATTTATACTTTAATTTATTCTTCAGATATTAATCATTAAGTTGTATGTCAGTACCATATAATAATGGACAAGAACCAGAAAAATAGATAAGCACACCAAAGAACACCAGATATAAGGTGGAAACCCAATGTGGGTGAAAACCACCTGCTGCAATATGTCTCTATCTTCTTTCAATTTAGAAACTTCTTTTACAAGGATTTTGTACTGGTTCAATCCTTTACCAGTACGCAGGCTACAACCTGCAGAGAGCTACAACTCTCTCTCGTTTTCCAGTCTCTCCTAGAAGGGAGCTACAACCCCCTTTGCTCTTCTACTTCTTTAAGGACCACGTTTCATTAATTTTCAGACTGGATCCAAGAAGATCAAATAATCATCAAGTACATGCAAATCACCTAATCTCCTTATACAACCAATGAATCACCCAACTACTCAGAATGCTGTAAACAGAAAATTAATACCAGAAATCTAAACCCAGAACTCTGCAACAATAGATAAAACACAGCCAATAAATGTTTCAAGATAGGTCCGCAACTTCACCAATATAAACCTGCGGGTATCCGCAGCCTTTCTGTGCCTGAACTGCGCAGATCCGCACTGTATCCTTCTGTTGCTCTACGTACCACCGCAACTTCCCCTTCTGCTGAACTACGTACCTCAACTCAGATACGCACTGCACTGTGTGTCAGACCGCGTACCTCCACACTGTTCCTTTTGTGCCTCTGCGAATCTCCGCACTTTTCTTTCTTCTACGCTGCATACCTCGCACTATGCCTTCTGATGCGCTGCGTACCCCCGCACTGCGTCTTCTCCTGCACTGCGTACCCCCGCACCTATGCCGTGGATCACCTGTGAACTTCTGATTAGGGCCAAATTAACAGTCTTCCAATGTGCCACAGTTAGTCAGATCCACAGATCTGATCATGCGCCCAATAGTTCATGACTTATCAATAGATTCGCCTTAAGATTTCTCCTTGATTTAGATCTTATCTTTGTAAAACCCAAAATTTTAGATCTTAAGATATTCAATTTTTCACGAGTGACCAGCCAAGTGATCTCCTTCCCCTTTTTATAGTCAAACCCTTATCCACACCATGGGACAAAACCATCAAAACCAATACAAGGGATCCAAACCAGGGTTCAATAAATTAGATCCTATACCATGGGCCAAAACCATAGGATCATAAAAGACGGGCAAAATACCAAGGGCCAAACATAGGATACCCCACGAGAGTGCGCTTCTCTGCATTGGAGTGAGTGAACTGGGGAACCGCACCTTATGAACGGTGAACCTGCAGGTATGTCCGCACTCCCTGGATGGCAAACCTACGAGTCCGCACCTTTTGAACGATGCACCAGCGAACCTCTTATTTTCCATCATTTTAAGAGCCTGAAAAGAGTTTTGCCACTTGAGTGAGTTGCCATCAAGTACAACACCTGTACCATAGAGCCAAAACAGAATCATAATGCCAACACATGCATGTCTTGAGGAGTTTTCTTCATACATAATATGTGTGTAAAACAAGTGGCTGCTTCTATATATTCAGCTTCAGTTGTAGACAAAGAGATATAACTTTTTCCCAAGAGACCAAACAATCTCCAAAAAGGTGAGCTGCTCTTGAAGTATTTTTCTTGTCATCAATACTACCATCCCAATCAACATCAGTAAAAGTAATCACATTGAATTTTTTACCTTTAGGATACCATAATCCATAGTCAAGACTACCTTGAAGGTACTTGAAGATCCTCTTTACAACATTAAGATGAGTCTCCTCGGGATTAGCTTGAAATCTTGAGACCAGTCGTACAACTTGCATAATATCATGTCTAGAAACAGTTAGATAAAATAAGCTGCCAATCATGGAATGATACATGGATTGGTTTACTTTTGGTGATTCATCATCTTTACTGAATTTACAACCAGTTACCATAGGAGTGCATACCATTTTACAATCTTCCATGCCAAATTGTTTTAATTTCTCTCTAAGATACTTTCATTGAGAAATGAAAATGTCTTTATCATCTTGAATAACTTACAAACCTAGGAAGAAAGTAAGATAACCCAACATTGACATCTCAAATTCTTTTTCCATTTCTTGTGAAAAATTTTGGCCCATCTCCTACAAATTTCTCCCAAAGATAATATCATCTACATACACAACAATTATTATAAAATGATGTTGGGTCCCTATAATACTAGTGATTACCCCATTACTATTGTAGTTTTATACCTTATTAATATTGTTGTGCCCCTATTGCCCCCATATTGTTATTACTGTGCCCCATAGAATCCCTCTATTGTTACTTTTATGGCTTTATATTATTATTGTTAGGTCGGCTAGGTTATATTGTGACTCCTTAGACTCCTATATATAGAAAGGAGGTTTTGTCATTTGAATCATCAAAGAATTGCTCATTTATGTAAGGTAAACGAGGTTGCCCCCTCGAAGAGGCTAAATTCTAAGGCGTGTATCTCTCTTTTCTATCTTTTTATGAGCTGGTTTCATAACATGTGGTATCAGAGCTTTGGATTCTAGGGTTTCGCTGCTCCAAACAGGTCATCGTGGCATTTTCGCTATAACTTTTTTTTCTGTGATGTTTCAGAAGCTAAAACAAAAAACCCATTTGAGAAGAAATCAAGCTGAAACTCGGGTCCGAATTTCAGAGCTTTCCGCGCTATATTTGCGGAGATATGATCTGAGGAAGTTGGTTTTTTTGAAGACTCCTGACTTACATTCCAAACAGGTGACCTGGGGAAAATCGTCATAACTTTCTCTCTGATCAACGGATTGAAATTTCGTAAGAAGTTACAGAAAGAGGACGGATATTAGTTTCTAGTATATCTTTTTCAGATCCAAAGGTCGAAACATTGACTCGTGGCACGTCATACAAGTTCACTCTACTGAACTAGTCTATAATCAGGTCATCTTGGGAGATTGTGCATAACTCTTCCTTGGAGAATCCAACTTGGATCAGACTGGTGGCATTGGAAAGATGACACAGAGGGATACTACAAGTCGTAATTTCAGAACTGGATGATCCGAAATTGCAGAGATACATCAGATTCAATATCAAGCTTCTACAAAGTGAAAAAAGGTGTGTAGTTTTTTTTTTATTTTTGCATAATCTTGGTTTGAAAAATTAGTTTGAATCGGTAATTGATGCTCCGAGGAAACAAAATGCAAACACCTAGTAAGCAACCTGAAAGCTCTAACATGACTTATGAAGAAGAGGAAGAAATGCAACATGATATATCAAAATTACAAGACCAAGTGCAACAAGTGTCACTTGCACAAAAAGCAACAGAATCTAAGATGGATGGTTTAAGGAAAGATGTAGAAGCTAATATGGATGGTTTAAAGAAAGGTGTAGAAGCTAAGATGGATTATTTAAAGAAAGGCGTAGAATCTAAGATGGGTGGCATGGAAGCTAAGATGAATGGCATGGATGTTAAAATTGATGGCATGGATGATAAGATGGAAGAATTGAAGATAAATATGAATAAGTTGCTACAATAAATGGTCACTAATGGTGAAAGGGTAGTAAAGGAAACTCATGATGAGAACAAAAGAAATGTTAATCATGATTCCATAGACTTTAATGTTGGATCGAAGACCCACCATATTCCAAAAATTGATATGAGGAAGTTCGATGGCAAGGATCCCGCAACATGGATATTACAGATGGAGCAATTTTTCGATCTCAATAATGTGAAAAACACACAAAAGGTACATATTGAAACTTTATATTTGGAACCAAATCAGTTTGTATGGTATCAATGGCTTTGCTCTCGTAAAAAAATTATCACTTGGGAAATTTTTATGGATGAATTGACAGCACATTATGAGGATACAAAAAGCAACACTTTTTTTAGCCAATTGATAAGTCTCAAACAAAAGGGTTCAATAATGGAGCACATTGAGGAGTTCCAAAAATTGAATGTAAGGGTAAAAAATATTCCAGAGGAGTATAGGATTGATTTGTTAATAGGGAATTTAAAGATAATATCCAAGATGATGTTCACCTTTGGGAACCTGATTCATTAGAGAAGGCATTCAGGTTAGCAAGAAAAATGGAAAGAAAAATTATGGCAACCAGGAAGCATACCACTCACAACTATAAAGATGGAAGTGTTGTTGCCCCTAGTCTTCCACAACCTATAAGGTTGACACCACAACAATTGGACGAAAAAAGAGCAAAAGGGCTTTGTTACAGTTGTGATAGCAAATACACTAAAGGTCATAAGTGTGCTGAGAAGAAATTATTCTACATAGATTGTGAAGCGGAAGAAGAAAAGGAGCAAGAAAGGTCAAAAGAAGAGGATATACTCTAGGAACAAAGCCTAGATAAAGAAGAAATGAATCCGACCATATCTTGTAATGCATTGGCAGGAATTACCACTCCTCAAACCATCAAGATAGAAGGACAAGTCAAGAAGAAAAAGGTAATAGTGTTGATTGATTCAGGAAGTACCCACAATTTTATTCATTGTAAGGTAGCAAAAGAATTGAATTGCTTCTTATATCCAGCACCAGAGTGTCAAGTGATGGTTGCAAATGGAGGAACAATAAATTTCTCTGGAAAGTTCCATAATATCAAGCTATCCATGGGAGAATATGTATTGACTAGCCCAATGCTTTCCATTCTAATGGGAGGTGTTGATGTTGTACTAAGAGTCCAATGGCTACAATCCTTGGGTACAATATCTTTTAATTTTCAAGAACTTTTCATGAAGTTTTCTGTTGAAGGAAAGGAAGTTGAATTCAGAGGTATTGTAGGGAAACCGGGAAAGATAATCAGCTCTAACGGTATGACAAAGCTTCTAAAAATGGAACAAAGAGGTGTAATTGCACAATTATGTTCGCTAGATGTTTCCACATTGGAATCATCTATTTCTCCAGATCTCTGAAAAGTCTTGGACAATCATTCCAAGGTATTTGAGACTCCCAAAGGTCTCCCACCTATTTGTGATCATGATCATGCTATTCATCTGATTCCAGGAAGTGTTCCTCCAAACATCAGGCCGTACAGATATCCCTATGCCCAAAAGAGTGAAATTGAATGTATGGTTGCAGAAATGTTAGAGGCTGGTATAATTCAACCGAGTCAAAGTTTTTCTCTACTGCAGTAGTATTGGTGCACAAGAAGGATGGATCATGGTGCATGTGTCCGGATTGTAGGGAGCTCAACAAGTTCACTGTTAAAGATAAGTTTCACATTCCAGTCATTGATGAATTACTGGATGAATTGCATGGATCAATTTACTTCACCAAGTTGGATCTTCGTTCAGGATATCATCAAATCAGAATGAAGACTGAAGACATTCTGAAAACAGCATTTAGAACTCATGAGGATCATTATGAATTTTTGGTCATGCCTTTTGGCCTTACCAATGCACCTTCAACATTTCAAGGTTTGATGAATTCCATTTTCAAACCATTCCTTAGAAAATTTGTGTTAGTATTTTTTGATGATATACTAATCTATAGCAAGTCTTGGAAGGATCATGTTGAACATGTTGACAGGGTGCTACAACTATTGGAGGAGAAACAATTATATGCAAAAAGATCCAAATGTTTCTTTGGAGTACAAGAGGTGGAATATCTGGGTCATATTGTATCTCATGAAGGAGTTAAGGTAGACCCTAGCAAAATTAAAGCCATTAAGGAATGGAAAATCCCCACATCCATAAAGCATCTGCAAGGATTTCTCGGGTTGATAGGGTATTATCGCAAGTTTGTTAAGAATTATGGGAGAATAACAGCACCTCTAATAACATTATTGAAGAAAGATGAATTTTCATGGACTCCAGAAGCAACAAAGGCCTTAGAGCATCTTAAAGAGGCAATCTGCCAAGCACCGGTCTTACTACACCAAACTTCACAAAAATCTTTATTGTGGAATGTGATACTTCAGGAAATGGAATTAGTGTTGTTTTAATGCAATATGAAAGACCCATTACTTTTGAAAGTCGTCCAATCAAGGGAAAGTTTTTACACAAAGCTATTTATGAGAAGGAAATGTTGGCAATACTCCATGCACTTAAGAAATGGCGACCCTACCTAATGGAAAGACACTTCAAGGTAAAAAAGAATCATGATAGCCTTAAATACTTTTTAGAACAAAGATTATCCTCTAAATAGCAACAAAAGTGGGTCACAAAGATGTTGGGTTATGACTTTGAAATCATCTACAAAAAATGGAAGCAAAATGTGGTGGCAGATGCACTCTCAAGAAAGGATGAGGATGTGGAAGCATTGTTGTGTGCCATTTCTATTATCCAACCAAATTGGATAAATGAAGCAAGGGAGGAATGGAAGAATGATGAGGAAGTGTGGGCACTTATTCGAAAGTTACAACAAGACTCCAGTACGCCTGATACATTTAGCTGGAAAAATGATTCATTATGGTACAAAGATCGCTTATACCTCTGTAAGAATTCCCAGCTAAAACCAAATATTCTTATGGAATTGCACACTTCTCCCTTAGGAGGGCACTTAGGATTTTTAAAAACTTACCACAGGGTTAAGAAGGAATTTTTTTGGGAGGGACTTAAATCAGATATTCAAAAGTTTGTGGCGGAATGTTTGGTTTGCCAACAAAATAAAGTTGAAACAATTAAGACATCGGGTCTATTACAACCTTTATCCATTCCAATCCAACGTTGGGAGGAGGTTTCAATGGATTTTATCACAGGTTTACCCAAGTCTGATGGAAAGAGTGTCATCATGGTGGTAGTTGACAGACTTACCAAGTATGCACACTTTTGTGCATTATCACATCCATTTAAAGCCAGTACAGTTTCTATTGCATTTGAGGAAACAATTCAAAAGCTACATGGAAACCCAAAGATTATTGTAAGTGACAGAGATCCCATTTTCACTGGAAATTTTTGGACAGAATTATTTTCTTGTCTTGGTACTCAATTAGCTCATAGCTCATCTTATCATCCTCAATCTGATGGGAAAACTGAGATAGTAAACAAATGTTTGGAAGGATATCTTTGTTAGTTTGTATCTCATAAACAAACACAGTGGGTCAAATGGTTGCCTCTCGCTGAATGGTGATATAACACTTCCTTCCATACAACAACAAAAATGACCCCATTTATGGCACTTTATGGATATCAGCGACCATCCATCACATCATATTTAAGAGAAAATTCTAAGGTTCAAGTAGTGGAACATCACATTGAACATCAACAAAATGTCCTACAACTCTTAAAGGATAACCTCGTGTTGGCACAGAATAGAATGAAACAACAGGTAGATCAACATCACAATGAAAGAAGTTTTGATGTAGGTGATTGGGTATTCCTACGGCTACAAACATATAAGAAAATGTCCCTCAAGCAAGCTAAGAAGGATAATAAATTATCACCAAAGTATTATGGTCCGTACAAGGTGTTGAAAAATATTGGTACTATGGCATACAAATTGGAGCTTCCTGCAGCTTCTCGAATGCACCCAGTTTTCCATGTTTCATGTTTAAAGAAGGTTATAGGTGACAAGCTCCCAGTTCAAACAATATTGCTAGAACTTGACGAGGAAGGAAAAATTATATTGGAACCAGAAGCAGTCACAGAAACAAGAATTCGACAGTAACGAAATCGATCAATTTCAGAGTATCTTATCAAGTGGAAGAACTTATCCGCTGAGGATTCCACATGGGAGGATGAGAATTTTATACAGAAGCATCCAGAATACTGAAGTGTTGAGGACAACACTTTTTTGAAGGAGAGGGGCATGTTGGGTCCCTATAATACTAGTGATTGCCCCATTACTATTGTAGTTGTATCCCTTATTAATATTGTTGTGCCCCTGTTGCCCCCATATTCTTATTACTGTGCCCCATAGAATCCCTTTATTGTTATTTTTGTGGCTTTATATTATTATTGTTATGTCGGCTGGGTTATATTGTGACTCCTTAGACTCCTATATATAGAAAGGAGGTTTTGTCATTTGAATCATTGAAGAATTTCTCATTTATGTAATGTAAATGAGGTTTCCCCCTCGAAGAGGCTGAATTCTAAGGCGTGGATCTCTCTTTTCTATCTTTTTGTGAGCTGGTTTCATAACAAATGATCACCTTCAAATTTTATATATAAATTATTGTCCGTGGATCCATTTTTGAAACCTTTTTGTTGTAGATATTTGTATAGATTTTCATACCATGTCCTTGGAGCTTTCTTCAAGCCTTAAAGGGCCATTTTCAACCTGCACACTTGATTCTCATAATCACCTAATAAAAAACCTTCAAGTTCCTCTATATAAACTTCCTCTTCTAGATCACCATTCATGAAAGCTGATTTGACATCCATTTGATAAAATTTAATTTTCTCGTAGAATGCAAAGACCAAAAACATTCCTATAGCATCTAATCCAGCTATAGGTGCAAACGTTTCATCAAAATCAATACCTTCTACCTGAGTATACCCTTTGCGCATAAGTCTTGCTTCACTGCTTACCACATTTCCTTCTTCATCTAGCTTCTTCTTGAAAACCCACTTGGTTCCAATGATGTTTTTGTCCTTTGGCCTTAGCACAATCTCCCATGTATTGTTCTTCCCAATATGATATGATTCTTCATTCATTAATTTTACCCAAAGTTGTTCTTATTTAGCCCCATTGAAGCTTTTGGCTCTATTTGAGACAATAGTGCAAAATGTGCTTGATTGAAGCTATCCAACAACTTCCTCCTTGTTTGCACTCCAATTTATTTTCTTCCAAGAATATGATTTTTTGGGTGATTATTTCGGAGGTGACTTGGTGGAGCCTTATTTGTGGTGGAGGTCTTCCTCTCTTCTTCCTCTTCTTCAAACATTTCTTGGTCCTCATATTCTATGAAATCATGATCAACAACAATATGTTTGGAATAATTAGATTTAGGAAAATATTTATCAATAACAATATAAATACCTTTAATTACCTTGTTGGTTCTCTTGTTGTAGAATTTGTATCCCTTGCTCTTGAAATAATAACCAAGAAATATGAACTCATCAACTCTTGGTTCAAATTTGCCAAGCTTGTCTTCAGTGCTCTTGATGTCGCACTTGCTCCCAAATATATTGAAGTGGTAAACTATTTTTTTCTTCCTTTCCACAACCCATATGGAGTTTTTTCACTATGAGGCCTAAGAAGAAATCTATTGGACAAATATATAGTTGTTTGAGTTTCTTCTCCCCAAAAAATATTTGATCAACCATCTTCATCTAACATAGCCTGTGCCATATCTTGGACTAGCCTATTTTTCATCTACACAAAACCATTTTTTCATGGTGTTCTAGCTATGTACTATTACCTTTTGATCCCATGCTCCTCAAAAAAATCATCAAAGTCCTTAGACATGGACTCACCTCCTCTATCATATCTAAGACACTTTATCTTCAAATCAACTTCATTTCCGACAAGTTCCTTAAAATACTTAAATTTTCTAAAGGCTTCATATTTTTCTTTCATCAGCATAATTTAGGTGGCTCTAATGAAGCAATCAACAAATAATATGAAATATCTCTCACCTCTTGGACTTTGCTTCCTTGTAGAACCACATACATCAATACGCACTAGCTCCAATGGTCTACTTGTAGTGAACTCCTTGGATTCGAAATGCACTGTTGTTTGTTTCCCAAATTGGAATGACTTGCATATTGTGCTATCTAGTTTTGCCAACCTTGCTAATTTTCTAATGCTCCAATATTGCTAATTTTTATTAGATTATCAAAATTAACATGACCCAATCTTCTATGCCATAGCAAATATTCTTCTATTTTTATCATGCAAAAGTTGTGTCTATTTTCATCAAAAATATACATGTCGTTGTCACTTCTAATGGCCTTTGCCACGAACTTTCCTAATTCAGAATTTTTGGTCTATCACTCTTTAGATCTAAAAGTCATCTCATGCCCATTATCACACATCTGATTCACACTGAGGATATTTTTCTTCAATCCATAAACATAAAGAACATTTTGAGCTTTGGTCATCTTGTCCAATCTAATTTTTCCTTTTCCCCTGATGGGAACTGCTGCATCATTTCCAAAACTAACATTGCCTTTTTTGTACTCCTTTAGCTATAAGAATTTTCTCTTATCACCGTTCATGTGCTTGGAGAAACCACTCTCAATAAACCATTGCTCATGTTAATCAGACTATTCTCCCAATGATAACTATTTGTGAGGTTATTTTTACTCTTTATTATTAGCACAATCTTCATTTATTATTAGAGTGTGTTTTCTTACTTCATCAAACAATTACCAAAACAAAAGAGACAAGAACACAAGATGTTGGTTTTCTGCCAGGGCCAAAATCTCTCACTCTTTCGGAGGAAAACCCACACAAATTCTTCTTATATATTCCAACTAACAAATACCAAGACCATGAATCTTGACCTATTTGGCCACTCCAAGACCAAGGCACCAATCCTCTTCTTTGTTATTGTTGAGATTGTCATCAATTTTATTGAAGTCATCACTATTGCAACACCGAGGCCACCACTACTACACCATCGAGATCATACTGCTACATCATTGTTGCACCTTCACTGAGATCCTCATTATAACAACAAGATCTCTATACTATATATATATATATATATATATATATATATATATATATATATATATATATATATATATATATATATATATATATATATATATATATATATATATATATATATATATATATATATATATATATGCATGATATCTACACCGATATCTTCATGAAGATCATGACCAAGGCCATGTTTACAACTATGCTCAAATCATGACTACATTTAGAATGTATGCCAGGATAGAGTGTGTCACTGTGAGATCACCTAGATCCACCTCATCATAAATATGTCGAGATTGTGACTGCATCTAGTATGCCGAGACAATGATCCCTAAGACTCTGAGGAGTTGAAGACTTCATCACTGTGGTAACCATCCAAAAAACATAGAGATATCTGCATAATACACCATGGACATACTTCCAAAATTACCTCACTATGGCATTTGTAACCCTTTTTGTGATAGCCATCCGAAACTTCAGAATGATCTAAGTTCTCCACTACACTTTTATAAAGACCCTAGTTGGGTATTTATAGTAGTTCGACCCACATATTAATCTAACATGACAGTGTCAAGAGATGTGTTTGTTGATGTAAGTTGACATGTTCTTCTTTTAATTCAATTTGCAGGCCGACTTCTTCAAGAGGGATTGTGTTTTTCTTTGGAGGGATTCTATACATTTCTATAAACTTGTATACATTAAACATAGGCTCAAGAAGAGCTCTTCATACATGACATTAATTCTAGACTCTAAATGAAAAATCCTATTATTCTAAAATCACTTGCTCATGAAACCCATGAAGAAAGTTTACAATAATAATTATGTTCTCTTTATTACATCATTTACATCAATATTAATTACATGTCATTATGAAGACCGAACCTAGTTACACTTTCTTCAACACTCCCTCTTAACGAGGGAGGTATTCATAGTGGTACTTGGTCATTCTCAATCTGACTGCTTTTTCATAAGAATAATTAGATTGGTAATCCATCTATATAGCATCATAGTAACCAACATTGTTTCCACAACAAGGCCTTGACTAGAAGCTCTATCTCTCATCAGATCATAGCATAATGTTGGCAAGAGAAATAACTATAGAAACCTTCATCATTGTCACTCAAGGTACATACCCACCCAGGTATTCACTGAGTATGAAATTCTAGGACTATTCTTATCATAGGTTCCTAGACCTCGAAGAATATTTTTCCTCTTGCCTACTCTTATCTTGGATGGCCTACACATCCTCAAAGAGCATCAGATGTTAGACATTTATCGGATCCTCCATCTTATCTTCCCAAGTGAATACAAGAAGGATGTGTCTATCTCTCCCTCTCAACCAAGGAAGATATGCCCATTCCTGTAAAGGAATGTATCCAAGATCCCTCTGAATGGGGACTTTCCTAATCTCCCTCTTAATTAGGGACTTGTTAGATCTCCCTTTTAACTAGGGACTCTCCTTCTCATCAAAAAATTCTTCTTCATGGGTCCTTTAGCTGTTTGATCAATTTATTTTCTTGATTTCATGAAATTCAGTAGAGCTTCTTCCTTGTAGGGCATTAGCCTTCGATCACTTTCCTCCTTTGTTCACCATGTCATTCATTTATTTATGGAACGTTTCCTTCTATGTACAAATATGGAATATTCTTCATATGGCTACTATTTCTCATCATGCTTCTTTCGAGAATTTCCATCCACCACATGAATGCTAGTTGTACTTGCACTTATAACTCTTGTTTCAGTAGCTCTGCCTGAACTCATCCAGATATTATTCAAGAAATCAAAGCATAAAGTTAAATAAAATAGTACCTTACGAGATGACTCTTCATCATGACATCTTCCAATAGGTATCAACATACTGCATACATGTTGACACATCTCCCAAAGATATCCATAGTCAAGGGTCTCCATCTTATTTAGACTTCCATCAAGTCTTCATATCTTTTCGTGACATTTCCTAGTCAAATATTCTTGTTCTTTTGGATGTTTATTGCCTTCATCATGGTTGCATATCTCACAATCTCTTCCTTTCTTACACATTCCATTCCTAGGAGCTTCCAACCAGAGTTCATTGATTGTTTTCAACCACCTCATACTTCATATGAGGACATATTATGTTGATTTTATCTAGTGTGACTTATGCCTTCCTGCATTCTTTCATATGAGGAGATCATTTTTCCCTTGATCGTACTTCTCAATACAGAAGTAGCGATCCATGTTACCTGAAACCATATGACATGACTTTATAAGGTTAAATAAAATCATGCATACCTCATTTATCTTTAGATCATCTAGGTATCTTTCAGAAGCTTCCTTGATTAAAGTGTCTTCAACCCCTTGATCTTCTTCATCTCTTATGTCATCATACCATCATCCATGAACTCCATAAGTTGGAATTTGTGGTGAAACATTTTCTTCCTCTATAGATTAGTGAACCCTCTAATGAGGATTCCGTTAGAGAATCTTGAGAATATTCCATATCACCATCTGGCAGACATTTCCTTTTTGACTTGATGTATGATGAGCCCTGTCCTAGATGACTTCATCCTTTCCTTCAATGTCTAATGAGGTTCCCAAGAGCTCTATTCTTTATGTTTGACTACCATGGATTTATCTCCTTTTATCCTTCATGATTCTCATGGTGATGTCACGAGCTCTTGTTTCTAATGCTTCCACGATGCCACGATGCATCTTATTATTTATCACGGTCATATCTATAACAAAAGATCTAAGAGATTATGATAAGACCCTTTTGTGAGGGATTCCATCTTGATCATAGTAGATATCTGATATTCCCTCTTTCCTTGGCCCTTTTCTTCAGCTTCCTCCATCTTTCCAGTGATATGAACTTTCTTTCCATAACATTGAATCTTAGTTGTATTGCTTTATCTTGTTTGAGGACCAAACTTCCCTTTCCTTTCTGCAAATGTTTGAGTCATTTAACCTTCAATAATTTTTCCCTCAACTTGTATTTTTCCATCTACAATAGAGACCATAAGTTGTCAAATGAGGTGACTTTAGTGCATTTAAGATAAATCATGATTATATTCTTATCATCTCTCCCAGATCTCCCAATTGAAATCTTATAAATATATTGCTTCATTTTTCAATTCTGTGTAGATCAGGTCTAAGTGATGTGACCTTCTTTACTACATTTTTAGAAATATATCTTCTAACATTTCATATATCTCTTTGATGTCTCCTCTGCTACATAGGGATGAGAGGACCTTTGACTAATTTCATAAGAATCCTATGAGTCCCTTGATCATTTTTCCATGCATTCAAATGATTATTGACCTTCAAAGACTTTTCCATAGATATCAATGACTTCTCTTCTGGGGACTATATCTATCCTCCTTTTTTATGCAAGGAATTTCAATGACCCAACCAATTCATATATCTCCTTGCAAGCATGAAGTCATTTAACCAAACTTGAATATAGAATTAAAGATACCTACTTGACAAGTGAAGATGAAGTCTTCTACTTGATTACTTTGATGATGGTTGAAGAAGATGTATTAGAGCCTCATCTTAGATTATCTTCTTTTAGATGAAAAATCCTTTCTTCAATAGAAAAGGTTTATCCTTATGATGAGGATGATTTGTTGCTTCTTAGAATTATCTTCTTCTAGGGAAAGGAGATGATCCTTGCTTGTTTTTATAACCTTGAAGATGACAATGCCTTCTTGCCTTCACTATGCTTTATCTTCTTTTGTAGTGTAGATCAGGACTGCTTCTATGGTTTCAACTTTTTCCAAGATGATGTGGTCTTCGTTTTTTAGGTCCTTCAAGTTACCTTTCTTTGTAGACAACTTGATGAGGGTATTGGTGGCCTTTTGATGATGACTATGGAAACAAAATCTCTTGTTGTTGTAGATTTCTTCCTTGATATAGGGTTTGATCAAAATCAGGGTTCAATTCTTCAATGTAGATCTTGATCCTTTTCTTCGATATCCTTCAACTTGTTTTGATGTCCTTCTTGAAACTTGATCATTGAGTGTGTATTTTTTTCCCTTCCTTTAACTTCAGCACCTTAGATATAATACCATGTTGAAGAATCTAGGGAAATCAGATTAATCAGATTCTTCTCCCGGTGATAACTATTTGTGGAGTTCTTTTTACTCTTTCTTATTAGTAAAATATTCCTTTATTATTAGAGTGTGTTTTCTTACTTCATCAAATAGTTACCAAAAAAAAAGAATGAAAAACACAAGATGTTGGTTTTCTCCAAGGCTAAAACCTCTCACTCTTTGAGAGGAAAACTGACATAAATTCTTCTTATATAGATTCCAATTGATGAATACCAAGACCATGACTCTTGACCTATTTGGCCACTCCAAGACCAAGACACAAATCCTCTTCTTCGTTATTGTTGAGATTGTCATAATTGTTATTAAAGTCATCACTGCTACAACACTAATGCCATCATTACTGCACCATCGAGATCATATTGTTGCATCATTGTTGCACCTTAACTAAAGATCCTCATTGTTAGGGTCCTATATTTCATAGGATTTCTTATTACCTAATTATTTTATGTTTGTAAAATGTAAATAACGTTTCATGTTTGAAATTTATTTCCAAAAGAATATATATGGGAAAGAATATATATATATATATATATATAGATAGATATATAGATATAGATATATATATATATATATAGATATATGATATATATATATGAAAAAAAAATAAATTGTAGGGGACAAAAAAAAATAGAATAAAGAAAGGAATGAAAAGAGAAGAAAATAAAAACAAAAAAAAATGTGTGAAAATGTCCCCCTAGGTGAAAAAATCTAAATGCCACCAAGAAAAATCAATATTGCATCAATTTACAATGAGAAATTTTGAATAAAGTGTGAAGCTTATTTAAATGCCACTTGGTAAATAGGAAAATTAGAAATAATTTGGGCTAATCACAATGTTTAATTGTGAATAGGCTAGGAATACAATAGTTCATATTAGTGAATAAATTAATCACTTGTTGTAATCGTGATTAATCGACAGGAAAAAATTAGTAAAAAATGTGCTTTGCCAGTTCAAATGCAGCATTGAATTGTTTCTAAATACTTTTTAGGAAAAATTAGTTTTTGATTAACTTTACCTTAAGTAAGGGTTAATCACACTTTAATGTGCTTGTAATAAGGTTTGGAATATGTATTTATCCTTAGTTTGTACTTTGGAATAAAATGGATGGCTAAGATCGTCCCCCGCCTAGATCAATGGCGAGGGAATGTTTTCAAGCCTCCCTAAGATTAACTTTGCTTTTTCCATGAGGGGTTTTCGAAGCTCCTGCTACGTGGCACCCTCTGAGCATTTTTCACCCCCCCTCACTTTCCTCTCATCGTCAACCCCCAAAAAGTCTTATGTTGTTGATTTCCGCCACTTCTACTTCCATTCATCGCCCGCCATGTGAACCTCTTGTCCCCACCTTTCATCATAACCTACATGCCATGGCATATATCTAACCCCGCCATACTCACCACCTCATCCAACCTTCCTTCCAAATTCTCTCTACCACCTCACCCTCGCAAACCGAACTCCCGCGACTACTCCTAATTGTTAAACTTATCCAGACAACTCACTTCCCCCAATCTTATGTTGCCATATATCGCCCCTCTTGCCATGTCAACAAGTCATTACTATATTAACTCCCTTTGGCTCCCTGTGCAACAAACCCGCTCCCCTTTAATGGTAAATAATTAATGGTTAATTGAGAAATTTATCTCTATAAACACTATGAAACCATCAAAGTTCTTTCTTTCACTGTGTCATATGATCAACAACAGGGTACATATTCTTAAGCCACAACAGTGACCGCTTAAATTTCCTAGCCATTATTGTTTCAAACTTTCATCATGGACCCAATTTTGCATTCCTTCGTCATTTTCCTACTCTATGTAATCCGTGACCTTTTCTCGTTTTAGAAAATTCATCATGTTGCCTAAAATGAAACTTCGCAAAGAAAAGGGAAAGAAACCATAAGAGAACCTATTATAGATCTAACCTGGAAATATATGAAATGATACCAATATACCCAATAACTACAAATAATCACCAAAAATAACAAGATTTGAATATAGAAATGCTTCACTTTATTATTGATATCAAACCCTTAAGGTAGGGCAACACCATACAATCACTCCTTAAGGAAGGAGAACACTCCACAAGCCATATGCCTGTTTATACAATATTCCTTGACATCTCTTAATGTGGAGTCTCTAGCCTCTATATAGGCCTCATACATACAATACCATGGGTCATAACCATTGTTTCCTCAATACCATCTATCTAATACCATGGGCCCATTACATTATTACTAACTACTTGTGGTCCCTTACATGATACGGGTTAACCACCTTATTTATTACTATGGCCCATCCCATTATTACATTATTCCCTTGGGTACCTCCCTTTGTACCCCATATTATCCCCCCTAAGTATACTACATTCCACCCCCCTTAACCTGTTTCATCCCCGAAACATGGGAAGAACACAAATAATAAGATCTACTCAAAACAGTAGTCCACTGGTACCATGCACGTGCATCTAGCCATCCAAGAGAAAGGTGAACCCTCGATCTTGTTGGTGCCTCGCTCGCTTGAGATGGAAGTTGAAGCTGACCTGGGCAGCTCTTCTGTTTTTATGTGTAGCAGGTGGATCTTCGCTCCTCTCTATCTGTCATGCGGGGGTTGTTGTCCTTGTGGCTAATTCATTGCCATCTTGTTGGTTGTTTTCTTGCTGGGTGATGTGGGTGGCGATATGCTGAAGTGTTAACCAACGATGTATCTTTCTTTAATTCACCACCTAACGGAGCCTAATGGGTATCTGGTACCTTTTGTGGTGCCTATTGTTGTTTCTTATTTTTCAATATTACTTCAACCACTTAGTCCCCCTCTGATGTAACATTTTCTGCTTACGCTTCTACATGTTTTTCTGGTACCTAGTTTGATGTTTGTGTGTCGTTTTCGACCATCAATGGCTCATCATCTGATATGTTAGTCCATGGAACATCTTCTGCTTCAACCTCCATGGACTCTACCTATTTATTGATGGAAATATCCTGTAATGTAATTTTCTTATTTTTATACCAGATCTTCAGGAATTTCTCCTACAGATTAATATTGATAGTACCCACGGATTCCATCCAAGGATATCCCAAAACAACATCCATGTTATCCACATCTGAAGTATAAAAATAGCCATGCAACACATACTTATCCATACAAAGCTTCAAATCCTTATAAACTTGAACATCCTCATCATCAACTTATGTGATTTCAATGTGTTTGGCTGGAACTTGCAATTTTTTTGCCAAATTAACATTGATAAAATTATGCTTGCAACTAGGATTTATAGACACAACGATCTTCTCCTTCTAAATCAATCCATGAACCTACAATAAGGAGACATGAGTAGAAAATAACCCCTTACATGTCTCGTTCTCCTTTTACCAGCACAAGACCATTTGTCTAAAATGACTCTTTCCAATTCTGCATCTGAAAGTTTGGTCAACTGCTTGTTGTCAAGTGAGAACCACCATTTGTAAGCCTCATCTTTGAAACCAAGCCACACTGAATTCTTCCAATCTTTTTCCCATACTGACTTTTTTGTTTTATGTATTCTTCAATAGTAGGACCATTATCTTTTTTTGTAAAACATAGAACGACCATGAAGAGGGTTTTGAAAAAATATTCACTTACTTGGCGAAAATTTGAAATGGCCACAATTCCATCAATATTGCTCAGAATCCCTATTATGACCTATTTTCATAAATGGAATGACCATTCTGCATCTTTTGATGTGATGGAAATCCTGATCTAGGCACCGGAATTTCAGATCCACGCTACAACTCTCCCGCCGTCACCAAAAATTCTAAAAAAAGAGTTGATTTTAAATCAACAATATCTTCCTCATCCGGACTCCGATTCAACTGATTTTTTTTTTGAAATTGGGTATTTTCTCACAAAGAATCCAGATAGGCAATTATATTTTGTAGATTTTGTCCCAAAACATACATATATGCGCCGCAAACGCGCTGCCCCGAAAAAATTTCTGCAACACCACTGATTTTTAGATCAACGATATCTCCTTCATCTGGACTCCGATTCGGCCGATTTTTTTTTGAAATCGAGTATTTTTTCACAAAGAATCTAGATATGCAATTAGATTTTGTATATTTTCCCCAAAACATATATATCTGATCTGCAAACTCGCCGCCCCATAAAGTTCTTGCAAAAAAAAAGAATATCTCCACTTTTGCCCAAGAAAGTGCTCTGATACCACTTGTTATAGCTCTAATATCACTTGTTATTGATATGATCTGAAAATATATGAGAACACAAATAAACCCAATAACTACAAGTAATCACCAAAAATAACAAGATCTGAATATAGAAATGCTTCACTTTATTATTGATATCAAACCCTTAAGGTAGGGCAACACCATAAAATCACTCCTTAAGAAAGGAGAACACTCCACAAGCCATATGCTTGTTCATACAATATTCCTCGACATCTCTCAATGTGGAGTCTCTAGCCTCTATATAGGCCTCATACATACAATACCATGGGTCATTACCATGGTTTCCTCAATACCATCTATCTAATACCATGGGCCCATTACATTATTACTAACTACATGTGGTCCCTTACATGATATTGGTTAACCACCTTATTTATTACTATGGCCCATCCCATTATTACATTATTCCCTTGGGTACCTCCCTTTGTACCCCATATTATCCCCCCTAGGTATAATATATCTAACCCCACCATAGTTACCACCTCATCCTACCTTCCTTCCACGTGCTCTCCACCACCTCACCTTCGCGGACTGCACTCCCGTGACTACTCCTAATTGTTAAACTTATCCAGATGACTCACTTCCTCCCAATCTTATGTTTCCATCTGGTGCCCCTCTTGCCATGTCAACAAGTCATTACTATATTAACTCCCTTTGGCTCCCTGTGCAATAAACCCGCTCCCCGTTAATGGTAAATTATTAACGGGTAATTAAGAAATTTATCTCTATAAACACTACGAAACCATCAAACTTCTTTCTTTCACCATGTCATATGATCAACAGCAGGCTACATATTCTTAAGCCACAATAGTGACCGGTTAAATTTCCCAACCATTATTGTTTCAAACTGTCATCATGGACCCAGTTTTTCATTCCTTTGTCATTTTCCTACTTTAGGTAATTCGTGACCTTTTCTCGTTTTAGCAAATTCATAATGTTGCCTAAAATGAAACTCCCCAAAGAAAAGGGAAAGAAACTAGAAGAGAACCCCATGTTGCCCCCACCTATAGAATTAGATCATGTACCCTTATTGGACCTGCATTATAAAATTGCTTAAACCAACTTTGAATTCGAATTATTCGAACTTCATAGTTGGTGAAAACAAAAATTCCATGGCCAAAGCAATGAAATTAATCTATGGGAGTCTACCCTACCTTAGGTCATGTTCCCACGAACTCATTTGTTCCCTAAGTTAGTTTCCTGGTGTCAATTGAGATATGCCCCCTCTCAGAGAGCTATCATAAGTCACAATGGTGAGGTTTTGATAACTATCAAATCTAAAGTCATTACCTAAATGCTCCTGGTAACAATCCTAGTGTCATCTAAGCCACTGTCAGTAGACTCTCTCGCAAATCTCTACAAGAACTTAACTTTTCCCCAGAGAGCCAATATCTTTGAAGTTTTTCTACATGGAGATGCCTAATTACCAAAAACCAACCCTCCATATTCATCTTCCATGTTCCCTAGGGAAACCAAGAAGATTATTTCCATAATTTCTTACATTCTTAGTTATCATTCTCACCAATGTGTTGATGAAACCATTATTAGCTTCCTGTCAATTTTCACCATTGGTGAGCAACTAGTCATTTTTAATTTTATCCAATTTACTGCAGACGATATGCATGATCAATTTATCAAATTTTCTAGAGAGGGAGCTTTCAAATACTCCTATTCTTTAGTTTAGATGTTTATTTATCAACAAGCAGATAGATTCCCATTCACCTTGCAGAAGATAGACGAGCAGGGTAATGCTCAGTCAGTCATACAATGGACACCCTTAGTGAGAAGGAATTCCACCAAATTCTCTTTCATAGACTTTTTGGACCATTTTTTATACAGTGTGGTATGTCTCCTACATAGTGATGTGGAGCCCAGGGTAGGTGAAGGCATTCAGAAGATTCTAAATCTCAGTGATCAAGTAAAGACAGGGGACTGGCATCTTTACCAAACCTACACAGGAATTCAGATATATGGGTGTGAGCTTCCACTCTACAAACTACCCAAATTTGTGCTTATGAGACTTTTATAATTACATTACATTCGGAAGATTATTCACATGGATGACCATTTCGTGGTAGCCAAGAAGAAGGCCTAGCTCAAGATTAAAGCTAGAGTAGGACCTTTTGTCTACAATACCAGATCAACTGGTAAGGAAGTTGATTTGTTGTTGAAAAAAATGAACCTTAAATTGAGTTTCACCTGGTCTTATGAATCTTTTGGCTTGATCTCAAAGCTAAGGGTGTAGCAAAAGACCACACCTTATTTGCATACTCCTCAACCGGAAATCGCATAGTACATGATCTAGAATCAATGGGTGTAAAACATACTGCAGGAGGCAAAGGAGCAGGTTCTTTCTACTATAACCACTCAAACACCCATACCTAGAGAGAAACAGGAGAAGGGAGGAAGAGATGAAGAATCTTCCATGGTGATAGAAATAGGAGCAAAGATTTCCTACTTTATACAATGTTATCAGGAAATCTAGTGTCTATTCAGAGCTACTAGTCCCACTAAGACGAGTAGCTATCTTAGAAACAAATAGATTAAAGTCACTTGTTTTTCCTTTATGAGAGAGAGATGAGAAAGAAGAAGAGAGTACCAACCTCAGTCTTCCGCTTGGCACCTTACTGGTTTCCTTTCCCCTTTGACAGAATCTCGCCACTGCTTCCTTACTTGTCCTGCTTCAAAGAGCACCTATAGATTCACAGCAACATAATACCATCAAAGCATAGATATCTTTCACTGTAAACAATATAGGATCAGATATATATTGACCATACAAATGCATATATCAACACAATATTCACAAATACACAAGACTATGGAGGAAAACTCAAATAGCTTTATTAGTAAAGCAGTAGAAGAGAGGATTACAACCACTTAGTCTGACCCAGTGCCATCCTCCTAGCTTGAAAGCCCTCTTCACCTCATACAAAGCAAAATCACCAAACAATGTCTTCAAAGAGAAACCAACAACACCTCTTTGCAAATTACCAAATTCCAACCTCTGGATCTTTCGGACGAGGGATCCATTTATAGATATTTGTAGGGGGGTGAGTTAGCTTCTAGGATTTTGATTAGTGTCATCTCTCTGATAGTTCTTGGTTCCATTTGGAGATTTCATGATCTCTTACTCATCCTTGGGTGAATTCAGGGAGGCAAGTGTCAAATGAGCAACTTCTAGAAGATTCTCAGGGTCTCCACCTAGCAAAATGATTGTGCCATTTGTTTGCTCTCTCTCATCGCACCATACAGAAGGGCTTTCCAGTATTCATCGCACTTTTTGCATGTGGCAGGTGAGATGCATCGCACCTTTTGCACTGGGCAGTCTGTATGGTCCTGCTTTGACCAGTTCTGAGTGGTTTTTCATGGAAAACTTCTGGGAGATGATGTAATTAGTTGACCTTGCTCCTTTAGGGTATGAAACAACACTTTTAGGGGCTTAGAAGCCCTTGGTTTATGGACATATGTGATTGGGGTTGCAGTGCCCAAATATGTCTATAACAGTTGCCCCCTAAAGCATGAGATCGTAAATCTTTTGATGTCGGGTGAAATGCTTTATAATGAGGATCTGAGGTTTTTTGCATTAGAAGGTGACCTGTAATAAGATACAATACAATACATTATCTTCATAATATTTTCATGATCTAGCTAAGGCAGGCATTCCCATGCTCAGCTTGATAAATTCATTTTCATGTACGTAGGACAGACAACTGTCTGTGTGCAGACTGATGATTCTGGTAGAGCCATCATCCCTTAGTTTGGATGATTATATGTGCAGCAATGATGTACATTTGATGTCTTTATTTTCATGATTATATTGCAACCTGGATGGACGAAACTAGATCCAGAGTCTTCAAAACTCGTTCAATCTTCGCCCGAAAGTACAAATTGATGCATGTGAAAATATGTTCTGATGTCGAACATGGAAGGACATCGCTTGATTACCAGCCAATGATGTAAGCTATTAACAGACGTGACAGGAATCACCGATAATGATGATGATCCTCAATGTACTGCAGTACAATTCACATGGTGCAAATACATGAGTCGATGTCGAACACCACGCAAAATCTTTCGGTCGAAGGCCATTAGTGTAAACTTGTCTCCGAAAGTGAGAAACTTGCCATTGAGGCATGCAAGCTCCAAAGTACTGGAAGGGTTGTCCCTAGGTCGGCTTCTTGGATAATGAGCTGATGTCGACAAGAAGTGACCCGTTGTAGGAGGGCATTAATGGATCCCACATCTATGACACAGAATGGAGCAAATGATTTTGTAGAGGTGAAAATGATCTGATGATACAAGGTTAAGGGTGGTGGTCATCAAAGAATGAAGCGTGAAGGTATTGTAGCGGATGAGACACAAGCTGGGTAGGTGAATTCTCTAAGTGACTTCTCTTGAACATATCGGTGACACTAAAATGGATTGGTAGCATTAACCCCAAAAGTGGATGGTACGGTGGACCAATGGTGATATGACCAGTGAACGGAATAACCCAACCTGACTCAATCATGGTGATGGAGTGAAAGTGTCATGCTCAAGAGCGACCTGCTACTAATAAAGTTTCTTCAAGTTTTATTCCCAATTTTTCCCAATCATTTCTAACCAGTACCTCTTTATTTTGTCAAGCTTGAGGAGGATAACATATGCTTGTTCTATAATTTTCCCTTCGGGCAAACCTGTCGCTCTGTTTTAACGAGCCTAGCAACAATGAAACTCACTCTTGTCTGAATGGACAAGTTTGTCGCTATTGTTTTAACGAGTTTAATGACAAGGATAACTTGGTCCTTTTCAATTTTAGAGAGTCTGAAAAGAGACAGAAAGAAAACTCCAATATTCCTTTTTCATAATATAATCCCTTAAGTCTGAAAAAGTATAAAACAATGCTTAAGGGATGACTTTTCGATAGTTTTAAGGAGCCGAACAAGACAAATGCTCGATCTTTTTGTGTAATAATCCCTCAGGTCCAAAAAGATTAAAATATAGAGGAGGGATAGCCCTTCCAATCACTTTAACGAGTCGGAGAGGCAAATTTCTCGGAAATCTTTTCATATTTTACGAGTCAGATGAAAAGAGCTTAAAGGAGACTTGTTTTTTGAGGAACGAGTGATGTTTTCAGATAGCAGCTAATTCCAGGTAAGGTTTGGAACGTTCTAACCATGGCAGTGTAAAGAAGGTGGCTAATAGGACCACTCATCACAGCTGTTTCTCAAAAGGGGTAAACAATCAAATGGAGGTGAATGATCGGCTATAATAGAGTGATGGTGATAGTAAGAACACGACCAAGGCACAAAAGCTGATGATAATCATTCATAATGGTTATTTACCAGAGGTGGGTTCATTTTTTAATGAGTTGAACTTTGGTGGAACATATGCTAATTTCTAGGTTTAATTTTTAACGAGCTTGAACTTCGGGTAAAACTGCTCGTGCCAGTCGTATAATAAGAATGTCTCATCGATAGGTTCATTTTTTAGGGAGCTTGCACCATTCGAAATTATGCTCTGACTCCTTTTATTATGTAAGCTAGAAACAACCAATCCTATGAGTTTAAAGGGCTAAGAACCTACAAACTAAGAAAATAAATGGTCATTTTTCACTTTCACGCAAAAAGGTTTGCATGCCCCCAGGTATAGCGAAGTAGAGTTTCCCAAGTTACCCCTCAATTTGCAGACAAAACATTTGTTCTATTAGGAAAGGCCTACCTTTTCCAAGTTACCCTTCAATTTGCAGACAAAACATTTGTTCTATCAGGAAAGGCCTACCTTTTCCAGGTTACCCTTCAATTTGCAGACAAAAAATTTGTTCTATCGGGAAAGGCCTACCTTTTCCAAGTTACCCTTCAATTTGCAGACAAAACATTTGTTCTATCGGGAAAGGTCTACCTTCTAACAGAGGTATCTTATTCCAGTCTAATCCCATTTTCCTAAACAGACGGGTGTGTCAGACCAGTCATATATCCTCTACAGAAACCTACCCTATACCTGAAGTTTTCCTGCCGAAGCAGACCAGGGTGCATGCCTGTTGTGTTTCAGTCATGACAACTGAATTACTCGCGCTCATCAGGTGGACAGACTGGAGATTTATGAGACATTCCTTGTGCAAAAAGACCTGTTAGGGATGGCATTTGACTATTAGCTATGTGTGAACCGGGGAATGAAAGCTGGTCTACGAGCTGGACCACTCTGCCTTCATGCGGAAAACACATTACTCGAAAGAGTGAGGAGACAATGGCTACCATGCTATAAATGTAGTCACGTCCAAGGAGAAAATTGTAATCTAAAGGTCCTTGGACTACCATTATGTTCAGATAAATGGTTTTCCTTTTCAAAGTTATAGGAAAACTTGGAAGGATCCCTAACGGTCGACTGGTTCCTTTATCGAAGCCTGTCAGATTTCACATCTCAGGCAAATGCGATGGTGAACCAAGCACTTTCCAAGCAATTAAGGAAATGATACTCACAGAAGCCCCTTCATCTATGATGGTACCAACCATGATCATTTTGTAAGTTTGCACTATGATTCGAAATGGTACATTAGATGGTAAACGGGGTCTTCCTAGTAGATTCCAATCGAAGGAAACGACTAGGTTGCTTGGAGGTGGGAACGAATAAATGGCTAGATACACCTTTGATGAATTTCCTTCCTGCAGTAAAGGAATGGGTAGATTGCTCCCATGTTCATCAGAGTCTGTGTTTACGAAAATAATTTGAACGGTGTCATTCTCATTCTCTTTGGTGACTGTATCATCTGAAGGTAAATCTTCTAAAGCCAAGATGGGGTCGACTGCCGTCTCAACCTGTTGACTTTGGTCCGATGTGGACTTAGAGGGTTTATCTTCAACGATAGGTGCTTCGACTAACACCAAAGGTGGGTCAGTCGGATTTCCAACTAGCAATGGATTCGGCAAGAGTTTCTTGTATCCAAGAGGGAGTCACTATGGTGATGTAGGACGATTATCCCAGACTCTTTTAGCTTCATCCAGGAAGGGACAACGGTGGAGGGCATGATCGCCTTCACACAGTTTGCAAGGAAATTTATATTTTTCTTTCTGTACGTTGACTTCGTTTTCACTAGTTAACGGTGTACTTTCAACATGATCATTAGAGGTTGATGACACCAGATTGTGCAAGTGGGGAGACGATTCCCTTAGGATCCATGGGATGCAAGGAAAATATCGGTGATAGTGGTCTCCTTTGCAGATGACACATGGAGATTTAGTTTTGGACGGTGCAGTGTGTGGATTTCACTAGACGATGCACGGTTGCCCCTTTTTGCCGTTGGCTCCTTCTTCTTCTTCTTCTCCTTCCCCTTCTTCTTCTTCTCAGTTACTTGGTTTTTAGTTTTACTATCTTCACCAAGCAAAGAGGAAGAAGGAGAGGGAGAGACAAACGAAGTAGAATTTTGGGGGGGAACTCTGGTGTCATCTTGTTGCCGATTCAATTGTTCAGGAATCACGGTTCTTTGAACAACAAAGGTCAAGAAAAGCCATACCTGCAGGCAAATTGTCAATCTTGGAAGGGACAATGTGGCCATATGAGGTGCACCAATATCCCCCCAAGAGGAGAAAGGACTAGGATTTCCCCCAAGGGGAAATCCTTGGTTGGTGGACTCCATTTTCTCAACCTAACACCAATGAGGGAACAATGACATTATTCTGATTAAAATAAATTTTAGACGCTTTGACACAACTTGCTTTTTCAATTTTTAAGAGTCGGGAAAAAGCTAAAGATGACTCTAGTCGCCTTCAATTTTTGATGAGCCTGAAGTGACAAGTGCTCAGATGGACCTTTTACTTTAAGGAGTCTGAAAAGGCATGAAAGAGACTACTTTGGAAATCTAGACAGAGGGATTACCAAACCAATCCTAAAACTGCAAAATAATTTTTATGGTACGGTAGCCAATCTTCCAGAATGTTATGTTCAGTGCATTGCGATCGATAAGGCGGCGGACACAGATTCCTAAGGATAAAGGATATAGCCTATTGTGGTCTCCCAATATATACTTGACGGTACGTGGGAGCACAAGTCCGTACAGGCACTTGTTTTCTCAAAGAGGAGGAATCACCCAACCTACGATGAAAGCGACAGTTACCAAGCTTTACGACGCCGGAATACGTCTCTAGCCTAGACTTCTAGATGTTGTGCGTTAGGTTCCAAAGTGTTTTTTTGTTCATTGATTTTATTTTACAGTTGATCTTTCTTAAGAAATTTGCCTTTCAGGTTCACCGCGTGATGTAGTATACAATTCCTAAAATGCAATCTAAGATGATAAACAGTCGTTCAATTTTCTTTTTGCAATGAAAATCCTAGCTACTAAGGAAAGAGAAATGAAATTATTTCAACATAGAGTAGAGAGCACACACTAGATGCACTGTCCTAAATCATAATCAACATGTAGTCTAAATGCAAATGCACATGCATGTATTTTTTTCTGCTTTCTTAATGTGTGAATGACAAAAAGAATGCTAAGTACAAATCTGAATTATTCCTTCTTTCAAAGCGACAATACTAATGATTTTCTTTTCAAAAAACGAAAAGGAGACAAGACGACAATTTACACTTTGAATTGAAAACTGCTTTCAACACTTGAAATACTACTAATTCAGATCAAATACAAGAATAACAGTGTAATCAACTATCAAAAAGAGAAGGATTCTTTTCCTTGACTGAAAATGACACTTGCGACACTTTCAAATCCAAAGACGATAGTTCGATTAAGCTACCATTTTGTAAATGAGAACTGTGAATGGCGAAAAATACATAAAAACATTCACAAAAATTTGCACAATGGAGATTGGATGGTGCAAAGAAGGGGGTTTCAACAATGGTCTACTGATCACAGACAGCAAAACTCCTGAATAAAGCTGACGAGAGTGAAGAAAAAACCAAAATTTGGAGGCAGATCTAGTCTTGTCTGATCATCGCACCTGTAACACAGGGAAACAGGGATGCATCCCACCTACTGCACACGGGAGGTGCGATGCATCCATATTTCCCAGAAGAGAAAGTGCGATGGTCCAGGGACGAGACTTTAACTTAGTTTTTGGTCACAGTTTGCAGCTTAGTTCAAGGATTTAGGCCGAGAAAATGATAGTCAGTAACTACAAAGTACAGGGGCTGATCTAATGAGGTTACTCAAGCTACCTCTAGGGAACCTAGGATTTTTGCAAGTCAATTGTTCAGTTCATAAAGAAACCCAGAGATTGACTGAAGCAACATTGATTACTTTGCACTTGCATAGAAAATTGAGTTTGAAGGCTAGATGGCTTAACTTTAGGCTCCGTCTCTGGTTTATGAATCAAACAAATAGAGACAAGTAATCAAACTAATCGCTCCCCAGTGGAGTTGCCATTTTGTTATCGGTAAATCTAGTGTCTATTCAGAGCTGCTAGTCCCACTAAGACGGATAGCTATCTTAGAAACAAACAGATTAAAGTCACTTGTTTTTCCTTTACGAGAGAGAGATGAGAAAGAAGAAGAGAGTACCAACCTCAGTCTTCCGCTTGGCTCCTTGCTTGTTTCCTTTCCCTTTGACAGAATCTCACCACCGCTTCCTTACTTGTCCCGCTTCAAAGAGCACCTATAGATTCACAACAACATAATACCATCAAAGCATAGAGATCCTTCACTGTAAACAATATAGGATCAGATATATATTGACCATACAAATGCATATATCAACACAATATTCACAGATACACAAGAATATGGAGGAAAACTCAAATAGCTTTATTAGTAAAAGTAGTAGAAGAGAGGATTACAACCACTTGGTCTGACCCAGTGCCATCCTCCCAGCTTGAAAGCCCTCTTCACCTCATACAAAGCAAAATCACCAAACAATGACTTCAGAGAGAAACCAACAACACCTCTTTGCAAATAACCAAATTCCAACCTCTGGATCTCTGGGATGAGGGATCCATTTATAGATATTTGTAGGGGGGTGAGTCAGCTTCTGGGATTTTGATTAGTGTCATCTCTCTGATAGTTCTTGGTTCCATTTGGAGATTTCATGATCTCTTACTCATCCTTGGGCGAACTCAGGGAGGCAAGTGTCAAATGAGCAGCTTCTAGAAGATTCTCAAGGTCTCCACCTAGCGACCGCTTGTGCCATTTATCTGCTCTCTCTCATCGCACCCTACAAAAGGGATTTCCAGTATGCATCACGCTTTTTGCATGTGGAAGGTGAGATGCATCACACCTTTTTCACTAGGCAGTCTGTATGGTCCTGCTTTGACCAGTTTTGAGTGGTTTTTCATGGAAAGCTTCTGGGAGATGATGTAATCAGTTGACCTTGCTCCTTTAGGGTATGAAACAACACTTTTGGGGACTTATAAGCCCTTGGTTTATGGACATATGTGATTGGGGTTGCAATGCCCAAATATGTCTATAACATACAAAGAAACAAAAAAACCAAGTCTGCAACTATTTTTCAGCAAGACACAGAAGAACAACAAACTATTGTAAAGATAAGTCCTCATGTGTCTAGAAGAGAGGAGGATAAACTCATAGGATCACCATCTTCATCTACTTCCAGAGATCCTCCAGAGACACCAAAGACAGTCAATTTGGCTCATACTGAGCCCAATATTTTTTCCAAATACAAGGCAATTAAGAAAAGGAATGAAATTCTAAAAACCTCCACTTATATGCAGTTCTAGAAACAAACAACAGGATCTCAGGAGAAGGGAAAAATTCAAATAGCATTTCTTCACACCAAATTACTAGCTCACAGTTCACCTGGAGATTACAAGGAGTCTGTGTTCACTTTTGATGCACAAAATATTCATCCCATATACCAGATGGACGTGCATAAACAAACAAGTGAGCTGATGTATTCCACACTCACTAACACTACCATGTATGAGCTCAAGTTAGAGATGATTTCATCCTTAGCCAAGGATACTAGAATCAAGTAACTAGAGGACTTGGTAATCAAGTTGGGATATAATCCCAAAGATATCAAGGCAAATGAAGATCTTCTGAAGAAAAATGATACTAACATAACATCCTTGAGAAAACAATTAAAGTTTCCTACCATAGAGGATCCAGAGGCCAAGGAGCTAAGAGAGATGGAGAAACAGAAAGAGGATATGTTCAGGATAGTCATCAAGCTAAACTGCCAAATTAGGGACATGGAAGTAGAACAGGGGAAACTGCTCAAAGAGAATGAGTAGGAAACATAGTTGGTGATAGTTCCACTTACAAAAGTCCCAATCTCAGTGACCACAACCCTATGAGAATTTGCATCTACATCAGCAACAACAATAGATTCAGCAAGTGAATTGGTCAGAGCCATGGATAGTCTAACTATCTAGGAGCAAGAAATTGCTAAGCTAAAAGCTCAACTTAAGACACTGTCAGAAAAAAAAGTTAAAAATTGATCAATTTTATGTGGTAGAGTTGCAGAAAACCCATTACTTAAATCTAAAAATCGAATAGTTGCATAGCCAATCAGTTATGGTTCAAAATCTGTCCTAAGCTAGAGAAAATATATGGATAGAAATCTGTGAAGCCATCACAGAAATATGGCCTTCTATACAGATCATTTTTGAATAGTAGGAGTTAGTGTAGAAATCCCAAGAAGTGATTAGGTGGATTAAAATAGACTTGGGGCAGAAACCTACGGAAGCCACAACCATCATCAAATTTATGAATTCCAAGAATAGACAAGAAATACATGAGCTGGGAATTTAGGACAAAATAAAGACCATCCTGGAGGTGAAAAGGATGCAGACCAAAAGGACTCTTATGAATGAGCCGGATAAAAAATGCCAGAACTTAGAAACCAGCATAGACAAATTCCACAAGAAGTTGCTGGTGCTAAATAGGAAAGGTCTACCAAATTTGATTAATATGGAGAATGAGTTCATGAGCCTAATAGAGTACCAGGAAAGATTAAGCAGGATTTCCCAATACAAATCAAATTTTGTAGGGATCAAAGGGCGTATCATAGGGAAGGCATTTAGCGAGGCCTTAGATTTTGATTTATTTATCAATCATGAGGTCAGGCACCTATTTGGCAGCAAGCCAGGCTTTCAAAAATACACAGATGTGGATGAAAGCTATAGAAAATTGATTAATTTTTCAATCCCAAGTGAATATAGGTTGGAGAAATTGTGCAAATTACTGGAGTAATTCGTAATTAGACAACAAGGAAAAGCAATGCAATAGATTTTGAGGCCTAGTCACCAACAATCTTCCTCAAAAACAATGCCAGCATTTAGTAGTTTGAAGATTCCTATTATTTCGTTCTAATTTTGTAATAAATTTAGAGATTAATGAGATTCCATATTGATCTTTTGAATCAAGATATTTTGTAATTATTTTTGTATAAATACTTCAAAAATTGAAGTATTAGTGTTGGAATTAGTTTTTAAGAAATGACTTATGTTGTAAAGCAGCTCACAAAGCTATCATTGATCATATTCCAGTAATACAATGGAAGCATTAAAGGATTCTTGTGCCAATTTCATTGGTTAAGTGCATCTTTCTCTCTTAAATGTTTTCATTTTTTTCATATATGTTTATGAAATATAAATTATTCTAAGAAGAGTATGAACAAAATTTCTTTAAAAGTACATTATGTATCTAAATTACAAATAATTTCTATGTTTTCCACTAAAAACTAAAAACATAATTCTTAATTGCACTACTTTTAATTGGATTGTTGAATCTCCTCCATACCTTAGATCTTAAAGGATCCGATGAACTTGCCTACCCTGTCATGTAAGTTTAGCCTATAAACTTTTCATTTGATCAATCTAAGCATGTGACTCTATTTTCCTAATGGCCTTTCTTCCCAGTTTCAACACAACAACACAAAAAATCCAAACCTAAACATGATAACTAGCCTAATATCATCAGTAAAACAAAGCTAAATCTTAAAGAGAGATCCCTCTCTCAAACTGGAAGGGTTGGATTCCCAATTTCCAAAGTGGTTCTAAGGTTACCTCTATAATTTACTCAGCAACCTCAAAAATTATGGAGTGATAACACTCATCATAATAGCGAGATCTCTATATTGAAATATGTATATATAGGCATGAGAGATGCACCGAGGTCTTCATCAAGATCATGACCTTGTAACTACATCTTCATCAAGATCATGACCGAGACCGTGTTTACAACTATGTCAAGATCATGACTGCATCTAGAATGTATGTTGAGACAGAGTGTGCCATTGTGGGATCACCGAGATTCTTCTCATCGCAACCATGTCGAGACTGTGATTATGTCTAGAGTGTATGCGGAGAGTGTCACTATGATATCACTTAGGTCCACCTCATAAAAAATGTGTCGATACGATGACTGCATCTAGTATGCAGAGATAGTGATCACCAAGACTGTGAAGAGGCCGAGACTTCATCACTGTGGTACCCATCCGAAAACCGCATAGATATCTGCACACTACACCATGGACAGACTTCCAAAATTTCCTCACTATGGCATCGAAACTCTTTTTCTATGACAACCATCCAAATATTCAGAAGTATCTAAGTTCTCCATTGCACTTTTGCAAAGACCCTTGTTGGGTATTAATAATAGTTCGACCCACATATTAATGCATCATGACAATGTCAAGATATGTTTGTATTGCTGCAAGACAACACGATCTTCTTTTAATTCAATTTGCAGGTCGACTTCTTCAAGAGGGATTGTTGTTATGAGGGCTTCTAGACATTTCTATAGACCTGTATACATTAAACATAGACTCAAGAAGAGCTCTTCTTACATGACATTAATTCTAGACTCTAAATGAAAAATTCTATTATTCTAAAATCACTTGCTCATGAAACCCATGAAGCAATTTTACAATAATAATTGTGTTCTCTTTATTAAGTCATTTACATTAGTCATAATTACCTGGAATTATGAAGACCTCACCTAGTTACATTCCTTCAACATGACCAAAGTTATTTCATCTGAAACATTCAATCTCATTCATTAGTGGAGCAAAAGAATTATTTCCATTAGAATGAAAAATATTTGGCCCTTGAGAAATTCTTGATCTATCAACATTTCTTATCGGAATCATATTCAACCTACAATTTATGGCTTTGTGTCCAAAATTATTACATGCAAAATAATAACCATAAAATATTATAGGATACCTGACTTCTTGTTTCCATGATGGAGGAGTAAATTTGAGGACCGTGTTTGCTTCACTTGTTGATTTTATGTTGATTTGATTTTAGCTTCATTATTTTTCACATTCTTGCTAGCTGCAACAAAATTTGATTGATTTTATTTTCCTTTCAAATCATCTGCATAATTTGTACTTGGTTGACCTTTGACATTTTGTAGAGGAGGCTTGAATCCAGACTAGTTTTTTCCTCCGATTACCTTTGCATGTTGAGAATATTTTGGAAGGTTCCATATCCTTTGACAGATTTATGATTTACACATGCTTTAGATTCTTCTTTTTATAGATCATCCTTTAATGCAACAATTTCTTCGTCAAGTTTGTGACAATTTTCTTTCCATTCTTCTAGTTGACTGGTGAGCACATTTTCTCTCATTTTTGCTGCTTCTAGTTCTCTCTTTAAGTAGATTATTTTTTCTTCATGAGTGCATACAATAGGAGCTCCTCCAATATTATACTTCAATGATTCATTTTCTTTCTCCAACTCAGCTAGATTATTTTGTTAAATCACAATTTGTTGCAGCAAATTTTCCTTGATTTTCTCAAGCTCATCCAACTTGGACTTCAAAGATTTATCAACCAAAGAAGATTTATTATCCTTTAGTTTGTGTATTTCATCTTTCAGCAGCTTATTTTTGTTTCTAGCTTTACTTATCTCATCAAGTGCAATAATGAGCTCACCTTCATAATCAACTTCTCCATGTTCAGGATCTAATTCATCTTTAGACTCAAAATCCATAAGAACACATTCATTGTGTTCTTCTTCTTTTCATGAAGATTTCTCACTTCTTTCAGCTGAAATATCACTTTCTTCTTTAGAGTAGTACCTCCTTCTCTTTTGGGCTTTATATTTTCAAAATTTATGAATTTAATCCTTGCCCTTCATATCCTTGTTCTTTTCTTCATTTTCATTTCCTTTTTGTGGACATTTTTTCAGAAAAATGTCCAACTTCTCCACATTCAGAACACTTCAAAGCAATCTTTCCTTTATACTTTACAGAACCTCTCTTTACTCTATTGGCAAACTAAGAAAATTCTTCATCATATTCACTACTATAGTACTCTTACTCTTCCTTGATTTTCTTTGGAAGATTATTGAGGTTTTTGGTAATAGCCTTTACCATCTTAGTGGCCTTGAATGCAGCTTCACTAGATTTAGATTTCTATTCTACAATTTCCATCTCTAAGCTGTAAGAATTTCAAGAAATTTCTCCATAGTAAGAGTGCTCAAATCAAATATCTCTTCAATAGAAGAATCCTTTCGATTAAATCTTATTGGTAAAGACCTTAATATTTTATGAATAATAACTTTGTCTACAATTTTTTCATCTATTCTATTGATCATATTTTTCGTTGTTTCAACTCTTCGGAAATACTCAACAATAATTTCATCTTCCTTCATTTTCAAGCTCTCAAACCTCATCCTATAGGTTTGTAGCTTTTCTTTCTTCACTTTCTTATCACCTTCATAGATATTTTCATGTTTGTACCAAACTTCTTTGGTTTATTTACAATCCATGACTTTCATTAGCTCATTCTCACTAAGTCCTACAATTATAGCATTTTTGGCTTTGGCATCGTTTTGAAACCTCTTATTTTCATCATTGTCTGATGGAAGAACATCGGGAACAACATACCCAGACACCAAAGTAAAAAAAAATCAACAACTAAACTCATGTGATGCCCCTCCATTCTTATCTTCCATAGATTATAGATTTCACCATCAAAAATTACAACCTTCACATCATGGCCAACCATTTTCCCTTCTCAAACTCTCCTTTTAGAAGTCAAGCTGCATAAAAGGACCTTGCCCTGATACCAATTGTTAGACAAAAGTAATTCTGAGAGGGGGGTGGTGAATCAGTATTACAAGAATATTATAAAAATTTATGCAATTAAAACTTATTCATAAATTGTTGGCTTGAGGGGGCCTGACCCAGGTTCAAAGTTATTTATCCAAACAAATCCCTATACTACTAGCCCTTTCGGAAACAACCCGTAGAGTGCGGACTGAGGTCTAACCCAAAGCAGTATGGGGGGATGCTAGAACCAAGTCACTGCACCCTTGAGATGTCTGAGGGGTCGATTTAGTCCAACTATGAATACCTTTGCATAGGTCACTTTGCGCACTTTCCTGACCTGTGAGGCCTTCACACTCGGTTATACTAGCCTTTGTGCAACCCTAACTAGGGGTTGAGGAGCCTTTGCGCTACTAAAGCGGTGATCTATGCTATCTACCCAAGTTACACCATGGATCTTACTTATCTTCTTATAACAGTTAGTTATCTTCGCGTAAAAAAGATACTTTATCTTATATTCACTTATTCAACACATTCATATACGTTCGCGTAGAAAATAAATAGTAAACTTGCAATTCCTACCCAATATACTTCAATGCATAAAACAAGAAAATATACATAGAAATAATGTAAAACTTCTCTTTATTAATTCTTCAATCGGTTACAAACTCAACCTACCCTACGCACTCAGTTATAGGGGTTCGTGCACTTAGCCGCGGACCACTAGGCCTTTGTGCACTCAGCAGCAGAGCCTTCTCCTACTCTACTACCCAAAGACTTGACTTTACACTTGGACTCAATGCTTCATCAATAGATCTTCTATCTTCGATTCCTTAGATGTCTCTGTACACTTAGAGCCTCACTCTATATATACAATCCCATGGTTCACAGACCATAGGTAGAACTCTCAAGCTGACATTACATTATAAAAGTAAGGGCGAACAACCCTATGACTTAATTACAACTTCATGCTCCGTGCCCACAAATTGTGGAGTCTTTACATCGGACTTAGTCAAAACTTGGGCTTTAAACCCCAAAACTTGCCTTGGAGGGATCCCACGCCCAACAGGCCCCCAACACAAACATCACAACTAGCCCTCGAGTCACACTGTCGGTGCGGATATCTTCACACGGAGACCTCCCAACTCTGCTCGGACTGCTGCAAGGTCTGCAACGCACTGAGAGACTACCTGTTGTATCTCCTGGACACATTGTTCGGAGACCGAAGTATCTAAACTTCTTCCCTGTATCTTCTCCTACGTTCCATACATCTATTTATAGTCTCGTGCCTCCTTTTAGCTACCTGGAGAGCTAAGACTGTGGTTCTGTTGGCTCGTCAGATAGTCAGGCCACCTATGTATGGCTTCAACCAACTGCCATTCACTTTTCCTGGGAGAGGTTCTCCATTTAGCTTTACTAACTGCATCATGCCTCCATCTATGACCTCCTTAATAACATATGTTCCCAACCAATGCATTTTGAATGTTCCCGGGAATTTATAAAACTTACTATCATATAGTAACACCAAATCGTTCACCTTGAAGGTTTGAAACTTAATATGTCGATCGTGCCAGGCCTTTTCACATTGCTTTTGTACCTGCTGATGGAATCGAGCCAAAAATCGTTCCTCTTCGAATTCCTCCAACTGTGCGAGCCTCTCCTCCAAATCTTCGTGGTCTATCATACCTATGAGCACTGCTATGTGTAGACTAGGCATGATATACTCCATTAGCATTACGACTTCCACTCCATAGACCAACCGGAAAGGTGTCTGTCTCGTCAGTTTCTTGCATGTCTTCCTATAAGTCCATAAAACTGGTTGTACACGCAAGTCCTAATCACTTCTCTGTGCATTATATACCCTGTTCAATACTTCGCACACTTCATTAAAGGTTTCTGTGTGGGTAACCTTTTGCACACTTGTTCTTTCCACACTCTGTCATTCCAACTGGAGGGACCATTCGCGCAATTTCCCCCCCAACACATGTTTATTAACTGTGTCCCCAACGCGAAGTCCATGTGCATCCGCGCAAGTTGTTTACCATATGCATGTACCCACCTGGACAGATGCACGCGCAGATAATCCTGTACATTGTATTTATCTTTTAGTCTCATTTTAGGCTTCCGAAAACACATGTGCATCATTCTTTTGCATTTGCGCTAGTCCTCAATGCTTCCTTGGTGCATACCCCACCACCTCGCGGGTGTAGTGCATAGTAACCACTTCAAAGCTTCGAAATGTTGCTTTTCTGGCACCTCCCTTACAAATCTGTGTAAGAAAGCACCTACCTCACCTAATCCATCATAAGTAGGAAAATCTCTCACTTTTGTCGATATGCAGCGCAGCGATCTTGTCATCATGTTACAGTTCAGCGTGGTTACCTCGTGTAACCAGTTCTTCCATCGCTCTATCTCTTCATCTGAATCCAATGTACAGGAGCTTTTGCGCTCCCATGAGATCCATCCATCCGTGGTGGGATTTACCCAGTCTTGCTCTCATGCAGCTATCTTGTAGATCTAGTCCAAATCATCGTCGCTTTCATAGTCGCACCACAGCTCTATGTAGCACGATCCTTCTGCAGGGTCCAAAGGTATGACTACGCAGAGACTTTTTCTCAAAAATCATCTTACACTTCTTCAGATTAATCACCCCATTCATGTCAATGGCCCAATTTATTCCTAAGAGTGCGGGGTAGGGATTGTTGGCATCAACAATCTCTATCACTTCAAAGTCTGCTAGCGTGCTTTCCCTTTCAATATCCACGGTGATTCCATGCAATCTCCCCATAGGTATTATCTTTTGTTGGTTTTCCATTCACAGCTAGATAGGAGATCATTGCAACGTAGGCCTTCCCATGCTCTCCCATGTTTGCTTCAATAGAACGTTCGCGTCCGATCCTAAATCCAAAATTACCTGGTCCATCTCATATTCTCCAATCTGCGCGGTCAACCTCATTTCTCTTCCCGTCCTTGTCGCATGCTTTCCAATCTTCCATACTATGCACGCTCTCCTGGCGCAGTCCTAGTGCATCTATTAATGAGTTCTTGCAATCCCTTTACAGCCTTACTGTCGCGCAGTAGCTTCATGCATGTTTCTAGGAATGTCGTAAGCACAGATGGGTCCATTTCTGACTCCGATCTATCTTTGCTTCCTGAAGTGGAGGCACCAATGAAGCTATTCTTATCTTCCATGAAGGTTTCCTTAGCGCACTCCAAATCAAACTCTGCTTCTTTCATCGGAGCCTTGCTAACCCAAGTACTATCTTCGGGTTGTTTTTATTTATCATCTCCCGTCGTAATTCCACTTCAAAGCACAATTTTCACATTTTGATCTTCCTAACATGGCTCAGACCTCATCATCTACAGGTTCTAAGTTGGGAGAGGTTGTAGCACTCCCTTGTCGCGCAGCATAGCTATCAGCGTAGGAAAATCCTCGGTCTTGTGATCAAACAAGGTACAATACAAACATGATGGAAAAATTGGATTTGTACAAACATGGGCATAATATTGTGGCCCTCCACAATTGTAGCATATCAACTGTCTGAAACCTCTTCCAAGTCCTCCTCCACCTTAGCCTCATCCGCGCCCCTAAAATCTGGTTCGCACCACTCCTGCATTTTGGTCAAGGGGTCGCATTTTAGCCTATACCCTCTAGGTGGGAATTCTATCCATCATTAGCTCATAGCTTCTACAAGTGTACTCATCGTGTCTAACCGATCTACAAAAATTACAGAACAATTGTTGTGAATTTTGTGTGTATTTTTGTAACAAGTGGCAGTTGTCTGTAGCATTCGTTCCTCCTATTTGACAAATCGCGCACCACAAAGCAGGCACCACGCTAGGTCCTCCTTGTGCCTCTGTTCTTAGCGGCATCGGTCCTCCTCCTGTGAGGTAATTCACGAACACCGAGCAGTGGTCCTTGTCATGACCCTGACCCTTACATTTAATGCACCATACCTCTTCACACACTTCTGATCGGGTTGTCCTATCCTGTTTCAGACTCTCCATCTCAAGGCATAAGTTTTTCAACTGCACATGGATCTGCTGAACTCCCAAGTTAGTATCCTATATCAAGGTCTCATGCAGCCTCATCATGATGTCCAAGGCCTCTACCTGAGTCGTTAACCTCTGTTCTGACAGCGCGTTCCTCAAATGTGGTGTTAGCGATGCTATAAACCATTCACGGTGTTTTCCATATGTCAAAGTCATATTAGCTTTGTGAATTGTGCACTTCAGTCTTTGATCCAACTCCTAAGGAGTCTCGCCTGGTAGCATTGTGATCTCTTTGAATCCAATGATTAACTGTGCCTCTGACTTGGGCCTTATAAATTCTTTGTTCAATGCAATTTGGATATCTCCGATCCCTGCATTCGGATTGTCCTTCGAATGCTTAATATACCAGGTCAACGTGTGATCCTGCAGAGCGCTAACCAGCGTCTCTTTCTTTATATTATCATCGGTCACTCCCTGTGCTTCCCATACGAATCTTATCATGAACCAAAACTAGTCTGGATCTTCATTTCCTACTCCATTGAACACAGGCAACTTTATTGCGCTTTCCATATTGACTTACGGTGGTGGCAGAGGTGGTATAGGCGAAGATGGAGGTGAAGGCAATGAAGCTGGTGGTGGTGTGGGTGGGGGTGGTATGCATGGAATCCTTTGCCTTATCAAATTGATCGCACTTCACGGCGAGACCTTCGTGAGCTCTTCCTCATTACCTCGCGGAGGTGAAATCAAAGGGCTATTCTCTGGTCCCTTACTTCCTTTGTTTCTGTAGGTTTTCCCACTTCGTGTGGCTTCAGACATCAAGGTAATTGCATAACCCTATTTTCACACAATAACATTCTAATCCAAGTATTTAGAGAATTTACGTACTTACCTTGTGGTCATTTGAGAAAGCATCGCTTAGCCTCGCTATAGCTAACTAAAGTATCTACCGCCAACTCAGTAGTGAATCCTCCTATAATCCGATCGAGCCAGTGATAAAAAATGCGTACGATCTTATGCTCTGATGCTTCCAATCTACGCACCAACTCTGGGGACCACACAATAGGATTATCAAGCTTTCACCTTCCTTGGCTATCTGCTAGGTTCACGGTCCACTCGTACAACCCAGTAGGGAAATATGCAAAGAAAATTTCATGGATCTCTACCTACATGTAGTAGTCTAACCCCTTTTGCTTTGATAGTTGTGGGTTCCTATTCTCCTACATCGTGAACTCGTGAATTCTCCTGTCCAACCAACCTTCAATTTCTTTCTTAGTTGGATTCCAAAGATACGACATCAGGCATCTCTATGTAGATTCTGATCCCAACAATGGAACCATTTGTTGGATTGAGGGGGCTTGACCCAGGTTCAGAGCTATTTAGCCAAATAAATCCCTGTACTATTGGCCCTTTCGGCAATAGCTCGTGGAGCGAGGACTGAGATCTCACCCAAAGCAGTATAGGGGGACGCTGGAACCAAGTTTGCGCACCCTTGAGATGTTTGAGGGGTTGATTTAGTCCAATTATGAATACCTTTGTGCAGGTCACTTCGTGCACTTTCTTGACTTGTGAGGCCTTCACGCTCTATTATACTCGCCATCGTGCAGCCCTAACCAAGGGCTGAGGAGCCTTCGCACTACGAAAGCAGCGATCTACGCTATCTCCCCAAGTTACACTGTGGATCTTACTTATCTTCTTATAACAGTTAGTTATCTTCACGCAAATATATACTTTATCTTATATTCACTTATTCAACACATTCATATAAGTTCACACAGCAAATAAACAGTAAACTTGCAATTAATACCCAATATATTTCAATGCATAAAACAAGAAAAGATACACAGAAATAATGTAAAACTTCTCTTTATTAATGCTTCAATCGGTTACAGACCCAACCTGCCCTGTGCACTCAGTTGTGCACTACTAAGCCTCTGCGCACTCGGCTGCAAAGCCTTCTCCTACTCTACTACCCAAAGACTTGACTTTACACTTAGACTCAATGCTTCATCATTAGATATTCTATCTTTAATTCCTTAGATGTCTCTTTACACTTAGAGCCTCACTCTATTTATACAATTCCATGGTCCGCTTAGACTCAATGCTTCATCATTAGATATTCTATCTTTAATTCCTTAGATGTCTCTTTACACTTAGAGCCTCACTCTATTTATACAATTCCATGGTCTGCGGACCATGGGTAGAACTCTCAAGCCGACATTACATTATAAAAGTAAGGGTGGAGAACCCTATGACTTAATTACAACTTCGCGCTCTGTGCCCACATATCGCGGAGTCTTTACATCGGACTTAGTCAAAAATTGGGCTTTAAACCCAAAAAAATTCCTTGGGGGGATCCCACACCCAACATAAATTCACTTCAACAAATATAACAATATAATTCACATGAAAAACGTAGGCAATCACACATGTAGACACTAGGATTTTAGGTGGAAAAACCCCCCTGCAGGGCAAGAAACCAGCGAATAGTTTGTTTCTTCTTCTTATTGTCTATTGCTTCAAAACATTCTCATTTACATTACATCAAATAGCCACCACTAACAATGGAGCACCCACCCCTTGACTAAAATGAGAAATGTTGGCCACAACTAAAAAAAGGAGCTCCCACTCCTACAATAGACAATCAACATGCACTTAGCCTGAAGCCCCCACTCAAAGTACAAACGATTATGCTACAAGAAAATATGATTCAAAACTAAAAACATTGTTGCATAAACAATAATAGCAACAAATAATCACACTCATGCAACCACAATCCCACTCTCCAAATGAGAGAAAAATTATCTCCATGCACACTCTCCAGAATTATCTTTAATATCTGCACACAACTCTGCAATATTGCTGAAAACGAAATTTTGTAGCACACACTACAATGCTGAAACTTTAAAATTCACTGCTACAATCACCAATTTGTGCAATTTCTCTATATGCACACTCACATTACTAGAGAAATAACTAGATGAGAAACTTTCCTTCCCATATTTGTAAATTTTATAGATGGGTAAGTCAATAAATTCTTTAGATGATGGATCTCACCCAAAAAAATTTCACACAAATTGACCAAATCAACCCACTTACTAGTCCACTAGCCTTTTGATATTTTCAACGTTGATCATCTTTTAGAGGTCCCTTGGCCTTTGCCTACCTTTACATAAAAAATCCTGAAAAAATACTACCAAAAAAACCCAAAAAATAGCTGACAAGTGCGACGAACACGGGGAAAATCACCTCGAGGTGGCATATGCTCTTTTCCTTCACAGGACTAGCATATGTACACTAGTTTCCTTCACCAAAATAGTATATACATTCCAAAATTCATATTTCTAAAGAATTTTGCAGCCATGCTGCAGGAGGATACATAGTACACTGTGATAGCCTTACCCATGACTCTCACCAAAAGCCTTCAAAAAAACATGCTTATGACTCTTTTCAATACATAAAAAAGACCAGTATCAACCTTGTAGCTCATCTTCATATGAGAGATTGATACATCATGGTGCCTATTCTATAGACTTTTTGAACTATGACAACACTTTACATCAACATGACAGTCCTTAACAAGTAAGCAACAAACTCAAAAAGATACATAGGGACTCATGAGTACATGAATTACAATAGGTGACATCAATGGAAACGCAAACATGCCAACAACATCCTTTGAAGTAGTATTAAGTCCTAGACTATGGTTTAGTTTAATTAATGCAATTTTCTCAATTTGAGAATTGTATGCTTCTTGTTGTTCTAAGGATGTTTGCTCACTCTATCTACGCTTGAATAGGCACAACAAGAATTTTTTCCTTGCTTTGGGCTTAAACAATTTGAACATTCTCTAATTGGATTTTTCATATAAATCCCATTGATCGTGTAATATTTAATCTTCAATTAGCGTCTCTGTTTGTAGTATTATCTTCTTCATATATTCCTTTTTTCAATAATTTCATCCATTAATCATTGGATTAGTTGGAGGTTTTCGTATTTGAACTTTCTTTTATTCAACATTTTGACTCTTCTCTTTAGTAGATTGGGACTATTGGATTGGTTTTATTTCAATAGAACTAAATATTTCTTTAATGGTTTTACCATTTTTCGTTCAAACAAAATATTTTCAAATTGAGAGCTTCCAACCTCTTTAATAGCTAAAGCTAAAGTTCAAACACTAGTTACTTCCTGAATTTTTACCTAATTGTCTAAGAGGAAGTATGCTCCAAGAGACATTTTTCCTCTCCTTTGAAAATCATAAAATTATATTAACAAATCTTTAGGGAGTCACAAAATTTTTAGCAAGACCTCTTCATATGATTTGGCTTTTTAGAAAACATCATCAAAGGGCGTATTTTCATTAGCATAGTTTAAAACTTGTTATAGAGTCACAATTAATTGCAATAACATTCAAAGGATCATGCTTTTCCAAAAGAATACAAGACAAATTTATCTCTTCGAACACTACAACTTCCAATATAGCATGATTGACATTTGAAAAGGAATAATTACTACATGAATAGGAAATAAATGTCAAACCCGATTAGCTTATATTTGTAAATCTCTATTAATCCATGTACATATAGTTTCATATAATATCTCCCTCGGAACTAGCATATCAGGTGTATATCATGTTAAGGAAAGAGGTGATGCTTCAAAACCATAAATCATGATACAAGAGAAGGTTTCATCAGAATACCAGTCTCCAATCTCATCAATTTTGTGCATTTTCTCTTCTATGAATCTAGGAGGTTGACGGCTAAAGAGTTCCTCATGCAATTGAATTACAACATTATGGAATATTTCATAGAAGTGTTCTTTGGAATTTCATACTGGATTTCCACTTCTATTTCATCAAAGGAGAAGGGGTATGAAAGAAAATGGCATCCATAACATACACAAAAATATAAAATTCTGGGGTAACCCTTAGTCTTGTATAGACAAATTTTTCATTTTCATTTTTTATATAAGTAAATAAGATAGTGTATCAATTAGAAATAGTGACTCCCCCAAGTACTCTTTGCATAATAGGTTCCCATTCATCTCTAAATTGAGTAGGATTATTTTCTCCAAAGAGCCTACACAACATTTCGACTGCCATAATTGAAGGGGGTTTACAGGAAGAAGTAGAATATAAGAAGGAAATTTTTGCATGGAATTTTCTTTCATCCCACCACTAGTGCATGTTAGGTCCCTGTAATACTAGTGATTATTCCATTACTATTGTAGTTGTATCCCTTATTAATATTTTTTTCCCCTATTGTCCCCATATTGTTATTACTGTGCCCCATAGAATCCCTCTATTGTTATTTTTGTGACTTTATATTATTATTGTTAGGTCAGCCATGTTATATTATGACTCCATAGACTCCTATATATAGAAAGAAGGTTTTGCCATTTGAATCATCCAATAATTGTTCATTTGTGTAATGTAAAGGAGGTTGCCCCCTCGAAGAGGCTAAATTCTAAGGCGTTCAACTATCTTTTATATCTTTTTGTGAGCTGGTTTCACAACATTTGGTATCAGAGCATTGGATTATAGGGTTTCGCTACTCCAAATAGGTCATCATGGAATTTCCGCTATAAAAAAAATTTTTGCGATGTTTCATACGCTAAAAAAACCCCATTTGAGACGAAATCGCGTTGAACCTTGGGTTCGAATTTCAGATCTTTTGCACTATATTTGCGGAGATATGATCTGAGGAAGTTGGTCTTTTTACAAACTCTTGAATTACATTCCAAACAGGTGACCTGGGAAAAATCTTCATAACTTTCTATCTAAGCATCAGATTGAAATTTCATAAGAAGGTACAAAAGAGGATGGACTGTAGTTTCTTGTATATATCTTTCAGAGCCAAAGGTCAAAACAGTGACTCGTGGGACGTAGTACAAGTTCACTCTACTGAACTAGTCTATAATAAGGTCACTATGGGAGATTTGGCATAACTCTTCCCTGGAGAATCCAATTTGAATCAGACTGGTTGCATTGAAAAGAGGACGTAGAGGGCAACCACAGATCACAATTTTAAAACTAGATGATCTGAAATTACAAAGATACATCAGATTCAATATCAAGCTCCTACAAAGTGAAAAAAGTTGTGTAGTTTTTTTTTAAATTTTTGCATTAGCTTGGTTTGAAAAATTAGTTTGAAGGAATTCAAAGGGCATAGTAAAGCATTATTATCAATAATTGATGCCTCGAGGAAAGAAAATGAAAATGCCTAGTAAGCAACCTGAAAGCTCTAGCATGACTCATGAAGAAGAGGAAGAAATGCAACATCATATATCAAAATTACGAGACCAAGTGCAACAAGTGTCACTTGCACAAAAAGGAACAGAATCTAAGATGGATGGTTTAAAGAAAGATGTAGAAGCTAAGATGGATGGTTTAAAGAAATGCGTAGAAGCTAAGATGGATTGTTTAAAGAAAGGCGTAGAAGCTAAGATGAATGACGTGGAAGCTAAGCTGGACGATTTGAAGATATATTTGAAGATAGACATGGAAGATTTGAAGACAGGCATGGAATATTTGAAGATAGATTTGAAGACAGATTTAACAAAGTTTATATAAGAAATGCTTACTAATGGTGAAAGGGTAGTAAAGGAAACTCATGATGAGAAAAAAAGAAATTTTAGTCATGATTTCATAGACTCTAATGTTGGATTGAAGACCCACCATATTCCAAAAATCGATATGAGGAAGTTTGATGGCAAGGATCCCGCAACATGGATATTACAGATGGAGAAATTTTTCGATCTCAAATAATGTGCAAAACACACAAAAGGTACATATTGCAACTTTATATTTGAAACCAAATCAATTTGTATGGTATCAATGGCTTTGCTCTCGTAAACAAATTATCACTTGGGCAATTTTTACGGAAGAATTGATAGCACATTATGAGGATACAGAAAGCAACACTTTTTTTAGCCAATTGATAAGTCTCAAACAAAAGGGTTCAATAATGGAGCACATTGAGGAGTTCCAAAAATTGAACATAAGGGTAAAAAATATTCCAGAGGAGCATAGGATTGATTTGTTCATAGGGACTTTAAAGGATAATATCCAACATGATGTTCGCCTTTGGTAACCTGATTCATTAGAGAAGGCATTCAGGTTAGCAAGAAAAATGGAAAGAAAAATTATGGCAACCAGGAAGCATACCACTCACAACTATAAAGATGGAAGTGTTGTTGCCTCTAGTCTTCCACAACCTATAAGGTTGACACCACAAAAATTGGAAGAAAAAAGAGAAAAAGGGCTTTGTTACAGTTGTGATGGAAAATATACTAAAGGTCATAAGTGTGCTGAGAAGAAATTATTCTACATAGATTGTGAAGAGGAAGAAGAAAAGGAGCAAGAAAGGTCAAAAGAAGAGGATATACTCCAGGAACAAAGCCTAAATAAAGAAGAAATGAATCCGACCATATATTTTAATGCATTGGCTGGAATTACTACTCCTCAAACCATCAAGATAGATGGACAAATCAAGAAGAAAAAGGTAATAGTGTTGATTGATTCAGGAAGTACCCACAATTTTATTCATTGTAAGATAGCAAAAGAATTGAATTGCTTCCTATATCCAGCACCAGAGTGTCAAGTGATGATTGCAAATGGAGGACTGATAAATTGCTCTGGAAAGTACCATAATATCAAGCTATCAATGGGAGAATATGTATTGACTAGCCCAATGGTATGGGAGCTACTGATGTTGTACTAGGAGTCCAATGACTATAATCCTTGGATACAATAGCTTTTAATTTTCAAGAACTTTTCATGAAATTTTCTGCGGAAGGAAAGGAAGTTGAATTAAGGGGTATTGCAGGGAAACCGAGAAAGATAATCAACTATAATGATATGACAAAGCTTCTAAGAAAGCAACAAAGAGGTGTAATTGCACAATTATGTTCGCTAGATGTTTCCACATCAGAATCATCTATTTCTCCATATCTCCAAAAAGTCTTGGGCAATCATTCCAAGGTATTTGAGACTCCCAAAGGTCTCCCACCTATTCATGATCATGATCATGCTATTCATATGATTCCAGGAAGTTTTTCTCCAAACATCAGGTTGTACAGATATCCCTATGCCCAAAAGAGTGAAATTGAACGTATGGTTTCAGAAATAATAGAGGCTGGTATAATTCAACCTAGTCAAAGTTCTTTCTCTGCTCCAGTAGTATTGCTGCACAAGAAGGATGGATCATGGCACATGTGTCCGGATTATATGGAGCTCAACAAGCTCACTATTAAAGATAAGTTTCCCATTCCTGTCATTGATGAATTACTGGATGAATTGCATGGATCAATTTACTTCACCAAGTTGGATCTTCGTTTAGGATATCATAAAATCAGAATGAAGACTGAAAACATTCCGAAAACAACATTTAGAACTCATGAGGGTCATTATGAATTTTTGGCCATGCTCTTTGGCCTTACCAATGCACCTTCTACATTTCAATGTTTGATGAATTCCATTTTCAAACCCTTCCTTAGAAAATTTTTGGTAGTATTTTTTGATGATATACTAATCTACAACAAGTCTTCGAAGGATCATGTTGAACATGTTGACAGGGTGCTACAACTATTGGAGGAGAAACAATTATATGCAAAAAGATCCAAATGTTTCTTTGGAATACAAGAGGTGGAATATCTGGGTCATATTGTATCTCATGAAGGAGTTAAGGTAGACCCTAGCAAAATTAAAGCCACTAAGGAATGGAAAATCCCCACATCCATAAAGCATCTGTGAGGGTTTCTCAGGTTGACAGGGTATTGTCGCAAGTTTGTTAAGAATTATGGGAGAATAGCAGCACCTCTAACAACATTATTGAAGAAAGATGCATTTGCATGGACTCTAGAAGCAACAAAGGCCTTTGAATATCTTAAAGAGGCAATGTGCCAAGCATCGGTCTTAGCTACACCAGACTTCACAAAAACCTTTATTGTGGAATGTGATGCTTCAGGAAATGGAATTAGTGTTGTCTTAATGCAAGATGAAAGACCCATTTCTTTTGAAAGTTGTCCAATCAAGGGAAAGTTTTTACACAAAGCTATATATGAGAAGGAAATGTTGGCAATACTACATGCACTTAAGAAATGGCAACCTTACCTAATGGGAAGACACTTCAAGGTAAAAATGGATCATAATAACCTTAAATAACTTTTAGAACAAAGATTATCCTCTGAAGAGCAACAAAAGTGGGTCACAAAGATGTTGGGTTATGACTTTGAAATCATCTACAAAAAATGGAAGCAAAATGTGGTGGCAGATGCACTCTCAAGAAAGGATGAGGATGTGGAAGCATTGTTGTGCGCCATTTCTATTATCCAACTAGATTAGATAAATGAAGCAAGGGAGGAATGGCAGAATGATGAAGAAGTGTGGGCACTTATTCGAAAGTTACAACAAGATTCCAGTACATCTGATACATTTAGCTGGCAAAATGATTCGTTATGGTACAAAGATCGCTTATACCTCTATAATAATTCCCAACTCAAACAAAATATTCTTATGGAATTACACACTTCTCCCCTAGGAGGGAACTCAGGATTTTTAAAAACTTATCACAGGGTTAAGAAGGAATTTTTTTGGGATGGCCTTAAATCAGATATTCAAAAGTTTGTGGCGGAATGTTTGGTTTGCCAACAAAATAAACTGGAAACAATTAAGACCCTGGGTCTATTACAACCTTTATCCATTCCAAGCCAACGTTGGGAGGAGGTTTCAATGGATTTTATCACAGGTTTACCCAAGTCTGAGGGAAAGAGTGTCATCATGGTGGTAGTCGACAAACTTACCAAGTATGCACACTTTTGTGCATTATCACATCCTTTTAAACAAGTACAGTTTCTACTGCATTTATGGAAACAATTCAAAAGCTACATGGAAATCCAAAGATTATTGTAAGTGATAGAGATCCCATTTTCACTGGAAATTTTTGGACAGAATTATTTTCTTGTCTTGTTACTCAGTTAGCTCATAGCTCATCTTATCATCCTCAATCTGATGGGCGAAGTGAGATAGTAAACAAATGTTTGGAAGGATATCTTTGTTTCTTCGTATCTGATAAAAATACACAACGGGTCAAATGGTTGCCTTTGGATGAATAGTGGTATAACACTTCCTTCCATACAACAACAAAAATGACCCCATTTATGGCACTTTATGGATATCAGCCACCATCCATCACATCATATTTAAGATAAAATTCTAAGGTTCAAGTTGTGGAACATCACATCAAACAGCAACAACAAGTCCTCCAACTCTTAAAGGATAACCTCGTGTTTGCACAAAATAGAATGAAACAATAGGAAAATCAACATCACAGCGAAAGAAGTTTTGATGTAGGTGATTGGGTATTCCTACTGCTACAACCATATAAACAAATTTCCCTCAAGCAAGCTAAGAAGGATAATAAATTATCACCAAAGTATTATGATCCATATAAGGTGTTGCAAAAGATTGGTACAATGGCATACAAATTGGAGTTTCCTGCAGCTTCTCGAGTGCACCCATTTTTCCATGTTTCATGTTTAAAGAAGGTTACAGGCGACAAGCTCCCAGTTCAAACAATATTGCCAGAACTTGACGAGGAAGGAAAAATTATATTGGAACCGGAAGTAGTCACTGAAAGAAGAACTCGACGGCTATGAAATCGATCAATTTCGGAGTATCTCATCAAGTGGAAGAACTTATCCGCTGAAGATTCCACATGGGAGGATGATAATTTTATACAGAAGCATCTAGAACTACTCAAGCGTTGAGGACAACACTTTTTTGAATGAGAGGGGCATGTTAGGTCCCTATAATACTAGTGATTACCCCATTACTATTGTAGTTGTATCCCTTATTAATATTTTTGTGCCCTTATTGTCCCCATATTGTTATTATTGTGCCCCATAGAATCCCTCTATTGTTATTTTTGTGGCTTTATATTATTATTGTTAGGTTGGCTGGGTTATATTGTGACTCCTTAGACTCCTATATATAGAAAGGAGGTTTTTTCATTTGAATCATCCAAGAATTATTCATTTGTGTAATGTAAAGGAGGTTGCCCCCTCGAAGAGGCTAAATTCTAAGGCGTTGAACTGTCTTTTCTATCTTTTTGTGAGCTAGTTTGATAATAGTGCTTAATCAATCTACCCATCTCAAATTGATATGGTGTGGATTTCTTTGGCTTAAATATTTAAATATACTCAGTATGAAAGTTTTGCTTATGTGATGATACTTGACACATTTCTTGTATTCAATTTGTCTTGAATGATCTAACCACATTCCATTGATATTCAACAATTGTACAAGTTGGAAAATAAAAGTGTTTTATTTCCCATTGAATCATATATATATATATATATATATATATATATATATATATATATATAAGGGACCAAGGATGGTCTGGCTACTACTTTGTGCAAACCAAAGCTACAAATATATTCAAATCAGGTTATGTCATCACTGTATTCATCTAAAAAATCTCCCTCCTCCAAATATTGATAAATTTCAGTCCTTGTTTTGTTGTTAAGTGAATATTATATCACATGTCTGAAAATAGAGTAGCTTTAGGATTTTTGGCTTACAAATCTTCAGTTTACCATTATTGTTGTTGTTTTAATTTCTTTCTTTTTCTGGGAGGCATGGTTTAAATTTCCTGCAATTGAAGGCAAAACAATCATAACTATATTTTTTTACATAAAAACATTCAAATTGAGGTAATAGTATATGAAGGTTATAGAGAAAACTCTATAATAAAACATTAGAAGTAACTCAGGCAATAGAAATCTTTCAAAGAGGTTAACTTTCATCAAATGTTAGCATAGATGTTTCACTTAAAATTCCTTTTAAGTGAATTCAAGAACTCTTAAAGAATTATCATGGAGTAAAGTTGTACAAACGAGATCGACGGAAAAGTTTTGAATGTTCATTGAATTCATGAGATGACCTCTCATCTTTATTATAATTTAATTCTCACGTAAAACTGAGTGAGCAATATGCATGGGGTTAATCAATAATCATATATCAAAGTGTAATTACATTAGTTATAATGTAATTATTAGATACCAAATAGGCTTAATAATCTTAATGCACATCGGTACTTAAATATCTCGATACTGAGGTATTGGATACCTTGCATTATATTGCATGAGAATTGATATGGATAGTGTGGTATTGGTGCTTGTTTATTAATAAAAATGACAGAGAAAATTTTAAACTACAAACAAAATATTTTCCGCCAAATTTCACTTTTCTAATCTATCAGCTAATCATAATTAATTAGTTTAATAAATTCTTATTAATACTAAACCTAAGCAGCCCATGGGGCATAGAATAGACGGTGATAAGGTGATCTATTAAGGCACTTCATGGTGAAAAGGTCGTTGGTTTGAAACCTTGTGAAAAAAAAATCCAACCATGCTAAGGGTTGGTGTGGCCTAGGTCAAGTGTGATCCTTGGGTGATTTTGCTGGATTAGATGTCCCTAGTTATGGTTACTCAATCCATGGGTTAGGTGTGCTAGTCATTAGAGGACTCACATTACCTAACACAAAAAAAAAATACTAAACCTAAGTAATTAACGTGGTACTAAATATGAATTTCTCTATGAATAGGGTGTTTCCTAAAATGGTCGGTATCCAATAATGATGTGGCAAGGTGATGATGTGGTTCTTTCATCTAGTTAACAAATGTCATGTGGAAAAGGAAATTTATGGCATGAAAAAATGTATAAAATGGGTGACACATGTCATCTGAAATGTCAGCTTTTCTATGTGTCATAATGGCATGTTAGTATAAGTCCAAAATGGCAAGGGAAGGAAGTCTTACCGGATATTAAAAGTACACCATGTTATGATTCTAATCATTTATAATCAATATGGTATGGAAAGAGACCCATACTGAGATACCAGATACCAGGTATGGATAACAATGCATGAGCTTTCTTGTTTTTGGTATCTAGTATGACAGGCAAAACATTGTTAACTGTTGAAAGAAGAATTTTATTTAAAAATTTTAGTTGTTGACAAGAAAGGGTACCAAGAAAAGGATAATGGTCGTTCATGTGTTAATAACAAGCCCCATATGATATTTCAAAGAAAATAGCCCAATTGAATATTGGGCATCAAGATATAAACATGGAATTTGGAAACCTGATATCTATTTCAAGAATTTAGGGTTTCTACCCAAAATTGTGCAAAAAGAAAAAAAACCATATTGATAAGTTTTAACACCACCTTTTACAAGAAATATTGACAAATTGAAGTTCATTTTCAAAATTTAAAGCTTGAATCATATTCTATAATTGAAATTTTGACAAAAATAAAATTTCGGGGGTCCTCATTATAGACAATAATGAGGAATTGTTGTTATACCACAACAAGATGTTATATCATATTAGAACATTCAATAAAATTAACATAAAAATGAAAGTGATTGCGACACTATTATTATTTATTTTTTATAAAGAATATAGAATAATTATACTATTCTTTTTTATATTACATATTTGAGTCAATTTTAAATAGCATATTGTAAATATTTTATGTCATATATATATATATATATAAATTTTATTTGAAATTGGATTAAAATATCTTGAAATGGTAAATTTGAGTTGTTAAGCATATATAGATTCAATAAATTGAAGGTTTTTTATATCTTTAAATACTTAAAAATGCATATCAAATAAAGAAAAATAGTAACCTCACCAAAAATTGTAGTGTCACACTCCAAAGGAAAGTGGCAAACAAATACAATAGATAGACTTCACCATCTCAAATAGGTTATAATTTATTATATAATAATAATAATATAATTGTAGGTTTTAACCCTGTACAGAAATTACCTGCATACGAATTCTAAAACACAGAAAATAAACAATGTGAGCACATAACACATAAAACTCATATACACAAAGATTTTCCCCTGGATCCCAAAACTAGGACTACCAGCTTGATTTTCTCGTTATGTTCCTTTCAATGTTACAATACATATGTATACATGCCAAAGCATCCAATACCATGGACTGAAAACCATCGCGTCCAAAACCATGGATCAAAAACCATCGCGTCCAAAACCATGTGCGAAAAACATGCACAAAACCATAGGTAGGTCCACCCAACATAATATAGGTCCAAAACCAAAATTTTCTGGGGTTACCTGCACCCCTCAACTCCCTATGAACCCCCCCCCCCCCCCCCCCATGAAATCGGTGCAACGAAGGGGGCTCCGCCCCCCTTCTAACCCCCAGTTAACTATATGGGCTAGTCGTGGAAAGAATATAACACAACCCAACATTCTCCCACTTGTTGTTTTCTTTCCACAGGGGGCCACAAGAGAGCTTATTCATTTATCCAGCCCTGCAATGCCCATTTTTTCTCTACACCAGTAGAACTTCTCAAAGCTCATAGATTTTGTCAATATATCTACAGTATTGTTCAAAGTGTCCACCTTTACCAGCAACACCTTTTTTTCTTCTATCATATCCCTCACAAAGTGATACTGAACATCAATGTGCTTTGTCTTTGAATGATATGTAGGGTTATTTTCCAAGAAAATTGCACTTTGGTTGTCACAGTCTATCCTTATAGCTCCCAGTACTAACCCCATACTCGAACACAATCTCTACCACCAAACGACTTCCTTGCTTGCATGAGTGGCTGCCATGTATTCTGCCTCTGTAGTTGATAGTGCCACTACATATTGTTTCTTACTCATCCAACTGACTACACCTCCAAATAGGTTAAACAAATACCCCCTTGTAGATCTTCTCTAATCCAGATCTCCAGCCTAGTCTGCATCAACAAAGCCATGAATATCCAACACTCTGTCCAATCCTAGTATTCCTTGGTAGCACAAACCATAATCACTAGTGCCACACAAACACCTGAAAACCTGCTTCACTACTATCCAATGCTCCTTCCCTAGTTTTGATAGAAACCTTCTCAATACTCCCATTGTATGTGCAATGTCTGGTCTAGTACAAACCATCGCATACATCTAGCTATCGACTGTACTTGCATATGGAACACAGGACATGTCCTCTTCCTCTTCTTGTGTCTTGGGACACTGTTCAGTAGATAAATTTACACCTACAGGAATAGGAACCTTCACCGGTTTACTATCCTGCCTATTAAACCTCTGCAATATTGTCTCAACATACTTCGTATGGTTTAACCAAAGCTTCCTCTTTGTACGATCTCTTTTAATTTGCATGCCCAAAATATAGTTTACAACACCAAAATATTTCATGTCGAATTTGGAGCAAAAATGGGTCTTCAAATCCTTGATAATTTCTTTTTCATTTCCAACAAGCAACATATCATCCACATACAAGACCAGATAAATAACACAATCACCAATTAACTTAAAATACACATAGTGATCTGCTTTGCTTCTGGTGAAGCCAAGTCCTCGTATAAATGTATCAAATTTCTGATACCACATCCTTGGTGACTATTTTAACCCATACAGAGACTTCTTTAACTTGCATACCAGTTCTTTCTTACCCTTCACCGCAAAGACTTTAGGTTGCTTCATGCATATCTCCTCTTCCAGATCCCTGTGGAAAAATGTTGTCTTCACATCCATCTGTTCTACCTCAAAATCCAAAGGAGCAACAACAGATAAAAGTAATATAATAGAAGTTACCTTGGCAATAGGAGAAAAAATATCACCAAAATCAATTCGCGACACCTAGGAATAACCTTTTGCTACCAACCGAGATTTTTATTTCTCCACCTTTCCTTCTACATTTGTCTTCTTCTTAAACACCCATTTTCTTCCAATGGGTTTTCTTCCAGCCGACAACTCCACCAGATCCCAAGCCTCATTTTTGTGCAAAGATTCCATTTCATCAACCACGTTCTTTTTCAAGAGTTTTCCATCCTCTGAATCTACTTCTTCCTTCATAGTTATGGGATCATCATCAATAATAGATAAAGAAAAATTTGAACAGAAAATAGCCAGACTATACCTTTATGGGTGCCTTCTTTCTCGAACTAATCTTCTCACACTCAAAGTTTGTGGCTCTTCATCTTCTGATTCCTCCTCTGCTGTAGAGTCTAATTCTTCCTCCTTTAGCTCAAACTCTATCTTCTCAAGTTCCTTTGGTTGGACTTCATGTTTAATAAAATCTTTCACCTCTCTAAACACGACATCTCGGTTGCACACAACCTTCCTTGTTACTGGGTTCCAACGCTTATAACCCTTTAAACCATCCTTATACCCAATAAATATGCACTTTTCAAATTTACTATCCAACATGCTTATTTTCTCCTTTGGAACATGTACATATGCATCACATATAAATACCCTCAGATGTGAAAGAGAAGGTTTCTTACCAGTCCATACCTCTTGTGGAGTCTTATCCTCCAACGCTGATGAAGGTGATCTGTTGACCAGGTAACATGTTGTCTCCACCGCCTTTGCCTAGAATTCCTATCCTAACTCGGCACCATTGAGCATGCTTCCTGCCCTTTCCATTAATGTCTTGTTCATTCTTTCTTCAACTCAATTTTTCTTAGGTGTGTATGGAGTAGCCTTCTGTCATGTTATACCACACTTCTTATAGAATTCTTCAAATTCTTTACTGCAAAACTCTACACTGTTATTTGTCCTCAACACCTTTATCTTCTTCTCTGTTTGGTTTTCCACTAGAGCCTTAAATTCTTTAAACCTGTCAAAGACTTTAGATTTCTTCTTAAGGAAATATATCCATGTATTCCTTGAGAAGTCATCTATAAAGGATACATAGTACACAGACTTACCCAGTGATGAAACCTTCACAGGTCCAAACACATCACTGTGCACAAGCTCTAATATCTGTTTCGCCCTCTTACCACCAAAGGAGAAACTCACTTGATTCTGCTTCCCATATACACAATTTTCACAGAAATCAAAATCCAGAGAGCTATTACTCATACCTTTACCATGAAGTATTTGAAGGTCCTTCTCTGCAATATGTCCAAGCCTTTGATGTCACAGCATTGTCTTCTCTCCAAATACCACTATATTTTCTGCTCCAATTTCAGGAACCACAGAACTATTGCACCCATCAACAACAGTGCTACCTTGCAGCTTTTACAGATTTCCAATCCAAACTCCCCGCATCAATACCAGTGCTCCCCGAACCATCTTGTAGGTATCCTTCTCAAACATTATTTTTACACCTGCATCATCCAGCTTGCTTACATAAATCAAATTTTTAGCCATTGCAGGAATATGTGGAACACCTAGAAGTGTTCTAACCCTTCCACCTTACAACTTCAACTTTACTTTTCTGCGACCAATGATTCTAGACTTCCTATCATCCCCTAAGAAGACATCACCACCATCGTTTTTCTCATACTCACAGAACCACTCTCTATGGGGACTGAAGTGAAAGGATGCACCTGAGTCAATCAACCATGCCTAATGATCTACATGTGTGCTTGAAGAAGCCAAGTACACATCCCCACCTTCATCTGAGGTGGTTTTCGCCTCTACAGAAGGAGCATCATCAGATCCCTTTCCTTTATCAGGAGCTTTAGATTTACAGTCCCTTTTGTAGTGCCCTTCCTTTCCACATTTCCAACACACCACCTTTACAGGTTTTCTTGGATATTTAGATCTCCCTCTAGATTTAGATCTCCCACTCAATGACTTATTTTTGTTTCTATTCTAGGACCGTCCTCATACAAACAAGGCATCACCATTGTGGCTCTCCATTTTTTTCTGTCTCATCTCCTCCATCAACAAGGATGATACTATTTCATCAAACTTCAAGGCAGTTGTATTGCTACCTATTGCAATAACCAGAATATCCCACGAATTTGGTAGAGAACACAACAAATTGATGCACTTATCTTCATATGAAATTTTAATATCAACAGATAATAACTGACTTACCACAGTATTAAATGCGTTCAGATGCTTTGTCACCGAGTCTCCATCTTTCATCCTCAAGCTATATAGCTTTTTTCGTAGGAACAATTTATTCACCAGAGACTTATATTGGTGCAAAGTCCCTAACTTGTCCCACAAAGCCTTCGACGTAGCTTCCCTTGATCATTCAGCAATACTGAATCTAAGACACACAATCGTATTGTGCTCTTTTCCTTCCGATCCGTTCTTCCATTCTTCATTAGACACTCCAGTTGGTTTAGTACCCAGATCTACTGCGATTCATTGATCTTTATCCACCAACAGATCCTCCATCTTGAGTTTCCACAAATCAAAACTCTGATCATTAAATTTCTTGACCTCTATCTTTCTACTGTTGGCCATCTTCTTTCACCACCATAATCAATCTCGTAGATCTCCCACTGAACAGGGTCTACCATAGGCCCGAGCGAAACTCCTCAGCAACAAAGGTGTCCCTTTGAAGCCAAAAATAGCCCTGATACCAAATGTAGGTTTTAACCCTGTACAAAAATTACCTACATACGAATTCTAAAACACAGAAAATAAACAATGTGACAACATAACACATAAAACACATAGACATAGATATTTTTTCCTAGATCCCAAAACCAGGACTACAAGCTTGATTTTTCATTATGTTCCTTTCAATGTTACAATACATACTTATACATGCCAAAGCATCCAATACCATGGACCGAAAACCATCGCGTCCAAAACCATGTGCAAAAAACATGCACAAAACCATAAGTAGGTCTGCCCAACCTAATATAGGGTCCAAAACCAAAATTTTCTGGGGTGCTACCTCGAACCCCATAGAGTGCAGTTACCTGCACCCCTCAAACCCCCTGTGACCCCCCCCCCCCCTCGCTATGAAATTGGCGCAACGAAGGGCAGGCTGCCAACCCCCCCCCCCCCCCCCCCCCCCTTCTAACCCCCCAGTTAACTACGTGGGCTAATCATGGAAAGAATATAACACAACCCAACAATAATGTGATTATTTTTAATGATAAAAATATTTTTAATGAATTTTAAATATTATCATATTATAAATATATATTATTATTATTTGGATATTGTTTTATGGATAAATAATTAGATATTTTTGTTATGTAATAATGATTTTATAATGATAGTCCATTAGCTTATTAGAAATATGGTACAATTGGCCTAACCACTTGGGCTAGGGTTCCCTATGATATGAAGTTGCAAGATGTAGATCGATCATTTTGATTTTCAATAGATCTCAAGTCCTCCATTCTTTGTCAATCCTCATAAGCATCACTCTGGTGCACTTTTTTCCATTATTCTAGAAGATATGTTGGATATTTGGAGGATCCATTTGAAGGAGTCCAAAGATGGTCCTCCTCGCAGGTCTCCTCTTGTCAACCAAGATGTAATCTTGTACACATGGGCCTACATTCTTTTCATCTAACAGTACCCTCCTTGCTAGTGGCCCCTTCATCAGTTGCCATGGTTTGTCAAACACAATTAGACACAGATGTCAGATATATTCCACGTGCATTACCCAATACTAACTAATCCTGTCATTACATATGTTGCAAGAAAGTCTCTAGTAAGCCTCCTTACCCCCGATTTCCACTTGATATAACTATCTTAGGTGGACCTTCTTCTTGAACCCCAATATTTTCATCAACTCACTGTCATTCCTAGGGAATCTTTACAGTAAATAACAAAGCAAACATAGACATAAAAACTATGAAAATCAAGCACATGAATCAATCCATGAAATTGTACCAAAATTTGCTTTATTGAGCCCTTTTATTATAATATGAAGAAGGTACAATGAGGTGCTAGAAAGAGTGCACCTAGGCTTGCTCAAGGCAAGCTAGCTAACCCCAAATGAATAATAAGAAGTCCCTCCCAAATCTGATGCGGCTCTCTCTTGGTTTTGCACTGAAACTACCAAGAAATATGATGTTGGCTATGAAGAACTGCTACTAGGGCCTCCTCTAGTGCTTAGAAAATTATGGAAATTAACCCCAACCTCTCCACAAAAAACCCATAAAAACCCATGAAGGAATTGGCCAAATGTTTACCTTAGAATTTCAGCCCAAATTTCCCTTAGGTCCGCTTGTTGATCACTGAGTTGGGACCCCTGTTTGACCCTACAAATATGCCCAAAAAATTATGTAATTTCAAATGTGAGATCCTTGTCAAAAGCCTAGAAAAACCTAGAAAGGGTTTCCCTTGGTTCCAAACTTCAAAATCTGACCCTTCACAACTTGGCCATCCACCAAATTCAATTTTGTTCCTATGGTTTCTCATATTAATCTCTACTCTCCAAAATACAACAATCCTCCTCCAATGGACCTCCAAATTAAATCCCAGCAACTCAGCTCCTAAATCCTTCTCTCAAGCCTCCCCACAATCACCTCCACCAATGACTGCGCAGTCCTGGGACAAGCCTATGCAGGCCCAACCAAAGAAATCTGTCTTGTTGAGAATGACACTCTCAACTCCCATAAATTCTCTTCCTTCACTTGAAATTTAGACAAGGAATTTCTTAGTAATGGTATAGCCTCTGATTTCATTACCCCACTTCACCCAAGGACTGTGTGGTTCTTCTTCTGCATCCAGGTTGAAGATAAGGAAATTCATACCACCTGAGACTAGTCCCCCAAGTCTCCACAAAGTTGCGAGAATACCTCACTAGGGTGGCACTCATGGTCCACCGAGGAAGAGGCTGATATTTCCCCTTGGAAACCTCTAGTGCTAAACAACACTTGGGACTTAGCTGAACAGCTAGAGCAACAATGTGTAAATGTCAAATTATCAAAAGGCATCCAATGATGCCTTCAACCCTCTATTTATAATTATTGCCTCAACTTTCCTTGTGGGTCCCTCATCCAAATATTTCGACCTCCTTTCCAAAAAATCATTTTTTCCTCCAAGGGGTGCGTATTCCATGAGGGGTAGGCCCCATAATCCACTAGTATTGAAGTTTTCGATTTCTCCTAAGTCCCATGTACCAAAAATGTCTCCAATGCTCAGATTACAAAATTTTTCTATGCTCAACGCTTCCCCAATAAACTTAATTAATCATGTTAAATAAAAAAAAAAACAAAATTGGGGATATCACATTCCATCTGCTTATCATCTTCATAGTATAATTCCATTAACAAGTTCCTTACTCTTGATATGTTTAGTAGATGCACTCATCATACTCAGTAGCCTCCCTCTCAAGTTCCATCTATCATAGAACCCACAAAGAAAAATAAAAATTGTATTAAGTGGATGACGGAGGAACCTAGTTTAGTATTGGGTAAAAGCATCCAACTAAATGAAATTTCCATTATGGAAGGGTCAAACATTGTTGGAAGGTTCATAAGTAAAGAAATTTCCATAGTAGCCCTATGTACCTAGACAATAGAAAACTTCGCAAAAATTTTGGGCTACACTGCTCACTATTTAATGATGGCAAGGGGTTATATGGGGTGGACATCGAGCTCTAGAGAGGACACTCACACAATTATGCAATTAAGGTGGAATTAGGTTCCCAATCCCTCTTTTCAAAACAATTATCACTTTATTTTGATGCTTGAGTAGAAAAGTTGGATGTATTGTATATGTTTTCCTAAACTTCCCTCATATTATGGTCAGAAGACATATTCAAGGATATTGGAAATATTTTAGACTTTTTATATGAGGTGAAACTCTCCTACCAACACACATGTTATATGAGCATGGAAAGAATACTTGTTTGGATAAATTTCATCATGAGTCTCCTAAACACTATCTCCATTAGGGAAAGTCAGCCAACTCATCAACAAGCTTTGGAATATGAAGGCATTCCTTTTAAATTTGGGTGTTGTGATGTACATGGCCATGTTGGGAAGGACTTCCTCATGGGAAATATCAAGCAAAATTGGGTCAAGAAAGGACATGTTTTCATGGTTTCTCATTTACATAGGAGAAGAGGCTTCATAAGTGGGTTCTCCCTCATTCCAAAAATGTGTAGACTACTTTTGATCCAATGGCCTCCATGATCATGCAACGAATCTGGTCCCAACTTCTATTATAGACCCACCTTAAGTTACATAGGCTATCAAAACTTATTTCGAGGGCACTCCCTCGACAAACATGCTTAATTTCCCTCCCCATTCCCTTTCTATCTCTATTTCTTATAAACATTTTTTGTTCATTTAAAGGTTTCCTTATCCCATCCATTGTCCACTGTAAATCCCCTAGACTCACTCATTAGACTCTCCCTTCTTATTTACTCATCAATTTTGTCTTTTAAAGTCCTTTTTCATTCTTGTCCCACCACCCCCCCTACAAACCCTCTATTTTTTAAAAAGCATACATTTTGAATCCATATCCCACCCTCCCCCTCCATCCCATTATAAATTGTACCCTTGAACATCCCTTCCTGATCACCCTACACTTGATTCCATTGAAATTATCATTCATGATGAAGGAGGAGACCTAGGGTATTTTCAATATGAGGCTAAAAAAAACCACAAATTGTGGTAGAAAATCACTACTCTCCAACATATAGAAAAGGAAAAACTTAGAAATCCAATTTGGAAAACAAAATTCTTTCATAGAGGATCTTAGAAAAATTCCCCTTAGAGGGTGCCCAAATGAAAATATTATCACTAAACTATAGTGATTTGGCTAATCCCTAAAAAAAATGACCATTAAGAGATTATTTGAGGTTCAATCCCCTCAAATAATATTCTTTCAGGAAACTATGATGGATGGTCATAAAGTGGCCTCTCTATGTTAAAAAACTTGAGCACTATTGAGGGAGGGTTGAATCAGTAGTGTGAATTATGACCATTTTAAAATAATTGGTACTTCTCTTTTCACAATCACTTATTAATGCATATAATAACACTAGCAACACATTGGTAGTGTTGGAAATAATACTAAGAGGGGGGTGAATCAATATTATCAAATTCTTTTCAATATTCCCTCTAGATTTATAATTTAATTTATTCTTCAGATGTTGACCATTAATTTGAATGCCAGTACCATATAATAATGAACAGGAACAAGAAAAACAGATAGTCACACCAAATAACACCAGATATAAGGTGGAAACCAAATGTGCGTGAAAACCACCTGCTGCAATGTGTCTCTATCTTCTTTGATTAGAAACTTCTTTTACAATGATTTTGTACTGGTGAAGTCATTTACCAGTACGCAGGCTACAACCTGCAGAGAGCTACAACCCTCTCTCGTTTTCCAGTCTCTCCTGGAAGGGAACGACAACCCCCTTAGCTCTTGTACTAGCTGAGCTACTAGTATGTAGGTGCTGACCTACTTCTTTTCTTCCAAGGACCACGTTTCATTAATTTTCAGAGTAGATCCATGAACATCAAATAATCATCAAGTACATGTGAATCAACCAATCTCCTTTTACAATCAACTAATGAATCAACCAATAGCTTCTCAGAATGCAGTAACCAGAAAAGCAATACCAGTAATCTAAACCCAAAACTCTGCAGCAATAGACAAAAGGCAGCCAACAAATATTTCAAGAAAAGTTCGCAACTTCACCAATAGAAACCTGCGAATATCCACAGTTCTTCTGTGTCTAGCTTGCGTAGCTCCACACCTGCTCTGTCTACTCGACAGCACACCTCCGCACCTAATCCATCTGCTGAACTACGCACCTACGTCGTTTACTGGACTGCGGATCTCCGCACCTGATCCGTCTGCTGGACTGTGCACCTCCGCACCTACGGCTTCTCCTGGACTCCGCACCTCCACACCTACGACTTCTACTGGACTGCGTACCTCCACACCTACTCCTTCTACTAGACTGTGTATCTCCACACCTGATCTTGTTGCTGAGCTGCGTACCACCGCACTTGCGCTGTGGACTGCCTACGGACCTCCAAATAGAGCCAAATTATCAGTCCTCCAATGTGCCACAGACTATCAGATCCACAGATCTGATCATGTGCCAAAGAGATCACGACCCCTCAATTGATCTGTCTTCTCATGCTCAGGTTCAACTCTAAATCACCAACCGTTTACAATTATTTCAGATCTTGTTCCTCTTAAGATATTCAACACATAAGTGCTTATCCAATTGATCTCCTTTCCTTTTTATAAGCAAGCCCTTACTCAAACCATGGATCAAAACCATAGAAAGCCAATACAAGGGACCCAAAAACCGGGGTTCAATATTTTAGATGCAATACCACGGACCAAAACCATAGGATCAAACACGTCGGACTATGGACCAATCATAAAAATTCCCACGTGCGCGCGCTTCTCTACATGTAAGTGATTGAATTTGATGTCCGCACCTTTTGTTCGGAGAACCTACGGGTATGCCCGCACTTCTTGTTCAGGGCACCTGCGGGTCCGCAGCTTTTGTTAGGCTCACCTGCGGGTATCACATTTTCTATTATTTTTAGAGCCTAAACAGAGATTTCCCACTTGAGTGAGTTACAATCAAGGACAACACCTGTGCCATAGCGCCAAACCTGAGTCATAATGCCAACAATCTCCCCCATTAGACTTGATGGCAACCCCAAGATCCTCAAAGTCATTCTCCCCCTTTGTCATCAAGGGCAAAGGGTTATGCTCCCCCTGAGAACATGCTGAAAGCTTTGTTCTGCTGTGCTGATAGTGCTCCCCCTAATTGTAGACTAGATCTGTAAAAGAAATTTTCTTCAAGAAGAACCATAAACCACCATACACCAAATGACCTTCCTATCACCAAAAGATTCTATACATACATTCATTACCCAACCAAGTGGGGATCATCCTCCCAACCAAGTGGGGTTACATCAGAAATTTACATATGAAAGCCAAGTACATCACATCATTCATCCCAGACATAGGCCGTTACATGACCTTGACAAAAGAAATATAAGACATAGAGACAAAACATTAGCTGCAATATTCAGATCAGCATCCATGTACTCCTTCTGTACATGCTCCTCCAAGATCTTCTACAATAATGCCAACAATGCATTATTAGAAGAATATATGCTCCCCCTGAACCTATGCCATTCGGTCTTCGACCAATCTATAACTAGCGAATGTATGCGTATACCCCATATGAAACTCGCGTACAACCAACAATCTCTGAAATAGACAAGATTCAACAGCAAGATGATGCATCAACTACCCCTAGTTTTTGCCTGAGGTATTCAAAGGTCTCCTTGGGCAGCGGTTTGGTGAGTATATCAGCAACTTGTTCCTTAGAGGGAACATACTCAAACTTGACCTTTTGTTCAAGCACTTGTTCCTGAAGAAAATGATACTTGATTGGTATGTGCTTGGTCTTTGAATGCATGACAGGATTCTTTGAAATACTGATTGCACTTGTATTATAACAGAAGATGGAGATAGGTGGAGTACAAGTGATCTGCCTGTCTTGCAATGTTTGCATCATCCAAAGGAGTTGTGTGCAGCAAGATGCAGCAGCTACATATTCTGCTTCAGCTGTAGATAATGCAATAGAGCTTTGTTTCTTGCTGAACCAAGATACTAATCTAGGACCCATGAAGAATGCACCACCACTAGTGCTTTTCCTGTCATCCACGCTTCCAGCCCAATCTGCATCTGTATAAGCATGAAGTGTGAGATCTGTATCTCTAGGATACCATAAGCCATAGTTTTGAGTTCCTTGAAGGTACTTGAAGATTCTCTTAACTGCCTGAAGATGAGTTTCCTTTGGATTTTCCTGAAATCTTCCAACAATTCCCACTGCATGCATGATGTCTGGTCGGGTACCTGTCAAATAAAGCAGACTTCCAATCATGGATCTATAGGTTGGTTGATGTACTGCTACCGACTCATCATTTGCACTGAGGCTGCATCCTCTCACCATAGGGGTACATACTGGTTTCGAATCCTCCACCCCATATTTCTTCAAGATCTGCTTGAGATACTTGGTTTGTGATAGAAAAATATCGTCTTTGTTTTGTTGGACTTGCAAACCAAGGAAATATGTGAGCTCACCAAGCATGGACATTTCAAACTCCTTTTTCATCACCAAGGAAAACTTTTGACTCATGTCTTCTTCATTGCTACCAAAGATGATCATCTACATACACAACAAGTATTAGCAACTTTTCATTATCAACCTTTATATATAGATTTTTGTCAGTTGATCCTCTTATAAAACCTTGTTGATGAAGATATTTATCCAACCGATAGTACCATGCCCTAGGAGCCTGTTTAAGACCATAGAGAGCCTTTTTGAGCCTGCATACAAGATTTGGATCATTTCCAAGGATGAACCCATCTAGTTGTTCAATGTACACTTCTTCATTCAAGTCTCCATTCAGAAAGGCAGATTTTACATCCATCTGAAATACTTTGAACTTTTGAAAGCTAGAGAGAGCAAGAAACATTCTTATAGCCTCAAGTCTAGCAACTGGTGCAAATGTTTCTTCAAAGTCTATGCCCTCTTGTTGCGCATATCCTTTACAAACAAGTCTTGCCTTGTTTCTAACCACATCTCCATTTTCATTTAGTTTATTTTTGAAAATCCACTTTGTCTCTATGACATTCTTATCTTTTGGTCTAGGAACCAATTCCCAAGTGTTATTCCTTTCAATTTGTTCAAGTTCTTCATCCATTGCCTTGACCTAGCATTCATCTTTACATGCCTCTCTTACATTTTGTGGTTCAGTGGAGGAAATTAATGCCAAATAGCTTGAAGCTTCCGCAATTGTTCTTCTTGTTTGTATGCCTGCCTCCTTTTGCCCCAAAATTTGAGATTCTGGATGATTATTTTGAACATACCTGGATGGAGTCTTTTCTTCTATCCTTATCTATTCCTCTGGTGCCTCATGGGTTTCTTCTTCATTATGAATCTGATTTGATGTTGATGGATAGTCCTCATCATCTTCGGAGTCTTCAGATCTTACCTGCCTAGGAGTGTTTTCTTTTTCATCCACCACTACATCAATGCTGTTGACAATTCTTCCAAGCCTTTTATTGTAACATTTGTATGCTTTGCTGTGAGGAGAATAACCAAGGAGAATGCCTTCATCTGCTCTAGGTTCAAACTTGCCAATATTTTCATCATTATTTTTAATATAGCATTTGCTTCCAAAAATTTTGAAATGTTTTACCGAAGGAGTCTCACCATACCAGAGCTCATGAGGAGTTTGAGTGTTGTTCACCCAAATATTTGTCTTGTTGAGAATAACAACTGCAGCAAATGCAGCTTCACCCCAGAAGGTTGCGGGAGTTCCAAACTCATCAAGCATAGCACGAGCCATTTGTTGAACCGTTCTGTTCATCCTTTCCACCACTCCATTTTGCTGAGGAGTCCTAGCTGTAGAGAATTCCCTTCTTATTCCATGTTCTTCACAAAAGTCGAAAAATTCATTCGAGGTAAACTCCCCACCTCTATCAGACCTGAGGCATTTGATTTTGTGATCTGATTCGTTCTCCACCAAGGCTTTGAATGATTTGAACTTTTCAAAGGCTTCGTCTTTGTGCTTCATAAGTCCTATCCAACACATCCTGGAAAAGTCATCAATGAATAATATGAAATATTCTTCTCCTCGAGGTGACCTTTTGCTAGATGGGCCACATACATCAGTATGGACAAGTTCAAGTGGCCTACTAACTGAACCTTCCTTCTCAGGGAAGTTAGTTCTGGTTTGCTTACCAAACTGACATGATTTGCAAATTGTATTGTCTGGAATTCTGATGTTTGGAAGACCACGAACTGCCTAGTACTTACATGCTTTCCTTATCTGTGAGAAGCTAAGATGCCCCAATCTTCTGTGCCATAACCAGTGTTCATTGTTCTTGCTTAGATAGCATTGATGTTGTCCTTCTTTGAATATGTATAAATTATTTGGAGTCCTTATGCCTTTGATCACAGTTTTTCCTGTATCAAGATCACGAACACTACATCCATTTGATCGAAATATTACCTCCGTTCCTTGATCACACATTTGACTGACACTCAACAAATTATGCTTTAACCCATCAACATACATAACATTTCTAGCTTTGACATTTTCTTTCAACTGAACAGAACCTTTACCTTTTATGAGCGCAGGGGTGTCATTTCCAAAAGAGACCTTCTTCTCCTTCTCTAAGGCACTATATGACTAGAGTTTTTCCTTATCACCCGTCATGTGTTTTGAACAGCCACTATCAATGTACCATTTATTTTCTTGCCCTTCTACATATAAAGCTATACCACATCTCTCTGGTTGTGGTTCCTTCATTATCCATGTTTTGACACTTGAGTCTTGCTCCTTCTGAGTTGTCTGCCGCAACCTGCTCCTGCATTCAGAATCTTCATGACCGAAGTTGTTACAAATAGAGCATTCTAATTCATTTTCAAGAGCATAAAAGTTATTGTAGGTTCTTTTCACAATCCCAGTCATGCTCCTTTGTTTTTGAGCTTCTCTAGTCATGATTGTCTTATAGGCAACACATTGAGCTGCTTTGTGGCCAGAGAAACATTGGCCATTGAAGAAACTCCTGTGATTATCAAATCTACCAATCAAATGATTGTAGTTTCTATTGACATCCATTCTTGAGGAAAATTGAGAAGGTTTTACCTGAGGCTACTTGTAGCTTCTGTTTGTCCTTAAAGTAGATTGCCCCCGATTTACCTGATAGTCTTTGTTCATTCTTGAGGTAAACTATCCCTGATTTACTTGATGATTTCTATTAGGCCTTTGCTCGCTCCTCCTTGCTGCATCATGATAACTTTTGGAGGTGGATGCTTGAGATGCTTCTTCATTATATCCCAGACCTGTCTTGATTAGTGGAGAACGCTGCACATTGATAATCTCATCGAGAGTTTCAGATCCTTTAACAAATTTAAGATTAAGAGCTTTTGTTTTCTCAATCTCTTTTCTAAGACCAACAATTTCACATTCTAACTTTTCATGAAGTTTTTATTTTTCAGCCAGTTGGAATTGCAGAGTATCAATAATCATATTTTTCTCTTCTAGACAAATTTTTAGTTTAGAAATCTCTTCATATAGACCTTCTTCATCTATAGCATCCATGAAATCATCATATTCAAAAGCCATTAAGAGTCTATAATTGTTACCTTGTTCATCTTCGTCGCTATTTGAAAGTCCATCACTGTCTTCATGAGTGTAATAACTTTTCTTATTTACATTCTGTTTCTTGTTCCATCTGACAGGTTCCTTACCTTTATCAAGCTTATCTTTATGAGGACACTTTGCAGCATAGTGACTGACTCTTCCACAAGCAAAGCATTTGAAAGGTAACTTACCTCTGAATCTTCCAACACCCCGTTGAAGGTTCTTGACAAAATTTGATTCTTCGTCTTCTTCTCATAGATGTCCTGACTCATAGTAATCTCCTTTTCCTGAAGCCTTGAATGCAGCTTATCTTCTGTCTGATGGTCCTCCTTTCCTCATTCCATAAGCGGTCAGAATTCCGTGCAGTTGTGACATAGTGAGGTTTCGTAGATTCTCTTTTTCTTCTATTGCAGAAACTTTAGATTCAAATTTAGGGGACAAGGATCTTAGAACCTTTTCAACCACAACAGCCTCTTTTACTTATTCACCCAATTTTTTCATACAATTAACAATCTCATCTACACGAAGGAAATAGTTAGCCACACTTTCATCATTGTGCATTCTGAGATTTTCATACTGAATTCTGAGGGTTTGAAGTTTTGCTCGTTTTACCTGTTCATCTCCTTCATAGCTTAGAACAATCTTGTCCCATATTTCTTTTGCAGATTTATATTGCATAACCTTGACGAATTCTGATTGAGATAGACATCCTAATAGAGTATTGATAGCCTTTGCATTTGTTTCATATTGCTTCTTACCAGCCGGATCTATAGGTGTCGCTGACGGAAAAGTGTACCCTGTATCTATGATATCCCAGAATTCTGTACCAAGAGATTGAAGATAGGCAATGACTCTTACCATCCAATATACGAAGTTTGTCCCATCAAAAATCGGTGGCCTGATCGATGCTTCTCTCTCGTAGTTGCTCATGATGATAGATCTTCCTTCAAGCGATCAAGCTTCTTCTGAAGGACCTGCTCTGATACCAATTGTTGGAAATAATACTAAGAGGGGGGGTGAATCAATATTATCAAATTCTTTTCAATATTCCCTCTAGATTTATAATTTAATTTATTCTTCAGATTTTGACCGTTAATTTGAATGTCAGTACCATATAATAATGAACAGGAACAAGAAACACAGACAGTCACACCAAAGAACACCAGATATAAGGTGGAAACCCATTGTGGGTGAAAACCACCTGTTGTAATGTGTCTCTATCTTCTTTCAATTAGAAACTTCTTTTACAATGATTCTGTACTAGTGCAATCCTTTACCAGTACGCAGGCTGCAACCTGCAAAGAGCTACAACCCTCTCTCGTTTTCTAGTCTTTCCTGGAAGGGAGCGACAACCCCCTTAGCTCTTATACTAGTTGAGCTACTAGTACATAGGTGCTGACCTAATTCTTTTCTTCCAAGGACCACGTTTCATTAATTTTCAGACTGGATCCATGAACATCAATTAATCATCAAGTACATGTGAATCAACCAATCTCCTTTTACAATCAACTAATGAATCAACCTATAGCTTCTCAGAATGCAGTAACCAGAAAATCAATACTAGTAATCTAAACCCAAAACTCTACAGCAATAGACATAAGGCAACCAACAAATATTTCAAGAAAAGTCCGCAACTTCACCAATAGAAACCTGCGAATATCCACAGTTCTTCTATGTCTAGCATGCGTAGCTCCGCACCTGCTCTGTCTACTCGATAGCACACCTCTGCACCTGATCCGTCTGCTGAACTGCACACCTCCGCACCTACGCCATTTACTGGACTGCGGATCCCCGCACCTGATCTGTCTGCTAGACTGTGCACCTCCGCACCTGCAGCTTCTGCTGGACTCCACACCTCCGTACCTATGCCTTCTACTAGACTGCGTACCTCCACACCTGCTCCTTCTACTGGACTGCGTACCTCCGCACCTGATCTTGTCGCTGAGCTGCGTACCACTGCACCTGTGCTGTGGATCGCCTGTGGACCTCCGAATAGAGCCAAATTATCAGTCCTCCAATGTGCCACAGACTGTCAGATCCACATATCTGATCATGCGCCAAAGAGATCACGACCCCTCAATTGATTTGTCTTCTCATGCTCAGGTTCAACTCTAAATCACCAATCGATTACAATTATTTCAGATCTTGTTCCTCTTAAGATATTCAACACATAGGTTCTTAGCCAATTGATCTCCTTTCCTTTTTATAGGCAAGCCCTTACTCAAACCATGGATCAAAACCATAGAAAGCCAATACAAGGGACCCAAAAACTGGGGTTCAATATTTTAGATGCAATACCACGGACCAAAACCATAGGATCAAACACGTCGGACTATGGACCAATCATAAAAATTCCCACGTGTGCGTGCTTCTCTGCATAAAAGTGCGTGAATTTGATGTCCGCACCTTTTGTTCGGAGAACCTGCGGGTATGCTCGCACTTCTTGTTTGGGGAACCTATGGGTCCACAGCTTTTGTTAGGCTCACCTGCGAGTATCACATTTTCTATTATTTTGAGAGCCTGAATAGAGATTTTCCACTTGAGTGAGTTGCCATCAAGGACAACACCTGTGCCATAATGCCAACCTGAGTCATAATGCCAATAGGTAGATCAACACATATGCATAACTATGATCATGCGAGTAGCAATACTAATGGACATGCAGTATGAGATCAATAATACATAAACCATAAACCATCAAAGCACATAAAAACAACACATCAATAAGAACACCACACAAGGATAGCAGATGTAAGGTGGAAACCACAAGGGTAAAAACCACAATTGGTAGATAATCTTCACCATTGTCTCTTATATTATGAAAAATTCTCTTACTTCTAATTCACTAGCCACCACTAGTGTGAAAGCCACCACTTTCTAATCATGTGAGCCGCTACTCGGTCCAGAAAACCACTTGTATGAACTTTACATACCACTACTTGCACGAAGCCACCACTCCCTCAAATTTGTAGGCTACCACCTGATGGAAGTCACCACTCCCAATAAGTATCACCCAGCCACCATTGGACTATCCAGCCACCACTGGATGGAAGCAACCACTCTCAATTTCTCAAACCATTACCTAAAGGATGCTACTACACCCTAAATATGCAAGCCACCACTTTCTCACTGAAATCCCCAACCTTCAGCACATTTCATGGACCTTATTTCATCTATTTTCAAACTATGGCCCAAATCCTAAAAACAACAAAACAATGAGCCTTGTTTCATCCTATTTTTACACTAGATTCGCAATATCAATATGCTCATCAAAATCAATATAATCTGTAACATAATTGAATAAAACTCCACAACACAATGCTCTCCGTCACAATCAAACTTTGTAGTTTAAAATCAAACAATACATTAGCCAAACATAATGATATTTCTCATCAAAACTCAAATCTATAGAAACAAACCCATCCAAAATCTACTCATCAAAATCAAACCTTGCAACAACACATAATGGCAATTTCATCTACACACTCAGCCATAAAAAAACTCAAACAACCGTACAAAACACAATACTAAAGCTACAACAAAGAAATCTCTAATGAAACCCCTACAACACAAATGTATCAACAATATAATATCTTTGTGTAGATCTTCTTCTAGATTTATCGCATTAATTTTCTTTAGATTTTGTTTATATCTTATAAACAAATCTAAATTAATATAATTGAGGAAATACAACATAATTAAAACAAATGAAATAACAAAGACAATTAGAACAATAACATATTAGTTTATGATTGAAATATATGTCACAAAGCATCCCTTAACTATTTATTAAAAAGAAATAAAGATCAGTTTTCATCATTATAAAACATCCTGAAGATGAACCACCATTGCTGGTTCGAAATGTCGATCTAAAGAAAATTAATGCGATGAATCTGAAAGAAGATCTACACAAATTTGAAGATCATAGAAACCTCAAAAACAAAATATAATATCTTATCTGAAACTACAGTTGCTACAAAAACAACTCTCCTCTCCATATCACCAATAAATGGGAGCCACAATTTTCAAAACAAATAATTCAAGCATGTAGATTTATTGTATCTCCTTCATCCTCTGAAATGTGCTCCGAAACGAAGCTTTGATCTACTCTCTAACTCTTTAAACATGTAGCACACATCAGGGAAAATTTTAAGAACCCCCCCGAAATTTATATGTATAATAAATGGGAAAATCTCCATGGTATATAGGAAAAATGGCAGGCGATTTTATCAATAATATAATATGTATATATAAATTTTTGGCGAATTTGTCACCAGGCATGGCGAATATTTTACTCAATTATAAAATCTTGTAAGATCTTGGCGAGTCTTTCACTAAATAATAAAACTTTGTAAATTCCTAGTGAATCTTAGCATTGTGAACTCTTAGAGAATTTTTTGAAAAAGTATAAAACCATATATGACAAAAGCAACATGGTGGCAATATCACTGTTCTTTTTTCACATTTCCACAACATGGAACTTGTTTATAAAATTATAAAAAAGCCAGCCAAGTCCCTTATAATATGCAGGTAAGCTTATAACAGAGTCTGATACCTCTACTATGCTTGTCTTCATTCAAGTGTCATCGCTGCTATACTTAACACTGTGAATCACAACTCTCTCAGAACTTAACTCTATAGTGTAATTAGAACCTTTGGAAATTGAATCTGACAACTCTATAAAAAGGATTAGTGAAATAGAAGCTTTTGTGAATGAGCCCACTAACTATCACTACTAAACAATCAATACAGACTATGAAGTCTTCTATCTTGTTCACAATTGTGCTCACGATCAAGGGAGTGTGACCACCTGGCCTGACATAATGGCCATCATAGCTTCCAATAATCAACAACCACCTTGCAAGGACATCCTAGCTCATGTCTCATGAATTTTATTCATCAATCTTAACTTATATAAATCTTATAAAGATAATATTAGAATCCTCTCCAGATTCACTGTTAATACAAGGGTAAAGGAAATTTTCTAGCTCAAGGCACTATCCAATACCGACTTTGGTATTCGTGACCCCTTTGTGGGGATGCACCTACCCTGCCCCGTTGGGTTTCCACCTTGTAACATAGTTCAAGGATCACAAGACTTTCCAATCTTCCTACTCCATTAGACACACTTTATATGCTATACATAGTGAATCGAAAAGAAGCATTATAGAACACACAATTTCACAGAAGGAAGAAAAATCTTAGCCAGTTCAATATCAAAATCTTAACCACTAATTAATAAAGAATAACAAGTAGTGTAATGAATTGTTCCGAGTTATTTATTTACAATCTGTAAAGAATGTAGTGGAACGGAAAATATTACTTAGGCAACCCTTCAATATTTTCTACTAATATGTCTGTGCATGTACATATGAAATTAAGAGCATTGTTGAATACAAAGTTTCCTTTTCTCTTGCCTCCATTTTGACAAATCAGTGTGAAATCAATGTCACTTTGAATCTCCTTTCCTGTGTGGATGTTTTGACAAATCAATGTGAAATCAAAGTCACTTTGAATTTCCTTTCCTGTAAGGGATCACATCCACAATTGATTAGTAAAAGATAATATACTATATATTATGTTCAATAAACTGACTGCAATATACAGTGGAAACTAGACCTCAATTCTTATTCTGAATTTGAATATCTCAGGACAGCATAAGAGATAAAAATGCATATGGTCTTAGTAGCTAGGAAACAACCACTCCATCATTACAAGATCACCTAGATTTCAGCACTTAATCTAAATAATGGCACTAGTTGTAGTGATTATTTGCATAAACACCATGGAAAAGCAACAACAATGTTTCAAAGCACACTTACTGGAAAAGTTGTAAAGTTCTGAGAATATTTAATGATAGCATCTGAACCTCGTAGCTATGGTGGGGAAACTAGGGAACCCAAATCTTGGCAGTTATCTCATACCAAATCTGAGAAAAAAATAAAAAAAGGGAAAAAATCAAAATTTATAAATCAAGCAATGAATTGTTTACAAATCAAATACAATTCCTTTAACTAACAGTTAAATTATGGTGATATATTTAAATATTTAGTAAGATGGGAACTTCAAACCATTGAATATTACCTTTGTCATTATTGTCATCCCTCAGTGACTGAGATTACAAATCAATACTTACGGAAAGATTGTAAGAAATTCTGTGAAATAGTAAAGCATAACCTCTATTTTCAAGCAACAAAATCAAGACATTGTTACATCAAGAGCCATAATTGATACAAATCAACAAATCAAGTTCTTGTATGGCACAGGCTTGTTTCACTACCTCTATTTTCTCAATAACAAAATCAAGACATTGTATGTGGTTATTGCCAAAAGGAAACTGTGTTCTAATTTGGAAGAGGATCTTATCAAAAGGCATGGATTTATTCAAAGCTACAAAGCCTAATGGATTACTGAAAAATAAGTTGGAATATGGGATCATGATACTTAAATTGAAAAAATAGGCTTTCCTTTTAGAAAAATTATAGTTATACAATGTTTTTTGGAAGCATTAGAATTTGAAATTGGGCCTTTCTATCAAGACAAATTTTCATTAACAGAATGTACTTTCCTACCTGAAACGTTGTAGATATCCAAGAAAAAATTGAAAAGCATAAGAGAACTTAGCATAATGTACTTTCTTTCCATCCTTAACATTATTAAAGAGTTGAGGTTCCCCAAGTCGTCAGGTAACTTTCGAAGGAAATGACAGTTAGTAATAGTCCAATTCACAACTGAAGATGTGTCACAAATACGAGGGGGCATCTCCTCCAAATCACAAAAGTGCTCTAGGTTAAAATCTATCAGTATTGGAAGCTTAATGCTTGACTGGGTGTTATTGAACCCAGACATTTTTCCAATCTTCACTAAATGCTTAAAGATAGCTTCTATAAGTTCTACATGACTTTACTATGCTCTTGAAGTGCGGACACATGCAACCTATCCAAGTGAATAGTCTTAAACTAAGTGAAGATAAGGCTGATAGATCATTTAGTGTGGATCTCTTTAACCCATAATTGAATACTATATCTCTCTTGAACCCATAATTGAATACTATTAGGACTTCCAAATTTTTCATGGAACTCAAAAATGTTTGAAGAAAGTATTTGCTTCCAGAAGAGAGTAAAACTAAAGCCTCTACTTGACGACAATTGATGTCACACCACTAATACTTCTCCATGGAATCTGTATAGGTAAACCACAAATGCAGAATTCCATTAGAATATTGTGTTTATTGAATACACAAATGAAATCATTGCATTTCTTTAAAATATCTTTTGAAATCAAAGTTACCGAAATTACATATCGATAACCTAGTGGGTGTAGGATAAAATTCACCCCTGTCATTCATAGAAAGCATGAGAAAAAAACTAATACGATATATAAAACCAAGAAAAATTCAAATTCATCACTTCTAGGGACCTCGTAACCACCCTGCCAATACACAAGTGCGTTCCTGTTTACAGTTAGAAAAATTACCCAAATTACAATCTATTTACTCCAACCTATGTTGGAAAGTTATAGAAGGATGACTAGTGCAATCAATCCATTCCTTTAGCCTTGGATTTGTTTCAGTTTAAAACAGAAGTATACAAATATACTTGTCCAATATCTAGGCTTTAACCATTCACCTTAAGATGTTTTTACAATATAATTTCCTAAGTCTATTTAATATCTTCATTATCATAAAAACCAACATATATCCATCTTAACTCCACATCTACCACTCTTAGGGGGATAAAATCTCTTTATCCCTCTGAGCACTTGGTAGACCCACAATTAAGATGGATCTAAGATGATAGAATTTCCCCTTTAAATAGTCTATGTTCACATGAATACCATGATATTACCATGGGTCAATACCATGGGTTATCATAAACCTGGAGCTTAAAAATCACTATTAGTAATTTATAAAATTAATAGTTGATTTTTATTTTAACCAAGCTAAAATGTTTAACATACATTAAATTACAACATCCATTTTTTGATTAATGTTTTTTTTGCATGGTATTAATAATAATCTAGCCCATGGTATTTGTCCCATAGTATTTTGCCCATAGGTTTCACCTAAATATAACACATTTTTTGAGTGTTCGTAAATATAAGGTGACTTATGGAGTAAATATAAAAAAATGTTTTATTTGTTTACCATACCCCTAGTTTATTTATATTTTTATTAATTTACCATACCTCTTTTACAAATATGGTATTTGGCCCATAGGATTCACTTAAATAAAACCTCTTTTTTGAGCCTTCATAAATAGAACGAGGGTTCTAGATTAAATATAAAAGGAGGTTTTATTTATTTACCATATGTCTAGTTTATTTATATTTTTATTTATTTACCATACCTTTTGAGTAAGTATAAAAAGATATTTTATTTATTTACCATACCTCCACTTTACTTATATTTTTATTTGTTTACACCCTTGCATGTATATAAGGTGACTTATGGAGTAAATAAAAAAAATGTTTTATTTATTTAGCATATGTCTCATTTATTTATATTTTTATTAATTTACCATACCTCTTTTATAACTATGGTATTTTGCCCATAGGATTCACTTAAATAAAACCAATTCTTGAAAATTAGGGCGAATGGAAGGTTGTAACTCCTAATTTCAACGGCTAAATTTACCTTTTTTACCCTCTCCCTTAAAATAAGGTGGGCTATTTGAGGTGATTTGTAAAAATGTACTATGATACAAAATATTCGCCCACTAGAAATTTAAAACCCCTTAATTTCCCCAAAGGGAAAACATTCGCCCCTAAAATTTTCCATGGCACACATTCTCTCTCAATCCAACCTCTTATTCCACCTGTGGCATAGAATGTTGGGTGCATGAAATTATAGAGGCAGTCTTGTCTTGCACCAAAGGGAGTCAATTCACCCCATAGAAAAAAAGAGAGATAATATGCATTTGAAAAATTAAGAACACAAAGTTTGTATTTGATTCCAAAGTGACTTGTATTTTCTAAAAATTAAAATAAAACTAAAATTTCCTACATAGAAGTGTAGCACTAAATATTTGTGTTGAAACCTATTTTTCTAAGTGAGTGAAGAAGGATCATTATTGGATACCTATACTAGAAAATATTCAAGTCTTAGAGAATCAGGAAGAAGTATTAATGGATATTTATACTTCTAGATGAAGCATCCAATGGTGAATGATTATATTTTCATGGATAATGAGAAAGAAATTGCAAATCTAGTCAAGAAGGAACATGCTCAGACTACAACAAATTTAGCTTTCAGGGAAATCATAGATTTAAAGAAGAGGGTAAATAAGGAAAAGAAAAAACATGGATTCAATGAACTTGGATATACAAATCTCTACTTCTATGCCTCTTTAAAAAATTTACACAACAACTCAATTTTAGAACCTTTAAATATTGAAAGTGAAAAGAATGGGAAATTGTTCAATGGTTGCAGACAAAAACAATACCAAACTTTGTGAGTCTTGTGCAAATGTATAAAAGAAAATGATTTGGCAGTCATTGTTTCATATTATAAATTCATGTCAGTGGCATATATGCATGTGGTACTTGCTAAATATGGAGGCATAAGAAGAGACCAACATGAACTGCAAGTACTTCATGTACTTCTCATGATTCGTTTAGTTTTGAATAAGCTTTCTAGGCATACAACAAAACACCACATCATTTCTTGATCTTCTCTACATTTTAGCAATTTGGGAATAACCTAAGAAGGAATAAATTTAATCCATGTCATAGAGGATGGAGGATAAGGCCTAACTTAGTTTCACATGCCACTATACATTAGGAATACTTGATAGATAGAATCTAAAAAACCATACATTTGTAACATTGGGAAGATACAAAATAATTCATGAAGTTAATAACTAAGGACATGAAGTCAGATAAGGCATTGGAGGCGATGAATCAACAAGAAGGATGCAAACCTTGAATCCAACATATTTCTTCATGTTTTTCTTGGATAGGCTTAGCTTTGTTTGACTAGATGTAACTATGGTAATTTTTCATATGTTCTTTTCATGGCTTCACAGGGAGTGTCTACAAAGATAACCTATGAGAATAAATTGGAACTTTTGTGCAGTCAAGAATCAAAAGCTCGTGAACAAACCAGGATTAGTAAAACAAGAAAAACTATAGAGATACTACAATCTCAGATATTGGTTGTACATCAGGCTAAACCTACAATATTAGCATCCATTTAAAACATGAAAGAAAATGAATTATGCCCACAAATCGTCTAACTTTTAAAATGATATAAATAAACATTTAATCTACTAAATAAAAGAAATTTTATATGGTGTACAACTTTATTTCCCAAAGAAAAAATTTAATCTTTGAACTAACTGATTTAATAAAAACCATATAACTCGATTAAGGTTTAAAACTTAGCTTCAGTTTTGAACGAGCAACCCTACCTCCCATCTCAGTGCAAAAACCTTAGCTGTGAGGAAGAAAAAACCCTCGCATTCAATTAAGAACATAAGACACAAAAGAATATGAGGTGAAATCGTGGTATAAAGAGGGAAAAACTTAGTTCATAGATATGAACTCATGCCATTGAGGAATAACGATTTTCCATAGGAAAATTTTGAGTATAAACATTTAGGAAAAAGAAAAAAACTACTTGCAATGATCAAGATGAGTGTGAAGAAGAAAATATGGTGTAATTCCCTTGCAGAAGACCTGTATTGTAGGAGAATGAATCAAAATATAATTTTTATTAATAGTAATGACAAAAGAACAAGGAAGGAGAGAAATTGATGCATGTAAAAGGGCTTACATAACACTTGTGTGTTTTGGAAAACCAAATGTAATAGGACTGAACCCTCCCTCTTTCCATAGAAGCAGAGCATTGGTGGCAAAAAGTGAACAGAACAAATGAGAGGCCAAAGGGCAAATAAACCCTAGTCAAAATCCTCGAGCACACAACCTCCATTGGATCTCATCAAATAATCCCATCTATTGCACTTGCATAACATGTGAGGGGAGCATGTGGTACCAGGCGAGAGTGTCATGTGGAACAAAGCACATGGACGCCAAGACACACACACATATAATAAACAAATTTGTAGACACAGTAAAGTTTAGAAATAATGTATTTTGATTCTACTTTTCTATGAATCTTCATGACTATTATTGCACCATTTCCTATGAAGGCCAACACACCATCCCTTAGGTCTTGAAATAAATTTAATTACATTCCAAAATTGAATGAACCTTGGTTGACTAAAAGTATATAGATTATCATCTTGACAACATGCACTTTGGACATTCATTTGTTGTCGAAAATATATGTTGTATTCCATCATGGATCGCAACAAAGTCTATACATATATTTTGTTCAATTCCATGAAGTTAGAGCTAATTTACACAGACACCTTAACAATTTGGATTAATAGCATTCAAATAAAAAATTGGCAAATCTAACTGACATTGGAATTATGTTAAAAGTTTGAATTATATTAAAATTCATCGGAATTATGTTAAAAGTTGGATTAAATTAAAATTTGTTGGAATTATATTAAAATTCGTTGGAGTTATGTTAAAAGTTGTTCCATTTAGATGAGAATTTTAGCATAATACAAACTTACAAACTTTCTCAGAAACTGTATTTTGAGATTTTTATCAATTTTAAACTAATTTAAATTATCATGAATATGTGTGTGTTTATATGTGTTACATTAAAATTCATTAGAATTTTGTTAAAAGTTGGAATTATATTAAAATTCGTTGGAATTATATTAAAAATCGTTGGAACTATGTTAAACATTGTTCCATTTAGATGATAATTTGTCATAATACATACTTACAGACTTTCTAGGAAACTGTATTTTGATTTTTTATCAATTTTAAACTAATTTAAATTATCATGTGTGTGTGAGAGAGAGGGGGGGGGGGGGGGGGGGGGGAGAGATAGCATATCATTCACACACCGACTTGTGTGTGTGTGACCCAGGTGCATGTTGGTGGCCACCCACCTATTCCACTTGGACCACCACCACTTTCCTTTTCAGTTTTTGAGTTTCCTTAATTATAGCACAATTTACTATTTTTGGCAGTTTTTTCAGGTCATAAACTTTTGGAGCTGTTTTGAGGCCCTAAAAGGCATTTTCTTAGAAAAGCAGGGCCAACAGTGAAGATGATTTGATGTTGGCCACTTGAAAGTTCGATTCCTCGCATAGATCTTTCTAACGAGGTATTGTGCGCGTCAACGAAGATCATATGCCAAAGTTACAACCCCATGAAGTTGATGTACCAATTTACCCAAACGGGGCTCATAGTTTGACGCTTCATGTCTGAGGGTTAGGTTTTTGGATGTTTAGGGTTTCCCATTGTTTCTTAATAATAAATAGGCCTTTGAGCCTCATTGTAACACATAGTTTAGAGACATGTAGTTGTCACATCTCTTCTTAGAGATATGCTACCATTGTCCAAGCTAGTCTTATTTCCATTCTGTTTGTAAGCATATTTGAATATTTGATATTAATGAAATGAAGTGGTATTTCTGCTACATCTTTGTATTTATAGTTATATTTATAATTTGTTACGTTCCTCTTTAAATTTAGATCAATGTGAGACTAACTTTACATTAAAAAAATATCATATCATTCACACACCCATCTTAACTTAAATATGCCTTTAATCAATAAAAAAATACTATATTATTGTGATAAATCAAGGAAATACCATATTATTATTATTATTATTATTTACACACCCATTTGTGTGTGAGAAACTAACTTTACTTAAAAAAAAATATCATATCATTCACACACCCATCTTAACTTGGACAAGCTTTTAATCAATAAAAAAATACCATAATTATGTGATAAATCAAGGAAATACTATATTATTATGATAAAGAGTAGATAATAAAATTGATGGTCAATCAAAATTTAAATTTATCACGAAGAAGCACCATAAAACCTAACACAAAAAAAACAATTATACATAACATGAAAGCATATAAACAACATGGAGAATTAACGTTGAATTGTGAATATGGAAAGGTGTGACAAGGAGTGATGCTATAATATTCCAATAACCATGACCATGGATCATATAGCATAACATGTAATAACCTCGGTAACTTGTAATTTCCGGTAATTGTTGTGGTAAAAACATTATGGTGACAACTTGTTTATTAAAAGACATTATTATTTTGTTAAAAGAAAATATAATGAACTATTTTGCACGTGTTGAATGAAATGCTGGCAGCCTCCAAAAGGAGGCTTTTCTATTAAAAGAAATTAATCAGTTATGGAACTGAAAAGAAAGACAACTGCCTCTCACCCTGAAGAGGGTTTTGGAAGGGAAAACCTCGGGGCTGTTTTGGAACAGGAGAGGAGAGATTCCAAAAAGAGAGTTGCAGAGTGAAAGAAGGGGGTTAAGTCTGGTTGTGATCAGATGACCCAGCACCGTGGTGCATAAGTCTTGTTGAGGGCTGCAGGCCTGCAAGACGGCTCGGGGGGAGAATCCAGTGCAGTGGATCTCAAGGTTGGGAGGTTAAGAGCAAAAACTCTACAGGTGACTACTGAAAGTAAGAACTTCAGTGACAGAATACCAGGTACGCTTCTAACACTAGTTAGGGAAAGCTCAGGTATTGAAAGTACTCAGTTGTATCTTTTCTTTTAAAAGTTGTTGTGGTAGGATAAATAGAATAAGATTATTGTTTACTAGAAGAGATGGATTGGGAAATGTGACAGTGTCACCTGGGTGGAATACATTCACCAAGCTTACACAGTTAATCTGTGTATAGATAGTAATAGCGAGGAACTGCCGAAAGTAGAGGACTTTTCTAGACCAGGTAATGCTAAGAGAAGCAGAGTCCTTAGCCAAGTCCAATAGAAAATAGAAACTAAGGCCCCGATGCCATAACCTAGGCGCAGCTGGACAGGCTGCCAAAGTAAGGCCGCCAAGCATAAATTGCATAAGGGTTTGGTCCGGCATTTAACCTGAGACAACAGGTAAAGGACAGGCCATCTCAGCTGTAAAGCAAACCCTCAAATGCAATCAAATACAGTTAACAGAAAACGTAATGAAAACCGACTTACCTGGAACTGACATAGTAGCTAAACCCTCCGGCATTTGGTGCGAGCGAGCTATGGCCAGCATCAGAACCCTTCGAAAACTGTCAAGCCAACCCTGAGAAATGGTTAGAGTATATATAGCATAAACGGGAAATAATGAATCATAAACCAGCTGTGAGACTGGTGTAGAGGAGCGCAGCCAAACCTGAGTGAGGCAAAGGAGCGATGAACCAGAAGAGTGCAAAGAGCCCGAGAACTTGCAGATCGAACCATCGAAGGAGCTCGGTTCTGAGAAATGTGCAAATGAACCAAAGTCGAAACCAACTAAACTTTTATATGCAGGGTCAAACCCTAAGTGAGGATGAACCGTCCGATTAAGGTAAGTAATCTCCATCGTTGATTTAGGCGGGAGGCCGAGCGTGAACCCCGGAGCTAGTCAACTCTCTCAGATCACATGGCTAGCACGTGAAGAAGGGCCACATGGCTACGGAGGTTGGTGAGCTGGCGTACTCACTCTGCCATTTGGCAGCAGACATTCAAACGGATATAACAGTCAACATACATATGTCATGTCACATAATTAATCGATGGTCAATGCAATAAGGGTTAAGTAGATACGTGGTGTTATATATGTATAACCAAAGGTTCTAGTATCTAAAATCTTAAGACAGCCACATTATGTGTTAGGCTATATGTGTTTAGGGTAGTAGGTGAGTAACGTTGGATAAAAGTTGGTGATATTGAGTTCCAACTGTAAAGGTATATATATATATAAAAAAATTATTTACTGTATTCTTTGGATTTTAGAAAAAGATCGTGACAATGTGGTATCAGAGCAGAGGTTCCAAAACTGTGGCCTCTGGAACAGCAATGGAAACAGAAAGAGAAATTATCTTACACATATATATAGTACAATGCAATTAATTATCTTTCTTGTGTACAACCAGGAGAATATCGAGACACTCACCCGCTGACAGTTATATAGTGAGATGGAGGAAATGCCGGGAGCTGGCGGCATCCCACCAGAAAATGCAGGACTGTGGGTTCAGCTTGGTGCTGAGACACGCAGTACCAATCAGGCGATACTACAAACAGTTCAGGAACTGAAGGGTGAGATGGCACGCTTGCGAGAGGACAATGCACGATTAACCATGGAACAAGAAAGAATACTAAAAAGCCTGTCAGATAAACAAAATCCACCCTTACCCAGCCCTAGTGCAGAACAGCAAAGGGGCACTGAGGAGCGGAATTATGCTCCTGAGCTTTCAGAAGAGCAAGAAGACCATTCTGACAATGTGCAAGAGCAGCAGACTTCCAAGAGACAGAAAACAGAATTACAGGGAGAATTTCGAAAAATCAAACCCCCACTTTTCGATGGAGAGCAGGAGGAAGCAGCAGAAGCCTGGCTGATTAATATTAATAAATATTTTCAACTGTATGAATATGATCAAAATCTGAAGGCACGGTTGGCTATTTTCCAGTTGCAGGGCAAAGCCACCTTGTGGTGGGAAGAGATTAAAATTGTGAAGGGAGTAAGTGAGCAAAGCATAACCTGGGAAAAGTTTCAGAAATATTTTAAGGAGAGGTATTTAACTGAGCGCTTTTATGATGAGAAGGTGCGAGAATTTCACGATTTACGACTAGGACAGCAATCCATGGACGAATTCATAAATCGTTTTACTTCTCTACTGCGTTATGTGCCCTACATAAAAGAGGAGAAGGCCAAGGTGCAGAGGTTTGTGAGTAGTTTACCAGCTTATATAAGGGAACGAATTGAGTTTGACAACCCCCGAACTATGGATGAGGCAATTCGGAAGGCTAGAATTTGCTACCAGCAGAACAAACAAAAGGGAGAAATTCCAAGCAGGAAATGGAATGAAAGAAAAGGTAGCAGAAATGCTGGAAACAACAAAGGCAGCCGCGGAAATGGTGGTAAAGGAGCTGGAAAAGGGCAGTTTAACAGAAGCACAAACAAGGGTACTTTCCGGCCTAAGCCAAACGAGAGCAGGATTAGTGAACTCCCTGCTAAATCGGAGGTTGAAGGAACCAGACCTCCAGTTCAATGCTGGGTATGTGAAGGACCGCACTATGCTAGGAACTGTCCACAGCGTAAAAGAACTGATCAAATATCTCAAGTCCATGAAGCTTCAACTGTAGGGGATGTGGCGCGCAGCGTACCAAGGATCAATGCAGCATTAGAGGACCGACAGGCAGAATATCAACCTTCCATGGTGGAGTTCGAAGGTAAGATTTCAAACCTTGCTGTAGCTGTACTTATTGATCCAGGAGCCACTTTAAGTTATGTTAGTCCAAAAGTAGTGGAACACTGTAAGTTACCATCAGAAAAGTTCAAAAACCCATGGCTAGTCCAGTTAGCTACGGGAGCCAAAAGGCGGGTTCTAGCGAAAGTTAATCACTGTTCTTTCAGTATAGCTGGACAGCCTGTAACAGCAGACCTGAATGTACTTCCATTGGGCTCCTATGACATTCTTATTGGCATGGATTGGCTGGAAAAACACTGGTCATTGGTGAACTGCAAAACCAAGGCCATATACTACAAAGATGATTTGGGACAGCAGCAGGAATTACAGGGAATTAAACATCCTGTTCAGATCCGGCCTATCACTGCAACTCAGTTAGCCAAATGTATAAGGAAGAAATGCCAGATTTACGCCATACAGGTTGGTTATGCGAATCAGAAAGATAAGATGTCTGCATTAAACGACATACCAGTGGTGCAGGAATTTACAGATGTCTTTCCTGAAGAGATACCGGGTCTGCCTCCAAGAAGAGACATAGATTTCACTATAGAGTTAATACCAGGGGCAGCCCCAGTATCGAGGGCACCATACCGGATGAGCATACCAGAGTTAACGGAATTGAAGATGCAGCTCCAGGAACTGCTGGATAAACAGTACATTCGACCCAGTGTGTCACCCTGGGGAGCTCCAGTATTGTTCGTGAAGAAGAAGGATGGGACCCTTCGCATGTGCATAGATTACCGACAACTGAATAAGCTCACGGTCAAAAACAAGTACCCTCTACCCAGAATAGATGAACTTTTTGATCAGGTGAAAGGAGCAAAGGTGTTCTCCAAAATTGATCTGCGATCTGGTTATCATCAGATCAGGATCAAGGATGAGGACATTGCCAAAACTGCTTTCCGAACACGCTATGGGAACTACGAATTTGTAGTGCTACCTTTTGGTTTAACCAATGCACCTGCTACTTTTATGTGCATGATGAATAGCGTGTTTCACCAGTTTTTGGACAAGTTTGTACTGATATTCATCGATGACATATTGATATATTCTCGTTCCCAGCAGGAACATGAGGAGCACCTTAGATTGGTGTTGCAAACTCTTCGAGAGCATCAGCTATATGCTAAATTTAGCAAATGCGATTTCTTTAAAGAGGAAATTCAGTATTTGGGTCATGTGATTACAAATGAGGGAATTGCGGTTGACCCTGAGAAGATAAAATCTATTATGGAATGGCCTATACCCAAGGATGTTGCGGACATCAGGTCCTTCATGGGGTTAGCTGGCTATTACAGGAGATTTGTGGAAGGCTTTTCAAGAATAGCCTACCCTATTACCTCATTGCAAAAGAAAGGAAGGGCATTCAAGTGGACAACAGAGTGTCAGCAGAGTTTTGACCGCTTGAAACACCTACTCACCACCGCACCCATCTTGAGAATCGCGGATCCTAATAAGGATTACGTGGTGTGCACCGATGCAAGCAAAGAGGGCGTGGGAGGAGTATTAATGCAGGAAGGAAAGGTAATAGCATATGAATCAAGGAAATTAAAAGAACATGAGCAGAGATACTCTGCTTACGATTTAGAATTAACTGCTGTAATTCATGCACTTAAGATGTGGCGACATTACCTTCTCGGAAAGAAATTTCTTCTGTTAACCGATCATCATAGTTTGACGCATTATTTCAGTCAACCCACTTTGAACGCGAGACAAGGCCGTTGGGCAGATTTTCTAAGTGGGTTTGACTTTGAAATAAAGCATTTAAAGGGCAAAGAAAATCGGGTGGCAGATGCCTTAAGTCGAAAAGTTCATTGCTTATGTGAACTTTCAGCCAGCCGGTGGCGGAGTTCGCTGGTTGAACAAATAAAAACAGCAGCAAACAACGATTCAGAATATCAGCATTTGAAACAGCAGGTACAACAATCTGATCATGGAAAGTTACAGCAAGGGTACACATTGGATAATACTGGATTGCTGTATTTCAATAAGAAAATGTATGTACCTGACTCCGGTGACCTTAAGAAACTGATTCTAGATGAATTCCACATCAGCCATTATGCCGGTCATCCAGGGTACCAAAAGATGGTTACGGCACTCAAGAAAGAGTATTACTGGCCAGGGATGAAGAGGCAAGTGGTGGAATATTTGGCAAAGTGTTTGGAATGCCAGCAAATTAAGGCTGAACATCAACACCCAGCGGGGCTGTTACAGCCTTTGCCTATTCCGGAATGGAAATGGGAAACCATTTCCATGGATTTTATAACCGGGTTACCACGGACAAAGAAGGGTAATGATTCTATTATGGTCGTAGTTGATAAACTAAGTAAAGCAGCACACTTTATACCCGTGCAGTCTACTTACAAGGCGGTACAAATTGCGCATCTCTTTATGCAGAATGTGTTCCGCTTGCATGGAATGCCAAAGGTAATCATATCGGACCGTGATGTGAAGTTCACTTCCACTTTTTGGAAAACATTGTTTGCCGAGTTGGGCACCCAGCTGAATTTTAGTACAGCTTACCACCCACAAACCGATGGTCAAACGGAGCGAGTTAATCAGGTATTGGAAGATATGTTGAGGGCAAATGTGATGCTCAAGCCTAGTCAGTGGGAGGAGTATTTGCATCTGGTTGAATTTGCCTATAATAATGGGTATCATACCTCCACCCAGTTAAGTCCCTTTGAGGTCTTGTATGGGCGGAAGTGCCGCACACCCTCAAGTTGGAGTGGGCTAGAGGATAAACTGAGTTTGGGTCCGGAAATGTTAAAAGACATGGAAGATATGGTGAAGAGAGTGCGAGCAAATTTAAAGGCTGCACAAGAATACAAAGTGGGTGACCATGTGTTTGTAAGGATTCAAACCAGAAGGAGCACACTGCAGTGGAGCGGGTGCGCCAAACTGGCTCCCCGATACTTTGGACCGTTTCAGATTCTAGCTAGAGTGGGGCCGGTGGCCTACCAACTTGCTTTACCCAGTCACATTAAGATTCACAATGTGTTTCATGTTTCTGTCCTAAAGAAATATGTGTATGATCCTAGACATGTTATTCAATGGCAAGATGTACGGGTAAGATTTGATCCGATTGGTTTGATTATACAACTATACTTAATAGGGAATTGATTAAGTGCTGGTTGTTTGCAGGTCGAACCGGAAGGCGGGGTCCTAGTCGAACCACAGAGCATTCTCGACCGGAGAGAAGTGCGGCTGCGGAAACGGGCTGTTACCCAAATTAAGGTGTTGTGGCAGCATTATGGCCCTGAGGAGGCTACGTGGGAGGACGAGGAACTTTTCAGAAAAGCCTACCCAAATTTATTTAATGAGAATGGACATCGGGACGATGTCCAATCCCAGGGGGGGAAGATGTAATAACCTCGGTAACTTGTAATTTCCGGTAATTGCTGTGGTAAAAACATTATGGTGACAACTTGTTTATTAAAAGACATTATTATTTTGTTAAAAGAAAATATAATGAACTATTTTGCACATGTGTTGAATGAAATGTTGGCAGCCTCCAAAAGGAGGCTTTTCTATTAAAAGAAATTAATCAGTTATGGAACTGAAAAGAAAGACAACTGCCTCTCACCCTGAAGAGGGTTTTGGAAGGGAAAACCTTGGGGCTGTTTTGGAACAGGAGAGGAGAGATTCCAAAAAGAGAGTTGCAGAGTGAAAGAAGGGGGTTAAGTCTGGTTGTGATCAGATGACCCAGCACCGTGGTGCATAAGTCTTGTTGAGGGCTGCAGGCCTGCAAGACGGCTCGAGGGGAGAATCCAGTGCAGTGGATCTCAAGGTTGGGAGGTTAAGAGCAAAAACTCTACAGGTGACTACTGAAAGTAAGAACTTCAGTGACAGAATACCAGGTACGCTTCTAACACTAGTTAGGGAAAGCTCAGGTATTGAAAGTACTCAGTTGTATCTTTTCTTTTAAAAGTTGTTGTGGTAGGATAAATAGAATAAGATTACTGTTTACTAGAAGAGATGGATTGGGAAATGTGACAGTGTCACCTGGGTGGAATACATTCACCAAGCTTACACAGTTAATCTGTGTATAGATAGTAATAGCGAGGAACTGCCGAAAGCAGAGGACTTTTCTAGACCAGGTAATGCTAAGAGAAGCAGAGTCCTTAGCCAAATCCAATAGAAAATAGAAACTAAGGCCCCGAGGCCATAACCTAGGCGCAGCTGGACAGGCCGCCAAAGTAAGGCCGCCAAGCATAAATTGCATAAGGGTTTGGTCCGGTATTTAACCTGAGACAACAGGTAAAGGACAGGCCATCTCAGCTGTAAAGCAAACCCTCAAATGCAATCAAATACAGTTAACAGAAAACGTAATGAAAACCGACTTACCTGGAACTGACATAGTAGCTAAACCCTCCGGCATTTGGTGCGAGCGAGCTATGGCCAGCATCAGAACCCTTCGAAAACTGTCAAGCCAACCCTGAGAAATGGTTAGAGTATATATAGCATAAACGGGAAATAATGAATCATAAACCAGCTGTGAGAATGGTGTAGAGGAGCGCAGCCAAACCTGAGTGAGGCAAAGGAGCGATGAACCAGAAGAGTGCAAAGAGCCCGAGAACTTGCAGATCGAACCATCGAAGGAGCTCGGTTCTGAGAAATGTGCAAATGAACCAAAGTCGAAACCAACTAAACTTTTATATGCAGGGTCAAACCCTAAGTGAGGATGAACCGTCCGATTAAGGTAAGTAATCTCCATCGTTGATTTAGCCGGGAGGCCGAGCGTGAACCCCGGAGCTAGTCAACTCTCTCAGATCACATGGCCAGCACGTGAAGAAGGGCCACATGGCTACGGAGGTTGGTGAGCTGGCGTACTCACTCTGCCATTTGGCAGCAGACATTCAAACGGATATAACAGTCAACATACATATGTCATGTCACATAATTAATCGATGGTCAATGCAATAAGGGTTAAGTAGATACGTGGTGTTATATATGTATAACCAAAGGTTCTAGTATCTAAAATCTTAAGACAGCCACATTATGTGTTAGGCTATATGTGTTTAGGGTAGTAGGTGAGTAACGTTGGATAAAAGTTGGTGATATTGAGTTCCAACTGTAAAGGTATATATATATATATATAAATTATTTACTGTATTCTTTGGATTTTAGAAAAAGATCGTGACATAACACGTTTGAGGTTATAAACGCATAAATTGGATTTGTGCCTCGCTCGTGATTTTCTGCGATTATTATTTCCAACTTGTAATTTGCTCCTCTTCCTTCTCCCAGGGTGGGGTGGGGTAGGGTGGGGTCCAACAAACGTAATCGACTTCCATCGAAATTTACAATACGTTGACGTGAAAATGCATCATACAAGTTGACCTTCAAGGCGCTTTGAATGCGTTATATATTATTATTCACTTTGGTAAATAGATTTTTACACATTTTGTTTCCTACCACAATTGTCGCTTTACCCCGAGGCATGCTCGAACCTATTGAACATATATACATATATGCTGGTAACTTGTTCACCCACCATGGTTCCATGCCACCTAACCTCACCTAGGATGTTTCCATGTTTCTTAACCTCAAATCTCACTCGGATGTTTCCATGTTGCTTAACCTCCAACCTGTCGAACTGGAATGACTTTTTACACAAATTTTTAGGTTCCTCAAATTCCAAACCTCAAGGTTCACATCTAGCCAACCATGTGATATCATGTTTTTGATTGATTGATTTATTATGAGTATATATTACTTATTAGTTAAAAAAACCATAGCTGTATTATTTTTTATATTTTCATATATATTTTACGATTTAAAAATATATAAAATAAAAGAATGTTTTACCAAGTTTTTTTGAATTGAATGAATTATATATTTTGTTATATCAAATATTCCAAATTCCATTTTATTTAATTGTGGCGATTTTATAATTAAATTATGTAGCTATTATATTGTTTGTGAAATTATCATGATGAATATTTTTATGTTGAAATAATTGTGTGGAGAGACGCTCTCTAATTCACTATGTTAGAGATGTTGTACTCTCCAAATTAGGACAAGGAGGTAGTAATACCAGCCTCCTTGAACTTGGCATCGATAACACATGTATGCAAGTAATAATAATATGAAACCTATACCTGCATACAAACTTGTATTTATGATTAATATTTTCTTAACTAAGTTTGTGCATCAGGTACTCATAATCATTTTATGCAATCTGAACAAATATATGAAGGTATAGAAACGTTGAAGTCAAGGCAAATCAATAGCAATACCATAGTCACCATTAGTACCATTGTCGCCACCACTCATGCTGCTACCAACACCAACTGCTCTAGCACCTTAACTAACCATTATAATACGCTCACTGGAATAAATCATGCAAACACTAAAAGGGCCACTAACAACTAGTACCAATGAAGAATGATCTCATTTTAAGCAAAGAAAGCCAGAAGGATCTACGGGATCATATCATAGATGACCTCATGAGGATATCTCTAGGGAGTTGCAAAAGATTAAGCTCCCATAGTTTTCGAGAGGGCAAATCAGATAACGTGCTAAAGCATGGTCGGAAGGTATGAAAACATATTTTGTGCTAAAGGATTATGCCACTATCTCAAAGACAAATATCATTATATTCTACTTAAGAGGAAGTGCTTTAATTTGATGGGGAAATATAGAAAAACCACTACATTTCACATCGAACAATGTTCCCTATGAGTTGTTCAAGGAAATATTTCACACAAAGTACTTTCCACCCTATTTTCAAGAGTAGCAGGAAAGAGATTTTCACATGTTAGTCTAAGGGAACAAAATAGTGGAGGAATATGATATGAGATTTATGGAACTCGTAAAATATGTTCCCTATTTGGACTCTGATAAACGCTAAGATAGGAATTTTGTGTATGGACTAAAGCCACAAATCAACGCTATGGTAAAAATGAGGAGACCCTCATCACTTGTAGAGGTAGTTGAATGTGCCCATTATGCAAAGGATAATCTAAGGATCAAAGGGGGAATTAGATCAATTGGACCCACATATCCTAGACTTTTAGGAAAGACCCCCCGAAACTTCTTCAAGGGAGGAAGTTTAATGCCACCTCTTTATGGTGGTAGGTTTACTCCAAGAGGAGTAGGAGCAAGGACTCCAATGGCAGTTAATTCCATATCAACAACCTCATGAATATTTAATGAGAGATAGTGTAACTCTTGAAAAAACTTTAGGAGAGGAAGAAGCACAAGAGGGAGGAGCTCCTTTCAAGAAACTCACAGAATAGCACAAGGGGTGCACCACAAGTTAACTTTTACACGTGTGGAGGACCTGACTTTTAGCATGATTTACTAGAGCTTTCATTGAGTACTATACATAGGGAAGGAAAATCCCCATCATTAAATACCAAAGAAAATAATGGAATCCCTTCAACATTGAATAACGATCAAGTAGAACATTAGTCCATTGTAGCGGAGTTAACAAGTACAATTAACAACATAAAACTCAAAATATTATGTTATTCTAGTGCAAATCATAGTTGCATTTCCTCACATGCATTAAATAAATGTGGGTTGGATGCATGCAAGCAAAATTACTTTAGACATGTCAAGATGGCTTGAAGGGAATAATAGTTAGTAGAGCCAATTTTTGAGGAATGTGTGGTTGACTTAGGGGTTTATTTGACTAAGTTAAAGGTATTTGTTATTTCCCAAGGAACTTATGACCTCATCATTGGGATGGATTTATTGGAAGCTCATCAAGCTTGGGTGGATTGTTATGTAAAGAGAACTCTTTGCATAAATGATGAATGGAAGTTAATCCAAATCCAAGGTATTAAAAGGAAGGTGTTTTTATGCTTCATTTCAACCCTACAAATGAAGCATTGTATAGAGTAAGGTTGTCAATTATATGGAGTGGGGGAAGTAAGCAAGGAAAATGGACCATCCTTAGAGCAATATCTAGTGTTTCCTGAATTCTTAGATGTTTTTCCCAAGGAATTGTCAGTATTACCTCCTGAAAAGGAGCTTGATTTCACAACAGGATTAAAACTTGGTATAGAACCAATCTCTAAAATTCCCTACAGAATGATGAGTTTATAACTTCAAGAGTTACAAATGCAGTTGAAGGAACTGTTGGACTTAGAACTCATCTGACCCAATATTTCACCTTGGGGTGCACCTGTAATTTTTTTGAAGAAGAAGGATGGCTCCATGCAACTATGGTATAGACTATTGAGACCTAAATTTAGATACAATAAATAATATGCATCAAATGCCTCGAATTGATGATCTCTTTGATGAAATGAAAGGGGATTCTGTTTTTTCAAAAATCACACTATGGTATGGTTATCATCAATTAAGAAGTAAGGATAATGATATTCCTAAGACTACATTTTGAACATGCTTTGGGCATTATGAGTTCACAGTGGTGCCATTTGGGTTAACTAGTGCACCAACAATATTCATGAATCTTATGACTAGTGTTTTTCATAAGTACCTTGACCACTTTGTGCAACTCTTCCTAGATGATATTCTCATATACTCTAAAAATGAAAAGGATCATGAAGAAAATTTATGGATAGTGTTATCATGCTTAAGGTAGTACTAGTTATATGGAAAAGTATGAAAATGTTCCTTCTTTTATAAAGAGATCCATTACCTAGGTCATATTATATTTGGTGAGGGGATCTTAGTGGACCCTAAGAAGGTAAAAGAAATCATGGATTGGTTGATACCAAAAAATGTGCATGAAGTGCATAGTTTTATGATTTAGTAGGGTATTATTGAAGGTTTGTAGAAGGATTCTCAAAAATTTCAAAAGCTATCACAATCCTCCAACACAAAGGAGTTATATATGAGTGGGTTGAGGAATGTGACACTACATTCACTGAGCTTAAAAGATTGTTAACTAGTGCACCAATCTTGTGGGTACTCAACATGGAAAAATACTTTTCTGTATGTAATGATCCATCCATGCAAGGATTAGGTGCGGTATTAATGCAATACAAAGGAGTGATAGTGTATGCATCAACGAAGTTAAAATATCATGAGGAACTCTATACCATGCAGGATTTAGAGTTTGCCACTATAGTGCTTGATTTAAAACTATGCATACATTCTCTTATAGGGAGAAGCTTCATGCTCAAAATAGATCTCCAAAGTCTGAAATATTTCTTTACTAAAAGGGACTTAATGACAAGCAATGACGTTTTATTGAATTCTTAAGTGAGTACAACTTTAGAAGTAGATTCTATAAGTAGAAGACCAAGGATATTTTCCTTTATAGCTATTAAAGTAGATTTGAGGGAGCGTGTGTTAGAACATCTCATGGGAGATAATTGTTATTTAAAAGTAAGATTTGTGCTTCCAAGTAAAGACCCAAGAGGATAATTTTTAGGGGTGTGAACTAGATAAAGATGGACTATTACAATTCAAGGGAAGGATGTATATCCCTGATGATGGAGATATTTGAAACACCATCCTCAATTAAGCCCATAGAGTACTTTATTATGCACATCTAGGCGCAAATAAAACGTATGTCGACACCCAAAAACTTTTCTTATAGGTTGTCATGAAGTGCAATATTGTCTAGTTCATTTCAAAATGTCTTAAATGTCAGCACGTAAAAGTTAACCATCAACACCTAGTAGGTCTCCTACAACCATGCGACATCCCTATGACCAAGTGAGAGGTGATTTCTATGGATTTGTTCATGGGACTACCTCTTACCCCATAAAGGCACAATGCCATTTTGGTCATGGTGGATATGCTAACTAAAATTTCTCACTTTATTCCTATAAAAGACACTTATGAGGTTGTTGATGTTGCTCAAGTATTTATAAATGAAACTATAAGATCTGATGTGTTGGGTTTGGAGTCTGATTATCTTCCTGATTGTTCAAATTTTTTTTTGTTTTAGTCGCATTGGATCCCTATTCCTAATGGCGTGGCAACACTTCCCATTTAATCGTCGTCATGGGGCCCAGGGGAGGGATATGATCACTTTTATGAACCCCCTCCGGTGGGGGTTCAGGGGCAGTGCCCCTGAAGCTAAAAATAGATGAAAATTTGCCTTGTAAAATATTGTAATTTTGTAGTCAATCTGGGTTGTTCATTAGGTGAATGATTTGACAATAGAAGTTATGTTAATTTAGTTGTTTTTCCTTAGAAGGCAACCCTCAATCTATATGAGGGAATTGTATTGCAATTGCATATGATTATTCTGAGTGAGAAAGAGATAGGATATTTTGTGAGAGACAAGAGGAAATTAAAGTGGATCTATTGTAGGTTGTATGTCTTCATTTTGTTGGATAATATAAAAGGATCGACTGGTTGTTTCCCAGTGGACGTAGCCCAAATTGGGTGAACCACGTATATCTATGTCTCTCTTGTTGTATGTGTTTTTGTATTTATGTTTCCACAATATTTTGTGTATTTCACCAGTCTGTTAATTAATTTCTAACATGATTGAGCTCCTAAGAATATCATATCATATAGAGATTCACAATTCACTTTAAGGTTCTGGACCTGTATGGAGTCAGGTTTAGGAATCCAACTAAATTTAAGTATGACTTATCACCCCGAAACTGATGGATAGATAGAAAGAGTGAATCGGGTAATGGAATATATGTTGAGAATGTATATGATTTACCAAAAAACACATTGGGAAAATTACTTTCCCTTAGTTGAATTCGTCTACAATAAAATTTACCATAGTTCAATCAGAATGCCTCCATATGAAGCATTATATGGATGACCTTACATGACGCCATTAAGTTGGGATAGGTTATAGGGCCAAGTGATTTTGGGGATAAATTCAATTTAACATATGGAAGAACAAGTAATACAAAACAAGAAACAGTTAAAATAAGCACAGGATAGACATAAAATCTATGTTGATTCTCACAGGATGGATATGAATTATGGAGTAGGAGGTCAGTCTTTTATCCACATCAAACCAAAAAAAATCACCATCATGTTTGTAAAGGGGACAAGTTTATCACCCCAATTCATTGGACCATTTAAAATTCGTGAAACAATTGAACCTGCCACCTACTGTCTTGCACTGCCACCCCACTTGCATAAAATTCATAATTCTTTTCATGTATATGCACTAAGACACTACATAACTGGTGAATCTCATAAACTTCAATGGAAGGAACTGCAAGTATTATATGAGGGAACTATTATGGTTGAACCATTACGTATACTAGATCATGGGGTTCAACAACTCAGGTGCCACTTGGTGGACTAGGTTAAGGACCAATACGACATGTATAGTCCTAGATTTGCTACCTAAAAGGACATAGAGACCATGTATCAAAATTATCCCAACTTGTTTTTATTTTTGAAACATTTAAAACTTTATTTTGTGTATCCTTACTTTTGTTAGCCAGATTCATGAGACTATCATTTTTGAACTTATCTATAATTATGGAGAGTTGCACATGAGATTGTTATTTCAAATGATTATGTTTTGACATGTATGCTTAATTAAATGTGCACATATTGTTGGTACATGGATACCAACATAAATTATGTTATGAATGATATTTCCACATATTATGTTTTCCTTATGAGCATGTGTGATTATATTAAAAACTATAGATTTCTTATTATTGATGAGATGGTTATAATTATAGTAATCACGCTAGACTATTTGATGTGAAAGTTAATTTGCAGGTATATTGGCTAGATGTAGCCAAGTTATGTTATATGAATTTAAAGATAAATATCATAGATGTTGACAAAATATGAATGCAATGAAATTGTTATTTGAATATATTTTGGTTACAAATATATAGATGCATATGTTATGATGTGTGGATAAGTATTTATGTTGCATATATTATCATTATATCATTATCCAAACCGACTATGTGATGACAAAACTCCAAGAATAGTTGAGGCTCAATGAGATTCGATGTTAGGGTGTTAACCCAAGTCCTTTTAGAAGGGGCATATGAGTTTCACACCATTTATCCTTTGAAACATGGAGTCATGAGAGAAATGTGTGAGTCATGCTCCCCTAGACATGTGTTGATGGCTACTAGTTTCCTACTGGGGAAGTTAGTTCGAAGTAGTCAATGGTTCCACCCTTGGTGTTTTAGGGATGGTTAGGTAAGTATAGTTGATGCCATGGAATATTCTAGTAGAGGACACATATGAGGGGTATGAAAGAGATTAGGGTGGATAGGATGATTTTAGGATAGCTTGGGGACCTTATTTGGGAAGGGTATGGTTATTAATGTCACAACTAATAAATGATTAGAATACAAACTTTAAGTTCCATCAAATTATAATTGAGAATATAATCAAAGAATGCAACCCTTACATTATCGTATCAATCACTGAGAAAATTGCTAATATACTATATAAACCCCAAATTTTTAATGAAGTTTTCTGAAGGAGTGTATGTAATGACCTAACTTGAGTTACCAATGGAATATGAATAGTAGCATGCATACGAGGCATGTGTATGCTAGCTACATATGAATGCATCACATGAATTACACTAGTATACATACCAATTTGATTGTATAAAATGCCTAAGTTTACGGAAAATAAATTAATTGTTAAATACATTAATTAATACCCTAATTGTCAAATTAATAAAGTAAAAAATGTTAATTTAATTATATTTCATTAATATTATTTTAATTAAATAACAAATTATTATTCAAATGATTATAATTGATACCTTTAAAATGATAGCCAATAAATTAAAAAAAGGGAGAAATCGAAAGAATTCTAGAAGGCCCTCCACTAAATCAAGTTGGTTGAACCGACAAGTCACAAAGTACTTTATTTTAACATATTTAATTTAAAAGAGGATTACCAACCCCTCAAGGAGTATTATACTATTTCTTTTTGATAAGGTTGAAGGGGATTGGACTATATGAGGGTAGGGTTTCTTTGGAGGGTGAAACTCCCCTATAAAAAAAAATCTAAAATGGGAAGGCAAGGGTCTTTTTGGGATCACAGAAATTTAAACCAGAGGGGTGGGGGTGGGGTTGGAATTTGAGAATTTTGGGAGATAGACACTGTGAGTCATGGGAGATTTAGGGAACGAGCCTTGGGCTAAATATCTTGATTATTTAACCTATCGAATTTGGTAATTGTTCTTGTAATTTTGGGCACAATGGCTATAATAATTCGAGATCAAAGTCTTCTAGGCATGGGAACCGAAGAGGTTTGTCCTAGATTGGCTAGGTGGAATCAGTCAGTTTGGAAGTGAGCAAGGACTCAAAATTTGGGTAAACGTTTCATTGAGGGATCAACACCATCCAAGGGTCAACGTTAACTAAGAGAAACCATGTATGAGGGAATGCTTATTAAGTGTACATTAATTTAAATGTCATGTGAAAATATTCCTATGTATGGTATAAATTAGCTAACAAACTAGTCCCTACAAAAGGTATATCTAGAAATGAACATAGAATTTTACTTGATTGTAAGAAAAATTGCATAATACAAAGTAAATTTTAGTATAGGTCTTACATGAGGAAAAAATCAAAAGAAACTAGAAACAATACCCTCTTCACAAATAGAGGATAATTTGAGAGACTTCCAAAACACATATACCCTTGACAAAGAAATTGAGTGGATATTAAAAAGAAAGGCACTCTAGCTACAAACTAGTGATGATAACGTTAAGTACTTTCATATAATTAAAAATCATTGAAAAGTTGTAAAAACTATTTTGGAAATCAATAAAGAAGATGGGTCCAACAGCTACATTTTTTGAAGGCATTTCTAACGAGGGTCGCATATATTTTAAAGGGATATTTCATTAGGAACAAAGCACAATTATATAAAATATTCTAAAGGTTGCAAGTACTTTCTCATTTTTATATATTGTGAAAGGAATGATGCACTTATAGAAGAAGTCACTAAAACAAAAATAGAAAGAGTCCTTCACATTTTCCAAAAGGGGAAAATTCCAAGATCAAAAGGCCTTTCCATTGAATTCTACAAAGCATACTATAATTTCATTATAGGTGACCTTATAAGGGTTATTGAATTCACAAGAATAAATGAGAAAAGTATGACCCCATTCAACTCCACTTTTATTGCCCTCATTCCTAATGCTAGAAACCCCACCTCATTTGGTTTCTTCATGCCCATCTCCCTCTGCAACTCCATCTACAAGATTATTAAAAAAATTATTTAACTCCATCTCAAGCCCATCTTTTGTAATAACATCTCATTAGAACAATTCAACTTTCTAGATGGTCCAAAAATTCATGAAGCAATTGGACTTTCCAAAGAAGGATTTCATATCATACATACAAAGCATCAACGAGCTATACTCTATAAATTGGACTAAGATTAAAATAATTTTATAATGTAAACTGGTTATATCTTAGACTTTTATTCTTTCACTTGAGATTTTGTCACCCCTTTGTCTCTTAGACTCTTAATTGCATCAACTCCTCTTCTTTGTCCTTATTGGTTAATAAGGTTTCCTTCTATTTTTTCAACCCAAAAAGTGGGCTTCACCATGGCTACCCTTTGTTGTCAGTCCTCTTCCTAATCATAATAGAAGGCCTCATTTTTCTTATCATTGATGTTGTGTAAAAAAATATTCAATGGAATTTCCATCAACTAGAACTTCTCTATTTCCCACCTACTATTCATGGATAACATTATTATTTTCACCAATGGAAATCATGTATACTTACATATCTTAAAGGATATTTTGGAAACCTTCTGAATATCCACTAGTACAGATATAAAGCACATCAAATATACTATTTATGAAACTGGAATTATAGAAGTGGACGTGAAAGAAATTGAAGAGACCTTACTATCTCCTCTTAAAATATAGGTGGAAAATTAAAGTACTTAGGATTTTACTTCAAGCAAAATAACTACCACAAATCTGACTGGCATTGGCTACTGACAAAGATTGAAAATAGAATCTATGTTTGGTGCAATAAATGGAATTATTGTGTTGGAAGATTAGCTTTGTGAAAATTAGTCATAGAATCAATTTTGATACATTAGGTCTCCCCCTCATGGATCCTTAAAATCATATTGCATAAAATAAAGTAATTTTGTCTATGGTTCCTATGGCCTGGAAAGAGTGAGAAGAGACAGTTTGCATTGATGGATTGGAATTCAAAAAAAAAAAAAGGAGGTTGGGAGCTAAAACATTTATAGTGGTTCTCTATATATTTAGCTACCAAAAACATATGGAAACTCATATAAGGATCGAGACTGAGGGCCCAAGTGATGTATCAAAAATATATCCATCCATCATCCCTTCTAGGTTGGATTAGGTCCATTTCAAATACTCAAAGAACAGATCTATAATTTGGAAGAAATCATTCAAGCATGTTGTCTAGGTAAATACTCTCTACAGATAGAGATGATCCCTCTAGCCCAATGAGTGGGATTAGCAACCTATGTGACAATCTACAAGACACTTTCCTAAATTGAAATTGAAATAAGAGAAGAGGAAGGAGACCTACCTCGTTCTGATGCTATAATTCACTCCTCTGTTGCGGGATCTTGATTGCTTTCTCCTTAGGCTCTGGCCTGCCCTTACTTCTCACAGTGTCTGAATACTTGCACAAGAGGCAAACAACATAATAAAACATACAAGTGCAACAAGCATAATCAAATGTAATCCACTTAACAGATAAAGGAGCATTAAGATAAATGATATATTAACACAAGAATTTATGGAAAGTGAACCAGCAGTTATATATTAAGAAATAAAAGAGTAAGTATACAACCAAGCCTTGATGTCAATAAAATATCCTTGAGTTAATGTCCAAGCCCAAGCTAAATCTCTCCAAGAACTCCTTCTCCAAGCCAAATGAGTAGCATGTAGGCACTATATCAGCATAAGGGTTGAAATAATTAGAGACCAACCATTTGGGAATGGAACAAGATGAATAAATAGGTAGGGAGAGGGAGTTAGGATCTCCAAAATAGACCGGTCTTCCTGGGATGGATGGGATGGATCGCTGGCTTAGGATGGTTGGTAGGTGGGGATCGGTAATGAATCATATATGTAATTACGCTTTAGATAGGGGAAGGCCCTCATCTCAAGGAGGTATCTCATAGGGATAAGATCAAAGGTAAATATTGGGAAATTCAACCACATCCTCAACGAACAACCTCCAACTCGTCGTTTTGGAAGCCTCTAGATCACGAAACTTCTTGTCTTCTTTGGGAAAACTTTCTTTTTAGGTATCAACGCGAGTATCCAAGTAAAAATCGCATTGGCAGCGTGAGGCCAATATAATGAAACTTGCAATCAACACTAGTTTCTAGTGTCATATATTAAGAAAAAAAAAGAGGAAGCATACAACCAAGCCTTGAATTCAATAATCCCTCCTTGAGTGAATGTCCAAGTACAACCTCGAGCTCTTGTTGTAGCTGCTGCAACCACCCTCCAAAGTTTTGGCCTGCACCAATTTCAGAGCCTCCCTTGAAGAGTTCACTTGATGATTGCACACACTCAGGTTCACTCCATGTTACATCCCCCTTAATTTCTTATTGCATTCAATTCTTTACATGTTGATGAATAATTCATGCTTGCGACCATGTTCTGGTTATGCTTAAAGTCTTCACTTTGTATGTGTTTTTTGTATTCGCTATGAAAGCATCTATCACACTCACACAAAGAGTCACATTCACTATTGTGAAAGCATCATCTCGATGATTGAACGAGCAATCATGAGTGTCGTGCTTGTTGCTTACACCATCGGTCAGTCTTGTTGAACATATGTGTCTAGATTGTTTGGTCGTTTCATCGACAAGTCATGCGAGTGTGTGTGTCATATGATCACCTATGCATATTTCGATTGTTCACACAATTAGCCATTTTTATGGAAGGTTTTGACAACCTTACTTACCTTTGACAGTCAAACCATCACCCTACTATCGAATCGATTTACTTTCAACCAGAACAGTTCAAAAGCACCAAGCTAGTCTTTTCAAGTTGCATTTCCCACAAACAATCTGATCAACTCTCATGCTGGTCACTCGGACAGTCGGACCAGGCAGTCACCCCAGGACTGACTCCCCTCAAAAATTATGCCGAGGCCATTGACCTTACCTTCTCAACTGACTGACGATATTTCACAGATAGGTCAGACAGACACCAAGTGCCCGTCCCTATCTCATTTAGAAAATTGTAAAGTTTTCCTAATCAGTAATCTAGACGGTCGACCATCTGCTCATCCAAGAAATTGTGTAAGTTGCATGAGCAAGCCTTCTGCTTTCCAGCAGTCTACTCAGCTCAGAAATTGCACAAAGATGATCAATAGATTGGCTTCCTAGCTTCAGTGTAATTTCCCTGCCAGCAGCTCCTAGTAATAGACTATCAGTTCCCTCCAGGAATTGCACAGTTTCTACTACCAGTAACTGAGCAGCCAACTATCAGTTCCCTTCGAGAATTGCACAGTTTTAGCTCCCAGTGACCCCAACAACCAAATTTTGGGTCCCTCTGGGAATTGTGTAGTTCTGACTGTCAGTGACCCTAACAGCCAAATGGTAGTTCCCTCTGGGATTTGCACAGTTCTAGCTGGCAGTCTCCCAGGCAGTGCCCCCAGAAAAATGTGCAAGCCTTGTCTGCTGACCCATCATGCCACTGAACCCATTCCTCTAGAAAATTACACAAATATGGTTGTCCAACCCTCGCTAACTGTTCATTTCGGAAAATGCACAGAGCATGCCTACCTTGCCCTCCTGTAGCCTGGCCTTTCCCTCCCAAAATTTGTGCAATTTTGCCTCCTAGCCAAGCCAGACCTTGCAGATAGTCACTTTCGACTCAAATTGTTTGTCTCCATCTCCCAATGGTTCTTATGCAGTTTTCATCAGTATTTTCCTGGAGCCATCATCTTGCATCACAACCTTTCTACCGCTCCTAGTCACCTACACCCGAATGATCATGTGTCATGGTAGACTAGGAGGTTTTGGATTTGATGTCGTCTCATCATGAGTGATTGCAGGTATAGGTACATCAATGAACATGGCAAGACAATGAATTGGATAAACGAAGAGAGCACATGTAGAAGGACATTTTCACCAATGGAGGAACGAATGAAGCATGCGAAGCGGATGAACGTGACGAAGATGCACCTTCACGAATAGATGAGCCTGTCAAGCCTTCCAACATGCAAGAAAAGAACAACATGTTAAAGCTTCATTAAGTGAACCAAGTACCATCGAAGACTTCACGCACTTCACCATGTGGAGGTGAAGCTATGCTACACCATGAAGACATCCATCACTCAACAACATTGTAGCTCGACATGCACTCCAACAGTAGCATGGGTGTACCATCATTGTCATGTCAAGTCATGTCGAGTCAAGTCATGGGTCATGTCGCCCAAATCTCCACCATGGGCTTGTTGTCAATCAATGTGATGTAATGTGGAAGTCCAAGAGACCCTCTTGTTGTACATAGAGTCATGTAAGTCTAAAATTCATGGAAGTCAAACGGTCATGAGGGTATTCGAATAGCCACAAGGGTCATTTTCACCCTTGGCTATAAATACCCCATCATTTGTACATGAATGGACTTTTCACCTCAGCTCCTCACACATAGCCAAGAGAGTCTATAATCTTTTCTTTGAGGAGTAAGTAGTGGCTCCAATGCCCCACTAACGGGGTTAGTGATGTATGGTGTATGATGTGTCTTGGAACTTTTGCTTAATTCAGAAGTCTGTTAATAGGTTAACACGTTTTCACACATGTATTGTATGTGTTGTAAGATTGATATTTAACACTTGTAATGCATGTTTCTTTAACCTGTGTTCTATATCTGAACTGATTCATTTGTTGTAATGCATAATATATTAATGGAAATGTGTTGTATATGCCGTCAATGTAGTCATGTCTATGTCGACTGCTCTATGGGAAATTAGACAAAACTTTCACATGAACCCTGTTGTAACAACCGTTGCACTTGTTCAAACTGGTTCATGAGTGTTGTACGTGTTACCTTATCTTGTACGTTGTGACTACTGAATTCAAGTGGACTGTTGCATCGAAAGATGTGTATGTCCTTTTGTGTTGTGTGTTCCTAGCCGAGTTGGGATTGATCCCTTTCAACATGGAACTCAACTTCATTGTCTTCCCCTCACAATGAAAGAACCTGTTATCCTCTACAATTTCCTAGGCTGAGCAGGAGATCGAAAGAGGTAACTCGAACCACTTTTAGCTTAGTAGCTAGCCCTACTGAACCAAAGAGGGATCTCTCAAAGGATTTTTCAATGAATATATGTAAATATACAGGTTTTATGCTAGATATATAAGTTTGTTTTGAGCTCTTGTGAATTTAGGGTTTTGTGTTTTCTGGACTAGGGTTTAGAGCATGTAATTAGGTCTAGGCTTCAAGTATGCAGAGACAAGTATAAGTAAGAGCTAGATATTAGTGTGTTATATTTGTGAGTTTAAGAGAGCCTAATGAGCATGTGAAAGCATGAATTCATTAGCTTTAGAAGAAAAGAAACACAAGCATGAATTCCACATAAACAGAGCTTAAATTCAAGATTCCTGTCTATATAACTACAAGGAAATTCATAGGAAGAAGATAAATCATGTAAAGAGAGATGATTTATCCATTAGAAACTAATATAAAGAGACAACAAACACCATAGACTTACTAAAGTAGAGTTCCTGAAATATAGCTACAACTGCTCTTATATTAGCTGAAGAGAACATAAGATACAAGCCTTCTCCACAAAAGTCAAACCCTTCACTCTGAATGAGAAATGATACATATAGACTGAATATAACCACTTCCCCACCTTCAAGAGTCAAATTCCTAGGTGGTGGAACTGTTTCCAAGATTCTCTCAACAAATAGGTGAGAGTGAGAAGGTCAAATACAAACACTTCTTGCAGACTTTGTTTTGGATTTTGCTTCCTTAATGAGGCCTAATAAACCATAAAAATAACCTATCATGTCTATTTATTCATGCCTACAACATCTAACCTTGAAATAATGTTATGAAACTATCTCACAAGAAGATAGAAAACATAGATGAACGCCTTAGAATTCAACCTCTTTGAGGGGGCGACCTCCTTTACATTACACAAATGAACAATTCTTAGATGATACAAATGAAAAGACCTCCTTTCTATATATAGGAGTCTAAGGGGTCATAATATAATCAGAGTCGACATGACAATAATAATGTAAGGGCACAATAATAACAATAGTGGGCTTCTATGGGGCACAATAGTAACAATATGGGGACTACATGGCTACAACAATATAATAAGGGGGTTTTACTAATAACAATAAGGGGTTACAATAGTAGTATAGGGGCCTAACATGCCCCTCTCCTTCAAACAGTGTTGTCCTCAACACTTGAGTAGTTCTTGATGCTTCTGTATAAAATTCTTGTCCTCCCATGTGGAATATTCAGCAAGTAAGTGCTTCCACTTGATGAGATACTCTAAAATTGATCGATTTCGTAGTTGTCGGGTTCTTGTTTCTATGACTGCTCCAAAATCCAATATGATTTTTCCTTTCTCTTCAAGTTTTGGCAATATTGTTTCAATTGGGATCTTCTGCAACTTTTGAATGAGTGGCCATACTTCTTCATCCTTCTTCCATTCATCCCTTGCTTCGTTTATCCAATCTGGTTGGATAATAGAAATAGCACAAAATAATGCTTCCACATCCTCATCCTTTCTTGAGAGTGCATCTGCAACAATATTTTGCTTCCCTTTTCTATAGATGATGTCAGTCATAACCCAACATAATTGTGACCCATTTTTTCTATTCTTCTAAAGGTAATAATTGTTCTAAAAAGTATTTAAGACTATCATGATCCATTTTTACCTTGAAGTGTCTTCCCATTCGGTAAGGTCACCATTTCTTAAGTGCATGTAGAATTGCCAATGTTTCCTTCTCATAAAGAGCTTGCTTGAGATGTAGCAGTAAAAATACCCAATCACCTACATCAAAACATTTTTCACTATGATGTTGATCTCCCTGTTGTTTCATTCGATTTTGCACCAAAGTGGCATTATCCTTTAAAAGTTGGAGAACTTGTTGTTGATGCTCGATGTGATTTGTCACTGCTTGAATCTTTTTCTTCTTGATATGTCCTTCTATCTTAAGAGTTTTAGGAGAGGTAATTTCTTCCAATGCTTTACAAGATATGGTCAGATTCATTTCTTGATGCTCGATGTGATCTTTCACTTCTTGAACATTTTTTTCTTGATATGTCCTTCTATCTATATAGTTTGAGGAGTGGTAATTCCGGCCAATGCATTACAAGATATAGTTGGATTCATTTCTTCTTTCTTGATGTGATATTTCACTTCTTGAACCTTTTTCTTCTTGATATGTCCTTCTATCTTGAGTGTTTGAGTGGTAATTCTTGCCAATGCTTTACAAGATATGGTCAGATTCATTTCTTCTTTCTCTAGGTTGGGTCTTGGAATATATCCTCTTCTTTAGATGTTTCTTGATCCTTTTCTTCCTCCTCTTCATACTCTATGTAAAATAATTTCTTCTCAGCACACTTATGACCTTTAGTGCATTTTCTATCACAATTGTAACAAAGACCTTTTTCTTTTTTTTCTTCCAATTGTTGTGGTGTAATCCTTGTAGGTTGTGGAAGGCTAGGAGAAACAACACTTCCATCTTTATAGTTGTGATGGGCAGAATTCCTTGTTGCCATAATTTTTCTTTCCACTTTGTAACAAAGCCCTTTTTCTCTTTTTTCTTCCAATTGTTGTGGTGTTTCTCTAAAGAAGGTGTTGCTCTTTGTATTCTCATAATGTGCTATAATTTCCTCCATGAAAATTGACCACGTAACAATTTTTTTACAAGAACAAAGCTCTTTATACCATAAAAATTGATCTTGTTCTAAATATGAAGATGCAATACATACCTTTTGCAATAGTGGTACACCATGTAGATAAAAATATTTCTCCATCTGTAGTATCCAATTTACTGGATCCTTGCCATCAAACTTCCTCATCTCGCTTTTTCTTGATTTTAGGAGCTCGATCTTGAAACGACTGTAACTCTATACTTTCATATCTTTAAGTTCTGAAATTGTGACCTGAGGTAGCCCTCTGCATCCTCTTTCCAATGCCATCAGTCTGATCGAATTTAGATTCTCCAAGAAAGCGTTATGCACAATTTCCCAAGATGACTTGATTATATACCTTCTCAGAAGAGCGAACTTGGATGAAGTTCTATGTGTCACTATTTTGACCTTAGGATTTGAAAAATATACACAGGAAACTATAGTATGTCCTCTTTTTGTAACTTCTTATGAAATTTTAATCTGATGCTCAAAACAAAAGCTATGACTATTTTCCCCAGGTCACATGTTTGGAATGTACTTCAGGAGTCTGTAAAAAGACCAACTTTCTCAGATCATATCTTCGCAAATATTGTGCAAAAAGCTCTGAAATTTAGACCTGAGGTTTAGTGCGATTTCGTCTCAAATGGGTTTTGTTTTCGCTTCTAAAATGTTGCAAAAAAAAATTACAGTGAAAATGCCACAATGACCTATTTGGAGCAGCGAAACCCTAGAATCCAAAGCTCTGATACCAAATGTTATGAAACCAGCTCACAAAAAGATAGAAAAGATAGATGAATGCCTTAGAATTTAGCCTCTTCAAGGGGGAACCTCCTAAATGTTATGAAACCGGCTCACAAAAATATAGAAAAGATAGGTCAACGCCTTATAATTCAGCCTCTTCGAGGGGGAAACCTCCTTTACATTACATAAATGAACAATTCCTTGATGATACAAATGAAAAGACCTCCTTTCTATATAGGAATCTAAGGGGTCATAATATAATCAGAGTCGACATAACAATAATAATATAAGGGCACAATAATAACAATAGTGTGCTTTTATGGGGCAGAATAGTAACAATATGGGGACTACATGGGTACAACAATATAATAAGGGGGTTGTACTAATAATAATAAGGGGTTACACTAGTAGTATAGGGGCCTAACAAATAACTTTAATTACATCTATATTTTTTACTTTGACCAAGTCAAACTGAAAACTAGGAAATTTACATAGTGAAATTTAAATGAAAAACACAGAAATTTGCAGAAGCGCGGCACCGACTTTGATCCCACTTTAAGGTGCCTTCCTGAGGTACAAATGAAGATGTGAAAGAATGGTCAACAATATTTTCCAGTCTAGTTTCCATAACACCTTGAATTTTTGAAAATGACCCATGGGAAGGCCTTCAAAACCTCATCCTCCCAAGGTGTCTCCAGAAACGTAGCGCCTGTCAAAAGATAGGGGCAGAATGTTGATTTTTTACTCCTTTTTCTCCTTTTTCTCAAAATTCAGGCCCTCTATGAAAAATATGTTGAAATTGGTTTTGATAGGATTGCATGAGCTTTCCAAAACTACAAACATTTATCATTTGGAGGCCTTAGGAAAAAGCACAGCGCCTCTTTTGTGACTAGCCAATTTTCTGAATTTGGCACCAAAATAGCCAAAAAACAAAAAATGCTCAAAATTCCTTCAAAAATTTTATGAGCTGCAATATGACGTATGTCAATATCTCATCGATGCTTCAGCAAGCATGTCTAATTTATCCCTCTCATTTTTGTCCTTTAGGGTTTCCTTGAGCTTGTTTTCCAATTGTTTGAGCTTGACGTTACATATCATGTTTATGGTTTGATAGTGATGTGCCATGTGCCTATGTATTTGGTTATCTCTTTTGGATTTGTAAATAATATTTTCCAAGTGTTCATTGACCTTATATAACTAATACTCCCTATCCTCATTGATCTCTAAGGCAATTCTGTCCTCCATGTCTAGGTCTTCATCAAGCGAAATGTGCTCTTTCTCCTCTTTCAATGTGTTTTTAAGTCCCTTTGTCCTCGGCCTCTTTTTCCTAACTTTTTTTTCAGTTTCATCTTATTCACTAGGCTCAAAGATTGCTTTTCCTTTGCCTCCTTTCTACAACACCTTAAATTTCTCTTTCTCCATGATGAGTTGTCTAGCCTTAAGCTGACTGTTTTCTTGTTCAAGGAAGGAAATGATGAATTGAGCGAGTTAGGGAGGGGAAATGATAGTAGGGGAATTTTGGGAGATAGGTAAGGGTTGTAAAAAAAGTAGGAAGTTTGAATGGAATGTAATGAGAGAGAGAGAGATGAGTAGGAGAATTTCAAAAATAGTCTTGCTAGGAAATTGCCCAAAATGATAGGTATGAGCTAGGATTTGTGTAAGGATGAGGCAATATGATGATTGATAAGTTATTTAGTGAATCAAAGGGTGTTTTAAACATGTACAAAGATATGAGGTGGAATATTTACATGTTTTGAATATCAAAACTAACCAAAACATCAATTACATAAGTGCTTGCAGCATAAAATTTTCACCTAAACCCTAAATGAAGAGAATTTGCATTTGTATTCATCTTGCCAAAGGAAAAAGGTTATCAAAAGGATGATAATTACTTGTGAACAAGTTTAGAATAAAAATAAGTAGGATTGCAAGCTCAAAATCAAAATTTGGGTGAGTTTGGATGAGTTTCAGGCTACTCTAGCATAAGCACAACGCAGCTCATGGAAGCGCAGTGTAGTGTCCAGAAGCGCAGCTCCACCCTCAAAAGTGCAACACAGTATTCAGAAGCGCTACACTGACTTGCAAACCACTTTTGGAGGCATTAAATGGCTCCCAATTGCGAACTTGACAACTCATTGGAAAGCTTCGGAAGTCTGCTACAAGATTGACACTTCAATCTTGTAATTTGGACACTCCATCAGGGAGAAAAAATGATTTTCCCAAGGTCGCTCCAAAAACCCTAAGTGTCTCTGACAAAAGCACAGAACCAACTGGTAGAGCACTTTTGGATTCCTTCCGCTAATCCAAATCACAATCTTAAGGGACCATTGGAAATATTGGGATGTTTGCGACATAATAGAGTTCTTATTCACTGCCAAAACCTGCTACAAATCCCTGAAAAACTGTCTTGAAGTCAAGCTATCCAGAATTGTAACAACTCTCATGTTGCAGGTGTAGTTTGGGAATTTCTCTCAAATCATAATACCAGCGCATAAAAGAAATGAGGTTTTTGTTCCTTGGACTAATTGACAAAAACCTCTTTCACTTTTGTAAAATCCTTCTCCATTTGGTCAGAAACATAATTTGAAAAAAACTGTGCCTATGAGAAATAATGAGACGAGGTAGTGTACTACAGCATTATCTTATTTGAAATAAAACATTACCTTTACCTTTATTTTTATTTCCCTGAGCTGCTAACTCCCTTTACCCACTGAATTACATGATGGAAATGTTTTTGTTTTGACATATGGTATCATGATGACCCATGGATTGAAATCCTAAACCATGACCTAAATTGAGGAATTTAACCATTTCATGACCCAAGACATTTAAATGAAGATATGATACCTCGAAGAAGACAATGACCGTGATGAGTAATGAAGACCACGAGTAAGTTAAGGGAGGAGCACTGACCAAGACATCAATAGCCAGTGACCAAATTTTTATTTGAATATTCACTGAAATGATCAAAAATTGACTTGACAACCTAACAACACCTTGTAAGAGCATATTTGATCACTAGTGATAGGTTGAACTGACTGACACTAACAGAACCATTGACACAAGTACACTTACACTCACTAGGCACGTGCATCTCACTTCTTGAAGACAAATCGAACCACTCTCCCATGATGAAAAGCAAGAGTTGAAGCAAATCCTTAAAACAATTACAATCGGGCCATCATACTAGATGGGACTCCCACACCAAATGGTGTGAGGTCTAGTTAGGACTTCATACCAAGGTGATCCCCTGAATGTTGGCGAGTCCAACACTATCAACATTTTTGACGCTAGAAGGAGGGAAACCAGTTGTACATGGCTAAAATTCCCCTCACACTCATTCAAAAAACATCTAGTCAAGGCAGTAACTCACACTCTCTCTCACCAACACGTGACTCAATAGTTGGTTACCCCTCACCTCCCAGTGTTGAGCATGAGACTTTAGACCAACACCTTTGCTCTCTTTGTCCCATCACTTTCCAACTCACAAAAGAAGTCGATCTAATCCCAGACAGACATTGTTGGGTGATTTAATTGTCTGTTAAATACCTATTATTTAATTGTCAACCTGGGGGTTCCGTAAAACTTAGAAGAAAACCAAAATATATGGCACCTCAGATGCAACTATAATCATATTTAGAAGATAAGTTATGGAAACTGAAGGGAATGTAATTGTAAACTAATTGTAAGTGCATATTACAAATATAAAATTTAACTAAGCAATTTCTAATTCATTATGTAATAAGTAGGAGAAGTGGCTCCTAAGTTAGGAGAACTAGATCTATCCTTCTTCTAGAATACTACTTCATGAACAAAAATCAGAAGCCACTAATGTAAAATAGTTTAATATGCATAAACAAATAATAGAAGAGGCTCCTAACTAAGGAGGTCCTTGCTATTCTTCATTACAAATTCATTCATCATTAATGCCATTGTTGGAAAACTCGAAATTCAGAAAATCACTTGAAACTAGAAAAAGAGAATGAATTTCAATTATTACTCATATCAAATAGAAGAGAGCCTAGCTTAGGCCCTTGTTTTCCCTTTCATATGCTGATAAGATTTAAACTAAAATTCATTCATTAATAATGAAAAATCTTCAAACATCTAAGTAATTAAATGAAAATAAAATATATAATGAAATAAATCTATAATGAAATAAAATCTATAATGAAATAAAATGTTTCTTTGATCCTTTTAGAGTGAGCTCAATTCTCTTAAGAACAAAGTGACAAAATATTCCATAAATTCATATACTACATTAAGACAATTTATATCTAAAACTATAGAAATAAATCTTTATTCTATTCCATCATAAGTTAGGATACATTCTCCAAGAGTCTTCCCTTTGGAATGGAGGAGGTACTCCTATTTATACAAAAACATAAGCAACTAACTCATTAATGGAGATCCACTAATCCCTCCTAGATCCACAAATCCTTCATATGGTTACAACCAATATGAGACAAATATTCCTTTATCCATGATTTTTCTCCATGAGATATGCTGACCCCTATCTCAAATCTCCTCCAAATATTCAAGATAATTCGAATTTGAGCCTTGGAGGTCACATAAGAGTGTCTTGGAACCTTCCAAATCACCTACACATGTCACCAAACTCATTCCACCTTTAGGTATAAGAAAATACGTGTTATTTTTCTAACTTTTAATCATAAATTCACTTTAAATACATAAAATAAATAACTTTGGAAAATGAAAATATGAACCCATATGTTAATGGAAATATAATGATAATGTGATGAAATGAGGTGACAAAATGAGGATAAAGGTGAAAATGGAGTGAAAGTGTATGTTAATTTGGCAACCCAACATACCCCCCCAACTTACGTTATTGCATGTCCTCATGCAATCTATTACATTGATTTACTTTAATCATGATTTGATCTTTTGAATTGTCTTCCTTTTATATGAACTTTGGCTGGTGTTAATTCTTATTTCATCTTCGCATAATCATTTGATAACTTTATTCCTTTTGCAAAGTGTCCTTTTGAAAAATATTTGATTGCAACAAATTACTTTGGTTGGTTCTTGTGTAGCAACCAACTTTTATTAGTATTGGTTCTTGTGTAACAATACTTTTTTTATTTTTGCATTGCATCAAAATACTTTGAAAACATTTAATCAACCATTCATTCTATGATCATCATTTGCAAAACATGTAACGTTTGAATCATAATGCAATAGTAGTTGTTTGGAAAAGTATGTTGGTTAAGATGGCATGTTTATAAAGGACATATATGACATATGAAAGGTGATATATAGTGAAATGTGAATATAAGGTATGAACATGAATTCCCCCTCCAACTAGAGATATGACAATGTGAAAAAGGAAGTGAGGAACTTTCCAAAGTTACAATTTTAAGCATTTTAAGGAATTGCATTACTAAAAATTAGAAAACCACATACCTTCACTTACCCTCAATGTACATGAGTTGTGGATGCTAAAGAGTGTGGTTGTTTATGCTTTTGGATCATGGAGTATGTAAACAAAGGAATTCGGATCTTCTTCTGTGTTCTCTTTGTTGATGACAGTGTTTGAATCTTTATTGATGCTATAAAAAATTGATCTATTATAAACTATTAAAATGATATAGTCTTCAATCGTTACAACACCCGATGGTACAATTCTAATCATGCGAATAAATGTGTCGATGTCGAGCATGAAGAGAAGTAATTGGATTACCGACCATTGATGCATGTCGTTAACCAATGTGAGGTAACTCACCATTAATGTCAATGAGTGCCAAGGTATCTAAGTACATCTTACAAAGGGCGAATAGATGAGCTGATGTCGAGCCACTTGCAAGATCCAACGATCAAGGGACATTGGTGTATTCCCATGATTGCTAGTGAGAGAGCTTATCATTAAGGCATACAAGCCTCAAGGTACTAATAAGGACTCTAGCCTTGAACCTAGATAATGTGCCGATGTTGATACAAGACTTGTTAGAAGGGAGGCCTTAAGGAATCCTCCATTGTCTAACTCGATCATGAAACAATAATTTTGAAGGATTATGGATGAGAAATTTTGTAGTGGATCAAGGTTTATTTGGAAAGATGAAAATGAAATGGGATGAATCAGATTTGTAGAGGAGCTGTATGTTTTTATTGATGGGTTACAGGTTTGGGAAAGTGGGGCAGGAAAATGACTGTGAAGGAATATTTATTGACTGAAGAAGTGATAATTCATGAAGGTTTCATTTACTGAAAAAGGAGGAATACAATGATGAATGTAAAAGGAAATGAGGTGAATTTTATATTTACTGAATAAGCATGGATACAATGGAGACACTAGCATCTGAAAGGCTTGCAAGTGATGGATCTAATCTGACATCATGTCCTCATGCATTGATGTTTTATATTTTTTGTTGCTTTGATAATTTTATTGTGAAAGGAATGTGTTCTTTGAGAGGATTTTCAATGATTTATAGATATGATGACATTTTCCCCCTTGTCTTACCCAAAAGCATGTCCTCATGCTTGAAATGGGGATTTTAAAAGACAATGTCTGCTTGTGGTAATTTGTTTATCTTCCTAGAACCTGCAGAAACTTAGTACTATTTCTGCAATGAAATGTAAGTTTATCATAAGAGAGATGTGATAAATCTCTCTATTTATGACATTTACAAAAAAGTTAAGAATTGGTACTAATAAAACAAATTCATGAAAGAAAAATAGAAATAATTTATACCTGTATTGAAACTAGTGCCTCATTTTACCTTCTATTTATTGTCAGCAATTTATTCATTCTTTAAATGTTTCAAATTCTAAATGTATCTTTCTCATTATGTATATCTCATCAAGATATTTCCAACGAGGCTTGAATCATCTAAATCCAATGTCGTATGAGAAAGTTGTGCTTATTTGAAATTTGGCTGAAACAATGAAGATTGTCATAAGGTTTCTCAATTGCAGGATTGTGCCCTTCCTGCATCTAAAAATCTTGTCTATCTTCTTTGGTTGAACCATGACATAAAATTTTCTAGTTTGTGATGTCATTGGCTTCTGTACCTGCAAAACTCAAAGAAACATGATCATATAAAAATACATTATGAAATGAAAACACATGTCTACAGAATTCAATCTTCCATCTACAAGATTCTCTTCAAGGCAATTTGTAAAACAATAATCCTGTAGATGAAGCACCCTTATCGTTCTTCTTCTTGATCCATTTTCAGTGTTGAAAAATGAGCTGGCAGATGGAGGGTGACTGTGTAATAGTGATGTGACAGTGGGTACTGTGGAAAATGGATGATGTGACATGTTGACTGTTTGACTGATGATGTGGCAAAGAATGTGCAATATTGGCCAATGTTGTGTTTCCATGTGGTGGCAAAATTGTTGTTTAATTAATGTTGTATCAAAATTGTAGAATAGTTAACAAATTCCAATCCCCACAAAATTGAAAATCATGACCTCCATTATACAATTGAATGACTTACCAATAGATCACAAATCACATCTACGAATTTAATGGAATTTTGGAAATTTTAATTATTCTAAAATGAAAATTGAAACAACAATTTAACAAGTGGCCAATGTAAATCCAACATTTTTAGGAAAATAGGATTCCAAAATATTTGTCATATCTTTTGAATTCATCCTTTCCAAGAATTTTAGCAAAATGAAATTCCAAAATATTTTCCAAATCATTTTTCATATCCTTTGAACTCATCCTTTTTGCCGAGAAAGTGGGGTTTTTAACCAATTTATATTCTATAAAAGCTTGGGAAATGGTTATGATATATATATATATATATATATATATATATATATATATATATAGATATATATATATATATATATATATATATATATAATACTGCAAAAATTTTCAAAAATGATCTTTTCTCCATGCTTACAACCTACAACATATATATATGTGTGTGTGTGTGTGTGTGTGTGTGTGTGTGTGTGTGTGTGTGTGGTAGGTTGTAAGCATGGAGAAAATATCATTTATGAAAATTTTTGTAGTAAGAATTTTTGCAATAAGGAAAGAAAAAATATTCTTACTACAAAAATTTTCAGAAATGATCTTTTCTCCATGCTTACAACCTACAACATATATATATATATATATATATATATATATATATATATATATATATATATATATATATATATATATATATGTTGTAGGTTGTAAGCATGGAGAAAAGATCATTTCTGAAAATTTTTGCAGTAAGAATTTTTGCAGTAAGGAAAGAAAAAAAATTCTTACTGCAAAAATTTTCAGAAATGATCTTTTCTCCATGCTTACAACCTACAACAAATATATATATATTTAATTTTTTATTTTTATCAATAATTTTATTTTTAAATTTATTGATTGATTTTTTGCTGCTAGGTGGCTGGCCATGGCTATGTGGCTAGGCCATTGGATGGTCGTGGCTGCTAGCTGCATTTAATTGAAAACCAGTTCTTTTTTTTCACGCAAGGCTCCAAAGAACCCCGAAAATATATCAAACGGTTATGAATTTTGAGAAATTTTCTTGGGAAAAACATAATTAACCTCGTTCTGAGAAAAACCCATGTTTTATATTTTTAAGATTCGTTTTCATTTGGTCACAAACTGCCGAGTGAAATTAGTTTATTTTTTCCAAAATCAGTAGAATGCACAACTATCTTTCATTTTTTCAAAATTACACATAACATTTGCAGCAATTGGTTTCGTTGGTTTCTATGAAATTTTTTATTTCTTTAAATTTGCTTTATTCTCATTTTCGTTTTTGTGTTTTTATTTATTTTTATTATTTCTTTGTTTTTTTATTGTTGTATTGTTTTTTTAACAAAAGACATACTAATATCAAAATTCTTTTTCTAATCCTCCAGATCACACAAAGCGCAGAAGGAAAGCATACTCAAGTTTTTATTAGTTGACTCCTCTCTTTTAAAAATTTCGATGCAAAACATAGAAAAGAATCGATCATACTCAAGTTTTTATTAGTTGACTTCTCTCTTTTAAAAATTTCGATGCAAAACATAAAATGAAAAGAATCAATCTTACCTGAAACTATCATTCTTCCACCTTCACTTGTGCTCCTCGTTCACAATCGTTTGTTTTATTGCAGTTTTTTTCTCTCAAGGGTTAGTAAATGGGTGGTTCTTACTACACCACAAAATTTCAAATTTATCCTAAAAATTACAAAAACTTGTTTTTTAATTTGTTAGTCATATTCTATTGAAAATGAAATCAAACATTCTCTTAAATATAAGATAATTTCCAATGCATCTAATTGCACAACAAGATCATGAGTAGGCTCATAGCCAAGTTTGAAAAGTAAACCCTATTGAGTTCTTAGACATGATCATGAACATTGACTAGTTGAAACCAAATTTGAATGTGATCTTTAGTTTTTTCATTTTCTTCAACTGTCATAGCACGAAGCTCTTCAGATCTTGTTTTTGCAATTGGATATATATATATATATATATATATATATATATATATATATGAATGGGGGTTCTTGATTTTAATGTTCTATGTTTTCTATATGCAAATGCAAATAAACTTAAATGAAAAATGCCTAAATGCATCTAACCCCAAATGAAAATGACCTTAAAAGAAAATTTTTCCTAAACAATCCTTCTAACTTAGTTACATCTAAGTTTGCTTCCCCAGCAACGGCGCCAAAATGTTGGGTGATTTAATTTTCTATTAAATCCTTATTATTTAATTGTCAACCCGGGGGTTTCGTAAAACTTAGAAACAAACCAAAATATATAGGACCTCAAATGCAACTATAATCAGCTTTAGAAGATAAGTTATGGAAACCGAAGGGAATGAAATTATAAACTAATTAGAAGGGAATATTACAAATATAAAAATTTAACTAAGTAATTTCTAATTCATTATGTAATAAGTAGGAGAAGTGGCTCCTAACTTAGGAGAACCAGATTTGTCCTTCTTCTAGAATACTACTTCATGAACAAAAATCAAAAACCACTAATGGAAAATAGTTTAAGATGCATAAGCAAATAATAGAAGAGGCTCCTAACTAAGGAGGTCCTTGTTGTTCTTCATTACAAATTCATTCATCATTAATGTCATTGTTGGAAAAATAGAAATTCAGAAAATCACTTGAAACTAGAAAAAGAGAATTAATTTCAATTATTACTCATATCAAATGGAAGAGAGCCTAACTTAGACCCTTGTTTGTCCTTTCATAGGCTAATAAGATTTAAACTAAAATTCATTCATTAATAATGAAAAATCTTCAAACATCTAAGTAATTAAATGAAAATAAAATCTATAATGAAATAAAATGTTTCTTTGATCCTTTTAGAGTGAGCTCAATTCTCTTAAGAACAAAGTGACAAACTATTCCATAAATTCATATACTACATTAAGACAATTTATATCTAAAACTATCGAAAGAAAACTTCATTCTATTCCATCATAAGTTAGGATACATTCTCCAACAGTCCTCCCTTTGGAATGGAGGAGGTACTCCTATTTATACAAAAACATAAGCAACTAACTCATTAATGGAGATCCACTAATCTCTCCTAGATCCACAAATCCTTCATATGGTTACAACCAATATGAGACACATATTCCTTTATCCATGATTTTTCTTCATGAGATATGCTTGACCCCTATCCCAAATCTCCTTCAAATCTTCAAAAGAATTCGAATTTGAGTCTTGGAGGCCACATAAGAGTGTCTTGGAACCTTCCAAATCACCTACACATGTCATCAAACTCATTCCACCTTTAGGTATAAGCAAATACATGTTATTTTTATAAATTTTAATCATAAATTCACTTTAGATACATAAAATAAATAACTTTGGAAAATGAAAATATGAACCCATATGGTAATGGAAATATAATGATAATGTGATGAAATGAGGTGATAAAATGAGGATAAAGGTTAAAATGGAGTGAAAGTGTATGTTAATTTGGTGGCCCAACAGACATCATCTTCCACACTCAATGAGGAATCCAAAGGCCACTCCCATGAGTGTTTTTATATAATCAGTGGAAGAAGCAACCCTTGCCACACTTGAAGGTCTAGGAGAAGCTATCAAAGACGAAAAGAAACCCCCAATCTTCCATCAAGGTGAACAAGGCACTCTTGTGATTTTGAGATCAAACTTTGGTGTAGGAGGCAGAGGGGAAGGCAACGGAGGAGGCGAAGGTGGAGGCGAACCAACAAACTCAAAGTTTGAAACATCAAACTTCGAAGGAGAGGAAGAGTACGAAGAAGACGAAAAGGTGGCCAACCCAAATCTTGAATGGATGACTCAGGGACCATTGGCTCTCTTGACCGTCTTGCATAAGATGCTGAGGTGAGCAGAGAGAAGGAATGTCAAGTTCGACCCTAACAGCATGGTAAAGGCAGAAGACCACCTAGACAACTTATACCTACAGATGCAGACCCTCAAGGTGTTTTATGATGATGTCGCATGTAGATTGTTCCCATGTACATTGGTTGGTCATGCAGCTGCCTGGTATCACATACTTCCACTAAACTCTATACACAAATGGGTTGTATTCAAACGAATGTTCCTTGAGAAGTTCATTGATGATAAGACCCCAACCATGCTACTCAAAGAGTTGGGAAACCTCAAGATGGAGGGAAAGAAGAAAGTGAAAGATTTCAATCAGAGGTTTACACATATATTGAACAAGTTCCCACCAGATACTAAGCCTGTTGGCTCCACCACCACTGATTACTACACATACGCGTTGTCAGCCAGTATTGCGCAGTTTGTTAAGTGAGCTACGAAAACAACACTATTGGAAAACTATGAAGAGGCTATCATTTTTGAGAAAGACCTACATGCAGTTAGAGTCATCAAGGATTATGAACCGATGAAGGACTCCACGGATGTGAGCAGGAAGTCCCAAGCAACAACGAGGAAGGGTAGAGACAAGGAAGCAACTAATATTGAGACCCTCACTCGCCTTGTCAAGAGCTTGACCATTGAAGTTTCTGAACTCAAACAACATAAAATAGAGACTTTTGCAAGCAGTCATCTGCCTAGGCAGAGACAGGCAAGAAACTCATCAAACAGTGACCATTTTATTTCAAAAACTGCGTAGAAGCTTGTGTTCTAGCTCGAACAGTGTGCAAATCCTAAGTTATGTTATTTCCATGAAGAACATCATCCTGAGAACTCTTGTTTGGACTAGAAGTGAGTCACAAATGCTTTCTACAGTCATACACTCAATGCACGAAGCAATATGTAGGAGTAGCCAAAGAGATTGACAATGATCAAGAGGTTACACCTGATGAACCATCAAGCTCTAGGCATGTGAGGAACGCATATTAGTGCTTGCAAATGAACACCGAGCAGCAGCCCTGGAAGAAAACTGACCAATACAATCTTTGAAGCAAAGGGGCTCCCCCTACACTTGGGGATATGCAAGAAAAGATCAGACTATTGGTAAGGAAGGTTGATCCACCGACCACCCCTAAGCAGAAAACACAGAGCAAGTATGGGAAGACAGTGGTGGATAAGAGTACATCCATGAGTCGCAAGTTGTGAAAGGCTCTGCCAAACAACACGAACATCCATTCCACCCCATAAACCTCGGTGAGTCTACCACCTCGAGACTACAGCATTGTTGATGACGTGAAGAAAACTCCAGCAAACATCAGTTTGTTCGAGGTGGCTAAGATCTAGAGTCAGCAATATATCCTGTTGTGTGCATGGGGACAAACACCAATAGATAACGCAACCTCTACCAGAAAGGGAGCATGCACACCTCCCTAATCCCTATCCACTATGCTCAATACACTCCAGATGGAAGAAGCAAACTCAAGTTGTACCCCATTCTTGCTTTCATTCGAAGTTTTCAACTACAATGTCCACAACTACTTGGTTGATTCTAGCGCGACGTCCAACGTCATGCCACTCTCCATTTCTAAGAAGATCAATACACAATGGAGCAAGACATCCACGTGAATCATCCAACTTGATCAAACATCGATGCCAAAAATTGGTGAAGTACGGGACGAGAACATCTGACTATCCCATGATAGTCGATTCCACCAATGCATCAACATAGTTGTTGTGGACATACCGGAAGCATATGGTCTATTACTCAGCAGAGACTGGTCCAGCAAGCTAGATGGATATTTCACTATAGTCTGGTCTCACATGTGGCTTCTGTAAAAGGGAATGTGCAACCAAATCCAGGTAGAATCTGAGAGATACATGAAGCATAATGTCACTCCCATCAATGGCAAGAATGAACCATTGGCTCTCTCAGAACTCATGTTCGGCAACTGCCTCCTTGAGACAATGTTGGGGTGTTATCCTGCATGGCTAGCTCCAACCTCACCAGACACACAATTGGGACTCCTTCCTTGACCAACTGGTGGTAATGAAACTTATACAACACATTGTACCAATAGTAGCAGTAATAACAGCGACAGTAGTAACATCAGTACTAGCACATCAAGCTATCTGCATATAGATGAGTTGTGGACTTTATACTTCGATGGATTAAAGACACAGGATAGCTCAAGAGCCAGGTGTGTTCTGATCGACCCCTGCGACAAGAAGCATCTGGTGTCAAGCCTCTTGGAGTTTTAGTGCATGAACAATGTAGCAGAAAATGAAGAACTCATGTTGGGCATGCAAAAATCCATCAGCCTCAAAGTGGTCATGCTTAAAGTAGTAGGTGATTCAAAGATAGTGGTACAGCATGTACATGACACCATTCATTACTTATCACCACATCTAAAAAACTACCAAGAAGATATACTACATTTTATGGCCAATGTTGACATTTTCAAAGATACAACAATAGACAACGACAAGCATGAGCATTCTCTGCAAGTAGGAGCTAATGACATGAAAGGCCACATTATCAAATAAGGTGTTTTATCACTGGAAAAGCTATATGACTTGCAAGAGTAGTTCCAAGGGACAAGGAACAGCAAGACCCATAGTTACACCATGACGCACGAACTGATAAACCTGGGAACAAAAAAAGATCTGAAGTTTTTCAATCTTGGTACATGTTGTACACAGCAAGAATGACAAACCTTCATCCACTTGTTCAAACAATACCAAGATGTGTTCTTGTGGACATATGATGACCTGAAAACTTATGACACGCAAATCATCCAACATATCATCCCAATCAAGGAAGGGGTCATGCCATATCAACAAAATCTAAGAAAAGTACATCCATCACTTGAACCCCTCATATAAAAAGAGCTTACTAAATTTTTGGATGCACAGATCATATATAAAGTTTGTCATTCCTCTTGTGTCTCCAACCTTGTGCCTGTACAAAAGAAGTCCAAGAAAATCCACTTGTGTTTCGATTTTTGGAACGTTAACTATACCTTGGACAAGGACAACTACCCCGTGCCGTCTATGGTCCATATTTTACAAATAGTATTTGGGGCACAGATGTTCTCTCTCCTTGAAGTTTTTTCAGGATACAATCAGGTTCTGGTAGCAGAACTTGACAGACTCAAAACTACTTTCTGTACCAAGTGGGGTACGTTCGCGTATAGACAAATGCCATTTGGGCTTGTAAATGCAACCACAAAATTTTAGCATGCTATGGACATCTCCTTTCATGAACTCATTGGGCAGAGGGTGGTGGTATACCTCAATGATGTGGCTATGTTCTCAAGAAGTTGAGAAGACCACATATGCCATCTTTAGAATATTTTCAAGTGATGCCGAAGATACGATATTTCCCTGAATCCCAAGAAGAGCGTATTTTTCATATCAGAGTGGAACCTCCTCGGACACATTTTTTCCAAAATTAGGATCAAGGTGGATCTAGACTAGGTCCAAGCTATCACGTAGATTGCTCACCCAGTCAACAAGAAATCCATGCTCTTCTTGGGTAAGATAAACTTCCTCCAGAAATTCATCTCGGATTATGCACAAATAGTCAAGCTCATGCAGGACATGATTAAGAAAGATGTAGTGTACACTTGGGGCAAGAAAGAAAAGCCTACATTCACCCAGATTAAGAAACCCATTGCTGAAGTGCCCACACTTTACAGCCCAAACTTCAAAAAAGATTTCTTGTTATACACCTTCACTTCCGATAACTCACTAGCTATAGTATTCACTCAGAAAGACGAAGCTAATGATGAACATCCCATCTCTTTCATGAGTGCAAGCATGCAAGGACCAGAGCTTAAGTACCCCACCATTGAAAAACAAGCTTATGCAGTTTACAAGGCGGTGAAACACTTCAGGTCCTACTTGCTAAAGAACCACTACATAGTCTTTGTCCCCCACCCAGCAGTTCGTACATTGCTGGTACAACAAGAGTTGGGAGAACGACGAACAAATTGGATGACAAGTTTGGAAGAATATGATCTTGAAATCAAGCTAGCACACACGATCAAAGGGCATGGGCTCTGAAAACTTGTAGTTGAAGCATTACACGCTTCGGAGAACGAAGAAGAGCTCGTCGGTTGGGAGCAAGAGATTGAAATGTACGAAATAAGGTGAGCAACCCCCACGGAAAATGAAACCTCTTGGTACACAGATGTACACTAGTACCTTGAGCATGTAACCATACCCTCTCAGTTTTATATCAGACAGAAGAGGGCATCGCACTGAAAGCCTTATCATATCAGTCGGTGCATGGAGTGCTTTATAGAAAGCACAGTAATGGAGTTTTTCTCAAGTGCCTGGAGGCACAAGAATCAAAGAAGGTACTTTAAGATCTGCATGACGAACCCGCTGGGGATCACTTTGCGGGAAATACCACTACACACAAGGTTATGCGAGCCGATTTTTATTGGCCCGCATTATTTTAGGATGTACATGCCTATGCCTGCAAATGGCTAGTCTGCCAGTGTTGTGTAGGAAGAACACAAATATCAGCAGCCCCACTACACCTTGTTGTAGTGACTTAACCATTCCAACAGTGGGGCCTAGACATCATTGGGGAAATTTTCCCTCATTTGTAAATAAAAACCGTTATATCCTAACAACAACTGACTACTTTACGCGATGGGCATAGGTAGTTCCACCTAAATAAGTGAACGACGAAGAGGTCATCAGCTTCCTCCAGCAGAATATCATCTAATGCTTTGGCATTCTGGTATGAATTGTTTTTTATAATGAAACTTAGTTTTCATCTTTGAAACTCTATGACTTTGCATCACAGAATGGTATTGTGCTAAAACATTCATCGAATTACTATTCTCAAGGAAACGGTCTAGCAGAGTCTACGAATAAAAACCTCATTTGTATAATCAAGAAAATTGTTTTCTCTGAGCAGCGTAACTGGAATACCACCCTGATGAATGCACTATGGGCTGACCATGTAACACCTAATCCCTCTTTGAATACCTCACTGTACTTCCTATTTTATGGTAAACAAGTTATCCTCATGCCAAATATCTACTTGACTGCTCTTCAACTTTCCTAGGAATCCCAAGGTGAACCTTGCTAGCTAGTTCGACATAGGATGGATGCTCTCCATAAGCTTCAGGAAGAAAGGATGGAAGAAAAAGAAAAATTCACGCTCCACTAGAACTATATCAAGAGGTGGTTTGATAAGAAGTATGCAGGGAAAGCTAGCTTCGATGTGGATGACTTAGTTCTGAAATGGGATAAGCCCCATGAAGACAAAGGCAAACATACAAAGTTCCAGTCCCTGTGGGTTGGCCCATACACAGTTCATGAGAAGCTTGGCCCATACATGTATCATTTGTGATCACTTGATGGTTGGATTGACAAACTTCTTGTCAATGACCAAGATCTCAAGTATTATTTTCAATAGGTCGGGGCATGCCCATGCCATGTACATAGTCTACTTGTTTCTTCTTGTTTCATTTGGTTTGTTTTGCTTATTATATTTTCTTTCGCTTTGTTTGATTTTGCTTACTATTTTTGTTCACATTCATTTTGTTTGTTTGATATGACTATTTTTTTTTCAGAAATAATTGCTTCCAACTACTACGTTCTAGCTTTTGAATAGAGTATGTGGCTGAAATTTGAAGAGAGTTGTGACACTATAGCACTTGGCTAGTCTTGTGTCTGTCTTTTCTGTGCTTAGTTACAACCTTCGGCCGATGAAGTCCTGACAAAAAATATGAACTGTCTGTAAGGGAAGCTTTGGTCCAACCATGAACCTATGTCCATACTGGGAAGCCCCATGCTTGTACTCATCCTTCTGGTCCGTGTGTTCAAGCTCATCCAACTATTAGAAACGGAGAAGGGGAAAATCTAAAGGAGCAAACCTATGTCAGAGGTATTACATGCTTCTTTGAAGGAACAACCTCTTCTGCTCTCAATAAGTCAGGATCCCTCTTCCACCCCAAAAATAAATAAGTGTCTATGTACAGTCCTCTTGAAAAATACAAAGGCGAAAGAAGATAAAGGCTTCCTTCGCAGAGAGGTGAAGCATGCAACTCCACCAGGGTATTGACCAGGCTCACTGGAAGTGGAGCAATGTGTGTGTCCCTGTGTGACTCTGATAGGGTACTGTCCAGGCCTACTGGAAGTGGAGAAACACTAGAGATGAAAACTTATACTCTGAAAATCTTCAGCTCGCGAGCTAAACTACCCTTCACGAATTCGAAACACTAAGATCTAAGATGAAATTTTGATTCTGTTTAATTAAGTTGTAAAAGGGTGAACCACGTATGTCCATGGAGTAAGTGGGGAAATTGAAGTAACCCTCACATCGATTCAATACTCCCTGAAAGACCAAGGCCGTGTGCTAGCAATGAATCAGTATAGAGAAGGTGGAGTTCCACTAGTGTGTCGCCAAGTGTTGTAGCAGCTACAACCACCCTCCAAAATTTTGGCCTGCACCAATTTCAGAGCCTCCCTTGAAGAGTTCACTTGATGACTGCACAAACTCGAGTTCACTCTGTGAGCTCGCGGTAGTCCTTACATCCTTGCTTGTTTATTGCATTCAAATCTCTACATGTGATGTCTAAGTCACGCTTGCGACCATGTTATCGTTATGCTTAAAGTCTTCAATTTGTATGTGCTTGTTGTATTCGCTATGAAATCATCTTTTGCACTCACACACAAAGTCCCATTAACTGTTGCATAAGCGTCATCTCGATCAATGAACAAGAAATCATGAGTGTTCGATTGTTGCTTACACCATTGGTCAGTCTTGTTGAACATATGTATTTGGATGGTTTGGTCGTTTCGTCGTCAAGTCATGCAAGTGTGTGTCGTATGATCACCTATGAATCTTTTGATTTTTCATACACTTAGCCATTTTCTATGAAGGTTTTGATGACTTGACTCCCCTCTAACAGTCGGACCATCACCCTGCCATCGAATTAATCGAATGTCAACTGGAACAGTACAGAAGAACCAAGCTAGTCTTTTTAAGTTGTGCTCCCTACAATCAATCCGATCAACTCTCATACTGGTCTCCCGGATAGTCGAACCGTATAGTCACCTCGGGACTAACTACCCTCAAAAAGTGTGCAGAGTCCATTGACCTTACCCACTCAAATAACTGAGGATATTGCATAGATAGGCTAGATAGACACCAAGTGCCCATCCTTGTCTCCTTCAGAAAATTGCGCAGTTTTCCCAGTCAGTCATCCGGATAGTTGACCATCTGATCATCCAAGAAATTGCAAAAGTTTCATGAGTAGGCCTTTTATTGTGTAGCAGTATACTTAGCTCAGAAATTACGCAGAGATGATCAGCAAGCTAACTTGCTAGCTTAAGTGTAATTTCCCGGCCAGTAGCTCCTAGCAGCTGACTGCCAGTTCCCTCCAGGAATTACACAATTTCTGTTGCGAGTGACTAAGTAGCCAACTACCAGTTCCCTTTGGGAATTGCCCAGATTTGGTTGCCAGTAAACCCAGGAGCCAACTTCCAGTTCCCTCTGGAAATTGCACAGTTCTGGTTGCCAATGACCCTAGCAGCCAGCTGGAAGTTCCCTCTGGGAATTGCGCAGTTCTAGATGATAGTCTCCCAGGAAGTTCCCCCAAAAAACTACGTAATCTCTTCCTACTGACCCATCATGCAGCTCAACCTATTCCTTTGGACAATTGCATGAATTTGGTTGTTCAGCTAATCCAAATTTGATCCTAGAACACTCTCTAAGTTTTCGTGAACTCTTAAAATTATGCCAAAGGCTACAAATCTTGTGAAGATCGAGCTTATCGGAGGTATCCTCGTAATAGTTGCAATTTGTGATCAGTGCGGAGCAATGAGGACCATCAGTCAAGCATGCAAACCGTTGGCCCATGGTAACATGCACTATTGAAAATTAGCAAATCCAGAGGTCATTTCGAGAAATAGGGGTCGTTTTCGATATGCAATCAAGTCACTTATCTCATATCACAAGGAAAACCCCTCAAAGAAGGAAAGGATGCAAGCACTCGGACCCGAAAAATCATAAAATGCAATGGATATCGTTCTGATTCCATCAGAAGCGGGGTCCCACAAAAACTTGTCGGATATCGGAAGGGCTTCGAGTGGTAAGAAGTTTCAACTGAGTCCCGCCCAATGCCATACAGTGGTTGCCACACGCCCGGTCAAAGAGAGAGAAAACCGCTCACATCAGACAAATAAACATCATGTTACGTATCTTCTTGATACAGATGATGACCATAGGATTTGGAGGATCTAGATGAATGGCAGAGAAGCGTTCCGATGGATGACGAAATTTCACGATGTTAACAGGTAGAGTTGTATAGGATTTGAAGTCCGATGTGGACGATGCGTTGGCAGAAGGTCGTGTTTCGCATGCATTCTTAGAGTTAACGGAATAAACGATCGTTTAGAATATGTCCAAGAGAACTAACACTCATCCATTATGAAATAGGTGGCCACTCCCCTATGAGGCATTATATAGTGGCTGAATTACGCAGGACAGAGGGATTCAAACAGATAGAGGTAGGGGAACCAGAAAGCCGAGAAGTGGAAATGAATAGTCAGAAATCAGATTGTCTTTAAAGCCACAAGCTGATAGAGAAAGCAAAAAAAGCATAAGAAGCTGAGAATTTAAGAGTGGAAAGCAGAGACAAGAAGTTGAGCTGACCTGCAGAAGCAAAGGCAGCATCAAGCCAAAGTCAAGACAAAGACAGAGAAAGTCAGAGAGTCTGTGTGCTCCAGAGAAGTCTTGAGAGGTTCAAGCACACTCCTCTGTGATTCCTATCATGTATGAGTCTTAGTTTGGGCTCATACTATTGTGACCAGTAGAGGTCGAGAGTCAGTAAGGAGAATCTGTGTACTCCAGAGACTTGGGGGATCCAAGTACAGTCTTGCTGATTTATATCTATTTTGTGAGACTCAAATTGAGCTCACTATTGTAAAAGTTTGCTTGAAAACTTAATAGAGAGGCCACCACTGAAGGATGGACCAGGAGACATAGCCCAGGAGTATTGGGTGAACTCCTTATTAAACTTATGTGTTTATATGTTTGCCTGTTATATTTTCTTTAACTACTTCATTGCCTGTGTATTTCGCAATCTTATCGATCAGTTGCATAAGATAACATGGGCACATCCATGCACATGAGTGTGTAATACCTTAATTGTTTGTCTTAGATCAATTCTAGAACAAGTGGTATCAGAGCTCTAGGTTGCTAAGGTTAGACAAGCTTGTGTTGGTCTTTTTTGTATAATTCTAACTAGGACAATATCAAATTAGGAGAAGGAGAGTTGGTTGAAGCTAACCTAGAAATTGGAAGAGTATATCCTAAGAGGAAAATGGTAGAAGAAAGTCCCTTGGAATTAGACTCCCGGTTCACGGATATTTTCATGACCATGAGAGCCATGGTAGAGGAAATGTATAGAGAATTTAAGAACAGTCGAAGTGAAGATTATTCAACTTCCCAGCATGACAAAGGAGCAAAATAATCTCTCCTAAATGACCATTCTAAATGCAAAGGGAAAGAAGAAAAACTTCCCACACCTCCTGATAGTCCTGAAAATAAAAAGAAGAAAGAATCTTTAATTAAATTAGATGTTAAATTTGATTTGCCAATATATGATGGAGAGTGGAATGTAGAGAAGTTGGATAATTGGATTAGAAAGATTGATGTATATTGTAGGGTACAGAGCATTGATTCAAATAGAAGTAAGATTCAGCTGGCTAGCCTGTGCCTTGGAGGTACTGCCTTGGTATGGTGAGAAAGCATAACACAAGCTGACATGAAGAAGCATGGTAAAATTCTTTCTATCTAGATTGAATTTGTTTCTGCAATTAAAAAACAATTCTATGCACTAGCTTACATGCAACAAGCTATGATGAGTTGGAAAACTCTTCGCCAATTAAAAGGGAAAATTGTACAAAGCTACACCCAAGAATTTAGAAAAAGAACATTGATTCTAGGAAATTCTTTAGACTCACCTGAAACTCTGTTGAAGTATATAGGTGGTCTCCACAGATATTTAAAGCACACCATTCTCATGTTTAATCCTACTAGCATAGATGAGGTATATGTTCAAGCTACACATGTAGAGGCTAGAGGCAATAATGTGAACCCAAAAGTTGGGGGATCATAAAAACCCACTCTAAGCAAGAACAAGGAAAAGAGAAAGCGGAAATGGAAAGAGAGGAAGACAAATGTTGTACAAAAGACCAAGCCTTCATGCACTCTTTGCAAGAAGTATGGGCATGATGATGAACATTGTTGGATTCTGCATCCGGAGCTGAGGCCCAAGAAGTACAATGGCAAGAAGAAGAAGACTGTTGCAGCTATTCAGAAGGATTTGGGGTCAGACTCAGGAGATGAAACAACAATCATAGCCACAGGTATAAAAGGTAAAAATTCTAAAGCATCTACTAGTAATTCTACACAATCTACTGATAATGAAGAAAATGAGAGGGAAATACATGAGCTTTTTCATATTAGAGTTATTTCCAGGCATCAAAAGATTGATACTTTGTTTGATAGTGGCTCACAAGCAAACTTAATTTCGAAGGCAATTGTAAAGAAGTTGGGATTACTAACCACACCTCACAAGAAGTCATATCCATTGGGTTGGTTATATAAAGTAAAGCTACAAGTGACTAGACAATGTAAACTTAGGTTTTCTTTTGGGTCAGCATTTGTAGATGAGGTCAAGTTAGATATTGTTCCCTTGGATATATGTGGAATTTTTTAGGAAGTCCTTAATTGTATGATAGAAAAGCCATTTTATATAGAGCAGAAAAAAGTATCAACTCATTAAAGATGGAATTGAATATATTGTAAGAGCTCATAAACTCAAGAATAATTATACTCTCATAAACTCTAGGCAGATGAAAATAATTGTAAATTCATGCAAATAATTTTTATCGATGGTTGTAAAGGAAAAGAAACCTGATAAAACCAATGTATTTGAGGGTTGTAATGCTAAACAACAAGCTTATTTAGAAAAATTTGTTTCAGAATATGATATGCATTTTCAAGAACCTAAAGGTTTACCACCCAAAAAGGAAATAGTACATGATATTAATTTGCATCAAGATGCTCCATTGCCTAACATCAGAATGTACAGGTTGTCCACTTTAGAGAATGAAAAAATCAAGAATCAGGTACAAGAGCTGCTCGAGAAAGGGTTCATAAGACCTAGCACATCACCATGTGGGTCTCCAATTATGTTGGTGAGAAAGAAAGATGGCTCATAGAGAATGTGCATTGATTACCGAGCACAAAATAAGATAACGATAAAAAAATCATTATCCCCTTCCTCGCATAGATGATCTATTAGATTAGTTGAAAGAAGTTGTTTATTTCTACAAATTGGACTTGCATAGTGGCTACCATCAGGTCAGAGTTACAAAGCAGGATGCATGGAATACTACTTTCAAAATAAAGCAGGGATTGTATGAGTGGTTAGTTATTCCGTTTGGCTTAACTAATGCTCCTGCTACTTTCATGAGAGTAACGAATGATGTACTCACGCTTTTTATTGATGATTTTGTCATTGTATATCTAGATGATGTTCTTATATTTAGTAAAACATGGGAAGAACATTTGAAGCATGTAAAGCAAACTCTATATGTTTTGAAAAGATAAAATCTTTATGTTAAGCTATCAAAATTTGAATTTTGGAAAACATCTTTGAATTATTTGGGCCATATTGTATGGGGTGGTGAATTGAAGATAGATCCATCTAAGGTTACAATCATTGTAAACTGGCCTAAACCCAAATCTACTACAGAAGTCAGAAGCTTCCTAGGAGCGGCATAGTATTGGAGAAAGTTTATTTCTAACTTTTCCCTTATTGCAGCTCCCTTACATGCTTTAACAGGATTGAACAAGGTGTTTCAGTGGGGAGGAAAACAGTAGAAATCCTTCGACACCTTAAAAGAAAAGATTAGTACAGCACCAGTACTAGCACTGCCCGATATCCAAAGACCCTTTGAGATTGAAACAGATGCCATTGACTATGCCAAGGGAGCTGTGTTGATGCAGCATGGTAAACCCATATGTTATCATTCTGAGACATTTAATTCTACAGTAGTTAATTATCCCACATATGATAAAGAATTGTATGCATTAGTACAGAGTGTGAAAAAGTGGAAACATTATGTAATGGGCAAAGACACAGTTATACATACTGATCATCAACCACTTCAATATTTACACTCACAAACTAAGTCGCAGCAATCAAGACATTATAGGTGGATGGGTTTTCTACAACAGTTTCATCTTGTCATCAGATATAAAAAGGGCATACACAATAAAGTTGTAGATATGTTGTCCAGACCAATCATAAATGCATCTACTATACTTAAGCATAATTCAGTATTGCATGAAAGCTACATTAAATAGTATGCTCAAGATATAGATTTCAAAGATGTATATGCAACTTGAATTCATGGCAAACAAGTAGAAGAATTGGATTATCATGTTAAGGATAGACTCTTGTATCATTTTGGAAAGTTATGCATTCCTCAAACCGAAAGAGTAAAGATAATACGGGAAGCACACACTTCTCCAATATCAGTTCACTTTGGTGTAAGTAAAACAGTTGCACTGCTGTAAAGAGTTTGTTATTGGCAAAAATTGAATGAAACAGTAAGAGGGTGTACCATGTGTGCTAAAGGCAAGCCCATCAATAGAAAACTAGGCTTGTACACTCCACTACTAGTTCCTTCTCATCCTTGGGAAAGTGTTTCCATGGACTTTGTTGAGGGACTGCCTAAATCTAGAAAAGGTCATGACTATTTATATGTTATTGTGGATAGGTTCATCAAAATGTGTATTTTAATACCTTGTAGCAAACAGATTACAGCTGAACAAATAGCAAAGTTGTTCTTTCAGCTTGTATGGGTTCATTTTGGATTACCCACTTCCATTCTATCTGATCAAGATTCCCGATTTGTTGGCAATTTTTGGTCAAGTCTGTGGGAATTGATGGACACCAGACTGAAAAAGAACACAACCTTTCATCCACAAACAGATGGCCAAACAGAGGTGGTCAATAGGACAGTGATCCAGTTGCTCAGAGGCTATTGCAACAAGAATACCAAGCTTTGGCATGAACATTTTTGTTATGTGCAGCATGCTTACAACTGATTTAAACATATTTCTACACAGAGATCTCCTTTTGAGACCTGTTTTGGTTTCACACCAAGGTCTCCCTTGGATTTTGTCTTTGGTAAATACATAGCGGTTGATGGACACAGTGATGTGGACAAGGCAACCAAGTTCATTGAACAAATCCAAGAGATTCACCAGGCAGTAGAGGAACAGCTAGAAAAGAGCCAAGCCAAGTATAAGGCAAGGCATGATAAGCATCAAATTGAGCATAGTTTCCAAGTTGGTGATCAAGTCTAGCTGTATATCAGCAAAGACAGAATTCAAGGCGAAGGTAAGAAGTTGAAGCCGATAAGGTATGGACTTTTCAAGATACTTGAGAAAATCAGTGAGAATGATTTTCACCTTGATTTTCCAGCTTACATGCACATCTATTCAGTAGTTAATGCAGAAAGTTTGAGACTATTTGGACCTTCATTTATTGAAGATCCCAAAGAACAGAGTTAGTTTCCTTCTATTGATGATCTGTTGCCTGAATATCTTAATGAATTGTAGGAAGATACAGTTCTGAACAGGAAGGTAAGAACTATGCATAGAGGGGATGTTGAGTACCTCAAGATTCGACTCAAAGGTTCAAAACCAAGCAATGCAAGATGGATAGAAATTGAGCAAGTGAGGAATCTATATCCTCACTTGATTGATGCTTAAAAAAAAAAACCAACTTTTGGTGGTCCAAAATATTTTTCAGTGGGAAGGTCGTGATCCAAATTAGATCCTAGAACACCCTCTAAGTTTTCATGAACTCTTAAAATTATTCCAAAGGCTACAAATCTTGTGAAGATCGAGCTTATCAGAGGTATCCTCATAATAGTTGCAATTTGTGATCAGTGCGGAGCAAAGAAGACCATCGGTCAAGCGCACATGTCATCGGCCCATGGTGACGTGCGCTATCACAAATTAGCAAATCTAGAGGTCATTTCAAGAAAGGGGATCATTTCTGATATGCGATTAGCGACAGTGCATCGTAGGGAACCCCTCAAAGAAGGAAAGATCACAAGCACTAGGACCCGAAAAATCATAAAATCCAATGGATATCATTCCGATTCCATCAGATGTGGTGTCCCAAAAAAACTGGTAGGATATCGGAAGGCCTTTGAGCCGTAAGCGGTTTCAACCAAGTCCCACCCGATGCCATACAATGGTTGCCACATGTTTGACGGAAGAGAGAGAAAACCACTCACATCGAATGGATAAACATCATATTACTTATCTCCCTGATATGGATGCTGACCGTAGGATTTGGAGGCTCCATATCAACGGCAGAGACGCGTCCCGATGGATGACCAGATTTGATGAGGTTAACAGGTAGAGTTGTATAGGATTTGAAGTCTGATGTGGACGATGCATTGGCAGAAGGTCGTGTTTCACGAGAATTCTTGGAGATAACAGAATAAACGGTTGTTTCGAATATTTCCAAGAGAACTGACACTCATCCGTTATGAAATAGGTGGCTACCTCCCTGTGAGGCGTTATACAGTGGCTGAATTACACAAGATAGAGGGATTCAAATGGATAGAAGCAGGGGAACTAGAAAGCTGGGAAGTGGAAACGAACAAATCAACAAATCTGCTCAAAATCCGCACAGTTGTCAAACTGCCAATTTTGACCTTGATTTTCATGCAACTATAGGTGAATTTGGAAAATTTGAGAAAATGGGTTCTTTTACCAATATAACAAACTATATATAATTGAAATTTTTTCTCAAGATTCTCTATCATTCAAAATTTACACATGGGTCTTTAAGGTCATTTCATATAAAAACGATGTTTTTCCAGAATTCCAGAATCTTGTAAAAAGAGCCAAACAACCAACTTTGGGCACACGTTCCAAGGAGAAGGAGTTGAATGAGACATATATAAGAGATTTTTTTGTTTAAAATATGACAAATTAGATTCCCTCCGAACCGTTTTCCAAAATTCGCCATGGTTAGGAAGATAGGCAAACATCTTTGTGGCCAATTTGTTAAAAATATGCAATTTTCCATAATTAAGGAAAATGACTATTATAGTCAAAATTCGCCTTGTAAGTTTTATAAATGGCTTATCCATGGTATGTTTGAGGGGAGGAGAAGTTACTATAGCTTCATATTGCAGGTTTGGAGTTGGAGCATATGGCTTGAGATATAAAGAACTTATTCAATTTTAATAAAATGCTTCTAATGTCAGGTTTCTTTCTCCAAATCTATTGTATTTTAATGATCATTTTCATTCTGTAATTTTATTTAATTTTAATAGAGTGAGAGCTGCATGGTTTGGGCCCAACCAGCGAAGCTCAACATCCCTCACTTTAGATTAGTGTTCAGTTGTTAGAAATTAGCAAAAGTTGTGTTGAATGATGATTTTCCGTGTATGAATAGTTTCTTTTATATACTTGCATGGCTCAGAAAATTCAAAGATTGTTTCCTTTCAGATTGGAGTAATGATCTCATAAAAAATCGTTAAGGGTTGTGTTAATGAAGCATGAAGTATGTTTGAATTCAAATTCTGAAACCAATTCTATTTAAATTGTATAATCTTGCATTCCGTACTTATACAGAGTTATTTTGTACTTAGACAAGTTTTGTAATGTCATGTTTTATATGAATGTCCAATGATAATATGACGAGATGTTAATGGTTTTAGCTTAGTTACAGTTGAATTATGGTTGGATTGAGAGTTGTAGGTTAATGCTTTTCATGGAATAGGCTTTCTAAGTTTATTTGTTGTAGTTTTAAATTAGAATAAAGTTTGATTTTTAAGTATGTGAAAATATTAATTTGAAGTTTTTAGTTTCCTTCGAGTGTTTGAGAGTTGAATGTTAGGAAACATAAAAGCCTAGTTTGAATTCTTGTTTGCTTGCAACCCGGGACTTAGACTTAGTGATTAGATTTGGTTTTGTTGGATTGTCTATTTTCCTTAGTTTAGAATTTCTTGGATTAGAATTATTTTTGTTTAAGATTGAAATTATCATAAGCTTGATACATAATGGTGATTAGTCTTATTTGATTTCAGATTTTTAAATTTTATTGTTTGGATTGCACTTAAGTTTTACTTGCATTGAAATTAAGTTTTGATTGATTTACTTTACTTAGATTGAGATTCAAATTGTTTATTTTCATTCTATACTTAATTCAGAAATATGAATTTGATGTTAATTTAGGTTAGATGCTCTGATCCCACGTTACCTATGCTTTCACCTCTAAGTCTTATGACCCTGGATTGATAATTTAATGTTGGAATTATAACACATATAATTTCCCCAACAATTTTGACGTCGTTGTTGGGGAGGTGCAAAAAGGATTAGAGCATAGTTTTTTTCACAAGTTTTCGGTGTGATGTTAGTTACAGGGCAACTAAAGGGTGGATATGACAGTAAGACGTGAGTGAAGATCCATGCCTCTGCTTTTGTTTGGGGTCACTCCATGTTTGGTTGTCATTGTAAGCGAGGATTTCAAGTTTCGTGAGTTTTATTGCAATGAGTAGTTTTAATTCATTTAGATTAAAATTTCAAGCTCTTTAAAGAGAAAACATTTTTTGGGTGTTGTAAGAACCCCCTATATATATTAATCCATGTGATGAAAAAATATACCAGTTGGCTTGTCGAGAATATGAAAATGGTATTTTGAGGAATCATTCAATGAGGAGTTTTGAAGCTACTATAGAGACATATAAATCATTCAATGAAGAACTCACAAGTGCAGAATTTAATATTTTCTTGAACATAAATTTAATATTATTAAATATTTGATTGCAACATTGGATGATTTAAAGGAATATGTTGACGGTGCTAGACCCGCCAACATGTTAGGGGATCTCACCGATAATAATTCCCAATTATATCTTAGATCGTTTAGTGTAGGAGTCCCAACAGTGGGTCGTACCGTATCGCCTTGACCGCAGTTTCGCACAGAGGCAAGTTGTCCTTGTTGGTAGCAAGGGTATGACATATGTAGAAGATCAAGGAAGGTGCATGAGCGATTCTAACACATAGAGCGTGAGGTGAGTGTGCCCCTTGGAAACATGTGATAGCACAGAGTTAAGAAGGGAACACACGATCAAATATGCACCACAATATGGAAGGCAAGTTAGCTAGCAATCCAAAGTGATGGTTAAACCAACAGCACGTTCCAGTAAGATTCATACATACATATACATAAAATATCTACAAATGCATGCGTAAGCAAACAGCGACATATATCATTTAGAGTAAACAAGATAGCTGAAATACAATATGACATATGCATGAAACGTGTTGAATTTGTTATACTAAGAAGTGTAAGTTCCCGTCATACAATACATCCATGACTAACCACCAGTTCTGACAGCGGAATGTTACAGTCACTATCGCCTGCTCCTCCAAATAGATATATTAGCTCTGCACAATGGAGAAGCCAAGGCTCATTACAATACTGTCCAAGCTTTCTCTAAGATACTCCTATCGAAAGCTTGGTTGACCAAAAGCCTTTGCCATGAGTTATGAGGGGCTATTTATAGCAAAGGTTGGGGTGGCCCTTGACATTCCCTTTTGTGACAGTTCATCTACCCTCATGACTCTTCATCTACTCTATGAATGTTACACCTAACTATCGACACTTAAACTTCCACTTAACAAGACATTACATACAATCTACACATGTACCCATGTCAGACAAAATGTCTTGAGCAAGTAATGCAAGACATCACTAACACTCGAGCCATTGTGATGAGAAAAACTCTTTGACATCCTTGTGATGGTTGATGGTGGTGAACTGATGAAAATCTTTGTCGTTTGTGACGGTGTCTGTGCACTCAATGGTGATATCCTGCTGAAAGTGAACTCTTGCCTCCGTTGCATCCAGGTACACTAATATGGCCCCTCTGTCCAACTCATTTGATAAAATGCACATCATCATCTTGAGTGTGGCTAGACCAACAACATACTGATACATGGTGTCTGTGTTGATCTCCAAGTGTGTGCTAGTGACCATGCGCATCAACTTGTCGAAGTACATGTTCAGCTCGAGTTAGAATTTCTTCTTGTCTTTGCCTTAGTGAGTGTGCCAAATGGGTGGGACCGCATGAATGCGCACAATAACATGCATGCTACTAAACTCGCTTGCATGTAGAAAACAAAAGTACTCACCTTGTCTTCTCTGTGCCAGTTGCTGGGATGGATCTATAACTTCTATGGGCGCAGTTTCATCCATCTGTGCATGTTGCACCCCCTGTTGTACCTATTCCTGCTACAACTCATTCTCTCATCTGTGCATCTCCTATTCTTCCTTGACTTGTCACTTCAGCACTTGCAACTCCTTCTCTATTTCCCTCTCTACCTTCGCGCAATCTTCATGTCGCACCATCACCTCATAGCCTTAGTCTCCAAAGTTGCTTTCATCACAAGTGGATCTGCTTGAGCTTGCAACCTTGTTTTGCCTTTGTGTTGTCAACAACCTTCCTCTTGCATTCTTTGCGTGTAGGTGTGCCACCTTCTGCTGCTACTAATGGTGTTGCTCATTGTGATGTTACTTCCATATTATCTTGATATCCTTGTCCATGAACAACTTGACATCTTCATTGATAGACAAGTTCATAGACACTTAATCGACTGCATCCCCAAGTGTGCTCTAAATGGAGTCTTCGACTCTTCTCTCCTAGAAGCCATTGTACCTGTGTTGTTGAGAGGAAGACGAACACCTGTAATACCTAGAGACATAGAAAAACTCATCACAATCAATCTGTTAGTCGAAAAATAAAACAAACTAGAAGACTGACATGCAACATACCTATGTGACTGTCTATGAAGATTGCATAATTTTCACTAAAAGGCTGGGCAACTAACTGCCAAAACTGTGCAAAGCACAGTCCAGGCTGTCGGGAGGCTAACTAACTACTGGAACTACACAATGCACAGTCCAACTTGGCCTGCCGAGGACTAAAATTGTGCAATGCGGAATTTCAGTCAGTAGTGACATGCAACCAGCAAACTGCATTACACAGTTTCTGGGGCCAGCAGGACACTGCCTCCAAGAATTGCACAATGCAAGCTTGGAGATCAACATTAGGCCAAAATTGGACAATTTCTAGAGGGAAGGCAGAGCCTTCGCTTTCGAAAATGCACAGTGCTAGTTGGCCAAGGCACAGTCTGGTCCGGGGCAGCCCAGATTATCCGACGGGCAATTGAAAACATGAGAAATCTGAATGCATGATGAGATGAGTGTAAACAAGAGTAAATGATCATACATGCAGAAAACAAGTGCAGGATTCATAAAATAGGAAAGCATGCATGCGTGTGAAGTGAGTTGCTGCAACGGTGACCATTTGTGAAAAAACAGTGTCATGCATGTGACATCAGTGAGATGTGAACGAAAACTGAAATGGTACTTCTACAAGCTAACATACATTAAAAAAAATTAGCAAGCACTCATTGAAATCAAGAAGACAACACTCACACAAGGTGAAACACAAAATGTGACAGAAATGTAGTGCGAGACATGAAAAGCAGGCTTACCCTGAAAATAGGAAAATTCTGAGGCTTGTCTTTGCTGCTTACCATGTAGGCCATCCTTGTTTCACGATACAACCTCCTTTGTTCCCCAAACACTGGGATGGTAGCATATGTAAGATCCATCTGCATTGTGCCCTTGATTTTTGCTGCCCATGACCTTGAAAGAAGCATCCCAAACTTTGGTGGAATGTCTGCAACAACAATGTCCATAACAGTTGTTTTTGCTGGAATTTGTGTGAGCCCCACAACAACATCTTTTATCAAACCAATGCAATGGACTCTTTTTGAATCAAAGGAAAATAAATCCTTATATGGCCTAGTTACCTCTAACCCCAGCCTTTCCATGATTACCTTAGGCATGAGATTATGTGATGCCCCTGAGTCTAACATAGCATTATGTAGAGTCATATCATGAATGCCAATGCTTATGTAAAAAGGGGGAAACTCTTCATTTTGTTCATCCTCTAGTCTTGGACCCAAACAAATAATAGGATTATCTTCTTGTACATTTAGGATATCAGCCACTCCTGATTGTGAATTAAGCATTTCCACAATTTTGCTTCTGTATTTGTCTACCTTGAGAATTTCATTAAAAGGGACTGATATCTTAATTTTTGCAATCTCATTCTCAAGATTAAAAACAGAAGTAGTCTTGTCAATTTCTTTAGGAGGAGGAAGAATTTGAATATCCTTTTTGACAAGAGGAGAATCATCTTTACCTTCAACCACCTTTGATTTTTCGTTTTTATCTTCAGCTGTCTTTGAGATATTCTTCCTGGGTTGTGCTTTGTTTGTTGTAATAGGAACATCTCTATTCCTTAGATTATACTGCTTTTGCATCTCAAAAATAGCATGCTGATAGCCCTTTAAAAAATCCGAAGGCTCTTCTCCTGACTTTATCATACTGGACTCATCGTGTTCCTCCTTAGTCAAGAAAATCCCTGACACTTCTTCATCAAAACAATGGATTGATTCCTCAAGGACTTCAGGTTCATCTTCTTCCTCTTCATCTACCAAATTTTGTTGGAAGGGAGGTCTCACTAGAGGATCTGCCTGCTAATTTCTGTTGTCTCTTGGCCTTTGTTGATTCTGAGGTCTTCTGAACTGAGGGTTCCTGAATTGAGGTCCCTGCTGTGCTGGAGGGGCAGAAGCATTCCCAAGAGCTAGTCGGTCCATCAATTTCTCCATGGTTTTCATCATTGTTTCAAACTTGTCTTCTTGAGCAGAGGTAGAAGGTTTCTCTTCTTCCTTTAGCTTAGTCTTTGCCATCTTTGATTTCTTAGCAGCAAGCATATTTACCTCCACCTTAATTGCATCATTTTGCATGTCAGCAAGAGAAGCAGACTCCCTTTCTCTGAGTAAAAGAGAGAAATCTGAATCAAATGATTCAGCATATCTCAACTGTGCCAAAGCTCCAGGAGGTTTCAAATGAGCTGGAATTGAATTGTATATTTTATTAAACCTCTTAGAGAAGTTTTGGACAGTTTCCTCTGGAGCTCTCCTAAGATTGTTGTATTCAGTAAGGGCTTGGACAGGGTTGGTTCTGTTTCCCCATTTCCTTAGAAAGTTGTCTTCAAATTCTACCCAACTATGAATGCTTCCGGCTCTAAGGGCTTTAAACCATTTTCTGACTTCCCCAATGAAAGTTTGAGCAAACAATCTTAGTTTTACATCTTCATCATCCACTTCTTCCCTGTCAACAAAATCATTGAACCTATCCACGTGTTCCTCTGCTGTAATATCTTCATCTCCTCCCCATGTTGGAATTCTGGCAGCATATTTGCTAGGAAGATCATGTAAAACAGCAGGGAGAGCCAGAGGAGCATACCTAGCAGGTATAGCCATAATGAATGGAGGAGCAGTGACAACAGGTATTGTATGACCGGTGGAACCAGAACTAGTATGAGATAGTGTCTGAGGACTATTTGGACTAGCAGAGGCAGAAGATAAAGTATTGGTACGAAAAGGACTATTTGGACTTTGCAAACCACTGATAAAGGAACTCCAATTTGGGAGAGGTAAACCAGTTTTGGACTTGAGCAAAACTTCAAAAGGATCAAGTTCTTTGAGTTGATTCAAATCTTCTTCCTCTAATAATAATTCTGAAGTAACAACCTCCCAAAACTCTTCCTTATCCTTTTGTGACACTAAAGATGAAGTATCAATGCCTCTTTTTTGTAAATCTAAAATAATTCCAATAAGCTCTTCTTCGTTCTCAGACTTCAACAATACCTCATGAATTTTATCATCAACAATTTTATCTTCAGGACTTCTAGAAAATTCAGGGAACAAAGATTTTGATACAGATGAAGTACCTGGTATATCAGGAAATCTTTGCCTGCTCCTTGAGATGGTGTTCGGATTATCCACAGGAGTAGGTGGATTTGGGTCAAGATTACTCCTTGTATATCTTCCTCTCGAAGCCACCTTTTTAACTTTAAGATTGTATGGAGTCACCAAGGTAGAATGCAGCCTTGAAAACCTTCTGAGCTCCTGCTACCTTCAGAAGTTCAGCTTCATGATTTCGGGAATGAGTAATCTTCAGACTCCCGGCAGACGCACCAAAATGTTATCTCAAAATCAGACCCTGATAGGCTGCTGGTCAGGTTGATTCTAAGTAACTATTTCAAACCTGCTTTAGGCTGAGGCTTAGCCTCCTCAACCTGAGAGGGCTCTCTCTGGGTGTAATAATGACTTTGATTAAAACTAAGATGGCTAACTCTTGTAGAACAACTGTGACAAATATGAATGCTGGAAATACATTAAACAAGTATCCATTGGGCCTATGGATTCAACAACACTTCAATATAACAAAGATCTTGACCTTACATGGAAGTCAGGGCATTCAGCATTTGAATATTCAGAACATACACTCATATGGAACCACACAGTTTATAGATGCATACAGGAAATCAGAGCACATTCAGTGAATTCTGAGTGATTATACATCCATACCACTGTAAACAAAACTAAGAAAAGGACAACATCACATATTCTGAATATAAGAAATCCTTCATGAATCCTGAGAAGTAAAATCAAAATTATATTACTGAAAGTGAGTCTTTACATAAGCCAAATACTATGCTCTGTTATAAAGTTTTCTAACCTTGATTACATTGTTGTTTCAACTATATATAGAGTTTTTATTCTAACTGATCGAGATTCCTCCTCCAGCATGAGGGGAATTCGAAAACTACTTCTAATGACACCTATCAACTATTTAACTAAATAATAAATACAACAAAGTGCTGACTGGAGTTTTTTTAGAGATCTAAATCAACTATGACTCTAACTCCATATTACATGCATGATGGCTTCTCCTCGTTCTTTGACATCTGGCCCTCTTTTAGTTTAGCTGAGATGGGTGTTTAATATTAATGCTCCATGTTGACCTTGGATGCTGAATCTTTTTAACTGCTCAGAAATATTAGGAGATTACCCTTGCTTCTCGGCTTCAGTTTTCCCCAAAATATTCGAATGCACAGAAGCATGACCTTTAGCCTTTAATTACCCAAATGTAGAAGACTGCCACGTCCCTGATGCGTTGTAAGCTTTTCCCATGAACATGTGTGGAAGCAAAAGTTTCTTGTAGGCAATCCGTTTGATATACCCTGAACTGTGGTAAAGGTGTTCACTTTACGACAAAAATTGGATTTGAATATTAAACCTTTTTAAGAGTCCACCTGTCTTGACCTAATTGACTGTTGACAGCTTCAGATGATGTCTTGCATGCCCTTTGGACGTTTTCCTTTCAAAATTCCCGCTTATAATTCAAACTGCTTGAATTGCGTAAAAATCATCACCTTCAGTAGTTTCGTAGCGTGCTACGAAACTGCTGAGTTTTTTTTAAAACAGCTTGCTTTTGAACCGAGACCTTTATTAGCCGAGTATTTGATTGCCAAAAACTCCCTTAAACTTTCCACATGTCGAACAGGGATTAATATTTCCTCAGAAAGATAAGATTAAGCAAATTTGTCAAAATTTTGGAAACAAAACCTTACTTGAAATGAAAACTCATTTAGCAGGTAGCTAGCTTAGTTGTGCCTTCAGATCTTCAATTTGTTTCTTCATAGCCTTATTCCCAGCTCTCAGTTGCATATTAATCCTTCTGATGTACTTGGCTTCTTTGATTGCTAGTACTGTCCATGTGTGAAATTGTGAATGGCCATCTACCACTGAATTCAACTGAGCTTCTACAGCAGCATTCCCTTCCCATAAAGTTTTATAATACTTTGCATGTATAGCTGCATGTTTTCTAGCGGCTTTCTTTAATTTGGCAATCTCATATTTAGCTGATTCCAATTGTCTCTGTATGGCTGCTATATTATCTTCTTGAGATGCAATGACTGTTTTTCCCGTGTCTTTTTGTGTCTCTTCCCTTGTTTCCTCTGTTCTTGGCAGTGCTTCCTGTACTTGCTGGAATCTCCTTGTCATAGGTCTTCTAGGTTTAAAAACGAACTCTTCAGCTGGCACATCAAATCTAAGCCTTTTTGAGGCCTTGGATTTCTTGGTGCTTTCTTGTTCTAACTGCATCAATTCGATTTGAACTGGTATAGACTGCTCAAATTCAATAGCCTGCAATAAATCATTTAAACTTGCCTTGGACACTGGACTTTCTTCAACTGCTATAGCTTTACCTTTTTCCTTATTTATTTGACTTCTTGTTCTTACCCTTGAGACTGCTTCAGATGTGCTTGTTTCAGGTACAGTCTTTTTACCCTGAGCCTTTTCCTTAGTTGATTGCTGAGGTTGATCTTGGATGATAAGTGGCTTCACTTGTTTTCTTACTTGTGACTTAGAAACTCTTTTAGCTCTTGCTTCTGTTTGGAGCTCAGCTATTGTAAAATCTCTAGCAGGTGGTGGAGTGAGGCCAGTCTGGCTTTTGAATCCAGCCATAAAAATGAATGAGTTCCAATCTCTGTCTATCTTTTGGAGCCCATCTAAAACTAGTAGTTTAATCAAACCATGATGAAACAAAGAGGTTTCATAATCCTCTTTCCTCAGTTGTACCTTATCACACATCTTACTCAAACTACGGAACAGATAAAACGGTAAGTCTATGGCGACCTTCCCGGTGAAGTGCAAAAGGAGTTTGAAATGGTAAGAATAAACCTTGTTATACCTTCCTTCACAAGTCAAGTATTTCTGTATGCAGGTGATTAAGTGAGCATAATGTTCTTTGACATAATTCATGGGCACTGCCTTACTTAAATCTTCATTTACATAATCATCCTTCAAAAACTCCTTGCAAGGATTCATGTCAAATTTTAAATTTTTGAACCATTCCTCTTGTCCTCTTGGGATCTCTGTCACAGGAGATATCACTTCTGGAGAAACCTGCACTTGTAACATGGCTACCTTTGAATTCAAACCAGTGAAGTTAAGTGCAAATTCCTTAGTTACCTGTGCATGTCCTCCTTGTAACTTTTTGCAAAAGTTCCAGCACCCGGCCTTTTTAAACGCTTTCTTCACCTCTTCATTTCTCAGCGTTATATCCAGGCCTTCAGGTTCAGTCCTTAGAGGTTTACCGGATCTGTGCTCTTTTTTCTCCATTGATTCTTTCAAATCTTCGCACACAAAGACTACCAGCTCCGGTTGGAATTGTGATTCAGCTTTTTTTTTTTTTTTTTTAATTCGGCCTCGCTTGAATTTTCAGCCTCGCTTGAATTTTAAAATCTTCCGTTTAAAACCTTTCAAGATATAATCTTGCAGATTTGTCATTCATGCAGGACTTACGGCCATCATTATGGTTTATGCACGGTAAAATTTCTTGGGAATAATAACTTGTGCATATCAACAGATCTAGTGGTGGTGATAGTGGCAATGAGCGTTAAAATGTGATAAGAAAGGTATATGAGCTGACATGAGAAGACATGGCTGATGACTCACCTAACGGACTTGACATTTCGAGAAAGATTTGCTGCGGAATGTACGAATCCATGATTTCGCAGCGCTGTTAGTTTTGAATTTTAATGATGCGCTGCGAAACTGCCTAATCATGGAGCGCTGTGAAACTGCCTAGTTATGATTGCGCTACGAAATTGGCGAATTGGAATAGCGCTGCGAAATCACGAAAAGGCACGGTGACTCACATAAGACAAGAGGTGGCTATAGAACAATGATGGGTAGAGGGGAACCAATGGGAGTTGAGAACAACTTGAGTTAAAAACTCTTTTAAAAACTCCAAATCCTACGGGAAGAAAATTAAAAATGAAAATTTGAAATTAAACTAGCACAGACCTTTGTCATCGGGCTAGGATAGAAAATTACATGTATCAATTTTTAGTTCTAAGTGATAACAGTGGCTCCACTTGGGATAGTGTGCTCCTGTAGTACACTAAGAACTCGTAGGTCCAGTGCTTTGTCCAATTTATGAAAACATAGATAGAGTTGACAAGCATTCCTTTCTAGCTTTGTGAGCCTTCACCTCGGGCTTGAGCTTCCTGTTCAGCTTGTCATTTATTTGCAACAAAGAAAGACTAATAAAATGGTTATATACAATGCTTGTGAGAAACTTGGCAGAGATTCAATCAATTGTAATGCTTTAGGAACCTGCCATTAACAGGTCCTCCAGCATATGGTGTTCCATCAATCTCTTGTAGAATGTAGGTGTTATTCCCATGGAAAGCAGAAACTTGATATGGCCCTTTCCATAAATTTTCAAATTTACCATGTTTACCTTTCTCTTCAATTCTGGCTTCCCATTTCAAGACTTTATCATGAATCTGGAATGTAACTTCTTTGATCTTTTTGTCAAATGCTCTCTTGATCCTGTTCTGGTTTTGTTGATGACTGTCAAACACCTCATTTCTTTTCTCTTGCAAAGTTATTAGCTGATTAATCCTTCGTTGTGTAGCGTTTGGTTCCTCTTCTAGTCCTTGAATCAACTTCATTACTGGTACTCCGAGGGATGTGGGAAATATAGCCTTTGCCCCATATACTAGCTCATATGGTGATGTTCCAATAGACCTCTTTGTGCAAATCCGGTCAGCCCACAAAGCATATTTCAGTTTCAAATGCCAAGCTTTTTTATTTTCTTGTAGCAGCTTCTTAATGATTCTCACAAGACTCTTGTTTGATGACTCAGCCAAACCATTTCCCTGTGGATAATAAGCAGTAGAATGTCCAAGGGAGATGTGATACTGATGATAAAAATTAATTAACCTTTTGGACTTGAAAGCTTGAGCATTGTCTATAATGATCTTGATTGGGCAACCAAATCTTGATAATATATTGTTTTCTAAGAAAGAAATAATCACTGAATCATTTGCTTGCCTTGTAGGTATTGCTTCTATCCATTTTGTAAAGTAATCGGTGGCTGTGAGAATCCAGCGATGTTGTCCTGATGAAGGAGGATGGATTTCCCCTATAAAGTCTAATCCCCACTGCTGGAAAGGTGCTTCAACATAAATAGGAACCAAGGGCATTGGCATAAGCTTTCTCTTTCCTTCAAACACTTGACATTCATGGCATGTGGCTATCGTTTTATAGATATCTCTAATCATAGTTGGCCAAAAATAGCCAGCTCTCAAGACCTTGTTTGTAGTGGCTTTTCAATAGTGATGTCCTCCACAATCCCCTTTATGAAACTCATCAATTACTTTATCAGCTTCTTCTTCAATGAGGCAGTTTAATAATATTCCTCCTGCATCTTTCCAAAACAAATTTTGGTCATACACAAAATATCTGAGAGATTTTAATTTGGTAAACCGAGCTTTGGATTTTGAAAGATTATCAGGAGCTCTATTATGCTGCAAAACAAATGCTATATCCTTGTACCATTCTGAGATCAAGAATTTTTCATTTATCTGGACCAATTCCTCTTCATTTTCAGAAATTTCTGAGATTTCTGTGCTTAAATTAATATCAACACAGTCCGGATTTGACTGGGTCAACAATTTGGCTAGGCCTTGACCCTTTACCAACTTGGTGGGTTTGATCTCAATATCATACTCCAACAGTTTTGCTATCCACTTTCCCCTTTTTCCATCTGGATCAGCTTGTGTAAGAATATCTTTAATAACCACATTTGGGACGTATGCAACAATGTGAGAGTGCAAAACATAGATTCTGAAATCCTTAATTGCTTTCACCAATGCATAGGCTTGTTTCTCTAAAATATTATATTTCAATTCAGCATTGGCCAATGTCTTGCTAAAGAAAGAAATGGGTTGTTCAGTACCTTGACTTCCCTTTTGCAATAAAACTCCAGCAATTGTGTCTTCAGAAGCGAATGTGAAGATAAGGAACTCTTTGGTAAAATCCGGGCTGATGAGTACTGGTGCTTGAGTAAGTGCCTTCTTGATCTCTTCAAAAGATTTCTTTGCTTCAACTGTCCATTTAAAATCTGCTCCTTTATTTAACATCTTTGTTATGTTCTTGACAACTTCAGCAAAATTAGGAATGAATCTTCTAACAAAGTTAACTTTCCCAAGAAAAGATTGAATCTCCTTCTTACTCCTTGGTAGATCTAATTTTTGAATTGCACTAACTCTATTAGGATCAATCCTAATTCCTTCTTCAGAAATAATATGACCAAGCAGTTTGCCAGAAGTTAGAGCAAAAATACTTTTGGTTGGGTTTAGAGAAATACCAAACCTCCTACACTTCAGTAGGACCCTTTCAAGGTGCTTTAAGTGGTCTTCTTCCCTTTTTGAAAAGACTGTGATATCATCAAGATAAACTACCACTGATTTGTCCTTTTCTTCAGCAAAAGCAATATCCATTGCTCTCTGGAAAGTGGCTCCTGCGTTCATGAGGCCAAAGGGCATCTTTGCATACATGAATGTTCCCCATGGTGTAGTGAAAGTTGTTTTCTCCTGATCATCTGGGTGAACAAGAATCTGATTGTACCCTGAGAAACCATCAAGCATAGACATCCTTTGTGAACCAACAATGTTTTGCAGAATGAAACCCATTTTGGGGAGGGGGTAATTATCTTTCAATGAAGCCTTGTTTAAGTTCATGAAGTCTATACAAATTCTGATTTATCCATTCTTTTTTCTGACTGGTACCAAGTTAGCAAGCCAATTTGAAAATCTGATTGGGACAATAATTTTAGCATCAAAGAGCTTTTTCACTTCTTTTTCAATCAGTGGCATTAGAAGAGGATTAATTCTTCTTAGCTTCTGCTTAAAAGGCTTCTCATTCTGCTTAATAGGAATGGTATGCTGTATGATTGAAGAGTCATATTGTTTCAAGTCAGCATAACTCCATGCAAAAACATCAATGAATCTTTTCATCATCTCAACATATTTAGTCTTCATATCAGCTGAAAGGAATTTGGAAATCTTGACTATTTTAGGCGCAACCGAGTCACCTAAATTGCAGTTTTCTACATCCTCTTCATTAGCTTGTAGTCTTGGTGCTTTGAACACATCATTTTGATTGAATAATTTTTCAAGGGGAATGAGGCCTTTAGGGATTAAGTTGTTTTGTAACTGTAAGACTTCAGAACTGTCCTTTGACTCTATTAACATATTCTGCTGATCTATCTAATTGTGCTCAAACTCTTCTTTTAATTCAATGAAGTTCCTTACATGCTGATCATCCTCAAAAACTTGCCAATTTGTGATATTATCCGGTATGACTGGTCTATGGCAAACCTCCACTTCATAGCTTTCAGAAGAATGCTTAGGAATAATAAAGAGACTGGCTGAAACAGCAAGAGAATCTGCAATAGAGTTTTGATCTCTAGTTTTGATGCTGAAGGAATAGGATTGAAATTTTTCCAACATCTCCAACACTAAATTTCTGTATGCTCTCATCCTTGCATCCTTAGTTTGATATGTACCTTCTACTTGTTTAATTACCAATTCAGAATCTCCACAAACAGCAATGTTTTTCGCTTTCAACTTTATCAAGGTTTCCAAACCTAAAACCAGAGATCCGTACTCAGCCATATTGTTGGTACAATCAAAGTTTAATTTGTATGAGAGAAACTTACTTTCTTCAGTTGGACTAGTGATCCAAATCCCAGCTCATGCCCCTTCTTTTCCTGCTGATCCATCAAAGTATAATGACCAGCAGCCCATGATGTCTCTTTCATCTCCTTGCTGCCCTTCTTGACACTGATTTTCTGCAGGTTCATCTTGTGATTCTTTTCCAACTGATTCATTGAAAAGGATAGCTGATCCAAGACCAGTATCACATGAGTAAATAGGAAAATTCTGAGGCTTGTCTTTGCTGCTTACCATGTAGGCCATCCTTGTTTCGCGATACAACCTCCTTTGTTCCCCAAACACTGGGATGGTAGCATATGTAAGATCCATCTGCATTGTGCCCTTGATTTTTGCTGCCCATGACCTTGAAAGAAGCATCCCAAACTTTGGTGGAATGTCTGCAACAACAATGTCCATAACAGTTGTTTTTGCTGGAATTTGTGTGAGCCCCACAACAACATCTTTTATCAAACCAATGCAATGGACTCTTTTTGAATCAAAGGAAAATAAATCCTTATATGGCCTAGTTACCTCTAACCCCAGCCTTTCCATGATTACCTTAGGCATGAGATTATGTGATGCCCCTGAGTCTAACATAGCATTATGTAGAGTCATATCATGAATGCTAATGCTTATGTAAAAAGGGGGAAACTCTTCATTTTGTTCATCCTCTAGTCTTGGACCCAAACAGATAATAGGATTATCTTCTTGTACATTTAGGATATCAGCCACTCTTGGTTGTGAATTAAGCATTTCCACAATTTTGCTTCTGTATTTGTCTACCTTGAGAATTTCATTAAAAGGGACTGATATCTTAATTTTTGCAATCTCATTCTCAAGATTAAAAACAGAAGTAGTCTTGTCAATTTCTTTAGGAGGAGGAAGAATTTGAATATCCTTTTTGACAAGAGGAGAATCATCTTTACCTTCAACCACCTTTGATTTTTCCTTTTTATCTTCAGTTGTCTTAGACATATTCTTCTTGGGCTGTGCTTTGTTTGTTTTAATAGGAACATCTCTATTCCTTAGATTATACTGCTTTTGCATCTCAAAAATAGCGTGCTGATAGCCCTTTAAAAAATCTGAAGGCTCTTCTCCTGACTTTATCATACTGGACTCATCATGTTCCTCCTTAGTCAAGAGAATCCCTGACACTTCTTCATCAAAACAATGGATTGATTCCTCAGGGACTTCAGGTTCATCTTCTTCCTCTTCATCTACCAAATTTTGTTGGAAGGGAGGTCTCACTGGAGGATCTGCCTGCTGATTTCTGTTGTCTCTTGGCCTTTGTTGATTCTGAGGTCTTCTGAACTGAGGGTTCCTGAATTGAGGTCCCTGCTGTGCTGGAGGGGCAGAAGCATTCCCAAGAGCTAGTCGGTCCATCAATTTCTCCATGGTTTTCATCATTGTTTCAAACTTTTCTTCTTGAGCAGAGGTAGAAGGTTTCTCTTCTTCCTTTAGCTTAGTCTTTGCCATCTTTGATTTCTTAGCAGCAAGCATATTTACCTCCACCTTAATTGCATCATTTTGCATGTCAGCAAGAGAAGCAGACTCCCTTTCTCTGAGTGAAAGAGAGAAATCTGAATCAAATGATTCAGCATATCTCAACTGTGCCAAAGCTCTAGGAGGTTTCAAATGAGCTGGAATTGAATTGTATATTTTATTAAACCTCTTAGAGAAGTTTTGGACAGTTTCCTCTGGAGCTCTCCTAAGATTGTTGTATTCAGTAAGGGCTTGGACAGGGTTGGTTCTGTTTCCCCATTTCCTTAGAAAGCTGTCTTCAAATTCTACCCAACTATGAATGCTTCCGGCTCTAAGGGCTTTAAACCATTTTCTGACTTCCCCAATGAAAGTTTGAGCAAACAATCTTAGTTTTACATCTTCATCATCCACTTCTTCCCTGTCAACAAAATCATTGAACCTATCCACGTGTTCCTCTGCTGTAATATCTTCATCTCCTCCCCATGTTGGAATTCTGGCAGCATATTTGCTAGGAAGATCATGTAAAACAGCAGGGAGAGCTAGAGGAGCATACCTAGCAGGTATAGCCATAATGAATGGAGGAGCAGTGACAACAGGTATTGTATGACTGGTGGAACCAGAACTAGTATGAGATAGTGTCTGAGGACTATTTGGACTAGCAGAGGTAGAAGATAAAGTATTGGTACGAAAAGGACTATTTGGACTTTGCAAACCACTGACAAAGGAACTCCAATTTGGGAGAGGTAAACCAGTTTTGGACTTGAGAAAAACTTCAAAAGGATCAAGTTCTTTGAGTTGATTCAAATCTTCTTCCTCTAATAATAATTCTGAAGTAACAACCTCCCAAAACTCTTCCTTATCCTTTTGTGACACTAAAGATGAAGTATCAATGCCTCTTTTTTGTAAATCTAAAATAATTCCAATAAGCTCTTCTTCGTTCTCAGACCTCAACAATACCTCATGAATTTTATCATCAACAATTTTATCTTCAGGACTTCTAGAAAATTCAGGGAACAAAGATTTTGATACAGATGAAGTACCTGGTATATCAGGAAATCTTTGCCTGCTCCTTGAGATGGTGTTCGGATTATCCACAGGAGTAGGTGGATTTGGGTCAGGATTACTCCTTGTATATCTTCCTCTCGAAGCCACCTTTTTAACTTTAAGATTGTATGGAGTCACCAAGGTAGAATGCAGCCTCGAAAACCTTCTGAGCTCCTGCTACCTTCAGAAGTTCAGCTTCATGATTTCGGGAATGAGTAATCTTCAGACTCCCGGCAGACGCACCAAAATGTTATCTCAAAATCAGACCCTGATAGGCTGCTGGTCAGGTTGATTCTAAGTAACTATTTCAAACCTGCTTTAGGCTGAGGCTTAGCCTCCTCAACCTGAGAGGGCTCTCTTTGGGTGTAATAATGACTTTGATTAAAACTAAGATGGCTAACTCTTGTAGAACAACTGTGACAAATAAGAATGCTGGAAATGCATTAAACAAGTATCCATTGGGCCTATGGAGTCAACAACACTTCAATATAACAAATATCTTGACCTTACATGGAAGTCAGGGCATTCAACATTTGAATATTCATAACATACACTCATATGGAACCACACAGTTTATAGATGCATACAGGAAACAAAACTAAGAAAAGGACAACATCACATATTCTGAATATAAGAAATCCTTCATGAATCCTGAGAAGTAAAATCAAAATTATATTACTGAAAGTGAGTCTTTACATAAGCCAAATACTATGCTCTGTTATAAAGTTTTCTAACCTTGATTACATTGCTGTTTCAGCTATATATAGAGTTTGTATTCTAACTGATCGAGATTCCTCCTCCAGCATGAGGGGAATTCGAAAACTACTTCTAATGACACCTATAAACTATTTAACTAAATAATAAATACAACAAAGTGCTGACTGGAGTTTTTTTAGAGATCTAAATCAACTATGACTCTAACTCCATATTACATGCATGATGGCTTCTCCTCGTTCTTTGACATCTGGCCCTCTTTTAGTTTAGCTGAGATGGGTGTTTAATATTAATGCTCCATGTTGACCTTGGATGCTGAATCTTTTTAACTGCTCAGAAATATTAGGAGATTACCCTTGCTTCTTGGCTTCAGTTTTCCCCAAAATATTCGAATGCACAGAAGCATGACCTTTAGCCTTTAATTACCCAAATGTAGAAGATTGCCACGTCCCTGATGCGTTGTAAGCTTTTCCCATGAACATGTGTGGAAGCAAAAGTTTCTTGCAGGCAAACCGTTTGATATACCCTGAACTGTGGTAAAGGTGTTCACTTTACGACAAAAATTGGATTTGAATATTAAACCTTTTTAAGCGTCCACCTGTCTTGACCTAATTGACTGTTGACAGCTTCAGATGATGTCTTGCATGCCCTTTGGACGTTTTCCTTTCAAAATTCCCGCTTATAATTCAAACTGCTTGAATTGCGTAAAAATCATCACCTTCCGCAGTTTCGTAGCGCGCTACGAAACTGCTGAGTTTTTTTTAAAACAGCTTGCTTTTGATCCGAGACCTTTATTAGCCGAGTATTTGATTGCCAAAAACTCCCTTAAACTTTCCACATGTCGAACAAGGATTTATATTTCCTCAGAAAGATAAGATTAAGAAAATTTGTCAAAATTTTGGAAACAAAACCTTACTTGAAATGAAAACTCATTTAGCAGGTAGCTGGCTTAGTTGTGCCTTCAGATCTTCAATTTGTTTCTTCATAGCCTTATTCCCAGCTCTCAGTTGCATATTAATCCTTCTGATGTACTTGGCTTCTTTGATTGCTGGTACTGTCCATGTGTGAAATTGTGAATGGCCATCTACCACTGAATTCAACTGAGCTTCTACAGCAGCATTCCCTTCCCATAAAGTTTTATAATACTTTGCATGCATAGCTGCATGTTTTCTAGCGGCTTTCTTTAATTTGGCAATCTCATATTTAGCTGATTCCAATTGTCTCTGTATGGCTGCTATATTATCTTCTTGAGATGCAATGACTGTTTTGCCCGTGTCTTTTTGTGTATCTTCCCCTGTTTCCTCTGTTCTTGGCAGTGCTTCCTGTACTTGCTGGAATCTCCTTGTCATAGGTCTTCTAGGTTTAAAAAAGAACTCTTCAACTGGCACATCAAATCTAAGCCTTTTTGAGGCCTTGGATTTCTTGGTGCTTTCTTGTTCTGACTGCATCAATTCGATTTGAACTGGTATAGACTGCTCAAATTCAATAGCCTGCAATAAATCATTTAAACTTGCCTTGGACACTGGACTTTCTTCAACTGCTATAGCTTTACCTTTTTCCTTATTTATTTGACTTCTTGTTCTTACCCTTGAGACTTCTTCAGATGTGCTTGTTTCAAGTACAGTCTTTTTACCCTGAGCCTTTTCCTTAGTTGATTGCTGAGGTTGATCTTGGATGATAAGTGGCTTCACTTGTTTTCTTACTTGTGACTTAGAAACTCTTTTAGCTCTTGCTTCTGTTTGGAGCTCAGCTATTGTAAAATCTCTAGCAGGTGGTGGAGTGAGGCCAGTCTGGCTTTTGAATCCAGCCATAAAAATGAATGAGTTCCAATCTCTGTCTATCTTTTGGAGCCCATCTAAAACCAGTAGTTTAATCAAACCATGATGAAACAAAGAGGTTTCACAATCCTCTTTCCTCAGCTGTACCTTATCACACATCTTACTCAAACTACGGAACAGATAAAACGGTAAGTCTATGGAGACCTTCCCGGTGAAGTGCAAAAGGAGTTTGAAATGGTAAGAATAAACCTTGGTATACCTTCCTTCACAAGTCAAGTATTTCTGTATGCAGGTGAGTAAGTGAGCATAATGTTCTTTGACATAATTCCTGGGCACTGCCTTACTTAAATCTTCATTTACATAATCATCCTTCAAAAACTCCTTGCAAGGATTCATGTCAAATTTAAAATTTTTGAACCATTCCTCTTGTCCTCTTGGGATCTCTGTCACAGCAGATATCACTTCTAGAGAAACCTGCACTTGTAACATGGATACCTTTGAATTCAAACCAGTGAAGTTAAGTGCAAATTCCTTAGTTACCTGTGCATGTCCTCCTTGTAACTTTTTGCAAAAGTTCCAGCACCCGACCTTTTTAAACGCTTTCTTCACCTCTTCATTTCTCAGCGTTATATCCAGGCCTTCAGGTTCAGTCCTTAGAGGTTTACCAGATCTGTGCTCTTTTTTCTCCATTGATTCTTTCAAATCTTCGCACACAAAGACTACCAGCTCCGGTTGGAATTGTGATTCAGCTTTTTTTTTTTTTAATTCGGCCTCGCTTGAATTTTCAGCCTCACTTGAATTTTCAGCCTTGCTTGAATTTTAAACTCTTCCGTTTAAAACCTTTCAAGATATAATCTTGCAGATTTGTCATTCATGCAGGACTTACGGCCATCATTATGGTTTATGCACGGTAAAATTTCTTGGGAATAATAGCTTGTGCATATCAACAGATCTAGTGGTGGTGATAGTGGCAATGAGCGTTAAAATGTGATAAGAAAGGTATATGAGCTGACATGAGAAGACATGGCTGATGACTCACCTAACGGACTTGACATTTCGGGAAAGATTCACTGCGGAATGTACGAATCCATGATTTCGCAGCGCTGTTAGTTTTGAATTTTAATGATGTGCTGCGAAACTGACTAATCATTGAGCGCTGCGAAACTGCCTAGTTATGATTGCGCTACGAAATTGGCGAATTGGAATAGCGCTGCGAAATCACGAAAAGGCACGGTGACTCACATAAGACAAGAGGTGGCTATAGAACAATGATGGGTAGAGGGGAACCAATGGGAGTTGAGAACAACTTGAGTTAAAAACTCTTTTAAAAACTCCAAATCCTACGGGAAGAAAATTAAAAATTAAAATTTGAAATTAAACTAGCATAGACCTTTGTCATCGGGCTAGGATAGAAAATTACATGTATCAATTTTTAGTTCTAAGTGATAACACCAAGCTTGCGCAAAAATCGGAAGGAGCGATGTTGGGAGGATGTGACAGTTGAACAGATGTGTGTTCATGCTCTCCCACATCACTCTGTGATGGTGGAGCTATTTGATGAGGCGATGGTGGATATTCACTTGTGACAACGACCATGTCTATTTGTGATTGCACAGCTCCATCACCGAAGTATGTTGAGTGGGGTTTGAGCTTGAACGTCTTCTTGGGGTTGAAAATTTTGATAAGGAAATATTTTAATTTATCCATGAGATACTGAAATTTCATCTAAATTTTCGGGGCTTGAAACTACAAAACATGGAAGTGCTTCCAAAATGCATCAGGTGATTCATGCTAGGCCTTCCATTGTTTTAATAGTTTTTGGTCAAGATGTTCTGGATCAAAATGATGGAAAGTATCTTCAGTGAGATCACAAAATTCTCAAGTGAGTGCACGTTGTCAGCCAATAGGCTACAGAGCCACCGTAGTGGGGATTCGTGAAGTATGTATGCAAGCAACATGCTAGCCTGTTCATCAGAATATCCATCGTTCTTGTCAATCATGGCAAGGACGTCATGTAAGAAAATATGCCAGGCCACTTTTCCTTCACCATCATACGTATATTTAGACAAGAGATCAAATAACTCCCTCGTGATGTGGAGAGGTTCGGCATGTGAAAAACATCATGGAGGGTTAAGAGTGCAAGAATCCATCATAGATATGAAAAGGTTCAAAATAGGATGAGGGGGCACAACTTGTCATATGTCCCTCCTTCTAGTGCTAGAAATGTTGATGGTGTTGGACCCGCCAACATGTTAAGGGATCTCCCCGGTAAGAAGTCCCAATTAGACCTCAGACTGTTTGGTGTAGGAGTCCCAGTAGTGGGTCATACGGTATCACCTTGACCGTGGTTTTGTACAGAGGCAAGTAAGATGTCCCTGTTGGTAGCAAGGGTATGACATATGTGGCAAGTCAAGGAAGGTGCATGAGTGGTTCTAACACATGGAGAGTGAGGTGAGTGCGCCCCTTGCAAACCTGTGATAGCACAAAGTTAAGAAGGGAACACATGAGTAAAGATGCACCACAACATGGAAGGCAAGTTAGCTAGCAATCCAAAGTGATGGATAAACCAACAGCACGTTCCAGTAAGATTCATACATACATATAAAGAAAATAGCTACACATGCATGCATAAGAAAATAGATACATATATCATTTAGAGTAAAAAAGATAACTGAAATATAATACACATATGCATGAAACATGTTGGCTTTGTTATATTAAGAAGTGTAAGTTCCAGTCATACAATACATCCATGACCAACCACTAGTTCCGACAGTGAAACGTTACAATCACTGTCACCTACTACTCCAAAGAGATATACTAGCTCTGCACAGTGGAGAAGCCAAGGCTCGTTACAATAATGTCTAAGATTTTTCTAAGATACTCCTATCGGAAGCTTGGTTGACCAAAAGCCTTTACCATTAGTTATGAGGCTCTATTTATAGGAAAGGGTGGGGTGGCCCTTGACATTCCCATTTGTTACAAATCATCTACCCTCATGACTCTTCATCTACTCTATGACTATTACATCCAATTATCGACACTTGAACTTCCACTTGACAAGGCGTTACATACAATCTACACATGTACCCATGTCAGACAAAATGGCTTGAGAAAGCCATGCAAGACATCACTAACACTCAGACCATTGTGGTGAGACAAACTCTTGAACATCCTTGTGATGGTCAAAGGTGGTGAACTGATGCCAATATTTGTCATCCGTGATGGTGTTGTGCACTTAATGGTGATATATTGTTGAAAGTGAACTCTTGCCTTTGTTGCATTTGGGTACCCTGATATGGCCCCTCTGTCCAACTTGTTTGATAGCATGTGCATCATCATCTTGAATGTGGCTCAACCAGCAACATATTGATGCATAGTGTCTATGTTGATCTCCAAGTGTGTGATGGTGACCATGTGCATCGGTTTGTCGAAGTACATGTTCAGCTCCAGTTGGACTTGCTTCTTGTCTTCGCCTTGGTGAGTGTGCCAAATGGGTGGGATCGCATGCATGCGCACCATAACATGCATGCTACTGAATTCCCTTGCATGCAATCAGTAGCATGCTCACCTTGTCTACTCCATGCCAACTGTTGTGCTGGATCTATAACTTGTATGGGCGCAGTTTCATCCGTCTATGCATGTTGCGCCCCCTGTTGTACCTGTTCCTATTGCAACTTATTCTCTCAGTTGTACAGCTCATGTTCTTCCTTGAGTTGTCACTTCAACACATGCAACTCCTTCTCTGTTGCCCTCTCTCCCTTGATGCGATCTTCGTGTCGTGTCGTCACCTCATAGCCTCAGTCTCCAAAGTTGTTTTCATCACAAGTGGATCTGCTTGAGCTTGCAACTTTGTTTCGCCTCTGTGTCGTTAACAACCTTCCTCTTGCATTCGTTGTGTGAAAGTATGTTGCCTTCTGCTACTGTTGATGGTGCTAATCGCTATGATGTTGTTGCTATATTATCTTGATATCATTTTCCATGAACAACTTGATGTCTTCATAGATAGGCAAGTTCATAGACACTTGATCGACTACATCCCAAAGTGTGCTATGAACGGTGTGTTTGACTTTTCTCTCCTAGAAGCCGTTATACCTATGTTTCTAAGAGATAGAAGTACACATGTGATACCTGGAGACATAGAAACACTCATGACAAGAAATATGTCAGTCTAAAACCAAAACAAACCAGAGGACTGACATGCAACATACCTGTGTGATTGTCTGTGAAGATAGCGCAATTTTCACCAGGAGGCTAGGAGAATCACTTCCAAAACTACACAAGGCATAGTCCAAACTGTCAGGAGGCTAATTGACTACTAGAATTACGCAATGTATAGTCCATCCTGGCCTGTTGAGGACTGAAACTACGCAATGTGCAATTTTAGTCAGCAGTGACACGCAACTAGCAAACTGCATTGCACAGTTTTTGGGTCCAGCAGGACACTACCTCCAAGAATTGTGCAATGCAAGCCTGGAGGTCAATGTTGGACTAGACTTGTGCAATTTCTGGAGGGAAGGCAGATTCTTCCCTTCCGGAAATGCACAATGCTAGCCGGGAAAGGCACGGTCCAGGCTGAGGCAGCCCAGACCGATCGACGGACAACTGAAAAACATGAGAAGTTTGAATGCATGATGAGATGAGTAAAAATAAGAGTGAAAGATCATACATGCAAACAACAAGTGTAGGATTCATAAAATGGGAAATCATGCATGTGTGTGAAGTCAGCCGATGCAACGATGACCGTTCATGCAAAAACAATGTCATGCATGCGACAATGGTGAGATGCGAACAAAAACTGAAATAGTGCTTCTAGAAACTAACATACATGAAAACAACAACAAGCGCTCATTGAAATCAAGTAGATAGCACTCACACAAGGCAAAAGACAAAAAGTGACAAAAACGCAGCACGAGACATGAAAAGTGGGATTACCCTAAAATAGATGAGCTGAATGTGCCAACGACTCCTAGATGCAATGTGGGATGTTAGATCTACAAAGTTGATGTGAGCAATGAGCTCTATGGCATCTGATTGGTGAGTTTTGATAAAATTGAAGTTGTGACACGCATGCCACAAATCTAGGAAAAGCGACACTTGGCAGGAGGCTTGCAGTCCATGCAAGCAAATCAATTTTACTCAGTCCTAGAGAGAACCAGTCAACCTGAAGGCACATGCATCGGTCTGCGAGCCTGGGATGAAAATCTGCATAGTTTCTGGGCTGAGTAGAGATGGCTGCCCCAAAGGGATTACACAATTTCTGAGAGGAACAGGTGACTGTCTCCCAAGATCATGCAATTTTTGGGCTGAGAAGCTGTCCTGGGTTAGACCTCACAATTTTCTCAAGGAATCTTATCTGATTGTATTGCACAATTTCTAAGCCCAGCAGGCTACCTGGCTAGATTTACGCAATTTCTGCTAACTGTTGGGCTAGCTGTCCCAGAGGGATTGCAAAATTTCTAGGAGTAGCAGGTGACTGCCGCCCAGAATTGCATAATTTCTGGGCTAAGCAACTGCCCTGGGATGAATTGCACAATTTTTTAGGGGAATACTGTCAGGAATAATTGCTCAATTCTAGAGCCCAACTGGGTGTCCAACTGGGTTTGCACAATTTCTAGAGGGAAGGTTTGTTCCCCTCCAGAATTGTGCAATTCCCAAAGGGAGTTTCTCAACAAGCAATTGACACTAAGTCTAGAAAGCAACCTGTGAAGGGGGTGGAACAAACTTGCATGCACAGACTGACGAGACTCTATGAAACAAATGAAGTTGATGTGCTTGATAGTGCAAGACATGTTGTTGAGGATGGTCAATAGGGAGGCTCCAAAATGAAGCTAAGGAAAAATTTTGGAGGTTGGTTGTAGCCGCTACAATAGAATAATATAAAAAGGATGAAGATCCACTCTTCATTTATTCTGCCAACTGTAGAAAGAAGCACTTCCTTGGAATGTGCCCACTTAGTGATATGAAAGTTTGCAAAATTTGCAAGGATGGTCATGCAACTGAACATTTCCCATCACTGCCATGATTACTAAAGGTACTCAAGAAATCAAGTAAGGAATCGAATCAACCACTATGTTTAAGTCAAAACCCATCACCATTTTATACATGGAGTAATGATTATTATCCTAAGCAGGTTCCTCAATAGATTTATAATCCTGTTGTTCCATGGAAAAATTGCAATCCTCCTCCAATTGAATATCATACTTCATGTCCATAGTGGCCCTCTCCCCATGGCCTCAAGAATGGTTTAGAACCTTTTCCCTAGGGTGGTCTTTCATGCAAAATGAACAACAACATCCACAATTTCCACTCAATACACTACCAAGTCATCCTCCTCCATGATCACATCTACCTGTGCAACCTTACCCTGATCCATACCCTAGCCCTAATCCATACCCTATACCTTATCTTAATCCATACCCTAACCCTAATCCACACCCTAGCCCTTATCCTAACCCTAGACCTATACCTAATCCAAACCCTAGACCTAACCCTAGTCCAAAGCCTAACCCAAATCCTAATCCAAATCCAAATCCTAGTCCAAGCCTTAACCCAAACCCTAGCCTAAACCATAGCCCAAACCCTAATCTAAACAAGGAGGTTGCACAACAATCTAAACTATTCTTCATGTTGATTCCCCTACTAAAAAAAATGATATATCTTTGAGGTTGGGGGAAGGAGTGAGTTTGGAAACACCTTCTATCACTATAGAACATTCACCTAGGAAGATCTAATTCAAAGACCATTAGAGGAGTGATCTTTGATTGAAACCTATTCTAAAATTGTTGTTGAAGTGAAAAACCATGAAATTTCCCTTAACCATTCTTGTCAATTTGAAAAGCAAATATTTGAGCCCAAACTTGAGGGATTTTCCTTTTGGCTTTCACTAGATCCCTTATGCCTCTTAGAGAGTGATTATAAAGTTATGGAAGGTTTGCATCGATTGGAGAATAATGAGTATGTGGATCCCATTGAATATTGGTTTCAAGCAGTCATCAGGACACCTTATTTCCTCATCATTCGACAACTCTTGGTACCATATCAATCAAAGAAACTAGTTTCTCATACTCTGGTATGTGTTGAAGCTTATTCTTTAAAATTGAGTGTGAGTATATTTAACATTTTGTTATGCACATGGCTACATTGGAAGTACTCCTACACTTGAAGGACACATTCCTTTCTTTGAATGAGGGTAGGGTAGTATTAGAACAATAAATAAAAAAATCCATATGAAATAGCAGCACTCTTGACACTGCAATTCTTAAGGCACAACTTTTGGAATTTCTATCATTAAGCACTCTTGTGGTAAGACTTGTCAGAAGCAATTCACTCTTAATGCCTCATATTCTATAAAGTGACTTTAATTGTTGGTTGAGATTAATCATTGGGTCAGTTAGGGGGATTTTTATTGTTATATTTAATACTTTCCATTCATAAGCTTAAAAACTTACTTTTGACCTATTCATTCTAACAAACTATCATCCAAGAAATCATTTCAAGTTTCTCTTTGAAGGTATTGATGAAAAACCTCCTATGGTGGACCACTTCTATAAAACCCTAATGAGCTCTCATGACAACCCTAGCATGATCAGGTTAAGGAATATTTCAGTCATTATCTATGATGTTTTCTTTAGAACGAGTCTTTAGGGTAGCAGGGCTAATCTGTAAAGATTATTAATTAAAAACTTTTCACGCCATCTTGTGCTCTTAAGGAGCAAATTTGCCTCCCCACCTTTTAAGTAACCTACTTAAGGTTAATTATAATCAGAGTTTCTTTTTAAATGATTAATTGAGGGATGGGAGGTCTCATTACGAGCCAACCTACCATGATAATAGGTCCTAACAAGAATGGCATTACTGCTACTGGTCACCAAGCTAGGGTAATGGCTTTCAGTTGAAAAGTTGGAAGAGAAGAGGTCTCATTAGGAGCCGATTTGTTCATTCTTGTTAGTTCTTTTGAATGACACTGTTGTTAGTTGGTTAACAAGCTAGGACAGTGGACTTCAATTAACTTCTAAAAAAATGTAAATGCTTTCAATTCACTCTGAATTTATATCTAATAAATGAGACACAGGAATTTCGTGGGGGTTAAAAGGCATCCCTATCAAGGATATAGATGCCTGCTAGTAGCATGGCCATGCCTACAGTATTAAAGTTAATTTTGCACTATGATTCACTTGGTTGTTTTTGTCTTTCCCTAAAATCATTATCATATCTCTCCAAGAATGGTTTTAAGATCCTTTCAATAATGTGCTTTGGAGTTCTATATTTAAGAAATAATTTGGTTTTTATGGATGTGGGACCCTTAGTTTACATTAGGTCCCTATATTACTAGTGATTCCCACATTACTATTGTCATTGTATCCCTTATTGTTATTGTTGTGCCCCTATTATCCCCATATTGTTATTATTGTGCCCCATAGAAGCCCACTATTGTTATTGTTGTGCCCTTATATTATTATTGTTATGTCGGCTTTGATTATATTGTGACCTCTTAGAATCCTATATATAGAAAGGAGGTTTTGTCATTTGAATCATCCAAGAATTATTAATTTCTATAATTTAAAGGAGGATTCCCCCTCGAAGAGGATGATTTTGAAGTTTTTGACCTATATTTTCTTCTATTTTGTGAGTTGGTTGCATACCATTTGGTATTAGAGCTTTTGTTTCTAGGGTTTTGGTGCTCCAAACAAGTCATTGTGGAATGTTCGCTATGAATTTGTGTTTACGATGTTTCAGAATCTGAAATTAAAACCCATTTGAGCCAAAATCTTGATGAACCTCAGGTCCAAATTGCAGATCTTTTATTGCTATATTTTTAGAGATATGATCCAAGGAAGTTAGGGCTTTTGCAGGCTCCCAAATTACATCCCAAATAGGTGACCTTGGGAAAATCATCATAACTTTCTTTCTGAGCATCGGATTAAAATTTCGTAAGAAGTTACAGAAAGAGGAAAACCTGTAGTTGTTTTTTCTTTTTTTAGGTTATAAGGTAGAAACAATGACATGTGGTGGGTCGTACAATTCTGCTCTACTGAACCAATCTATAATCAAGTCATCGTGGGATATTTCACATAACTCTATCTTGAAGAATCCAATATTGATCGGACTAGTGGGGTTAGAAAGAGGACTCAAAGGGATACCACATGATGCAATTTCATACCTTGGAGATCCAAAATTACATAGATACAATAGATTCAATATCGAGCTCCTACAAAGCAAAAAAAGGTGTGTAGTTTTTTTTTTTTTTTTAATTTGCATAAGTTTGGTTTGAAAAATTAGTTTGAAGTGATTCAAAGGGCATAATGAGGCATAATTATCATTAATTAATACCTCTAAGAATGAAAATGGAAACACCTAGTAAGCAACCTGAAATCTCTACCATGACTAATGAAGTAGTGGAAGAAATGCAACATGATATATCAAAACTACAAGACCATGTGCAAATTTTCACTCTCACAAAAAGTAACAGAAGCTAAGATAGATGGTTTAAAGAAAGGAATGGAAGCTAATATGAATGGCGTGGAAGCTAATATGGATGGAATGGAAGCTAATATGAATGGAATGTAAGCTAATATGGGTAGCATAGAAGCTAACATGGATGGTATAGAAGCAAAACTTAAAGGAAAAGTGGAAGATTTGAAGATATATTTGACAAAATTGCTACAAGAAATGCTTTCTAATGGCAAAAGGGTAGTAAAGGAAACTCATGATGAGAACAAGAGAAATGTTAATCATGATTTCATAGACTCTAATGTTGGATTGAAGACCCACCATGTTCCAAAGATCGATAAGGGGAAGCTTGATGACAAGGATCCCGTAACATGGATACTACAGATGGAGCAATATTTCGATCTTCATAATGTGAAAAACACACAAAAGGTACACATTGCAACTTTATATTTGGAACCAAATCAGTTTGTATGGTATCGATGGATTTTCTCTCATAAACAAATTGTCACTTGGGCAATTTTTACGGAAGAAATGATAACAGATTATGAGCATACAAAAAGAAACACCTTTTTTAGCCAATTGATAAATCTTAAACAAAAGGGTTCAATGATAGATCACATTATAGAGGAGCATAGGATTGATGTGTCCATAGGAACTTTAAAGGATAACATCCAACATGAGGTTCACCTTTGGGAACTTAATTCATTGGAGAAGGCATTCAGGTTGGAAAGAAAATTTGAAAGCAAAATTATGGCAACAAGGAAACCTACCACTCACAACTATAAAGATGGAAGTGTTTTTTACCATAGCCTTCCACAACCTATAATGTTGACACCACAACAATTGAAAGAAAACAGAGAAAAAGGGCTTTGTTACAGTTGTGATAGAAAATACACTAGAGTTCATAAGTGTGCTGAGAAGAAATTATTTTACATAGATTGTGAAGAGGAGGAAGAAAAAGAACAAGAAATGTCAAAAGAAGAGGATATACACTAGGAACAAACCCTAGAGAAAGAAGAAATGAATCTGACCATATCTTGTAATGCATTGGCTAGAATTACCACTCCTCAAACTCTCAAGATAGAAGGACCTATCAAGAAGGAAAAGGTAATAGTGTTGATTGATTCAGGCAGTACCCATAATTTTATTTATTGTAAAATAACCAAGGAATTGAATTTTTTACTATATCCAGCACCAGAGTTTCAAGTGATGGTTGCAAATGGAGGAACCATAAATTTCTTTGGAAAGTGCCATAATATCAAGCTATCCATAGGATAATATGTATTGAATAGCCTAATGCTTTCCATTCCAATGGGTGGTGTTGATGTTGTACTAGGATTCCAATGGCTACAATCTTTGGGTATGATAGCTTTTAATTTTCAAGAACTTTCTTGAATTCTTTTTGGAATAAAAGGAAGTTGAATTAAGGGGTATCACAGGGAAACCGGGAAATATAATCAACTCTAACGTCATGACAAATCTTCTAAAGAAAGGAAAATGAGGCGTAATTGCACAATTATGTTCGATACAGGTTCCCACATCGAAATCATCTATTTCTCCATATCTCCAAAAAATCTTGGATAATAATTCCAAGGTATTTGAGACTCCCAAAGGCCTCCCGCCTATTCATTATCATGATCATGCTATTCATTTGATTCTAGAAGTTTTCCTCCAAACATCAGGCCTTATAGATATCTCTATGCCCAAAAAAGTGAAATTGAATGTATGGTTGCAGAAATGCTAGAGGCTGGTATGATTCAACCTAGTCAAAGTTCTTTCTCTGCTCTAGTAGTATTCATTCACAAGAAGGATGGATCATGGTGCATGTGTTTGGATTATAGGGAGCTCAAAAAGATGACTATTAAAGATAAATTTCCCATTCATGTCATTGATTAATTATTGGATGAATTGCATGTATCAATTTACTTCGCCAAGTTGGATCTTCATTCAGGATATCATCAAATTAGAATGAAGACTGAAGACATTCCAAAAACAACATTTAGAACTCATGAGGGTCATTATGAATTTGTGGTCATGCCTTTTGGCCTTACCAATGCCCCCTCTACATTTCAAGGTTTGATGAATTCCATTTTCAAACCCTTCCTTAGAAAATTTATGTTCGTAATTTTTTATGATATACTAATATATAGCAAGTCTTGGAAGGACCATGTTCAACATGTTGACTAGGTGCTCAAACTATTGAAGGAGAAAAACTTATATGCAAAAAGCTCCAAATGTCCCTTCGGAGTATAAGAGGTGGAATATCTGGGTCATATTGTATCTCATGAAGGTGTTAAGGTAGACCCTAGAAAAATTAAATCTATTAAGGAATGGAAAATCCCCATATCCATAAAGCATATGTGTGGATTTCTCAAGTTGATAGGGTATTAGCGCAAGTTTGTTAAGAATAACGGGAGAATAACAACACCTCTAACAACATTATTTAAGAAAGATGCATTTTCATGGACTCCAGAAGCAACGAAGGCCTTTGAACATCTTAGAGAGGCAATATGCCAAGCACCGGTCTTAGCTACGCCAGACTTCGCAAAAACCTTTATTGTGGAATGTGATGTCTGAGGAAATGGAATTGGTGTTGTTTTAATGCAAGAAGAAAGACCCATTTCTTTTGAAAGTCGTCGAATCAAAGCAAAGTGTTTACACAAATCTATTTATGAGAAGGAAATGTTCGCAATACTCCATGCACTTAAGAAATGGTGACCCTACCTAATGGGAAGAAACTTCAAGGTAAAAATGGATCACGATATTCTAAAATATTTTTTTATAACAAATATTATCTTCAGAAGAGTAGCCAAAATGGGTCAAAAAGATGTTGGGTTATGACTTTGAAATCATCTAAAAAAAGGAAAGAAAAATGTTTTTGTAGATGCACCCTCAAGAAAGTATGAGGATGTGGAAGCATTGATTTCCACCATCTCTATTATCCAACCAGATTGGATAAACGAAACAAGGGATGAATGGAAGAATGACGAAGAAGTGTGGGAACTCATTCAAAAGTTACAACAAGATCCCAGTACATCTGATACATTTAACTGGAAAAATGATTCGTTATGGTACAAACATCACTTATACCTTTGTAATAATTCCCAACTCAAACAAAATATTCTTATGGAATTGCACACCCCTCCCTTAGAAGGGCACTTAGGATTTTTAAAAACTTACCACAGGGTTAAGAAGGAATTTTTTAGGGATGGTCTTAAATCTAATATTCAAAAGTTTGTGGCGGAATGTTTGGTTTTCCAACAAAATAAATTTGAAACAATTAAGACCCCATGTCTATTACAACCATTATCCATCCCAAGTCAACATTGGGAGAAGGTTTCAATGGATTTTATCACAAGTTGACCCAATTCCGAATGAAAGAGTGTCATCATGGTGGTAATTGACAGACTTACCAAGTATGCACACTTTTGTGCATTATCTCATCCATTTAAAGTCAGTACAGTTGCTACTGTATTTATGGAAACAAGTCAAAATCTACATTGAACCCCAAATATTATTGTAAGCGACAGATATCCCATTTTCACTGGAAATTTTTGACAAAATTAATTTCTTGTTTGGGTACTCATTTAGCTCATAGCTCATCTTATCATCCTCAATCTGATGGGAAAACTGAGATAGTAAACAAATGTTTGGAATGATATCTTTGTTACTTTGTATCTGATAAACGGACACAATGGGTCAAATGGTTGCCTCTGGCTGAATGGTGGTATAACACTTCCTTCAATATTGCAGCAAAAATGACCCCATTTATGGCACTTTATGGATATCATCCACCATCCATCACATCGTATTTAAGAGAAAATTCTAAGGTTCAAGCAGTGGAAGATCACATCAAGCATCAAAAACAAGTTCTCCAACTCTTAAAGGATAACCTCACATTGGCGCAGAATAGAATGAAACAACAGGAAAATAAACATCGCAGTGAAAGAAGTTTTAATGTAGGTTACTAGGTATTTCTATGGCTACAACCATATAAACAAATGTCCCTCGAGAAATCTAGTAAGAAGGATACTAAATTATCACCAAATTATTATGTTTCATACAAGGTGTTACACAAGATTGGTACTATGGCATACAAATTGGAGCTTCCTACAGTTTCCCAAGTGCACCCAGTTTTCCAAGTTTCTTGCTTAAAGAAGGTTATAGGTGACAAGCTCCCATTTCAAACAATATTGCTAGAACTTGACAAGGAAGGAAAAATCATATTGGAACTTGAAGCAGTCACAGAAACAAGAACTCGATAGCTAAGAAATCGATTAATTTCAGAGTATCTAATCAACTAGAAGAACTTACCCACTGAAGATTTTTCATGGGAGGATGAGAATTTTATACAGAATCATATAAAACTACTCAAGTGTTGAGGACAACACTTTTTTGAGGGAGAGGGGCATGTTAGGTCCATGTAATACTAGTGATTCCCCCATTACTATTTTCATTGTAGCCCTTATTGTTATTGATGTGCCCCTATTTTCCCCATATTGTTATTATTGTGCCCCATAGAAGCCCACTATTGTTATTGTTGTGCCCTTATATTATTATTGTTATGTCATCTTTGATTATATTTTGACACCTTAGACTCCTATATATAGAAAATAGGTCTTTTCATTTGACTCATCCAATAATTATTCATTTGTGTAATGTAAAGGATGTTTCCCCCTCGAAGAGGCTGATTTTGAAGTCATTGACCTATCTTTTCTTCTATTTTGTGAGCTAGTTGCATAAAAATGTAGGTGATTCACTTTTCTTGAATAAGAGGAGCTTCAACTATATGCTTGGGTAATAATAAGATGGTCATCCTAGGAAGGTATCATTTTGTAATACTTATTTTTCCTTATTTCCATCCATTTTAATTCCTTGGCTTTCAAATAATGTCACTTCTACTTATAATAATGAGGCTATTGAAAGTGAAGACTTACTGATTTAGATTACTCTTGATATGCTTTATGGAAATTTGTATTGTTGGATATTTCATTATGATACTACCCTTGCAGTTTAGCATTTTTTTTAGCAGCCCTAGTATCAGACTTTCTTTGGATCAGTATTAATGAATAAATAATAGAGTACAAAAATGAACCAACATGCGTTATCTTTTAGAACAATCAAATATAGCATGAAACATTTGTTTATATATGGTTGCAGGAACATTTATGGTTCAACTTTGGCTTATTTTGCAAGGGAACAATAATATCAGTTGATTCGCTTGCATGAGGACATGCAAGATGATCGACATGGGGGGATGTTAGGCCCTAAAATTGTCATGTTTAATCTACATTCTCACCCTTTTCTTACTCATGGTTTTCATTTTAATTACTATCATTTTGCACGATTTTTGGGCTAGTAGCTTAAACTTGGAGCATGATCACATGAGTGTTCATTATTGAACCTATTTCCTCTATTTCAATAAGATTTGCGTTAAAATGATCGATGATGGTGATTGTGTTGTTTCAGGAATGCATATGAAATAATAGTCAAAGATAAACTTGCATCAAAAATTAATTGCACTTAGTTCTGTGCTTGCACCACCACTCCCACACTAGCATTCCTACACTGAAGAGCAACCAATTTGGGGCTTCGACATTTCGGCATGATTTTGGGGAAAAACGAGGAAGGTTATTGTTCAAAATTATTTTCTAACACCTTCCCATGAGTTGGATTGTACCCTGGTCACACATGTGGGTCTCTAGAAGAAAATCAACAAATCTGCTTAAAATCCGCATAGTTCTCAGACTACCATGTTTGACCTCACTTTTCATACAAATCAAGGTGAATCTCGAAAATTTGAGCAAATTAATTTTTTTACCAATATAACAAATTATCTTTAAATGAAACCATTTCTCAAGATTCTCTATTTTTCAAAAGTTACACACGGGTCTTTAAGACCGTTTCATAAAAAAACAATATTTTTCTAGAATTCTAGAATCTTGTAAAAAGAGCCAAACAACCAACTTCGGTCACGCGTTGCGAGGATACAAAGTTGACTAAGAAAAATCTAAGAGGGGTTTTTTTTTTTTTTAATATGAAAAATTAGTTTTCCTCCAAACCATTTTCCAAAATTCGCCATGGTTAGGAAGATATGCCAATATCTTTGAGGCCAATTTGTTAAAAATATGCAATTTTCCAGAATTAAGGAAAATGATTGTTAGAGTCAAATTCGCCTTGTAAATTTTATAAATGGCTTAGCCATGGTATGTGCTAGGGGAGGAGATGTTACTATAGCTTCATATAGTTGGTTTGGAGTTTGAGCATATCGCTTGGGATGTAAAGAACTGATTCAATTTTAATAAAAGGCTTCTAATGCCACGGTTCTTTCTCCAAATCTATTATTTTAATGATCATTTTCATTCTATAATTTGATTTAATTTTAAGAGAGTGAGAGTTGGATTTTTTGGGCCCAACCAACCAAGCTCAACATCCCTCACTTTAGATTAGTTTTCAATCATTAGAAATTAGCAAAAGTTGTGTTGAATGATGATTTTCCGTGTATGAATAGTTTCTTTGATATACTTGCATGACTCAAAACATTCAAAGATTGTTTCCTTTTAGATTGGAGTAATGATCTCATCATGAATTGTTAAGGACTTTGTTAATGAAGCATGAAGGATGTTTGAATGTGAATTCTGAAACCAATTCTATTTAAATTATATAATCTTGCATTTCATACTTATACAGAGTTATTTTGTACTTAGACAAGTTTTGTAATATCATGTTTTATATGAATGTCCAACAATAATATGACGAGATGTTAATGGTTGTAGCTTAGTTAGAGTTGAAGTATGGTTGGATTGAGAGTTGTAGGTTAATGCTTTTCATGGAATAGGTTTTCTAAGTTTATTTGTTGTAGTTTTAAATTAGAATAAACTTTGATTTTTAAGTGTGTGAGAACATTAATTTGAATGTTTTAGTTTCCTTCGAGTGTTTGAGAGTTGAATGTTAGGAAAAAATAAAAGATTAGTTTGAATTCTTGTTGGCTTGCATCCCAAGACATAGACTTAGTGATTAGATTTGGTCTTGTTGGATTATTTATTTTCCTTAGTTTAGAATTGCTTGGATTAGAATTAGTTTTGTTTAAGATTGAAATTATGATAATCTTGATACATAATGGTAATTAGTCTTCTTTGATTCCATATTTCTAAAGTTTATTGTTTGAATTGTAGTTAAGTTTTACTTGCATTGAAATTAAGTTTTGATTGATTTAATTTACATAGATTGAGATTCAAATTATTTATTTGCATTCTATACTTAATTTAGAAATAGAAATTTGATGTTAATTAGGTTAGATGCTTTGATCCTACGCTTACTCTTCTAAGTATTATGACCTCGGATTGATAATTTAATGTTGGAATTGTAACACATGTAATTTCCCAACAAGGCTATTACAAGTAAACATGCTACGCTTGGTTGATCTCATGTGATTTATCTCTGGCAAAAGCTGAAGGGCTTGGGTCAGAGGGAGTAGTTGTGGTAGAAAAAATTACCTCTGGAACAAGTGAAAGGACCTCATACTAACTTCAAAGAGAGTAAATCTATGAGTTCGAAATTATGGAATGTCATTGACATTGCCAGGCTAGATAGATGATATGCAAAAGGTTGCAATGATAGAGAGAAACCAAAACTACCACAACAAGATATGTCTCGGTGTGATGGGGAGCACCTAGTCATGATGACAGGGAAGCAACTATGGTGATAGACCCAGTAAAAGGGTTGGTGTACCAGCACGTTACAATTTTTCATGGAAAATTCATTTATGTTTTGAGTTTTGTCTCAAATAGTGAAGTATAGTCGCAGATTCAGATTAGGCAAAGGGGGTTGAAGATAGAAAATGTTCATCAGGATATTGTTTCAGTCTAGGCTCCATTATGACTATGAGCATGAAGTAGACAAGTATCACACCCTGTATTGGAGTTGGATGGAAATTTTTGAAGTAGTAGGGCTTTAGAAACTACTTACAAAATTATTTAATCAGGTGCGAGTGAAAGTACGGTTCTAGGTTGTAGCACGTTGAGATGTAGTACCAAGACATGGTACATAAGAGAGTAGCATGGCTCTAGTTCTACAGTCAAGTAGATTGATCCTAGGATGAAGTATGTATAATTCAAGGAGAAACTTGAAATGAGTGAGCATGTATCTCTCAGTAAGAGGGAGTGATGAGATAGAAACATCAAGGACGGTCATTCTCTCTAGATCATGTTGACTAGCAAAATGATCCAGTTGGGGACAAACATTTTGCCTTAAAGAGAATGGTTCGATAGAGGACAGATATTCTTCCTGAGTCAAATATATTGACCAAAATGAGGAAGAATGGTCCTTGAGGCCTATACACATATTAGAGTGGGTGCATTTCAACGTCAAACCCAGACTCTCCAAATAGGATGAGGAGCACACTTAACATCATACTAGAAATCACTCATGAAGAGTGAGGCCCTTAGAGATTCACCATGAGTCAAATACATTGACCAAGATGATGGTGATTAGTTTGCATGCCATGCGTGAGTGTTACCATAATATTGTGACTAGTTGTTGCTAATATATGCCATGTGTCAGGTAGCAACAGAGATATGGCAAGTAGTTGATGTTTTTGATTTACCATGCATTGGTAATTAGATGATGTTGTTGATATACCATGTGTCATAGTTGTTAACCAAATTAAGAATTATGGAAAAATTAGAAATATCTATGAGCATGATACAACAATAATACAAGTTTGAAGTCTAAAGACCTACTATAGATTTCAAGTTGATTCAATGGAGCATATTGTTCTCAGTCTTGAGTACAAATATTACTTTGTTCAAGGCCACATATCTTGACTATAAAGTGACCATGAGGAAATCATAACATGGAATAATTTTTAATATCATTGAAGTTGTCTATAAGTTATTGGATATGCTTGGATACTTACTTGTAATCATAAGCATGGATGCATTTGCAATGAAGTCAAGTTTAATAAATATTTACATGCATAAAATACTATAATGGGAGAATTAAGCTTAGATATTGATGACTCCTTGAATTGTTGGAATGAGTGTTATGAATCATCACTGCAATCTTGTTTTTATTATGCTTATATTATCTCTTATCATCATAAGAGAACCTCAATCAAAATTTTGAATGCTTGCATCATAATATTCCGATATGCCAAAGGTCTATCTCAAAGACTTATGTCTCAAATTTCCTAGGAGCTTACATTCTCCTTAAAAGATGACGAGGATTGCATGTATATGACTCTGGAAATAGAGGGAGAAGAAGTGGAAGAACGATGCACAACCTGTGATAAAAGGACATGTACCAAAATTGATATTTGAAGATCTGAGCTTAAGAGGGAGAAAGTAGATAAGAAAATGTGAAATTGCAGGTTTATGAATAGAGATGAGAGAATAGAAGACTCTTCGAGTAAGAGGAATATAATGTCTTGCTCTAATTTTTAAGACTTTGAAGAAGTCTCATAATTTAATAAGGCGTCAAGTACTCATGTGGAGCAACTAGGATATGATGTACTAAAGAAGGTGCATATGGAAAATCTTATGTTAACTTCAGAGGGAGCTCAAAATGATCACAATAGAATATGTCTCAAATTAATAGGGAGTTTGTCTATGAATTTGACATGAAGGATATTGAATTTATGCAATACTATTTGGGACTGGAAGTCTAGTTGAACCCTAGTAAAATCCTTCTTTTACAAGGAAAATATGTCATAAATATCTTCAAAAGTTTGGGAGGACAGAGTGCAAGTCTATGACAACTCCTTTGGTGATGAACTTGAAAAAGATGAGCCATTTTGAGTCTAACCTAGTGGATTTGTCCATGTATCGGAAGTTGATTATATCATTGATATATTTGGTAAATATTAGGCCGGATATTTTCTTAGTGGTAAACACGTTGAGCCAGTTCCAGATGGAACCGAAACATGATAATTATATTGCAATGGAACCGAAACATGATAATTATATTGCAACAAATCATATATTAAGATATGTGTGTAGTATTGTTGACTACTATTTGAGATATATTTTGAATGGAGAGATATAGTTGCAAGGATATATATATACTCTCATTGGGTAGGGAGTGCGGATAATAGGAAGAGTACAACTGGTGTATGTTTTAGTTTGGATTTTGCTATGATATCTTGGATGAGTAGGCAACAGACCTCTATCGCACTCAATACTATAGAAGCAAAGTATATTTAAACTTATTTGGAATGCTATGAGAGAGTATGGAATCAGAAGCTACTCTCTAGATTATCTAACCAAACGTTGGAATTGACTGTTTTGTTCTATGATAATCAAGGTTGTGTAAAGTTAACAGACAATCTAATGCTTCATGATAAGACAAAGCATATTGAGATTAAGTATCACTAAATTTGTGATATGGTACAAAAGGGAGTGGGGAGGCTCTTGTATATCTCCACTGATGAATAAATGTGACATTCTCACAAAGCCTCTATCTCAGGTGAAGTTTTTATACTTTAGAGATAAGCTTGGATTAGTCGAGAACTCCTCTATAAGTGTGAGGGAGCGTTAATGTGACATCAATAGGGGTACGACTTGGACTATTGGTGACAATAGGAGCATGAATGATACTATTGATGGAGGGAAAACTGGGGTATGGCTCGAACTATTGGTGACAATAGGAACATCACCCAAATTGTTGATAGATGGACAACAAAGGTATGGCTCAGACTGTTGGTGACAAAAGAAGCATGATTTGGACTATTGATGGATGGAAAATAGGGGTATGGCTTAGAATGTTGGTGACAACAGGAGCATGACCCAGAATTTTGAAGGGATCATACAACATGGGTATGGCTCGGATTGTTGGTGACAACAAGAGAATGACCCAGATTATTGATGGATGCACAACAGGGGTATGACTCAGATTGTTGGTGACAATAAAAGCATGGCCCAAACTATTCATATATGGATAATAGGGGTATGGCTTGGTATGGGTTGGTGACAAAAGGATTATAGACATGCATCAAGAATTAATTTGACATAGTTCTATTCCTACACCAACACTCCTACACTAGCATTCCTACACTAAAGAGCAACCAATTTTGGGCTTCGACATTTTGACATGCTTCCAGGGAAAACTGAGGAAGGTTATTGTCCAAAATCATGTTTTAAAACCTTCCCATGTGTTGGATTGTACCCAAGTCTTACATGTGGGTCTCTAGAAGAAAATCAACAAATCTGCTCAAAATCTGCACAATTTTAAAACTGCCAAGGTTGACATGGATTTTCGTGCAACTGGAGGTGAATCTGGAAAACTAGAGAAAATGGGTTTTTTACCAATATGAAAAACCATCTATCACCAAAACGGTTTCTCGAGATTCTCTTTTTTTCAAAAGTTTCATGCGGGTCTTTAAGGTTGTTTCTTAAAAAAACAATGTCTTTCCAGAATTCCAAAATCTTGTAAAAAGAGCCAAATAGCCAACTTCGGCATGTGTTCCGAGGAGAAAGAGATGATTGAGACAAATATAAGAGAGGTTTTTGTTTCAAATATGACAAATTAGGTTCCCTCCAAAAGGTTTTCCAAAATTTTCCATGGTTAGGAAAATATGCCAATATCCTTGAGGCCAATTTGTTAAAAATATGCAATTTCTCATAATTAAGGAAAATGATTGTTAGAGTCAAAATTCGCCTTATAAATTTTACAAATGGCTTAGCCATGGTCTTTGTGAGGGGAGGAGATGTTAATATAGCTTCATATTGTTGTTTTTGAGTTGGAGCATATGGCTTGGGATGTAAAGAACTGATTCAATTTTAATAAACAGTTTCTAATGCCAGGGTTCTTTCTCCAAACCTATTGTTTTTTAATGATCATTTTCATTTTGTAATTTGATTTAATTTTAAGACATTGAGAGCTGCATGGTTTGGCCCAACCATCCAAGCTCAACATCCCTCACTTTAGATTAGTTTTAAATCGTTAGAAATTAGCAAAAGTTGTGTTGAATGATGATTTTTGTGTATGAATAGTTTCTTTGATATACTTGCATGACTCAGAACATTCAAAGTTTGTTTACTTTTATATTGGAGTAATCATCTCATCATGAATCGTTAAGGATTGTGTTAATGAAGCATGAAGGATGTTTGAATGCGAATTTTGAAACCAATTCTATTTAAATTGTATAATCTTGCATTATGTACTTATACAGAGTTATTTTGTACTTAGACAAGTTTCGTAATATCATGTTTTATATTAATGTCCAATGATAATATGACGAGATGTTAATGGTCGTAACTTAGTTAGAGTTAAAGTATGGTTGGATTGAGAGTTGTAGGTTAATGCTTTTCATGGAATAGGCTTTCTAAGTTTATTTGTTGTAGTTTTAAATTAGAATAAACTTTGATTTTTAAGTGTGTGAGAACATTTTGAAGGTTTTAGTTTCCTTCGAGTGTTTGAGAGTTGAATGTTAGGAAAGATAAAAGACTAGTTTAAATTATTGTTGGCTTGCACCCCGAGACATAGACTTAGTGACTAGATTTGGTTTTTTTGGATTGTTTATTTTCCCTAGTTTAGAATTGCTTGGATTAGAATTAGTTTTGTTTAAGATTGAAATTATCATAAGCTTGATACATAATGGTAATTAGTCTTGTTTGATTTCATATTTCGAAATTTTATTGTTTGGATTGCAATTAAGTTTTACTTGGATTGAAAATAAGCTTTGATTGATTTACTTTACTTAGATTGAGATTCAAATTGTTTATTTGGATTCCATACTTAATTTAGAAATAGGAATTTAATGTTAATTTAGGTTATATGCTCTAATCGTACGTTACTTACGCTTACACCTCTAAGTCTTACAACTCCAGATTGATAATTTAATGTTGGAATTATAAGAAATATAATTTCCCCAACAAGGCTATTACAAGTAGAGATGCTAGGCTTGGTTCATCTCATGTGATTTATCTCTTGCAAAAGCTGAAGGACTTTTGTTAGAGGGAGTAGCTGTGGCAGAAAGAATTACCTCTGGAAGAAGTGAAACGGCCTCGTACTAGTTTCAAAGAGAGTAAATCTATCTATGAGTTCGAAATTATGGAAGGTCATTGACATTGTCAAGCTATATAGATGATATGCTAAAAGTTTGCAATGACATAGAGAGCAACCAAAACTACCACAACAAGATATGGGTTAGTGTTGTTATGCCCCTATACCAATAGGTGTCATATATCATGATTGGCTTGGTTTAGCTTTGAAATATGTTCATACCTTTACTTGTTGCAAAGGTTTTCCACATTTGTAAAAAATAAAAAAATCAAAAATTTTAAAAATGTAAAGAGGCTATACCCTAAAAGAAAAATCAAAGGGTGAAAAGAATAAAATAGAGGTCAAAAAATGAAAGGAAATGAACCCCAACAAAAAGAAAAGACCAAGAAAGTGTGCAAGTCTAAATGCTACTACTTTTGAAGTTTTGTATAATAAAAATTGTGTGCAGCTTGTCACTCATGCCACAATTCATCAATAGTCAAATAGTTTAAGCTTGACTAATTCATATTTCAATTTCATGTTGTAGAAATAGAGAATAAAGATCTGACCAAACAGTTTAATCTTGGCAGATAAGTAGATAGGGAGAGTGAATAAAAGGAGCTCAATAGTTTAATTTGAGCCCTTGGATGTAATAAGTGTAGATTTAGGTAGGTATCTATATGTAAAAGAAAAGAAAGTTTGATAAGAGTTTTCCAGTCTAAGTGCACCCTAATAAAGAAGTGAAAATTCTAGGGTAAAATAGGTAGGGTAAGTAGATGATGGTTGCAGAATAAATATGTGGTGAATGATAAGTTTAAATGTTTAAATCTTTTACTTTCATCACTAAGAAAAGGCATGTATCACATGGAAAGGAACTTAAACATTCAAAGTCAAAATAATTAACTTCCCTACCCATTCCCCTAAAATCTTCATTAATTCCCTAAGTACTAAAGGTAATTACCAAAGTTAGAGGGGCTCATAGCATTTCTCTAACTTTTGGAGGGACCGGACCCTCGGCCCAATAATTTATAATGCCTAAGTGCTTGAGCCCCTTCATCAATATTCACCCCCCTTCATAAGTTATTCACTACCCTACTAAAGATTTTCCTAAGTAAAATTCCATTTTACTTAGGGAAAATAAAACACTCTCCATATAAACCCTCATTTTCACTTAGCCTAAGTTTTTAAATGTGTATGATGAAATTGTTTTAAACTTAGCGCGCATTTCATATTCCATAAAGTCATATTAACCACTAATTAATATTATTAATTATTTCCCGAAAACATACTACCCGCGCCCATATTATATTATTATACAAAACCCAAAATTTTTACATATCCCGCCCCGATGGTTAAATATAACCGTAAACCAAACAATAAACGAATTAATTCACTAATTTTTATTTAATTAAGAACCCAACCCCGCCACCATTTAATGAGGATTAGTAATGTCATTTGGGCTAATTAATAACTCGATAACCAATTGAATCACCCCCGATATAACTAATCTCTTTAATTCATGTCAGGCCCGACCTTCATATCTTTCAGCCATTTCACCTCCCCGACAACCGTCCGATCGGCTCCTACAGATCCGACGGTCATTGCGCATATCGCACGGGCCTCCGCGATTGACCTTTAGCGTGCGATGGTGAGCGGTTTCATGAATGGTACCATTGCTACATGTCAAGCATCGTATGGAATCGCGCGGTCTCGCCCAAATACCACTTACCCTCCATTAGCGGTGCGATGAAACTCACTTATCGCCTCCCGCTAAAGACAAAACGTCAAATTGCCTCCCTGCTGATGCCACCTGTCCATATCGAACCCACCAAAAGCTTTGACTTTGCATAAAAATAGAGTTAAAATAGTTTTTCGTCCTTATTCTGAAAGCGCATGCATGCGACCTGAACATTGAAGTCGACCAACTCGTACACCAACCATCAACCACCATGAAACTTGCAGTTCAATGCTGCTCCAGTCCACCATTTGCACCCATTGAACCTGCACTCCATTGCCCATCACTAAAAAACAGGTATTTACCAATTTCTGTCTAGAAGCCCTATAAATACTTGATTTCCTCTGTAGTTATTTTGAAAAACCCAAAATTCATTACAATTCAGTTGCGGAATTTAGAATTGAAGACTCCCAAGACCCTCTATTTTCACCAATTCTACTTGAAAACCCCATTTTCCTATCTGAATCCATAAGAACCAGAATGGAAACCCCCGTGGCCCTCAGTATAGCTCCTATCACTACCCCTCACAGAGATTTGGATTATCTGCCCTTAGCAGATAAAGATTTTCAAATAAAAGGCCTGGTAACTAAAGAAAGCTCCTTGAAAGTATATTGCCAATGCCGAGACAATTACATGAATGGCTCTGATATCATAGGACTTTGGGAATCAAATCTCCCAAGGTACATGCTCCCCTCTATGCGCATTTTCCTTGACATTATCCATCAATGTCACGCCAATTATAATCCCACCCTCAGGGCAATGATGTCCCCCAATCAAATTGTTCTCTTCACAATTACTGCAGATTCAATCAATGAAATGTTATAGTTTCAGCCCAGTCAAGACCTCACCCCCATTTCCCTTGGAGAATTACTAGAGAAATCATCTAAATTTTCCCAGTCTGAACTCAATCGCCTTTGCCAAACTTTCATGGATAAACAACATCAACCCAAAGATCCTCCTCCCTATGTGTCATCTTTCTTCACATAAATAGGCAAAAATATATTCAATATGATAGTTGTAGTCATCGGTTTCAATACTAGTGAATATGTTGATGAATTGACTCTAGTTTTAATGTCCATTTTTACCCTTGGTTAGCCTCCTGCTGTCAAATATAACTATGCTGCTTTCATTTCTGAGAAAATCCATGACCAATTCATGAAGCTAGAAAATGAGAAGGTATTCAAGTATTCTACATTCATATATCACATTTTCCTTTACTATCAGTCTGACAAGTTCCCATTCTCTGTAAATAAACTTGATACAAAGGGTAATCCCAGATCAATCATTTTTTGGACTTCCATCTTCCACTATTCACATACTTGTCCATATTCATACAATGAATTCATTGACCAGTTTGTTCACCCTGTGACCACCATGCTGACAGAAAGTCCTCCTCCTAGGATTAGTGATGAAATCAAAAGAATCCTTCAACTGTCCAAATAGTACAAGATAGGTGACTGGTACTTGTACCAAAATCAAATAGAGATCAGAATTTATGGTTGTAAACTTCCTCGTTCAAACTACCAAAGTATGTTCCTATGAGGTTGTTTGTCTTGGAATATTATAGGCAAATGTTAAACTCTGATCAGACTCATTTCACCAAGGCCAAGAAGAAAGCACAATTCAGAATTAAAGACCACTTAGGCCCATTTGTCTGCAACAATAGAGAAGCGGGAAAAAGAGCAGAAGAAATCCTAGAAAAAATGAGATTAAAGAAAAGATTTTCTTGGAGATATGATCCACAAGGTTTCATTTGTGATAGGAGAATGAAACACAATTTGTCACCATATATCCATCACAGAACCCCTGAAATAGAGCAGTATGCAAATATGGGTGAATGGAGGGAAGGGACTGTAGTTGAAATGGATAGTGATCAAGTTGATGTAGAAAATGTGATGAAAGACTTAGAAAAGAGACTTGACCTAGACTCTTGTGAATAGGTACTAGTTGAATCTACTCAAAAGCCAACACTAGAGCCTAGTGCCTCTACAGCAGAGACTTCTCAAAGGAACACACAGGAAACTAGTGCACCCCCAACAGAACCACAACAGGAACAAGACCAGGGAACAAGCACTCTAGCATGAAAACAACCAGAGATGTCAGAACAACCTAAAATCTCTGAAGAACAAGCACCACCACAGCCTCATCTAGCTCAGGTTAATATGGGAAATCCCCTAGTTTCGCAGACTCCTCTGGATGAGGAAAAGAACTTGAAAAGAGACAGGGAAGTAGCTACCCTTGCCAGTGGTCCTTTAGACCAGCCTGGTGTTAAGAGGTAGAAGATAAATCCATATTTAGAGGAAGATTTCTTTGAGGAAACAATAGGACGTTTGAGAAAATAAGGTGGAGATAGTCTACATACATTCCCAATAGGTGGGACACCTTCCAGTTCACAAAGACAAGAGCTTGAAAGACAACAGAGTGCCAAAGTTTCATCTTTCAGATCTTCATTTGAGAAGTTCATAGACATAAAAGGAAAATTCAAGGAGATAAAGTCCAAGAACGATCAGTTGAAGGCTCGAGCCTATACTCAATACTTGAAGATGGCCCCTACAAATCAAACCAGATTGATGCTAGCTTATGACATCAAAGAAGAAAAAATGTAGATGAGCTTTCTAAAGCCCACAGTACAGCATCCCAAGTTACTTGTAGACTACATCAAGACTGATTTTGAGGTCTTAGCTAAGGATATCCACCCCATAGATCAAATAGAACTGCATAAGCAAACAAGAGAGATGGTTTATTCTACACTAACAAGCAAGGTAATGATGGCACATAGGTTGCAGAATTCACTGAACAACACTACTGCCCAATTGCAACTAGAAAAGGCCTCCTCACAGGAAAAGGAAAACAGAATTAAAACATTAGAGGATTTGATTACTGAGTTGGGCCATAACCCAAAGGATATCAAAGCTGTAGAGAGCCTAATAAAGAAAAATAATGAAGATATAGCTGCACTGAGAAAGTAGTTGAAATTGCCACCACTCATGTACCCAAATACTGTTGAAGTGATTGAGAAGAAGAATGAAGAAGAGCTTATGGACTTGGTCCTTAAGCTAAATGAGCAACTAAAAGAGACAGAGCAAGAATTAGAGAAAACACTACAAAGAAAGGAGAGTGAGTCAACCTCTCAGCCTCAAAATGTAGTGCCAGTGGTTTCTACAACATTCCCTTCTACATTGGCAATTGCTCTAGCACCAAATGTCCCTTTGGTAACAACTAAAACTATAGAAGTAACAGGTACAGGTACAGCACCAGTAGGAACCTCGAATCAGAGCACAGAAGAGTTGATCAAGTCCATGGAGGAAATGAAGCTCCAGGTCACTGAACTGCAAAAAGTAAAAGAGAAATTCATTACTTTAGAGCAAAAGTATGATGTGTCAAAATTCAATTTTGCCGAAGAGGTGAGAAAAAAAAAAGGCTTGACTCAACAGGTTAAAACACTAGAAAAAGATCTTACATTTGAAAAGCCTTTGACTGATATCAGAAAGATATTATGGACCAATATAATTGAATAAATAAATGATATTTGATCATCAATTCAAATCATTTTTTAACAAATTGACTTAGTGAAAGTTTCTCTTCAAGTGATTGAAAAAACCAAGGAAGAACTAGGAAGGAAGCCTGAGGAAGCTATCAAATTAATAAACTTTCTAAACAATAGAAACAGGCATCAGTTGGAACATTTAAACATCGAGGATAGGACTGGTACCATCCTTGAAATAAAGATATTATTGACCAAAAGGAGTCTAATGCAAGGCCTTGAACACAAATGTCAGAATATGCAGGAAGACATAGATGAATTTATGGGGAAACTTGGCATCTTACAAAGTAAAGGACTTCCAAGTCCTTTAGTCATCAATGACAAGCTAATGATTCAGGATGATTATCTCAATAAATTATATCAACAAGCTAACAGTCAGCTAGTTCATTTTCCACTTCATCTACACCCAAGGCATTGCCCACAGGGAGAGTTCTCTATGATAGTTTGGAGAACCTTTTTTATATTGAGCATGAAAAGAGGCACTTGTTTCCAGTACAACCAAATTTTGTAAAATACACAGATCAGATGAAATATATAGAAAACTGACAAGGACAAGAATACCAAGAGATGATTGGTGGGCCAACATGACAGACATCTTATGATTTACCATAGTAAAAAGGTGAAGTAAATTGAATTCTTTACCATAGTCAATTTTGGTAAAAGAAAGGATGAATGATGATAAAACAGGTAAAGAGTATTAGTCATAGGTAAAAGAGTATCAGTAAAAAGCTAAAGTCAATCATCCAGCACAGAATTACGAGTAAGACAGAAAGATGCATATTCATAGGACCTGCCTCCAGCTCCTTCAACGAAAACAGGGACAGCAAACAAGCAACTCACATTCAGTCTCTACTTTCGAGACCATCTGTCTCTACATTCATGTAAAAGATATTTAGTCTTCCTAGAATATATCTCTCTTAGTTAGGAGATATTTTGATGTAAATTTCATATAAGTACTTCCTTATTTGAAATGTTGAGTGTGGATTCTTACACATTTCTATAGACACCTTATTTTGGAATAGAAGTGTTGTTGAACAACTATTATATGGCTAGCTGGACAAAGTAATAAAGAAAAGGACTTTTACAGGATACCTGTGTCAAATGAGAAACTAATAAGTATTCTATATCTTATGTTTTTATAGATTTCTAGTTTAAATATTCATATGTGTTTCATATCTGAATGATAAACGAAAAATTATATTTCAGAAAGAGCTTTACTACATTCTGTCTTTAAAATCATTTACTTTCTTAATGTTTTCTTCTAAGCTATTATAGGTATGGAATTCTTAATTTCTCCCTGCTTTCATAGTTTATCATTGTGTCCATTTAACAAAAAATTCTTAATTGCTTTTTGTTAATGAGCACCAACTTTCCCACACCTTGAACTTTGTTGAAGGATTCTTAATTTCCCTTCTTCCCCTTCAAGAACATTTCACCCTTTTAAGCTATCATTTGTCTTTTGTTTGGCTATCTTCCCTATGAAACTCTCCTTTGTTAAATCAACCTGATCTAGTTAAGCCATCTTCAGTTGACTCCATAGCCCAATGGCCTGAAATACCTTGTTCTATCCATCTGCTCTCGAATTCCATCACCAAACAAAATCAAAACCCCCTAAGCTTTCATAACTAGCATAATATCCCATAAACAAAGCTAAATCATAAAGAGAGAGCCCTATATGAGTACAGATTGGCTAGATTCTGTACTTAAATGATTGGTTAGTGGTTACCTCGGACCCCTTTCCTTCTTCTAGCAACTTCAAGGAAAATCTGAGAGATAACATAGTGGTGACCATACTGGGGAGGACAATTCCTCAGTCAAAACAAATCTTTAAGAAAGTTTAAACCTCAAATCTAAAAGCATCTTAAATAAATCATAGAAGTTGTTTTGATATCTGTTAAGAAAACCAAAAACAATACCCAAAAATCTGGCTTCAGAAAGGACTCGTTACACTAGAGCTAACCTTGATCCCAATCCACCACAAGTGTTTGAGAACCCCAATCTGATCCCCAGAATTCTTAGAAGACAATAAAGTTCTATTAGTCCTTGACCCACCTTCAGATCCTCATCCTGTCATGTTAGGTGGATTTACCTTGAATACCAACCCTTTGAAGAATACTTTGAAAACTCTTTGTTTAGGACTTCATCCAATTCTAAATTAGCAGACCTAGTCCAAGACCTAGAGTTCATCCAAGAATTAGAAATCCGAGCAGCCAATTTGTCAATTGATAGATATTTGCAAAACTCACCACAATCTGATCTTACCACTGAAGGAACCCCTAATCCCTCTGTAATCACTTCTATTTCTGCAATCTCATCATCATTCCCTCATATCTCTCAACCTCAAACCACTCCACATCATACCATCACCTCTAGCTCTCCATCCACAACCTAAACATCCATTGTTATTCCAACCCCAGCTTTTGTTTCACCATTACCAACAGTAATGGCCAATAGATATGCCCCCCTGGTACTACCAGGAAACTTAGGTTCCATGCCCCAGGACTACCAAAGTATGATCACTACTTTTGATGGCACCGGTACCTATACAACCCAACAACACACTAAGAAGATGACTGATTATTTTTGAAATTTATGAAATAGATATTGTTGATATGCAAATGAGAATATTCGTTCAAAGTTTATCTGGGGAAGTTAGAACCTGGTTCAGAGGCTTAGCAACAAATAGTATAGACAGCCTAAGAACTCTCTATCAGCAATTCCTAAACAGGTGGGAGAAAAGGAAAGACCCCCTTCAGATTCTATCTGAATATGAAAGCCTAAGAAGAGGACCACAAGAAACTATGCAAGACTATTGCACTAGATTCAACAGTGTTTATAACGCCATCCCACTAGATCTTAAACCCCCACCTAGTTTAGCCTTAACCAAATTCCCAGATGGATTTGATTCTGATATGGATTTCCAGCTGAGAGAACAAAACCCCCTACTTTAGAAGATATGAAAAGCTTAGCAGTTAGTTTTGAGGCCAACCTGCTATCTAAAAGAGCCAAGGCCAGGAGTGAAAGGAGGATACCATTAAAGGAAGAAAGCTCACCCTTTGAACAAAAGCTAGATGCCATAATTAAAGGAATGGATAGACTAGGAGATAGGGTGGAGACAATTGAAAGGAAATCTCCTTAAGATAACCAGCAAACCAATACAGGGAGAAATCCTAATTTCGGGAAAAATCAAAACCCAAACACTGGAAAGAATGGTCCTGACCAAGAAATTAGACCCCCTTTCCAGGAGAACTATGCAGAAGCTTCCCACTTTGAAGGCCCAGAAGAAGATACTCAAATCAATTTGATGTGGCTTGATGATGAAGGAGAATTTTTCTTAACCCAAGATGATCAAAAGGCCCACATACTTAAACAATTCCAAACTCAATTAGGGGAATCATTCGACTTTAGAGAAGGATATGACACAACCATCTTTAAGGTGCACAAGCAATACAATCTAAGAAGTAGGAGAATTGATGTCCCTGAAACAAACAATCAAAAGATTCCAAATCAGCCCAAAAGAGGTAAGACAGTAATCACACCTATACATATTACTTCTAGATCAAACACTAATCCTTCTAACCCCATAATTGAAGATGTCTCTGATAATCAACCAAACAATAAATAGCCCTCCACTTCCCTTCCTTCCAACGGAACTGTGGAAGAACCTCCCGAGGTTGATCTAGGAGAATCAACAAATCATGATTTTACTCCTGAAAAGGAGAAAAACATATAAAACACAGAAAATAGAGAGAACACTGCTGCTCGAAATCCAAAGGCCCAAATAGAAAAACCCTTTAATCTGGAAACAGAAATAGGTAAGCTAAAAAAATTTGTCCCATCATCTGAATTAGCTAAACATGATGTCTATCGAACTCAAATAAATAGATCTCTGAAAATTATTGGAACTGAAGACTCAGTTAATCTTTTTTATGACCAGCCTGAATTAATCTTTGGCCCAGAAGTGAATGGAAAACCATTGGAAGGAGGAATTCGTCCCTTCTATGTGAGCTTAAACATACATGATAAGATTCTTCACAATGCCATGTTTGACTCTGGGGCATCTCATAACCTCATGCCCATGTCTGTAACGAAAAAACTAGACCTAGACATCACTAGACCATGTTTTCTTTTGATTCTAGTCAGGTGAGATGTTTAGGACTAATAAAAGGCTAGTGTGTTTCATTGGTTCAATACCCTGCAAAAACAATTTTAATGGACATAATGGTAGTAGATATACCACCCAAATATGGCATGTTATTGTCCAAATCTTGGGGTGCTAAGCTTCAGCGATCTCTTCAATTAGATATGTCATATGCCACTATATTGATTTTTGGACAACCAAAGAAACTATACAGAGAAACATTGATGAAATACGTAGTAAGTAGTCAGGAAAGACCCCAAATTTCCCCGTCTACTTAGTATACTCTGATATGGATTCATTCATTCTTTACAATGCAGAAACCAGTCCTTCCAATACTTTAGTGGTTGTAGAAGCAGAACCAAAAGAAATTGAAAAAGAAAAATCAAGTGTTCATATTCAAGAAATATCAGATAACAAAGAAAAGTCAGATGAAAATGAAAACCAAGATCCCATCGCTAAACAAGTTCCTACTACCCCAGACACCAATTATGAGCATGAAATCCTTTGGCATTTAGAATTTGATGGCTTAGTTAATAAACTAGAAGTAGGAGCAAGAGTTTGGGTGTACAATTTGGAAAATGACCACGCTGAAGGCCATGCCTACAGATTAAATTTTAGATGCACCAGTAATATGGAAGAGTATGAGGCTCTCTTGTTGGGTCTTAAACTTGTTAAAAGATTAGGAGAAATCAGGGTGTCTGTCATAGGAGATTCAGAATTAATAATTAAACAGATTAAAGGAACTTACTCAACTAGGGATCCTAGACTAGGATACTATAGAGGAACAATCGTAGAAATTATCAACACTTTTTTGGAAACCGAGCTTGCAACTATACCTAGAAAACACAACATGCAAGCCCACAGCTTGGCCATGTTTTCCAGCACCTATAAATTACCTTTTCAACCTAATCATTAGTATACTGCTGAGATTAGGCACAGACCAGCCATCCCTAATAATCTGAAGAACTGGCAGGTTTTTGATAGTGATGAGAAAATCAATAATTTTTTAACTCTAGATAAAGAGATTTCTAACAGCAACATAGATGTTGATATAGTTTTTAGTATTAATCAAATAAATGAGGTAGAAATTAACATTTTAGAAGAAAGTTCGATAAAAGTGCTTCATCCCACAAAATTTACACAAAAAGAAATTCAAGACCTGAAACAAATGGACCTAGATGAAATAATTGAAGAAAAAACAAAGGTTATTAATCTAAAGGACAATCATTTACCTAAATGATTGACTCCTCTAGAAGATTTGTTTGACTCCAATGACATTCCCAAGAAACCTAAAATGGAGCCATTAAAAGCAGATATCGAAGAGTACAACTTAGGAACACAGGACAATCCAAAAATGACAAAATTGTCAAAATCTTTACCTCCTAATCAAAAGCTAAAGTATGTTGAACTTATGAGGGAATTCCAGGATGTCTTTGCCTAGAGTTACAAAGATTTGAAGTCCTATGACACCTCTATTATTCAACACACTATACCTCTGAAAGAAAATCAAAATCACTTTAAACAAAACTCAGAAGAATTAACCTTGTGCTATTACCATCAATTGAGAAAGAAATCAAATGCATGTATGAAGTAGGGATTATTGCCCCTATTAGATTTTTAGAGTGGGTGTCTAACTTGGTACCTACCAGGAAGAAAACTGGGGAAATAAGATTATGTGTTGATCTGAGAAATTTAAATAAGGTCTCTCTTAAATATAACTATCCTTTACCCAAAATGGATCATATTTTGCAAAGGGTAGTGGGCTCTTCTAGAATTTCACTTTTAGATGGGTTTTCAAGATATAACCAAATCTTGGTTCATCCTGATGACCAAGAGAAAACTGCTTTTACAACACCATGGGGTACTTTCATATACATCAAAATGCCATTTGGACTAAAAAACGCAGGAGCAACCTTCCAAAGGGCAATGGACATTTCCTTTGCCAAATAAATTCATGATTTTCTTGTTATATATTTAGATGATCTAACTGTTTTTTCTAAATCAAATCAACAACACTTGGACCATCTCAGGCAAGTCTTTTTAAAATGCAAAAAATATGGCATTTCTTTGAATCCAAAGAATTCCTTGTTCGGTCTAATTAATATCATAAAAAAACTATTGGAAGAAAATAAGAAAACTTGGAACAAAAAATTGATCAATGCTTTGTAGGCAGACAGGCTTACAACCAAAAAATCCATTGGAACCAATCCCTATGAGTTAGTATATGGCATGGAGGTTGTTTTTCCTTCATCATTAGGAGTTCCTGTCATGAAAATACTCCAAGAAGCTCAAGTGGAACCTAATGATATACAAAGAAGGATAAACCAGACTATCAATTTGCAACAAACCAGAGATGAGGTGTACCAAAGGTCCCAATTCTTGTAGGAGAAACTTAAGAAAATATTTGACAGAAGAACCAAGGAAAAAGATTTCTACCTTGGAGATAAAGTGTTAATATGGGATTCAAGAAGAGAAGACAAGGGAAAATATGGGAAGTTCAACTTCCTGTGGAAAGGACCATACATCATCTATGCTTTGAGAGGGAACAATGCTTATTTTCTTAAAGAGTTAGATGGTACAGAAGTAGAAGAAGGACCAGTCAATGATCGGATGTTGAAGCATTACTTTGATCCTACTTACTAATGTTACCATGTTCTTCACAGTACATATTATATCTTTTGTAATGTCATAGTGTTGATTGGACAATAAGATTTTGGAGTTGAAGCCCGAAGAGAAGGCCCAAAGCTTGAGAAGTATTATTGTCATACATATACATAAAGCAGCAAGGCAAAGGAGATTTGCAGAGCACAGTCGCAGTCATTCAGAGGCCATTGATCTATTGTTCTTGACTTTCCACCAGCAAAAGCCATCCCCAAGTGGAGCCATTGTTATGCCCCTATACCAATAGCTGTCATATATCATGATTGACTTGGTTTAGCTTTGAAATATGTTCATACATTTACTTATTGCAAAGGTTTTCCACATTTGTAAAAAATCAAAAAATGTAAAAATGTAAAAAGGGTATACCCAAAAAGAAAAATCAAAGTGTGAAAAGAATAAAAAAGATGTCAAAAAATGAAAGGAAATGAACCCCAACAAAAAGAAAAGACTAGGAAAGTGTGCAAGTCTAAATGCCACTACTTTTGAAGTTTTGTATAATAAAAATTGTGTGTATCTTGTCACTCATGCCACAATTCATGAATAGTCAAATAGTTTAAGCTTGACTAATTCATATTTTCAATTTCATGTTGTAGAAATAGAGAATATAGATCTGACCAAAAGTTTAATCTTAGTAGATAAGTAGATAGATAGAGTGAATAAAATGAGCTCAAAAGTTTAATTTTAGCCCTTGGATGTAATAAGTGTAGATTTAGATAGGTATCTATATGTAAAAGAAAAAAAAGTTTGATAAGGGTTTGCCAGTCTAAGCGCACCCTAATAAAGAAGTGAAAATGCTAAGGTAAAGTAGGTAGGGTAAATAAATGATGGTTACAAAATAAATGTGTGGTGAATGATAAGTTTAAATATTTAAATATTTTACTTTCATCACTAAACAAATGCATGTATCACATGGAAAGGCACTTCAACATTCAAAGTTAAAATAATTAACTTCCCTACCCATTCCCCTAAAATCTTCACTAATTCCCTAAGTACTAAAAGTAATTACCAAAGTTAGAGGGGCTCAGAACATTTCTCTGACTTTTGGATGGACTGGACCCTCGGCCCAATAATTTATAATGCCTAAGTGTTTGAGCCCCTTCATCAATATTCACCCCCCTTTATAAGTTATTCATTTCCCTAATAAATCTTTTCCTAAGTAAAATTCTATTTTACTTAGGGAAAATAAAACACTCTCCATATAACCCTCATTTTCACTTAGCCTAAGTTTTTAAATGTGTATGATGAAAATGTTTTAAATTTAGCACGCATTTCATATTCCATAAAGTCATATTAACCACTAATTAATATTATTATTTATTTCCCGAAAACATACTACCCGTGCCCGTATTATATTATTATACAAAAACCCCAAATTTTTATATATCCCACCCCAATGGTTAAATACAACCATAAACCAAACAATAAACAGGATTAATTAACTAATCTGTAGTTAATTAAGAACCCAACCCCGCAACCATTTAATGAGGATTAGTTACGTCATTTGGACTAATTAATAACTCGACAACCAATCTAATCACCCCCGATATGATTAATCTCTTTAATTCATGTGGATGGGCTCGCCTACTGTATCTGTCAACCATTTCACCTCCCTGACAACTGTCCGATCGGATCTTACAGATCCAATGGTCATTGCGCATAACACACGAGCCTCCGCGGTCGACCTTTAGCGTGCAATGGTGAGCGGTTTCGTGAATAGTACCATTGCTACGTGTCAAGCATCGTATGGAATTGCAAGGTCTTGCCCAAATACCAATTACACTCCATTAGCGGTGCAATGAAACCCGCTTACCGCCTCCCGCTAAAGAAAAAACGTCAAATTGCCTCCCCGCTGATGCCACCTGTCCATATCACATATCCACCAAAAGCTTTAACTTTGCATTAAAAAAAAAGTTAAAACAGTTTCTCATCCTTATTCTAAAAGAGCATGCACGCAACTAGAACATTGAAGTCGACCAGCTCGTACACCAACCGTCAACCACCCTGAAACTTGCAGTTCAACGCCACTCCAGTCCACCATTTACGCCCAGTGAACCTGCACTCCATTGCCCATCAGTAAAAAATAGGTATTTACCAGTTTCCGTCTAGAAACCCTGTAAATACTTGATTTCCTCTGTAATTACTTTGAAGAAACCCAATTTTCATTACAATTCAGTTGTAGAATTTAGAATTGAAGACTCCCAAGACCCTCTGTTTTCACCAGTTCTACTTGAAAACTCCATTTTCCTATCTGAATCCACAAGAACTAGAATGGAAACCCCTATGGCCCTTAATATAGCTCCTATCACTACCCCTCACAGAGATTTGGATTATCTTCCCTTAGCAGATAAAGATTTTCAAATAAAAGACCTGGTAACTGAAGAAAGCTCCTTGAAAGTATATTGTCAATGTCGGGACAATTACATGAATGGCTTTGATACCATAGGACTTTGGGAATCAAACCTCCCAAGGTACATGCTCCCCTCTGTGTGCATTTTCCCTGACATTATCCATCAATGTCACACCAATTATAATCCCACCCTTAGAGACATAATGTCCCCCAATCAAATTGTTCTCTTCACAATTACTGTAGATTCAATCAATGAAATGTTACAGTTTCAGCCCAGTCAAGACCTCACTCCCATTTCCCTTGGAGAATTACTAGAGAAGTCATCTAAATTGTCCCAGTCTGAACTTAGTGGCCTTTGCCAAACTTTTATGGATAAACAGCATCAACCCAAAGTTCCTCCTCCCTATGTGTCATCTTTCTTCACACAAACAGGCAAAAATATAGTCAATATGATAGCTGCAATCATGGGTTTCAATACTAGTGAATATGTTGATGAATTGACTCTAGTTTTAATGTCCATTTTTACCCTTGGTTAGCCTTCTGTTGTCAAATATAACTATGCTGCTTTCATTACTGAGAAAATCCATGACCAGTTCATGAGGCTAGAAAATGAGAAGGTATTCAAGTATTCTACATTCATATTTCACCTTTTCCTTTACTATCAGTCTGACAAGTTCCCATTCTCTATAAATAAACTTGATACAAATGGTAATCTCAGATCAATCATTTTTTGGACTTTCATCTTCCACTATTCACATACTTGTCCATATTCATACAATGAATTCATTGACCAGTTTGTTCACCCTATGACCACCATGTTGACAGGAAGTCCTTCTCCTAGTATTAGTGATGAAATCAAAAGAATCCATCAACTGTCCAAACAGTACAAGATAGGTGACTGGTACTTGTACCAGACACACACAGAGATCAAAATTTATGGTTGTGAACTTCCTCCGTTCAAACTAACAAAGTATGTTCCTATGAGGTTGTTTGCCTTGGAATATTATAGGCAAATGTTAAACTCTGATCAAACTCATTTCACCAAGGCCAAGAAGAAAGCACAATTGATAATTAAAGACCAATTAGGCCCATTTGTCTGCAACAATAGAGAAGTAGGCAAAAGAGCAGAAGAAATCCTAGAAAAAATGAGATTAAAGAAAAACTTT